>CM068364.1:22755965-24167215 GCA_034769755.1 Odontamblyopus lacepedii | reverse complement strand
GCTTGTCTCCATGGAGATTTTATTCCTTTGCCTGGAATGTTTAACAGTGTACACAATTACGTGAAATTGACTCTTGAGAGCTTTAAAACATGTTATGATGCTGTTCCCTCATCAAAAACATATTTGAGTTGTGTTTGGTTTCATTCACACATTTTTCAGTAATCCTTTATTATTAGTCTGTCTACATTTCCAAAGCTCAAAATGCTCTGTTCCGCCTTGTGATGTCATGTAGTGGTAGTTTTCAAGTTAACAGCCACTTTTTACCTTTAGTTGAGTAGTGATCGGCAATTCCAGGGCTGAAATTGCAGATGATGCATGGGTTTTTTTCATTTTCCTAGATATAAAAGGTTACACATAAATGTCACTATGTTAGGCAGGATAAGCAGGTCCCCTTCAGTGGACACAGTGACAAGAGGGAGTAGCCTGGCCATACTGTATATCACTATCAAACTGCCCCTCTCAGCCTGATTGATGCTCCATTTGAACCATGCGTATTTTAAATCAAGCATGTCCTCACTTTGTCTAGCTTTCTATCCGGTAACAAGCTTACGAAATAAAAATAAGAAGGAATCTAATTTAGCTCTCCCCCAAAACTGCCATTTTGGATTTGTTGCGATTTGGTTGTTCTTGATCCCAGAGGTAGTGCGCTGGCTTTTCATAAAAATGCCATGCAATGAAGACAGAGTGCTGGATAGAAAGCATCCATCACATATGTCAGGGGTAATTACCGTTCAATATTGGGTGAAGGGATCAGAAGCAACACATAAACAACAAACTGGTGGAGTGAGAGTTTGAGGGCTGGAGTGGACGGTTAAAGACAACAGAAAACATCTTTGCTAACAATGTCAATATCCTTGATTCAAACTGTATATGAGTATGAGAGCTGCAGAGTGGACAGAGCTGGGCTTGATTCTCAATGCAATCTTTGGAAAGCAGAGTCTGCATACATGTGCTATCTATGTTATCTGTGAAAGACACGCATATGTAATCAAATGGGTGTAAATAAAGTGTTTGTCATGATAAAAAAGAAAATAGTAATGCACATATTGTCCAAACAGAAAATGTGCTTATATTTGACTAGGAAAAAATACATTCTATGCTATCTCTTGTAGGGATGCACCGATAAGATAGTGGTGTGGGATATTGGCGCCAATATTGAACATTTGGTGGATCTGATATCGATTCCAAAATATCAGTCCAGCCAATATGTCAGTATGGGCCATAAATTAGTGTAATAAGATGATGGTAGCAACTTTTAGCCCAAAGTGTATATTATTAAACTTGTATTTTCACAAATCTTTTCTGTAATTATTTTAAATGAAAAATAACAGTTACAAAACACACTTTTACCATAGGCTGTTTCTGTTTAAAGGACAAATATTACATTTTCAATCTCTGCCCTAGTATCAGTTGATATTGGGTATCAGCAGAAAGTTAAAGTAAAAGTATCGCCATCGGTATTAGAGCAGAAAAAGCTGGATTGGTACATCTCTTTCAGTTGCTATCATATCCTTTAAACCCATTTCATTCATGTAGCTTTTATAGCCACCTCATCTATGTAATATTGCACTACATGTGTGGTAACGTGGTGATTCAAAGCATACTTTTAAACACCGTCAGCTGTTCTGTTGGATTCATAATCATAGATCAAAATTAAAAAAGGATCAATGGGGACGGCCCATTAGCAGTGCAAACGAATGTCACATTAGACCTGGGAGAGGTGAGGCTATCTCTGTTTCCCTCCAGGAGCCAATCAATGACAAGTAATAGCTCTATCACTTGCAGAATTTCTTTCTCACAGTGAGCTCATCATTTGGATCGCTAATACAGAATTGAACTGTGCATCCTTCTGATTATAAACAATGTGATCTGATTCAATTGTGCTCATTAAAACGTTGCACTTAGATGCGCAGCAGATGTGTCAGCAGTTACAAGCGTGCAATAAACCTATGGGCAATTACACCAACGTTTATGAAAAACAATCCATCAAGTACATGCAGGGGTGTCATACTGGGAAATGATCGTGCTCTGGAGGTCCTGTGGAGGGCTGTTCGGAGAGAGAGGAGGCTTATGCACATGTGGATGCTTAAGATGTAAGATGTCACTGTGTCGCAGATGTTACAGAGGCATCTTCATTCAGTTTCTTAAAAAGAGGAATTTTTGTATGTGGTGGTTTCTTTTCATCTAACAACAATATTTGCTTTTAGGAGGGCACCCCGCATAATATGCAAATCTATATGCACCTCACTTTGTAAAGAGGAGATTTACTCTAAGTGAGAAATTAGGTACAAACCCAGCAAACAAAGTAATAATTAGAAAAACATGAAGCACTGTCACTTTAATATCTTGAAATATACTGGAACTAAGAATTATGACTCTACACAAAGTTGACTGCATATTTCTGTAATGGTCATGAAATGTCCTCTACACTGGGAAAGCCTAGTCTGTGGGATGACAGTGTGTGGTCCCTGTTTGAAGACGAGCAGTGCTGTGCGCCCGGGCTGGAATCTGCTGCCTGTTAGACCAAAACATCAACATTTGCTCTGGCGTTTCCATGGCGCAGCGCACGTCTCACTGAGCTAAACCTCTCATTACACAAGATCCACATTCCAGTCCACTGCCCTGTGTGACATTTGTGTGATTACAAAATAAATGTGTGAGCTAAACATGCGAGTAAAAATAACAGACATTACATAACTACAGGGAAAACATATATATTGTGTTTGAATAAAGTACTGTATAAATTTGGTCATATTTCATTGTATAAGGACTAAATGTTGGTTAGTTCTTTTCCATATTTTATTTATTAATTTAGTAAGTCTCACTCACTCATCTTACATGTCAAATTCCAGATTAATACTTTGTAGTTGATGCCGTCAACATTCCCTACGAGTGTGATGCTAACTGTAGGCATGCTCTGTCTGAGGCTTTGTTAGACTTAATCTGAGACTTATTTTAACGCAATCTGACCAGAAAGAACTGATTTTGTTGGAGCTGCAACAGGTGAGCTGATCTGTGCTGTTAAACCAGTCTCTCTCAAATAACAGCACAGTCACAAGCTGGGTAGCATTAATCAACAGTTTTTCACTTAGTCATTCTCACTCTCTTTTTTGTTGAAAATCGAGCTACTAAACAGGACCATGAGCGCTCGTATTGATCACAAGCTCCTAAAAATGTATTGTTTAAATTAGTGCTGTCAATCGATTAAAATATTTAATCGCAATTATTGTAGTAACTTGCTATTAATCACTAATTAATTGCACATTTTTGTCCCTTGAAAAATAATTTTAATAAGTTTGCTTTGTGCAAATGTTTTTTTAATTGCGACTATGTTTGCAACCATGTTTATCTGCCCCAACCATAGAACTACAATAAAATATATTATTAAAATTTATTATAGATCCATGGCCCCAACGCTGCTGTACTACGGGCGAGGACGTCATCACACGCCGCTGTTTGTTTACATGTCGCAGCATCACGTGGATCTATATGCAGCAGCAGAGCTAACGCTTTAGCAGAGAAAATAAGTCCAGCAGCAGAAGTATCTATTAAATAGTGAGACAACTATGAGTCCTGTGGTGATGCACGTTCCTCCGTGAGTTTATGGATATAACAACACCAGGAGCAGTGAGGACAGCCAGAGGAGAACAGCAAAACCTCTGGCTCCTTATCGAAGGTTAGAGATATAATCAAAGGTAAGTGCCATATGTTTTGGATCGGACTTGATTTTGAGTTTTCCTTGTATGAATAACATCAGCGCACCTGACAGGGCTTCGCAGTTTCGTTCAAATCATTTTTCTTCCTGTTTACAGCCGGATCCTGTAGATTTCTAACATTACAGCAGTGGCCACAGTTTATGAAAAAAACACAAAATTTTTGACAGCACTAGTTTAAATCCATTTTGTATTTTTTCTTGACCTTTCAGACTAAACTTTTCTGGAAGTGTTTGCTAATGTGTCCATTGTGTCACCATGGTAACTGATGAGCATTCTGGCATACACATACATGCAAAAGACTCCCAGCGTGATGATATCAGTATTTTGTTGCAATGATGTTCTGACACCTTTCTGTGTAGGTCTATGTGTGTTCAGATGTTTGCCATAAAGTTGCATGTTTTAAAGTGGACCATGCACATTAACATGCACATTATCAGTTCGCCCCTATTTCACCGTGAAACCAACTGCAAACAAGAACACCTCCCAAGAGTTGCACATTTGGAGATCTTCTGACCCAGTTGTTCACTATGGAGAATCTGTTTGCTAAATTTGACCTGCTTCTAACTATGGACGGTACAATACAGATTTCTTTAGTCAATATGGATATTTGTCGATATCATTACCAGTAGTTTTAAATCCTAGATTTAGTAAACCCCACCAATTGAACTGAAGTTGTAGCTATTTTCACAACTGAACTTTTTATAACAAACTATATTCCCAAATGAGAGTCCACAAACTCTGGGGACAGGGGTTATTTTCCATTGAGTGAGTAAATTTAATCAGTAGATATAATTACAGCAAATGTTAAAATGTTAAAATCCTGATCCTAACCCTAACCTGACGGTGAACAAAGTATACTGTCATACATCAATATTTGCGATATCTACTAACACAAAGTGGCTGCTGTTTGACGTAATTGTGTTTGGGGGGGAAATGGAGCGACCCAGATGCAACAAGGGAAAATAAAAGAAAAACTGGATGTGTTTTTGCTGTAATTTTAGGTCTAAATTTGTTTTGCTGTCAAAAAAGTCTGTTTTTTGGACTTGGCAGCTCAAGTGAACAGGAAAACACAGCCCCCGCCCCCCAATCCCACTCCCAAATATAATACAGTTTGTTATACTTGACTGTGACTGTGTAATCATATAGGCACTTTGGTTCTAATCCTTCTACAGTAGAAAATAATGGCCTAATATATCCAGAATATTGCCAGCATCATCATTACACCAATAATTGCAGTGGCATATCAAACACCTCTATTTCTATCACATCTTCTTTAATAGCCTAATATGCACAAGCCAATATCATAATGAGATAAATAGTCCATTTTGTGTCACCGATTGCTGGATAACAATATAGCCTTTTATTTACTTTTCTATGGTGTATATATCGTGCTTGCCAACACACTCGCTGGCCAAAACAAGCACCTGTCATGTGGATCGACATTTGAAGCTGAGACATCCCACGCCGCTTGTACAGCCTGTTAGAAATCAAAGCGCTGGATTCGTCTCTGTGTCTGTCTGTGTGTACGCACCTTTGCCTCTGATGTGGGCTCCAGGTAGCACAGTCGGTTGCCCAGTCCCTCGGCGGCCAGGCACAACTTGCGGTTCTCCTTCTGAATGCAGGCCACGCACTGGAGCACCACTTCATCATCCTGTCCAAAAGAAAGCACTCTTCAATCTGGGCACTTTGGGGAAATGACCACACACACATACGGACACACGCACAAACACACGGTCGCACACAGGGTCGCACACACGCATTCATATATGTACATGTGTGGTTTGTATGCATTTTGAGGACTTTACACTGACCTCCATTTCTATCCTGGAGACTGATTCTAACCTTAAGCATATGTAACTTTTTCTAGAAGAGGGTGCTTGTCTCCATTAATGTTCCACAGTAAGGCTTTAAATTTATAATCCTCCATTGAGACAAACAGGTGACTCTGCCAGGCCAAGTTACAGGTCAGATCTGTGGAGAGGTGACCCGACTCACAAAAACAATGCATGTATTTGTAAGCACTGTAAAGCAATAATACATGTTACTTAACACAAAACAGATTAGTTTAATGCAATACTGTAGAACCTCCCAGGCTAAGCAATGCCACCAGATCCTCATCACTAGGACATGATTTTTGTCTACATAAGAGAAGCAGGTCCACATGATGTGATGTGAGTGTGTATACAGATTTTAGTCCCCAAAATATGTAATACCTGCCCACAAACATCTACAAAACAGAAATACAAAACGCCTATGATATAGTGCACAGAGCTGCTACATGGCTTCTGTTTAGTGCCTAGGCTAATTGGGAGCTTTTCACTGCTAAATAGGACGCTCAAACACAGCGTCTCTCTGTGATTGCTCTGAGCCGACCCAATCGTCTTTAGGCTGTTTACCAGGCTTATGCTGCGCAAATAAGGCACCGCCAGTTGATCGAAACATCATGCAATTTAAGAGGAAATAACAGGAGAAAATAAATGTCTTAGTGCATATACAGAAGCATCAGAACAGCTTTATGTGGTTTAGAAAACGTTGAATTCACCAGACTTAAAAGGTCTGTATTGTGAATTAAATATGCAGCTGCTCCAATTGACCACTAAATTACACTTGACTGTTTATAACCCTTACTTAGTAAATAGAAAATAAAACGAAAAATGCGCAGTTAAGAACACTAGTTTAATGGGAAATAGCTATAGCAACAGAGGCTATACATTTTAAAGTAGTCTTGACCCAAAGAGTATATTGTATAAAATACTAAATACTAAAAAACACATACATTGTCTTTTATATACACATAAGAGCAGTAAGTACACTTTTCTTTTATTACTATTAAACACTATAACTTCTGTTAGATAGAGTCAGAAAAGTGTAAATTTTAACATATTTTAATCATTGCATTATTCCACAAATTTCAGGTATAATAAGATCTGAATAGAAAGTACAGCTCTGGCCCAAGAGTAAAACTTCAATAAAAAACTTTGAATATTTCCCCAGTGGCTGAATCACATTATGTCTTTGAGGAGGACCATAATAGGAGCTGACTTTTAATCAGTATTTATTTTCTCATCTACTACAGATTAATTGGCCTATTATGCAGCAGACACCCTGAAATTAGCAAATAAGCATAAGATAAGCAAACCATGCATGTCTGTATTTTAAGTACAATAGTATATCACAGGACACATTTGAGCTGTACAACTGTCCTAATAAGTGTATGGGTGCCTAATAATGAGACATGGAAACTTATAGCATAGCAAGCCATAGCATTTCTGCATTTGTGATTGATTTAAATGGATAAACTATGTACCCTCTAAGCTGCACGTCTCTTGGACCTGCCACGCACACAATTTTTCAGACTATACATCAAATAATTGCTTGTATTTTTTTTAAATTAGACTGATATCTCCAACGCAATACAGGCACAGAACAGACTCACCATCCGCACACATCCCTCTGTAACAGAAAGAACACATATAATCCACTATCCTTTAGTCCGACAGAAGCTGACAGGCACCAAGCTGTTTTGTTTTCAGCACAGTTTATGCAAAATAGCCATGAGGTTTTAAGTTTTGTTTCAAATGTGCACAAAGCTGAACTGTATTATCAAACAGACTTTTCGTGTTTCATTCACACATGTTTAACACACAAATCCTGCACGTTTAGGTGTTCTTCTCTAAAACAGAAAACACTCTGTTCCACCTTGTGAAGTCATGAGGCAATGCAGGAAGTGCTCCACTGTGTTTTCAAACTCCATACACCTGAATCATTTGGATCATTTCAGCCCTGGAATTGCCTATCTAAACTAAACAAAATGTAAAAGGTAGTTGTTAACTTGAAAACTGCCACTTCATGACATCACAAGGTGGAACAGAGCGTTTTGAGCTTCAGAGATGTAGACAGACTATTACAGGATTATTCAAACATGCGTGAATGAAACAAAATACAACTCCGGGTATGTTTTTGAGGCAGTGACAAAATTCTAACATGGCTTAAATCTCACAAGAATCTTTTTTGTGTAATATAGGACCTTCAAAAATGACATAGAAAACCACATGACAACAAAACTGCGTGGATGATTTTGCTGGTAGCAGGTAAACAGTGAAACAGACAGAGCTCTTCCTGAGTGTAGCAGAGAGCTGAAATGTGCTGATATAGGCCGATCTGTACAAGAATGGCCAGCTGCATTATTTAATGTGAACGCGATTGTGCTGAGAGCAGAGAGCAGCGTGCTAGTAGTAAGAGTAAAGCAGACCATTAGCCCAGGCCCTATGCATGGGAGACGCATAAAGAAGACACCAACACATTACAGGGGGATATGGCGCAGTAACTCTTGCCGTGTTTAGGCGCATTGCAGACAAATAAGAAAAAGCCCCGGGGTGTGTACAACGCTGCTGTGTAAAACTCCCAGGCTCACAAAAGAAAGGGTTGTTTTTGCATTTAAGGGTTTGTCAATAAAAGAAGTGTAAACGGGGAATATGCAAAGGGTCAATATTGCTTTAAAGGTGCTATATGATGTCAAATTAATTGTTCAATGTTATAATCCTGTAATATGTATGTGTATGTATGTATGAGCAGTGTTTTGTTTTGTTTCATTCACACATGTTTCAGTAATCCTTTATCAATAGTCTGTTTATATCTCCAAAGCTCAAAATGCCCTGTTCCACCTTGTGATGTCATGAAGTCTAAGTTTTGCCTTTGTTTTGTTTAGATTGGCAATTCCAGGTCTGAAATAATCCAAATGATTCTAGTGAAGGTGTAGAGTTTAAAAATACAATGGAGCAATTCCTGTATTACCACATGATATGAAAATGTGGAACAGTTTGAAATAAGAACTCAAGAACCTAAATATGCATGTTTTTGATGAGGAAATAACATTATAACATAGCTCAAATAACATAAGAGAAGCGTTTTAAAAGCTCTAGGCAGTACTTTAAGAGTCAGGCATCTCAATAATGTCTTTCAACTAGCCCTTTGTATTAAAAAGTATAGTGTATAGGCAGGGCTCTACACTAACTTTTTTTTTCAGGAGCACATGTGCCCCTAAGTTAAAAATTTTAGGAGCACAGAAAAAAAATGGGGGCACAAGTAGGTTTTCGTTTGAACGATTATTACAGTGCAGAATTTATGCACACCAACACCAACCCTGAATAAATTTAATATAAAAAAACAAAAGAATTATGACTGCACTTTTCCTGCATGATTGCAATGTTTTTATAAATATATCTTCATTTTATCTGATTAATATTTAGACTTAAAATAAGCCAAACAAACTGTACTGCACTGAAACACTCTGTGGCCATTTTTGGACCTTCACCCGCAGTTTGAGAACCTCTTCTTTAAGAGAACTTCCACTGGCACTTTACACAAAACTGTTTCAAAGTGTAAAAAGTGGGTAGGATTTTTAAACCTGTATTTTCAAATTCCTAACTGGAGTTACATTCTCTTACTGGTTTTACAGTGGTTTTTAGCCTCTGTACATTTACCAAACAAAACGCACATTGTGACAAACAGATTTATTTGGAAAACTTCAGCCCACATATCGCCTGCTCTGTGCTGTAGCTCTGCTCTGTGCGGACACGGACATAAAATTAGTATTGGCGTATTTTACGGGAGGCGGATGGACAGGTGGGATGTTTAACCTGCCCTGTGATGCAGGCTGAGGGTGCGCGCTGTGGACAAGCCGCGCGCTGGCGGTGCCGCACTGAGTGTCCGCGGGCTCCAGCGCACAGGTCCCGCACACCGGTACAAGTTTATTGCCCACAGTAGCGGCCGTAATGAAATATGACCGCACTCAGTATTCAGACCCCGAGTCCGTGATGAGACCAAGTCCAAATGCGCTCGAGTCCGAGACAAGACCAAGACAAAACTCTCACTTTGTTGGAGAAGGAAGTCCAGCGGCACAGGGGTGTCTACTGAGTGGTGGGGCAGGTGTGGGTCCTGCTGCAGTGCGCGCTCCTCGTTGAAGGTGCGCGTGGGGGTGTTTTTAAGCGGAGTTTGTTCGTATGAGTGATATCGGCCACACGCGAAGTTCGTGTGCTGGAGTCGTGCGCGGTCGGAGGTGTCGTGCCCGGGCACGGTTCGGTTGCGCTCGCGCTGGGCATGTGTGCCACGCTTTAGGGGCGATCCAGGCTTGGGCACGATTCTAAAGTCCTAGTGTGAGTGCGCTCCAAATGTTTGATACATTTAGAACGTTTAGACGTAGCTCATCAGTTACGTCTGTGCGCAGCTCCTTATTGTGGCTGTAGAAGCACTCGCACCTGTTTTGTTTTCCTCATTCACACGGCGAAATATTTACTCGCAAATGCGAGTGAAATGGGCGCACTGTAGAGCCCTGTGTATAGGTTACAAAAGTGAGTAGAAAGGTCATGGGAAGTCGTCGGTTTAACTGTTTGATATCGTAGCCATTCCAAACACACATACAAAGCTTATTTGGTGCAACATAAACCCTATTTCACATGTATAAGAATGTGGTGATCAGACCTGAACTAAAGGCTTCTTCTAATTCAGAGGTGAAAACTTTGACTTCAGTTATTGAGCTAATAATAGCTGCCTGCTCTGAGCCAGGCTGGTGCAGATTCTCTCAATTAGATTCTGGCTTTTTAAACACGTCCACCAATAATCTGCATTCACAAACACACATATTCCCCCAAAGCTTTACTGATAAAAATGATAAAAATCAAATTAAAGCTGCATTACTCAACTTTTCTTATTTCTTATTTTCCTATAAGTGAGTACATTTAGCCTCACTCTCATAAAAACAGTAGTATCTTGCTCACTGTACATTTTAATATTGTAAAACATTTTTGAACTACAAAATGCTAAGAAAGAGCTTTGTTTGTCACTATGTTGCTTGGAGTAACCGCTGATTGGCAGTGCTATGGCGTGTCACCCATGATTGACTTTCATGTCTGAAAAAGCCGTTTTAAAGCTGCGCATGTGCCCATAAATCCATGCGAGAGAACAGCAGTGATGTGCCAAATGCTTTGTGAGAGCCACAGAGTAGTCAGGCAGATTTAGATACTTCCCCTTTCATGGATGGAAAATAAGGTATCTCAGCTTTTCAGTTGCACAGTGTATTTTTGACTGCTAAACCACCCACATACAGCATCAAACCAAGCGAAAAATTCTAACCTTTTTGTGAGAAATAAATTATGAGGATTCAAAAGTTTATTATGTGCACTAGTTTGAAGCTTGGGCTCACATGATCAATATTAAAATGCAACTGGACAGTGAGGATTGAACTCAAATGAACAGGCCTGGGGGTACATCACTGTGCTGGAATATGTGAGTAGTATACAGATAGACAGCCATTCTCAGGCCATATAAGGACAATATCAATACCCACCACCACCACCACTACCCACACATAAGCACACAGTAGTCACCTCTCTGTCAGGGTGCCAACATGCCCCATCTATCTTTAATCAAACAGACTATAGAGCGTCCATGAGCGGGCCCGTCCTCTTCTGAAGTCTCCTCCTCTTCCTCCACCATGACACCCGCCCTCTCACTGCTATCAATCATTCATAAACCCGCACTTTAAGTGGTGGGAGCAGATCTGGGAGAGAAGGCACCATGATGGATACCTCTATTTGAGACGGGTCATCTTACACATCTGATCAAAACATCTAGACTTTGGGGGATTAAGGAGATGTTTGTTTGTGTATAATCCATTTCAAGCGGCAATTAAAAAGCAGCAATTAGAGAGAAGTCCAGGGAGATGATGCTCTTATTAATGATCTGTCTCTGTGGTGAGGGTTAGTTATCACAGCTGTTGGTGGTGCACAATATTTATCTCCACACAACAGGCCACTGCTTTCTAAAGAAAAATGAGCATACCCACTGCTGTACAAAACTATCTGAATTGGCTGTATTGCTTAACATTTAGCCATGGATTTTTTTCAGCCAATAGCAATATTGAATACGTGATCCAGATTTTCAGTTCCAATATTGATTTTGATACTATGACTTTAAGCATGTCAATCCTGATATCAACCAATAACAGCATAGAGACCGAAAATGGCACTTATTTGTTAAACGCAAAACTAAAATAAGACAAAACTGATCCAAATATGTTATGTAGCTGTTATTTATCTCTGAAGTAACTACAGAAAAGCTTTGTACAAAAAAATGTAAACACTATGAGATGTTCTGGACCAACCATGACGAGGAAATAGTCTTATCTGATCAAATCATATGCATCAGGATATCAGCTGAACTGATATTTAGAAGCCAATATCCAATCCAGCAAAATTTTCAGTATTGATGCCAATATCCAATACCAGTATCAGATCCTTATAGCAACAACTCCTCCAGAAAAGTTTACAAATGAACTTTTCCCTAATAAGATATATTTGAAAATTGTACGATATACCATCCTTTGATATCACTGTTACCTATATTTACGTTGGCAATTGTCCATCCTTAATATTTTTATTGTTTTACTGTTGCATTACTAGTTACTTTCTACTACATTGTGGACTAGAGTTCTTGTACAGTATATTTGTCAGTATTGCTCATGGAACTTTAAACCAGACCAAATAGAGACCAACAGAGAAAAGTGTCTGATGCTGTTGAAAGAGTTGACATTTCAAACCGTCTTAATATATTCTGTTTAGCAATAATTTGTCATAATTCATTTCCTCCGACACAGAAAACTGCAGAAACCAGATGTTTAAAACTGTAAAAAAAAAAAAATTAAATAAAAAAAGACACAATGTGCTTCTTGCTGCTCCATTTCAAACTGAATTTTTGAATAATCTCCCCAAAACAAAACTATGCATTTACCACCCTGGAGAACTGCTGATCCCTAAATCCAAAACAACATTTATTCCAAAAGCTAAACTTCTCAGTGAGATTATCAAACCCCAGCACAATGGTGGAACTAAATACACTTTTGAAAACTATTTTTCGATTACGTTAGACCAATATAAAGGACACGTCAAAGGCACCTTCAGCATTACAATGGTCTGCTCTCTCATGTTCACCAGCTCTTTGGTGAACATGATGTGTCCTCAAGCTTTGTGAGATCCACTGTGCATTCCAAAGCGCCTGTGAGAGAGTGAGCTCCACACCATAACAATAGTGTAAAATCCCATGATACTCTGGGGCGCTGAGTGATGGTGGAGCATATCAATGAGCAAGCTGTCATCATGACTATGGGCGATGTTTTCCTGGTGCTTTCAGCCAATCACACGCTCTCTTGCAGCCATGTCGTTGGCGATTGGAGAGTTTTCGCTTGGTGACAGGCATAATATGTAATCTGAAGATCTCACTCAAGCGGTAAGTGACACGCTATGAAGCCGAAAATGTTATGACACTTGACCATAAGTGGTGCAAGCAAAGTCAAGTAAGGTAAACAGGGATCTAAATGAAAAGTAAGATCTAGTCTTGGAAAGTTACACATTATGACATTAAAGGGCCCATATTAGGCTGTTTTCTGATCTGTTATAATGTTGTTTTCCTTATCAGAAACATAACTAGGATTGTGTTTTGTTTCATTCACACATGTTTAACACACAAAATGAAAACTGTTCCACTTTGTGATGTCATATGGTAATACAGGAAGTGCCCCACTGTGTTTTTAAACTTAATACACTTTGACTAAAATTATTTGAATTATTTCAGCCCTGGAATTGCCATTTTACTAAACAAAAGGTCAGCTGTTAAGGTAGTTGTTAACTTTAAAACTACCACTATATGACATCACAAGGTGGAACAGAGCATTCTGAGTTTTGGAGATGTAGACAGACTAATAATAAAGGGTAACTCAAATGTGTGTGAATGAAACAACACACAACTCCAGGTATGTCTTTAATGAGTTATCATTCTAACATGCACGCAGCATCGCCGCTAAAGCTGCAGCAGCTAACCTGCAGAGCAGCTCAACCACAGACTGAGAAGGATAAAGCTGCTAAAAACATTAATAATGACAGAGTTAGTATTTGTTTTACCTCTGCGATGTCTCCACACAGCCTTAAGAGCGAAAAACAAATTGAAAAACAAACTTTGGACAACTCAGAGGAGCAGAGCCAAATGCGCTACCTTGTTTATATAAGTTAAGTAGCCATGTGCTCCCATGTGCTCCCTCAGGTTTCTCAACTTTTTACAGGCCTCAAACATCACATAAGAATGAAAAAATGCCTTTAGAAACAATGAGATAAAACATCGCCTAATGCCTCTACCACTATGTTCTGAAGCTATTGTACTGTGGAGGACTAATACATAATTATACAATATTAAAACAAATTCATAATTACAACACATTTATAATTTGTTATAATATTGTCAAATATATATTTTTTTACCTTTTTTACATCTCATAATAATTGTATTCAATTGGGGCTGAGTGGCAACACTCAGGCCTCACAGCAAGAAGGTTGCGGGTTCGATCCCCGGGTCGCCTGGGCCTTTCTGTGTGGAGTTTGCATGTTCCTCCCCGTGTCTGGATGGGTTTCCTCCGGGTACTCCGGTTTCCCCCATCAACCCAAAACATGTCCGCACCCCTATGAACTAACATCAAGGACCATGTTGTCCACCCTCCTGTGGGCTCACCACCTGCAGAGGGGTTCATAGGGGGGGTCAGGTGCTATGAGTATTGGGCAGCACGCTGCCCCCGCGACCCAGCCGGATTAAGCGGGAGAAGATGGATGGATGGGGCTAAATTCATGGTTCATGGTTCTTCATTGTTTATAACGGCCCAACCTAAACTGTATAAATCAAATCATTTAAACAAGAAGATCGAGACCCAAAAGCCTCAGGACATCCCTATTATGCTGTAGTTTAATTTCAGCCAGGTATCTGTTAATATCAGGTATCAGCAGATCCCTAAGGCTCCGGTATCTGGACTGAAAAAGCTGGATCGGTGCATCCCTAGTTTTGAGTGACCATTTATTATTAGTCTGTGTAATCTCGAAGTTAAAGATGTTCTATTCCACTTTGTGATGTCACGTAGGGGTAATTTTCAAGTGAACAGCTACTTTTCCAGTGCTTGAATCATGAAATCATCCAAATGATTTCAGTGAAGATGTATGGAGTTTAAAAACACAGTGAAGCACTCCCCCCCTCCTCAAACCGCCACCTTAACGTGGTGGAGGGGTTTGAGCACCCGAATGATCCCAGGAGCTATGTTGTCGGGGGCTTTATGCTCCTGGTAGGGTCACCCAAGGCAAACAGGTCCGGGGGACGGGTCAGACGAAGAGCGGTTCAGAAGCCCCTAATGATGAGCACCATACAGAGGCAAGATACGTCGCCCGGATTGGCATCACCGGGGCCCCACCCTGGAGCCAGGCCTGGGGTGGGCGCTCGATGGCGAGCGCCTGGTTGCCGGGCCTTTTCCCACGGGGCCCGGCCGGGCACAGCCCAAAGGGACGACGTGGGACCGCCCTCCCCTGGACCCACCATCCGCGGGAGGAGCCATAGGGGCCGGGTGCAGAAAGATCTGGGCGGCAGTCGAAGGCGGGGGCCTCGGCGACCAGATCTCCGGACATGGAGACTAGCTCTGGGGACATGGAATGTCACCTTGCTTGGGGGGGAAGGAGACTGAGCTTGTGCGGGAGGTCGAGCATTACCGGCTAGATATAGTCGGCCTCACCTCCACGCACAGCTTGGGTTCCGGAACCCAACTCCTTGAGAGGGGTTGGACTCTCCATTTCTCTGGCGTTGGCTGCGGGGAGCGACGGCGAGCTCAGCCGCTGCGTGTTGGAGTTCACCCCGGTGAACGAGAGGGTCGCGTTCCTGCGCCTTCGGGTCGGGGACAGGTCTCTCACTGTGGTGTCGGCCTACGGGCCGAACAGCAGTGCAGAGTACCCGGCCTTCTTGGAGTCTCTGGGAGGGGTACTGGACAGTGCACCGACCAGGGACTCCATTGTTCTACTGGGGGACTTCAACGCCCACGTGGGCAATGACAGTGACACTTGGAGAGGGGTGATTGGGAGGAACGACCTCCCCGATCTGAACCCGAGCGGTGTTCTGTTATTGGACTTCTGTGCTAGTCACAGTTTGTCCATAACGAACACCATGTTCGAGCACAAGGGGGTCCACCGGTGCACGTGGCACCAGGACTCCCTAGGCCGGAGGTCGATGATCGACTTTGTTGTCGTGTCATCTGACCTCCGGCCGTGTGTCTTCGACACTCGGGTGAAGAGAGGGGCAGAGCTGTCAACTGATCACCACCTGGTGGTGAGTTGGGTCCGCTGGCGGAGGAGGAAGCCGGAAAGACCTGGCAGGCCCAAGCGTATCGTGAGGGTCTGTTGGGAACGTCTGGCGGAACCCTCTGTCGGTGCGGCCTTCAACTCACACCTCCGGGAGAGCTTCTCCCATATCCCGGGGGAGGCTGGGGACATGGAGTCCGAGTGGGCTTCGTTCTCGGCCTCCATTGTCGACGCGCCCGCTCGTAGCTGTGGCCGCAAGGTCTCTGGTGCCTGTCGCGGCAGCAATCCCCGAACCCGGTGGTGGACACCGGAAGTAAGGGATGCCGTCAAGCTGAAGAAGGAGTGCTAGGAGTGGACTCCTGAGGCAGCTGACAGGTACCGGCGGGCCAAGCGTGCTGCAGCCCGGGCGGTTGCAGAGGCAAAAACTCGGGTTTGGGAGGAGTTCGGGGAGGCCATGGAGGAGGACTATCGGACGGCCCCAAGGAAATTCTGGAAAACCGTCCGGCGCCTCAGGAGGGGGAAGCAGTCCTTCACCAACACTGTTTACAGTGCGGGGGAAGGGCTGCTGACTTCGACTGGGGATGTTGTCGGGCGGTGGAAGGAATACTTTGGGGATCTCCTCAATCCCACCGTCACGTCCTCCAAAGAGGAGGCCGAGGCTGGGGACCCAGAGGTGGACTCATCCATTACCCTGGCCGAAGTCACTAAGGTGGTTGGAAAGCTCCTTGGTGGCAAGGCTCTGGGGGTGGATGAGATCCGTCCTGAGTACCTTAAGTCTCTGGGTGTTGTGGGGCTGTCTTGGCTGACACGCCTCTGCAACATCGCGTGGCGGTCGGGAACAGTACCTCTGGACTGGCAGACCGGGGTGGGGGTCCCTCTGTATAAGAAGGGGGACCGGAGGGTGTGTTCCAACTACAGGGGAATCACACTCCTCAGCCTCCCCGGTAAAGTCTATGCCAGGGTATTGGAGAGGAGAGTCCGGCCGATAGTCGAACCTCGGATTCAAAAGGAGCAGTGTGGTTTTCGGCCTGGTCGTGGAACACTGGACCAGCTCTACACCCTCTATCGGGTGCTCGAGGGTTCATGGGAGTTTGCCCAACCAGTCCACATGTGCTTTGTGGGCCTGGAGAAGGCATTCGACCATGTCCCTCGTTTTGCCCTGTGGGGGGTACTCCGGGAGTATGGGGTCTGGGGCCCTTTGCTAAGGGCTGTTCCTGTATGACCAGAGCAGGAGCTGTGTTCGCATTGCCGGCAGTAAGTCAGACCTGTTCCCGGTGCATGTTGGACTCCGCCAGGGCTGCCCTTTGTCACCGGTTCTGTTCATTGTATTTAAGGACAGAATTTCTAGGCGCAGCCAGGGACCGGAGGGGGTCCAGTTCGGGAACCACAGGATCTCATTGCTGCTTTTTGCAGATGATGTTGTCCTGTTGGCTTCATCGAACCAGGACCTGCAGCGTGCACTGGGGCGGTTTGCAGCCGTGTGTGAAGCGGCTGGGATGAGAATCAGCTGTTCCAAATCCGAGGCCATGGTTCTTGACCGGAAAAAGGTGAATTGTCCTCTCCGGGTGGGTGGGGAGTCTCTGCCTCAAGTGGAGGAGTTCAAGTACCTCGGGGTCTTGTTCACGAGTGAGGGGAGGATGGAGCGTGAGATTGACAGGCGGATCGGTGCAGCGTCGGCAATAATGCGGTCACTGTATCGGACCGTTGTGGTGAAGATTTACCGGTCAATCTACGTTCCTACCCTCACCTATGGTCATGAGCTCTAGGTAATGACTGAAAGAATGAGATCGCGGATACAAGCGGCCGAAATGAGTTTCCTCCGCAGAGTGGCCAGGCGCTCCCTTAGAGATAGGGTGAGGAGCTCGGTCACACGGGAGGAGCTCGGAGTAGAGTTGCTGCTCCTCCACGTCAAGAGGAGTCAGCTGAGGTGGCTCGGGCATCTGGTCCGGATGCCTCCTGGACGCCTCCCTCGGGAGGTGTTCTGGGCATGTCCCACCGGTAGGAGGCCCCGGGGAAGACCCAGGACACGCTGGAGGGACTATGTCTCTCGGCTGGCCTGGGAACGCCTCGGGGTCCGTCCGGAGGAGCTGGAGGAAGTGGCAGGGGAGTAGGAAGCTTGGGAGCCCCTGCTTAGACTGCTGCCCCCGCGACCCGGCCCCGGATAAGTGGAAGAAGATGGATGGATGGCTGGATGGAGTGAAGCACTCTCTGTATTACCACATGACATCACAAGGTAGAACATAGTGTTTTCTGTTTGAGCAAAGAAAACAGCCTAAATATGCAGGATTTGTGTGTCAAACATGTGAATGAAGCAAAACACAACTCGAGGTATGTTTTTGATGAGGAAACAACATTTTGACATCGATCAGAAAATAGTGTAATATGAGCCCTTTAAACATATTTTGTCAGACATAAACATTGCAAACCTTTATTGGTGTTCCCACACTTTCAAGAAGGCAATCTGAGATAAGTGCTCCCCAGAACTCCCCTGAAGAGGTCGGCAGCATTTACACAGGTACAAGCCATCAGCTCAGAGTAAGAGGCTCATCCTATCACTGCAATGCACAAAGCCACTTCCCCACAACACCCTTAACTACATCCTGGAGGTAACAGTCTGCTCTATGGAAGTCCCAACATATTTTAAAGACAAGTCAAAGGCAATACAGAGGTAAAATTACTTGTGTTTTTTATGGTCTGCGCTTTGCTTGGAGATCGAATTGCTTCACTATTTCATGTGTTGCTCCAATGTCTCCCAACGGGCTCCTGTTGCCAGGACTTTCACTGTTACATCCAGGCGAGGCTTCACCAACATGTATTAGAGTCTTATGGGAAGTGCAGTTGGAAACGTGTTGAATAAGGAAGAGAAACGAAAGGTCAAGCACTACTGCAGTAAGATTACATGTTTTAGCAAGTTTGCTTTAAAGGTCCTATATTGCAGAAAATGGACTCTTGTGAGCGTTATATCATGTTATAATGCTGTTACCCCCTCAAAAACATACCTTGAGTTGTGTTTTGTTTCAGTTACACATGTAATACTGCATTATTAGTCTGTCTACATATAAAAATAAAAATATAACAAAATATTCTCCATATAAACGGCTAACCCTGTATTTTTTACCTCTACAAACAAGTACAAAATGTTCTGAAATGTCATTCAAGTATTAGTATTACAGGTCATACAGTATTTCAATCTTTTTGTCAAATCTTCTGGACGTGTTTAAAATCTGAACTTTGAACAGCACAGTTTGATATTTTTTCCAAAATCAATCCAAGCACTCCGAGTATATTGGCAATGCAGTCTGACCAACCTTACTTACACTGCCCCACACAAACCAGGCTTACATATTTACAGAAAGAATCAAACATTTGTTCCCTCTGAAGTCCCCCTCTCTCCCAGTCTTTCCCAGCCTCTGCAGTGCTCCCCTCTCTCTTTCGCTCTCTTCCGCTCTCTCCTGCTCTGGTCTTTGAGGTCACATTTGCTCTGTCTTGCTCCTGCTTGATCTTGTGCCAAAGAATCTGGTGAATCAACAGCAAATTGATCCAAGCAAGTGAAGTGGGCCCCCGGGAGCCAACACTGGGAGGGTGAGGAGGAGGGAAAGTGGAGAGAGATTCGACAGTGGACCCCAGCCTCCGTCCCTGTATGACACTGTACTGTAATAAGTCTCCAGCATTACCCGGGGCCCACAGCCAGCCCCCGCACACACCAGCTGGCTCTGGCTCATACAAGGGTGTTTTGTTGCTGGGAGATTGATACAGGAGTTGGCCCACTGCAGAGCAAAATACAGCTGGCCAGACATCACACCCTGACCACAGCAGTCTGCTCCACTGCCCTACACAGGTTACACAATACAGCAGCTCGAGCCAAGGGGTGAATAAAAGTGAGCCAAACAGTGAATAAAAGTGATTCTTGTTCAAACACTTATAATAATAATTTGTTTTTCTTGTGTAAATAAACACTGTGTTTGCATGGTGTGTGCTTAAACATAACCCCCATGAGAAATTTCCCAGATTGCATTACAACATATTGTTAAAATAGTAAAAAGTCTATTAAAGGTTCTACGTCGCGCAAAAAATATTCTTGTGAGCTTTAAGCCACATTAGAATGTTATTACTTCCTCCAAAACATATCTGGAGTTGTGTTTCGTTTCATTCATACATTTTTGAGTAAACCTTTATTATTAATTTATCTGCATCTCCAAAGCGCTTTTTTTTTTTTTTTTTTGAGATTGGCAATTTCAGTGTAGCACTTTCTGTATTACTACATGACATCAAAAGCTAGAACAAAGTGTTTTCTGTTTGACAGAAGAACACAGGGTAAATAAACAACATTTGTGTGTTAAAAATGGATTGAAATAAAACAAAACTCAAGTATGGTTTTGATGAGGAAACAACATTATAACACAGATCACAAAATAGCGTAATATGAGCTCTTTAAAATGCATTCGAAACTCATTCAAAACCTGCTGTGTTATCTTTCTAACAAATGAATAAAGTGATATTTCTGCACTGGTGATATCTATCTAGCAAGCATGTTAACAAAAGTTTATCCAGCTACACTACTGCCAGTTGAGACTTGAAAACAGACAGTGAAAGATCCCCCAATTTTAGATTTGAAATGGAAAAAGAAAGTTCAAAAAGCCTGAGAGGAGTGCAGACTGAAGCAGCCCGTGTTGTTCCTGTGACTAAGTGTTGCTGTGTAAATGGCTGTGTTAATGTTCATCTCGAGGCAAACTGCCGAACAGAGGAGACAGAAGGAAGGAGCCCCAGAACAAGGAGAAAAGGACCAAAAACGTAAGAGCCTTCCAGCACACAAGGCTTAGCGCAAATACTAGTACACATCATTAAACAGAGAGGGGCCAGAGTGACACTGTAAATGAGTGTTGACACCGATTAAAATGGTGCTGCTGCTGAAGGGTGCTGGGGATGACAGCTTCAGAGCCTGTTCTTCAGCCGTTTGAGTGGCCCGAGGCTGGCTCCAAATGTGGAACTGTATCAGGACTGGCACCGACACAGCACCAAACACACTGGATCACAATGTGTGCTGTAGAGATTTGCTCTGATCTATGGTGTAAATAATGTTACAAATTCATGCCAATGTTGGTTTAGCAAGAAAAAAGACTAACATAAATGCATGGTTTTTGTTTTTATTTTGCATCTCCACAAACTTGACTTTTATTTGATGTGGAGGAGGGCCTCTTCCTGCTTGTTTCCATGGAAATCCTATATTGTAAAGCTAAATGGACATAGCTTAACTGATAGCCAAATAGGAAGTGAGCATGGGGGGCAATTTTAGCTCCATCGACTCTAACAATTCCAATTTTACATCGGCATATTGTCGTCCCTCTCCCTGTAACTGCTGCAGTTGACCTCGTCATTTTGGTCTTAAAATGTTCATATTAACCCGCTCCACATGATCCTAGTGTTTTTAAATTGCTATTTTGTCCGTTATTAAATTCCTTTTCCTAATACGGAACTCAACTCCAAATTTGCTCCTCTTCTTTATACATTCTATGATGGAAATATTGTTGCTTGGCTATGAGCTTCTACAGCATGGTATAAAACTTCCATCTATGTATCTATGTATCGCTCTATCTCTATGGAAATATAATTTTAACTTTCTATTTCCATGTAATCATAAAAGTGACAAGCCAAGCCAGAAAGTTCCATACTGTACTGTACTGAAAGAAATGCTTAAAAAGATGTTTTGATAGTCGAAATGTGTCATCTTTAGTAGCGCGCAGTACTACGAAAGCTACATTCCATCATAAGAGTAAAGAGAATGTCCTTGAATAAACACATTTCAATTTAAATGTAGTGCCGTAGCTTTGAGCAGTGAAGCATAAAAGTTGACATTGATGAAAAAGTGAATTTATGAAAGTAAATAGTTTTTTCAATACTAACTAACTAAAAGCTGTAGCCTACCTGTAACTGCAATAACAAATGCCTTAAAGGGTCTATATTGTGCAGTTTTCTGATATATATTACAATGTTGTGTCCTCAAAAACATAGTAGCTGTTAACTTGAAAACTCCATGACATCACAAAGTGGAACAGAGCATTTTGAACATTACAGCAGACCAATGATGCATGTGTGAATAAATCAAAGTACAACTCCAGGTATGTTTTTTTGAGGAGGTAGCAACATTCTGACATGGTTTAAAGAGTCCGTTTTACCTTTAACAATTTCATCCAGCAGTTTTCTATTTGTGCAATAAAAAACTGTCTGTGGGTCACACTTCTCCATTTTTATTCTAGTTATTTCAGCCAGCTGGAACAGCTTTGAAAGAAAATGAAATACTTACAAAACCAGGTCAAACCAGGTCAGTGTCAGAATCTCCACCATTAAATCCCCCACTCTGTAATAGACTTGAAAACCAAATATGCCGCAAACGTCCTCACAACAGCTCTCCCTATCTTCTCTTCTCCTCCATCGCCATCTTGCTGGTTGTCATCTGCTCCCCCCCAAAATGTCTACCGTTTAATTACCCAATCACCATTCGATCTCTTTATACAGCTGTGAGCACCGTTTGCCATATGTACCAGGGCTATCCATCTTCACCCGTGGACAGACAGACAAGTTAGAGTGAAAAACAGCCACATTAAAACCACCAAGTGAACATAGCAGAAAACGCATTTTGATTGGCCCGCTTTGGGTTATGTGAGGAGAACGCAGATCAAAACGGTTGCCAAGTTCCACAGTATTAAGTCTGGAAGAAGGCGCTACAAGTACAATATCTTGCAGCGTTGCCTGTAAGTTCCTGTAAATGCTAAATGCTACGTAAGCAACTTTGGGTTTCCACTGTCCACGGCTATTCAAAGGCCAAGATAGTGCAAAGGGAGTCTCTGGTGAACTTTATAATTGCATGGGTAAGATTGTTCCCTTGACTACCCTATAAGATGTAACCACAGAGAATGCTAAGGCTGCGCAAAGCACAAGAACAAGTTAGCTCCCAGTTTCTCTCATCTACACTGCAGCAGGTTGAAGGGGAAAAGAAGCTTTACAGAAGTGTTTTTTTTTCTTTTTTTAGGGGGCACCGGGAGAAATAGAACTAACAAGTGCATTTGTAACCAAAAGAAGAAGCCATTTCTTGTGACTCAGCTTGCAGCTCCAACACAGGTTTATTTATTTATATAGAGAAAGACCCGAGGGACCCAAGTGAATGGAAATGATGCTTTACTTTCAAGTCAGGAGCTGTGGTGGGTGACCTGGAGGGGAGGGGATAGGGGACAGGAGGTGCTTGCCACTGTTCAAGGGAAAATTCTATTATAAACCAGGAGAGTGCTTCTTTATTGATGTTTGTGTGAGATCAACACATTCGAAAAATGAAACGTGCTGTTACAACAATGTCATTCTATAAACACATTCTATCACATATTCATGATTCCACTGTGCTGAATGTTGAATGTGAACTAATCCAACTTTGAGGTTGAAGCAGGTTAAATAATAATAATAATTGCCCGTTACTGTAGCTGCTGCGCTGGCCCTTAGACAAACTGATCACTGATCAACACTGATGGACCATTCACAAGGACAAAAGACTGTGGTGCTGCGTTAACTCAAAATTTATTTCCCTCTGGGACAATCACGTTGATTCTGATTCTGCAGAAGACATTAGCCACACAGACAGGCCTCACATGCATACGCCCAGTCTGTCTGACCACCGCCAAATAAGTGTTTCTCTAAGACACAACAACATTATCAGTCAGCATTTATAAAGCACTTGTTCTATAGGATGTAATCCACAGTGCTTAACCAAGACATTTAAAATCACTCCACCACACTCACCCATGCACATTATAAACATCATAAGAAGGTGGGAGAACCAATATTCTGGTTAATTCCAGGAGCAAATACTGCTTAAATGTCTGAGAAAACTGAGATTAAGCTTCTGACAGCCAAATCCCTCAATTTAAATCAGAAAAAAACAAAGGGCAAATTGGCTGATGGTAAACACTGAATTTATAGCTGCTGTAACTAAATATAACAAATTATCAATGTTCACTCTACCTTACTTGTTATATCTGAGCTATTTGTCTTTTTTTAATAATACAAAATAACATACACCTCAGGACCACTCTTTTCCTTCTCCTTCAAATCCACTGGCAAAAAATTATAAATACATCGAGTGTCCTCTAAGAGCTGACCGCAGTGAGACCTCATCCCAGTGTGAGAGCCACCGACCAGGGACCACCACAGCTGTGAGGCGGATCAGGGGCCCACCAGCTGTGAGGCACACACATCACAGCATCTATACCGGTGACAGCTATGCTAATGTGCTATAGCCTCCCAGGGGAACACATCACAGAAAACAAACTCCATCTCCAAATTTAGCAACAGGCAGAACCATGTCCCACACTAGGGCTACAGCAGCTTCATGTAGGGCATTTTGCACTAGGTACGATCTGAAAAAGTTGAGAAAGAGGCCGTTAAAAGCCCTGGGAGGTACTTTTGAAGTGTCAGCGCCTCAGCTGTTCAAAGTTGGAGGCAGCGCAGCGGAGTTTCTGAGACTGCATGGGAAAAGAATAAGAAATGTTCTAGTACATTCACCATATTCCTCCCTCCTGTGGGCACAGAGACAGAGCCAACTCTCCACCAAGCTCGGAAAAGTTCACCCAGAAGTAAGTAAGAATATTTCTTTAGTACAAGGCAGTTGAATGTTGCAGACTAGATCTGACCTGTAAATTCCCCTGCTGTTATTATCTGCTTGTCTCTATGCAAATAGAAGACGTTTAACATCATACTGTGGAACATTCACCATAGAGACAAGCAGGTGGCGGACCCTTTACCATAGAACTGGTTACTTGCTGGATCAGTATTGGTGTTCACATATCCGTTCATCCGATATCCTGACTGGACATATACATATATACATACATATATTTACAATACAATATATTTACATAAAGCTGTGCTATAGTTACTTGAGAGATAAATAACACACATTTGTATCAGTTTTGTATTAATATAATTTTAGTTTAGTTTAAAGGAAATAAATGCTGTTTTCAGTCTCTTCACTAGTATCAATTGATATTGGGTATTGACAGATACTTAAAGCTAATATCAAACTCTGGCTCCTCTCTGTCTTCTTACATTTTCTATTAACATACAATGAGCAGACATTTCCAGCAGACATTCCCAAAGAGAGTGGCATCTTTTCTCAGCAACACTATCAAGAATCCTTAATGAAACCAATAAAACAGCTAAATTCATTTTGAATACTCCCAAAAATCTGTGGCCTATGATGATGACGTACTAAGTGTTATGGTAACTGGTGCAAATGACTTGATGACACACAATGGAGAGACATCATTACCATTTATTTTGGTATGGCCTGAAAACTCAAAGCTGGTCGTCCTCTCCTGGAGCAGAATGCAGCCATTAAGACTTCTCTAAAAAGCCTTATTAAAGACACAGAGCAGGGATGGAACATTGGGCATAATTACACTTAACACAACAAAAATGTCACATAGGGAGTCATTGTTTCTGTGGCAACCATGCAGGGGCAGTGGTACGGCAACACTTGAGGCCCAAATGTAAATGTTTGGCTGTTTGGACACCTAATTAAAAGTCCTATATTAAGCTAAATTGACTCTTGTGAGCTGTTGCATGTTAGAATGCTGTTACCTCCTCCAAAACATACCTGGAGTTGTGTTTTCTTTCATTCACACATGTTTGAGTAATCATTATGATGTCATGAAGGAGTAGTTTTCAAGTTAACAGCTCCTTTTGCCTTTAGCTGAGTAGAGATTGGCAAATCCAAGGCTGAAATCATCAACATGATGTAATAAAGGTGTATGGAGTTGAGCACGAGTGGAGCACTTACCACATGACATCACAAGGTGGGACAGAGTGTTTTCAGTTTGAACAAAGAACTCATCCTAAATATGCAGGATTTCTGTGTTAAACATGTGTGAATGAAACAAAACACAACAGGTTTGTTATGGATGAGGAAACATCACTATAATATAGATCAGAATATAGCATAATATGGCCCCTTTAAATCTGCAGAGGTGGACTGTGTGCAGGGTAAACACTGGTAGAATTGATGCAAAGAACTGTTGCAATGGGAGAAACCACTTACAATGAGTGAGAAAGTAGAACTAAATCTGAGGAAATTTGACAGCACAGCCAACAACTCCCTGAAAAACTATGCAAATACCTTCTTATGTTGAAAGGATTTGCACAGAGAGAACTACCCCAGAGAGAAATGTCCAAACTTTTAAAGGACAGCATCAGAAAGGATCAGGTTCAGAATTATGAAAAATGCGTTTTGATTTTTGTGCAAGATTTCCTCAAAATCCAATATCAAATATGAGGACACAAATCTTTGGAGAGAGGCCCATTCGGAAACACGTGGCAGCCAAAATGAACTGCCAAGAAACCACAAGCCAAGTGGAGATGAAATTCAGTGACGGCCCTGTTAGATATTGAAAAGGACAGCGATTAACAAGAGACTGGTGTCTTTGTGTTCTTTTAGTTCATTTCAATGACAGACCACCACCACAAAGGCAGGACTTTTGACTCTAGTTTTGTCCAAAAACATCAAACAATAATGCTTCCAGCTCAATCGGACTCCAAATTCCTCCTATACTGAATATGTATTGAGTACTTTTCAAAATACATATATATATATATATATATATATATATATATATATATATATATATATATATATATATATATATATATATATATATATATATATATATATAAATATAAATTACTAATAAAAGTGAACAGAAAGGATCTCAATTAATACAATATTTCTCAATATTTAATTATGATAGAATTACTGTTACTATGAAATAAATACATTTCAAATGATGACATTCAAAGTGTGGGAAGCAAGTTTAAATAGCACAACATTGTAAATTAATCCAATTAAAATGATTATTTAGATGACGGTCATTATCTTCACTATTATTCCTCATATTCTCATTATTACAATCTTTAGTGATACACTAGTATATTTATTGGCAGATATATTGATTGGCCAATATTTGCACTTGTTAGCTTTATATTCCCAGAGCAGGCCAATTTTTTTATTTCAACTTCAGTGCAAAGAGGACGCTGCATGAATCTGATTACATAGCTCTCTTATATGAGAAAAAAAGGCAGTGGGTGAGTTTGTAATAAATTTAAATGACATAATTTGGTGCAAATAATCAAAATCTGCATTGCACATCAGCCCAAAAATATCGGCAGAGGCTGATTCTAACCCATATTGGTCGATCTCTAAAACCAGAGTTCTCGAAAAACTGGACTAAATAAACAAAATGAATTCAAATTAAAAATAAGAATTACTTTTATCCACAAAGCAACACACTGACCAAACCAAATCATAATAATGGTACAATAAAAAAACATAATGAACCAAAAAACACACCATGTGAGATCTGCATCTTATTATCAGCATGTACAACAAACCCATAGCCCTGTGTTGACTCTCCTGACTGTGCATGTAGTACTACCTGCAGTATAATTGGTTTGCATTGTAGTCGGTCCCGTGTGGTTATCAGGAGACACAATAGGAAACATGCACTAGGCCTGGACTCCATTCATGAGCTCTGCAAAGGCTCTCTTTGATCCACTGAATCAAACCCTGAGCATGTGGGAAGCTGCAGTCAAGATACACTGGATTTCTCAGTAATGATACGAATAACAATTAACCTTTTCCACAGGCAGAAATAACACAACCAAAAAAGGAGGGAGGCTGAACAAGTATGTAGAGGGGGAAAGCTAAGCCAGAGTAGGGGTGCTTCTTGACTCGGGGTGTGCAAAAATACTGAAATATCAATATATATCGTGATACTAAATCTGATGATACAGTATTGTTATAATGGGCTGCTGTATCTTGTGATATCTTTTAGCATTGTTACTTATTTAGTGAAAGGAAACTTGTTTATGCAATACACACTGACATTGACATTCACTGGTCTGATGACTAAAATAGAGGTATCTCATATGAACTTTGCACAAGCACTGGTTTAATAAAGAAATACTGTTGTTAAAATGTATTTGGTTCTTAAAAATAGTGGTATATTGTAGAATATCATGTGCAATATATCGATTATCACATGTATCGCCATATTGTGATAATATCATATCGTGATCTATGTATCGAGTATTGTATGGAATTGTGAGGGATCCTGTGATTCTCAGCCCTATTTTTGATTATGTTTGGCAAAATGGTGCAAGCTAAACTACCGTATGATGTGGGCATTTAAAACTAAGCGTGAATAATCATTAGCAAAGAAATGAAGCTATAAGAGTGATGCAACAAGAAAACATGACTAAAATATACAGTTTCTTGGTAAGCTCTACTATGCAACTTTTCTGATGAAGGATCTGCCACCTGCTTATGTCCCTGTAGATGGCATTGCTTTGCCTGGAAAGTCCCACAGTATGGCATTAAACTCTCCATGTGGACGAGCAGGTGACACCAACAGGCCAAGATACTGATCAGATCTGTTGAAGCGAGTTTCGTCACATTAAGAATGTGTTTTTCAAGGTATGTTTTTGCCCATAAAAACATCTGTAACTGAATACATGCAAACAAACAGGTTAGTGGACCTTTAAAACATGGGCCTAATGCTGGCAATTTTGTTATTTGGCATTAGACTGTAGCCTATATACGTGGGAAACAAGTTGTTCCAAACTGGGGCGTACAGTAATTGTTTTTAGAAATTGGGACATATTGGGACATTGAACAAGCTGAGAAGCCAAAAAGTGGGCCGTATAATGGGAGCAAACACAACACTAAGCAACTTCTATAGGCTAAAAGGTGGTTAAATAAAACTTGTTAGTGATATATTATGAGGCCTAATTATTATCGTTCAAAATATGAAAGCTGGAACAACACACTGTATTTTGGGGCACAATATTTAACATATTCTTTGCAAAAGGTGAGTGGTAATTTTAGTTATTTTAGTTGTAATGCAATGAGCTGTAAGGGATAGAATATATCTCTCTTATTGCTAATTATTAATTCATTCTGCTATTTATTTGTTGCGGCTCAGGCTTTTTAATGACTGTCTATTTTAAAAGGGTTACATAAAGTAGTTTCAATAGTATAACTTATCTTGTATCGCACATCAAGATTTGTTATTGTGGCAGGCCTATATATTATTATACTAAGCTTGAATCAGTAAATACTGCATATTTGTTTAAAGGTACATTCACCTTGCGCACACATGGAACTAAGCCTTGACTACATAAGACCTAAACCAGGACCAAACCAAGTCTAAATCAGCACAAAACAACACCAAACAGGACCAAACCAGGACAAGTTTAAAAGCACCCTTATCCTAAATGATGCAAAAATTTAAAAAAAAAATAGGCATGGTTTGTGAAACAAACTTGATCTTGCAAATTAAGGTAAAAGATGGTTAAACAATTTTTGTTTCAGTTACACAATTCTAAACATTGAAACCATTTCCTATATTACACAAAATGGATTCTTGCGAGCTTTAAGCCATGTTATAACGTTTCTACCTCCTCAAAAACATACCCGGAGTTGTGTTTTGTTTCATTCACACATGTTTGAGGAATCTTGGTTTACTAGTCTGTCTACATCTCCAAAACTCAAAATACTCTGTTCCACCTTGTGGTGTGATTTTTAAGTTGACCTGCCTTTTACATTTAGCTCATTAGAGATGGACAATTCCAGATGAAATGAAATGATCAAAATGATTCAAGTGAAGGTATATAGAGTTTAAAAACATAGTGGAGTCATAATACCACATGACATCACAAGGTGGAACAGGGGTGTTTTCTGTCTGAGAGAAGAACTCAGCCTAAATATGCAGGGTTTGTGTGTTAAACATATGAATGAAAAAAAACACAACTCCAGATCGGTTTGTGATGAACAACATTGTAACATCAATCAGAAAATAGTGGAATATGGGCCCTTTAACCAAAACAGAAGAGAGGGATGTGAAGTGTTGCATAATACTGTATACATGTTATAGACTGTGTGTGTTTTTCTATAGCACTAAATATCTAAGATGTTAGCCCAGAGAAATATGTGCTTTAGTGTCAGGGCTCCATACACACTGTTTAAATATTCATCGTGTCTAAAACAGCAGATCAATCAGGCCTGCTTACTGCATGCCAGCGACATTACTGGGGAAATTTCTTCATTTGGTGGCCTGATCAATAGCTCATTACTGTGTCTGTGCTGCACCGGGCTGCCTCTGTCTCTCCTCCTTCTCTCTGTATCAGCCAGAGTCTTATCTGTCCTTCATCTGCAACACCACCAACTCACAGCAACACACTTTTCTCCCAATCCAGTTCTGAAATTGAAATTATAAATGTTAAAGAGAAGCAGGAGAAATCGATACTGCCGTGGATAAAGAGGTGAACTGCGAAATGTTTTATGAGAAATGCAGAGGGAGGATTTTTACAGGACTCTAAAGTATCTGAACTGTATCACGTTCTGGCCTAAAGTAGCAGTACTTAATATAAAAGCAGAAAAAGTTGTGGTTACAGAGGAAACAGGGATCACAGTAGAAGCAGTAAAATGGTCAATAGTCATTTTTATATAGCGCTTTTCCACTTTTAAGGCACTTAAAGCACTTTACGTCAAGGAAACACTCACCCATTCACACACACATTCATACACAGTGGACGCAGACACAGGGGGTGAGCCAGGTTAAGTGTCTTGCCCAACAACACAACAATAATATTCACATGTGAGATTAGAATGTGACCTTTGAATCAGAGGTCAAACACTATGAGATGCAGAGATAATATTATTTGGACTTTTCAGTGTATCAGGTATCGCCGGCTATTTTGTTTTGGTCGATCTGCTGCCAATAAAATGCTTGGATTAGTGTGATAAAGTCAGATAAACATGCATGACATAGGTACTCTACTACATCTGCTCAAAACATCTGGCAAAAGATCAATCAGATAACTTTAAAGAAATCATGGCGCAGCTCCAATCTGCCACATTCTGCTCGGGACGCCTCTTGCTTACAGATGAAATGCTGCTATTACTTTTTTAAACCAAGCATGAAACGACATCAGCGCTCATCATAACAACATTAGAGAGAGGCCTTCCACAGTGTCGCCCAGAACCACCATGTGCCCCACCGCTATTCCCATCACTGAGAATCATTTCACGCTAATCTCCAATTATGCACGGGGCAAGTGACACAGGAAGGGGTGGAGCTAGTATAAATAGTCCAGGGGATAGGAAGGAGAAACAGTGGAGCTTGGGAAAAGGGATTGTGCGATTATCTGATAATATTATGAATGAAAGATAATTAAAGCGAGTGTTTATGCGCATTCTTCTCATTAACCTTTGGAGAGGGTCATCCAGAGATTAATAATGCTCCATTAAAGACATAATATGCAGGATTTGCTGTCTAATTATTGTAAACAGATTTTGTCCAGTTGGCAATCAGTGAGAAGAGACTGAAAGTAGGTAATAAAAAAATGCCATGAGGAGGAAGAATAGTTTTAGAATGGTATTGGTCTATATCAGAACTACAGATTTTTATTTTTTTTACTTTACTATTTAATGTTGACAATTGCATTTGATTTTCTGAAGAAAGATGTCTTTTTAATGCTCATTGGGGTATCAACATCTTGTATCTAGTTCAAGCATCAAACCGTTGCGTGTGACATTACTGTATCGAGGTAAAACTAGAATATCTGCCTCAGTTTACCCCTGACTCTGCATGCAAAAGAGGCTAAGGGAAGACCCTTAGCCTCTTTTGCATTCAAATTGTATATTTTTCTCTCAGGTAAACATGTAATATTCATTTCATATTTCTCCTCTATAAATGTCCAAACAAGATGGAGATAAAGAGAAAGACAATATCTTAATCTGAAGCTGTTAAAGTGGTACAGCCTTGTACCATTTGTTATTTGTTCCTGCCTCCTACACAATCCATTACACACGACACTTCATCATGCTTAGTTCCTTTCCTTCAGTATTCTGCAATCTGATCTGACAGCAGAATGCAGGTAATAAGAGCCAACATACCACCACATACCACTGCTGCAATATTGTCGCAGTATTCATCATGATAAACATTTGCACAGAGCATTGCCAATTAAAGGTATAGCAGTGAACTAATGAAGACTCGGACTTCTTCATATAAATGGGCTAAATAAAAGCGAGGGGGGTTTACAGTGACATCGTTTACATTGTCTTTCACTATGCTTTACTCAGCAGCCATATGACTCTAGCTGAAAGTAGGGGAAAGCTCTGTACCCTCCAGTTATAAAGATGCCTAACTATATGTATTTCTGTAAGTTATTTTGACATACAGGAATAGAGAAAAGAGCTGTAATTTTGGAGAAACAATCATGCAATTTGCCAAGTGTTTCCTGCTTCTAATACATCAACATCTTCAAAAGTGACTAATATTTCTCACCCACAAACAGGTGCCAAGAAAAAAGCAGGAAAGTCACTTGAGCTGAGCTGTCAGTCATCTACATAACATTGCACTAATATTATATATGATTGTTAGAGGAAATTGTTGGTAGGGTCTGACATAGCTTTCACTGCAGAATTAAAAATGTGGATTAAAAATCAAATCTAGGTCAAGAAAACGAATGAGCAAAGAACAAAAAAATGCACCCAGCTGTGGCAGGAAAGATTTCCGAGTGGTGAGGAGGCAAAGAGAGCTGTGCTAAAAACTCAAATGAGCGCGTTTGAGCCACTGTTCACATGTGGAATATTCACTCTGTCTGTTGCACTCATGGCTTGAATGCAAACCAGCAGCAGCTTCATATAAACAAGCCACAACGCATTAGTCACAGTCCTAGTCTGGCCTTTTCAAAGTCTACTCCTACTCAAACTGCTAATATATCACCAGAATCCAACTCACCTCTGCAGTACTGGAAGCAGCGGCATGGGCATACAGTCTTTGTTAGGACTAAGCCTGGTTTTGTAAATGAGGAAAAAAGTTAAATCTATCACATGTTTTCTCCTTATCGTACAATGGCAGAAGACAGTAGGTGGGTTATGATTTGCAAATATTCTGTTAGAGGATGGGGATATATCAAAATAGAGGTTCTGAATGTATGGCTATGCACATTTAGTATACTAACCTAATTTATCTATAATAAAGACGATCTTTCAAGCAAGGGTGTAAATAGGTATTTAAAGATTCACTAAGTAACTTTTCTGGTGAAAGGTCTGTCACCATAGATATGTTATTGCTTTGCCTAAAATGTCCTCCAGTGTGACTTTACACTTATCTATTGCCATGGAAATAGGCAAGTGATGGATTAAAGGTCAGATTTGTGGAGAGGCAGTATTTTTGAGCAATAAAAACACCAGTAATGAAACAAATGCCCGATAGTACTACAGTACTGTGAAGCATTCCAGGCAACATCACCATAGAGACAAGCTGGTCCACCACCAGAAAAGTTACACACTCCACCTTCAAGTGGCATCAACCATCTAAGCATAACAATTTTCCAAACTTTTCTCTCAGGTAAAAGAAGTTATATATTTTGTTTTGAATGTTACAAGTCTCTTTTGCAGTTCGGGACACTTTTTACAAATTAGCGGCTTTGGTTAGACTGGCTCAAGTTTGGATGAAGGTTTTTCAAGCTCTATGGTCCGATTCCAGACCATTCATATCTTCATACTGATTCTATAACACAATGTAGAAGGGGCGGACTGGTCCTGGACTGGTCTAACTCCAAACCAAACCTACATTAAACTCAATATCACCCACTCCTACTTTCTATATAATGAAACATCCAAGCCATGCTGCTTTAATGAAATATCTTCTTCCCACAAGCTCCTTATTACAGACCCACCAGTTGATGCCTAATCAGGTTCATGTTCAGTAAGACTGAAAACTGTATGCTCACCTAATAAAACAGTGGTGCATCTCCATAGCATTCAAACCATGGCCCTCAGTTTAAGAGCACTGGGATTTTCTCCCAATCTCATGGCTCTGAATCAGCAACTGAATCATCATCTCTTCCTGTAACATCAAATAAGCCATGGCTGAGATATGCACACGCTCTCCCCTCCTCCCACCGAACAGGCTTTATAGGCAGCAGTCCGACTGGGGTAATTCTGTAACCACTCCAGGGAAATTACTTTGTGTTGTTACAGAAAAGGCAGTTTGTGAACTTCTTTATCAGGCTTTTCGGGTCTAATAACAAGCAACATTTGGTTGGGAGATAGAGACACACAGATCATACAGGCATACAAGCATTACACACAAAAGACTATGATCCTTTCAATGTTAATGTATGTTTAAACTTCATGCAATACTACTTTGTATCTCACAGCTTGTTGTAAAACTTAAAGGGCTCGCATTACATTATTTTCTGATCTGTTATAATGCTGTTTCCTCATCATAAACATACCTGGAGTTGTGTTTTGTTTCATTCACATTCATAACATGGCTTAAAGCTCACAAGATGTTATGTGTTACAGACAGTCTCATTAAAGAATCCTTCCTCTTCATTCATGACTTAGTTTACATTTGCACTCAAACACTTGGACCAATCGGAATATAATATAATAATATAATTTCTCCTTGACCTTTTTGCAAAAATGTTACCAAGACTTTATTCTGCAAAGAGAGCAACAAACCAAAAAGATCACTCTAAGCAATCCATGCAAAAATAAAATAAACAGTCATGAAATGTCAAGACGCCAGAAGTTCAAGTATGAGTTGGAACTAATGCAAGACCTGCCACAAAACATACCCCAATACAAATATTGACCTTTCAACTTGTTTTAATTACACAGGATGACGTGTTTTGCTTCTGGTTCAAGTGTGTGCACGTGCTCTGGCCATGTCCTCCTCTATAGTAGCTCTCCCGCCTGGGTGTTGATGAATAATTCCTGCACTGAGCTCTAAGCCACGGCATGTCCGACTGCACCACACAGCTACGACTGCATTTGCATTCAAAACACACACACACGTACACAGTCCTTTTGCACTCATGACAGCTGCCTCCTGGTGTGGACGGATGCAACAAGCGGCTAAAAACGCCTTTTAAAGCAACAGTACTTTCTGACTTCTCCCCAGTCGTCAGTGCAAAAAATGTCCCCAGAAGAAACGCGAGCGGAAAGCCAAATCTACATCTTTCGCTGTGCTGATCATGAATAGCTGGCATTTTAGTTTCAGGATAAAAAGACAATGCAGGAGGAAATGTCAGCTGTTTTTTGGAGCAGGAGTCATACTGATGCGGTGACCTCTATGTCGAAAAGGTTGGCTCTGAGAGGGGCTAATTGACAGTAAAGGAAAAGAAGTGAAAGTATGTTGAAATACCACAGCTATTACTGCGCATACACAAATCCCTCAGCAAGCACACAACACAGCATGGAGAAAGGAGTTTTTATTTTCTTCAGAGCAGGCAGTAGCTCATGGCAGACTTTTGGATTTATTAAAGTAGCTGTTACAAACTCAAAACTGACCTTTTAGATCCAACACATTTCAAATATTTAGGGCTGCAGAATTTTGAGGAAAAAAACTGTGAATTTTTAGTATTGCAATTACATTTTATACATCTGGAGTGCACATTGTAAACAACTTTATGAGCAGTAAAATGTGAGCAAAGACTGAAATCTGATCTGATAGACTAATACAAGAATCCATTGTATTCCAGAACATGTTGTAAAGATCTAAACTAAAGGTACAACATTTTCTTAAAGAGAACATTCGGTTACCTATAAAATTGCAGTGATTTAATAATTACACTCACTCCAATTACTATTTTAATTTGATTGATATATTGTCCAGTTCTAAAACATGCAAGGAATACCAATGTTCAGTCCATCTCTCTACAGGCTGCTAATGAGTGGAATACTAACTGGAAACATAATACACCTATAGAAGGTTTACAGTCTGTGCATATGATCAGCTCAGTAAAGAGGAACTGTGAGGAGCGGAGCCAGCAATGTGCAGCCAAACACCCCCACTGTCTGGGGGTCTCTCTGGAAGACCTCCAACCTAATCTATTCCAGACACGCATTTGCAGCTATGATATGACTGTGTGCAAGCTCTTCTCCATCACTGAGCAGAAAGTGTCACCATCTATCTCTGTCAGTAACACGGCTCCTCAGGCTCCAGCTCTCATCTCCCTTTCACAAATACACAAAAGTGAGGCTTCATAAAGTACACAGCCTACAGCCTTGTTCTTAATTTCCTTTTCTAAATGTGATGTACACACAAATATCTGACCTGAGAGCTGCAGTTAATACACAGATTAATGTTGTTAATATGATCACACACAGGCTTTGTATGGAAATGTTGTGAATACTGCATTCAACTTACAGAACATGAAGTGCCTTGTAACTCTTCTCTCTAACATCAACATTGAAGTATTTCAACTTTGAGGGAAAGAGACTGCAGAAAAGACAATAGCTGTCAGCTATCTGATGCGCAAAACAATGGGGCAATATGCTGCCTCTAAGATGTACGAGAAGGCACCGGGTTATCACGGGATACGGAATAAACGAACATCACTCAAGACAATGACTGACAAGAACCGCTAATGGCTCACACATGGAGCGTTTAAAAGACACTGCTGTTGGAGCTGCTAAGTGCCATGAGGTGTACTTACAGTTCTGAGAAACTGGATCTCATCCTCTCCCTCTCCTCCTTCAGCCATGGCTGCGAAGGAGGCTGCTCAGACTCGGGAAGCCTCCTCTGGCTCCTCTCTCCAGTCGCTATTAGCATAAAGCTAATCCACGGCTGTACAGCGGGCACAGGACCGCAGCATGTGTCACTCCCGACCGGGTGATCAGCGCTCAGGAACGGCCCGGAGAGGAGCACGGTGTGTCCGCATCGGTGGGCTCCTGCAACTGAGGACTAGAGAGCACCCACAGCACGAGCGCGGTCTGGACCTGTGACGTCACAGGCAGCTCTTACCATTACAGCAAAGGAAGCGCCAGTATTCAAATTCACACAGCAGAGACTATATATCTAGCAACGACAGAGACTGTTTACCTCACAGGGTTATTTCAGTGCAGGGGGTGAGTCATGCACGAACTTCAAAGTTCTGAATTAATGCTCTTCACGCGTTAGTCCAGATCAGCACCACGGAGAGCTCCTGTCCGAGCACGCCTCTGCTCAAACTCGCTTTACAGCACAGGTCTGCCCTAAACAGGTCTTTAGGAAACGGTTACTAGCACAACCTATGATATGTTTGATGTTTAATTCAATTTAACAATAGGAGCTGTCTTAAAATATAACATTTTAATTTCAGTAAAAATGTTGCAGAAGTGTTGAAAAATATCTATTACAACACATGGATGGATATAACCATGGATGGATATCGCTAGTTACACTGGTTTTGTATCTTGTGTCTACATAATTAATAATGTAAAGGCTTTCTATATGGATCTTGACTACATTATTTATTATGGTAAACCAAACGGTGTTAAATATGAATTGCAATGAAGCTTCAGTGCATCTTCCCGCTGGTGTCTAAAATGAGAAATTTGGCCATAAAAATGCCGTAAAAGACGCAGGACACAACTGCTGTTTAGCCTTGATACGATGCTGCCCTCTCGTGGTGATGATAAAAAGATTGTACCTGCAGTACTGTCCCATTCCCATTTAAGATTCACGTGTTGACCACTAGAGGGCTCTGTTCTCTGCAAAAACTGTGCTGGAAAGTGACCTAGCACGGCCAATTTACGCGGAAGTTTTACAAAAGGTCTGTGAAAATGTGAAATGTGAAAAAATATAGATATATAACTCGTACAGTAACTAACCCGGCGTATTTGGCTACTGTATAGTGAGCAGAATATCTCATGGCCTATCTGCAAGTGGCAGCTGCAAAGGCTCAGAAAAGTAGTATGTGAAGAAGGAAGAGCCAATCAGAGAGCAGGAAGTCCGCGCTGAGTTCTCTCATTGGTCAGAGCAGATGTCTGTTAAAGAGAGGGAGCCCAGCCAAGCAGCAGCGATGATCGGCGGCAGGCTGCACCACGCAGACCAGAAGCATCATCCTCATGCAACTAAATGCAGTAAGTCAATATTTATGTTTTACTGGGGTCCATTAATTTCTGCAGGTGATTAACTCAGTGCTTTTGGGATGTTTACGTAAAGGACGTTATACAAGAGCCTGTGTGGATTTGCAGTATGTATTAAATTATGTATTAAAACTGCGCGTATGTGGCTTTTCTCAGTTGTGCTACTGTAAATAATAGATTGCGTGACTGTTGGAATACGAATGAATCAGCAAGCCTTCATGTTAATACTGTCCTAGCCCGTGGTTACTGCAAGGTGACAGTAACCTACGAGATTGTGTTATAATGTCAACACTTGGAGATAATGTCAAATACGTAGGTAAAGGCCAAGTTGTGAAGCGTAGGTGCAGTGTGTTATGGCTATAAACACCTCAAGTAGCTCTTCATAAGAATTGTGTCATCACCATGTCACATCCCGGCTTCTCTGACAGCTTGAGAAATAGAGGATGTGCAGTTAAAAAGCACTGCATTTCAAAAAGGTATTGTGTATCATGTATTATGCAAAATTATTACTTCAGTTAAGAGTGTTTTGTTGAATTCAGAAATCATATTTAATTTTATGAGGATATCATGAATTAGGAACAGTACAAACGCAGCAGTCTTGAAGGAATAAAATAAATCCAGGTTTAGTAGATAATTATCCTCTCAAATATATGTGGGTTTTAGGTCTAGGTAAGTCTGTCACAATAAATGTTGAAGTTTGATATGCTGAAGTAAATATAGACAAGAAAGTAAGTAATAGTAACAGTGACACGATAACCCCAGCAGAGTAGTAGTATTCTAAATATACAGTAGTGTTAAAAAAACAAATAAATTCAGAGTAGTCAAGAAAATGTACACATGATAAATACTGACCCTAAAAAATATTGCTCCAGATTCCATGTATTAAACAATAAATTGATATAGTAATTATTGTGATGGTGATGGTCTAGGGTCTTTGCATTTATATGTGTCTTTTGCTTTGCCTTATAAAACTGAAGTGTACTACTACTAAAGCCAGTGATATACCACTAGTATGCCCTACGCAGTCAATAAACTCCAGTAGCAGCACTAACTGTTTATTGACCCAATCCTGTCTGCAATGTCTAAATTATATTCTCCATGTCACTCTCTCCTTGTGTCAGTCTTCAAATAGACCCGGTGATGAACTACCTGAGACTGACTTCTCCTGCCCAAGTGTTGTTACTCAAGCTGAAGCCTGAGCAGTCCAATCAAAGCCCGTAACTAAAATGGCCCCTGTTATGGAGGGCACCCACTCCGTTCTCATCCTCTACCCACGCATTCAAGAGCTCTGCAAAGTCAGCCGGTATCTGCCCAAGAGCCTGGCCCCGGGCTTCAAGTACACAAGTCACTCCCGCCAGTTGGAAAGCACCAGTAATGACCATGATGACCGGAGCGAGGAGGTTCCTGGAGTGTCCAAACAAAGAGGCCAGTCTTATGATTCCTCGAGTGAACTGGTCCTCTGCAATTCCCTGGCAACAAAGGAGGCAGTTGCAGAGCTCCTGTGGCTGGCAGTGGAGCACCATCAGCTACTGGCTGAATTCTTATCGCTTTGCAAGGATTGTACGGACAAGGTCAGCATGGGCAACCAGGACGGGAAACTTCAAGACTACATAGAAGGTCAGGAAGTTCACTTGGATGGTCAAACGCTTAGCAATAAACACCCCATCACATCAGAGCATAAGAAAATTATGACAAAAACCAAGAAGATCAAGAAAGGGACAAAAAAGCTGGACAGCGCTGAGGAGATGCTTCATAAAAAGATAAAACAAAAGGTGACTAATGGGGTGTCTGTCGTAACATCTTCAAATGTGGATAGTTCTCATTCTGAAACATCTGACAGTCCGGTGACAGGGTCCTATGTGAGTGCGGTCAGTAACCCCATTCTTTCCACGGACGAGAGCTTCCAGATGGACCGCTGGATGGATTTCATGGAGGACAACCGGAACTATGAACCTGACGTGGATTTTTGTAATGATTTTTCTGAATGTGACGGCGAATTTGGATATCAGTCGTCCTCTTGCAGCTTGATGGAAGGTCTGAACAGAAGGGAAAGTGGAAGCAACCTGCGGCCAATTAGGAGGCTCGATTCTTTATGTGAAAATGAGTGCGCGCCAGTGGTCAAATCTACCGAACAGAAGAACACGGTGGGGGTGACGGTCAAAGCAAAAGTGCAAGACGTGGAGGCAAAAGTTCAGCGTGTCAGCCATGGACAGCACGATAGAAACAATAGGAGCGGTAGGAAGCTTTCTCTGCAACTGTCTTATACGAATGAACCTATTAAAATACACACTAAAAGGAGTCCTTGTTCGCCTCTCGCTGGGGTCTTCAACACGTCATTCCCAGCGTCCAACAGTCTCCAGAGTATGTCCCCAGTCCTGTCCCCTCTGTCCTCCAAGCAGACCAGTCCTCAGCTCAACCACAGAATAGTGTTATTGTCGGATAAGGACACAGACAGCTTCAGCAATGCAGATGAGCCCAAGGTCTACACTGAGGTAATCGATAAGAACGGCAACAAGCGGACTATAACGCGCCTGGATTTGAACCTGAGCAGGAGGCCAAGTTCTTCAAAGTGGAATTCATCAAGTACGTCTACTACAACAGGTGAGTTTTTCAGGAAGAGATGCACCTGGTAGCTGAAATTCTTTGTGTCTTTTTCTCTTTAAGCTAGGGCTGAAACGATTACTCGAGTAACTCGGATAATTCGATTACAAAAAATATTCGGGGCAAATTCTTTGCCTCGAGGCTTCGTTTAATTCATGTCACCAAAGTCAATTTATTTAAAATGTCTCTGCTATCGTATCACTCCTCCTTTGTAGACTGCTGCGCCAGTCTGGGATCACTGTTTCACACGGACAGTTATCAATGACGTACATTTCAAAGATTTGAAGCGGCGCGATTTATTCCACGGTGTGGAAATGGCAGATAATGATGTGGCCGGTGCCAGTGTGCACTGGCAAAGCCAACCTGATGTACCACAACAGTACGTCTTCAATGCTGCAGCACTTAAAGCGAAACTTAAAGCGTGAACTGTACTTCTCTAAGCGGAGTCGGAGAATCTACGAGGTAATATACTTTTACGATTGCTAACTGAAATGAAAAGTAACGCCTATTAGAATGTACAGTATTTGTAATTATTTGTAACCTGTGTTATGAGTCGATAGTAACGAGGCATAATGAGCAGCAAGAGAGCAAATGATCTCACTCAAATCGCTCCCTTCCTCACGTATACACAGACACACGCACACACTCGGTGTTTCCCACATCAGAAACGTCTAGTTCGTTGTTCTACTTTTACCAAAAATCTGATTTAATCTAGAACCGCTGGCATCAATTCCAATATCAGAGAAAGGAAATATTTTATCGACGTTCTACTTAACACTTATGTGTTCGCTAGTTCTATATTTAGCTTATTAATTAGGCTAGTTAAAGGATTAACGTTGTCACTTAGAAAACTCCTGTCTTATAAGCCAATAAGCCAAAGGTTTTACACTTGTTTAAAAAAAATGTTGACTTTAAATAAAAACCTTTTTGTGAGGAATAACAGCAATTGCTTGCTCATTTTAAGAGGCCTTTCATGTTGCGTTACACACTATTGATATAGTTGTATAAAAACAAAAAAGTGTGATTTATCCGATTACTCGATTAATCGATGATATAATCGACAGAATACTCGATTCCAAAAATATTCGATAGTCGCAGCTCTACTTTAAGCGCATTGATTCATGTTTGAACACTGTAGTTTGATGTTGCCATTGCTTTCATCATCTGTTCTGTCAGATTCATTGGATTTCAAAACACCTTTGGAGAATTTATGTCGAAAGTAGAGTGATTATTGAAGGTAAATTTTGAACTAGTGTCAAAATCACAAGCTTTTATGTGCTGAGCTTGTATCACTCCAGTCTCTGTTTTTCCAAAAACAAAGGAATTACTAATACTTAGACATGTTTTGTAAGAGGATGTGCTGCACTGCCGGATTTGGACTTGTGATCAAATTAAAAACTACCCCACAGTGTAGCACTTAGAGGCAGCCAGGGCTTGGGAATAGTTTCACCGATGGTCAGTTTTAACTCTGTCAGTGCCACAATGGAGCTACAAGGATTAGTGGGTGATCAAAGTCATAGTTGACCTAAGCAGGGGTAGTGGCAACTCAAGCATTGCTGAATTAGACAAAGTGACCCTATGTTCTTCTTTCAGGCAGCAAATCCTTTTCAGATCACAAGAAATGTACCAATAACAAGGCCTAAGAGCTCCAAATGCTTGCTTTTGGTAGCCGAAATTCTTTGTGTCTGTATATTCAAGTTGAACTTTTTACCCCGTTCGTGAGATAATATAATAATAAATAATATTCATTTATTTACTGATCACTTGCAGCTACTCCATCTTGATGCCATCAAGTATGCCTGCTGCACATACTCATTGCATTAGCTTCTTTTAAATTGGTTAATTTTCGTTTTTAGGCCATGAAACACAATCTTTACTTTAATCTGCAGCAGCAAACAGGCAGCCCTCTGTCTCATAGCAGCCAATGGATAATTGTTGTACCTTAGCCTCATGCTCTCATTTTGTTTGTCCCTTATCTAATCACAGATACATTAAAGAATGGCCAGTAGCACTCTGAGTATATAAACAATATCAGCTGGAACAGCTGTCACGTCTGATATTGAGAATGCTGTTCGAGACCCAGCATTATGTGCCTATTAAAGGTGCACTATGTAACTTTTTGGGTGGGGGTCAGTCACCTGCTTGTTTCTATGGATATGACATTGCTCTACCTGGCATGTTCCACAGTAAATTGCAGATGGTTTTATAGCTCAAAAAAAAAGAAAAGTGAGTGGAGATGCCTCTCCACAGATTTGACCTGTAACTTGGTCTGGTTTGGTCTCCATGATGATAGAAAGATTTAGAATGTGAAACATTCCAGACAAAGCAATAAAATCTCCTTGGAGATGAGCATTTAAAGGACCCTCTTCCAGAAAAGTTACTCAGTGCACCTCAATACAAGAATATAGAAAAGTGTCCGTATTAGTGCCAAACACTATTACTGCTACTACTTCTATCGCAACTCTATGCTTACCCTGCTCACTGCACTGGGCATCTATGCAAACCTATGCAAAATGAATATGCAAATGTTACTAGCAAATAGATGATTTGCTGGGGGATTTGAATATGGTGGCCATACCGGCTTGTCAAAGCCTGATCCCAGCAGATCTCAGAAGCTCAGCAGGGCCGGGCCTGGTTAGTACTTGGATGGGAGACCACTGGGAATTCCAGGTGCCACAGTGGGGCGCCAGTGGCAAAAAAACTGTTGTTGTGTCCTTAGGCAAGGCACGGCACCCACATTGCCTAGTATGAAAGTGGTGTGTGCGTGGCAGGACTCCCTTGAAAAAGAGATTAGTAATCTCAGTGGGACTTTCCTGGGTAAATAAAGGTTAAAAAAATAAAAAATAAAAAAATATGACATGTATAGTATAAAAAATCCTGAGACATGAAGTAATACTGGAGTTTAAATGGGCACTGTGTAACTTTCTGGTAAGGGGTCTGCCACAAGATTTCCATGGAGATATTTTTGCTTTTCATGAAGTTTCACAGTATGGTATTAAACTCAAACATGCATTCCCACACAGGTCACCTCTCCACAGATCTGAAATGTACTTGTCTTGATGGAAATAGATACTAAATGTATCTATTTCCATCTATATGCCATACTATGGGACATTCTTCCACCAGAAAGTTACATAGTGCACATTTAAATATCCTTCTTTATTTAGACTTTAGATTAGAACATGAGCCATTGAACTGTGTTGGCGAATCAACAGACCGAGGTGTTTACTGTTTCGTAGCTAAGCATTAATTATACATGAATATAAATCTTTCCCCTGTTTACTGGCTCAGCTTGCAGTCTGATAATGACTGTGTTCCAGGTTTTAATGCTGATAAATGATGGTCACAGGGTCCAGGCGGAAGAGCTGATAGGGTCAATGTGAATGAAACCACCTGGGCCCTTTATGCTTGGTTAAATCTGCATCTCATTATCACCATCACTTTTATCTACACTGTCTGGTGGAAACCAGGAGTCTACTGACTGTTGTTAATGTGCAGATGCGAACAGTAATTGCAGACAGTGCCCAAGAAAGAAAAACAATTCTTAAGGTACAACAATATGATTCTTACTAATACAAACAAGATACACACAATTTGGTTTCTGTTACAACTATTATAGCTGTAAATCAGCTGCTGTCACTATAATTACTATTTTGATTTATCTTTCAATATATGAAAGCTGGAACGATAGTTTTTGCAGTCAGTATTTATTATGGGTACTTTTTCTTTGTATTAGTAGGGAACCTCCTAATACAAAGTATTACCTTTTATCACCTATATTTTCTTCACCATCGTACTTCATTTCTTCCACTACTAGAAATATAGTTAAAACTACTCCGACTATTTTGCTACTACTGCTCTTAAAACATATGACTATAAGTGCAGATGTAGTTTAAAATAAACTAGCATATAAAGTAAGCAAAAATCACAACTATTTTTCTCTAAAATGGATTCATGTACCAAAAGTAATTGTATACCAAATACTCAAAATGATACCCATGTTAGTAGTTTTCTGTCTATGCTATAGGTATGGACATAGCCTAAATACAGCAACATAAGCTCCCTCCCTCACATGACTTCGATACTTTATTATTGTCTGACATATGGCAGGCCTCACTATAATCACATTAGCCAAAGGGGTCATCTGAAACTGATCAGGGCAAGACTCCATCACGGAGTTCTTCCTCCTGAAAACTGTCACTCAAACAGAGTGCACTGCCATGCAACACTGTTGTGTACTGGGAGCACAAGGGCCAGCTCTATCTACATAATGAAGAGGAGTCTGCCAAAACAGCACAGCATTCAGCAGGGAAAAGACTGGGCGTATTTTTATAGAAGGAATGCTGTTTTTAATAACATAGTTTCTTATTGCTTAGCGTTAGCATTTCATTTGTTAGAAATCTTATATTGCAGCCAACCACAAAATGTGTGGAATTTGAATATGTGCAAATTGTGCAGTAAAACAATTTAAACAACACAGACTCATTGGGCAATTACTCTTACCTTTTCACTTATAACTTTTCTAGAAGATGGTCCATCACCTGCTTGTCTCCATGTTATTTCTTTGCCTAGAATCTTCCGTAGTGTGCCATTAAACTATCTCCATGGAGCCAAGTGCAATATGTAAGAATACATATTTTCTCTGTATTGTTGTATCAGTAAAACACATAGAATGAAATAAATACAGAGTTCAATGGAGAGAGAGAAAACAATTATCATGGCATAATCCTACTGCAAAATTCCTCCCCACCCAATGCCCTGTCAGACCCATGCAAAGCACGCCTTCCACATGCGGAGCAGAGCATGTCCCAGCAGCCTCCTGCACTGGATTCCTCTCAAGTGAATGATGACTTTGTGAGCATCATGTCACGCTACATTTTAGCTCAGACTACACTACACTACACTGCAGCACTTTTCTCTGTTACTGCATCCCTCCATCCATTTTCAAGTAGATTCAAGTCCAGCTATAGTTTAATCTGACTGTGATGGCTGCTAAAAGGTAGTTGATTTATAAGCCCCTGTCCTGCATCTTCCAAGATTTATTTTTAAGTCTATGGTCTTGGCCACAAACTCAATGATGAGACAAATGTATCAGCTACTTGGTAACATTTAGAGGTCAGGTTATATTTTGTAGATAAAAGGGAGCTGTGTATGCATTAAGGAAGCTGGATATATAAATTGACAGAATCATTTTTTTATGTTTTGGATAAGGTTTTTTCTAATACTACAACCTTAGCAACTTTTGCTCTTGTGGTTTATTTATTATGTATATGGATTACTTATATACTTGTGGTTTCTTCCTTGTGAATACAGATTGAAAGCTGTAATATAACTGGGAAAAATATGTTTCTGAGGTCACAGTGTTAGAGGAATTACGTATTGAGCTGTACATACATTGATTCCACAGTCAGTCAGTTTTACAACCACAAATTATTCATAAAATATAATAGATTCCATTCAATTGTAACTTTATTTTTATGAAACATGTTCATTACTATTACTTATATGCAGGGCTCTACGCTAACTTTTTTTTTCAGGAGCACATGTGCCCCTAAGTTAAAAATTTTAGGAGCACAGAAAAAAAAATGGGGGCACAAGTAGGTTTTCATTTTGAACGATTATTACAGAGCAGAACTTGCGCACACCAACTTATTTGAATGAATTTAATACAAAAAACAAAAGAATCATGACTGTACTTTTCCTGCATGATCGCAGTGTTTTTATAAATATATCTTCATTTTATCTGATTAATATTTAGATTTAAAATAAGCCAAACAAACTGTACTGCACTGAAACACTCTGTGGCCCTTTTTGGACCTTCACCACAGTTTGAGAACCTCTCCTTTAAGAGAACTTCCACTGCACTTTACACAAAACTGCTTCAAAGTGAAAAACATAGGTAAGATTTTTAAACCTGTATTTTCAAATTCCTAGGTGAAGTTACATTCTCTCATTGGTTTTACAGTGGTTTTTAGCCTCTGCACATTTACCAAACTAAACGCACATTGTGACAGAGTTATTTGGCATTTTCTTAGGCAAACTTCAGCCCACATATCGCCTGCTCTGTGCTGTGGGTCTGCTCTGTGTGGACACTGACAGAAAATTAGTATTGGCGTATTTGACGTGAGGCGGAAGGATAGGTGGGATACCTGCCCTGTGACGCACGTTGGTACACAAGGGTGCGCGCTGTGGACAAGCCGCGCGCTGCGGAGCCTGTGCTGACGGGCCGCACAGTGTCTGCGGGCTCCAGTGCACAGGCCGCAGAGAGACGTCCCGCGTGGTCACGCACACCGGTACAAGTTTATTGCAGCGGCCGTAATGAAATATGATCACACTCAGTATTCAGACCTTGAGTCCGTGATAAGACCGAGTCCAAATGCGCTCGAGTCCGAGACAAGACCAAGACAAAGCTCTCGCTTTAGCGGAGAAGGAAGTCCAGCGGCGTGGGGGTGTTTACTGAGTGGTGGGAGAGGTGTGGGTCCTGCTGCGGGGCGCTCCTCGTTGAAGCTGGGCGTGGGTGTGTTTTGAAGCGGAGTTTGTTCGTATGAGTGATATCAGCGCACACGCGGAACTCGTACGCTGGGGTCAGCGCTCGCGCTGGGAAAGCGTGCGGCGCTTTAGGGGCTCCAGGCTTGGGCACGATTCTAAAGTCTTAGTGTGAGTGCGCCCCTAATGTTTGATACATTTAGAACGTTTAACTTGTCACGTTACGTCTGTGCAGCTCCTTATTGTGGCTGCAGAAGCACTCGCACTGGTGCGACTGTTTTATTTTCCTCGTTCGTACGACGAAATATTTACTCGCAAATGCGAGTGAAATGGGCGCACTGTAGAACCCTGCTTATATGAGAGGTTATATTGTATTATGTTGTGTTATCTTCCTGTAGTTTGTAAAAGGACTACAAATGGACCACTATAAATTAATGTCCTGTCAAAGTGATATAAACATGACCATAAATCACAAAAATCCTTCAATGACAAGTCAGAAATTGAACCTTGTATCCTTTAACATTAAGTATCATCAGTAGCACTAGACTGACTGTTGTGAATGGCTCTATCAGCTCCTCTATCTGTCACCGCTCCACACACAGACCATCAGTGATCTCCGACTGACAGCTGCTCACTCACACTATACGATTTACCCCTGTCCCATCTGTCAGCATCTGCAGCTTTAGCCTAAATCTCCACTTTCTGCACTGTATTATAAATTACTGAAATGCCTGTGTAAAAGACATCAGACAATAGTGCTTTCCAGTAATAACAAGTTGCTGTATTATAAATGGGAGATTGGTTTACAGTACATTATAGGGCTTAGTATTACAACAAGAACAACCTCAGGCCGTATTGTGTTTCATTATTGACACTGCCATTCAAATAGGATCTTCAAAGCAGTGCGAGGAGGATTAAATGACAATAAGTACGCAGTGATCCCCAAGGTCAGTAATCTGGCTGCAACTGCAACAATACAGTACAGTATTTAAGAGAACTACCCCCATTACGATGAAATGTAATTGTGATTTTTGGATTGCAAATGTGAATAATAATAATAATAATTTCAGCACTTTAGCTTGTTGTTACCAGATTATCACACTCAAGGATAGCCTACTTATCAAAACAGAGACATTCAGATATATTGTAAATTGTGCAGTTCAAGAATTCATTCATTTTATAGGGCCCATATTAGGAAGTTTTCTGATCTATGATATAAAGTTGTTTCCTCATCACAAACATTCCTGGAGTTGTGTTTTGTTTGATTCACATATACAATATTTACCACACAAACCCTAAGGTAAAAGACTACTTTGAAAACTACCACTTCATGACATCACAAGGTGGAACAGAGCATCTTGAGAAAAAACAACAACTCCGGGTATGCTTTTCAGGAGGTAACAACATTATAACATTGCTTAGAACTGACAAGAATCAGTTTTGCGTAACATAGGATCTTTAATGGTTTAGACCATTAGGCAAATGCAGTGTGTACTACTATATAAGACACTTCAAGTATTGGTGAAAGTGTTGCTGAGGTACTGTATTTTGTATGTACTTTGCATGTTGCCATTTTCTCATCTAGAGGATGGCAGTGTCAGCCACCTCAATGAGTTGTATGTGTTATCATCAAGTTATAGGTTAATTAAAACATCTTAAAGGTCCTATATAAAGGCCTGAAATCGCCTCTTGTGATCTTAAAGCCATGTTATAATGCTGTTATCTCATCAACAACATACCTAGATTTGTGTTTTGTTTTATTTACACAAGTTTGAGTAATCCTTTATTATTAGTCTGTCTACATCTGCAAAGCTCAAAATGCCCTGTTCCACCTTGTGATGTCAAGAAGCAGTAGGTTTCAAGTTAACAGTTACCTTTTACCTTTAGTTCAGTAGAGATTTGCAAATTCCAGGTCTGAAATTATCCTTAATTATCTAATTAAGGTGTATAGAGACTAAAACACAGTGGAGCACTTACTGTATTACCTCATGACATCACAAGGTGGAACAGAGAGACTTCAGTGTAAATATGGATGGGTTTGTGATGAGGAAACAGCTTTATAACACAGATTAGAAAATGGCGTAATATGGGCTCTTCAAAGAATCACACCACTACAGCCCCCAGATCCTATAGGCTCATATTGCATTCTTCTCCTACAATAGACTGAACAGAAAGCTGGCTCTGTTTGTGCTGCTGACTTCTTCTGGAACTGCCCCAGTAACAGTCAGCACTTCCCACTGCGGCCCTGCTCAGCTCACAGCCGCATTATTTTAATGAAAAGTTATTCATCTAATCCTACATTTTAGCTCTTGATAACTGAAAGTGTGGGCATCGCTTCTGTCTCATAGTGACTAATGGTAGTTAGTACTGGACCTGAATTTCAATGGCCTCCTTTTAATTTTGCAGTCCTCTACATACTGTGGACTATGCTGAATCAATTCAGTGTATTTGGCACTCTTGGCAGTACTTAATGATAAATATTATATGAATATACTTGTGTCATAGTGTGTTAAAGATGGCTGCTACGTTCCTTTCCATAATTGCATTTGTCAAAGTGTTCATTAACAACTAAAGGAGATTCACTTTGTTTAAGATAGTGAAGTGCATGTGCCCTCTCACTCTCCCCCTTCACTGCAGTTTTTCATTTTTTATCATATTATGGACTCCTCTAAGATGTTGCGTGGGACACATAAAGTATTCAAAAGCCCCTGTGCTGGGACTGAAGTCATCTCTGATTAAGTTTGACATTTAGAAGATCCTGGTAATGTCTGCAAATGTCACAAAAGACCACAGTATAAAAAGGCCAACATCTCTGAAACAGCATATTTCCTTATGTGATAGGGATTAAACGGAACAGTATTGGAAAATTATCTAATTGTAATTTTCTTGTAGCTTTGATAATAAAATTTTGTTCATTTTTTTTTTTTAAGTTTTGAACACATCCACTGAAAAAAGAGATTGATATATGAACTACCAAACTGATTTCAACATTCAACAAATCAGGACATGTTTATATAAATAAACTCCAAGATTAGAAGCTTTTTATGCAGAATAAGACAGGATACTTTGTTGTTTGTGGAGAGCATTATAGTACTTCAAAAACTGCAATGTTTGCGTATTGCTTCCATGCAAATTTCAGTTCGATTGTGATTAATCTTGCTGCCCTAATCGAGTTATAGCTAAAAGTCTAAAACTGGTTGAGCAGTTTAAGAGCCTGGTCAAGAGGGGGCAGTGCCTCCTAAATAATGACAAACTGTACTGAAGGAACTGACATGTGGACAACTCCTTTTTTGTTCTTTTTTGTCATAGCCATTGCTTTCAGTAGCATGAAATGTTTAACTATAGCAGGAAATATACTTTATTTCTGAAGCATTTTACCATTGTTTATTCAGTAAATGTTTTAAACTACTGTGCCTTATTCAGACTCTAAATTGTATGTGTGAATTCAGTAGTGCCGTTTGTTTGAACATCGGGGCGTTCTCATTGGACCAGTGCAGCTGGTGTTGGTGAAGAGGACACTCCTAGTTAAGTGGATATAAAAATAGCTCAGCCACACAAGAGCCTCAAGCTTTCTGGTCGATGCTAAATAACAGTCCTACAACCACAATCACAAATAGATCTTACCCCAACTAATCCTTCAGATAACCTCACATTATTTCTCTACCACTAATTGCTTCCTATTGTCCTTTGCACAAGCCTAACTACTGTGTACCTTGTGTGTCTATGTTTGGTTTGCAGATGATTCCCTCTTGAGACAGGATGACATTTGGATGCTGGATGAACCTCAAGAGCCAATCAGACGAGTTCAGCGGCCCGATCACCTTGACTTCTTACGTATCACACCACCAGAAGATGACATCATTGGGGAAACTCCCTATTATCCTAAACTGGAATGCACGGTGAGGGCTCTAGAAGACAAGCACAATAGAAAAAGTAGGGCTGCTTAGGTTTGGTGAAGTCCGCAGGGGCGCTCTTTTGTTCTTCTCTGGGATAATAAGGATTTCTCTGCTCATGCATACTAGTAGAATCACCTGATCAGGAGTTCTCATAAATGGATTAACATGGATTTTAATCTGGAGAGAGGGTTATTGAGCTCTTATTCCTGAACACTGACAAAATAGTTTGAAAATAATTTGAAAAAATGTGTTGAAAATGTATAAAAACAACAATTAACCAAATTTACACAATTCTTATTTATACAATTCTTTACATAATCAACAATAATATTTCACAATCATTTTCAAAGAATGTGGTCTGACATACAGCCCAAAGCATGTCTGTGTGACAGATGAAGTAGATTATATGGGTGTGGTTCTAGGTGTGAGAGCAAAGTCCTTATTGTTTTTCAAAAATACAAAAGGGCCCGTCTTTAAACTTAATCGCTCAACATACCTGTACAGGCCAGCCGCAGAATGAGGTAGCTAATATTGGTATGAAAGTGACAGTCATTCACTATACCCACCCATCAGCGTGATGTTTTTATTATGGCTTGTTGCTACGGTTTGAATGCAATAAATATATGATTAGGCTGGACTATTGACACATGAAAGTCTCCATGTTATAATTATTTTGATTAAATGTGTGAAAAGATATTGGCCGAAACATGATACACCCTGAATGTGTACTCAGATTTAAGATGAATTCTTGCAAAATATATTATACAACAAGCTTAACTGCCATATGAAGGTGTCTTTTTGTCTTATTGTCAATTTTTTATATGAAGATTCCCAGTACTCTTGCCCTGCTATGAAGTCCCTTTATAAGAGTGCTTAGACATTCTCTCAGAAGGATTTACAGTATATGGATAATCCCACTGTGCTGTTACATAACTCAATTGTTAGCCATCAAACTTTGCTTTGAGGCAAGTAGCCAGGAATAGCTTTTGGATTTTTAAGTATTCAAATAATAGTCTATTGTTTTACAACTATTTTAGAATTAGATAAGCATGTTCTTTCTTCTCTATTATATTTGTATTGTATTGTGCATTGTTTATTATAGTGGTCTAATAATTAGCATGTGCACAAAATTATGATGCAAGCGGCTCAGTTATTAAAATCTAGTTTCATAAATGACTCAGTTTCAGGGACTGTTGTTGTCTGTTATGGCAGCCATTTTGAGGAAGTGCGTAATCAGACACCTGTGGTTTGCTGGGCGCTCTCCTCGTCCAGGAAGAGAGAGGAGGAGCCTGGGGAGAAGGAGGAGGCCACCACAGACTGGGCCAACCAGTGCAGCACATTTTTTCCACCTGAGGCTTTTCTCATAGCACACAAGACTTCCCTGTAACTCTAACTCAAACATGCTACAGAGGGGAAACTTTTGCTACAACTCTGGATCTACTTTGGGGATTGCTGGTTAGCTAACACTGGATAGACAGCCGCTGGATTCCTACCACAACTGAGCGGTTTGTTCTGATTTACTTTGTGGGCAGGTGAACTCAGATTACAGCAAGATATGAAACGAAGACTAGTCTTGGAACAGCTTAGCTCACAAGATCATGGGAATTTCTTTAATGGCAGTGCGCTAGGCTAATGTGTAATCATGATTTTGTTAGGTGTGAAGCTAGCTATACCGCTAAGTACTCTGATAATATTGTTGTCCATGCACTCATCTGGAAAAGGTAAGAGGAGATTTTCCCCATACAAAAGCCTTTTGTTCCAATAGTAAAATAGGGGCATCTTGGATGACTGCAAGTGGAGTGAGGAACCTTTTGTGACATTTTAATGGACTTTTTTTTTTTTTTTTTTTTACTGAAATGATTTTGAGTTTGGGTTGCTTCCACCTGGGAGTGTAAACATGGAGAATGATCCAAGTTCTTTACGCAATGTTTTCAGCAGTTTGTTCAAAGACAGAGCTACGTCTTCAGGTACAAGTTCTGCTGTTCTAACATCTTTCAAGGAACTAAAAGACAAATCCCCTGCTCCATGTGAAGGAACCCAAACAACTCCGACTAATAACAATAAAGACGAGACGCCCCAGGAAGATACTCCTGCCTCTTCTCAACCACAACAAAAGCCTGTAACTGACAATACAAAGAAGGATGGAGTTTCGACTGAACCAGATTTGGTCCAAGTCACTAAAGTAGAAACATACAGTGACAATGAGGATGAGGAGACGTCATGTAGCAGCAATGGCGTTACTGGAAAAGAAACCAAAACACCGGACAAAGTTACAGAGGAAACCTCTCCAACCATTCCTGTATTCAAAACGCACATGTTTAAGGAAAGATCTCGCATAGAGGCTATTTTATACACAAGCAAATCTTTCGGCAAGACTAATTCAGCATCGCTTTATATGTCAAAAACGAAAGATGGCGTAAGTCCTAAAGAGAAGACTAAAAATGTAAACAAAGATGCAGAGAATGACAAGAAAAGTAGTTCTAATGTTAATTTAGAAGAGGAAGAGTATGATAGTATTGACTGTTCAACACCTGACCCGACTGTTAAAGCAGGAGGGCCTACTCCAGCTAAAGAAGCTGGAAAATCCAGGCAAGAGCCTAAATCCAGCCTGCTCTCTGCTAATAGCCTTTTAAAGCTATCACCATCAAAATCGCAGGATCAGAAAGATACTAAAGGAACTGATTCTAAAAATGACACTACAAGAACTGATTCAACATCTGTAATTTCACCAACTTCTAAAACAACAACACTGTCCACTCCCAATACATCTCCATCCAAAAATGCAGCATTCTTGTCCTCTAGCCCTTCCTTTCAAAAAGACTCTACAAGAACTGATTCTCAAAAAGACACAAGTACTGACTTTCAAAAAGACACTACAAGAACTGATTCAATATCTGTAACTTCACCAACTACTACTACAACATCATTGTCCACTCCCAACACATCTCCATCCAAAAGTGCAGCATTCTCCTCTGCTAGCCCTTCTTTTCAAATGCCTGCTCTGTTCAGTGGGTTGAGGGTCTTAAAAAAGGGTGCACAAGGTGAGGACAGGGAAACGGTTTCAGAGATCAAACAGAGTGAGAAAGATACAGACCTGGCTCTGCTTAGCCTGAAAAAGACCGTCAACAAAGCCAAGTTATTCCCTGAACAGAAAGCAGTTAAAAAGCAAGTTGAACCAAAGCCAGTGTCTGATACTAAAAGCTCAGTAATGGGACAGCTAAGTCATCTACTGAACTTTGATAGCCCAAGTAACAAGCCGGAGGAAAGCCAAATGGTGGAAAGGAAAGCTAAAGGAGGTGAGGAGAGCAAAGAGCCCGGAAGCCACACGCCATTGACAGAAAAAAAGACTACCACAGACTTGGCCTATGAAACTTTTAAGAATGTATTTGGGGCCAAAATGGTAACTAAAGACAAGACAGAAGCTGTGGACTTGGAGGCGATAAAAAAGAAAATGAAAAATGATAAGGAGAATCTGAAGCAGATTTTTGAGAGGACATCCAAATCTCCAGTGAAAGATCCCAGTCCCATAGAGATGAATGTGGTAACTACTTTATTATACTACAAAAACAAATATGCATTAAGTAGCTTTTCTGGTGGAGGGTCTGTCATTTGCTTGTCTTCATGGAGATGTTATTACCTGAAATGTTCCGCAGTATGGCAATAAAGTTATGTATCTCCATGGAGACAAGCAGGTGACACCGAAAGGCCAGGTCAGATCTGTGGAGAGATGACCCCGATCAATGTAAGAATGAATGTATGTATATTTTTCATTCAGTTTTTGCAATGAATACACCTTTATACAAGATTAATGCCATACCGTGGAGCATTCCAGGCAAAGCAAACACATCTCCATGGAGACAAGCAGGTGACAGACAGTCCATCAGAAAAAGCTGTATTATATAAGTAATTCAGCCTGTGGTGTATGTGAAAAAGCAGATGTGGATTTTTTTTGTAATTCACTTAACTTTTATGAATATTTTGATTCTTCTTCTTATTTTGATATTTTGATTCTTCTTCTTATTCTGTTCTGTTATACAAAAACAAACAAACAAAGCAGATACAATAAAGAGTATCTACAGTGGGCTGCAAAAGTATTCATACCCCGGGTCAAATGATGATTTTGGTATACTAGAATGTAACATAGTTGACATATCACGAGCTTATTATAGTACATTTACTCCTTGTCAAGACCCTAATCAGAACAATATTAAACAAGTTGAATACATGTCTTTAATCTTGTGTAATCTTGTGAAAACATGTGTTGCAAAAGTATTCATACCCCACTGTCTCTAGCAGATAAAACATGTAAATGTTTGGTTTATGGGATATTAAGCTATACACTGGTTCTCTGTATTGTTGTGTAAGATCATTTAGTCACATTTAACAGACATTTGAAGAACTCTATGGTAAGCTTCTCTTAAAAACTAAGTAATATTCTGTTGCCTTAAATATCCATGCAGTTGACAGTTTAACAGAAGGTACAGAAATGTGTAGTGTTCAGATTCTTTTAGTAAACTGTTAAACATAAGTTTACTTTAATGAAAACAAATGTGGGCATAGCAGAAATTTTGTTTCTGAATTTGAAAAAATTAAGTAATTAGTGTAGTACATGTGGTACATGTGGTAAAGGAGCGGAAGGTTGACTAAACTGATAAAAATTCTAAAATGATGTCACGAACTAAATCCAAACTAGTCAGGAAAACAAATATAAACCTTTCTGTCAGGTTTCAAACCAATAAGAAGTCTGTACAAGTGTCCGGTGTCATAGATCATACATTTTACACTGAAGGTCCTTATAGTGTCTTATAAAGAAGAAGCCGTTGCATAAGAAAATTTTGCTCCAAATTCAAATACAGCATGATTTAAAACATGGAAACATCTTATTTGCTATATAGATAATTATTATTTGGTCAGATGCAACTAAATTCAAACATGTTTCCACTAATTCTAAAATGTGTGTCTGACATTAACCGAACATAAATTATGATCTTTATCAACTGTGAAACATGAAGTAGGTAGCATCATAGCAACACTGTAATTTTTCTAACCCACTGGCAATTAGGAGTCTATCCTGGTGCAAATATGTATCAACTGTGCTGAATCCATAAATATCTCATGACAAACACGTGTATAGATCGTTATGAAAAATACAGTTCACTAGGAATCGTATGCTTGTTTTTGATTTTATATCCCCAAAACGTTTATGTAGTTGTCACACAACTGCACAACGGCTTTACATGACACAAAAACATATTTGCAATGAGAAAATGAAAGTTACATGACAGTACATGCCCTGGTTAGCAGCCAGCTGCAAGATGAATGCAAACAGGGGACTATTGGCCTATAGATATTTTCCATATGTATCATACTGCCAGTTTCTTACAAGAACTGCTAAATGTGACTAGATGGACCATTAAAACAATATGAAGTTGGAGTTTTATTTTAATAATACTATGAACCAAATATTTACATGTTTTATATCAGGTATCCCCGGGGTATGGAAGCTTTTGCAACAGAGAATCCCCAAGTATTTATAATTTTGTCAAGGTCAAGGTGATTTGGTAAAACTTTTGAATATATTTTGAGAGTGAATTACACTGCACTCTGTTATAACAAAAATGGCATTTGACTCATTTGACTAGGGGGATGAATACTTTTGGAACCCACTGCAGATTAAGCAGATGTATAGTCTGTTTATAGTAGCACATATTGTAACTTATGTCTTTCTGTTCCATAGACCGAGGTGACATCTCCTACTGACAGTGAAGATCGAACACCAGGGCGTCTCCAGGCTGTGTGGCCCCCTCCCAAACCTAAAGATGAAGAGGAGAAGGTGGGGCTCAAATACACTGAAGCAGGTGAGGATACATATACTTATACTCCTATTATTTACAGACTACTATCAGTCCTTTCAGACTGATTCAGACAATATGTGACTCATGTATTAGCAGTAAGTCTTAAAGAAAATACTGCCTTGTCTGGAATGGTACAGATCACTGAGTCAGCTGAAGCTCCAACACAATGTAAACTCAAATACATTTAAGATCATTGCAGGGCCTGAAACATCCAATAGTAATACGTATTTACCAATTCTATTCCATATATGGTTTGTATAGCAAAAATACATTATATAACAAGTTTCCTTGCAGGTTTTAAAAAAGCAGCTACAGTCTGGGCTTGAAGCCATGTTTGCAGGGCTCATTGATAACAGGTGTAATGTCACACAAAAAGGTTAAAGCTCTGTTAGACCGCATGATTAGATTACACATGAGGAGTCTTTGTTGTTTTGAGTGCAGTTCTGAGTGCTGTGAAACTGCTGACTAAACAGAGTGCAGAGATATACAGAAGATAAAATAAAACTAGAATAGAGCTTTGTGCATATTACTGTATGTAGCTGAGCCTGAAAAGTCAATGATAGATATGACATACCTGGGTGTCACTGCTTACATTATGTCATAATCAATTCACTTCTGTTAAGGTACTCTGCAATCTTATTAGTCTTCAGAACGTCTGAAATTAGTTAAATGTTGCAATTTGTTGTTAAAATGAGTTTTGATTTTGAGCAAATGTGTGTGTTTTGTTACATTTATTTATTATGTATGTATTGTGTGTTTTTTCAGAGCACCAATCTGCCATCATGCAGCTTAAGAGGCAGTGCAAGGAAGACTTGGAGAAGATGCATGTAAATTATTCTGTATTCTGTTATTTCTAAATGCCTCATTGATGAATAGATTATATAAATAATGTATCATCATGAGTGGACTAGAAACTGTCAAGTTCATGGTTAGTTTAGAATTGCAACTACATATATTGGCCTCAAGAGGGCGATGTTGATTTATAAATGTGGCACTGTATTTGCTGAAAAAGGTCTGGCTGTAGCTAATGGAGAGATTGCTGGAGTTCCTAAAATTTATTTTTTGAACCGTAACCTGAAGTTAGATATGTTCTTCTTATTTTTCTTTTACTTTGGTGCTGGACTTTGTATCAAGCAGTTGGGCAGCAGTATTTACTGCACCACCATAGCGATTCACTAAGAGTGGATTGTTGTTTTGCTAAATAAGTAGTACATGTCTATTACTACATTTACTACTACATTTCTGTCTTTGTTGCAGGCAGAGTTTGAGATGAAGATCTTTGACTTACGAGGAGAACATGCAGTGTCCATCACCCAGCTGGAGGGACGGATCAGCCGGCTGCAGAGTGACAAGCCTTATGTGGCTGGTCAGGACCGCTGTGCTGTCCGTGACATCGGAGTGTCCACTACGGAGGACTCCATTATAAAGACCTGCCGCACTGTGGCCATCCAGACAGACAGGGAGAATTTTATCAAGAGCCCTGATGGAGAGGGCGGAACTAACCCTCTGAGCCCCAATCAGAACACTCCTAAAAAATTAAACATGGACTCCATTGGCCTCAATTTGGAAGGACAGGCTGATAAAGGCTCTTCACCTGTCCCACCCCCCCCTCCTCCTCCACCACCTCTACCTGGGAACATGGGTGCTCCTCCCCCTCCACCACCACCTCCTCCCCCTCCACTTCCACCTGGTCTGTCTGGTGCAGTACCTCCTCCTCCCCCTCCACTCCCACCAGGCTTCCATGGTGCAGTACCCCCCCCTCCACCTCCTCCCCCTCCTCCGCCTGGTCCCCCTGGTGCTATACCACCACCACCTCCCCCTCCTCCACCTGGGTCAGGCCCGCCACCTCCTCCACCACCTCCAGGTGGGGGCCCTCCTCCACCACCCATGGGTGGCTTCTTCCAGAAAGTTCAACAAGCCCCAAGGAAGCCTGCTATCGAGCCCGCATGTCCTATGAAGCCACTATACTGGAACAGGATTCAAATACAAGATAACAAGTAAGTCTGCTACCTGCAAGTGGTCCCAGAGTAAATAATAGTTCTCCTCATAGACAGTGTAGTCAAACTTAGAATTGTGCTTGTCTGCTACTGTTAGCATGCTCAACTTCACTGGGGAAGTCCCAAGTTCAACTCAGGCGGATTAGACATTTCATGTTTAAACACAAGAGGTCACTGTCTTGTTTGTTTTGGAATTGTAGCTTGTGAAACCAGTGGTGGACTTTTTGCAAATCTGTGGAGGAATAATAACTGTTTTGTCTTGACTTATCTCATTGTTGTGTCTAAGAAATTACAAAATGGCCATTTCACCTTGATCCCTCCAAATCCATATACATGTGATCATCCTGTGAGTTTTCTAGAGTGCACAGTGTGTCCAGCCTGAGACTGGTGAAGCCAGTGGTGCTTGTATAAAATGAATCTAACGTCTCAAATAGCTGAGGTTCAGTGTTGTTTTCTGCACTTGTCGACCCACACTCGCTCACTTGAGGCTCTTATGAGATACAGTAATTGTAAGCGGATTATCCGGCCCATTTACAGTGGTTGTGGTTTTTGCCTCTTATTGCCAGACTTCCAGCTTTATGGCCTTGTATTCTCATGGATGGATTAGTGGAGAAGGCTGGGTTGTGGTTCACACTCACATAGACTGAAGGTCTGACTGACTACAGCACTTTCACGTCAGCTATAAATGTGAGCGTAAAAGAGCCAGTTAAGGGGCATTAAACGGGTCAAATGTTGAAGTTGAGGCAGATGAGCTTTGTCATCTGTGTTAATGGTGTGAAGTTTGGACGTATAAAGGGGGAATGATATATGCACTTGAAATTATGCCAGGTGTTTAAACTTGAGCTGGAACACTACTTACTACTGGCCGAGTACAGCAGCAGAGTTTGGAGAGAAGTTGAAGGACTTTCAGATTGAGTACAACCCAGTCAGGATGAAGGTAGAAATTACATGGTGTGGTAGTTGGTCCCAGCTTCTGCAAAATCACTGACTGTTCCATTTTACTCAGCTTTTTGGTGAGGCATGTTGTATTGAGGAAAGAATTCTGCCCCAGAATTATCTCCTGAGTTGGACAGTAGTAGTTTACTACTTCTGAAGAGGACTTTTTCTGACTTTGTTTGCTGTGCCTCTGTTGGTTTATTAATCTAAATAATTAGCACAAAATATAGTTATTAGCACAAATTTTATTGCGTTAAAAATCCCCACTTGTTGTTGTTCTTTTACCTCTTCACCAAAATCTGTTGCTTATATTAAGTATCAAAACTGTACTACAGGGCTTCAATGATTAATTGACTAATAAATGACTGGTGATTAAAAAAAAAAAAAAAAAAAAATCATAATTATATTAATAATAATTATCTGGACTATACAGAGGATACAGTCAAACACATATGAACATATTTGTATAACTCTATAAGGCAGTAGGATTATTAAATCAAAATGGCATGAAATAAAAAACTATTTCACATTTTCATCAATAATAACCAAATTTGGTTGAAAATAAACATGCACTGATCCAATACTGGATTGAATATCTGTGTCCAAATACTGGCTCAGTTGATACCTAGTTGGATGTATAAATTGATGTCATAAGACTATTTAACGGTAATAGTTGACCCAGGAAGTCTCTGAATGTTTGAATTTTATTTATACAAAGTTGTTCTGGAGATAAATAACAGCTACATAACAACAGATTTGGATCAGTTTTGCCATATGCTAATTTTGTTAAAAGGAAATAAATACTGTTTTCAGTCTCTGCATTGGGTTTCAGCAGATACTTAATGTATTAGTATAAAAAATTGTATCAGAACTGAAAAAGTAAGGATGCACTGATTCAGCTTTTTCTGTTCCAATACCAATACAATATCAATACAATATGTTGATATAGGGGTGGGCGATATCTCGATATTTAAAATATATCGAGATATTTTTGAAACTCGATATGAATTCTGACATATCGATATATCGCTATAATGCTTATGTTTACTTCTGGTTTCGCCGCTTCGCTTGTTTCGCATTCTCTGTGCCGCGCTCGCCTCCGCCTCCTGCTTTTGTCCCCTGAGCTCCTCCGCGGAGCCCGGACCTGGCCGCGGACTAAACCAGGACTAGGACTAAACCAGGACTAAACGCGGCCGCAAAGCCCGGGGCTCGGCTGTGGACTAAACCAGGACTAGGACCAGGGCTCTGCAGTGCGCCCATTTCACTCGCATTTGCGAGCAAATATTTCGTCGTGCGAACGTGGAAAACCAAACAGGCGCATCTGTGCGAGTGTTTCTGCAGCCACAATAAGGAGCTGCGCACAGACGCAACGTGACGAGTTAAACTTTCTAAATGCACGTTTCCCAGTGCGAGCGCAACCACATGACACCTCCGATCGCGCACGACCCCAGCACACGAGCTCCGCGTGTGTGCAGATATCACGAACAAACTCCGCTTCAAAACACACCCACGCCCCCTTAAACGAGGAGCCCCCGCAGCAGGACCCACACCTGCCCCACCACTCACAGACACCCGCGTGCCGCTGGACAAAGCGAGAGCTTTGGCTTTTGTCTTGGTCTTGTCTCGGACTCGAGCGCATTTGGACTCGGTCTTGTCATGAACTCAAGGTCTGAATACTGAGTGCGGTCATTTTTCATTAATGCCGCTGCTGTTGCCAATAAACTCATCCCGGCGTGCGGGAGTGCGCGGGAGCGCGCGGGAGCGCGGGAGCGCGCGGGAGCGCGCGGAGCGTGCAGGGCTTCTCTCTGCAGCCTGTGCCAAATGCCAAATAAATCCGTTTGTCACACTGTGCGTTTGATTTGGTAAATGTGCAGAGACTAAATACCACTTTAAAACAAGAGAACGTAACTCCAGTTTGGAATTTGAAAATAGAGGTTTAAAAATCCTGCACACTTTATTCACTTTGAAGCAGTTTTGTGTCAGTGGAAGTCCTCTTAAAGAAGAGGTTCTTAAACTGTGGGTGAGGGTCCAAAAAGGGGTGTCAAGAGTGTTTAAGTGCAGAACTAAATGAATATTAATCAGATAAAATTTGTTTTTTTGTTTTTGCAGTAGTTTGGGGGGGCTGTATTTTTTCCTGTAAAGATATCGAGATATATATCGTATATCGAGATATAGCAAAATATATCGAGATATATTTTTTGGTCCATATCGCCCAGCCCTATGTTGATACTTTGGCTTTAAGTATCTTCCGATACCAGTGAACAAACTGAAAATATTTATTTAATTTAAACACAAACAGCATACGAGCTTTGTAAAAGATTAAATATTATGAGACGTTTGGGCCAGTAAATCGTCATATCACACCAATTTATAAACTGAAATGGAAGCCGATTCACCAAGATTTTCAATATCTGTGCCAATATCCGATGCCTGTATTGTTTTGGTCCCTTCCTATGAAAAAGCCGGTGCATCCCTAGCTGATAATGTCTTCAAAATGACTCAAAAGCAATACAAATTCATCAAAGACTAGTTGACTACTAAAATGGTAATTTCTTCTTTTTTTCTTCCAGCAATAACACATTGTGGGGTTCCCTGGAGGAGCCAGATATAAGCAACCCCAAAGAATTTGAGGACCTGTTCTCTAAAGCCACTTTACAACCGAAGAAAAAGCCACTGGCCGACACCTTTGAGAAGAAGGCCAAAACTAAGAAGGTACCTTTAATTATCTCACATTAGCATTTTTTTCTTGAACGTATTCATAGATTAGATTTGCTGCAATAAATCTGCTTCTCTGTCCATGGGCTGTAGTCAGTATTACTGTTGAAAAACCTCTTCAGGCAATCTGCAAACTGTTCATGGTATTACTTCATGATTTTTGGGAGGTTTTGTGCCAATTCAGACAGTACAAAACAGTCACTCTGAAGACATTGATTGCTCCTCTCCTTGGCTCCTCATCCAGGCTTATTCTCCAGAGTGACTGGTTTTCCTCACTGTGCCAACACCAGATCAATCTGAGTTTTCCCTTACGACTTATTTTCTACTTTTGGACAATCCACTAGACTAGAATGATGTTGTCTTTCCATCTGTGCTAGCTTTAAAGTTATAGTTAAAACAAATAATGATGAGGAAAATATGAAAAAACAGAATACTTGTGCCAGATTGATCTACCATCCCCTCACCCAGTAAAGACCTGATGCTGCACTCTGCACTTGAGCCAGCACTGTCAGCATTCTGGCTGCCTTGTGGTCTTCAGTGTGGCGTCTAAGCAGTTAAATAGTGTCCAGTGCCCCAGACCGTCCCCTCCAAATCTATACACATCTGATCAATCTGTGAAGACTCCACTGCTCCAGAGGGCCAGAGCCTGTCCAGCCTGAGAAGTGTCCGATAAGTCTGGTCACTCTGAAACATTTGATCCAAGGGAGACAGCCACATCCAGACAGTAATCCCGCTCACTCTCTCCTTTTAAAGCTTATGTCAGCCCCAAGAAAGACTGACCATGCTCATGGAAATGTGGAGTCTGTAAAGTCTTTTGTATCAGTCAACACAACCAGTGTTACCATGGTCACAATAATAATGTAGGTAACATGTTTATAAAGAACCATTGTGATTGCTTACAACTACAAGAAAAATAATTTCCCAGCTACATCCAATTGATTGAACAGGGCTGTGAACTAAAACAAACTTGTTTATGTAATCATTTGTTGTATCCTTGAAGAATGCTCTGGAGGAAAAACGATCAGAATCACAAATTGGTTTCTGAGAATTACAGCTCTCGGAGGCCAGACAAATAAATGCAGGGATAATTAAACTGTATATTTCCTGAATCAGTGAAATATAGTACCAGATTGTCTATCCCTCAAACACAGTGACAAATTTATGTGGACTATTCCCACTGGAATTTGCTAATTGTGGAACAAATAAAGATTCTCCTATTTTATCAATACCCCTATAGCCATAGCTCATAACTTTCAACTAATTCCTATAGAAGATTGTCAAACAAATTCCCAGAATTCTGCAACCCTAAATGTACCTAGGCCTATTCCATCTACTTATCCCAATGAGTGGATAAAAAAAACAACAACAAAAATGTTCTAGGACTTTGAAGCTCTGTAGGGTCTGATACATTAAAGAAAGACCTGCAGCAAAACCACACGCTTATTAGAGACAAATAAAATACACTTAACGCAAAACATTGTTTCAGCGTGGGAACATAAGATGAAATATGGAGGGGAACTCAGTGCTGTAGATTCAGTAGAAGTGAAACCTCTTGTGTCCTGTGCTTGGAGCACACTTGAAGCGGTCATTCCCTCAGACATGTCTGTCTTTGATATGATGATGAGCCTATGTCTGAATGCTCATATGTGTCTGCGTGTGATGACAGCACGTCCTCACACTCATTACACACTTGCTGTGAAAGTGTTGCCAGATCATGCGAAGCCCGGGCCTGGGGCTGTACATGAGATGAAGTGGGAGGAGATGGAATGTGTGTGTACATTATGTATATGAGCCACTTCCCCAACATTTTTCTCCTCAACAACTCCAGCAATTCAGAAAGTTGTAAACTCATTGTGAAAAAGCTGATGCCTCCACGAGTGAGTTAATGTTTGTCATGTGTGCCATAGAGAAATCAAAGCTCTTGTTTACTCTTGAGTCTGTCTCTCTGCCTGGATTAGCATATCAAAGCTGAGGAGATGACATTGAAGAACGCTCTCCCGTCCAACCAGACCAGTGCACACTCGACCTGAGCTATAATTGTAGTCATGTGGCTACAAGACCCTGCATCCAGACTGGGCATCTATAGGCCTCAATCAACAGCTAGGTGAAGAACAATCTTAAAGGGAGATTGTTCCAAGTATTTTATGCCACATTTTGTAATCAACTGGTGAATTGTAATTGCCTGTAACAGCTATATGCAATTCAAAATGATCAGATTGAGTAAATCTTAAAAGCCCTGTTTTCCCAATTCATACAGTGTATAACTTGTATGTTGAATAGTCTGAATTTAATGAAACAATTAATTAAAAAGAGCTTGATTTTGCTGTTTGTTCCTTGTAAATATGGCTGGCTTGTCTATAATGTTTTTTTTTTTTTTTCAATTCTGTATTAAGTGTTTAAAATCAAAATGATTGTCCCCACATTTCTAACAGCATCTTACTCCAGGTGTTCTATTTTGTTACCAAATGTCATGACAAAGCACATTATTAATCCCCCACATTATTATTACACATTTCCTCTTAAACTGTGTATACTTTATGAGAAAAGCAGGTTATTGAAGACATATTTGAATCCTGTGATGTGTACGAGTGGGCGTCAGATAATAGCCACTTGGTCATATTGAGCTCTGTGCTTGTTATTGTAACATCTGCCGGGCTAACATCGCACAGATTTCCAGACGGACACTCAGAGCTCTTGTGTAAACTGTGGCTCTGAGACTGCATGGGCCTGTCCTCTCCTTCGCTAACATCCCCCACCTGCCACAGACACCTACCACTACATCTTCATCACTGTATTTATTTTCATTGAGTGCTCTCTTGACTCTGTCCAAGATCCAAGAGCTTTGAATAGTCTGTTTGCATCCACTGGAGGGAGCTGTTCTGCCTCAACCTGTCACCACTTCACCCTCACGTCAGTTGTCTGTTCTCATTAACCTAACCGTCGAGGCTAATTGGCGGCTTCTGCAAACCACAACGACTTGGGTATAGGGGTCCTGGGCAGCTTTTAGTGTGGCCCGTCCAAAGTGGTTAATTAAAGGTGTTGGGGAAAGGGCTGGCTGTGGAGTGGCCAGAGTGGGAGATCCTTAGTGATCCAGGTAATAGAGGCTAGAAGCAGCATGGCACCTACTAACACTCCTGTAATGCAATACCTACTTCTAAGGCAGGCCCTTTCGGACAGCCCAGTAGCTCACAAACGCCATAATAGCTAATGAAGAAGCCTGACACATTAACTTTTAGAGCAGGGCTTTACCTTGCCAAAACTCTCCCTGTCTTTACGGCTAATTCGGTCATAAGTAATTGTGTCCATGTGTAGGGACAAATAAAAATCCTGTGAATTTATAGTTTGTTCTAAAAAGGCCCTTGCTCTTCTAGACTGTCCTTTAATGGTGCCACTTCTACCTTTGTACTTTCACTCGCACTTGATATTTTTCATAATCTGCTGCATGTGTTTGTGGGCAAATGAAGGTGGGAGGGGTTAGTGGGGTTATTTTTTTGGATGGGAAAGCTTAGCAGAGATGTCCGTAGAGCTAATTTATTTGTATGTGGTGTGTGAATGAGCCAAATGGGATTAATATGTAGTTACTTAGGAATAACATCCCACAATTCCTTTTATCAGATCGGATGTGTCCTCACAGTCCTTAAGATAGGGTAATAATAATAATAGCTATAACATGTGCAATGATATATACTAAGTGTACACATCATATTATAGATAGCCCTTTAGAGGAGGGTTGCAAGATTAATCGCAGTTGAATCAAATCCAGTTTCCATGAATGCAAATTGCAAAGGCTACAATTTTTGAGGTACCATAATTTCCTCCGCAAACAAAATATTCTTCTGCATAGAAATTGTTAACCCTGTAGATTAGATCTGTATAAACATGCTCTGAAATGTGATTGTTTTATTGTGTTCATCAGTTTATAGTTTTGTTAATTCTTTAGGATGCATTTAAGATGTTAACTTTGAGTAGAATCCTATTATCAAAACATCATTGCTCAGCTCTAGTTTATTGTTTAGAATCTGACAATACTGTGAGGATATGCTTTCTAACTGACTAATGTGCTTAAGAACCAAATACAAAGTAGACTTTTTAGAAAACAAATGTTAAACACATTAAAGTCAACATTCTTGTAGAAATTTCTTGAAGACAATTCTTTGGCTAATCAAATGATTTTGGCAGGATTCCCTTGGCCACTCAGTTGACAAGTGGCCTTAAGTCTTTGAAGCGGTCCATAATAACTATATATATATTTTTCCCTAGATTGTGAAGTTGTTGGATGGGAAGCGCTCACAGGCTGTTGGCATCCTCATCTCCAGTCTGCATCTGGACATGAAAGACATTCAACAAGGTAAAAATCATGTCTTTTTAATTGTATTTACCGGAACTAGGAGATTCACACATAGATCATGATGTACAGGGATAGTTAAGATTCCACAGTAATGGACTCAATTTACAGCAGTGTTGAACAGTAAAGTGAGGACGACTCCTGATGAAATGCAGACCAAGATATTTATAGAGACAGCAGCACTATCATTTCCTAGTTCTTGGACAGCTACCATTTCATGATAGAGACTACAGACACTACACTTTCATTTTGTGCTTCAAGTGGATAGCTTTTCCAGACATGGCCAGTGCAAAAGAAACATTAATCAGTTTTTAGATATGAGATAAGTTGGTGAAATACAAGCAATATTTTGTAATATTTTCTTGAGTTGTTTATTGAGGTGGAAGATATGAAATAAAATGAAATATGTTGCATATTTGAAAATAAATTGGAAACTGCAAACCCTAGCAAGTTCTGGTAACTGTTGAATAAATAACATTATCTTTACAGCACTTTTTAGTGCACTCCAACCTCACTTAAAGGTGTAATATGTAACTTTTTGATTGGGGCTCCGTCACCTGCTTGTTTCTATGGATATGTCATTGCTATGACTGGAATATTCCATAGTATGAAACAGCTCTACCTTTACATTTATTCAATTAGAGGTGGTTTAATATCTCAAAATAACTAGACAAACAGGCATTCTGAGTGGGGTCTCCTCTCCATAGACCAGACTTGTAACTTGGTCTGGTTTGGTCTCCATGAAGATAGAAAGGTTTAATACCAGACTGTGAAACAGTCCAGACAAAGCAATAACATCTTTACAGAAAAAAGTATTTCACTGACCCTCCATCAGAAAAGTTACACAATGCACCTTTAACATTGACACTAAAAATGATTAAACTTGGATTATACTAAAGGTAAATTGGACTAGTGTTCATGTGAGACTTTGTGCTTGCCGCCTGTTAGTCTGAGCACGCGGCCAGTGGATCTGTTTATTGTAGCCAGTGACGGTTTCCACAAGCATAATGGGGCTGACACCCTGCTAATGATCTAAGCATGTACAAAGCCACCTTCTACAATGCACTACCACATAAAACCACTCAAAATGCATGTACCAGCCCCTCTAACCTTTTTACCCTCGGACCTATTGTCTGTTTGAAGAAGTAGGTTTCCTTAACAAAAATAAGCCTTTACACAGTATGAGCCTCCTTGTTGTGTCCTAATAGGACGTGTAACTCTTGATGATAAAGGACAGCATCTTAATAAGTACTTCTAAGGCTCCTAGTCCAGCTCGGGTGCTCTTTGTTCCCATATTAAAAAGACATGGGACGTGTAATGTAATTAGAGCTACATTGAGGAGGAAGGTGGTACTCCGGCTGGGGGACCTGGAGGGCCACCATGGTTCAAGGGCAGAGAAAGGACCAGCCACACACAAACACATGTTCCCCTTACATGCTGCTGTGACTGGCCAGGGTGGGAGTGGAGGGAGAGTGCCTGGGAGACTTTGATCTGCGGCCGTGGAGAGAGATCCGGCTCCCCCTGGATCAGCCCGCTCCCGTGCCCGACACCCCTTTGGTCTCAACGTGTATGTGCTTCTATATGTGTGTGTATGTGTGTGATTGACGTCTACACGGTTCAGAGAGCGAATAATCCACTCTAATAAGATGTAGGAAATGGACCTCCAGCATTCCCTGTGATCCAGACATAGGAACCACATTGACAGCTCGGAGAAGGGAGCAATGGGAGCCAGGATGCACAGAGTTAGTTTGTTACTCTGTGGTTAGTGTGCATAAACCCTGCAACCCAAATCAAACCACAGATCTGTTTAAATCTGCACTAACTATGCACGTAATCTGTAAAGCACTCCAAACAAATAAAATATAATGATGCAAACTGACATAAACATAAAACACATATCTGGTCTAGCCTGGGGGAGAATGAATATATTGATTCCATAAACATAAATGAGATGCACAAACTATTGGTTCAGAGAGAGCAGCAGACAATATGGTGCATGTCTAGTCCTTGTGTGACAGTGACTAGACGCCCCCCTTTCACCCGTCTCTCCCCCTCTCACCCCCACCCCCCCACCCGCTCTCACACCAGACACACTTTTGTCCCACACGGGGCCATAAACCTTGTGACACCTTGCAGACACAGCAGCTCCTGACTTTCACTTTTAACACTGTGGAGCACAGTGTAACTCAGCTCAAGCCAGTTTTTGACCATTGAATATCTATGTCTTGAAAACTCCTTTTTATAGGCATTTGCGTCTTTGAAATCATCTCCACCGTGCCATACCTTAGTATATAGGATCTTATAAAGGAGTTGGCAACATTTAAATTCTACAGTTCTGAGTGAAATTACATGGCTGAAGTGTGTTTACATCTCCAGATTGTGTTTGTGAGACTGGCAACAGTTAAAAGGCTGAATGCTTTGGCTGAGATCTGGTTCATTTATATGAGCGGAGCATGCTTTTAATGAAGATGTGTGTTGTTCCAGCTCTTCTGAACATGGACAACACTTTGGTGGACCTGGAGACTATTGAGGCTCTGTATGAAAATGTAAGTCACACAAATGATAGTTGGTATACATTCTGACTAATATTAGGGAGTATGAATGCATAAATGCATAAACCATTAGACGCTCAGTGTTTTAATGTGTTTGAGAGTTTTCTCAATCTTCTTTATGAGCCTCTGCACCTAAAGAATGTGTGTTTGTCTGTATTTTTTGAGTCACCATAATGCTGGAATTCAGTAACAGAATATGAGTTCTTTTCATTAATCAAGGATGCAGACCTAACCAATTGTACATTTGTGCTGTATTTTTCAGAGGGGTACTAGTGATGAGTTGGAGACAATAAAGACTCATTATGAGACTTCCAAGGATGACGAGAACAAAGTGCTGGACAAACCTGAACAGTAAGTTTCTTTTTAATATTGTGAAACTTAAATCTTATCCCCTATGTTAACAAGGCCCCGGCGTACAGCCTGCTGCTCTTCATTGAGCAGAGCTGTCAGTGGCGGCCTGAGTCATACTGACTGTAGCTCTACCAGCGGGGGCTAATCACAGGATGTCCTCCTGACACCTCTCTGTTTACACAAGTCATCCCACATCAGGCCAGAGCAGGCTTTGATCAGCGCCTGTTAGCCACTGCCACCTTTCCCTCCAGTCGACCTTGTGGGCCTTTTCAGACGCAACCAAGCAGCACCACTCATGACTGCTCGCCACACTGACTCAGCCGACCTGCGCGGGAAAGAGCAAAAATAGTTCTTCCTGTTGGACACTTTGTTTAATCCTGTCATAACACATCACACCCCCATGTCCTCCTCTTCTCCCCTACTTTTCCAGGTTCCTCTATGAGCTCTCCCAGATTCCAGACTTCACAGGCCGCGCTAACTGCAGCATCTTCCAGTCCACCTTCTTCGACACCATCTCCTCCATCCGCCGCAAGGTGGAGATTGTTGCCAATGTCTCCAACGTAAGAACAAAACACTGTAGCCACAATAGAATCCAAGACTAGTCTCTACGTTTTGGGACTAAATGTGATAAATGTGACTAAATGAATACTCCAACATATTATTAAACTTCTTGTGGCTCTGTGACAGGAGCTTCTGGAGGGCACCAGCGTACGGGACGTCCTGGGTCTTGTTTTGGCCTTTGGGAACTACATGAACGGAGGCAACAGGACAAGAGGCCAAGCTGACGGCTTTGGACTGGAGATCCTCCCTAAACTCAAAGATGTTAAGAGCAGGGTACATCCACTTTATTTTACTTTGTGCTAGATCAATAAAATAATAATTAATAAATATTTCTTGTTTATTTGTATAGGACAATCGAATGAACCTTGTTGATTATGTGGCTTTGTACTATCTGCGTAACTTTGACAAGGTAAGATCAAGTATCTAGCCGGCAGTATGATTGTAACTCAAACCCTGACCATCTCTGTGCTGTCTGTGTGCAGCATGCAGGCACAGACAAGAGTGAGTTCCCTCTCCCCGAGCCTCAGGACTTCTTCCAGGCTGCTCAGGTGAAGTTTGAGGACCTCACCAAAGACATGAAGAAGCTCAAGAAGGACCTGACAGGTGAGCAGGCTATTATGCTATTTATTGTAATGTACATACCCTTTCAGCTACATTTGAGTTGTAGTCTACTCAACACAAACTCCAGATATTGAATCTTATGATGAGGCATGTCCTATATCCAACCACAAACTCTCTTGTTTCAGTATCAGTAAGAAACCAATATAAATTCTACTCGTCAAACGCTTTTGTTTTTTTAACCAGAGCTACATTTAACACGGATCATCCCCTTGAAATACTGTGTCTGTAAGTAGCTTGAATTGATGGCTCAATAGCCTTCTGCTGAAAGCAGAGAACATATTTTGGGCTTGTAACTTGTTGGGCGCCAATCGAGTGAGTAACCCAGCCATGCAGCCAGTCAGTCTTGGCCCGGGCCAGGCTGAGGTTAAAGGCGATGGCCCGCAGTGGCCCTGGTGTCTGTGGTTATTTAAATCAACCAATAATATGGCATGTGAAAGCAATTAGATAAGTGGCGCGCTCTCGTCTCCGTGTTTCATATTGCTGTTAAAGCCCGCTCCTCTCTGACCTGAGGCCAAAATACAAAGAGTTGACTAAAGCTGCCAGACCCACCTCAAGCTGTCACTCATTTATTAGGAAAAATGGAAGACTTGAGGACTATAAATGCAACATAATGGCCAATGTATTTGATGTTTTGTTGCGGCACAGTCTGGCACAGTAGTCCTGGGGCTAATAGCATCACAGGGAAACATACTCACTGTGTTTGCTGTGTTTGCTGAGTTCCACCTATGACTCAAACCATTTTATCCTTTTCTGCTTCTGGGAATAATATTTATACAAAGCTATTATAAACCAGCCTAAAGAAAGCAACTGGTCCTAATTATGACCTGTATCTAAGTGTTGAGGGAAAAAACCCGAGTCACACTTTCATTTAGCAATACCACAGTGAGGAGGGGTTTATCTGAGGTGGAGTGGTCAGTGCCCTGCAGCCGAGGTCAAAGAGCAGGCGCTTTGGTGAGAACTGAAACAAATCCTTGTGCTAATCTCTCCTAATCAGTGTTTAACCTCAGCAACAATTGTTTCTAATTACTTTTTAATCATTTCTTTTCTGCATACATACTGAAGCCCAGAAGTTACACATAATTTACCAAAATATAGATTAATAATAATAATTTACAAAATATTCTTATATCATTTTGTCTTTAATTTAATGTTTAATGCCCAGAACACAAGCAATAATAAATGCACAATAATGAGGCACAATAAACAGTTTTTGTTAAAGTTCAGATATGGTTTAAATAGGTAAGTTTAGGGTTTAAGTTAAGGTTAAGCAACTAGTGATGATGGTTAGAAAAAAAATGTAAGTCAATGGGATGTCCACAAAAAGTATGTAAACCCAGCAATGCGTGTGTGTGTGTGTGTATGTGTGTGTGTGTGTGTGTGTGTGTGTGTGTGTGTGTGTGTGGAGCAGTGTGGAGCCGCAGGTCGTCCTCTTGGCCCCCTCTGCCCTCTCTCTCACTGGCCTGTGCAGAAACACGATCCTCTTTTGATGAGGCTTCCTGTTTGGGGAGAGGGTCATGACCTCTGTGTGAGCTGCTCTCAGGCTGGGGCAGAGGGACCTCCACCTCTACTGTAGACCACCACACCACATACTACATGCAAGCTTAACAAAGCGCTCATCTTCTTATTTTACTGCCTATTAGGATCTCATTTTAACTATAGCATTTTGCGTTACCAGGCAATGAATTGGATAGAACAGAAAAAGAGCTTGTTTGCTGCCGACTGGAGTTTATTCTTGCACAAGCCCCGGGTGAGGCATCCATCACTGGCAAATCAGACTGTACTGATTTTAACAGGCTTTTAATGTCAGCTCCAGACACAGCCTTTAGCCTGAGCCCCGTTTTACAACAGAACAGGCTCTTATCCCAGCAACATATGTGATGGGCTCTGACATTAAGACAGAGTGAAAGAATGATGGTGTGCCAATGGTATGGGTATTACAAAAACATGGAATAAGCAATACAGCAACTAACTACTTTGACATTTACGCTGTTGACATGAACTGTAGCTGCTGGTATGGTGTTATGATTTATGCAGTAGTTTATGTGTGGTTTGTCTTTAGACAACTTTTTATTCCTAGTGTCAGTAAAGGCATCTCTGACAGATTTATCAGACAGAAAAATCCATGAAAAACCTTGTTCATGAATCCATGGCACCCACAGCCTGCTTAAACACTGATCCCAAACTACGACTGTCCTGTATGCATGTCTGATGAGGGGAATTGCACTATAGTGCCATTATTTAATCACCTGAATACATGGGGACATCAAAGTTGACCATTTTACAAGCCAGACAGAGTGAATATCAGAATATAATTCTGCTTTTGTTTATTACAACCAACACAATTATGATTATGATTTCAGAGCACATTATAAACTTGTGTAATATGTTTTGTGGGGATAAGAGTTCCTAGTTTTTTACTCAAATAGATATTAATAATACATCAGAAAGTCATAGTAGATAACTAATATAAAAAAAGAAAACTCTGTAAAATATGTACCAAAAGGTAGTGATGCTACAGACAGACTCAGAACCAATTATCATATGTGTAAGACTTATTTATTTTGAAATATGATAATATCTGCCTTAATAGTTTTAAAGCAAAGTTTTGTAACCACAGAAATGTCACATTTCTATGATTCCTGTTTGCACGAGTGCCTTTTGAATAATCCATAGTTCCTGGATGCACACTGTTTGTAGTTTCATGTTTTGTATATCCTCGTGTATTTAGTCCATAAAAGCTGTAGCTGAGCTGCAGGTGCAGTGGGCCTGTGTGAGCGTGAGAAGCCCGCTCACCCCTCACCGCGGTGATGCAGCACACCGAAGCGGATCCGCGGACCTGTTAATGCTCTTGTTGTGTTGCTCCACTATTTAGCTTTGCACTCATAAGAAAGTGAAGGTATTTATGACTGCCAATAATGACTTGCAGCTTGTTTGTGCGGGGGCTTACAGTGGGAAGGGAGCAGGCCTGTCGCGGCTTCTTCTGAGCGTGAGTCGGATGCTTTGGCACTATAAAGACAACCAGATCATCAGCCATGTGCACTACACTCTAAATGAGCTCTTGGCTTGACTTTTGCATAATACAAGTTAATTACATGGAAGCAATAACAACATGCCCAGTCACATAAAACGTGAACTGATATGCAGCTAATGAAATCAGGACCATAAAAAGCAGTTGATGTCAATGGAAGTATGGCAACATGTGCTTCATAATGTTCTATATTTTATGTATGGCGTGATGTCAATACACCAACAAGGTGTGAGATATGGAAATACCAGATTGTTTATGTCAAAGTTAATTTCCACTTCACATTTTTATTTAGAGAGTGTTTATGACTTTTTATGGGCCGTGTATACACGTATATAGTGCATATGGAATTTTAATAGAGGATCCTACAGTAAAAGTGTAGCTCTTTGCCGTAAATATTTTACCACTACATCGATAAAAGGTTGGAAAATGTGTTTGTGTTTATAGTTAAGCATAATGAAAAACGGCATTCAGAACCAAGCTCTTAATAGTAATAAATTGTATTAAACATGAAAAACTATGTCCATTTAGGGCTACAATAAATTAGGCCCGAGCGCCAGAGGCTGGTGAAGGGCCTATTAGTATCACATAGCGATGCTCATAGGGGGCGGGAACTAAAATGACGCGACCTGACTCGCTCGTAGTGATCAGGGACCCTCGCCATGCACCAGAGGTTTCCAAAAATGTATAGTTTGTCGGCCAAAAAAAAAGTGGAACATTGTTCTCGTATCAGAATATTCTTCTTCTTATTATTATTTTTCTCCTAATGCACTCACTCATTTTTCACCCAGTGAACAATGACGAAAAGTCACGAAATATGGCCACGTGTTAGAGACTCCGGATGTCTAACTTTTGGCTATTTCCATGTTCAAAAATAAATAAAATGGCTCGTCAGCGCCCCCTAACGAGACAAAAATACATTAGGGAATACGAATGACACCAAAAAAAATTTGCACGTAGAATTATGAAATTTAACACAGAAGTTGAACATGACAAGACGAGTAAAAAATATTATTATGGCCACGCCCCCTGACACACCAGAAGACGGCCATCTTGGATTGAAATCTTCAAAATGCAGAGTTCGCATTTTGGCTCATGTTGCGTTTGAACGCACTTCTCTGAAGGCGCTTCACCCACAGGGCTGAAAATCACTGTACATCATCTAGAGAAGTGCGGCTTCAAAAGTTACCTCCATTTTTTTGAAAACTGTTATGGTTTACGTGCAGCGAAACCACAAATTTCAATCAAAATTTAGACAATATCAATGTCAAGATTTGCTCCCGTTGGCACAGGCTTAGTCCGATCGTGCTGAAATTTGAGTCACTGATGCTGATCTCAGCCTGAATATAAAACACTCTAAAGCATATGGAATATTACACTATAGCGCCCCCTGGTATAATGAAACGCCAACATTATCTGATTTGTACCAAATTTGGGAATTAAATTCTATGCTTGACTACGAGCAAAAAAATACATTACGGACATGGTGAATTTTTCACTGTTGGCCACCAGGGGTGCAAAGACTCCTTAAAAATAATTTAAAGGTGCACTATGTAATTTTTCTGATGGATGATGTGTTTGCCTAGGAAATTTGAATCACTAATACGTGATTTTGGCCTGAATATAATACACTGTAAAGCATATGAAAAGTGTGGTTGGGGTTTACGGTTATTAGGGTTAGTGTGAGGCATGTCATTTGCTGGCCGCGACATTTGCCAGGCACAACATTTGCTGGGCGCGATGTGCTGGGCGCGGTGTTTGTAGGGCATGCTGTTTGCGGAGCACGGAGTTTGTGGGGTGCGGCGTAGGCGCATGCGAGGGCCGATCATTGCCACTTGCGGCTATATTTCCATATTATTTCTATACATCACTGAGACCCAAATAAACCCAAATTCATAATTATTTTCTCAAGACACTTGAGTTCAGTAAAAAAGACATTGTGATCTTCATGTTCTATTTTCTGTGTCCAACAGCCTGTGAGAAGAATGTTGAAAACGTTTGTCGCAACTCTTCAGAGGACCATATCGAGCCCTTTAAAACCAAGATGGAGGGCTTCCTTAGAGCAGGTAAGTGTTCTTTTATTAAAATTATTTAAGTAACTTGTAAATTTACTTTCATGATCTGTGTGTATTGATAAAGAATGTAGATGTTATGTAATGATATGTAAATTATTATTGCGAGTTTATTAATTGAAAATTACTTTGCACAAATTTACAACCAACCTCCTAAGCCCATTTTCCCTTAGACATCGAACATGGATGTTTTGAAAAACACAGCTATAATGATGTTTTTGCTGTGTCAGACAGTTTTGCTGAGTGTGTGAGTGTGTGTGTGTGTTTGGTCATGCTGGGAGAGGGCGTCTGGGTGCACTGTAAGACAGCATGAGGACACCAGAGGACAGGCCTGTAGAAGGGATCACATTGCCCCTAACATGTCTCCATGTACTCCGGACTGCCATAAAGCCTGCAGGACTCCTCTAGTGCAGGTCTTGTAAAGAGGGACCGGCCTCAGTGGATCAGACCTAAGACCACCAGGACAGGGACTAGACCCAAACCAGACCCAAACCAGACAATCCAACTTCTGTCTGGACACTATAATGACAGCTTCTCATTGGGCATAATATTTCAGTTCATGTGCAAGTTATTCCTAAATAAATAGTCTGTAATTCTGAGAGTTACAAGGTACTGCAGAGCCACATATGCAGTTAAGACATGCAAGCCAAACTACCCTTGTGTTTGGAGTTAACACCATCTCACTTTCTGCTCCACTGATGGTGACCTTTTTAAACATGGGTGTTTTTCTTTAATACACTATTATGCACTGTCATGGCCACTATTACTACTTGTTATGCTGGGAAAGGCACCACCATCAAATACAACTCCCCTCCATCCATCATTCAGCATTTAAAGCAATCATAATGTGGAATTATATATATGTGTGTGTATATATAAGCGGCTGGTTAGCTCAATGGCTAACCCAAGGGCGTACGATCCTGATCCTGAAGGATCCCTCAAAGGGTACAGTCCCATCCAACTATCGGCCAATAACCTGTCTCTCCACAACACGGAAGCTCATGTCAGGCATCATCGCGGCTAAGATAAGCGGGCACATGGATCAATACATGAGTGCAGCACAGAAGGGCATTGGCAAAAACACCAGGGGAGCCAAACACCAACTCCTGGTTGACCGAACAGTCGCTCGTGACTGCAGAACCCGTCAGACCAACCTGTGCACTGCCTGGATTGATTACAAGAAAGCCTATGACTCAATGCCACACACATGGATCACTGAGTGCCTGGAGCTGTACAATATCAACAGGACTCTAAGGGCGTTCATTGCAAACTCGATGCGGTTGTGGAAAACTACCCTTGAAGTCAATGGCAAGCCACTTGCACAAGTGACCATCAAATGTGGCATATACCAAGGAGACGCACTGTCCCCACTGCTGTTCTGCATAGGTCTGAACCCCCTCAGCCAAATAATCGACCGCACTGGCTATGGATACCGACTCAGAAACGGGGCCACCATCAGTCACCTCCTCTACATGGATGACATCAAGCTGTACGCTAAGAGCGAGCGAGACATCGACTCACTGATCCACACCACCAGGATCTACAGCACAGACATTGGAATGTCATTCGGGCTTGAGAAATGTAGTAGGATGGTGACAAAGAGAGGGAAGGTAGTCCACACAGAGGGGGTCTCACTCCCAGAGGGAACAATAACAGACATTGAGGACAGCTACAAGTACCTTGGTATCCCACAGGCAAATGGCAACCTTGACGAGGCAACAAGGAAAGCGGCGACAGCCAAATACCTGCAAAGAGTACGGCAGGTCCTAAGAAGCCAGCTCAATGGCAAGAACAAGGCGCAGGCAATAAACAGCTACGCCCTGCCAGTGATCAGATACTCAGCAGGAATCATAAGTTGGCCAAAGGAGGAGATACAGACCACGGATGTTAAGACACGAAAGCTCCTAACCTGCATGGAGGGTTCCATCCCAAGTCCAGCACCCTGAGACTGTACACGAGCCGGAAGGAAGGAGGCCGAGGACTAATGAGTGTGGGAACCACTGTCCAGGATGAAACATCCAAGCTCCACAAGTACATCAGTGACAAGGCCCAGACTGATGACGTGCTCAGAGAATGTCTCAGACAGTGGGGCACAGAGGAAGAGGTGCTGGAGGGACCATCATGGCAGGACAAACCCCTACATGGGGCGTACCACCGAAACATAACTGAAGTGGCTGATATCAAGAAATCCTACCAATGGCTGGAGAGGGCTGGACTGAAGGACAGCACGGAGGCACTCATCCTGGCTGTACAGGAGCAGGCCTTGAGCACCCGAGCAATAGAGGCCCAGATCTACTACACCGGACAAGACCCAAGGTGTAGGTTGTGCAAAGAAGTGCCTGAGACAGTCCAGCACATAACTGCAGGGTGTAAGATGCTGGCAGGGAAAACGTACATAGAGCGACATAACCAAGTAGCGGGCATAGTGTACAGAAACATCTGTGCAGAGTACGGGCTGGAAACCCCAGGATCAAGGTGGGAAACGCCTCCAAAGGTTGTGGAGAATGAGCGGGCCAAGATCCTGTGGGACTGACAGAATGGTGATGGCCAACCAACCAGACATCGTGGTTCTGGATAAGCGAGAGAACAAAGCCGTGGTGGTGGACATTGCAATACCGAGCGATGGCAATGTCAGGAAAAAGGAACACGAGAAACTAGAGAAATACCAGGGGCTCAAAGAAGAGCTGGAGAGGGCCTGGAAGGTGAAAGCATCGGTGGTGCCTGTGGTGATCGGAGCACTCGGGGCCGTGACCCCCAAACTGGATGAGTGGTTGCAGCAGATCCCAGGAAGGACAACAGACATCTCAGTCCAGAAAAGTGCAGTACTGGGAACAGCAAAGATACTGCGCAGAACTCTCAAGCTCCCAGGCCTCTGGTAGAGGACCCGAGCTGATGAGGGTGAGAGAGACCAACCACCGTGGAAGCTGAGAAATGCGTTTTTATATATATATATATATATAAAAACGCATTTCTCATATATATATATATATATATATATATATATATATATATATATATATATATATATATATATATATATATACACACACGTATATATGTATACACACACACACATACATACTACATATACATACATACATACATCCACACGCACTGCTCTTTTTGTAAAGATCAATTTTTCCAAAGTTCTAATTGTACTGTGTTTTCAGTGCCTACATCCATTTAATGTATAAGAAACAGTTTGAGACTGAACTGGACTACTTTTTCTTAAAATGAGGTGTCCTGCCTAAAGTCTCTCTTCACTTGGATAAGTATCTGAAGAGAGACGGCGGGCAGGACTGTAGGCCTTTCTTAAACAGACATTCACAGCTGTCAAAAGCCCATTATGGTACGTCACTTTGACAAAGTGGATTTTCATTTCTGTCACATCACACCGTACAGTGGAGAATGTATTTGTTGGAGTATAATTTGTGATGGAAAGATATACACTCTAATTCAGTATTAATTGAGTTCAAAATATATTTTTGACAAGGATTATTTTCCTGAATCTGCCCAAGTTTGTTGAGGCACATGTGGCAATACCTCTAGTTGAAAATCATTGCTCTGATTTTGGTGGCTATGATATTTAATCCTTAATTTATTTATTTCAATAATAGTGCAAGTTTTGAGTTTCATCTTGAGACAAGAGTAAAAGCTAAGTTTTTATATGAGCTTAGTCCAAAAATGACATCCACATGTCTTTTGCCTGTTTTGTGCTTGATTCCTGAATAGTTGTTTGTTTGTGCACGCCAGGCCTGTTTTTGGATAATTTATTCTTGGAGGGGCAATGTGCCATGTTATTGTCCATTCATCCTCTTTAATCCCCATAACAGCCATGGCAAGTATCACAGGATTTAAAACCCAGTATACAGTCTCTACAGGCTACAGAGTGACTGTTGTGTGCAGAGCCACATCTTGAGCATAAACTGTCCGGGGGAATACTTGTAAAGAAGTACCTCATAAATGGAATTCCTTGGTGCGGTGCTGTTGGTGAACGGAGAGGTGCGTAATCATTGTTCGTGATGATTCCATGACTTCAAAAGGCAAAACAAAGCAACAGTTCTCACTTCAAAGCATGGCCAGACAGCTCTTAAAGTCTGACTCATCTGAGACTTAGCCCCTCTCAGGTAAATGACCACAGATACATATGCTACACACATTGAACAGTTATTATTAATGGGGAACTTTTCTAATGATTTGTTTAGTTTGCCTTTGCAGCAATGGGTTGTGAACTCAAAGACCCTGCCACAAAGAATAAAGTTTTCCAGTTTTCTTACTCGTCTAATATATACAAGCGGCTATCATGTTACAAAGTGAAGTGATCCAGATTCAAAGTGGACTTCAATGAGGTGTTAAAGCCAGGGATTGTTAGGTGATTCAGCTCTGGACAGTCTATTCTTTTATTAATTATGTCAGAGAATTAATAGGTGTATTATAGGTGTAATATGATCAGAGACCTACAGACAAGTATTGGATCAATATATTCAAGTCTAACTTTGTAACACCATGTCTGGACCAGGGACAGCAGTCTTACTGTGGAGTCAAAGGCTCCATCCAACACCTCTCTTACCCTGAGAACACAATAATCACAACTTGGACTTTACTGACAAGAAATATATCTGTACTTTTTGGAGTACTACAATAAGTCTCTTCCAAAAATGTAATCCCGACTAAACTTGTATGGACTTTATTTTATCATCTTAAAATAGTAACTTTGGTTTAAACAAATATTTTATTGATTTAATCAATAATTGCATTTATGTAGTGGTTTTCAAGACACCCACAGCACTTTACAGTGCATTGTTCATTCACATTCACTGGTGGTACGCCATTATTGTAGCCATAGCTGCCCTGGGGCAGACTACGGAAGTAAGGCTGCCAATCTGCACCATCAGCCCCTTCGACCACCACCATCACTCACATACACCACTCTTATCAATTTTAAACCATGAACTTGTGTATACTTTTCTTACTTGTTTTTAGGCATCATTATAGCGCTGCAATATTGACTGTCAAATTAAAATTGCAAATTTCGAATGGTCACGCTTACATAATCACATAGGCTCCAACGGTTTTAGTAATAAGCCCTTTGCCACCACAACATGTTATTAACCTGACAAATAAATCCTGTGATAAAGACACCTTTACTGTGATTCTCTTATTAGTTCACATTTCAGTCCAAATGTTAAATGCTCCTAGAAGTGCTTGACTGAATCTTGATTATAATACCTAAATTCTAAATCTAAATGCAAAACAAAGATTAAATTAATCCTTTTTTTTTCAAAAATCAACTCTACTCCATAATGGTTACTTGAGTCAATGAGCTTTAACCTTGTACCATACATCAGTTTGTCCAGTGAATGTACAAAGCCATATTCTTTTCAAAGTACTGCTGACCCATATCTGTTCTGTGGAGTGTCTCACAGCGGGGACCACAGGTGAACCTAAATGCCTCTGCCCCTCAACAAAGTCTGACCCCTTCCACCCCCTTCACCTATGTCCAACCATTCAAATCCACTCATCCATAATGTTGTATGTCGAGTTGAGTCTTTTGGCTATTGTTTTGTTTTGAACCTGGAGAACTTTCGCAGATTATTTTTAGACATTTCCATTTTTAATCAGATTATATTTAAACGGATTGTCAGAGTGTATTTTTATCTTTCTATTTTTATCCCACAAGACAAAGACTGGTGTGGTACAGTGTTTAATCAACTATCTTTCACCCCATTCTCTTGTTAGCCTTTTGAGACTGCTGGGGATGTACTGACACATTTCTCTTTGTCCGGAACATATCATGGCTAATTGAAAACAAATACTGGCTTCTAATCTTAGCAAAGTGTAATTTTTGGACTTTTTTTTTGGAATTTTGTGTGCACGCACTTCTGAGCTGTCGGTGACTCAGACTATAATAGGCTGGCCCTCTTTCAGATGGAGGCCAGCGACGTAGAGCCGCTAGATTAACACAATAGTAATCGGATGTTGTTAATGATGGTTTCCTGTTAAAGGTGAGACCAGATTCACAAAGACTGCCCCAGGCTTGGATCCAGTGAAGTTTTGTTTTAAGAATTCTGGCAGGGATAGATGGGTTAAGAGCTTACATACATGTGGCTATAATCTTGTACAACCAGCATCGTTTGTGTAACTATTTCTTGTTTAACAATAATTAATCAAATACTCAAACTAGCTTTACATAATGTTTTCAGAATGTAATTTATTATTGCAATTATTGTCAGAATCTTGGTATATAGCAGATGGTATTTTTATGGCCACATTCTAAAATAGACCTCATCCGTATCTCTTTAGCAAGCTCCTTTTTTGTGTGGAGGAACAGAGGACCACTATAGCTAACTTTTTTTTGTGTCCCTACATTTTGACTTGTATTTAGCAGCAGTGGCTCGGTTAGTAGAGCTGTCACATCCACTGACCCTCAGGTTGGTGGTTTTATCCAAGCTCCCACAGGTGAAAATTGGCATTGTGCCCTTGGGCAAGACACAAGACACAGATATGTGGCCTCGTTCCCAGTTCTCTTTCCAGAGCCACATAGTTATGACTATTTAGTATTTACCATTTATTTCTGTACTGCGCAGTGACTATCTTCTGCATGTTTGACAATGGCTCCTAAAGCCAGACACACGTCTGGAGAATAGACTGCATCACTTTGTTATCTGGCTGCTAGGTACAAGCTGCCCTTTGGAAAAGTGTGTCAGAGTTTTAAAGCCCTAATTTATTGTCCCGCTCAGCATGCACGTCTCATAACTTTCTAGTTAGCGACTACTGGTTTCATGTTTACACGGTGCGCCCGCGCGGGGGAGAGAAACTTCACACATCCTCAGCCCCTTCGTGGAGCTGTGCGCCGCTGTCCCACCTCTGCCCAGTCCCACCAGAGGGGACCCCAGGCGCCAGGCCCACCCCTGCTGGGACCAACGCCACTGGCCACAGCCCCTCCTTCTCACTGGCCAGACATCATTACCTCACATGTTAAAAAGTGTCCAAGACGCTCAGTGGCTTAAGCTCACCTTCTCCCAATAGACCCCCAAAATCTGCCTTTGAACCATTTTTTGGAGACTTCCACCTCTTAAATCTTAAAGCAGAAAAAGGTCCCCCATCATTGTAAAAAGGATGAATTTGGAAAAATGCAATAAATCTGAGATCACAGGCTCACTCTGGCCCTAGATAAATTCTTGCACCTCAGTCTGGCCCACCGCTCACATCTGCCTTGCATTTGGACACTTTTACATGGCAGCAGCCCACAGAAGCCTTCACAAACCCTCTGATTCGTACATGTATGTAGACACATCCACTCACTCCATGTGTCAATGCATTCACTAAGGGCCAGCTTTTACTAAGGCCTTACTGTCTCTGTGCTACAGCCTCTGGAGCCCTCAGCCCACCTCAGCAGGTGGATCTTTGAGACAGCGGCCCTACATGGACCACGCTAAATAGGATTTATGTTTGTGGTTCATCATGTTCTTAACTATCCTTTTGTTTGTCCTATCTAAACTAATGTGTTTCTCTGCTCACAGCTCAGAAGGAACATTTAACTGAGGAGGACCGGCTCAATGTTGCACTGAAAAGGTAAGGCTGTGTACACAAAATGTGACTTCATATATCTGGAGTTCAATTTCATCAGTGAGCTTATGAAAAAAGAGCTTAATAAAATAAAGTTGACACATATCTTTTTGGCAGTCACCAATCAACTGGGGACCACATCATTACAAGCACACAGTGACAGCAAAAATACAAAACGGTATAAATGAATAACAGTGATGCCAAAAATGTGAACTGGACTTCTTGCGGGAACTGTGTCTTGTCTCATCCCTGCTCACAAGTATTCCCACAATCTTTGCATTTTATGGGATTATAAACTGCTCATCACTCCGATTTACCACCAGAGGCACTGTCTTAATTTGAATTCCCTCTTCTCTTTATGATGACAACTCAGCTCAAATTGTAGTTAGAGTTTCTTTGATTGTAAGTGAAATTTTCTCATGTAGTGCTTAAGCGTAAAGATGAATTGCCACTATCGCGCGCGCCCACCACATGCAGTGCAGTGCGTTTAGGGCTGGACACCCTGTGCTTCCTCCCCACTCATCCGATCCCTCTTATCTGCCATGTTTTATGCACAGGCCTCTCCAGAGTCCTCCAGCGCGCCTGATTTATGGGTGCGAGACACACTGGCAGCCGCTGCGCTTGTGTTCAAACCAAATCATATCTGGAACATTTCATATTGGAAAAAGATGGTGTAACGCACAAACAAAGCTAGCCGATTATTTTTTTTCGCCTTGTTTGGACAGGGAGCGGAATTGTTTGCTTTAAATTGTAGCTCACCCGCTTCCAAAATAAATCACCAAAAGCACATAAAGGAGATGGCGAACAAGGCCGGACACAAGAAAATGGGAACTATAAACAATTTGGAAGATGATTATTCTGGACAATACCATAATTCAGAGAAGGTTCCAGACTGTTTTGTTTCATGGCGGTGTTTTTAGGCCAAAAAAGTCGCTTAGGGACAACTCTCACCATTTTCTGATTGATATGTTCATATGCTGGGAAGGGGAAATTATTCATTAGTGCATTGATTGTGTTTATAGATGTCTTACTTTTCACTTATATTGGCTTATATTGAAGAACCACACTTTGATATATGATGTCTGTTAGTACTATACAATACTATATACTACCTCTGCTGACTTTAACTGTCACCTTTTGTTTATGATGCCAGAGCCTCAATATAAAACCATAGCCCAATGTATTTTTAATGCATTGCTTCAGTTATAATATATTTGTAAATCATTTACGAGGAAATGGTTATTACATTTATTCAAACTTGTTACTGGTACAACCAGCGCAGGAAATCAAATACAGTGACGCAATGAAGCCTTTAGTCTTTGTGGAAGTCTTGTCATTTGGTTTCAGTATTTTAACAGTAATTATTAAAATTAGTGATTGATTCTCTCCTTTACATGTCAAATTGTATAGTGAAGCCATCATTGACCTATGAGGATTCTTACAGTCATTTAATACGCTTGAGTGACACCACTGAAACAAAAGGGCATAGAACCTGGATCAAAAGGGGGCTGCAGCTGAGTGCACCTTTGCTTTAATGAACTTTCCCTTTAATTTTAAATAAAGAGAGGACTGCCCGACTGGCGCTGGCTGGAGAGGGCCGAGCAGGAGGGAGGGGGCAGTTCCCACAGAGCCACCTCATAAAAGTGACACGCCGTTGATGAATATGGGCGTCAGCGGGCTCTCGGGCTCTGGGTGGGCCCTCACATCTGTGCAGATGACAAATCAGCTACAGCAGGCCCAGTGGCAGCAGCGGCTCCGGCCACAGTGTCCAGTGTTAATGAGGACATAGACAACATGTACTTAGTGCTACTGGATCTGTCCACTTTAGCCTCAGGAGGATGCACTGGCTTTATGGGGCTCTAAGTCACAATCAAGTCACAGTGAGACAGGAGTGAGGGAGCAGGGAGGGCTTCACCCTTTTGCATAACACCAACTCTCACAGACCAGCAGCTATGTTGTTCCTACTTTACCAAAAAGAAAAGATCTATACAAACAGTTCATTATTGTGACCAGTCTCTTTTTGATTGCTGCTTTTAGTCAGTCTAACAGTTTGTTGGTTATATATCATATTTATTTCATTCACATATGTTGCCTTTGTAAATACTTGGCTACAGAGTTTAAATGATGGTACACTGTATTTCAGTTTCATTTCATTATCATCAGAAATCACAACATTACACAAGTTTACAGTGTTTATATTGTTGTAATTAAAATTCAAAAGCTCATTGAGATTAGGTAATTATTACCATGCAAACCAATAGATCCATTTGAATATGATTAAATAGAAATTCCTATCACAATATTTACTACTAGTGTAATAACTTACTGTTGAATAAATGACAGATGTAATGTAATGTTATTTGCAACATTGGAGACCTTTTCATGGTGCATTAACATTGGAGCTATAGAGGGTTGAACTACTATTTGACTGTGACTCAACATAGGCCATAACTAGTTGTTTATTCGCGATAGGGTTCTTTTTGAACAGGGTTCAATGGAACTTTCAATATTCATGACTTTTTTCCGTAACAAAACTCCATACTTCAAAATCAGTTATCTTGACGTGCCATCCTTCAGCTATTTTCCTTTTACCTTTTTGATTGCCGTGAGGTCACTTTTGGCTCATCAAATTTGACTGACAGCATCTCTCCCGCTCTGCACGCTCCCCTGATTCGCCGACCCCACGTTTGGTTTTCTCCACTCTTCCATCTCTGCCTTTCTACCTCGACCCACCTCGCTCCGTATGTGCCCATGTATCATCCAGCCAGTCCTCTCTCTATGCTTTTGACTGAGGAAGCGAAGGAATGCCGCGTTGCCTGCCCAGAGATTTGCCTCATTCTCACGGCTGCTCATGCTTTTGTAATGGGTCTTTTTTATAGCTGTCAGCGAGGAATGCCGACCGCACTAAACCCTCTCACGCCAATGGCATCATAAGGCAAATACTGAAGTGTGCAGGCCTTAATTGTCCACGACCAGCTCACAAATGAACTGATTTCCTCCTGATTTTGTTTAGCTTTTGTAAGCATCTGTTTTGCGTGAATAGTGCTCTCAAGAATTGGCTTGATTTGTGTAAGTTTTGACCCGGTGACCCGGGGTTGAGAGGAGAGCTGATAGAGAGGAGTTGGTCGTGTCATAGCGCTGGAGAAAGATCTGGACCTGCTCTGTCCGAAACCAAATGCCTTTGTTCCTCCAGCCTCTTCTTCTATAGGAATGATCTACTGCGCTGCACTCTCCGAGCATCCAGCAAAGTGACGGCATCTCCAGGAAATGGGAAGCAGGTTATGGTCCGAGCGTCTGGCCAGCATATTGTTCATTTTGCGTGTCCTCTATAAAACAAATTCTATTCTCAATTAGTTGGTCTGCATAAAATGAAAATAAGAGACAATGCAAAGTATTACTGTACACTATAATACAGTTTGTGATATTTTAGTCTCCATTATTAATTTTGAGTATGAAGGATGTTGGTACTTCTCTACGAGGGTCACTGCACTGGTGTGGAATATCTAGACTGACTATTACTCACATTTTTTTTATTGCAAAATTAAAATTTGGTTTCATGCATCACAAACTGCACATTTCATGCATTACAATTTACAAAGCAACAATTTTACAATTTTTCCATTTTACATATCATCCCAATTAAGTGCAGATTTTGAAATGTGGCTGGATACATACAGTAGTGACCTTGTATGACCATGAATATGACGATTGCCTTTTGGTATTCAAAAAATGACCAAACAATCAAAGAGTGTGACATCATTGCATTCTCATCAAACTTCTTCAGAAATTGGATTATACAATTTGCGTCACTGTTGTCTCCCCAGTGGGACGGGGAGGCTTTTATCACAGCTGTGACAGGCCAAGTGACTCTCATGTATGGGCTGAAGGAGGGAGCAGTCTCTTTGTGTACTTTCAAAGATTTTAGGTATGGTTACAAAAAATTAAAATGACCAAACAGGTGTTCATATTTGTCTCTTTGAGCACATTTCAAACCATACTCATGTTATCGTGAGCCAGAGATTAAAGAAACTTTGTTATCTATATGTTTGTATTTGGAGTCTTGGTGCTACTGGCTGCTCAGTGGAGGGATGCTAACTGCTGTTAAGTAGTACAGCATGGTGTTAGTTCATATGTTAATGTCCCTCTTTGCCTGTACCATGTGTTTACTTATAGGTTCCAGGACATGGTGAAGTATTTTGGGTTGAAAGCCAAAACAGGAGACAAGGAAGTGACCCCCAACTATATCTTCATGCTGTGGTTTGAATTCTGCAATGACTTTAAGAACACGTGGAAGAAACAGAGCAAGAACATCTCCAAGGAGAAGTGAGTGTGTGTGTGTGTGTGTGTGTGCGCGTGTGTGTGTGTGTGTGTGTGTGTGTGTGTGTGCGTGTGTGTGCGTGTGCGTGCGCGCGTGCGTGCGTGCGTGTATATATATATATATATCGTGTGTGTATATATATATATATATATATATATATATAAACACACACACACACACACACTGTATTGGTCAATATAATTGCTGAGTGCTGATGTGCAGAAGCTGAGCAATAGGCCATGAGCCTAGAAGACCTGAGGCCTTAGCCCTGGGCCTGGATTTATGGTGCTGCCGTTGACCTGGGCTGTGTGTTTGGGCAGGCATTCCTCTGAGCTGCTGCAGACCCTCCAGAGTTCACAGGCGCCTTCACTGCCCTGTGATGAGACTGGGGCTCTGATGAGACCGGGGCCCTTAAAGATGGCCTGTTATGAGAGCTGATAAACACTGTCAGGGTGCAGGGCATGTGCTTGTGCTTTTCAGACTGATCATTTGGTTTTCACTCTGTGACATCAGATATTTAATCATCTAATACTACAAACACTGAACACTGATTTTATAAATGTGAGAGCTGCTCTATGGGTTATATACCAATGGTATATGACTTTAACTAAGCTACTGTTGCAAGTGTGACAACATGCTGAATGCTCAAAAGCACAACACAAAGTGCCACGAATGAAAGGCACAGTTTGATGAGAAGAAATAGCATGAAGATAAAACAAGGTCCAGATAAAATTCCTGTTGGGCTAATTGCAAACTGTGTTTTCCCTTAGGTTAAAGGAAGCTGAAGAAAGCATTAAGAAGATCACTGCAGATAAACGTGTTGAAACCAAAAAGGTCAACGCCAACAGCTTGGTAAGTGCCTCCCTGAGTCCTCAAACTGGCTACTGATGTTTGTATGCGTGTGTGTGTGTGTGTTACAAATGTCCCTGTGCCTTTTTTTCCACAGAAAGAGCGGCTGCGGCAGAAGGAAGCCAGTGCGTCGTCCAGCTGAGCGGAGTGTCTGGACTAAATGATCACACATCACATACGTTTACAGTGACTATCTGCCTCAAACAACAGACTCTGGAATAGAACAACACTACTGCCCTCTCTGCCTCACCACAACACTGGACATGGACATCACTTTTAATACGAGCATTAATGTTAGATACAAGTACTGCTATGAGGACAGCGCATGTCTGACATTGCTCCACTGAAGAGAGTCTTAAAGGTCAAAGGTTGATCTCATTCATCCAACTTGACGTGACCTCAGAGTGACCAGCTTTAGAACGGTCACTCTGAGGTCAGCAGGACTGTAACAGGGTCAGCAAACTTATCCTATTACTACTGTACACTATATTATGAGTGCACTTGCTTGTGTGTGAAAGGATATGGCTTCTTACTTCGCAGTCTTAGTCTTAGTCTCATCCTTCAAAACAGGAAAGGCTTTGTCCCTATGTTGTTGTCCAGCGCAGTTGCACTTTTTTTGCTTGCAGTAGCTGTGCTCACTAAAACTCCCTGTAATGCCACCTTTGTGCATTCATTTATATTGGCACTGTTGGCACTTCATTTCCTATGCAAGAACTTTTGTTGATTCCTATTATGCCTCCAGAAGCTCATAGGAAGTTTTCTCTTTGTGTGTTTTATTTGAACAAATATAAAATAACAATGCCTGAGTCTATTATTTGTACAGAAAGATTTTATTTTTTGCCTTAGAATGTCGGACACTGTATGTTCCATATTTTTATGGGATGGATCATGTTGATGCTGCCAATGAAGCGGTGCATATGAAAGATATATTTTTATTCACATATATGAGGCTATTGTATTTTTTAATGGCCTGGGTTTATTTATTTTTTGAGGAAAATATGTTTCTGCCTATTTACATACGGAAAAGGTGGGTTTTAGTTTCTTTTATAATAGTATACACACACACCTTAAGCCAAATACTTGTACCAATCATACAGCGGCATATTCATTTTCAAACTATTCAACTATTAAAATAAATAACAGCAAATTCATTACGAAGATGCAGGGTGATGTTGTAACAGTAATGACCTATTGTCTGGAAAACCTACAGTCACTCAAACGGGTGCTCTGTACTTTTATGGAATTGTTTTAAATTTCAATAATAAAATACTGGACATGAACAGTTATGTTTTACCCTTTATTTGCTCAATTTCAAGGTATGGTTTTGTGTGCCATGTTGCTGTCCACATTGTCATTAGCTCTAAGCCTTTGAACATAATAGAGATCAGTGTTAATTTATGGACCAAAAAGGAGTAGATGGGATGATTCGTATTACAGCCAGACCCTTCAATAAACTATGAGTCATTCTAAAAGGTTGTGTTGGAGACAGTCAAATTACTTCCTGGAAGTTTATTTAAAGTTGACTTTGTTTTTAGGAATGTGAATTATAATAGGGCATGTGGTTTTCGTTTGATTCTGTTCTTTTATTATTAGGTAGATTGTGGTCTTACGTGTGTATAGGCACACATGTACACATGCTCATTTAAAAAAATGTCAAGGGATACGTAGGTCCTTAAATACAGCCACGAAATGGTTACTGTGATACTATTATGATATTCTATATTCAGATATGGAAAATATAGTAAGGGTATTAAATTGGGTTAAGCCTACACTGAACACTGCGCAATTTATGCATTTCCAAAAAAGGCACTGTTGAATGCGCATGAAAATAGATTTGAACGCACGATCTTTATCTTCATCTGAACGTGTAAAAATGATATGCACAATATGCAAAGTGTATTATTTAGAGGATAATTTAATCCAAGAAAGTACCCAACATTCTAGTTACATTCTAAACTCTTTTACAGTTGTAACGCGTATAAGGGCAGGCTAAGCCAACTGAAAAAGTCCCAAGTCTGTCTTCATGACTTAGAAAAAATAACATAACATAATAGAGGGATACGCTATACTGAGGGGGAGGTTTCACTGAAATCACATACGATTAAAATTACATTCTGGGTAAAACTAGTCCGTTTTATTCCACACAGTGGAAACACCTTAAAACCAATATATATACAAAAACAGCACAGAAACTATTCCTGTAGTGAATGTTCTTATCACAGCATTATATAAACCGGGGACGTGCAGTTCTATTGGATTCAAAGCCGTGCGTAAAACCATTCCAAATTCGCGTTCCCGTGCAGTGAAATGTTTCAGGCTTAAGGGGACAAGGAGAGGAAACGTTTGGTTTCCAGTGAAATCAGACATTTGTCCTGTCCGCGAGCACGCATGGAGGTCGCATAACTAGTCCAAATCTATAGATATGCAGCGGCATTGCTTTACACGCTGAATGCGTTTCTTCTTGGTTGGCGGCTGCTGGTCGGGACAGTTCAATGTGAACGTCATAGTGGTGAAGCGCTTGGGTTTGCAAAACGAGCAAGACTGGAACGCGCCCTCCTCCCTGCGGATTTGTCTGGGGATGTAGAAGGAGTTGCACTGTCCATAGCAAAAGCGGTTGATGATGGTCCGACTGACGCAGCCCTCCTCGTGGATGGTCTGTTTTAGGGGCTGCGTCTTGCACCAGTCGCGCTTCAAATACTGCCGCTCAGTGACGTGAAGGGCCTCTTGGCTGGACTCCAGAACTTCGTCGGCTGGAGAAGAGGAGCTATGCCTTTGGCGGGTGCCTGCGCCCGCAGAAGAAGGAGGGTGAGGCTGCTGCTCCGATTCGTTTGGGTTGTTCTTGTCCGGATGAGGGATGGCGCCTTGTGATCCACGGTTTCTTTTTGAGACCGCGGGAGAGGAGATCAAGCCAATGATGAAAACCATACTGCAAAGTACACGAGTTGAGTTGGCCATCCTTTGGAAGAACAGGAAAACAAGTCAGCATTGCATTTTATCATTATTTTTTATATTTTTGACTGGCTACGCACATGAGTGATTACGCACAGAATGAAAATGTAAAAAGAACACAACTTGTTTCTATAACCTTTAGACAAGGTTATTCCAATAAGAAATAAAGGATGCGTAATCTAAGTTAGGTTTGCACCGGGATCCAGTGTTTTTATTCGTAAAGCAAAGTTCAATACAAAAACGTACTCTTGATTATAAATAGGCTACCTGCTATAAATCGTTACTTGAATAGCCCCCGTGGTGATTAAATTACTCTGAACATGCAGATCGTGCCATAACGTGCACAAAATAGCAGTGAGTTGGTGAACAACTACATATTATTTTTTATGTATTTTACGTATTTTTAGTGCTCACTCACTTGTCCGTGTCCCTGTCCTCCAGTGATGGGCTGTTGTCTGTGGTACCTTCACAGATGATGGGCACCCTCTCGCGTCGACTCCTCACTGGCGGGACTGTGCTCTGCTGGGTGGGAGACCGAGCGCTCCATAGAAAAGGGGCCAGGGGGTTTAATACAAATTACTCCAGCGCCGCACTGTCTCCCTTTTAAATGTCTGCCAGCTGAGATGTGCACAACAGCTCCCTCGACATTATTGGCCAAGAGCGAAGTAAAGAAAATCAAAACTATCCGCCCCCTCAACACTTGAACTCGTGGAGGAGCAGACAGGCGGGGAGCAGCCAGTGGAGAGATGGGCCTGGAGACGGTGCGCACACGGGAACTGCACAAGTTCAATTCAGATAGAGGACAACGTGCCTATGGGAGCAGTCACAGAATAAAGTCTGTGTAGAGTAAAAAAAACACCCTTAATGACAGAATCACTGATCAATGATCGACTTTGCCTTAAAATTAAAGTAACGTTTAGGATAGAGATGAGGCTTTAGTGGTTTCCCATTTGAGCTCAACATTCTCGACATATCAAGGCTTTCTAGCCTGAATAGTTTAGGCCTAGTTGAATGCTGCCCCTTCCCGTTTCTGTGGCGCCCTCCTGTGGCTATTAAAGTAATAAGTCAGGGAAAGATGACACGGAATAGATTTAGAATTTATTGGTGTGCAGCGGGTCACAAATATCACTTTGCTGTTTGGCAATTTTGACTAAATAAAACTTTGCAAAAGACTTGATTTTATCAATACTGTTTGGCATCTTTTGAACAACAGAAGGTGCATTTTTACTTAAGATGGTAAATATAATTGTTTAAAAATGAGAAATCTCCCAAAAGGCTATCATAAGTATAAATACATCCAAAGTTTCCTGTCACATACATAACCTGGTCTGCACACTACTGACATTACTAACACTACTCTAGTTAAACTGACATATTTTACAAATGTAAGGCAAAGGTCTCCCACCATATAAAAGATCGTAAACACTGAAGCAAAATAAATTAAGTACCACTTAACAAATAGTCTACATCATATTCCTCAACAGGACCTGCATAGTAAGTCACATGACTAAAACTCAACAGGTTTAGTAGCAGACAGTAGTCTTGTCTGTGTTAAGGGGTTCCTGGGAGAGCCTCTATAATGATGCATCTCTTTCTCCACTACTTGCTGCACAAAAGGATTCTGGGATTCAGGCTGGTCTTGGTGGCACTCAGGAATGTTCAGTTTGATTTTAGGATGGACCTTGTTTGTCACATCTTCAAGGGCACTCTGCTTGGCTTTACGGGCCAGGGTGCTAGATTTCTTGGGAGGCACGGGAGGGGGCTTCTTCACAGATTTAACACTGTGGTCTTGTGGTTCGTCCAGGTTATGCTGGGCTTGTGGGTATGGAGAGAGACCGGTCTCTAAACTCACAGCTTTTGGCACTTGCATGCCCTGGCGAACAAAGCTTCTTGTGGGTCTTCTGTTCTCTCCCAGAAGCGAATTGATTCTGCGGACAGTCTGACGGACAGGCGTGCGCTGGAATCTGAGAGGAGACCTGCTGGCTTTTTCCTGAGAACCTTCAGGATAGCGCAGTGTGAGCCTGTTAAAGTGTTGAATGTGTTCTGCCACTCTGTGGGACTGCAGATGGTCAGGGGACACTGCCACCTTCTGGTCATGGGCTTTGGTACATTTATCATGTTTCTCATCTACAACACTATCTTCAATATCAGGCCTTGGGGGAGTACAGAGCTCGGCACAGGGTTCAATGTCGGGTCTGTATGGAGTCGACTGCAGCCCAGACGACACTCCCAGTGTGAAGTGAGCAGGACTCTGAATGTCCAGAGCATCGATCAGTCTGCTGCAGTCCACCAGCTCCTCCTCCTTTTCTCCACTGTTCAAGACATCATGTATACTGTTGAGGGTAGTACCTTTAGACGGCTTTAACAAGAGACTACCATTTGTATCACAATCAAACACTACACTATCGATATGCAAAGGAGACAGACAAGCAAGCTCCATTTGCCCAAAAGTAACGTTATCGTCATAATTGGCCAAAAAAGACTGCCGAGCTGGTGCCATGGAGGGAGGAGTAACAGCGTTCGCTAGAGTTTCTGGATGAGACACAGTGACATAATCTGATATTAAAGTTTTTGCAGGTGAATTGCGGGCAACAGGCTCGCAGTCACTGCTCCATTCTGTAAAGACCTTGCTGATCTTCAGTAGAGTAGGTCCTGTTGGAATCTGGGCTTCAGTAGCTGCGCCATCGCTCTCTAAACTGTCTGCACTTGAAGTACAACATAACTTCAGGGGCCGGCTGGACACTGGCGAGGGCTTGGTTATGACTATTGCAGGCTCAGAGGAGAAGGTGTTCTTCAGGCACATGCTCATGGGAGTATCTGGGAAAGACCCTCTGTTGAAGTCTTGAGATGTGACAGGAGTCTCAGCCCAAACAGCCTGACGGTCACTTGAGTGTGGGTGAGGGGTCAACAGGTTGTCTTCAGACTTACTGATGTATTTGGTGCCTTTAAAAGAAAATTAATATGATCATTTTGGATAGGTACAAAAATGTGATTTTCTTGTAACGGACTTACCGTTTGACTCTCTTATCCTGGGCTGCACAGATGGACTGATGAATTCCATTTCTTTGGTGAAACAAAAGCTGGTTGTGCTTTCCTGAGAGGCAAGTCTCCAGCCAATGGATTCAGATCCCTTTTAACAACCAACATGAAATGAGAAATGAAAGACCATCCAGAGAATATTAATGGGATTATTCTGTTAAAATGAAACCCACAGATGTAACCCAGTGTGTGTGTTAATATGTTACAAGCATTTGTGGTTAGTTCTTCAGAGTATGTTAAAATAACTCAGAAGTAACCAGATTTCCACACAATTCAAGGTTTTTTTTATTATTCATTCATTTTTATAAGTCATTAGCATGGCTGAATAAAATGTGCATCATTCAAGACACATCACATAATTTTAAAGCTCTATGTTCCCAACCAGTTGTCACAGCAACGAGGATGTACCTTACAAGTAACATATAAAAGTGCAGAAAACAAGGCATGCATAGTTTTTAGCCTGTTACTAGAATTAAATATAGTTAGAAACATAACTGTGCAAATACAGAAACATTTGCTCAGTGCACCCACAATATCGGAAAGTGCAAAACTATTGAATTCTTTTACAAACTACAGACTTTCTAAAGCGTGTGTCATGCACTTAGATTAACGCGGGTGTTAATCTGTAGGTTCTTTGAAGCAGCCACACTTACAGCGTCTTTGCTGCTTTTACCCAGGCTGAAGCGCATGCGCAGAGATTTGTGTGGTGCTTCCTTTTTGTTGACTTTAGGTGAGAAGCAACCAGCTTTGCCAGATTCCACCCTATAAGAAATAGATCAAGACAGTTGCCTTTAAGAAATGTTTAAATTTTGTCACATATTAATATTTCTTTGGATGTACCTGCTGACTACATGCCGACTGCTGAGTCTTCGGCTCTTTCTCCTGGCAGAAGTCACAGAGCGCCTTTGAGATCTTCCTCCAGAAGAGTTTGAAGAGTCCAGGATGCCAGAAGCACTACGAGCTTAGATTTTAACACACCACAAAGTATTACATACCGGTGCCAACATCATTGAACATATGTCATTATAGAATGATTAGTACCAGATCCTGGAGTAGATGTTTCATTGAACATGGGATCGGGAAGTAAATCTATGCCAAGGTTCTTCTTCATTGATCTGCGTTTTTTATTTGAGAACCCAAAACTGTGACCAGATTCCAGGGGTAGTTTTCGCTTGGAGTTGGGGGTGGCAATCACAGGGGTTGCAGAAGAAAAAACTGTCAAAATCACAAGAATATTTGTATCCTGGATTATGAGAATACTTTTGTGTTCAAATCAAATGCAGTGTAAGGTCAAGCATATTGAAAGCCCCAAATAGCAGTTTCTGACTGAATAAGCTATGTGCAAGATGACCCATGCAAATGCTATGTGGACAAAGAGAAAATATCAAGACAGAAGGTTTTGTTTAGGAGGTAGTAATCCAGACAAAGCAGTTTTAATTTCCATGCTTAGACAAATTAACTCAAAGACCAAAAGTAAATTGATGTTTGCTTTATATTATTTGATTTATATGATATATGAAGTTGAGCGCAAGCATTACTTATGCAATTTACAACATTATTATTACGTACCAATACTGTCTGACTGAGGGTTATGTGTGGGTGTTCTATTAGTTTTGATCTTATTCAGAGCCCCACTGACCATATCTGTAATGTGAGACACATCGAGTCATGTAAATGTATTTGTTCACCAAAGGGCAAACCATAACCAACTACTTTAGACAAATACAAGGATGTGTATACTTGCATACAATTAATTTAAAAGTTTGTAAATGTATTTAAAGATTAACGTGTAGTAGTTACCTCCAAAGCTACGCCTAGGCCTCCTCTTAATTCCTGAGTTTAGATCAAGTTCCTCGTGAGTAGGAGACAGAACACCAGAATCACAACCCATCGTAGCAGCCACCCTCTCTTGAAGAAACTGTGGCAGAACACCTATGATAGACAAATATTAATGTATTAATATTTAAACTATAACCACAAATTTTAAGAAAGAAAAAAATTACCAAAGCTGTGAGCATTTTCAATGAAACAGTGAACAACCGCTGCTTGGAGTTTAAGGCGTTTTTCTGTGTTTGTATTCATCTTCTCTGCTGCATCTCCAGAGTGTAGGAGATTTGGGGCCAGGATTACAGACAGGTTACTGCTGTCCATCTTATTTTCTGCACTCCTGTAATGCACCAAAATGGAACATGTGAAATCCACACAAACCGCTGTGACAGATTATATTTAAAAGGACCAATTCAACGTTATCATGGCAGCACCTTGAGGATACGCTCTGAAGGAACTCAAAGAAGTGTCGGAGGGTGTTCTGGTTCCTCTCAGGGAGCACACAGGAGAGCAGCATGGTGGCCGCTGTCCTCTCCTCCTCAGAGTTGAGCTGCTGAGCTTTGAGAAAAGCATCCTGCAGCTCTGAGGCAAGCACAGGCTCCGGCAGCTCTCTGAAGAACTGCTTCACTAGGCCGGCCACATCGCATGGAAGAGCTGTGGGCAGACAGTCTTCTCCTGCATCCAACTTGGCCTAAACAGACAAAACAGCATTGTCTTGAGCACATAAGGTCAAAGGTCAAAGGTCAACAAGAGCAAGGTCAAATTGCTCCATCACTCACCCGGAGAGCTTTGAGACGAAGAACGGATCCTGACTTTCTGAATAGGCCCTCTGTGTCAACATGAGCCGTTAGGTTTATACAGGCGTCAACAAGGAATCTGAATGGACAAAACAAATTAACATGGACTCTCAATGCTCGAAAGTAAGTGCCCCAATAAATAATAAATCACTTACCTTGGCACAGTTCCATTATCCATATTATAACATGGCAGATTCTCAAGAGGCACACCAAACACCTTTTTCTGGATAAACACATACAATAAAATGTAAAGGCAGTAAAAGACTTGAAAATAAGTCTGATGCAGAACACCTTTTAGTGTTAGTCATGTCAGTAACAATTTTAAAAACATTTTTGTTTAAAGGTTCTATACTGAACAAAATTCATTTGTGAGCTTTAAGCCATGTTAAAATGTTGTTACCTCCTCAAAAACATACCTGGAGATTAGGGGTGTGCAAAAATGTTAAAATATCGATATATCATATCGTTTAAGGTAATGATACAGTATTGATATCTCGGACTGCTGTATCGATATATTGCCAAGAGTATTTTTTTACTAGATAATTTTGTTGCAGCGCTAGTTTTGTTGCTTTTTTTAGAGGAAGGAAACTCGTTTATGCAACACATTTGACATTTTCATTGTTCTGATTAATAAAATGGGAGTGTTTCATATTAACCTTGCACAAGAAGTGGTTTAACAAAGACTTTTAGTATCACAGCTATGATTTAGCCTTTATTTTCATTGAACCATATCAAATCAACTTGAAATATATGGTATCGAATCGAATGCTAACTGTATTGAATTGTGGCCTGTGTATTGAGGTATGTATCGTATTGGCAATTTGTTAATGATACCCAGCCTTCCTGGAGATGTATTGTTTCATTCACACATGTCTGTTTACATCTCCAAAGTTCAAAATGCTCTGTTCCACCCATGCAATGGTTATGTTCTAGTTAACAGCTACCTTTTACCTTTAGTTCAATAGATTAATAATTTCAGCTCTGGAATTGCCAAAGTTTAAAAACATTGTGAAGCACTTCCTGTATTAAAACATGACATTTCTGTGAGAAGAACTCAGCCTAAATATGTAGGGTTTGTGTGATTGAAACAGACCAAAACCTCATGTTTTGTTTTTGTTTTTTTATAAGGAAACGACTTTATAACATAGACCAGAAAATAAATATGGGCTCAGCAATGTATAATAGCCTTTATGTGGAAAGATTAGGGTCTAAACATCAAACACATATCTAAAATAAAAAGTGACACAATCGATGAAAAAAGTGGGTCGCTTATGACAGGTGGGACAGGCAGCAAAGTATGGAAATATTTCAGTCCACACCTTTTCATAGCAAAAATGGAGGGCAATGACACTTAGAAATTGTCTTACCGAGATACTCGTTGATGCCCGGGAGGCTTTGTTTTTATTCCAGTTTTTTGTCTTTATGCCATAAGCTGTGCGAAGGTGCTGCACTGCCACAAGACGCATCAAATTTCTTTCCATCGTCTTCATTTTGGGCGCAAACAACGAATGCTACTGCAAATTATATCCTATTTCTACAACTATGAAAATGCGGTTGTAATTTCCTATATAAGATCGTATCACCTTCTCTGGATTTTAAAAAAAACGCTAACACTAAGTTGTCCAAACACGCGGCGATCTTGAACATCCAGATAAACTCCGAGCTATCCCACTACAAAATTGGATTTACTATCTACAAAAACAGTGTTATTAAATTCCTCCAACTCCCCCAATGCTCAGCTTCATTGTGTTGCAACAGCGCTAGCAAGCTAATACTAACCAGCTAACCAGAGCAAATGAACACAAAACTCTCCTCTCCATACACTCCCTTTTTCTAACGTTGGTTCATAATCCTCTTCGATCGGTTAAAGTATAAAATACATCCGTACATCTTGTAACGTTAAACACCTAAACTTCCCCTATCAAAAGCCCATTCTTCTCTCGTCCTCACGCAGCGCTGTGTTTCCGCAGAGGATTCAAACATCAGCGCCGCTGACGCACACGCTGTGATTGGCTGAGCGCGGCTCGAGGAGCATTTTTTCTAGTGAGTGTGTTTTATTACACCAGACGTCCCGCCCGGGCGGGGAGGTCTAGATCCCGTTTATCTCGACATTTTTGTTCCGCCGGCCGTCATACTTCCCATTTCCACCTTCATGATTTCCACACAGAGTGCAGCGGATATGCACTGTATATGTAGTATGGATCTATAATAAGATTTTATTATAGATTTCAGACAATAATATACATTTAGTGTAAAATCTATTGTTCTGTGATTTAAATGTCCCCTTATCTCAATGGAGAGAAGAAACACAGGAGAAGAAATATACTCTCGCAAGGGCTTTACTTTATTACAAGAAAACATATGCACACATATATACAGCGGACATGGATGTATAAATACATGAATGTAACAAGGTTGGTATTGTTTAGAAACATTTCCTGTGGACAATAGAGGGGCCGGCCTCATCATACTCCTGCTTGCTGATCCACATCTGCTGGAAGGTGGACAGAGAAGCAAGGATAGAGCCGCCAATCCAGACGGAGTACTTCCTCTCAGGGGGAGCAATAATCTAAAGAAACCAAAGGCATACATTGAGTTTATTTCTCTTCTATGCCAAGTTTAATTTGAGCTTTTTTTTTTACTTATAAAGATCTGCATCTCACCTTGATCTTCATGGTGCTGGGGGCGAGGGCGGTGATCTCCTTTTGCATACGGTCAGCAATACCAGGGTACATGGTGGTACCACCAGAGAGCACATTGTTGGCATACAGATCCTTACGGATGTCAATGTCACACTTCATGATGCTGTTGTAGGCGGTCTCATGGATACCAGCAGACTCCATACCTAGGAGACAAAGAATGTTAAGTTTTACAACTTATGCTAGAGACAAACAACATGTAAGTCTAATCATTTTAGTTTGTAAATGTCCCTTACCAATGAAAGAGGGTTGGAAGAGGGTCTCGGGGCAACGGAAACGCTCATTACCAATGGTGATGACCTGACCATCGGGCAGCTCATAGCTCTTCTCCAGAGAGGAGGAGGAAGCAGCGGTGGCCATCTCATTCTCAAAGTCCAGAGCAACATAGCACAGCTTCTCCTTGATGTCACGCACAATCTCACGCTCAGCTATGGAAAGTAAAGTTGGGCATTTCAGCTAAAAGATCTAATATGTGCACAAGAGTTTTATAGATATAATATTTACCAGTAGTGACAAAAGAGTAGCCACGCTCAGTCAGGATCTTCATCAGGTAGTCAGTCAGGTCGCGACCGGCCAGATCCAGACGCATGATGGCGTGGGGCAGGGCATAACCCTCATAGATGGGCACATTGTGGGTCACGCCATCTCCAGAGTCCAGCACAATACCTTTGGCACATAGGAAAGGCCAGCATACTTTCAGTGTTTAGAGTTCAACACATATAATCCTCCCTATTTAGCTATGTGACACATCATAAACTAAAGCTGCTGACAACTGTTGCTTGTACTATGCAGGGATAGGATTAACACTTTAACTTGACAATATGAGAGGAATCAATGAGGCGACAGCTTCACAATGAACTGTGTAAATTTAGGTTGTATCATATTATTGAGTACTGACCAGTGGTACGGCCAGAGGCGTACAGAGACAGAACAGCCTGGATAGCCACATACATGGCAGGGACGTTGAAGGTCTCAAACATGATCTGCAAAGTACATACAAAATGCATTATTGAAAAGTATCTGGAAAACACCTGTAAGTAATATTTATGCTACTAGGCACATTCTGGACATGCTAAAAAGTAAAATTTTTACAGCAGTTTTGTCTAATTTACAAATTCTACTGCTGCTACAGTTACCTTAAATAGTACTTTTGCCTTTACTATTTTCACACTACTTGGAATCCATCACTTTATTTGCACTTCTTTACTAAGACAGAAAACAACTCATAGCTCAATTTACTTATGCAATATACATTTTCATTATGTTTTTATGCTAATAGTAGTACCAACCAAGATGTGCAGAAAAATTGTAACTGCTAGTAACTACTTACTTTCCTAACATGCATCATTTTGATTTCAAAGTAAAGAGTAATACCAGTCAATTTATACCTGGGTCATCTTCTCTCTGTTGGCTTTGGGGTTGAGGGGGGCCTCAGTGAGCAGCGTGGGGTGCTCCTCGGGGGCCACACGCAGCTCATTGTAAAAGGTGTGATGCCAGATCTGTCAGCAGAAGAAAAGACACGGCAGCTGATGAGACGCTTGAAATAACACTTAAGAGCAGGATCAACACAAATACTTTCAAAAGTACAGTCCTAATACTAAAAATAAGAGCATTTTACAACAGCTAACAGGTTGTGAAGTGTCAGGCATGTGTCAGGTCAGCTGTTGTGAATGTCATAAATGAGGCCCCAGTCATCACCCACTCACCTTCTCCATATCGTCCCAGTTGGTGATGATGCCGTGCTCAATGGGGTACTTGAGAGTCAGGATACCCCTCTTGCTCTGGGCCTCGTCACCGACATAGCTGTCTTTCTGACCCATACCCACCATCACACCCTGGAGAAGTCAAGACAATCGTTAATATGCGTAACCACAGGAATATACAGGAAAGTACATATTATACATATATGCTGAATGTGAAAGGGGAGTATACCTGGTGGCGGGGCCTTCCAACAATGGAGGGGAAGACAGCACGGGGAGCGTCATCTCCGGCGAATCCTGCCTTGACCAGGCCAGAGCCGTTGTCGCACACGAGGGCGGTAGTCTCGTCGTCGTCGCACATGGTTAGGCTTGAGTCTGGTCTAAATGGTCTGGATTCAACATAAAGAGAAGTTCACGTGTTACAAAGAAGCCACTAAAACAAATAAGACTGACACCTCTTCAACCACCATGCTGTGTAATTGTAATACTCATTCTAATCCCCAATGCTTTGAAGACTTATCTCCTATCAGACACTGTTACAGTATAATAATACCTGCCTCAATAGTGGCTATCTTGAGAGTGCTAATTGCCCATGCTTTTGGACACTATTTCTGTCCCATCTTGTTGTACACCTCCTGATAGCCTATCTCCAAAGTTGATTGTTCCATGAGAGCTCAGAGCTGCTGATGTAGCACCAAAAAGGGGCATAACACAGACCTGTCTTCTATTTTAGGCTACTCAGAACCTTGTGTTCTACAATGAAATGTGTGCCCACAATGGTGAAATGCATATGGTTTATAAGGAGCAATCACAAAACCAGCTTCTATTTTGTTATTTGGTGTTTAGTATGTAGTATGTAGCAGTTATTTTTCATTCATTTGAAAGCAGCAAATTGTAGAGAGGTTAAAAGGTATAAAAGCACTTTTTGATGGCTAATGGCTTTGGAGAACACACACATTTTCAAATAATTGAAGGCTCTATCATATTACAAGAAAAAAACAAACATTAAAGGCATTAAAGTAAAATAATCTTTACTTCCTGGGTGAGTCCTAAGTTTGCTGCAGACCATTCATTCATTCAGTCACAAACCCACAGGCACTAGACTAGTTGTACATCACAAAACTAAAGCTAAAGCAAAATAAACCTGTAGAAAAGTAGTAATAGAACTAGGAAGTGTAACTCACCAAGGTGCACACAGGCAGATTGATGCTTCCACTGGGACAACCGCCTGGAGTTGAGCACCCGCTTAAATAAGACACCGGCTGGGCCTGGGGACCAGGGGCGGGGCTAAGGGGGGGTTCACACAAGTCCAAATAAGAGCTGGCAGCAAAAATCACAAATGTCTTTTACATAGATGGACAAAAGGGATTTAAACTCAAATAAATCAACTTCTAGGGTTAATGTAGAGTCACTGTAGTGAGAAGTAAGTGGTTGTAGCAATGGTAAGAACAGGGTGTGAAATATGAATGAATAATTGTCATATTGAATGATTGGCAAAATATTCTGTGCATGCCTTTTTTTCTGTTATCATAATTATTAGCAGTGCCCAAAATAAAAGTTCACAACAACTACATTGCCATGTAAATGTATTACAACCTGCTTGTGCTTTATAAACATATCTGTAACTTTACCATCATCAAGTACTATCTTGTGAATTCTCATACTTATCCCAGAACCAAATGGTGACCCAGAGACAGGAACTGGGCTTGAATCTAGTTAAGGAAATGAAAACACTGAAGAGCAGTGTGAAGTGTGCAGCTGGTATGCCCACCTAGCCTCCTTAACGCGTAGAACAGCTGATGGCTCCGTGGTGTCAGTGCTCGGAGCTGATTGGCCCGGCTGTCTCCTTGTACGGTTATGGTGAGCACGCACGCAGCCACCAGGGCTCCTGGGTAGTGAGTTCAAACATGAGGCCCATATTTGTCCTAACCCCCTTCCCAACCATATATTCCCCATAAACCCCAGACATTTATGAGGTAATACTCACATCTATGCAGACACAATAAGCAACTACAAAGAAGTAAAAAAAGGGGGGATAAACAATCAAACAATTACTTGAGTGATAAGTATTGTAGCTCTAATATAAATTATGTGATGATTTGAATTATCTTTGTTATATAATCTCTTTGAGTGGCATTACTTTACTAAGGTATGATTGCATTCTTTGGTTCTGGCCTCACCAGATAGCATACCACTCTATTAATAGATGTCCCTGGATATTGAGATAGAGAGCTGGATGCAGAGACAGCATCTCATGGGGTCAAGAATCACTAGAATTACTGGTTTGAGAGAGGGAACAAATCACTATTCAAATTGTACCTATTTCTTTCCCAAATGAACTTATCAGGGATTTATGTGGCTAGGTAGACTGTTACCTTTATCAATATCATGTAAGAACGTTGTAATGGAGTTTCTTGGATTTAATATTGTTAGTTTAAAGGCAACTTGTGTTGTATGGGAGGTTATGGATGTTTCCCTGAAGCTTTGTTGAAGACACATTTTTGTTTTAGCTTGCGACATACAAATGAAGATCAGTTATATTCTATTATTTCCTCTTGTTAATATACCATACATACAGTGAATAACTAAGTGAATTCCACATATCATTAGTATCGGTATCATTATTCTTGAATAGCACAAATTCCCGGGCCAGATCTTAAAAGTACATATATTACTACAGTCTCTGAAATCAATGTCCTACGACATTTTGCAGTAATTTTCCTTATGCAATTAAGAGAACAATCTGTATTATGTGTAAATACGCTCATTTCATGCCGTTTGCTTCTCATTGTGCTTCTCCTGCGTTAACGCCATAGACCTTGGTTAACGCGCGTGTTTGCTGCCCTCTAGCGTTACTTTGAGGAAACGTGATGACGTTTCAAGAGCGACCCTTGTTGCGACAGCCACGCGACAGTGGTCGTAGGTTGTTGCTGCCTCCGAAGTTGTGGGCATGGTAAAATTATGGTCAAGTGGTTATCTGACCCAGTCCTACTGAGCTGCTTTGTTTTTTTACAACATACGAGAGCGGCGCATTCAGCAGCGCAGTGGAGTAGCTCGCTAAGCTAAAGCTTCGGCGCTTCCTTATTTTTCTTCTGCCCATGTCGTGCGTGTGAGAGCGCAGCAGCACTGCCATGTAGTGATCCCAGAATGAGCGGGCAGCACACGCACACAGATGGGACAGACGACTACACTGTGCAGCAGGAGAATGAGCTAGAGGCTCTCGCGTCTATATTTGGAGATGACTTTCAGGATCTCCGCAATGAGGACCCGTGGAAGGTAGCCTCGGAGACAGACCATAGCCAAGTCTCAGAGCTAGCTCTAGTTGTTGATGTGGCTTATGTACATAGTATGTGTTGGGTCTCTGTCCAGGTTAAAAGGCCTCCAGAAGTCCACCTTGGCCTACGTCCCAACGGGTTAAATCACAAACAGGAATGCTACGTGACCGTGGACCTGCTGGTCAAATGCCCACCAACATACCCAGATCTGTAAGCAAACGCCCCCTCTGCAACTCCCTCTGTGACTTCTGTTGAGTTTGTTGATGACTGAACATGAAAACTACATAACATCTTTAACCTTATAGGTTTTCATGTGGAGGGTCTGTCAAATGCTTTCTCCTTGATGTTATTGCTTTGTCTGGAATGTTTCACAGTATGGTATTAAACCTTTCTGTCTTCAGGAAGACCAAACCAGACCAAGTTACAGGTCAAATGTGTGGAGAAGCAACTCCACTCAGAGTTAGAATGCATGTTTTTCTAGGCATTTTTGACATATCCATAGAAGCAAGTAGATGATGGACCCCAACCAAAAAGTTACATGCACCATTAAAGCTGCATTTGAGCCTTTTGAGCCACTTTTGAGTCTTTTTGTATTGATGTCTATGTCAAACAAAACTGTGATTTTATGACTGCTTTCCAGAATAGATTTTAGTAATCCAGTAATATATATTCATTTGGTAATATATAGCAGTGGTATTTATCATTATATGTGGTGACAGGCCTCCAGAGCTGGAGCTTAAAAATGCCAAAGGTCTCTCCAATGAAATCCTCCAAAACCTTCAGCGTGAAGTCACCAACTTGGCTGCTGCCCGTTGTGGCGAGGTATGACTCACCTGACATACTAGATAGATTATATATTAATAATGTAATTTCTTAGTTGCTGATGTAATTTTATTTAATTATAATGCTGTATATGTTTGCTCTCTGTAAGGTGATGATTTATGAACTAGCAGATCACATCCAGGGCTTCCTAAGTGAACACAACAAACCTCCATCCAGCTCCTTCCATGAAGAGATGTTGAAAAACCAACGCAAACAGCAGGAGAAGAGGGCCCTGGAAGAGCAGCAGAGAATGGACCAACAGCGGAGACAAGAGGAGGAAATGGTCAGGAATTTGAAATGAACAAAATTTAACATGAAACTAGTAGCATATTCATGTAAAATATATTTTTAGGAAAAAGAAATTATGGCTGTAATTCAAAAGAGAGAGGATCAGAAACGAGAGGAAAAAAGAAGAAAAGAAATGGCCAAACTGGTACAGTCATTATCATAATATAATATTTCTCACATAAGCTTCAAAGATTGAATTTGTTATCCTGTGTCATTATAAAGGAGCGGTTAGAATCCATTGAGCAGACAAATGCTGTTAAAAGTGTTCTGGGTAGGAGTCCTCCGAGCCCTGTGACATCACCAACTGATCTGTCAGAAATCAAGAAAGGCATCGCTAATCGCTGTCGGACTACCTCAAACTCACGACATAGGTAACAGCACAGTGTTGTTTTTTGATTCAACATCATTGTGACAAACCATTCCAAGGTAATCACATAAAAATGAAACCTACAACAATACAGATACAGACAACATAACGTACAATCCTAGCGCATTTTCATTTAATTACAAGAGATACTGACATTGGACAATGTCACACAACAAACATCTTCATAGATATAATTCATTAATAATACTATGTTTTTACAGACGTGATACAGTTGGTGAAGATAACCATAGATCACAAGAACTCCTCCATTTTAGCAGCACCACATTTGGAGAACTTGCTGTTCATAAAGGCAAACATTTGGGTAAGTTTAGAGTAAATCAATAAACAAACTTTGTATTTAGGATGATCTTATATTTTTGTTTGTTTCTTAGGTGTGAGTGAGAGGCTTGGCCGCAGTATTCACTATGGGTTTGAGGGGAACTCTGGTGACTTTGTGGTCATCTATGAGTGGTCTCTGAGGTGGAGCAAGAAAATGGGCAAGTTCTTCACCAGTCAGGAGAAAGGAAAGATCGAAAACTGTAAAAAGCAGGCATGTGTTCACTCAAGAGAAGACAAGAGGGATTGACATATAAAATTATATAAATAATGTTGTTCATGCTTTCTGTGTAGATCCATGGAGCAGAAAATGAGCTGAATTCCCTGCTGCGGCTGGAGCATCCAAACCTGGTACATTACATGGCTCTGAGCTCCACTGAAAAGGAGGACTGTATTATTATTAACCTTCTAGTGGAACATGTATCCGGGACCAGTTTGAACCAATTTTTAAAGACACAAACGCCTCTGTCTTTAGATAAACTCTGCCTTTACACTGGCCAGTTGCTGTCTGCTCTGGATTACCTCCACTGTAACTCTGTTGTTCATAAGCAGCTGGGGGCGTCCAGTGTGATTTTAGACTCAGAGGGAAATGTGCGGTTGACTGATTACAGCTTGTCCAAGAGGTTTGCTGACATCTGCAAAGAAGACATTTTTGAGCAATCGCGTGTGCGTTTCTCTGAGGCCACCGCCATGCCCATCAAGACGGGCAAAAAGGGGGACGTGTGGAATCTGGGTCTGATGCTGCTTAGTCTGAGTCAGGGAAAAGAGGTGACAGAGTACCCTGTGATTGTGCCCACCAGTTTGCCTGCTGACTTTCAAGACTTCCTTCAAAAGTAAGTTAAGAGGCCAAGACAAAAGCTCTTAACTAGCTAACCAGTGCAGAGGCTGTACTGTATGTGGAATGTATGTTGTGTAGCAGGGTGTGTATTTTAACTCTTTGTGTATTTGTGTAGGTGTTTGCGTCTGAATGATGGTGAAAGGTGGACACCTCAGCAGCTCTTGGAACACTGTTTTCTAAAACCTCCATCTCCAAAATTGTCTCCACACTGTCAGGATGCAAGCCCTGAAGGTAATCGGTAATAATATACATAATGATGCACTGTACCACTGTAACTGGACTGTCTACCAACTCATCCCATTTTTACTGCCCATTTGTTTACAGATCTTGTGGACTTTGCATCCACTGTTGTTCCACAGAGCCATATTCTGAATGCTCCTTTTAGCTCAGGTGTTCAGAGGCAGTTTTCTCGCTACTTTAATGAGTTTGAGGAGCTTCAGCTACTTGGGAAAGGAGCCTTTGGTGCTGTTATAAAGGTAATTAAGAATGACTTTTTATTTTTCCATTCTTTATCAGTTTCTCACATTGTCTTGCTTTTGTAGGTTCAAAACAAACTAGACGGCTGCAACTATGCTGTGAAGCGTATCCAGGTGAACCCAGCCTGCAAGCAGTTCAGAAGGATTAAGGGCGAGGTGACCCTGCTGTCTCGCTTAAATCATGAAAACATTGTCCGTTACTATAACGCATGGATCGAGAAACATGAGAAACCATCTGTAGGTGCCCTGAGCAACACTGACAGCTCTGAGCCTCAAACGCCTGAAAAAAATCCTCAGGAAAAGAAGCCAACAAGGAATGAGTTTGGACTATTGGACAACTTGGAGGAAATGGCACCACCTCCTGCCCTGTCCAGTTCAGTCGAGTGGTCCACTTCTATTGAGAAATCTTCAAGTGCAAAGTGCAGTGGCCACCAGTCTAGTGATGAAGACGATGATGATGAAGATGATGAAGATGTGTTTGGTGCCTCCTTTTTGTAAGCATTAAGCCCTTTTCAGTGCATTTTAAATCGTCATGATGTTTTATCAGTTTTTGTTTGTTTTTGTTTAGGCCATCAGACAGTAGCTCAAGGAGTGACATCATCTTTGACAATGGGGATGACAGTATGGATGAAATGTCCCAGGTATGGGAATTTACTTTCAAAAATGTTTTCATGAAGAATAAAACACTAATAGATTCAAATTTTCCAGATGGAGCAAAGCACAAAGCCTGCGGTTGACACAACAGAGAGCATTGATTCTGATCGTTCCCTCCTCATAGCACATTACTTATACATACAGGTATGCTTCTCCATTACATCTTGTTGTAGTCTCAAAGTCTTATGTATATTATGATATGACATTTGTTTGTTGCTTGTAGATGGAGTACTGTGAGAAGAGCACCCTGAGAGACACAATAGACCATGAACTTTACTTGGACCAAACTCGGCTCTGGAGATTGTTCAGGGAAATACTGGATGGGTTGGCATATATTCATGAGCAAGTGTGTATCTGGTATTCTGTACGAATGTTCTATTAAGGATTATGTCTGTGCAGCAATACGGTCTTAAATGAACCTCTGTCTCCATCAGGGTATGATCCACCGAGACTTGAAGCCTGTGAACATCTTCCTCGACTCTCAGGACCATGTGAAAATCGGGGACTTTGGACTTGCTACGGACCATCCAGCTAATGTGGTATGTTGGTATTAAGACTCTAAATGATGTAGTGTGAAATATACAAATAAGCACTGCTAACATGCTAATGCTGTTTCAGGCTGCTGCTAATTTCTTGGGGGATGAAAGTGGTGCAGCAACAATACCAAAACCAGATCCAACTGGTAAGATTACAAATAAAACTTTTTTTTTTTTTTTCAGTTTTTGTTTTTTTATTAATGAACTTGTACATGTCAATTACATTGAAAGTACAGCTTGTGTACAGTACTTGAGTACAAAGTAAATCCAGACATTTTACATCTATAACTCCAAATAGGATCAACATGCCCATGCTCCAGTTGTGTTCAAGTACTTTTTTTTTAACCAACATGGGATTCAACAAATATATATATATATATATATATATATATATATATATATATATATATATATATATATATATATATATATATATATATATATATATATATATATATATATATATATATATATAACACACACACATATATATTTACACACATATATACCGTATATACAGAAAAAAATATACAAACAAAGAGGCAAGTGGAACCACCCTAAAAAACCCCGTCTCCTCTCCTTACTTATAGTAAGTTGAACTATACAAAATCAGGTCTTAAGACATTTATATATTGGATCTATCTCTTCCAAAAGTCGTAATTTTTTTCTTTTTGGACTCTCAATGTCAGTGAGTCTTTCCATCAAAAATATTTGGTAGATTGTATTGTGTAAGTCTTCCATAGTTGGTATGTCAGTTTGAAGCCATTTTCTTGTCAGTGTTTTCTTTGCTGACAACAAAACAAGACTCAATAAGTGCCTATCGGCCACCGTAGTGGCACCCGGAATCTCCTGCCCTAAGTACATATGTAGGACATCAAAAGAAAATTCTGAAGCCAAACATATTCAATAAACACTGATGAAGATCTTGCCAGAAAGTGTGATTTTTGGGCATGCCCAGAATAGATGATAGTGGTTTGCCTCTGTGCAGCCACATAATCTCCAACATCCAGTTCCTACATTCTGGTGGCTTTTTTGAACTGGGGAAATAAAAAATCGAATGACATTTTTCCACCAAAATTATCCAAGTTATTGAATATGTGGATTTCCATTGCATTTTACATAACAGTTCCCAATCCTTATCAATAATCACTGAGCCCATTTCTTTTTCCCATTTTTCTTTGACATAAAGGGTGTTTTTTGATTTATTTTCTTGAAAACCCTGATATAACCTTGAAATAACTTTCAAAATCATATCAGTGTTATAAGCCATGTGAAACACAGTTAAAATTTTGCTATCCCCTTTCTCTGTATTGGCCCTTGATATCTCATTAAATCTGTTTCTCAACTGTAAATATCTGTAGAAACCTTCATTCCTTAAGCTGTGTTTTTTTCTTAAGAGTTTGAAAATAAATAAAACATTTTTAAATAGTCAGCTATATCTGTCTTTGACTAATTGTTTTGGTTGGTTGGGCTTAGGAAACATGACTGGCATGGTCGGTACTGCCCTATATGTGAGCCCAGAGGTGCAAGGAAACACCAAAGCCACCTACAACCAAGTAAGATATTTATTGTGTTTGAAGTGATGATCTGTTAATGTGAAGTGAAAGGCCATGGGAATCCAAGTTAGATTTCTTGATAAAGTTGTTGTGTCTATGAACAGTGTAGTCCCAAGAATCAAGTGTGGATGTGTACGTAGTTTATCTTGTTTACATACAGTAAGTAGGTCTTTAGTCTGTGCAGTCTTGTTTACTAAGGGTTCCTTTGTTTATGTCTAGAAAGTTGATCTGTTTAGCCTGGGTATCATCCTGTTTGAGATGTCCTACCGCCCAATGACCACTGGAGCTGAACGCATCACTGTCCTGAGCCAGCTGCGTGTGGTATGCATCTCGATAGCTGTGGGATTCTGTGTGTAATACTTTTTTAAATTTGTGAAACAATTTTTTATTTGCGACAGGAGCCCATCACATTTCCAGAAGATTTCAATCCAAATAATCAAGGAACACAGGTAAACAAAACAAAAAAATAAAAATGTATCCATCCATTTGAACATAATATAATATAAATATATTTCTTTGTTCTAAAACCAGAGGAAAGTGATCCAGTGGCTGCTAAACCATGACCCTGCCTTGCGCCCCACTGCCCAAGAGCTGCTGAAAAGTGAACTACTGCCCCCTCCCCAGATGGAGGAGTCCGAGCTGCATGAGGTGTTACAGCACACTATGGCCAATGTCAATGGAAAGGCCTACCGCACCATGGTGGGCCAGCTGTTTGCCCAGAACACCACACCCGTCATGGATTTCACCTATGATATCGATCTACATAAGGTACATGCTAACCTTTCTCTGTAGTTTGTCAGAGTTGCCAAGTTCACTCTTTATTGGCAGTTTTCAGATTGTACAATGTGATGATGTCATACTCTGAGATGGGGGGCAAGAGACAGATTTCCCTTGATAACATTGTACTTTACCATGAAATATCCAAAAGGTGAATTCACAAATGTTGAACCTGGTATTTTCATTTATTAACTCAACCCCAGAGCTCACTGTATTACAACATCATTTTGCTTTTTAATATTTAATTATGTGTTATTTATTATTTATTATTTATTATTTATTATTTATTATTTATTAATAATTAATACAATTTTAGCTGTCCTCATCTGTATTCATTAATATTGACCTATAGAATCATGTGATATCTGAAACCCAGCAATAGTGACTTGGGCTTCTTTTTTTTTGCTTGCAAATTTTGACAGTCACTGGTTTCTATTCTATTTTAGGTTAAAAAACCCAGTAATGACTCAGCTACAACCTGTTAGCGGTTTAATTATGTTAATTTTGTAAAATGTGAGTGAAATATGCGCTCAGCTCGTGCTTAGCAGTGACACATAATGTTTAATTAGTTGTTTTTTGGGGGGCCTATTTTTGTGGGATTTTGGTCTCTTGTTTTGGGCTTTTTTCAATTTGATTGCTTGTTGCTCTCTGAAAATCTGGCAACCTGAACCTTGCTAGAATTTCATGTGCACGCATAACCCTCCCTCATATGATGCTTGGAGCTTTTTAAATTGCAGATTATATACTTGTTTCAGTCAGGAGTGAAGAGTTGCATTTCCCACCTCTAGATGTCGCCCTGCTCAAACACATGAGTTCATAGCTCCCCGTCTGCCTGTTAAGAGCTTAATCGATACCTTCTGATTTTTAACAGTGTGTGTGTTTGTTCTCCCTTCAGGGCAGCTTCAGCTTCACCGGTGCTAAATTGCAGCAGTATGTGTATGAAACCATCACTCGGATCTTCAAGAAACACGGTCAGTCCTCTGCTTGTGTAACTGTGCACACCTTGACTTCTGACCCACTGTAAGCCTCATTTAGAGACACATCCCCACATCTGCTCCAGTGAGGGGCATTTCAACAATAAGTGTACTGTTGGGCAGCATACAGGCCCTGCAGGTGCTGCTTCTATTTCTGTGAACTTTACTCTGATCATGTCCAGCTGTTTGCATTTGTCTAAGCTTACATTGTGTCTCCTCATGGACTGTTTGTAGTAGATTAACAGGCCCGTTCAGATACATTTATTTTGATATTCACAGGGGCGGTTCGTCTTCAGACTCCCATGCTCCTACCACGAAACAGGAAGCTGTATGAAGGCAGTGAGCCGGCCTGCTTCATGGACCATAGTGGAATGCTGGTTACACTGCCCTTTGACCTCCGGGTGAGTCCAACACACGCTCACAAATAACACACAAAGGTGAGCATGGCCCTGTTTGAACACAGTCTAATTACACTGGTAGTCGCATTAGCACTTCCACTCACAGCGCCAGAGAGCAATCAGCAGCGCCCTCAGATGGGGCTGCTGCAGGAAAGCCTCAGGTCTAAATGCTTGTTTCCACTCTTTGATTGATTGCAGACTAATTCAGTCTTCAGAAGCTTTGTACAGGCTGACCTATGTCTCTCCCCTCTTTTATTTCAGATGGCCTTTGCACGATTTGTAGCACGCAATAATGTCACTCAACTGAAGAGGTACATTGAAATAAATCTGTATTCATTACAATACTGTACCTCACACCCACTGACTGTAGCTTTTGTATTCTTGTATAGGTACAGCATTGAACGAGTGTTTCGCCCCAGAAAGCTGGACCGTGCCCACCCCAGGGAACTTTTGGAGTGTGCTTTTGACATAATCACCACAGTCACAAACAGTCTGCTCCCTGATGCAGAGACCATCTACACCATTTACGAAATTATTCAAGAGTTTCCTGCTCTTCAGGTAGCATACTTTCAAAGCTTCTACTTAAGAATGGTTTTATGAATTTATCTTGGCTATCACTGTGAACATGAAGGTTTTTAATTACAAAGAGTTCTCAGCTTTCACACTGATGTCCAGACAAAGAATTTCTTTTGACAAGATTAATTATTGTTATTATTATCTCTTGGAAACATCCTGTCAACTTGTTTTTCTTCCTTTATAATTCCCGTCACATTCCATTGGCACAACTGTCCCCACTCCCTCACATAGTTCCAGTGCGCTTGATATTTACTCTGTAAATCTGTTATTCACAGCTTTGTTCATTTCCTTCCCCTGTAGCACATTCAGATCCTGAGAGCTACAAACATGCTCCATGTACAGTCTCCTGAATCTAGTTAAACAGGAGTTTGGCCTCTGGCTCATAAGCTTGTCAGACAACTTGTTTTGAAGTGGAAAACAAGACAATCATAAGGCTCAAGAGGGCAGTCGGACACTGACACATTGCACATGCACATTGCATTGTCCACAGTGGGTGAAAAATAAATGCCTAGTTTGCGAAAAGTTGTTCACTGACAATTGTAATAAACATTCTGTTTTTTCCTGTTGAGGAGACTTGATGTGTTTTGTGACCGCAGGAAAGAAACTATAACATCTACGTGAACCACACAAGCCTCCTGAAGGCCATCCTGCTCCACAGTGGAATCCCAGAGGACAAACTGAGCCAGGCCTCCAACATACTCTGTGATGCTATGGTCAGTATGGGGCTCATAAAGTCTACATAAGACTAGACTGTGTTCCTGTTATTGATCTGTTTGTATTGACGTGACTTTTACTGCAGTCTGAGAAGCTGACCAAACGGGAAGTAGAGGCCAAATTTTGCAACTTCTCCCTGTCAACCAACAGTGTGAGTGTCCAAAGATGTCTGAGTCTGGAATCCTTAATATTACCTGAAGTGACATATGCTCTTGTCCCTCCAGCTGCAAACATTATACAAGTTCATAGAGCAGAAGGGCAGTCTGGAGGACCTGGCCCCACTGTTGGCACTGCTCACCAAACAGAAGACCGCTGTCACACAGCTGGCCAAACAGGGTCTCAAGGACCTGGAGGAGCTCACTGCGCTGCTCGACCGACTCGGAGTCAAATTGCCGGTGATTTTGTGTGGGCCATACATTAGACTATGTGCACAATTTTACTTGGCAGATGTTAACATATTTGTTCTATAGGTTGTGATCAACTTGGGATTGGTGTATAAAGTTCAACATCACTGTGGGATCATTTTCCAGTTTGTTGCCTTCATCAGAAAGCGGAAAAGAACAGTCCCAGATATAGTGGCTGCTGGAGGCCGCTATGATCATTTGGTATGTTTTACTGTAAAGTATTAGTCATCCACAGTCCCCATATTAAGATCAATAAATAAACTGCAGTCTTAAGAATGCGTGAGAACCACATGTTTTCCATCCCAAACCTACCATAACTCCTGTGGTCTCTCGCTTTATAAAGCACTGTTAGCTATGCCGTCTCCATGGTATTATACTTTGTTTTGTGCTTATAGATTGTGGAGTTTCAAAGTTCGGCATCCACAGCTCCAGTCACCTCTGCAGTGGGGGCCAGTGTAGCTCTGGACAAAGTGTGTGCTGCTATGGCCAGCATGGAGGAGCCTGTAAGCTCTCAAACATACACACACACACAGGAAGTGATATTTTACAGTAATTATTGTAATAGAGGAGCAGCAGGCAGACATTTCATATTTAATGATGCCTTATTCAAGCAGCCGGGTGCCATAGCTACTTTTAAATCCTAATGACTATGATCACTGGGCCTCTTGACGGCATACAGATATATTTAGCTCTACTTCATTTACATGTTGCATACACAGAAACAGACTTGGCATTATTTAGTTGTGTAATTTATTTGTTTTTGTTTTTCTGTGACAGCCCCCTATAAGCTCATGTGATGCTTTAGTGGTTCCAGTTGGTCATTCATCTTTGTCCAGAGCCATCAGTGTTGTCCAAAAACTGTGGAGCATGGGGGTGTCTGCAGACCTCACCTATGACCTCTCACAGGTGAGTGGTGTAGCTCAGTGAATAGATTTACCTTTTGGAATGATTTGGTAGTGGATCTTAACTTTCTGCTCCTACATCTGGTTCTCATTGTTATTTAGTCTTGTGGTGTTCTATTGTATGTTTCTTAATATGTCTTGCTTTTGATAGATTAAGTACGGCATATCAAGTAAACCAAATCTTAAACAAAAGTCTGTGAGTGAGGGTATAGTTTAGTCTAAATATAGCTTACATTTAGGAAGCAGAGGCCCTTTCAGGGGACCACAGGTCACTCTGGAGTTGTTTCCGGACCGGTGGAGAAACAAATCTATCTTGGTGGATTGTTTGGCCTCCTAAAGAGGGCAACACCTGATTCTTTCCCATTTAAGATTATAAGTTTTAGGTTTGAATCAAATACACATTTCGCATTTAACTAAAATGAAGTTATTGTTTCTGCTTAGAGACAAAGAAGGATTTGAATTTACCAAAAAGTCCTTGTTATGCAATAAGTAATAAATCCGTGGTCCCTAAGTTTGTTTTTCATTTTAATCTCCAAGTGAGAGGTTGCAGACCAATCTTTTCTATTTTTATCTTAAATTCATTGTGTGTTGCCCTACCTCCAATAATGAGCCTCTTTCTTCTTTGCTGTAAGTGTGTGATGTAACTGGATAAGCTGGTTATTTATTGACTTTGGTACTGTGGCTTATGATGTGGAGCTCAATCTGAGGAGTTTTAAGGTGAAGACATCCCATCTAAAGCTATTGAATTTAACACCTCTCACATGCTGTCTTCTGTGTAATCTGATTTTATTTCAATGTAAGGATTTTATGGACCAAATATGGCAGTTACCTCTTTCTCTAGTAGTTATGAGATTCCCATCAGCCATTATAATAATAAAAATAATACTTTTTATTTATTAGGTGCCTTTCTGGACACCCAAGGTCTCCTTACAACAACATAAAGAAATTAAGTATGATTAAAACATACAGTTAAAAGCTACAGTTAAAGTGGGGCAGTATTTAATTGATTGGTTGTATTTAGTATTTATGTTTTAGTATTTAGTAATGTATTAGACAGTATTTTAATTGATTGATTGTATTTAATTTAATTTAATACCTATGTAGCATGTTTTGGGTTGATGGTGGAAACCCATCCAGACACAGGGAGAACATGCAAACTCCACTCAGAAGGGTGTGTTTTGAGTTTGGATTTGAAATGTGGGAGTGAGTCGGAGTTTCAGAGGTCATTAGCCAGTGCTGGATCTGACTTGGCTCTGTCAATGAGAGTTTAGGCAGATTATTTGATGATTTGTAAATCTTGTTTATTATGGTATTTTTAGACAGAAATCTTTAGAAACTTAGAAATGAATGTTATCCTATTTGACATGTTATTTTTGTGTTTTAGTCTCAGGAAACCTTAATGGACCAATGCAGACTGGCTGGTATCACCTGCATGGCCATGGTCTCTGACAAAGAAGGCAACTATGTGAAGGTAATCCGCCTCCAGCTATAGCAGGGGTGTCCAAACTTTTTTCATCAAGGGCCACATATTAAAACACAGACTAGCGTGAGGGACGATTGAGGGTCATAAACTAGTGGTCAAAACAGTGAGTAATTCAAATATGAATTTGATTTGAATGACTCTCCAGACCTTTGTTCAGGCGTAGACCCTCAAAAGGACACCCTAAATTTGCTTGATCAAGGTAGATTTCAAAAACATGCAGTAAAAAGTACTACTTGCCAATTCAGTATGGGCCAATTCACCTGGAAGCCTGAGGGCCAAAACAAGTGGTCTGAGGGCCACATTTGGTCCCTGGGCCATAGTTTGGACAGGCCTGATCTATAGTATATGAAGCTGCTGTACATAAACTGTCATCTTTACTAAAACATATGTGTTCCAATTCTGACAAAGTAAATAATGGTAGTGATATTTACAGCAACACCTGTAAAATGAATTTTGTCTTTGCAGGTGAAATCATTTGAGAAGGACAGACAGTCTGAGAAGAGAATTCCAGAGAATGACTTGGTGGACCACATTGTTCAGAAATGTCGGACCAAATTCTTTGAGGAGCGAAACATCAGGTAGAGACATAGTGGAGCTGCAGGGACTTGTGGGGCCTTTAAAGGGATTTATCTTCTAACAGTTGTGCTTATGCCTCTGCAGGGAAATCTCTGAAGGCATGTCTCTCCCCAATCCCAAAGGATCACTGCTCAACACTACAGGTACAGGGCCGCCTAAGCTGCTCTTTACAACCCACTCCTATATAATCCTCATGCTGAATATTATACCCATGAGGCCTCACTTCACCAGACATTAGGTTTCTTGCTAAGTGCTTAATGTGGTCAAAAGATGTGGTATTATAAGAGAGAGAGTGTTATGATGAAAGTTGGGTTAATGCGTACAAAAGTTTAAATGGTTTTGTGAACAAATAACCATGGCTATTACTGCAGGCATGTCACATTTATGAGTCAGCCAACAGTCCACAGGGTTTGCCTGCAAAAGGTGCCTTTCAGGTGCATTATGTAACTCTTCTGGTGGATGGAATTTTCCACAGTATGGCATTAAACTCATTTCAGTCAAGCAGGTTGCACCTCAGCCAACAAGTTACAGGTCAGATCTGTGGAGAGATGACCCCCGCTTACAGAAATAATGCATTTTTCTTCACTGCATTTCTATGCAATAAAAATGCCTGTAATTGAATGATTGATAGATAGATACATTTAATGTGGAACTTCTCAGGCAAAGAAATAACATCTTAAAAGTCAAGGTAACTGATCCTCCAGATGAGTTACACAGTGCACCTTAAAATCCTTTTTTTTGTTTAGGATCGTCAGAGCAACATGGAGGCAGCACCACTGTAAATATGAATGTGAATGTCATCAGCCCAGAGAAGGTTTCTGCAAGTGCCAGGCGACGTTATGACACCCAGGTCAGTGTATTTTCCATTCCTCTTTGATCTTTTTATGTAACGTAACCTTTTAATGCTAAAGAGGTGTCTTGCCCAAGGGTACAATAGACGAGATGTGAATAACATGCCAGATTATTGAGTAACTTGAGTCTCTATGAGTCTCTGTGTATGACTTCATATGGATTTTTTGTACTGCACACAAGCTATAACCTCCCTCTAAAATCATCTGAGTGCTTATGAATCCATTTAGATGATGATTATCCTTCCTGCTTTATGTTTGGTCATGGGAACAGTTAGCCTCCCCGGTCATGATTTCGCTCTTATCTCTCCTCAGATCCAAACCCGATTACAGAATCTCGGCAGCAATTTGCAGAACAAGAGCAATGACATTGAGGTTCTGGCGGTAAGTCATTTGTTTGTTTACCCCTTTCTCCCTCTCAAACCCGCACACCCTTTTTTCCTCTGCATGGTTGCCTTATCATCTCAGCTCATGTGTGAAATCGCAGGGCGAGGAAAGTGCTTCTGATAGCTAAAACAGCAAACATCACAGGAGCAGCCTCGTAGTTGAACCTGTTAGGGATATCTTGGCTAGCAATTCATTTTGGTCATTACAGGTGTTCGAGGTGCTCATTTGTGGGGGAAGGGTTCAGACAAGCATTACCACTGTGATTAGAGTTGCAATTCATTTTGAACACTTGTGTAAGCTTTTGATGACTGAAATGAAATGCTAGAATAATAATAGAATCACACGCTTCAGATTGTGGGGCCCTGATGTTTTTATTGCCTAGTTTTTATTAGTTGTTGGGGTAGTGTAGCCTTTAGTTTAAAACAAATATATCTCAAATAAAAACATACCCTGCTCCTCTCTGTTATAGTGTATGGATGTTTAGCTTGTCACCTCATTGTATTGTGTTTTCACTGAGACAATGATCACCAGTGTTTTGCTTGTGTTATCTTCCAGGTGGACCTGCAGAAGGAAACTCTGATCTACTTCCTCTCTCTGGAGGTCTGTTGGTACTGCCTTGATTAAGCATGTTGTTGAGTCAATAATGCGGGCTATATTTGAATGAATAGTGGGCGCTACAGTAGGAAGTGGAAAGAACTGGCAGTGAGGTCAGGCCTTGAGACAGGAAGAGGGGATCCCGCTTGTTTCCTCGCAGTCCTGGCTGACGAGGAGCAGAGTGAGGGAACACCCTGGACTTTTTCCACAGCCCACTCATTTCACGAGGCTCTCACGTTTGCAGGAACATTATAGTGAACAAAAAGAGCTCTGAGAAGGTGTTAATATCACATTCCATGCTCCTGAGAAAATCGCTCATAAAAAAGTGTTGGTTCCCTCTGTTAAAAGACTTAAATTATATTGTGGTAAGTAACATAAGGAGAGGTGAAAATGCTCTCCACACGGGGATTATATAAGCAACAGCCTTCACTCAGTATCTGAAAAGGCCACCTACACCGGCCTCACATATGTCAGAAAACATTCATGGAGCATAAAAAGCATGACAATACACAGTGTGTAAAACCAGGCGTGCAGGAAAGGTCTGTTTTGAATATGGCAAATTGCTCTAAGTCACACAAGGAACAAGAAAATCTATAAACCCACTTGCGCTTTGTGGCTTCACAGCTCTGCCCCCTTTGACATGCACAAATATACTCCACTGCTGGACATAGAACCCCTATTCATTGGCTTGAAACGCCTTGGCTATAGAGCGGGGCAGTCATAGTTAACAGTATGACAATGACAACTGTATGTTGTTATGATTTCTGACAAAGAGACTGAGCTCACTGCTGGTGGTTTATACATGTTTGACTTTCACACTCATAGGGGTAATGCATTTTGTGAAAGGCTGTTATTTTTGTTTCATTGCAGTTTGACAGTGAGGATCAGTTCAACAGCAGCGTGAAGACTCTCCTGTCTCGACTCCCAAAGCAGCGCTACCTGAAATCCATCTGTGAGGAGCTCCACCATCTAAAGTTTACAAAGAAGTATGTCCTTTTGTTATACTGAAAGGTTTAGAATTCAGTTTAGTTTTTAGTTTTCAGGCCTAGAGGAAAATGCCAGGTAGCTTGGTTCTAATCACTACACCTTAAAGCATGAAAAAAGAACAATGAACACAAAGAATGATTCAGACTTAGTAAGTGCTTAATTGCTTAGGTCATGCTTTATTAAGGCTAGAAGCACATAAGTTAGGTTTTATTTAGTATTTTAGCTGGTCTAGGCTAGAAAAATATGGAACTATAGTTTTCAGGCGTATCTTCTGTGAGTCAAACGTGATCAAATGGCAGAACACTAATGCTGTACAGACATTTTCCAAGCAAACCACTGAATTCTCTTAGAAGACCCTGAACCCCCTCACTGCCCCGTCTACTTTGCCTCATATGTTTTTATCCCCCACTGCCTTGTATTCATAAAAAATATTCAAATTCATAAAAAATTATACTAAAAATCCTCACTTCCTTATTTGAGCGGCTACCACTCTTAAAGCCCCTTGTGAATGCGTACAGACCAGGTGCAGCAGTGACATTCAGCCCATCAAAGAGAGCTGCTAGACTGATAACTACAGGCTTGCTCCACACCAAATCCGCCGCTGATCCCATTTCCTGAGGTGAAATCTGGAACAATTTTCTATGTTTGGTCTTATGGCGTGATGCTTGCAGCACTGATTGACTGGTAGCACTCAGACTGTGTTTTAAATTAGGGAGTTCGTAACTTGTCTGTGTTTGGGCCTTGTTGTCCTTAGAAACCCATCCGCAGAAGAATACATGTATGAGGCAAAGTGAGATTTGTGAATTAGATGGTAATAGAAAATCAAAGCCACTCATTTAGGCTTTCTCATGAGAGCACACGGTTTTCATTTGCTGACTCTGATGTGTGCCTCATTTGGGAGGAAACTCTTTGCTGATTGTGTTGTGAATTAAGGGCACAGCATGGTTCTATATAGTCTTGATTCTAATAAAACTACTCATCTGCAATGTATTTTCTAAGCTTATGTTTAAGTAGCAATATTACATCAAGATCTGCAAGTGGTAAGTAGTGCTGTGATGTTTTATGTTGGAACTCACTGCTCTTCTGCTCTCTTGCAGGGTGGCTGTGGTGGTTCTATACAGCTACAAAGATGACTATTACAAGATCCTTCTTTAGAGCTGGGAGAGCCCCACTGTTCAGGAAAATCAGTTCTGCGACTGGAAGAGAGACCTAACAAATTTCAATCAAGTCAAAGTCTGAGACCACAAGACAGGACACATTTCTCAGTATCAATGTATGGCAACTGCACACGTAACTTTTTTATTAGTCCTCAAGAATTGAAGTGAAGGACTTGCCTCAAAAGAACTGTAATATCAAGACAAGGGCTTGTGTTTATGTAAGATGTTTTATATTTGTAATAATGAGGATGGTGAAACAATACATCCAAACTTTTTTGCTGTGAACTTCAGTGTTTTCTAAAAGAATGTGAGCTTTACGTGATGAGCTACTAAAACCGCTATTCTGGCGATTATGTTTTCAATCACAATGGTACATTAAGTGAAGTGACAGATGCTCAATAACATCCTCAAAGTTTCCTAAAAATAATGTCAGTTGCACGGACACACGTATGGGCCATTGTTGGTCTGAAGGCCTGGGAAGCTTCCTGAGTGTTTGCGGATCCTTCCACAGATAATTCCTCACCTTCAAGTTTATGAGCAAGCATTGGGAAATTGTCACTTTGCCAGTGTTGCTGTGCACAACAATGTCTGTTCTTTTTAAACTGGCATAAATGAGTGACTCATTCAAACAGACAATGCCTTCTTTACCCCAGCACACATCTGCCTTTTCAGAAGAGGAGAAAACCTCTTGTACATTTGAGATCTGACGTGAGTTTGGAGAGGACAAATTCTTACTTAGAGCTTAAAGCTCAATCCAGATGTGTTTGTGACTAGTAGAAATCACTTGCAGATACCACTACAATGACATCATGTAGTAAAGAGTTTGCTGTTCCAAGTATCACCATTGTGGTCCTTTGGTTCACACATTTATTGGTCAAAATGAGTGTAAACATACAGTTCATCAAGGCAACATATTTACATGGTTTACAGAGCAACACAAATAAATAAGGTTGAACAGAAGAAAGCAAATAGAGAAGGAAAATGGTCTAAAATGTACAACAGCTTTGGCTACCAAAGGTCATTTTCAAAGAAAACAAACTATAGTTTAGTATTAATAAATAAAGCTATGTGAAAAAATAAATAAGGTACTCTGTTGTCTACTACTTTAAGCTACTTTTTACACAGAGAAGGTTTTACTGTCGCCTCCTTTTAAAGCAAAACGTCATCATTCAAAAAGACACAAATCAACTACACTTCAGTAAGAACTGGTTGTCCAGTTTCCAGAGAAAAAGGATAGTAATTGGCAAACTATTGACGTGTGGAATCCAAAGCCCTCTGTCCTTTCCGGTATGGAGCAGACTGGTCAGATCCTCTGTTCACTGGAGTGGTTTAACATGTCCATGTGCTTCATACGCTCTCAAATCCCTGATTAGGACCTTTATCCTCACAAGAATCCACCAGTGGGCTTTCTAACAAAACACCTACAAGAAAAGTGCTATATCACTAACACGCTGCAATGTCTACCATCACATTTACCAACAACCTTATTTTCATGTACATTTTCACAACTATACTGTTTCAAAACGGAAAGAACTTTAGACAAAGGATTTTTTTTAAAATGGTTTGGACAGTAACTTAAAACATTTTAAGGCAATCAAATGAAGGCATAACATGGCAAACATTCACTAAATAGTAGCTCCACCTTACACTTATATTGTATTATACACAAATACAATTAGTGATGGGTGACCAATCATAGTCATATACAGTCTATAGTCATGGCACAGTTGTGAATGTACCTCATTAAGATTTTTTTCTACACACATCATGAAGTTTTTAAATGCAAGATGAACTGTGTGAGCCTTAAGCATTTTCAAAGAACAAATTGTATGTTGTTTGACTTTGTACACAGAATGACTTAATGAAAAATGTAAAACTATATATAGAATACGTGTCACTCCTAAAATTGGTAAGGGGAAATGTTTAGGCTGCCATTTTCTCCCTGGCCCCACTAACGCACCCAGAATAACAAAAGAGAAGGCCAAGAACAGCACAAGTACAAATACTGTAGAAATATACAAAAACTATGATGGAAAGCACACATTCTAAAGCAGTTAAATCCAATAGGATTATCAGTTCCTTTGGCCTTACTGCCCATGAAATCTGTCCACTGCTGCACACTTATGCAGCATCTTTTACACATGTTTAAAGTCCTAAAGCTTTGATTTTGTTTTCTCAGTTTCAGACATTTCACATGATGACAGTCAAATTCTGTTTTTCTGGTTGCTGTCATCTGTAGTGAGGCAGGTTTCGGAGTGGCCATAGATTGTCCATCTTCCTCTTCACACAACCCAACTGCCAGAGTTTAGGTTGAAATCCATGTGATATGGACAAAACAGGTCTGTCTCACGGTGCATAGGTTCTAATGTCCCATGAGAACAGGGGTAAGGCTGGGTGTGGAAGGAGTTTAGCGTGTCCAGTCGTTGACCATGCTCAGCTTGGCTCTGGGGATGGTCATCTTGTCTCCACACGAGGAGCTCAGGTCAGGGGAGAAGTGGAGCAGGCCACAGTCATTCTTCACGTTTTGGAATTTGCTCTCCTTCGATGGCTCCATGTAGACAACAGAGTTTTTGTTGATATGTTTCTTCAGTATTACAGTCTACGAAAAGAGAAGACTTTGGATTTACTACTGTTTATTACAAACTTAATAAAACTGTGACTATATGCTAGCATAATAAAACCTTTTCTAGTACTTTGATAAATGTACTGCCTCACTCTCATATATGTCTGTGGTCTTATTGCTTGCACGTTTTACCAGATGAAAAAATGAAAAACGGCTCACCTTTTTTGGTGCACTGTAGCAAGACATCTGCACCCACTTCTTCTTCCTGTTGATAAGCAACGCCACGATGATGAAGATGATGATGGCCAGGAGGAGACCAGCCAGAATCCAGGCTGCAGACTGGTAGATGAGGGCCATCTCTGCTTGGCTAGGGAAGTTCTCTCCCAGACGAGGCTCATCTATGAGACAGAGACAGAGTTAACGTGATGTAGAAGAAACAAAATCTCTTTGTTTAGATTACTGTCCCTCCCATACGATAACTCAAACTGTTCAAAGCACCAAGAGACAGTGACATTGATTAATCAACAAGGCTTTTCTCACGAGAGTTCAGATTTCTGCACACGTTTCTAAATGTTCAACTATCATTTGTCATCTTATCCCCACACTTTCCAAAGTTTACAGCAGTAATGAGTGAGTAATAGAGTGCAGTAGTGAAGATGTGTGTAATAAATGGGCCTGTCATACCTGTTTGAATGATGAGTGGAGGCACAGAGACAGTCCACAAGTCTCTGTCCACTCCAGCTGTCACAGCTTTCTTGGGAGTATTGGTCGACATCATCACTGGGGCTGATGTGGTAATTTCTGTCCACACAAGTAGAATACATATAAAGCATGTTAAGTGAGTGTATAAACGTCTACTGTGTATAAACATTACATAAAATGTTGAGTCTAAACAAAGGCCTGGGACCCCCTATCAGACCGAACAATAGGACTCTATGGAGCAGTGTTCCTCTATGGGAAAAGCTGACAGTGGGCTTTGCCTTCCTGTGCTGCCACAGAGAGTGGGGACAGGAAACACGTGTGAATGTGCGGATGCCCGGGGGAGTGCTTTCACTCACAACCAGCGGTGTGTTTGTCACATGGAATGTTGTTGGGAATGGCTGTGTTTGTGTATGCAGCGCCAGGTTGGCTAGGTCTAATGGACAAACACAAGAGTACATGGACTTTTAGTTTCGACATGACCCTTCACTCTTGTTATAAAGCATCAGATACAGTGTCTCTGCAACATCTGCTATCTCATGTCATATGCACATTATAGACATCTATATAATACATCCTGTGAGTGTGCCTGTCAGCTGTCTGACCCTGTCACAGCCCACGTACCCAGACAGTGTGGGCAGCACTGGCCCTTGCGCAGGACGGGCACTCTGCAGCTGGCGGCTGGACAGCGCTGGGAAAAACACTCAATGGTGCCGTTGTTACAGGTGCAGCTGGTGCAGGCATTGGCTCTCCACGAGTCTCCAGACAGAAGCACGTCTCCATCACTGGTGATGCAGTAGTCCTGCTGACTCCTGTTCACTGGCAGCAGGGGACTCTCTGTACACAGGGACACAGTGGGGTCAGGGCACATGGAGCTTTCCAACACGGTGAACATAGGTTACATGATTAGAACATGTGCATTATTAGAATAGATGTGTTATTATTATTACAATTGATATTTAGATATTTCTATATGGGAAACACGAATCACATTGTTAACAACTCTCCCTCTCAGTGCTTCCTTAATCTGTTTTGTGAAGAATTGACTTTGATTCCAGCATTAAGAGGTGAACAGCTTTGAGGGGCTGTTTGCTTATATCGCTGCTGTATAACATCTCAGTCTGTATGTCCAGCCCAAACAAAAGTGCCTCCATATGGCAGCTGTCAGTTCTTCCTGTCTTCTTTATCTGGTCCATCAGGCCTTGGAGCAGCAAAGACCAAAGGCTGGTTATTGGCCAAATGTCCACGGTGCCTGATGCACACATAGATCATAGGGCTGTGAGGGAGATGTGTATTATTCCCACATTCCTGGTGACCAAGCTCCAGCACATATCAAAGCACCTCTGTCAATCTGCCTTTGTGGAGAGAGGGAGATGCAGAGATAAGGTGCAGTGGCATTCTCCAGGAGCGGCCTCCAGAGCAGTCATGCATTACTGATTTGTGGGCCTCAAGCTCTCCAGTGCTCCCAATATGATGCTTATAATTATGTGTTTACTTTGAGCACTGTAAGTATTAAACAAAATATCTTCCCAGAAACAAGCAGGAAGAGTTGCAGGATTGTTTTGGGGAACTTTTAACCAGACTATTTGTTATGTATTTTACTTCTAGTAGTCACTTCAGCAAATCATCTGTCTCAAAGTTTATTTCAGGCAAAACAGCTAATCGTGAAACTTGATCAAGCAACTCCTTGGCCACTTCCTATAGCCCCCATACTTTTACTATTATACTTACTGACTTTCTTTTATTAGCAGTGATAGTGAAATGGTAAGGAGTCATTTTTGATTAACTAAAAATGGTTAACTGAAGGCTATATAAAAAGACTTTTGATCTTGAGACATAATAGATTAACATTACATTTACCTCACATGAAATAATATCATTTTAATAACAATTCCTTTCGCAAATTCCATCCCTCTCTTTACTTTCTTGCTTCAAAGATTCCAACCAGTCTCGGCTGGTTTCTTTATGAGCCTGACATAAAACTGCCCCGTCTGAGAGCTACACGCAGGACCTTTCAAAACCACATGCTCCAAGCACTTTCCAATCAACTCCAGGCTGTTCCCACACTCCCACTGAAGCTTTTAAACAGCCCATATTACATTATTCTCTGATCTATGTTATAATGTTGTTTCCTCTTCACAAACGTACCTGGAGTTGTGTTTAAAGTCATTCACGCATGTTTAACACACAAACTCTCAAACAGAAAACACTCACTAGAATCATCAGCAATCAGCTGTTTGTAAACTACCACTACATGACATCACAAGGGAGCATCATTTTGGGCTTTGGAGATGTAGAAAGACAGCTCTCAAGGGTCAAATTTTGCCCCCTTAGTTCCTCTTTTTTTGGGGCATTTACCTGGACACACGTGGCAGCAGGTGTCCTTGTTTCGGCTGGGTGAGTGGCACAGGGCTGGAGGACACTGTTCGGTATCACACAGGACTCTTCCCCGTCGACAGGTGCAGCGGGTGCACTCATCCAGGTCCCAGGTCTCCCCCTCCACGTAGAACTCTCCTCCTGGCGCCCTGCATACCACCATGTCCATGCCCTCGGCCTGACCACTGCCCGACTCATCTGCACCAAGACACAGCAAATAAAGTCACCTATGAAGGAAGGCATTTTGTAATAAGTTGAGATATACGATGATGGTGAATGTTAATGTTGCGTCGTTCACAATGGCTCCTCTCATGCTACCAGCCACCTGTTGCCTCCCACGACAAACAAGGATAATGTTTGACTGAAAGAATATTTGTAAATGTTTTGTTCTGACTTCTGCAGAGGGAAAGTGCGTTGGTGAGTTTGTTTTAAATAAAACTTAGATAATAATGTACAAGTATGCATTTTAAAAAGGTCTAAATTTGGGTTAGAATAGTTTTGTAAATTGCCAAAATCCAGTCATTTCTGTGATCACAATTATAGGCTCATAAATTAGAAATTACCAACAATGTGTACATAATTTAATATTGTGAGGGCATTATAAATTGTTAGGCTGCTATTGTATTTCATGTTATGGAGCAGTAGGTCTCAAGGGTTTCACACAAAGATGTAAAATCCCTCTGTTGTCCAGGTAGGACTGCTGGTGGACACAGCTTTATATCTGTCTGATATCTGCTTATAGTCAGATTTCTACATTTATAAGAACATTCAAATTATATAATGATTTCTTTCTGATGATGGTCGCTCTGATTACTCATTTAAATAATGTTAAAGGTGCAGAAATCCCCTATGAACTAACATCAAGGACCATGACGTCCACCCTCGTGTGGGCTCACCACCTGCAGAGGGGTTCATAGGGGGGGTCAGGTGCTATGAGGATTGGGCAGCAAGATGCCCCCGCGACCCAGCCGGATTAAGCGGGAGAAGATGGGTGGATGGATGTGCAGAAATCATATAATAATCAGATTATGGGGTGCATGTGAACGTAGCCTGTTGTAGTTAAAATTAAGCAACAACAACAACAAAAAAAACTAACATGATGCATATACTTTCTCTTCCACAATCACAAAATCATGTTGTGTCCCTTTAGGTGGACCTGGCAGCGTCATAGTTACACAAGACAGCAGACCTTTATCTGTTAAAACAAGCTCCAGGCAGTGTAGCTTCTAATTTATTTGAAAACATCCTTGTGAGAGCAGCAAGACATCTGTAAAAAGTTAGCTCTTTCCCCTGACTGCAGGCAGCGTGTTACTTTACTGTGTTACTGTCAGGTTGGCAGCATTCTCTTACTCCTAAATATTTAAGCTGTCACTCCAGACTTTGTTAGACTTTTAAAGATACAGTACGTAACTTTATTTCACAGATCTGATCAGTACCTTGACCTGGTGGTGTCTCCTCCTTGTCTAATGTCTATGATTAAGGATATGATGCATGTACTGAAAATGCAAAATAGGTAGAAGAGACTTTTCCCTGGACTTACCCTCACAGGTGGGGCAGCACTGGTCCGGCCTGACCACTGGGTTGGGGCAGCTGGGCACGGGGCAGGAGATGAGCACACACATCTCTCGCCCTGAGTGGCAGTAACAGTCTCTGCAGCCATCATGCCAGCTGTCACCCTCCTCATACCGATGTCCGTTTGAGGTGAGGCAAAAGCTGGGCAGTGGTACTGTCGCCGTGGTGACCGCAACTCGCTCGCTTTCTGAACACAAACAGACAAAGAAGAGCGACTGAGCTATGAGTTTCTACAAGGTATTGTTTGGCTGGGATAGAGGCCTATATTTCTTTATCTGAAAATCAGATTTGATTTTCTGTTAGTACTTTTTATAAATCCTGCACACATAAGTATAAGAGGTTAAAGAAAATGCAAATGTATAATGTTATGGACAAGGGTTAAGATTAAGAATAAAAAACTAATTAGTACTATTCATTGTTCTATGAAAAAGTACTGAACATGAAATCATATTTGTTTGTGAATGTTTGTCAGCTAGTTTGCATTTTTGTCCCCTGACTCAAATGATGTCATGTCCTATGTGTCTGAAAGTAAACAATGATAAAGTCTGGCCAGCTATTCCAGGGAAGTCTAGTCTGGCACATATTGTTGTGACTAGACCTTGAAAGTATTTTTATTTCTGTTATTTTTTATTCTGTCAAATAAAACTTGCACTGATGCGATAAAAGACGGCAGTGTCCAGGACTGGGTGTAATTTCAAGCACTCACTGTTTGTCCCATAGTTCAGACTGAGGTTCTCTTTTATTTAGACCATGAAAGCAAATACACATGAAAAGTTTCCCTTCTCTTCAACACTCCACAGACGGCCTACTCTGATATTTTCTAACTCAGGTAAACACAAAGCTATTTGCAAAAGCTGCTAATTTTGTTTGCTGGGATGAAGGAGCCAGATGCTACGATGTGAAAACTGTAAAGCGTATTTTCGCCTGAGAATATTTATAATGCATCCAAATTGGCATCTAAATAAACATTTCTCATAAAATGTGGCAGGGCAGGCATGCTTTTAACCTCATGGGGTTTGGGTAGATCTAATTGCAGTAGTACACGCAGCTTGGGCCCAACAGGAACAAAAAACAAGATATAAAAGTGCACAGAGGAGTGGAGAGAGGTCAGAGAAGCCCAGTGGCACAAACCCGGCACCGCCTCTATCTGCTTCCATCATTTCCCTTCTCAGCAAACACAAAGGCGCTCTTATATGGAAAAAGGTGATGATTTATGTATATTTTTATGCTTGTGTATCTTATTCCCAGGACTTACGCCACAGTTACGAAGATCTCATAACAGGCTGTACATTTTGGTCTAGAACTGGAGCCATATAAAGGGATAGGAGAATGAAAACCTCCCAAATGCTGTACAATTATAGAATTAGATTACAATTTATGGTCTGCTGTGGTTAAGACCTTAGATCGACTTTTAAGTGACTAGACCATGTGTCTTCAGTGCAGTGGTTCCCAAATGTTCAGTTTGGATCAAAAGAAAAGTGCGGCTGAGCATCAAGAGTTTCAATCAGTGTAATTGAAGCCTGACTATTATCTAAAATAATGTATTTTATTTTATTTGAATGAATGGTGAAAAGTGCAAAATAAAAATATTTCAAAATAAATATTCTTTTGATTTGAGAAATTTGGCATCATAAGAATAAGGGTTACACAATGTTGGGAGAAAAAAGAAAGATGAGTATGTATTAAGGGAACTACAGGGTTAGCAAGAGTTTGTGGGTCACTGAGGACACAATAATTGCAGCTTTTGTCATTTTAAATTATTCCAACATCTGAAAAATCAATTCAATTCGATTAAAACTAATTATGCAATACTTCTGGGAAAAAAGAAACTCCTCCTTGTACATTAATCCGTTAGCCCCATTTCTAAGACTGAATTTGCACTTATAGCCATACTACAAAAACACTAGAACTAAACTGATACTTGACTATTTTTAAACCAGGACAAGAACAAGACTAAGTGAGAGCTTCAGGGGATTTTTTCTAAGTTAAAAGTCCAAAAACAGGTGCTCCTGAAGGACAAGACTCAACAGCTAACAAAGAGTAAAGTTGACCATGCTTGTTGTATAAAAACTTACTTGTGATAAAGTAAAAAAGCAGTGGAAATATTATTAAAGTCCTTTATTGGTTACATGGGACAGGAAGACTAACCAAACCAGGATGGCTCTATACACTTACACTTACAACAAGTAACATCTGAGTAAGTTCCAATTATTCACATTAAGAAGATTTAACTTGATGGGAGTAGTTGACAAGTAAAAGTTTTTTTTTTTTTTTTTTTCCCGTAATTCAAACATCATTTAGTTCCTTACTTTAAGTACAAAAAATTGCTGTGTCTTCAACTTATCTTCAGTGTAACTAGTATTTTCCTATGTCAAGCTTTTCAGAGCTTTGTGCATTTTTTGTATGAAATGCACTTTATAAATAAAGTTTGATTGATTGATTCAAGCACAAAAAAGACTCAGTCCATTGTTAGATACTTTTATTACGCGAAAGTTACTCAATATATATACTGTATATATATTTTATTATTTTTATATGTTATGGCAAGAGTTTTGTTTTTTGTGGAGTAGAATGTAGGGATGTAACAAAAATCGAAATATGATATTGTGATAGAATAATCAAGTCTTTGCTTAAATTGTTTTGGTGCAACAATAGCCAAAAAAAACAGAGGGAACTACAGAGACCATGATCCTTTGCTGTTTCAGTGCAGACTACATGAAGAAATAACTGGACTTTTAAATCTTAACTATTTTATTACAACAGTACTATAACAGTACCAAAGGCTTATTGGGGCATTTTAAAAGGAAATAGTAGCATGTTCACAATTTCACAAGCCTCCACAAAATATTGCAATAAACATCGTATCGTGAAAATATCGTACCTTTACACATGCAGATGGAGCAGCCCTTCTTGTTGTGACGGTAGCCCTCGGGACAGTGCTTATCGCAGGTGAACGGGGGACACTTGACGCATCGGCACATCTCACATCCGTGCTTGTTCCTCCTGCAGAGATACGCATTTAAAAACACAAATAAAAATCAGTCACGGGCCGAACAATGGGCCTACTATGTACACACACAGAGGTCTAAAGGGACATTATGGTGTTGTGGTGCAGTGAAAGCCAGATCCTCAAGCCAGGAATAATCAACATCTGGAGCTGCTTTCCCCCCTCGCTATATTGGGTCCCTTTGAAGAGGGCCAAATAAAAGGGCAGCACGTGAGATCCCTGCCGTTTCATACCTAACCCATAGAGTCTGCGGGAGATCCTAAGCCTACTCAGATGCTTCTAATTCACCCGTTTACTGTCCTTAATGTCCTAAAAGCCCCCTGGCAGCCAAGCAAGAACATCTTCTGACCAGTTCTGAATCTGAGCTGATTAGAGCACAAAGAGAAAGGCAATCCAATAGTTCTGATGCTTTTATACCATAAACACAAAATCCATAATTCTATAGACTGACGAAAACGAAGCAAACAAAGCAGATGAGTCAAATGCTCTGGTTAATAAAACCTTAATGAGCCAAGCTTAAAGTATTAAAGTATGTTATAGTGTTGTTTCCTCATCACAAACATACCTGGAGTTGTGTTTTGTTTTATTCACACATGTTAAAACCACAAGCCCTGTATATTTAGGTACCGCCTTGTGATATCATGTGGAAATGGAGCAAATGCTCCGCTGTGTATTTAAACTCTATAGAGCTTCACTACAATATTAGAACTGGAATTGCCCATCTCTTCTGAACTAAAGGTAAAAGGTGTAATAATAAAGGATTACTCAGACGTGTGTATGTTTTTGATGACGTAACAACATTATAACATGTCTTAAAGGTGCACGATGTAACTTTGCCATCTGCTTGTCTCCCACAGAATGACATTAAACAAATATATCTTGTATTTATTCAGTTTATTCAAGGTGTTTTCATTTCTCTAAACTACCATAAAAACATGCATTATATCTGTGAGCGGGTCCACTTCTCCACAGATCTGAACCGTAACTCGGCTTGGTGATGTGGCCTGCCTGTCTCCATGTAGATAGTTAAATGCCATACTGTAGAACAATTCAGGAAAAGACAAAGTGGAAGCAAGTGACAGACCCCCTACCCAAAGTTACACAGTGCACCTTTAAAACTCACAAGAGTCACTTTTGCGTAATATGGGCCCTTTAAAGCGCATGGTCTTAACTCGGAGACTGCTGTATGGGACTACTGGAAGTGGTTTGGCCATTGCATGTGAAGTTGTACAAACAGTGGCAGGCCAGCAGCGGTGAGAGCCATAGAAACAACAGAGTGAGGGATTGACTGGAGCCCCACTGTACAAATACAGAGAGCGGTGACCTGAGAGCTTTAGTGTTGTTTGAAGATGCTGTGTGGAATGCCAAGCCGAATCTGAGCTCGGGGGGATTGAGGGGGTACAGGGGTCTTGGGAAGGTACAGAAGGGTACAGGGACCAAGGCTAATGTGAATGGTATAAAGCCTGGTTAAGAACAATATGCTTTATGAGAAGTGGATAGCAGCTGTGGTCTGTAAAAACACTGTTATGTAAGAGCGCATACAGGTAATAGAGAGAAGATGGGACTATTTCAGGACTTGCCATGTGCTGTGGTGCTTACATGAGTGTACTCGAGTGTGTGTTTAATCCTAACTGTGAATACCTGTTGATTCAGGCTTTGGACTGGCACATTGTTGTGACAGATTTGGTAATAAATGAATAATAAATAATAATAATTCTTCAGATTCAGAGTTTTTAGAGTAGGTTTGGTGTTGAGATTATTTTGGTTTATCAAGATTATTTGGGTTACGATATAATCACTTTATAATCACGTACAATGTTATAACATTGTTCCCTCAAAAACAGGCCTGAAGAGGATGTAATCCAAACATGTTGGAGCATTTTAGCATTTTTCTCACCCTCAAATCGCACCCTCCTTATGGTTAGCTGTAGGTTTCTGTGCAATGCTAAACCCACAAGCCTACGTCATCCGAGCTCTCCATAAATATACAAAAACATGATACACAATTGTGCACAGCAATTTGGCAAACCTGATGTGATGTGCAGTAGTTTCATTAGCAGGATGCATGTGGATTGTGTTGTGATAGCGCTCTTCAGGGGGAGTGATTTAACACAGGGAGCAAAGGGAGAGGAGAAATGAAAGTGAAACTCATAAGGCATGTTTATGTGTTGTTTTTAGCAAATGTGCATTTTCTAAAGTTCGAGATTTCAATGTACTAACTAAATCATATTGAGCAAAAGGAGAAAATGAAAGCGGTAATAACTTGCACAATCTGGCTATACAAATCACAGTGTCACCCATTTAGCCTACCACATTTAAGAGCTATCTTTATCTCCATCTTTGTTTGGTTTTGTGTAGCTCAGTTCACACCGGATGTCATCAATACAAGCCGAGTAAACACAGGGATCTTTTGTGCCTTTGTCTGTGCAGGCAGAGTGTAGGGGTCCAGTGAGAAGAGACAGTTCTCCATTGTGAAGCTGGCAAACTCTCTGAGGATTTCAGACTTCTAACAGCTCCGACCTAAACAGCTGCTTATGGAGGATAAACCCAGGACTTCCTGGTCTTTCCCCCTCCTCAGCCTCTGTCTTCTGGCACAGCGCACAGACACACCGGACCCATGTTGAGCCCTGGGCCGTCATGGTTGTGAAACAGGATCATTCTAAAAACTACAGTATGTGTAGTGTGTGTTTTTATGCATTAACTTGTTCCATATTTTCAGAGAGGTTGTTTTCATTGGTGTTTGCGTGCATTTATTACTGATATCCAGCAGTAGGATTTGTGGTTTATCCATTGTCTGTGTGGGCAGGTATGGTGATGGTTGTGGTTACATGCACACCAAAATCTGATTATAATCAGATTTCTGCACCTTGAAATGATATAAATTACATGCAAATTGCAAATTTTTATGTGAGTAACCAGTGGGACTATGATTAGAAAGAAATCAGATGGTTTTGCGATGTTGTTTTGATAATAATAAACTCCAGAAATGTCATAATAATCAAATATGAAGTCCACATGTTACCACAATGAGTGACTGAGGGTGATAGAACAATGCACCACTGATTTGAGTGTCTATAAAATACTAAGCAAGCTCAATATTATCTATATTCAGAAAGGACTGATGCCTTGGTAGAGATCTATGCTGTCAGTATTTCCAGTAAGTGAACACTAAATGACACTTACTGTGATTGTGATTGCATTGGCACACAGTAAAAGAGCAAGCGAAAATCACCGGATGTCAGCAGCCTTGTTTCTTTTATAAAGTTGTTTTAGATGAGTCACAGATTACAACTATCTAATAAGAAGAAAAAAAGTCTTCTTTTTAGCTCATTATTGCAAGATGAAACAAAATAATGACTTCAAAACAAGAGAAGTGTCAAAGGACTGCACAGAAAGCTTCCAGATGTCTGATTGGTTTGTATGAGCTTATAAAGAGCAGGAATACAGGGGGCAGCTGGTCAACTTTGCAATTCTAAATGACCACCAGGGAGGAACTTTTGATGTTCTCCCTCATTTACCCGAAATGAAAACAGACACAAGGCTACAGTCAATTGTACAATATTCATCCACTTAAACTATGGCCCTCTGCCTTGTGAGAATGCAGATGTACAGTACATGCTTTGCTCTCCACATTCCTTGATCTGTTATGTAATTTACAGACAGAAATCCCTTTGAACACTTTGCAAACATGAATGACAAATGAACCAGGAGGGATGTACTTACACATATCCATAAGGGCAGGTCTTGGTGCAGGTCAAAGGTCGACACTTGGGCACCGGGAAGTGGCACTCACACACCTCACAGCCAAAATCGTCCCTCTCGTATCCCATGGGACATTGCAGCGAGCAGTACGTGGCTATGGCCGGGCAGGAGTCATCTGAAGGTAAAAGTCAAATATAAGTCAGACTCAGAAATGCTGGCTATTATAATCTGGTGAAACAAAATTAAAACTGATGGATGTGAGTTTGTTTATGCTATGGGACTCATTATAATAAATTCAACCCATTACAGTAGTTTTTTTCCCATCATCCCTTTTGATCATTTTATTTATTTTACTAATATGTCTGCAATCAGTTGTGGTATTCATTCATCACAAAAGCTACATTTCCATTGACAAGAACTATTCCAAAATGACTCTACTGGTAAATAAATAAGACATTATGCATTTGGAAAAAAAAATGTTTGTAATCATGGGTAATCATGAGTTTCGGTTTCCTGTTTGTAGGCACCATTTTGACACTTTAACCGATTCAAAAGAAAATACATATATATGGGCAATGGTCCTGCAATACTAAATCTGATGGTAAAGCAGTAGACATATTGCAATACCATTCGCAGCATAACAGAGCAACGCATCTATGTTAGACAAATGATGTAGTTACGTGGAAATGCACATTCTTTTTATATGAAGTCACTTTTTTTTCAAACTGACATTGGTCTTGAGCAAACATAAGGTTAGTGTTCAAGTAAACCAAAATCCATCATGTGACAAATATGTTTCTGCAAGTTCAGCCCTGTAACATAGGCTGCTGCACAAGTGAACTTACTGCTGAGACACTGGCAAAGAAGACATCCATTTTCATCTGTCAGGAAGCCATAGGGACACTCGGTACCAGACAGAGTGCAGTTCTCCAGGGGCGGACACAGCAGAGGGCTCACGGTCTCATAGGACGGCTCTGAAAGGAGTAGAAATGACAGTTATCTTTAAATGGCCGAGAACCAGGTTTTTGTGCCTCAGGTGTACTACCTCATGTTGCTTTCTGAGCCAGGTCTAATAGCTACCTATTCACACTACTCTTATTTTGGAGTAAACAGTAATTACCGGTAAATATGGGGCAATTACAGCAGGGTGGGTTGCACAGTGAGAGGGATTAGACCTTAGTGTCAAAATGGTTTCTATTAATAACCTATATAGGTGTGGATAATAGTATCCGCTCCACTGGAGGCACACTTTTGTGATGTCCAGACCTGGAATTATTATGAAGTCAGATGCTTTCTGCCAAACACTCAATTAAATTAACCATCTCTCTCTCATACACACACACACAGAAATGCATGCACATGTTGGGCATCCATGTTTCTTGAGCACATTACATTTATTTCCTGGAGACTGATCCTAACCACTTAATGTAAACTGTAACTTTGACCTATTTTAACTACGGTAATATCTTATCCTCTTGCTATATTTGCTACTTATTTAGAATGTATTATTACCATTTATAGCTTTTCTCTCTCTTTGTTATTATAATATATTGTGATGTGTGAGCTAAGTCTAAGTCTTAAACATGCATGTTGATCTTTTAATAAAGATGTTACATCATAAAGACCTGATTTTAGTCCCCATAAGACGCCGGTCCCCATGATTTGAGTGTGTATACAGACTCTCGTCCCCATAATGTACTCATCCACGTCAACTCTACCAGTCCCTAATCCTTGCCACGTTCTCAGCCCAACACTCTGTAGCTAATTAGGCACAAAAAAGGGATCCACTGCTAATTACGTGGCCTCCTGCATCAAGAGGGAGGCCACAGACTTAAGCGGACAGGTGGGTCTCATTTTGGTGGGCAAAGGTAATAAAGGAGCACAAAGAACCCTGCAGCGCCAAGAATGCTCCCTGGCCTCCCCTTTAACGAGCACTCAACCACTTCTGTGGCCCAGCACAGTCAGGAGGCAACACGCAGAATCTCCACTCCAAAAAAGGTGCTGTATAATAAATATCTCATTTCAGTGCTCAATAAATGCTTGATTGCGAACATTAAAACAGCAAAACACTGCAGTTTTTAAATAGACACCCTACAGTTTAATTATTATTGTTAACTACCATTGCTAACAACACATTTACTGCTATTACATCTACTGCTACTAAAATACTGCACAGACCTATCACACTCCTTTTAGTAAGCATTAAGGAACTTTTTACAACACTTGCATTTGTAAATTATTGGTAAAGTCGCCATTGGCTGCTGGACAGTGCGTAGTCTTGTGTCATTGGGCAAGACATTTCATCCATCTTTCCCGTATATAAACGTGATATAAGTGAATGATTGGTGATCATTAGAAGGTCTATGACGCAGATTGTCAGCCGTGTTTCCATTAGTCTACCCTATGGCAGCTGAGGCAACAGTGTATTACCAAGTCGGATTAATGCACTCAATTTTTGGACCGTCATAATTCAGGCTTTGACTTTTAATACATGAAGTGTTTGTGATTTGAAGTATACTTATAATGGAAATACTGTATTACCTTCACAGAATGGACAGCATTCTCCAGGGATCTTGACTGGGTTCTGGCAGCTCTGTTTGCAGGCCATAGCAGTGCAGTGGGGCTCCCCATTCACACACTGGCAGAAGGTGCAGTCGTCCTCTTTCCACTTCTCCTCATGAGTTCGCAGCTTATTATTCACCCAGCAGCTTGCCATGGTGCTATCCGTGGACAGCAGTTCCACATCTGAAAGGTAAGACAGACATATACTGTGGTAAAGAGGGAATTGGAAAATATAACCAGAAGCCCATGTATGAGCTTTATGCAATAAGATATCATATGTGGCTTAGTCTAGCTTTTGATGAATCTTCCCTAATTATTTTATGAATCTTCCCTGATTATCTTCCCTGATTTAAAGGGCCTATATTACATTATTTTCTGATCTATGTTATAATGTTGTTTCCTCCTCAAAAACATAAATGGAGTTGTGTTTTGTTTCAATCACACATGTTCTTTCAAACAAAACACTCTGTTACACCTTCTGATGTCAGGTGGTAATATAGGAAGTGTCCACTGAGTTTTTAAAGCCCATACACCTTCACTAAAATCATTTGGATAATTTCAGCCCTGGAAAAAATTCTACTGAACAAAAATGTAAAAGGTAGCGGTTAACTTGAAAACTACCACTACATGACATCACAAGGTGGAACAAAGCATTTTGAGCTTTTAAGCTTTAAAGTTAAAGATGTGTGAATGTTTTTGAGGAGGTAACAGTATTATACCATGTCTTAAGGTTCACAAGAGTCCATTTTGTGTAATATAGGACCATTAACCTGAACAAAATAGACAGATTAAACAATAACAATATCTCTCCCCATATGCACAGTTTACAATCATCCTCGCATGCACACGTTCAAGCACAACAGGTAACAGCAGGTGGTGATCTTTTCCATATGATACTGGGCTGTTCTGGGAAACCATAATGTAGCATGGTTTTTCTCATTTTTCCTTAAGTTTCCTCAGTGTGATACTTACACCTTCATCTTATATTGCTCTGTGTTATGTTAGAGAAGAGAAGAAGTCTCCACTGTGCAGAGAAGTGCTGTTTGCCCGTTCTGTTTTGGCTGACGTGCTTTCCCAGCATCTGGCCATGATTAACCAAAAAAGGACCTATTCTTCTGGACGGCGAGGATTTCATAATACAGTCTAATTCTTTAATACACTTTTGAATCCTGGAAGGTTTTCAGGGTTTATTCATGTTTTACTTTGAGCGGGTGGCAAATGGTTGGGAATTCATCTACTTCACGTTTTTTCTCCCAGTCTGAGGCATGCGCTGCCTGTACTATAGCTCAGTTATCTCCTGCCATGGTGCTTTTAAAACTTGGCCTGCAAAGTTGACCCAATTTTCTGTCCAAGAATAAAATGTATATTTAATGTTGCGTTAAAATGCAATGAGTGAGAAATAAGTCAGTGTCGTTGCTATAGATATTACTGCTACCAAGACTCAAAAAATCTATGACAACATGTTTCAACAAGCTTCTGAACAGGCTAGATAAAAGATTAATGTACTGCCACTTCATATATTCATAAGATTATTAGAAGTATATATGATTTTTACTTGCATAATCACTACTAGTGTGTCAGCCAGAGATTCCACTCCAATGATTTGCTGCATATTTAACTTTATTTATAAAACATAAATATTATAGCTAACATCTCTTGTGCCATATCCAACATTTAAAGCTACACAGTTCAAGTGGAAAGCAACACGTAAAAGCAGCCATATGTAAGAGATGAAAGCATTCCATAGATAATAGTCGCTACACATTCCAGGTGTACTGTACCTTCACTGACTCTGACCTGACATGATCCGCTCATGTTTTTTCCTGTATTTTTTTCTTTTCTAAAAAGCGAGCCACGCAAACTACACCATGACCCAGAGGCCATTTCTGCTGTAATATGGACACCACATGTACAACTCTGCTTTTCCTAGCTTCAACAAATCACACTTACCGGTAAAAGTATTTCCCAGGAAAGGATAAAATAGTTGGAGATCACATAGTAATAAGTAAAGCTATAAAGGCTATGAAGAGCTCATGTTGAGTTGTTGGACAGTCTAACTAAAACAGTCCCCAATAGGCCATATTGTGTATACTTGCTTGAGTTTACCTATGCAAACAGGGCAGCACTCGCCCTGAGGAATGTAGAAGTTCTCACAGTCCAGCTCGGCACATTCAGGTTTGGAGCAGAATGAGATGCCCCCTCGACACTGACACATCCAGCAGGGTTCCATCCGGTACACGTCCCCCTCCGCATACTCTTTCCCATTGTGCATGCACTTTGGGGTGACTGAATAAAGAGGAAGCACAAAGAAGAAAGTGTTTATTCCAGTTGGTAGGGATTGAGAACCATGTGGTTGTTTTGATCACAAACGTGAGCAGCACAAAAGGCCCAAGTGTTAAACAATCAATTACAGATTCATAAACAGCCATTTGTTTTGTTTCGCAGATTCAAATGTTTATAGGAAACAAATGCCGCAAGACTTAAAAGGTGCTTTAAGCCCCAGGGTCAGAGTGGCATTTGTCAGACAAAGAAAGCCAAGCTCATGAAGAGGAATTTCACAGAGAACTGGTCCCGTGGTGCTGAGTCAAAGAAAACAGTAGCTGGCAGAATCTGGGCTCAGCAGGCCGGTGGCAGGTAAATAGTGGGCTTAAATTCAGTCAATTGAGAGAGTCAAGCTGACACTGCATGTATTATTCATAGGACAGTGCCCTGCAGTCTGGCTTGTCTTGGACCACTCATTTTCCTGATCTCAAGCTGCTGCAGCTTTTTATGCCATCTGGGCCCTTCTTAATAGAAGTTCATAGAATCTATTCCAGCAAGAAATGCTGTCTCTGTCTATCTACTGGGACATCGTCAAGTTCAAGTTGTTTTGTGGAAAGGATTTTCAACATGTGTATGTTTCCTTTTGGCCATAATTACGTTTATATAGCCTAATGCTATCTTGCCATGCAAGTCAGAACACTTATTTAGACATAACATATTTACTACACAGTTAGATGTACGGCTCACTGTTGAATACACAATTTCAACTACTGTTTCTAAATTTAGATTCAAATTTTTGTTCACTACTGTCATATTATTTCAACATGTACAAAATCACATATTACAGTTTTTCAGTAGTTCAGTGGTCAAAGCATCAAAGAACATTATTGCATCACATCTCAACTTTTAAAACTCGATTTTGTATTCAAATGTGCTATGGTGGTTTGGCGAGTCAGCACTGAGAGATCCTAACCCACCACAGGGTAATCTCATCAAACATAGGTGCATTAGGGAAGTGAGGCAATGTGGTTATGTAAGGCAGTCTGCAGGCTCCACGCTACTTTGGGCCCACAGTGGATGTATTGCACAGATGCAGACAGATGTGGGGCCAGTGGTTTCTATAAATGAGAGTGGAGGTTACAGCTGTACGCCATACAGTCGGGGGGCAAGACTGGGAGACTAAAAAAAGGGGAAAAAATAGCTCAAACTCTTTAATATAAAGCAGGTGGGCTGAGAGGGCATGGAGCAAACAGCAGATTGAAATGTACTTCCTGCTGCTAGAGTCCTTTCTTTTTGTAGTTTTTTTTTTTTAGTGAATGACCGAGCTGGTTAAAGCTCAAAGCAGGAGTAGGAAGTCACATGGGGCAACAATCCTTTGCGATTTCCGCCATTAGCCAATAGTAATCCCTAAATCAACTTGTGGCAGACTCCACTACTGCTGTGTATTGTCCTTCAGTATAGCATCACTTAAAACCACTGAAATAGTTTATAATGAATTCAAAACGTTGTATTTGTGGTTACCAAGAAAAACAATGGTAAATAAGACGTCATCAGACCAATGCACTGCAAGTCAAGATATAAAAAAACCTCAGTTCTTTTGCAGTTTTGCTCAATTCTAACTGGACCAACTAGCATGTCCTCGTGGACTCACTAAGAAGATGAATGAAGAGTTTTGCCAGGGCAATAGTAAAAAGGAGCCAGAGTTCACTGGTTGCGTAGGATGACATCAAATTTGGATGATATGTGGGAACGCATTGCGCCACCGCCATCATAGTTACAAAACAAGAGCTTAGAAGACTTGCGGTGGTGCTATTGATGGATACTATTTTAATTACACACACCGCAGCAACAGTTATACTATTTCGCTCCGCTCCATCCGTCCAACTGAAATGTGGTGTCAAAGGATCACTAATGTATTACTCATTATGCTAGTCCAAAGCTGCAATAATAAAAGTGCATGTCATGACTTGAAATCACATGCAAGTAACCACATATAAATAGGGTGAAAATTTGAAGATGACATTTTGATGGCAAACAGACATCACATATTTAAAGCTATTTTCTGATCTTTTATAATGTTATTTCCTCATCAAAAACAGACGTGTTGTGTTTTGTTTCATTCGCACATGTTTAACACACAAACCCTGCATATTTAGGCTATGATAAAAATATAGTGATACTGAACATGATTTGAACATGACAATTACAACTAAACAAAGCACGTACAGCTCATCCTAGTGATGGTTTTTAGGTGTTTGATTAGATATGCCATTTTGAAAACTTATCATTCAAGATATATTGATTTTTTATGGTTAATTGCTATGACATCAGTGCAATTTGTTGAGCACTGTTGACACTCATGGATAATATAACGGCAAATATTGGAAAAACTGAACTTCAGCTGAGCCAGACATTACTCTCCTTGCACCAACTGACACTGCCTATATATGTCAGTGTACAATCAAGTGTGCCATGGAACCCCGCCAGCCAGTTCCAACCGGACACAAACACTACATATGGCTATGAAATGAGTTGGGACAGAGGAGGTGACCGGAGAGGTGAACCGGAGAGGTGATCCGGAGGGGGCCCCTGGTGCGTGTCCCCTGTCTCTGTCCTAGTCTAGGGGAGAGCAGTCATGCAGCTCTAAAGGGGACAGCTATAGCCCAGCACAAAAGGCATCAAGCCCCGCAACCAAAGAGCAGCAGACACTTGTTATCAAAACACTGATCCCAGAGCCCACCGGCCTGCCCCCCTGTGTCACCCTCCCCGGCTGCAGGATGGGCCACATAAAAAGCATTCCCATCGATGAACTGTTGAACCTGCTCCCTATAGGACATGTGAGCAGACAGCCAGCCCTTTTGACACTGCGCTTCTGTTCAGTAAAAGTGAAGTCTAAGCACTTTTCTGGTCAGTGGCCTCGTTAAGTCCATTAATTCCAGGACACAGCACTCATTTATACATGCGGAGGGTCCAGAATGGGAATTTGTTCTGTTGGTAAAACACCAAATATTTGTCAGGAGCGCAGAGTCAACACAGAGCTCGTCCCCTCCCTGCCTTCTGACGTTTTCTGGCTGCCTCATGCCACATGCCACTTGACTGTATACTGTCGACGATTTTCTTTGATTTGAGTGTTTTTATGTATCTTATCAGTAGCAAAAGGCCCATTCAAAGAGCTGTTATCCATGTTGTATTATGTGGATTTGTATAAGTGCTGTTTATCTCCTATATGGTTCAACCTGTGTTTTTTTTTTACTTTACACTTTTTCCCCCAGAGGTCATCATCATAATCCATCTGTCTCCAAATGGGCAAAGAATGACTGTTTGATTTGTTACCTAAACATTCTAGTTCTTATCTAAGAAATAGACATTTGGCTGAAATGGGCACTTTGTATATCAGTAAAAGCTCTGTCTCGCCTGCAGCAATGAGCGGTAATTGCAAACTGATGTTTATGGCAATATGAATCAGGTCATTATTATTGCCATAATCATTGTAATTAAACTTACTGACTGATTTCCTCATATTGTGTAGACTTAATATCCCTTATCTCTCTTCTACAAAATCCCCTAATTATATTCATTATTGTAATCACTTCCCTCCATCATCATAGCTTAATGAACAAGATCTTTTTGTACTGATAATTTTTTACTGTGAGTAAAGGTGCATTTCTATAGTGGTAGTAATTTGAGTTCAAGTGCACACTCTAATGACTAATGTCTGTGGTTTAAAAATTTTGATTTAACTTCAAAATATTTGGAGATTTATTGTACTTTCCTTAAAACTAGAACTAGCCTCGGGGGTGTGGCGTGTGGCGGGGGACTCTGAGTTCACCAGTGGAAAAAGTTGGAGCTTCTTTACCAGTCATCTGTGCACAACTGATGTTGAGCATTCTCTGTGTGATAAGTTTAAGTTAATGTCATCAGGACGTCGGAACAGAATTACTTTAGCAACAAAGAAGTGTAGAAAGAATCATTTGGGCCAAAAACTGTCAGCCTGTTAAGTAAGCACTCATGAAATATGCATATGTATGTGCACTTCTTTTAAATGTTTTAAAGTTATAATGTTCAAACAGCCAAATAATGCCCAGCACGGTGAATGAAGTAGAATTACCTTTCTGACACTCGTAGACATCACAGCAGTCTCCAGGCTGTCCACTGGCCTGGCTCATTTTCTCTGCCCGTTGGCCGGTGGGACACAGGGGCTTGTGGCAGGTGCTGAAGTCACAGGTGCACTGAGGAGTGATGGAGGGACAGCAACCAGCAGGGGGCGTGAAGCTCCGGGTGAGCACTGAGTCTGAGGGGCAGGAGGAGGCTGCCAGTGGGGGGCAGGTCACATCCGAACACCTCAGGGCATCTTTAAGAACAAGGAGATTACAAAGATTTTTACTTCAAGTTTGTTTGTTTTGTGTTGACTTACTTTAGTTCAAGGAATGAAGTACATATTGTATAGATTTATAATTAACAAAAATATAAGCATTGCCATTAGGCACTGATGGGATTATTACTGTAGTATTTGGGGCTTAGTATCAGCTTCAGTGGCTCAGAGACGGAATACAGATTGGAAAACTGCCATGTGTCATCCAGCCAAAATAATTAAATGTATTTACTACGCACAATGAGAACTGCAATTTCCTACCACACTGTCTTCCAGCATTACTTAATCATTAAACTATTCCACATTAATGTTTAAAATAACCATAAATATACTTTTTGGATCACATCACAAGGATGGACTGTAGCCAGTATCTACATGATTCCACAAAACGAATCATAGTGTAAAGAAAATACCAGTTCAATAGCTCTACTTTTCTATGTGCTCATAAATCTATCATACGTCTAAAAATACAGATTTGAATCATCCAGAATAAACTGCAAAGTCATCAGCACCATGTTTGTGCCTGTGACAGCTTTACTGCATCCTGTGAGACCCAAACTCCACAGCGTAGACACCACAAGTCCCCGCGCACATCCTGTCTGAGCTCCAAACTGACCGGCCAATCCAAAAACAGCCTCACTGCTTCTCAAACCAGCCATTAATAGCAGCCAGACTCCAACTTTCTTCTCCCTCTCCTCCTCCTGCAGTTAGCATACCAGTGGATGTTTACCCATTCATTTGACAGAGCCAGTATAATAGGCCTGATAGCTCTTGTTAGGAGCCAGAGTGGTATTGCCGTGCAGGGGATCTGGGCACAGGGCTCCTTGGTGTATCTTGGCGCGTGGTCAGGAAAAGTAAAGTGGTGCGCCCCTCTATGCCCGCATTGTACGAGAACAGTAGCCACCTTACAAATATTGGATTTCCCCAAAGCAAAGGCCAGTGTTTATTTTTCTGCGAGTGCCAGTATATGTATAGATTTCAGAGTAAAACGCTGCAATTTCAGGTTCTCTGCAGTAACTCATTTTTCAGACAGTGAAAACCTGAATGTGTTCTGTAAGGAGGGGGATGATGAATGGTAATGAGGAAAATCTCAATTTGTCTCATCAATGAAGCGTTTAATTATGCTGGATAAATGTGGATCTTTGCATGATTGGATTTTGAGCTGTTAGTGCTGATGGAAGTGGAATGGTGATGTCAGTTTTGGTAGACTTTTCAGGAGCCATACTTTTGCCAACACTCTTCCCAGAGTGGACACTTCTCAGTTTGTCCAATCCAACAATACATTTCCTTTTGATAAGATGCAAAATATTATTGCAGATGAAGTAGGGAGTACAAAAAACTGCTTGGTTTATAACTCTCTATATACAAAGGACAAATGTGGCGTCTGAACTGAGTGTTTTTTTATCCTCTAACCGTCCCCCATACCTGAATTTTTCTAACTCCAGACAAACCAAACTTAGTAAGTGCACTGTACTGTTTACCTAACCAACCTGGAACAGTGCGCTGCACCACAAAGGTCTCATTGAAACTGTAGCAGAGGGATGTCATAGAAAATAAAGGAAACGCATGAATTAAGGAAGCAACGGCCTCTTTAATGGTTTTGGCCTAATTCCTTGGTTGTAGTTAAATAAACCTTAGTCAGAAACGCTGATTGGCCACTGTTTTACTTAATTGTTGTCTGCTGGGGCTGCTCAGTTGAACATGGTTTTGCATATGAAAACGTCACGGTGGTTAACGCTATACAAGTGCCCTGGGACCATCCCACACAATGTTGTGCACTGAGAAACTCTTTCTGTGCATTGTGTGTGGGGCTGATGAGGCTTTCACTGCTGATAATGGCTGGGGTTAGAGTGCGTTGGGAAAAGCAGCTGCAGACACCACATTGTCATTTAAATGTATACGATTGTATCCATCTACGCAACGGGTCCTGCTCTAGCTGGTACAATTAATACAATTTTCTACTTCTCCCCTTTAAAGCACAATGTGCAGACAAGAGGACAGACAAAGTCAACAGCAAATGCATTATGTTCCAGCTCTTATGTGCTCATTCAAAACGCCTATAATTAGTGAATCAGCAACCACAAAACAATCTTACTATTACAATGGTGGCTGTCCTCCAGATCCACACAAAGGCCTGATTTGTTATGCTTGATAAATGTCTCTGTGGATTAGCACATGTGTGCTGTTGGCAGACTGCAAGATAACAGTAAACAGACTGTATGACCTTTGACCTCCCTCTATAACCTGCGCACATTTACATACAGGTGAGATCGGGAAGTGGCTTCATCATCACAGAATTATGGACTCTTATTTAAACAATGCATATTTCTGGAATCTCACCCAGTTCAGAAAGAAAAACACTAAGTGGATTCTAAATGAGCGTTTTCTTCTGGTGAATTTGAGGTACAAGGAGCGTAGTCTTTCCCCCAAACCAGAGTGGCCCGTTTGGGGCAGAGGAGGCTGTGTTGACAGTAGGAGTTTACTCATGGAAAAAGTGCACAATGTGAGTTCTGTTCAGCCAGCGCCTCTGGACCAGAGTCAGGCCAGAACAAAGCTCTCTCAGTCCAGCTGCCCTGTGCGGGGTTTGGGGTTTGTCCTCAGGTTTGAGAAAGCTGCTCCCCAAAGGGACACGAGGGCCGTCTCTACTCCGGAGCTGAAGGGGTCTGGCCATGCGCCCGGCGACAGTGAACTCTGAACAACACCTCTGAGCAGCAGCGTGTCGTATGCACAGAAGTGTGTGAGGACAGGACTGAGGAGCAGAGGACAGAACAGCCCGGGTCACCAGCAGGAAGTACTTAGAGTAACTTCACACTGTGGTCACAATTCAGAAGCAGATCAGAACAAGGATAGGATTTTTTCATGAAGTTAAACAACTGTTATTTGTTTATGAGGTGACTGTATAAAGCATGTGCACATTCCACTGACACACACCCTCTTCCTCAGTGTTTGACAGCCAATCAGATTAGGCTCTGGACAATGAGTCTGAAGAACCTAACTTCAGATCAGACTCACACATCTCTATCTGGCACTCAGTGCATATGAATAGAATGAATAGTTTGTTCCATGGCGTTGCATATATGAGGAATGTGTTAACAGAAGTCCACAGTCGTCACATACACCAGTGCTCAGGCTGCACCTACAAAACAATATGTAACACTGCTGTGCTAAGAGAGTCACGCGGAGGAGAGTGGCAAACTACACTCAAGGAGTTTGATGAAATACCAAATAAATGAAGCAAAAAAACAGAAATAAACCTGTGTGATACATTGATTCATTGTAAACTCAAAAGGTGTGCTATTTGATCATCTATGTTATGTTGTTTTGTCATCACAAAGTTGTAGAGCTGTGTTTTGTTTCATTCCCATGTTTAAGAAAGGCGCCAAATAAATAAAATGTATTATTATTAATATGCAAACCCTGTACATTTAGGTCTTCTCCCAGTAAAAGATAATGCTGAAACTACTCTATGCCACTGATAAAATTAAAATAAAGCAAATCCATGCAAACTATTAAAAAAAAGATATCATCATCACCATCATTAAAAGGCCTGAGCTGAAACGAATGAATACCAGAGTGAAGCAATAATTAGCCAAAGAATTCACTTATTTAACCCTTTACAACTCAAATCTTATCGTATTACAGCAAAAATAAAAATCTCTCCACTTTTACAAAGAAAAAGAACCCACGAGAAATACTGAGCCCTAAAATATATTGTTCTAGCTTAATATATTGAACAATACTTCGATATAGTCATTACTGTGACTGTCCTATAATAGCTGTCTAATGATTTTGTGTGTTGTGCAAATGTAAAAATGTGCAGCCAGGCCCAGGCACCACCTCAAACAGCACCCAGTGAGAGGGGCATGACGACTGACCCAATGCCAGTCTGTCGCGGTCTGCCCAAGACCATAACTGGCCGACCACAAAGAGACAGCAGCCAAGCAGAACTAAACACTCTGTCAAGAGGGCAGGTGGGCAACTGCAAGTGTGACCAGGGCACCAGGCAGTCGAGTCGAGTGCAACAACTTTGTACAGTCAATATAAAGGCACTTTGCTTGTCCTATTGACACCAAGTTGGCAAAGTACAACACACTCTGCCTGCCTGAGAGAGGGGTTAGACTACAACAATGCCAATAGTAGTGGCTTTGCCAGGTTAGTGCCAGATTAGAAGAAGGCTACCCATGCCAGGCAAATGATAGAAATCAGTGTGGCATCTTGAGGGGAGAAACTGAGCCAAATTTTGCATTTTTATTTTTTATGATATAAAAAAAAGTTGACATCATATATTAATATAAGTACCTAAAACTATATATTTATCATAGTTCTTTTAGTTCATTAGTTTTGAGCAATTTCATGTTAAAGGGCCTATATTATTATTATTATTATTTTTTATTTTTATTTTTATTTTATTTTTTTATCAGCTGCATGTTATAATGTTTCCTCATCAAAAACATACCTGGAGTTTTGTTTCATTCACATGTTTAAAGACAACTCCTCCATATTTAAGCTGAGTTAGTTCTTCTCTCAAACAGAAAACGCTCTGTTCCACCTCGTGATGTCATGTGGTAATACAGGAAGTGCTCCACTGTGTTTTTAAACTCCACACCACAAGAATCATTTGGATAATTTCAGCCCTGGAATTGCCAATCCCTCTTGAACTACATGACATCACAAGGTGGAACAGAACATTCTGAGCTTTAGAGTTGTGGACAAATTAATAATAAAGGGTTACTTAATCATGTGTGAGTGAAACAAAACAAAACTCCAGGCACGTTTTTAATAAGGTAACAATTATTATAACATAGCTTCAATTTTGTGTAATACAGGACCCTCTGGATATGTACTATGACTTCCTCCCCATTCAATTTTTACATGCAAGATTGTTCATATAAAATCAATAATAAACCAAAACCGAAATAAAACCTATTATCATTTAAAAGGTCTAACAAAGACAACTACAAAGCACATGGGTAAACAGCAGTGCGGATGTTACTTAATGTGAGATACATTTCAGTATTTTTCCAAGGCTTATCTTTAGTTTATTGAACAAAACAGACATAGGCATGCTGTTGTTGTGAGACACTGGGTTGTAAACATGATTAAATGACTTTTTGCAACTGATCATTACTCTCTCACCAAAATCATTCCCAATAAACAATATCGTATATCACTTCAAAGCACACATTTGGCTCAATCAAGCTTCAGTGTCCACTTCTTACACACACGCCTTGGCCTGAGTGCTGGGCTGAACTTTGTCTTCTTCCTGATCCTAGTAAAAGCTTTAATTGACTCCAAATGACTCATCTAAACACTTTTTCACAACAAAGCGTGCCATGAGCCATTCTGACAGTGAGCAACAGCCGGGGAATTCCTACAGAACTTATCAAGAGACAAATATGTAAACTATCTCAGAGTGTTAAACTGCCAAGACCCTGGGGCCCGTGTGACAGAAATACTTGAACAAAAAAAAATGTTGTCTAGAAATTTGTGATATCCCATCTTCCTGTGTCTGCCCCCCCGCCCCCTGTGAGCGCTTATCACTTCCTCTCGGTTTCCTGACATCTGCCTAATATGTCTGGGCCGCAGTTGTTTTCGACCAAGTTTGTTAGCAGTGCAGAGGGGCTGAAATTACAGGTGCAAGAAGAAAGGCTGCGGAGACGTGGTGAGTAAGAGGGAGGCAGAGAAAGTTCGCCACAAAGAAGAGAATGCATGCTGATTAATGGTTTGGAGGTGGTCTGGTTTCACATCCTCTTTACAAGTGAGGACAAGCAAAACCAGAGCATTCTTCTATATTTACAGCCGGTATTAGCTGGTGAACACTGGCGGGACATGCTAATACACATCCTATAACTAAGGACCAGTGCCAAAATAAAGTCATTGTATTGTTGTTTTTGCAGTTGCTTTAATTTGCTACAAAAATATTGAACTTTTCTACTCTCCATTTTAAATCCAGATGCGATAACACAGTGCCTGCTTGATAAATGTATCTTATGAGCAAATTGAAGTTTTTAGTGATTTGAAAAAAGTAGCCCTGCAACTGTTTCTATAGCCTATATAGTGCTGGTCTTGAACCATGTTCCTTTCACAAAATTCTGGCTTTTCTACCAATTGAAATAGAAAGTAATGTTGCTACACTGTTATTGCCCATCTGTCTAATAAATATTATATAAGTCTGGATAAACACTTTTTAAACACAATTTAAACCTTTGTTTAAGGTGTATCAAAAATGAACATGATTGTGTTGTCTTGGTAACGCAAAAACAAACCAGCAACATCACTACCTCCAAAGAGAAGGTAATGATTGCTTTTGTCTCCACACAGGCACTACACTAGAACAGCAGCAGCCCCAGTCTGGTAGCTCAGGAAGCTCCTCTTGATGACAAAGGAAAACTTGGGCCGAGACATCTAGACAAACAAGATAATTATCACACGCAGACACACGCACACTCTGACATTATCATTTCAATGATGATGAGGGAGAGGCCCTCACATGTGGTCATCTGGTCCTTTTTCACTACAGGAGGGAGGGGGAGAGGGACTGTTGCAGTAAGAACCTATAAGCTGTTGAAAAATGTTGTTTGCGCTTTTTACTTGTGTGAGTTAAACTGTCATCTATTTAAGTGTTTGGCAATGCTAGTCACTCAGGAGACATATTTCTATGCAAGAATTCACTGGGAATGAGTCAAAGAAACACTCAGTTAAAACTATTACTGCAACAACAAGCTGAAAGTATAAAGTAAGTCAGTGAAAAGTAACTAATTACACAGCCAATACTGTATTCCAGCCATGTCAGTGTACTTAACTACCTTTAAAATTATAGGATTTACTGTGTACAATACAAATCTTAGTTGTCACGGCTGTCTCCACTCTATCCATGATGAGAAATGAGGACCATTGCCATAGCAAAAAACAAATTAAAACAAAACATTATATCTTTTAAATCCTCAAAATGCTGCATGGAACAGGAAGATGAAACCCATAATAAAAATACCAGCAAACACAGCGGCACTGCATGGCCTTGTTGGGAAGTCAGAGAATACACAGATTACTGTTTAAAACAACATAATTCAGTTAATCACGTTTTGTTTGTATGACATATGCATTTAAAATTTAACAAAAATTTAACAAAAAGTTACTTTTATCAGTTTATTCCATGCACATTTACATAAGCAAAATTTTGGGAGTACTTGGACTTGTAACTATGAAATTTATTCATATCATTTATCGGAGTACTACTTTTCAGTACCCTTTCCATCACTGGTAATATTGATAGTGTCAGTACCCTTTCCATCACTGGTAATATTGATAGTGTCAGTACCCTTTCCATCACTGGTAATATTGATAAAGTGTTAAACTATGTTCAGAAAACTCTTACAAGCAAAGATGAAATATTTTGCTGATTATAGAACAAGAATCCAGACAAGATTTACCCAACATGCATTGGAGACAGAAAGTTCACCCAACATCCTATTTTGTAAACGCAGCTCCGGAGGCAGACACCATTTTTGACACCTTGAAATCCAAATAAGGAAGCTGACCTAGCGCACTAGCAGTTCTTTTCATTTACAGCTGTCAATCACTGGGAAACACATTCATATTTTCACAATTTTCAACCTCAGACACGTCACGTAGATGTATGCCTTTACTGTCAGTCCAATTCACACCTTCTCACATTCACCGCCAATGATAATTTTAACTCTAAAATAACACTGCCACATGCCATCCACACTTTATACTATCATAAAATCAACATCTTGCCATAAAATAAAGGCTAAAAATCTTGTCGCTTTGAAAAATAAGCTGAGACTTGAGGAATGTTGTGGTTGACTAAAAGGGCAAAGCCATGGTACACTTTGTATGTTTATGTTATGCACTGACCCTTTTACTAGGTAGCAGCTCCCCTATATATGAATACGAGGCTCTTTTTAAGCTATGGAGCTCAACCAAGCCAGATGGAAACTTGTGGTCTGCCCAACTCCTATTTACAGAATCTATTAAATCTATTCTAAATCTGCTTTTTGATTGCTTTTTAGATTCACTTTCCAATACAAACTTGCCCATTGAACATATCAAACTATGATATCATGTGCTATGACAATAACATCAAATCCTCTGGGTGGCTCATATTTGCTCTCAATCTGCTCTCAGTCTGCATGGCTTGTCAACATTGTGTTATTACTGATAAGGCCGTGCCTATCTAAGGTTCATTATGCTTTAGTTACTCCTCATTTTCCAATCACTTTAACTATTGTTTAGTTGTAGTTCAGACCTGATTTAGATCTGCTGATACTTGGAAATACAAATATTGTTGTAGCATGGATGGTGACTGAATACCTTAGTTACAGAATACTGAATACCTTAAAAAGTATTCTGTAATGTATTTCTGTTACATGGGTCTAGCAAAGTACTGTATTCTGAATGCATGGACTATAAAAACATGACATGTAATTACAAACAGCTTTATTTTTGTAGCTTTGTTTGTTCTGCATTGATGTATATCTAATTATAGAAGGAAATTTGCACACACTGTAGGAGCTGTGTTTTTTTCTTACTAATACTGTGCAGTTTAAAGCCTAAACTGTGTGATCAAATACTTCCCTATGATTTAAAAAGTAACTGTATTCTGAAGACCACCAAATGAAAAAGTGACTGTACCAGAATAGAAGTACTCAAAAGCAGACTTTAGAATACGTATTTTCGGTACATGAATTCAGCTACTTCCCAACACTGGGTGTGGAAGATCAATATAGTTAGTATTTTACTGTGAAACTAGAATTACATTCACCTATTCTTGTTACTATTTGGAAATACCATTTAGTGTCCATTTGACAACTAATTTGTCCAAAGTGACCCCAGGGATGTCTGAAAGCATGTGTTGACTTGACATAGTGGTGTTTTGCCCCAGTTTTCGGTCAGTTATTAGAAAGTTACCTGCAGCTTCCTGGCACTGGCTGCGGTTGATGTAGCTGAAGTGGTGATGGCAGCTCTGAGACTCGCACACACAGCCTTCTGCGGTCAGGTTACAGCCGGAGAAAAGGCAGGCTGGGTTTGAAGGGCCCACGTACTTAGTGTCCCTGTGGCGCTCCCTGTGCTCGTGCCTCCTGCCATCTGTAAGGCAATGGTGCAAAGGTAAACAAGGAGAGGAGTGTGTCTGCAATGGTGTTTAGAACTGTGGTTTTGTTGGTTTATCCATTGGCTTGTAGATCATGTTTGGGGGCTCCATCCAAAGAGCTTAAAATGGAGTTGCAAAAGACCTCGTAAAAATAGTTTTGTTTCTAACTCATGCGACTTTTAGAACGGAGCGGCTAAATTTGGGATTTTTCTTCCACCACTAGGGGCGCTCTAACCGGAATTTCAAAAACAAGATAGACGGAAAATAAATGGTAAGAAGAATACGCTACTTTTTATTTAGCAGATATAACACGCATGACAAATTACTAACTGGTAATTGATTTTCAAATCCTCGCTCCTTCTTCATGAAAAGCACACGAAGGAGTTTGTATGATGCAAGTTTTAAGTTGAAGGCATCCATCTTGCTCCAGGAAGGAAACCGTGCTGTAGAGCCCTGCACCCGCGGGACCCGCGGGACCCAACACAAAACAGTGCGGTGCGGGACCATGGATGTAATAAGAGCATCTGAAAGAACATTCTGAAAGCTTATTGCGGGCGCGGGCGGGAGCGCGACTGCATGACACAGGAGCGGGCGGTAGTGCGACCGCATGGCGCAGGCGGTAGCGGTACTGAAGACTGCGAGAACCTGCGGCACTGGAAATTCTGTCCGCGCAGACCTCTACCGTGCTACTGCACGTAAGCTCGGCGTCAGCGAAGATGATTAAAGTGACTTGTGTTTTCACTGCACAGGAGAAATGAAGGTTAATCAGTTACCGGTTCTTTTCTGTTTTTGACCTCGTTTTAATCAGCACAGTTGCTGCCGTGTTAAAAGGCACTGTTCAGAAAGAATCTCTTCAGGTACATAAATGTACATTTACAGTACAAAATCGTTCTGTATATGCAGTAAATATCTCATTTTTCAACATAGATATCAGCGGCTTATAGCCCGGTTGCGGCTTGTATAACTTTTTTCTTAATTAAAAAAAAAAAAAATGAGTGGATGCGGCTTATATACCGGTGCGCTCTATAGTCCGGAAAATACGGTATTTATGCAATTTTGGTGCAAGCAAAAAATAGTAGTACACTGGATCATGACTACCTGTTGTAAGTTTTCCCCCTACTAACTCATTTTAAAAGTATTACTACTGACAAAATTTGAATATAACTGTTATACTTTCTTTGTCACCAGAGGAAAAGTGTATTCTGTGCATTGGCCTCATTCATCAATACTACTGGGGGAACCTGTCAAAAGAAGTGGGCTACTATTACTGGTGCAGGGGCCTGTTTTCAGCCTCTTCTTCAGCTAAGTTCAAGGTCAGGAATGACTCTGGAATCTATCTTAATGTGTGTATGACAGGTTTTGGCAATTCTCTAATTTTCACTTAATTTGGTGGGATAAACATAAATTATAGTTTTACACAAATCAATAAGTAATTTGCGAAGAAAAGTTGAAAAATGTTGCTATGTATTTTTATTATATTTATTATATATTTGTACACAAGAAAGATTTTTTCTGAGACTTTAAACATGATTTCAACAAATTAAAGGCGTTTTATATTTTTATTTGTCAAATAATCATTTCAGTTAAGGAATTCCCTGGTGTGATGTCACGATTTCCAACCAGGAAGTGCATTTTTAAACCTAAAAAAATGCCAAAATGGGGGAAAAAATGTATACATTTAGCAAAATCTTAAATATAATGATCTTGGTAATGTCATAGGCACTTTAAGATGATCACTGTGCCTACTAGGATCTGTAATTGTCTCTCTCTCTTTTATTGTTGTTACTATATTGCACATACAGCATTCAGTAAGTGTGCAAGTACAGGTATAAGCCTTCCATCTACAGTATCTGGGGCGTCATCACTGTGAAATGTAAGTCTCACTGTAGCCCTCTTTGAAGCCCATCTGCTGTGGATTAGCTCCTCTGAATAGACAGCATTATTCCCTCTGGTCTGAGTTCTGTTGGTGATGAGGTGGGAGCCCACCTGACTGGCTGGCCTTCATGCAGCTCTCCTGATCTGGGAAAGTGAAGGAGCCCAGGCAGGAGTGTCTGGCGTCGCACACACACTGACCCTCCACGCGGTCACAGCCGGTGATCAGAGGGCAGCGCTCATCCTCCAGGCCGGCCTCAGGGTGATCAGGGAGCACTGCAGGGGATACAGGAAATCAGGGCTGAGGTAAGGTCCAATATACGTGGATAGTGTCACGCAGTGTCATGTGAAATGTAATGATATGGGATTGAAGAAGACATGAAAATACAGCAGAACTACAAGAAACATACATCTGGATGTTAACCCAAAGCATCATTAACTAGAGTTGGCACAATACTACAATTTCAAACTCAATTTGAATCCTAAGGAATAGGCTTGACACCAAATACCAATTTTGATACCACAATAATAAAAATGCTCTTTATTTGTAGCACAAAGTAGTGGTAGTTTCTTTAATATTAAGATGTTGTCTTTGCTAATTATCATATAGATCAAGTCCATACTAAAACTATTGAGAAATGTCCAGTTTTGTCCTCTTGATGTATTATGTCAAAGCAACAATACTTGTTCAAATGAGTATCTAGTTTCAATGCTAGTATTTATATCTGGGTGTTGGATTGAAAACTGTACCATTAATGAGCCTGGCAATTATTATTATTTAAAAAGGAGCCTTTATCCATCAACATGTTTTCACTTATACCAACCTAACAAATCAAACCAGCTACTCAAAATCTGCACACCAACTTTACTTTAGGATGTATGTCAATTAACAAAGGTTTATTTTTTTTTACGAAGGTGTTGTGGTGATATTGCAATATCCAAACAAAAGAAAGCAATAGTAACCAGTCCAAAGTCATACTGGCAGTGCTTGTGGTTCCTCCTCTGTGCTCTGGTGCCTCTCTACTTTTCTCATTGAGCCCATTAGTTTGCTTTTGTTCCGCAGCGTGGGGGCCTCCCAGGGTCTTCATCCCACTGGCTGCTGCAGCGCCTCTCTCTCCTGTGCCAGAGGCAGCCCTGGCACCAGACCCACCAAGAGAGAGCCATGACCCCGGATGATATGGTACATCAGTGTCTAAGCCCTACTTGGAACGAACCTCAAACCTCAAAATGCATGCTTTACACTTTTATATACACACTCTCTGTATCCACCATTCTCTTTGCAGTAAGGATTATGAGGAAGGGCATCAGGTATAAAATTAGGCCAAATCTGTATGTAAATCACACACACTGGGAGCAGATGACATGCTGTTATACCACAAAAGGAATGCATAGGAAAAATTCAAACTAGTGTAAAAAAGACCCATGTAGTTTTGTTACTCTTCAAGGAAAATATTGTCCATAAAAATTGCAAAACTCCTAACAGCTAATAAGCTTAAAATCTGGTAAAGCCGTGAGCATATACTATCACTGATAGACTGATCCTCTTGCCCACAGAGGGGACAGTCCTCTCTCACACACTATCATGTTCCTTGAGGAGCTCCAGTTGGACACTTCGCACAATGGCTCTTTCAGGTTTTGGGCTACTCCTTCCACAGCTAATGATACACTTCCTTTCCATAAGCTTCAATGATATGGATATTTGCACCAGAGAGGTCACTTAGGTCTTAGCAAAAATCCTAATGAAGTAAAAATGTTCCAATGAAAATATAAACGGAGCTTTTGTGGTTAATCTACGCTGAATATATAGGTGCTTCTCTTGTGCTGGTCATGTGTCTAGCTTGGGACTGCTACAGGATGCCCGGAGCACTCCACTCTGCAGGGCTAACTGTAACATTACCTTTAACCTGAGCCAGTCGCTGCTGTTAATAGCTCTACCAGACACACATAGAGCATTGCACAGAAGGTCTTTTGAATGAAGCTCACTCGAACCTTTACCCATGATTTCCTCCAACTTAAAAATAATCTGATGTTTTTCCATACCAAGACTTCTTTTACTGTACACATGGAGCGTGTTTTCATTTAGATCGGTGGCTGTTAGGATTGTTAAAAATACAGTAAAGCAAGTATTGAAACTATATACTAGCCCTGTGCAATTTATGGAAAGAAAAATCCAGTTATTTCTAATTGCTAATGAGCAGCTTGGGTCTTTTTAATAGAGAGGTTCACAGCCAATTCTCTGTCAGTAAAAGTATGTGGTTTGGAGCAGAGTTCAGACTTCAGAGGAAGAAATTTGGACTATTTCTTCTGGTAAATGGCAATGATTAAACCTCTGTATTGTTTGTGTTTCAGGAAGTTTAGTTTGAAATCATTTGTTATTTATTTTTAGTAAGACAAATAGAACAAATAACAAATAATATGAGAAAAACCATGATTGCTTTTTTGGTATTCAGCCCCATCACTGAACTAAAGTCATCTAAATAACAGAATTTGACCTTTCCTGAATTGTTTTAGAATAGTCTGGATCTACATGAGAATTAGTATAAGATCACATAGTAACATTACAGTAATGAAAGTGTTTTTTTTAAATAATTAATTGATTTGTGGTTTAAAAATTTTAAATTGAGTGCAAAGCTTTTTCCACAGTATCGACATTTAGTTTAAAGTGTTGGTATCATAGCAACACTAGTGGCTGGTGTGTCTCTGTGTGGGGTGCCCAAGCGGACCAGAAGGCAATAGTTTGAAACAGATGAAGATGTTCGTGCAACCAAAGTCTATTTGTTTAGCTTGACCCTGCAAGTCACGCCATGTCTAGCCCAGTTATCAGTGATCTAGTCTGGCATGACTTCTTGCCAAGGGTCTATGGCTACAGCCCAGGGGGATTCCTTGGTCCTTATGCTGGACAGACTGTGCTTGTGTTGGCAACCAGTGCTAGGATGGGAAGGCTGACCTCTGGAGGCCCCCTGGCTGATAGCGAGCTAAAAAGGAAGTCTTTGAAACATTAGATAATAGTGGAGGAAAAGGGGAGAAGGCATGTAAAGGAGAGGAGTCTGCATACATATGGTGCCATAAGACCGACATTCTGGTATGGCGGTATTTTAAGTGTTTGTGGAAGCTTGGGAAGGATCGCGTGGGTGGACAGACGCAGGGGCACGTTGAGGACATGAAAACAAAGCATTTATCTGGCTGGGAACGAGAGCTTCCACCTCACTTACAAGTTGGACACTAGAGATATGATGAGAGGAAGACCAGGATTGAACTGTTCTATGTGGACGCTCTCAAACTCATTCAAACACAGAGATAAATGATGGGACCACAATTTGTTCCTTTCCTTTTTACAAGAAAACTGTCATGTTTGTTTAATAGGGAGAGACCATGTGTTTCTCTCATTGGCTGTCAATCACGCCCAGCTGAACTTTAGGAGATAAGACGTCTTTGAATAGTACGGGACACCAAGGAGTTTGGGCAGGCAAAGGTCCTAAGATGTAATAGATCCAGAAGTGTTTATACATTTTTTTTTCATTTTTGTGGTTCTAGATAATGAAGTCTCCATCAGTATCAGTAGATGGTATACCGATTAAGTACAGATACAAAAAATGTATCAAACAATTTATAAATGTATTCAAACAAGGTAGCACGGTGCCTGAGTGGCTTGCCTCACAGCAAGAAGGTTCCAGGTTCAATCCCTGGGTCACCCGGGCCTTTCTGTGTAGAGTTTGCATATTCTCCCTGTGTCTGGATGGGTTTCCTCCAGGCACTCTGGTTTCTCCCATCAACCTAAAACATGCCAGCACCCTTATGAACTCAAATGGGTCCACCCTCCTCTGTGCTCACCACCCGCAGAGGGGTTCATAGAGGTCAGGTGCACAGAGGACTGAGCGGTTGATGGATGGATGTTGGACACTGTTTATATGATTGTTGGATAATTTCTCTTTTTTCAGACCAATCTCAAAAAGGCATGAGACACTTATGTCCCTTTGCTGTCCATGCTGGCTAAATATAGGTATGTCTTTATGGTCAGCTGAACAGGTGTGCCTAATAAAGTGACCACTGAGTAATATTGTAGGTGCTGGTTGACCCACTGTTAACCAAATACAGTTTACAAGTAAAGTTCAAACATCCAGTCAAAATTATATTACAAAGAATTTATACCTGATTTATAACTTGGATATCGGAGTAAATATGAGTAGGAATGAGTGGTGATGTAGAGCTTCAATAGTCTAATCATAATGCTTCACAAATTTCAATACATTTCCATCAAACTCGACAATGAACTGTTTCTATGACGACAGCAAGAGGCACTCACTTTTTAATGCATTCCAAGCTTTTCATTTTGATTAGAAACCTTTTCAAATATGATTGGATTAATGTTGAGTGATGCAATAATCCTGGCAGTGAATCTCCCCTTATGATTTCATATCCAGCCAACTGTTGATTAGACGCCAACATACCATCTCTGAAGCTAATTCCTTGTGGGGCTTACACTGTTGCTTAGTTCCCAGGACCTTATTTCTGAGTAATAATTAAACTATTATTACACTTAACAATTCACTTAAAATCTCATATTCCCATTCCAAATCTCAGCATACATAAAAGGGATTGGTAAATTATGTTCACTAAGTCGTTGTGACAGAATTGGCAGGAAACGCGAGAATTAACACTTTTCACACAATTCACCCAAGTTCAGCAAATCCCCCAGATTAGCCTATTGAATAACATTTCCATGCTTTCCCACATAAGCGCCCCAAATGCCTGCATAAGTGATGTTCCAATGCATTTCACGATCACATCTACAAACGCCCCGCTGCCATTTCGCATCATATACAACGCGTCACTTGCTATATGTGGCCGCTTCGCACTTCAAGGTTCCAGGCCACCCAGAGAAGCCAAACGGAAATATTTAGGCCTGTGTCTTGATTGCGAGTATAATCACTTGAAGCTTGAGGAGGGAAATCTGGGATCAGCCCGCAGCAGCCCCGACTGCCACACAGGCCACTGAAAACATAGGGAGGTGTTGACTTACCCCCACCTATAGACCCTGTGGGATGTGGAGGCGGCGTGCGTCTGATTTAAGGGTTAACGGCATGCATGGAGGGCCCCCAGAGCCACAGGGCCAGAGCCATGACTCAATCAGGCCGGCCATTAGCTCCGTGTCTGCTGTGAGGCTGTTCATTTGCAAGGAAATTAACATCATTGGGCAAGCACCCCTCATTTGAATGGTCAATATATTGCAAATTGATTATGGCGTTGCAGTGAACTCTCCCAAGCGACGTCATGTCTTCTCCAATAAGAAGGGTGAAGATAGTTGTGACCAAATAAGAGAGAAAATGGATTGTTTTTCTCAGCAAATTCAATCCCTATTGTAAATCCCTACAATCATAATCATAAAAGAATGAATAAAAATATAGTCGCTGTCAAAATTGTTTAAGTTATATAGGTAATGCAGTAGATTCAAGCCAATGGCCAAATTATGATTAGAAATAACCACTGACTGTCCATGAGATAAGAGAGCGTGCTGTTCATAAAGGATAAAAGTATTGAATTACTGGCAAGAACAATGCATTTTCAATAGTCAAATCTATAAAAATCTCCACAAACAACAGTCCAAACCCATGTGCTTTCCCTATATTGCATAGTCCTATTCCCTTGGGTCAGAGCCCACAGACGGAGGATGCCCTGGCAGACCTCCTGGACCCTAGACTACCTTCGTTCTGGCTCCAGCCCTGTCAGTCCCCCTCAATCATCTCGACAAACTGCAGATGATACAAGTGTGGGGTCCCTCTTGTGCTTATTTGCTCCTCTGGGGAACACTGCTGCTGCTACCGACTCCACACATAAGCAACTCGACACCTGGGTCTTTGAAGTTTGGAAAGTTAGTCAAATTGTGTGCAAAATGAGCACGTTCATTTCAGAGGAAAAGAACAGTACAGTACAGGAGTGTCTCTTTAGCAAGATTCAGGAGAGAAAAACAAAGTGTTAAATGTCAGCAATGCAAGAACTGTAAAACATTGTCAGGGATTGGGCAATACGGAATTACATCCTCATTTTGGTTTGTCTGTGGTGTGTGTCTCTGCCAAGCCCCCGCTATTGTCGCGCTCCAAGGAGAAGTCTGAATAAAGCTCTGAGGAGGAGAAAGAGGCTGTATACGATTGCTCCGCTCACAGCCAAGAGCTCTCAGACTGGACCTGCACCAGGGACAAGGTAAACACGCCCAGAGGCAGCGCAATAACTGACACTGAGCGGTTATGTTCATGAACCACTTAAGGCCAAGGGGCGGCTGCCCTTACGGGGAGGGACGCAGCTTTATGAGTGAATTAACGTCTGTGATACCAGTTTCAAATATTAGGGTGGAACAGTTTATACGGACTGAAAGGATCTGTTGTCACCCATTAGGAGTAAAAGCCACAATTCATTCAATCCATCGACCTGCCACTTTGAATGTAGTGATTTGATGTTAGATTCTCTCCAAAATGTAATCCAGATGCCCTTTCCTGAGACAATATTCCATTTACCCAATCTTTGTCTGGACTTATAATACTAAAGCCATAGCTTCATAAACTATCCCCATTAGGTTGTAGAAATAGCTCAAACCCCAAATAACACAACTTTTACGCATAGCTGTATTCAAGGCTAAATGATTCGAATTAGGTTTTATTCTGAATTGTACGTGGGGACTCACCTTTACAAACTCCAGTCTCGGGAATGACAGCTGGTCCGGTTCCATTCACCGTGGCGCAGGTCAGCCCCAGCCCGCAGTAGCCCACGCTCCAGTCCTGTCCCCCGCAGGGCTCCCACTCCAGCTTCGTGCACAGGTCACAGCATCCGCATGGGTCCCGAGCCACCGTGCGACCACCGTCACAGCCCCCAGCGGGAGCGGCTCTGACCGGACAAGCACGCAGGTTACACGGCGTGCACTCGTGAGCGCCAGCGGAGGAAAGCGCTCGGACCACCAACAGCAGCAGGACCACGGCGCACTGGCTCAACATGTTTCCTAACCTCGTGGTCCAACAGTCGATTCAAAATAGAAGCGGCATGAACGCACCACAGCGACTACCTCCAAACTTTCCCCCGTAAAGTTTTGGTATAATTCTTAGTGTGAATGAACGTCTCTAGAAAAGTGAATGAAATATCCAAAATGATCCACGCGTCTCATGAGGAGCTCTTTTGCACGTCCTCCCCGAGTGGCTGTCCGCTTGACAGCTCCAAACGAGAGCGCTTTCTGAGAGCTAAATTGACATCCAGGCACATAGAAATTGGCCATGCGACCCTCCCCTTGACTGACACACACGGCGGCCAGTCACAAGCCGCGAGAGGAGGAGGACTTCCCCACTTTTATCCCCCACTAAGAAACCACGCTCCTCTGGGTTTCGCAATGATGCAACTTTTACTGTGTTCAATCTAAGTTTTATTATTGTCTTTTATTTCGCAACTTCAGAGAGTATCTTTAGGCTACGTTTCTTTGTAGACATAATTTCACTTTTAAGTTCCCCTTAAACTAAATTACTGTTCTAAAAACGTCTTTTACAAAAAATAAACATTTATTGTGCAGATGGCACTGCAACGATGTAAAGTAGCTTTTTCATTGAAAATGTAATTTCTTCAACTTTTATTGCCTACGTCATCAAAGGTCTACAACACATATCTGAAACAGATTTATACATTTTACATTTGTATTGTTTTTACTGTATTATGATATACAAGATCTTAGTCCATTATATTATTTCTATAAAACAGTGCTATCTCTTAATCCTATATTACAAAATGCATTCTTGTGAGCTTTAAGTCATGTTAGAATGTTACCTACCCAAAAACATATCTGGACTTGTGTTTTGTTTCATTCACACATGTTTGAGTAATCCTTTGTCCACATCTCCAAAGTTCAAAATGCTCTGTTCCACCTTGTGATGTCATGAAGTGATCTTTTTTTTTTAATTAACAGCTACCTTTTACCTTTAGTTCAGTAGAAATGGGCAATTCCAGGGCTGAAATCATCCAAATGATTCTAGTGAAGATGTATGGCATTTAAAAACACAGTGGAGCACTTCCTGTATTACTACATGACATCAAAAGCTGGTACAGAGTGTTTACTGTTTGAAAGAAAAACACAGCTCCGGGTCTGTTTTTGATGAGGAAACAACATAACATAGATCAGAAAACAGTGTAATATGAGCCCTTTAACAACTGTAAAACATATAGCCCGCACTCATGTGCTTTTGTCTTTGTGAACAATTTTAAAAGCCTGTACCTCTAGATTGGCTCTTAAATGAACCAAATCAAAATCCACATGTTACAGCAAAGATATATAAGCACTTTCTGGCACTCGGGTCTATAGAGGAACTGTGATCATGCAAACAAGTTATATTTCCCCAAATCTCTAAAACAGATAAGAGATCAGCACAAAGTTGGAACACAGAGAGAACTTTCTGTCCAAAATGTCAGTATGTATGTATGTCATAAATGCATGAGCAGATATTTTTATACTTACATAACACGTATACCGGGGTATGTGGTTAGCGGGTGGATTAGAAGTGGTCTTCTTTCCTCCCACTGGTTTGCACACGTTTGCATGGAGAATAATTTCCTCTAAAACGACCCAGAATAAGACTATGCAGTAACTTTGATTCAAATGTGAATAAGAAGTTGGCCTGTATTTAACATTAAAAGTGCACTGTGTAACTTGTTTGGGTAGAGGGTCTGTCACCTTAGCTGTCTCCATGTGTCTAGAATGTTCCACAGTATGGCCATAAATTTATGAATCTCCATGGAGACTTGGAAGCCAAATTACTCCACTCACAGTAAGAAGGGATGTTTATTAAGATATTTTTGTAGTTAAATAAATGCAAGACAGATTAGTTCAATACCATATTCTGGACAATTTAAACCAAAGTATGAACATCTCCATGGAGTATTGAGCAGACCCCCCAGCGGAAAAGTTCCACAGTGTACCTTTAAAACTTTGCAAATATTACTTCACTGACCCTGTTGTCATCACATATAGTGTTTACAGTCCCTGCCTTAACAGAGATCATCATAAACTCTGTCAGAAGTCCCTCATCAAACAGCTCCCCTTCATATATCATTTCACTGTGTTTACTTCTGTAGGTGTGTGTTTGTGTATGCAGGTGGCCTCCGCAGGTCAAAGGTCATGTTGTGTTTGTGGAATCATGTTGTTGTTGCTTCTTCTTGGGCAGATGGATGGTGCGTGTGGGTGGGCAGCAGTGGGCACAGCTGGAGACTAACTGTGAAAGTGCCAGACAGTGTGAACAACAAAAATATATTGCAAAGTTATCATTAAAGCAGAATTGAAAATATAACAACTTTTCATATTTTGAATTACAACAGATCCTTTTATCACTACTACCGAGCTACGGAATATGTTTGCCAGTCTGTTTGTTTGTTAGCCTGTTAGAATCGATCAAAAATAAACAATAGGTACAAAAAAGTTGCATCAACCAGAGAGTTATAGTTCAGTCCTTGCTGCTAGCACAAGATAGCCTTCTGTCATTGTGTCTTTGGGCAAAACATTGGAAGGAAGTGGGTCTGGCTTGACATTTATTCACCTGTTTACCCCTGAACAATTAATAGAAGATAGAAAAGAGCATGTTTTTTCCAGTTTATAGGTCAGGCTATAGGAGAACATTACCATAAACAGATTTGGGCTTTTCTTTACACAAACCACCCTGCCAACTCCAATCCCCATCAATTAGGTGATCAAATTCATTATCCGATCCCACACGAGAACCAGGGGGCTTATTCCAAAATGTTTACAGTTGTCTTTCAATTAGACCACTTTCACTTCCTCTATCAGATGTCATCCTGAAGGATTTTTCCCACAGAATCTGCACACAACAAAAACACTTCTTCATTCGCAACATCTGCCTGGACCGGGCCTCTCCAACACAAGCGCGTCCAGGAAAGCGTTGAGGGGGGTTTGCATAATGAGCCAGGGTTAGACAACTCTGGCCTTGTCCAACAGCTGACCCCCCCCCATCACCGCCAGCTCCTCTACACAGCTACTATGACCCACTGACCAATGCCCAGACCAAGACCAAGAGCCCTGCACAACCTCACTCGCACTGGGGGATTTGACCGCTTTCAAATAGGGCCAGACGTCAACGCCAAAGAACTTGTCCTATCACAAGCCAGGAGGGAGGGTTAGGAGCGCTGCATCTTCTGTGGCTGTCAGTTTTTCTATGTCAGTCCAAGTCAAATACTGATCCATGTTAGTAAATGAATCCTCGGACACCTGGTTAAACACAAATATCAAATTCATCTGAAACCGTAGAAATAACAAATAAATGTAATTTTGGGAGTTTTCGGGAATTCCAAACGATTCTGCTGAACGTTTTTATCATCTCAGAAGCTAAGCAAGACTCATCCTAGTTAGTACTTGGGACACTATGGGAGACTGGTGAGTATAAAAGGTGCCATCGTGCCATAATGTCATAGGGTGACCCGCTCTTCCAAGTATGAGTCTGGTGAGTTGATGGTGGCTGGAGGGCTTCGCAGCTTCGCTTTTTCAACCTACAAGCTCACTTAGGTTTGATTTTTGAAAACAGATGGAAAAATAAAACTATTTTGAAAACAGTCTTTGCATTTCTGTATCCTTTTACACCATCCATCCATCTTCTCCAGCTTAATCCGGCTGGGTAGCGTGGGCGGCTGTTCGCTGCCCAGTCCTCTGTGCACCTGACACCCCTATATACCCCTCTGTGAGTGGTGAGCCCACAGCATTACACCATTCTATAATATTCACTACCCTTGTTTCTGTCCAAATTATTTCCTGTTTCATACTGGACAAACAAGACTGTTGACACTTTCAACCTAAGCAACCGTACAGATATCTAATGGAAGCTTTGAAGGCTAAATGAGTGAGCGGGTACCAACTTCATAATGCTCTATCTGACCTATCCAAGTATCAAGTCTCATTATCGTGTATTGTCTCATAATCCATATGGACTTGCAGCTCCATGCCAAATGAGCACACTCCCTCATTAGATCTTTGTGGCCACTTCTCTGTCCCACTGAATTGTGTGTTTGTTGTTTTTGGAAATACTCCCTAACACCAGGCTATCCATCACTGCGGCTCTGATTTTAATTCCATGTAAGTGCCCATGCAAGCCAGTCAGGCTAATTATCTTTCTGTTGCTATGCTATGCCAGCCATCCCACTGTCTGGCATCAACATGTGCTTGGCTTTTTTGTGTATGCTAATGACTGACGTCCTTTACCACATATCCACAGGCAATGTCATCAAAAGCAGCGGGCCTGTCCATGTTAGCGATTGCATGGAGGTTGTATGATCCATTAAGTTGAAGGGATGACCTCTATGGCTGTTCTGGAGGTGTTCGCGTGCAGGAGGGGGTGTGTGAAAGCGTGTGGAGTGGACACAGGACGCACACCTGATTACCAGACGTTGGGATGTGCAGGGGATTTTGGGCCAAGGATCAGGGCACGGGGAGGTTATCAAAGTGCTTGTGTTATCTGGTGCTGCATGGTGCCGCACTGAGTCATACACAGAGACAGAGGACAAAGTGAGTGAAGGTGAGCTGAAAGCAACAACATGCAAGAGGTAAAACATTCAAGAGGACAAAAATGTAGACAGAATAAATAAATTACTGTATTTTAAAACTGAGCTGGGGGATTGTATGGGGAGAATTTTCTGTAAAACTGTCAGACTGCAGATGTTTGACCTGGTTTCTGGTGAATATGTGTGTAATTACTGAGCCTATCCACATAAAACAAAAACTGGCACACAATTCAACTTCTTCTCAGTCCAAACAAACTGTGGTGAAATTATGTTTCCACAATAGCTTCAGAAAATGGTGCTATTAATCAAGGTAAACACAACCAATAAGATTAAGCTGACAATATGTATAATTCAAGCGATAAAAACACAATTTAGTCTTTCACATCTGAAGGTGCGCTTGGTAACTGATATGAAGTTGGTTTTGCTTTGTTTGCCTGTAATGTTCCACAGTGTGGTGTACTGTTGCTATCTCCATGGAGACACCACCAGACCAGTTCTCACAGTAAGTTGGAGTGTATTTACACAGACTTTATGAGAAATTAAAACACCAGTGCAAGATAAATATGTTTAATACCATACTACTATAGAATACCAAAATACTATGGAATACCAAAATACTATGGAATAACACAATACTATGGAATACTAGAATACTATGGAATACCATACTACTATGGAATACCAAAATACTATGGAATACCAGAATACTATGGAATACCATTATACTATGGAATACCATAATACTATGGAATACCACAATACTATGGAATACCATACTACTATGGAATACCATACTACTATGGAATACCAAAATACTATGGAATACCACAATACTATGGAATACCGAAATACTATGGAATACCAAAATACTATGGAATAACACAATACTATGGAATACTAGAATACTATGGAACACCATACTACTATGGAATACCAAAATACTATGGAATACCAGAATACTATGGAATACCATTATACTATGGAATACCATAATACTATGGCATACCAGAATACTATGGCATACCATACTACTATGGAATACCATACTACTATGGAATACCATACTACTACTATCAAAGTTGGCTAGATTGATGGTGGTTAAATGATGAGTCCCGTTAAGGTGAATGATTCGATAGATTCAAAAATAGTGTTGCAAACACAAGAAGGGCCTAAAGGCATAGTGTTTTATAGTGCTTGAGCAGGAAGGCTGCGGGTTCAATTCACAAATACTGCCCTGTAATGGCATAAAATGTAGAGCCCAGTTCAGGGCCTGGGAAACATTTGACTACTGAAAGGCTTCCTTCAAACCTCAAAAATGAGCTCATGCATTTTGCACAAACAGTCTGAATGAGGGAAAGGGCGTGATAAATGACAAAGAGGTGCTAACAATACCAAAGCACCTCTGCCCACTGAACCAACCTCAGTAAAAGAAAACACAGCAGTCACTTTTACTCAAAGCAGGCGGCTGGACAATGTTCAGGGTATGATCGGAGAAGATTACGTCACTTTTCCATCACTGCCATCCAAAAACACTATTGTTCCTTGTGTATATTGTTATTCTTCGGAAATATTCAAATGAAGCCAGGAAACGTAAATCATAATGCATGTCTGTTAATTTTACATGCACATCATCTGCCATCATCTGTTTCTCAACCCTGGTCCCTGGCTGCATACTGTGAGGTCTGGTCCAGTGGCTGTTTTCCTTGTAGTCATTATAATAATGTGTTTTGACACCATCAGGTCTCCTGCAGTCTTCTGCTTTGACACAATACTCGTACACCCCCTCGTTTTCTTTTCAACAGTGAGCTGCCCCCATTCAATATAAAGGGTTCAATGGGTTCACCCTAAACTAAAGGTGAGGTACAGCACTTTGTCTTTGTCACTCAGCTGATTGAACGAAATTACAAAGTGTATTACAAGTAAGAAGATATTTGGATTCTAGTTGACACATGTGAAGTAAAAAATGCCATGAATGTCTTTGCATGAATATGAAAATAGGAAATAAGAAAATGTATGATTTTAATATTTTAAAGCACCAGTAATTTAAATATTGGTAATATGTGGTAAGTTGCACTCTGTAAGATTTCTAGTGGAGGGTCTGCCACCTGCTTATCTCTATGGAAATGTTATTGCTTTGTCTAGAATGTTCCCCAATATAGATTAAACCTGTCTATCACAAGGGAGACAAGCAGGTTACAGCACTACACTACATTACAATTCAGATCTATGGAGAGTCACCCCCAGTCACAGAAGGAATTACTGTATTTTGCAAGCAATAGAAACACCCATAATGAATAAATGCTAGATGGATATGTTTAATGCCATACCATGGGACATTCCAGGCAAAGCATTTCCATGGAGACAAGTAAGTAGCGGAGCCTCCACCAGAAAAGTTGCGTAGTGCACCTTTAACTTCTTTTCCCTGTCAAACTTCCACATCTCATGCCTCTACCTCAGCATTCCTCCAGTAGTGACACATAAGTTCTGCTTCCTCTGTGACTCACGGCTGACTCACGGCTGGACTCTGCATGTGGAGATACAATGCCCAAATGTGGCCCTTTCCTTCTCCTTTCTGCCTGCTGCCTCGGGTCCCTCTGTGACCTGGGCACATAACACACACAATAGTCACCGGTCAGTTTGACAGCTTCAAGTGGCACCCCCCCCGCAGCCCTGCCGTGCTCCACTGGAACGTGAAGTGGAAGAAATAATCTGTAAATCTGTGTGATCATGATGACATTCCTCTGTGGATTTGCCCCTAAAAGAATCCCTGTGTCCAGCTCTCTCCACACCTGCCGCTGCTGTAATCTCTCCTTCATACTGGATCATTAAGAGTTTTGACCAAGTGGGACAGTGCAGGTCTACAGTTACACTAAATGAGGACGAATGAGGCCCTAACCCACTTATTCTGCTTAGTCACAGGCTACAGATCTCTGGGTGGAGTGCACACTGTTTGTCAAGTTACAAAGTTAATGTGAGGGCCCATTCAGGTGCTGACAGATACAATAACAGGCAACAGATGCTTGGACGACAGTGGGGAAGATCTAGTCACAATGGTAATGTTTTTAATGCTGTAAACATCAATATATTATGAAAATATTAAGCCGAATGAATCATGTCAGATATAGGGGGATTCTCATGGACCCCTCAACACATTGCGCTCAGCTGGTGTTGTAATATAATTCAATATTGAAATAGTTATGTCTATAGTCAGTGTTATTGCTGGCATTTTTCAGCTTTAATGCAATGCAGTCCCACAAGTTTATACAGCACTAAGCTGATGGCTTTAGTGTCCTTTCTCCTTTGTCAAGGATCTATTACTTCTGGTGGCTGATATGAAAATGATTGTTTCTCTCTTTTTATTTACCTTTATGGGCAGACAGTGGTCGACTTATTACTGAAATGCTGGTGGGTTTGTGTCCCAGCTTTGGTCAAGAGCTGTTGGTGTGTCCTTGGGCAAGAAACTTCTCTCGCACTGCCTATGTGTGCAGTTGGCAGGCTGTTATTGCAGATTGGCAGCCTCCAGTTAGTCAGCAACAGAGCAGCTCTGTCTTTAAGCAATATAAAATTAGGGCTTATAGTATGTGAAGTTTCCCACTTTTTTATCATAGACCATTAACAACCACTAAACATTGAGCTTAGATTACACCATGTTAAATAGCTGACTTCATAAATGCACTATCACTCCTCCCTCATAAAACCATCCACCTGTGTCTGTGGTGGAGTCTGGCCAATGGGAGTCGCTGCTAAAGGTGGCCGATTTACAGGCAGACCTCCAGCTGGCAGAGGAATGTCACAACCTGTGTTTGAGCTGTAAAGCCCCACATAATTACAGTGGCACCGCGTCCAACATCCAGCCCAAACAAGCACCTTTCGCCGGGAACAGGATCAGCGCCTAATGTTATGTCTGGGCCCAGATTTACTCCTGTGCTGGAGGAGAGGATGGACGGAACGAGGATGGAAAGGAGGAGAGGAGGAATGTGGAATATGCAGCAGGACTCTGACCTCTGTGAAGGTGAAGCAGGGCTGACATCATTACCATAGCTGGCGTGTGTGTGCTTGTACTGGAGCAGGGATGAGAGAAGGTACCTGTAGGTCAAACAACATAAAAGGAGCAAGTTATGAGCCTATGTATAAGCAGAGTGTTTGGGTGTAAAACAGACACATTACACCTGTCAACATGTTCAGACAGAAATTGTATTATTCTTGTAAAACTGTTCAAATATGGCTACACCTAAGCTCACAAAATGCACAACTGTACTGAGTGTTTAGTGAGATGATTATGCAATAGTGTACCTTTTACAGTAACAAAATGCAGGCCAATATAGTAAGTAGTACCATCAGCTGAAACGTCAAACACATACACATAGTCAGACCACCTGATTTAAAAGCCATTCCATGCATTTTGTATCTGAAATAATAATGTCTAATATCAAAAATAGAAATGAGCTATGTTATTGTACATCCATCCTCAAGATGATTGACACAAATTTACTCAAGTCTACTTATGCTGTTTTACAGCGTAAAACTAAGAGATTATATCCTTAATCTCTTAGTTTTAGTTGCTGAAGTATAGTGAGAGTGAGGGCCACAGACTGGTATTCAAGGGAGAGGCTGTCAAATTGGGGTGACCAGACATTTCTATTTACCTGGGACAGTCCCAGTTTTGAGCCCTCTGTCCCCTGCCCCATCAGATTTATTCAAAAGCCCCTCCCCTCTTTGTGATTTGCCCCAGTTTTATACAAGAAATGTCACAGGTGTCCCTATTTTGAACAGTTTGATCTAAATCAGGACTAAAACAGCACTGTCACAATTTTGACTAATCTAAAAAGAGTAAAGTGGCACATAAATTGCCGTTTGTTTCTCCAAAATACAGAAAACTGTGTTTGCAAATCATCCCAACCCCAGTGTGTCCCAGTTTAGATTTTTGAAAATCTGGTCACCCTAAGTCAAATGGATCATTTGCTATAGTTTCACTGAGTCACCTTAACTTCATTTTAGGCTCAATCTGGAGCCTTAATGTAAGGCTTGTTTCCACAAACAGTTTTGAACTTAATAAACCATCCATTCATCAATTTTCGTCTGCTTATCCTGGCCGGGTTGTGGGGGCAACTTTCTGGGTGGATGCCGAGCTGTTCCCAGGTCAGCCGAAAGTCCTCTTAGTGTGTCCTGGGTCTTCCTCTGTGCCTCCTTCCGGTGGGACATGCCCAGAACACCTCCCCAGGGAGGCGCCTGAGCCACCTCAGCTGGTTCCTCTTGACGGGGAGGAGCAGGGGCTCAACTCTGAGCTCCTCCCGTGTGGCTGAGCTCCTCTCCCTCACCTCGCCCTCAACCATTTCTATCTCCCATATTTCCATACAGTACATACATTATTGAACGTTTTCAACATGTACCTATAGACTGCTCTCATCATGGTGATCTTTGATGCTTCCTCTCGTTTCCTTCTAATTTATAACGCAAAATGTAACTTTAGAGAAGGCTAGAGGTCATCTGACTTAAAGATTTGTTCCCTTATTGCTAGAGCTGAAGTTTCTCTCTGATCTATGTGTTGCTGCCCCCGTGTGGACAAACGCAGGCTAATGCAAGTACAAGTTTGAAATAGTTTTCAAACGTTATCCCGTTTAATTTAGAAATGATTACTTTTAAACAATTGACCTATCATTCGAGTACGTGTTTGTAGACCCCCAACAGCCTGCAGACAGAGATCTTTCTACTCTGAGTAATTTCCTGTTTTTTCTCTCAGCACCGACCTCCATCACACAATACCAGGAAGACCCGCACGTTATAGTGTCTAGACGGGCTCTGTCAGACTCAGCTGCGTCTAAACACAAGAAACAACAGCCAGACTGAGACTGGACACCGAGGGGGTCAACGAGGCCAAAGGAATAAACAAGCAGAATATTACTGCACAACCCATCATTTAATGTGGGAAACTTTGGAAAGTCAGTTTGAAATATGATCATGTTTGTTGTATGCAAGACTCAATAACCTTTAGAAGAGCAAAGGTCAACTTACCAAAAGCGTTACACTTTGTGTTTGTACTTACATTTTCAGCCTGTAGAGGGCGCACTTACACAACTTTCTAAATGCTGAGCTTTCTCTTAGGTCACTTAAGTTTATGACCTAATTTAACGCTGTCTCATGATTAGAATCATAGTAGTCTGGATAAAACGTGACGAGAAATTCGAGCCAAAGCGTAAATAAATAAGACAATCATCAATAGTCGTCATTGAGATATTCACAAAACAGTAGGCTGTCACAAACAATGAATCGGATTTTGTTACATTTGACAGAAAAAAGGTTCAAAGAAAGAAGAAAGAAGAACAATCAATGAAAACAAAACCCATAGCACACGTAGCTGAAATAGCTGAAAGGACAAGGAACTGTGTTATATACTGTTATTTATTTTATAGCCTGCTTAAAAATCTATCTTTGATAGCTACGTAGCCTATGTATTTACATGTTCGGCTATTCTTTTTCACATTCTGTGGTCATGTCTGTTTTCTGGGCTGGAGGAAGAATTGAAAAACACATACACAGTGTCCATAGGCTTTTACAGTTACAGATGTCGAAGTCTTATTTGGAGGTAAATTCTAGAAGTCAAAAGGGGTTTCCACATCATCATAACATTTTCACTCTGTTACTTCTCAAGTTGAGAAAAGTATGACAAACCAAGAGTTGTGTTGACAAGATAAACTCAAGATAAACTCATTGGATCTGTGTTTTCAAAGTGCACATCAGATTGGGTCTAAAAATATGGCATAATAGCACACATCTTAGGTTACTGCACTCTGGAGACTTGGGATGTGTTATTGTTAGTGAAAGCTGCGGATCGGGCCCTCCCCCCTCTGAACTTTGAGGGCTTCTCTGTGCAGGCCCGCTGCTTGTTGCACGTGTGATGAGGAGGACCGTTCTGTTGTGAGTAAAAGTATGGGACAGACTACTTGGAGCCATCTCCCTCATGCCCAATGTACCTGCCCTGACCAGGAACTTTAGCCTGTTATTAAACCTGGATAATGTTTGTACAAATAAAATGAATATTGGGGTAAGAAGATACAGGCATGAGTGATGAGGACGAGTAGAACCCTGAGGGCTACACTGTGTCTGTGGTCAGGGCCAGCTCCACTGTCATCCACAGCTGAAGACTGTCAGTGCAGCCAAAAAGCACATCTGGCTTTCTCATAATGAAACACAATAGTCCAATGCTCACTCTGCTCTCTGCAGATGAGAAGAGAGCAGCCAGTGTCACAGGCAAGTTTGTTTGCTCCAGTACCACTCTGCAGCCAGTGATGTACTGTACAAAAACAGCATTTGTTTGTTAGTACACAGCTTCAGTATTAGGCAGTGGAATTAAAAAAATGTAGAAAGTGAAGAAAGTATATTGTCCATCATAAATTTACTTATAAAATACAAATACAATGGTGTTGAGTTAAATATTTATTCAAATAGGTTGTTTAACAAGTACTTAGTTCAAAGTCAAAATTGATGTGTGAGACGTCCCTCTACAGTGCCCTGGGCCACTCTTGTCTGTATTTAAAATGTGTGTACTATTTTTACTATGCTTTTATATTAGTCTATGAATGTTATATAACTACCAAAACAAATGATAGCATGCTCGCTGGTGGTATAGTGGTGAGGTTACCATCTCGGCGTCCTGTATTTGACTGTGCTGAATGTCTCTGTCCTCTCTCCCCCCATTTAAACAACAACAAATATTTGATTAGTAGCAATGTTGTTATGAAAATTATCAACTTGATCTATTAATTTATATATAATGTTGAAATAATCTAACCTTCCAGAGAGTACTTTTTGGCAGTAGTACTATTAGGCTACAGTTTTCTAACTTTGACCTAAAACGCTTGTGCAAGTCTTTTCACACCTCATATTGATTGTCATATATTTTGCCAAACCCAAAAGCCTCTCTTCTCTGGCCCACTTCTCTCCCTCCTCTTTTCAACATCCTTGCACAATAACACAGAGGAGTTGTGCTCAGATTACGCGTTCAGGTCGGCCCGCTCGATTGCTCCCCCGGGCCAGAGCAGAGGTACGAGACAGGGGGTGGGGGGGCAAGAGGGGCAGGAGGAGGAGGAGGGGGTGGTTGCTCACATGTCCGGGCCTGTAGTCCAACCTCCTGCACCTGTTCTGGAGGCTCACTCAGGCTGTACTGACACCTGTACAGCAGCTGGGGCAGACAGGACACTGCTCGCACCCCTGGTCTGTCCCGTACCCCATGACCCCTCTCACTGTATACGTGTGGATTCGTACATGTGAGCGTGTGTTGTGTAATGTGTAGTAGCATAATCAGGTTCGTCATGGATATCCGAGAGCCACCAGGGCCGAGAGTGACCCCAGCAGGAGCACGGATTGTGGGGCAGAGCTGCTCACAGCCACCCCCCCCAGCCCCCCTGCTCATGGCAATCCCCCCGGCTCATGGTCAAGGCCAAATGTATGAGAGTCTGGCCAAAAGGGACAGGATTCATGACCGGGTAAAGATGAGATAGAACATTATTGATCACACACTGGAGAATTTCCCATGTCCAGGCAGCTCTTAAAGGCACACTGTAGATTTTGTAGTGGGGGGTAGTGTTATTGGTTTATCAGGAATGGTCAAATGCCTTTAAACCAGTGTATCATGCATTTAGAATTACAAGTGCTTTGTTGCCAAAACAAAACAAAACAAACAAAAACATTAATTCATACATTCTTATTCTTATTCTAATATATATTTTTTATATTTTTAATTTTATAAACATGACCTGACCATATACAGAGAATGAAAAAAAAAACATGTATTTGTCTTCAACATCCAGCTGAAGCCACTTGAAACCCACGTTCAGTTGTGATTGTACTTCCCTTTTTAAACCAGCAGCAGGCTACACACTGCATCTTTAATATTTAACAACGTTAAGAACAGATCAATATTCAACAACACCGGATGCATGACATATAAAGTGTATATGTATATTTATATCATTTCAGGAGAGTCTACGTAAACACTGCAGTTGCTACCATGGGGCTTGTACTTCTCTGGTAAAACTTGTTACCAAATGAGTCACTCACAGAGGCTGACAGCACACTCCCCCACTGCAGTCCTCACAGCACAATCTGTCACAAATATCATTGGCTTTGAACCTCTGTGGTCAGAAGTGTGCATGTGTTATGTGTTTGTGAGACTGTGTCTGGAGTACATTCCCCTGCGACCTCTCTGTCATTGTGTGTGTTTGCAACAGCTTTACCATGGTAACCATTACTGCCCCTCATATGAACTGCAGTTGTGCGATGCCACGGTACAAACTCTCATATTCTAACTGATCTCGTTCACTGTGTTACACCCATCTATCTCTCTATTCCACAGAGCCGACCTGTCAGAAACAACTGTGTGGCACCAGCAACACTTCTCTTGAACCACAATCAGGTCTGCATCAAGACAGAATAGATAGAAATATGCAGAAAGGACTGCAGTAATATTAAAAACACAGCTAGAGTGCACTGGCTCATTCTTTCAAATTATGACACAAATACCAATTTTGTAACTTAGCCTGTTGCATGGGGGTGTGGGTTGTTTTTATGTTTATGTTGTGTTTATGGAAGGATTTGGTCTTAGGTACTTATCAAGTATCAAACTACTTTTAACTGTTTCACCTGTGCAGAGTCAAAGTGACAGGTGACTGATGGCAGCATTAAATCCAAGTGTCTGAATGGAGCCACATACAAACATGTTTTGCCTGTGCCGGTTGGCCAGGGTTGTCAGGGGCTTTACTCTGCTCTCCTGCTCTGCTCTGTGTTCCCATCACTCTTGTTCATGCTCTTTCAGGCTCTTCATAAAGCATGTTGCTTTCTATGAAACGGCCTCTCTGTTAACTCCACTATCTACACAGGCCTACTTCTATGTTGTGTTTTGTGTGCCTGTCCCTCCTCCTCCTCTGTTTGACTAAGTCTGTAGTAGTAGTAGACAAGGCGGTCTCTGTCTGAGCAGCTCTTGTGTGAACACATGCATGTGTGTTTGAAACTGTTCATGTGTGTGTGTCTGTGTGTGTGCGTGTGGGTGTGTGAGTGTGTATGTGTGCGTGTGTATGTGTGTGCATGTGTGTGTGTGTGTGTATGTGTGTGCATATGTGTGTGTGTGTGTGTGTGCATATGTGTGTGCATGTGTGTGTGCATGTGTGTGTGCGTGTGTGTGTATGTGTGTGCATGTGTGTGTGTGTGTGTGTGTGTGTGCATATGTGTGTGTGTGTGTGTGTGTGTGTGTGTGTGTGTGTGTGTGTGTGCATATGTGTGTGTGTGTGTGTGTGTGCATGTGTGTGTGTGTGTGTGCATATGTGTGTGTGTGTGTGTGTGTGCATATGTGTGTGTGTGTTTAAGCACGGCTGGGCAGAGCCTGGGGGCTGTCCTCCTTTGTCCTCCCCACATCTCCAGAGATGGATGTGTCTCCAGGGAGTTGGGCCCTGAAGAAAAGCACCTCCAGCTCACTCATATTAAATTCTGCTGAGCAAATATGCTCTGTTTTCACTCTCTGCCTTTTCACAAGTTTCACATTTGGACTCAAAGTTTCTTCATTGATGATCATTTGTGATGTGGATTATGACCACAGATTTTACCTTAACATGAATGTTTTAAGTAATGTTTTTAATCTAGGATGGATCGTTTTTTTTGTTTTTTTTCCACAGACCAGCTTCTATTTTGGAATATATGAACATGATTTTCAAAGTAGTGTCAACTTTGTTAATTTCCATGTCAAAAATCATAATCAAACATTTTAAGCTGTCATGTTTTTATTGGCTCATAAACTCTAGTTTGGCTCTTTTTTTAAATAAATAATTTGAATCAGTAATCTCTTTCCTCCACACACCCCCACCTCACCCCCACTAACTTTACCATCAGCACCTGTGGCCCCTCCCCTCCTCACTATCTCTCTCTCCTTTTGGCCGACTGCCTGACAAAACTTCACAGCTTTGTGCGTGCGAGCTCTGGTTAGCACACGCAGTTTGACAGCATAAAAAAATCACATAAGAAAACGATATGGAGCGATTGTCTCAAGTTCAGCTGCTACTGCCATGTTCTACCACCTTATTTGTCACCATATGTGCATTTCATTCTACCCACATTTTAAGTAAAAGGAGATTTTAATAGCCCTGCACCTGCTTGCTAATAAATGGTACAATAAAACAGCTGGGGATGTAAAATGTGATTTCCTTAAATTCAAATCGTGCCAGTTTCTCAAAACGTTCTTGCTAGAGACATATGTTTCCAATAGCCGGTCCACTCTTGTTTGGAAGACCTTTGTATGCCGGCCATAACTTTGTCTTGTCACATGTCGTATAAGTAGTGATGGATGTGTGTGAGCATGTGGCATTGATTGGGTGACAGTAATCTGGTGACAGTCTCTCAAGGTTATAGTATTGCTTATATTGTTTCCAGTACACATCGCTCCTCTGGCTGTAGGAGCCCAGCTGGTTTTCATTAGCTCTCCTGCCAAACAGCCATCAGTCTCATTCACAGCTATCGAGCGAAAGGCAGGAGAAGAGAGGAGCTGCAGAAGTTGAGGCAAGTTTTCGAAGTGTGTGCCAAGCCGTGCTCACGCCAATGCGCTGTTATTATAAAGTTCAAATGGCTAAAGTAGTGATTTTATTAAGCGTTTGATAAAAAGAGGCCATTAGACACGGCAAGTACTGAGCATTTGTTGGAGAATGATGGGAGTGAACTTTATCTGGTTGTTTTTCTCTCTTAACTCTACAGGTTTAAGACTGGTCCAAATGTTGATCTTTGAGCTAAACACCTAAGAGCTGGCTGAGTATAGCTAGCACGAGGCCTGTGACAACATTTACTATACGTTGACTTATCGTTCAATATATGAAAGCTGGAACAATACATTTTGGGGCTCCATATTTATCGTATGTACAATTTCTTTGCAAAAGTGGGGAAGATTCTGCTGTTTTTATGTAATAATGTAAGATTTGAAATGTAGAGGGTTGAATAAATAACCATCTTTAGATAATTATTGGTTAATTCTGTTACTTAATTCTTGCAGTTCATGTCTTTTAAAATAGTTTACATGGATAATCCTGCTTTATTTTATTATTTTTTTAGGCATATGTCACACTTTTTTCTCAATAGGTCCAGCTAGCACTCACGCCTCACAGCATGAAGGTCCTATGTTCCAATCCTGGGCTGTGTAGAACCTTACTTTATGCACTATGGGTTTCTTTGTAGTACTTCAGGTTTGCCACCAACCCAAAATATGCAAAAGGCAAATTTTCAAGCTAGATAATCGTGGCCAAGATCCTACCTCAGGATCTGGAGATGGTTCCCTGCACTGCAATTACACTTACACCTCATACATCCCATCCTCATATTAAATTATAGTCGTGAGCAACTGTTTAATAATAATAATGATGATGATGATAATGCATCAGTTTTATACAGCGTTTTTCTGGACACTCAAAGACGCTTTACAGAGCATTTTTCATTCACTCCCAACTCACACACACATTGTAAATCAAATTTTTAATTGTTTCAAGTATTACAGATACTACATCAGTGAAATTGATGAAAAGTAGGTGAGTGGATTTGATCAAGAAGGAGTAATCCGATATTTTGATTGCGCTAACATAGACTTGGCTGAGTTATGTTTTTGCTATTGAACTTTTGTAACTGATTATGCAGAATAATAAGTAGCTGCCATGAGTCATGTTTTGGCTGGTTTCATGGAAGTTAATTATGAGACTTCATTCAGAGCTAAAGATTTAAATCTACAGGTATCAGACTAGCACAGAGCATAGGTCTGAATAAGTGCTGAATGAGGAGATATAATGACTGGACAGATGAAGGGAAAGTCTCTGGTTAAATTGGTGTCTTTATGTGATCATTGCTCTTAAATGTGTGATCTTCAAACAGGCCGATATGACCAGGAGTAAAGGCTAATCCCCCTCATGTGACCACAGAGCTTTGACTCAGCCTGGACTGAGAGGAGAGCAGCAATTAGACTGGCCCATCTCCCATCACAGACACTGGAGTCACCCTGGGGCCCGCTTTCATCTAACTCTCTAATTAGCCCCAGCCAGGAAATGAACAAAAAATATCTTTTGTTTTCACACACACAAATCCGTCCTCATCTGGAGAAGATTGCATCGGACTCCAACAACAATTACACAGTATGTTTGCTTCTCTGGGCCGGGCAGGTTTTCGCACAAAAGCTCAGTGGGTGCTGCCAAATGCGCTCAGCTGGCCACTTTCCAAAGAGACTAAACCGCGAGTCACATCCACTGCTCTGGTGCAGACTATCACCTGAAGCGGTGGAGAGTCCGAGCACCCCGCTGGGACAGGGGATTAGGCTTTTTAAAACTGCTCCCTATGGCCCCGAGGCTTTCTAATGGGCACTGTGTAATAAAAGGTACAACAGGCTGATCAACAGTCTGTGCAAATGTGGTATATTAGGAAATGAGTAATTTAAGAAGTGAGAATTGTTCCACTGTTTCATAGCCTGTTATTGACTGTACGGTGCACTTAATCTTCTGTCCTTTTGACTTTTCACTTTTGTGCAGGTTTGTTAGTAACTCTGTTGCAGCCCTACACTCTCACAAAACTGTCACAATGTGCACAAGCTGCTACTGTTTGTGACTGGTAAATGTAAGAAAAACAACATGAATATTTGGGACAGATTCATTGTTTTGATGATGGCAAATGCATGTAGGAGTTAATAATAATAATCTTGTAAACAGCTTTTTCAAGAACTATGTGAAATCCTTTATTGTCCCGAAGAAAAGTTTATTTCTGGCAACTGCAGACTTCATAGCCATACATGACATGAATGCGGATACAAAACTAAGGTACGATAAACAACAATGATAATATCTCACTATTGCATATAATTGTACAACACAACATCTGTTGAATTTTCAGTTTGATCAAGTAGTTTTTGTACAAAGTAAAAAACACTGAGGCACTCAAAAAGTACAAAACAATTGAAAGCCTCAATAATAGTACTTTTAATGCTTTTTGAGTGCTTCAGTTTTTTGCATTTGAAACTGGTCCCTATTTTGAATTTTGCACAATCTCTACATATCCCCCAAAAGCTTTGTGGGATTATCTGTCATGTGTTTCTCTTGCATGCCTGAATGACAAATAAAGAACCTTGAACCTTGATCCTTGAAGGATTTTCTTTTTGTCTCCAAACCATTTGCAGCACTATCTTCTACACGTTTTGTTGACATGTGCACTGTGACAGCTGTAAACACCAGGCCCACATTAGTTCATGTGACCTTTATACACACACTTTCACACACACATTAGGTTTCCACAGATTTTGGGGACATCACACTGACATTCATGTTCCAGTAACTGAAACTAATCCCTTGACTAGCTTAACCTAAAACCTGACCATACCCTATTTTAACCCCTTTCTTAACTTTACACCTTGTCCTGGGCACAATAATAAAGCATTTATTTTTGTCCCCTTAAGAGAATCAGTTCACCATGATTTGAGTGTATACAGATTTTCGTCCCCACTGTGTGATAAATATCTGCCCACACACTCTCGCACATTTTCACATTCACACACACACTTTGAGTCGCACAATCACACGTGCACACTCGAGCGCCACATGACCAGATGAAGAGGAACCATTGTTTGCCATCACAGGACCTCTTAGCCAAGACACACTGTTCTCCTTCTGCTTTGACATTGTGCTGCAAACCACCAGTCTAGTTTGAATATTCTGTGGTCTGCAGGCCTCCACACATGATCCTCTGTCCACATGTCCGTCACTAGCGTCTGAATATAACCACTGACTTTCTCCTGGATCTCGCCCACACTGTTCCGAACTCATAGAGCTGTCAGACTGTGGCAGTCTGTGACAATGCCAAGCCATTAGCCCACTGAGCTAAAAAGTACCACGGGTCAAAGCGATGACCCCTGTCCATAAGGCCTGAAGGGGGCCCGAAGGATCAGGGGTCAAAGGTCGCGGTGGGGCGGGCATAAATGACCAGCTCTAACCTCTGTTCTCCATTCGGGCCACACCGGTCACAAGGCAAACATGTTAGCTTATGATTTATGAGCTAATGCACTCTTTCACTACGTTTGTTCTCCGAGACTATTTATAAGTGCTGACATTTACAACTCTAACCTTGTTCCACCTATTGCTTATAAAACAAACTGTGAAACTGCAGCAGGAAAGATGATGTTTTAACTTGTTTCTTGCAAAAATATATTTGGCACAATATTTAAACAATTTTATTCTTGGAAGTCTGAAGAATTACCATATATACCTGGAATGTAAGAGAGAGCAAGGCTGTGTTTTCGCAGAAATCAAAAAGGGAAGTAAAAGTGTAAAGCATTTGCATCTGACCAAAGCAAAACTCCACAATTTGTTGATGTCATGAAGTACATGAGCAAATGTTCATGAAAACAGCAAAATGAAGCTTGAGTTATTAAAATGAGTGTAGAAAGTGATGGTTGTTGTATGCAAATGTATGTGATAGGTGCCATATGAGAGGGACTTGAATTCACACCTGGTCTCCACAGTGTCACTCTGATAGACACAGAATATGTTAATTAAAGTTCACAGAAAACCAGTCCCTTCAGCACACCCCAGAGAAGAGTTTAAATCCCATCACAGCACAGGCATATGGCAGTAGTAGTAGTAGAATATGCAGTAGTAGGCATAGTGGAGTAGCAGGTGGTGAGGGCTGCATACAGCTGTGTGAAACCACATCTCCTTCAGGGAAGTGCACCTGTGACAGAGTCTGACCCGACAACCACATCCCCTGCAGCCCACAGCCAGAACCTCAGCACCTAACACACTCTCCTCACACAGCTAAGGAAGTACTTTTCACCCTTTTTTGGGGTGTGGGCTCAGTACTTTTTGTTGTAGTCGGTAGGTTAGGGTCCCCCTTTTTGTTAACTCCCACACAATTTGTTCTGGCATAAAAAAAGAACAAGAGCAATGACGCATAAAAATTACAAAGCTTTATTTAATAAACTTGAAGATTAAAAACCCTAACCTTAACGCTAATCCATTTTGTTTAAGGTGCAGCAATATATGACAAAGAACCAACAAATTAACCTTTCTATCTGTAGAATGTTACAAAAAAATAACTAAATACAATAAATTAAAGTTAGTAAAGTCAAACCAAATGTTAATGAAAAACAAAACAAACTAATTTAACTTACTGTAAGTGTGGGGTGCTGTGCAATTTGGTATTTAAAGTGAGTGTGATAAGGTACATGAGGATGCATTAAACACATTCTAATATCAAATGGGCTGATGTGGCTCTATAGTGATTATGGTTTATATGTTGTAAAGTTGAGTTTATTTATGCAGATTAGTAATAGTAATAATAATGATGATAGTTTTAATATAAAAATGTTAATGGTTAATTGAAAATCGATCATTAATTCTCCCGACGACTGATTAAGAAAATTAAATAAAATGCCCATCCTAAGTGTGAACTACTTCAATTTATGGTTTATCACCCTCAGTGTAATCTGTCAAAATGACAGATGTCAGATTTTCCCGTCAACGTTAAAAAAATTCTGTCAATGACGGAGAATATTCCGTTAATGCAACCTCTGCTCTGGAGTAGCGCAAGAATATTAGCAGCAGCGGCAATCTGTTACACAGGGAACAATAGGTTAACTTCAGTTAGACCATTAACAACCACCACCCCCAGGTATGCAACAAAAAGGCATTTGCATAGAATTTAGACAAACACACCTCATATGGGGCTTGAACGCGATCGGAGCAGCTGCCGTCACCACTGATAACTCCATACGACACCTTTAACCCAGTTATCATATACACCATATTAGTACAAGCTTTAACAGCAATCACTATCACAAACATCCAGCTACTTACACGAGCCGCTTCCAGCTACCCGCAGAAAGCCAATGTAAGGAAACCAGGTTTTCCATTGACCAAGTCAAAATTCAGAGAAGAATATTGCTAAATCAAGCAGTAAAAGGCAAATACTTGCTCAAGGAGTCTGTGACATTCTCAGGCAGAGACTGAATGTTTACGCCTATACAATGATTTTTATACGCAAACTATTGAGGGAGGCTACCATGGTGTAGACTTGGCGCCTCTTGGTTGGTGCACAGACCAGCCAGGCCTCTTGGCACGTTGCACAGTCTTATCAGACGTGATGAGCATCCCCGGATTCATCTTACTCCCCTTACAAGAGCATCTTCCTGGTCTGATCAAGGTGGCGAGTCATGAGTCAGCACATCCCTGTCAATAAGTCCTTGCCCTATTTAGTTAATTGATTAGACGTATAGATAGAAAATAGAATATTTTGTACATGAACTGAACCTATCTCTGCGTTAAACAGCTGTAATCTAGTTTTCTGTGTCATCATATAGTGAACTATAGCACATCAATTACACCATAGCAGCAGTTATACCAACTGAGCCTGATTATTTGCCCTAACACCAACAACACTACAGTCGATGATGTGCACCCTCTTCTAGGTTCTAATCAGTGACGCAGCAAGCACCACACACGGCATTGCCTTCACAGATGCATTGCGGTGGGAAATGATAATACCGCTGACCACCTTGTTACATTGTCAAGAGGGTTGTTGGTTCAAAGAAACTTTATAGCTCCACCGTGGTTATATTTTATTGTACCTTTTTAAAGCTATTGTCCAAAATAATGAGTGAAAGAGTTGATCAAACCACCAGATGCAAGCTTTTTATTATAATAGTTGATTCTTCAACAGTGGGATGTTGGGTTAAATAAAAATATAAGTGGACACTGACAAATCAGAATGTTTGGTTATGACAGTTTATATTATTACAAAGAACAGTTGGCTCAGAGAAGTTGATAAGACCTACACTGTTAGAGGCCTATAAACTCTCTTGTCAGCGTGTTGATTTTGGAGAAGCCAGAGCTGATACTGTTTCATTTTAATGGTAGACCTTATCATATTTAAGCATAATGCGCTGTAACCCATCCTTGAGTGGAAAGATTAAAAAAATTGAAACAGGCTATGACAGATAACAATTTACAAAGCAACAAAACACTTAAAATACCACCACTGCCCTGCTGGCGCTGTGTGCTTTGAGTCTGTGTATCACAATTCCCCCTGATTGTGTCTGAAAACAAGGCCTTGTGACACGGTGACTTCCTCTTTGCACACCGGCACCCCTGCTGGCTTCCTGTGTGACTGCGATAAGCCATCCCCTGATACTCCACTTACAATAGAGCTGCAACAAGAGGTCAGGCTGTACGCACAACTGCCAAGAAGTGATGATGCCACTGCATGTGTTTCAGGTTAGGCCTAACTCAAAACAAATCCCACTCCAATCGCACTCAATTAGGACTAGTACAACTCACTTCAAGATGAGGGGGTTACTCTGCTTAGGTAATGGTGAGATACCTGTGTGCTGTCAAAACTTATCAGGGCAATCGACAATCATCTGGTCTTTTAAAAACCAAACCAATTATAATGTTTGTTTGTGGATTCCAGTCTTTGAGAATGTTTTGTTACGTCAGAAAACTTGGTCTAATATATCCTAATTTATGAGGTGTGGAATTACAGAAAGTTGGGTTTAACAAGGGACAAGTTGTGGTGTTTTCGAAGGCCAACTCATGGCAATTAGCAGTTGAGTTTTGGCTGTTTTGGTTGGAGTAAAGAGTCAACACGAGGGACTTGTGTGAGGAAAAGTTCAATCTTTTCAGAGCTCGTGACTCTTTCAAGGCATTGAGTTTCTGCTTGACTCAATGTAGATGTTATTATTTTTCCTGGAATGTTCTACAGTGTGGCATTTAACTTAATCTCCATGGAAACAAGCAAGCCACATCACCAGGCCAAGTTACAGGTCAGATCTGTTTATAATGTGCTATGCTCATGCTAAGAACGCAAGTATTTGTGGTAGTTTTGAGAAATAAAAACACCTGTAATTGAATAAATATAAGATTTGCCTGGAAAGGTATATTTTATTGTCTTCTTATAGGGATTTGTCGACTGAATGCAGCAGCAACCTGCATTTGGTAACCAGAAAGTCATGCCCCTGGGAATCACCTCAAGAAATTGAGCAAGGTTTGGCCAGTACTACTTAGCTGCAAGACTTTACCTTTTGTACCTGTTCAGGACTTGTTAAATGTGGACATATTATTCATTCTTGTGGCTGCAATTTCCCTTTTAAACATGCTTTCAGTCACCTCAGGTTAGTATTTCACATTGTCAAAATTAAAATAATGTCTACGAGGGTTTATATATTTCATGAAGTGCGCAATAGAAATCTAGAGTTTTACCTATGATGCAACAATTTGGGAAAATTTCAAACAGAGTGATTTGTGAGCGCTCAGAGACGACAATGAATGAAAATCATACATCTCCAAGTATGTTTCTAGATGGAAATTTTGCATAAAATCCTGCAAAAAAACATCATCGTACATTATTATACAACATTATCGTTAAATTTAGAATATGGAAATGGCTTATACACTTCCTGAATTGTGCAATAGAAGTCTAGATTTTTACCTGTGATGCAATAATCTGGGAACATTTTATCATCAATTACCATGGTGTCTTTGATAGAGGAAATTACTATCATTATCCCGGAAGATGCCAGTAAGCAACACATATACATCTGTGTATTATACGCTTATTTTTACTCACAAAACCTGACTGACTTCACAGACACATTAATATTTCTGCACCTTATATGTCATCTCGCCTGGTTCAGTCCAACATAAAGCACCCTGTTATAAATCTCTATTGTTAACTGCAAAGTGATGAATAAAACGCAACACAAAACATCTGCTTGTGCCTGCGTGAACCCCCGGCCATGCCTCATGAATCCTGGGAACTGCTTCTTATTTAGAGGCTGCATATAAAATCGTGAACCCAAGCGTGCTGGTGCCAAGCTTTCACCACTACAGAAATAAGAGACATACTGGCTCAAAATGTAGCTAAATAGAAAAAAAAACTCTACCTGTCAGAATAGTGGCATAACAGCACAACCACATTCTATCTTTTGGGTTGTCCAGGTTTATTTATCCAAGTTTGTTGCTTCTAGCCAAGGAACGTTGCATGTAAAAATTATATGACAGTTTAACATTAGCAGCCAACAAAGAACAATCAATGAAAGCATGGTAATAGCCCTCAACAGCATATTAAATACACACTGACATTTAAATATTGAGTATAAGCACTTATCCATTCTTCTATTGTTTTATATGTATTTTTTTTAGTGTTTGGAGATATTGCCTGTGACTTGGGGAAATAGAGCAAACTTTCCAAAATGGTGGATGACTCGCAGACAAAGGCTGAAAGATGAAAGCGTAAATTGCGATGCAGATCCGTCTTTAGGACATCAAACAATGGCTCCAGCAGTCCGCGGGCTCCGGGGAGACGTTCGGGTAATTTCCTGCCAGAGAGAGGGCCGGACATGTGAGGACATCAAAGAGGACTGAGTGAGACGCCTCTGCTTATCTGTCCTTCTCGTCTGCACTAGTTTTATTCTGACAGTCACACTGGGCACAGGCAATTAATCACTAATTAAAGATCTGGAGTCTGAGCCCGGAACTGGTATAATGTCTTAATGGTTCATTTTAAGACTGACTGTTCTAAAGTGGTCATAAAGGCCTGTGGAGTTTGGTGCATTTAAACTGGTCATCTTACACATTTATTAACCAAAAACAAGGGAAATGATAACGACAATAAAAAACTGATTGAATGTTTGTATCTATTTCTGTTGCATATTGCTACATTTTCTTCATAATGTTGAGTTTACTTGAACCTTTCTACCTGCTGTCTTTATAGCAACATCAACTACCTACCCATATAAGGTTCTGTCTACTATGTTGTTAAAGATTTAAAAAATCATCATGCAAGCTTTGAATTTGACATATACACACACTTGTATGATAATCTCTGTCTGATAGATGACACATCTCCATGTTCTTGAGCTAGGCTTGGTCAGGATTACTTTAGCTGGGTTGATGAGGGTAAGGGGAGGTACCTTGAAAAAAACATCCAGACACAGGAAGAAATATGCAAACTCCACACAAAGCTGTGAAGCCTGAGTGCAAGCCACTCAGCCACCACGCTGTTTTGGCACAGTGTGTGAATGGCACTGTATAATTTTGGCTTCCCCGAGGCTTTGTTCTAGGACCATCTCTACGTTCTCTGTCCTCATTAATGATCTGTTCATTTGTATGGTTTTTCATATCTGCCACTTTAAGAATCTTTCCATGTCCTCAAATGCTCTAGTTAGAATGTGTTTGACTTATGGCCCTCAGAGAAGTAGGATGACGTTAAACCCATCTCGCTGTATGTTATGGTATAACATTATTAGGCCTGACGTCTTATTTGACAGACTGTCAGAGAGAGTGAGCTGTACCTATGATGTATTACACCTCTAGTGTTACCTCCGCCCTGTGCCACAAATCCTGCTTTACTCTAAGAGCTGAGAGAAAGCCCAGGGGCTACACAGCACAGAGCAGTGGATATGGCAATAATACTGTCGAGTTACAACAGGGAGAGTGGGGATAAGTATATCTCTAATGATGTGTAAAATAACACCAGAAATGTACTGTTAAGAAGTAGTCACTGAACTACAGCTGTAAACATATACTTAGTAAAACAGAAAGTGTTTACAACTACTCCTACAAGACCGGCATTACTACTTCTATTGCATTGCTATTATCAATACTACTACTACCACTACAACATGTTTTGACTAATGCTACTAATATATATTTCCATAGTAAATTATAGCTGTTACTAATACCCCCACTCATCACTGTTTCTACTATTTTCCTCCTAGAATGTACTTTTAAAAAACATACTAACCACACTGCAAATGTATCAAGTTACCTATATTTTCCTTGTCTTATGTTTAGATGTAAAGAAACAACCTATAGTCCCAGTATCTGTGCACACATGTCCCGGAGCGCTGTTACCTGTCAAGGCTGTAATTTAGGTGAGCCAGCCAGGAGGAGGGGGGTGTCCTCTCGGCTGATACCATATAGCCTTAGGTAACACAGCTAAGCCCGCGAATCTGAGTCAGGCCACTATGGAAAGGAGGAGAACAGCCCAATTTGCAATAAGGGCTAAGGCTTGAGCTTTGGGAGCAGCTGTACTTGTCAACAGATTAATGCATCAACTGGAGTGACAGGCCGGGACCCACCTCCTGTCAGCTCCTATCCTCACACGCTACAGCCCCTTATCATTCCTATGGGACGGACACTCTCATAGCTCTTATAGGCAGGTGGCAGTATTGTTGTGGCCGGGGCTGTTAGCGTTTTTTAAGATTGTGGTTATAGAATTTTCCACTGGCACACTCCTCGCTTGTCAGTGTGGTGCGTGTCAGTGCAGCGCTAATGTGATCCAGATGAGCTGAGGATAGAGGGATGAGGGGGAGACACAGCCCTTTAAGAGCAGAGAAGATTGTGGCACTGCAGGTGTGTGCGAAGCAAGGATTTACAGTAACTAATCACCGCTGATCATGTTACTGCGTTTCACTGAGATGTACTGAATGACCTAGCATTTGTATTAAGCAGAAAAATTACTTATGCGATAGTAAGCCGGCTGTCAAGTTACATTACAATAGTTTGTGTGTGAGCAGTGAAATCCTATATTACTAAGATCCTATATTACGCAAAATTGACTCTTCTAAGCTTTAAGCCATGTTAAAATGTTGTTACCTCATCAAAAACTTACCTGGATTAATGTTTGTCCCATTCACACATGTTTGAGTAATCCTGGTTTATTTTTCTGTCTTCTTCTCCAAAGCTCAAAATGCTCCGGTCCACCTTGTGATGTCATGTAGTAGTAGTGTAAATGTAAACGGCTATCTTTACCTTTAGTTTAGTAGAGGCTGACAATTCCAGGGCTGAAATTATCCAAATGATTCTAGTGATGGCGCATGGAATTTAAAAATACAGTGGAGCACTTCCTGTATTGCCACATGACGAAGGTGGAACAGGGAGTTTTTCAGTTTGAGAGAACTAAATATGCAAAGTTTGTGTGTTAGATATGTGTAAATGAAACAAAACAAAACTTTTGATTCTTAAACAACATTTTAAGATAACATAATACAGAGAAGACCTTTTCCATGAAATATAGCTAAAATTTTCGCTCTTAGACTGTGTTTACACTTAAACGAATCACCGTATCACCGCATCAGCGAATTGGAAACAATTTGGTCCACACACGTCGTTTCTGGATCACCAGAAACATCTCATGACTAGGCTGCCATCACGTCATCACGACGTCACAATACCATGTGGGCGGTAAAAACAAGGAGTGGAGCACCATATCTGAAGTTGCCCTAGTTCTATGGAAGTTTCAGCAGCTGATTTCGAGCTGAGAAAGATGGCAAGCACGAAAACAGTATTTTCGTGGACCAACTCTGTTTTGCATTTGTCTAGGGTTTGTTTAAACTTTTCTGCAATAGGGTCACGTGCCCGATGCCACGAACCCAGCGAATTAGGAAGGGGCAAGTCACAGTGACGTGGTCCAATAAGAATGGCAGCTAGAGCCCCGACGTCAGTGTATCAGCGTTTTCATGTGTCCACATGGGGCCAGATCAGATCCGTACTCAGGCGAATACGTGGGAGCTGGTGTATACAGATCGTTCCATCTCTGGAGCCATTTTCCATCGGATTAGTGTGGATGAAAACTGCATCCGCAATGAAAACGACTCGAATATGAACTAGGCCTTGTCCACACGTAGCCAAGTATCTGATAAACTGAAGATGTTTTGCTGCGTTTTGACCTGTCATCCACACAAACACGCATCAAAAACGAGTATTCAGGGAAAACTCCGGCCAAAGTGAAGATTTTTGAAAACTCCGTTTATGCCTGGACAGAGATAACTGGGGTTTTGTGTTTTAAAACGTCACTGTCTGCGCCAAAAAAATATGAATCTGCCCGACGTCAAACGTGCGACCTTTGTTTAGGCTACTGCAAAAGCCAAAGCAGACTATGGATCGGAGTCGTTTCTTGAGAGCTGTGGTAGCATCAATTCTCCGAGAGTGTCCAAAGGAGCTTGGCGCCATGTTTTCTGTTGTTTAAGTTTAGGTGGAAGTGACGGCAAAATGAGGGCTCAATGGAAATAACGCCATCTACAGGTTTGGAATGCGTATGAATGTGGTTGAAAACGCAGATGTTCGGTTATGTGTGGAAGGTATTTTTTTCAAAGACAAGGTGGTGTGGATAAAACTATTTTTATAAACGGAGGGGGGGAAATGTTCGGTTTTAAAAATACCCGGCTACGTGTGTACATGGCCCTAGTGTGAATGGGGCCTTATACTTGATCTTTTTCTGATCTTATACACTTTCCAAGCAACAGTGGCTCAGTGGTTAAACAGCTTGTCAAAGTTGATGATTCATGCTGACCAATGCTGCTGTTGTGTCTTTGGGCAAAACACTTCACCCGCCTTGCCTTTGAGTTTGAATGTAATATGTGAGTGACTGATGGTGGTCAGAGGTGGTAATGCGCTACATAAATCCAAGACATTAGCACTTCAAATCTAAAACTGTATTGATTTGAATGTATTGCTCATTATATAAACATGTGGGGCTCTTTGCTATTTGCACCGATTCCAACTCAAAAATACATGAGTTACAACTTTCCCATAGAAAGTAAAAGAGACTACGCTGCAGTTTCTTTGATGTGGTTTATATTTTACACAAATAGCCTGCTTTAGTGGTTTTGACACAGTGACATGCCCATCCCCAGTGCCCTTGTCTCTTCTCCAGGTTGGCCTCTGCACAGTCATCCCTGGTTGTTTCTACACAGCCACAGTCCAGTCATAACGGTCAGCTTAACTGTTGCCAACACATTCTGTTTGATGTGTTCGTCTTCAAGGAGTTTTCAGAAGCAAAGCATGTTGGCTAAGGGTATATCCACTGTTTGTGCATGTGAGGGTGAGTGGAGCTGTCCACACAACATGGGTCAGATGGGTCAAACACTTCCCTTTGAAGATGTGTTTGTGTCCAGCCCAAAGGCAACGCAAGCACAGGGGCAAGTAACATTAAGCTGGCTATAGTTTAGTCAGGTGCAACGGAGTCATCAAAGAGCGTCAAAGTTTAGATTTGAAAAATTACTCTCATGGTTTGATTTAACAACAGGAGTGTGTCATGTCGAGGGCCCTTGATTGTAGTGCCCACATTGAACACTACAAAAGGGGATTACCTCAGCAGGTTCATGTCAGGTACTTTTCTCATAATCCACTTTCTTATAAACTATATGAGATCATGAGCGAGCAGATTCAGCCAAACTGTAAATGGAAGTTCCCAAGAAAAACATCATATAGGTTCCCAAAGTGGAATTTGTGGTCTCTTGGTGGTTCACAGAGGCGCTGCACTCCATTAGTTTCCGCATTTTCAAACGAATAAGATTACTGATTGTTAAATAACACTTAGAGATGATACAGGGAGAGGGAGGTTAGAGAGGGTATACCAGGTTGCTATGCCTACTTTTTTAACTGTTGGATGAGACAGTCAGATTGTTTTTTCAAGCTTTAAAAGTGTTTAAAAGTGCACACAGTAAAATGTTTACTATAGTGTTTTGCTTCCTCAACACTGTCACTAAAATTGTGACTGCATAGTGTTGCTAATGCTGTATTATAACATAATCTAACTGCTACTGATCTATGTTATAATGTTGTTTCCTCATCCTAATCATACCTGGAGTTTTGTTTCACTCACACATGTTTAACACACAAACCCTGCATATTAAGGCTGAGTTTGTCTCTCAAACAGAAAACACTCCACTGTGTATTTAAACTCTGTACACCTTCACTAGTATATGCATAATTTCAGCCCTGGAATTGCCCATCTCAACTGAACTAAAGATAAAGAGTAGCTGTTCACTTGAAAACTACACCTTGATGACATCAGAAGACACAACAGCACATTTTAAGCTTTGGTGATGTAGACAGTAATTATGCAGTATTACTCAAACATGTATGAATGAAACAAAACATAACTCCAGGTTACTAAGGAAATAACATTATGACATGGCTTAAAGAGGGAATTTTGTGTAATATAGGACCCTTAAACCCCTTTTTCCTCCAGCAACAACAGCACAAATCTATGCCAGCAGAAGCAGAGTGATTCACAGTCACATGATAAATGTCTATATGAATGCCCTGTTTATTGCAATCTTGAATACACACACACACTCACAAACACACACACACACACACTCACAAACACACACACACACACAGAGGAGTGAGTGGGCCGCTGCTTTGTTCTGAGGTCTCTGGGGGACCATGATCAAGTTGAAAGTCAACAAGCTCTGTGAAGTGGCTACTTTTATCTGTGTGCACTTTTGGTATGGGCAAAATAAGTCCAAATGAGCAACTTCTGTCAAAAGCAACATGTCAGAATGCATTTGGAATCATAAACATACTCTTGTTATAAATAGACTTGCATGCAAGGCCCCAGCAGTGGTGGATGAAGGACTCTATTTTTTTTACTTAAAAGGTGCACTGTGTAACTTTGTTGGTAGGGGGCGTGCCACTTGCTTGCCTGGATAGAATGTTATTATTTGCCTGGAAAGTTTCACTGTTTGACATTAAGTTTGTCTCCATGGAGACAAACAGGTGATGGCAGCAAGATAAGTTCCCAAGTTTTCAAGTATTTTTGAGAAATAAATCACCTGTAACTGAATAAATGCATGGATAAGTTTAATGCCATACTGTGGAACATTCCAAAGCAAAACTATACAATTTAAATGAAGGCAAGCAGGTGACAGACGCTCCACCAAAAAGTTACACAGTGCACCTTTAAATAAGTACAGATACTCGAGCAAAGAAATACTCAAGCAAAAGTAGAAGTACTACATGAAAAAATCTATTTAAGTAAAAGTATTAAAGTGCCTGTTTAAAAATGCACTTAATGAGTAAAAAGTGAAAGTATTTTGTGCAGATTTTGAGAAGTAATAATGCTGAAAGTAGTGCTGGATGTTGTTCAACAGAAACAACTGAATCAATAGTTTTTACTAGGTGTTTTTCTTTGTATAATTTGTTAGCTCAAACTACGAATTTCAGAAATAAACCCTCTGCTTTTTCAATGGGTCTCAAACAATAATAAAAAATAATTTTACTTTTCAGCCCAGTTCAAAGATTTAGTAGAGTAGAAAGTACAGATACAGGCTCTCAAATGTAGTGAAGAAAAAGTTTCAAGTACAGATGCTTAACATTTTTACTTAAAGGTGCATTGTGTAACATTTCTTGGGCACGGTACTCTACATACTAGTCTCCATGTAGATGTACTTAAGTGTTTACAGTAAAACATTAAATGTATCTATCTGGATGGAAACAAGCAGGCCAAGGTACAGATCAGTTCTGTGTCTGACACAAAATGCAGTCTTACAAGGTATTTCTGAACAATAAAATCACCTTTAGTCTATTCTGATGAATAGACTTTGAATGCCATACTGTGGAACATACCAAGCAAAGAAATGACAACTCTCTACAGGCAAAAAAGGTGGTGCGCCATCCACCAGAAAGGTTACACAATGCACCTTTAAGTACAGTACTTACTACTTTTGCTTTCTTATGTTCCACCACTGCAGCTTGTCAGAGAGAGCAGAGGATATTGTGGTGTGCACTGGCTTCTCTCTGTGCTGAAGTCTGGGAACATGTCAGGGCATGTATTCTCTCAACAGACTGTGTGCCTATGTGTGTGTGCATGTGTGCATGTGTGTGTGCATGTGTGCATGTGTGTGTGTGTGTGTGTGTGGGTTGGGGGTGGGGGTGCAGTTACCACCTCTGTCATTTAACAGCCCCCATAATGAGCCTTAATATTAGCACTCATTATGCTAATTGTCCTCAGATGCTAAAGCCTGTGTCTGTTAATCTAATCTTACATCACAGCAGAGGGGAACTTGAAAAACTGAGGAAGGAAACACATGTACCTGCCATAAGTGGTACAGGCGCAGTGTAAATAGCCTGGGTAATTTCAATGACAATGTCTGTTTTTAATGCCCTTTGCCCCATAACAACCAAAGGGCTTTTTGTGTGTGTGAGTTTTTTTTCCCCCTTAGTGAAATTTGTGGTGGAGCTACAGCCGGGGCCAGACACACCCACTCAAAGTCAAGTGGTTTAGAGGACCATCTGTTTATCCAAATTGACTGGCTTGCATTTGCACTGGGGTCTTGTTAGAATCTTTTTTGACTGCAATGTTATGAGGAGGAGCTGAAGTGTTTTGTTTATTTTAGTAAAGGATAAAACAAGATCACATTTCATTCATGCAATACTTGATACGCTGAGCCTGCTGTAAATGCCTGTAAAACACTGATGTTAAAGGTGCACTGTGTACCTTTCATGGTTGTTGGTCTCCATGGAGATGATAATTCTTGCAGTATTTATTTAATTACAGGTTGAATTGCTCAAGATACCCTTGAATACATACACGTTTCTAGTTCATAGATCTGGCCTGTAACCTGTTTACCCTACCAGCTCGTCTCCATGGAGATGGATTTGTTTAAAGCCATGCTGTGGAACATTTTGCTTACATTTTACTTAAATGTTTTACAGGTCGGGAAAGTGTGAAACATTCTGGACTAGTGGTGAGCATTGTCAAAATTAATATCTTGATACTGGATACTTCTTTTTTATGCATTGACCTGTACTGGACTATTTGTTATTAGTGTTGTATTTGTTTTATTTTATTACATTTTTTTATTACACATCACAGACTGTATAAAGAAGTGAACTAATGGAGAGTGAGGTTACCCATAGAAGTTATAGGGGCAAATTTGGAGGCAGTTCCATGTTACAACTTCATTTACAGACAAAATAGTGAAAAACACGTGGATAAAAGCAGGTTAATATGAACATTTTATAAACCAAAATGACATATCTCAATGCAGCAGTTACAAAGAGAGGGGTGTAATTTTTTCAATTTTACATTAACTGGAACCAGTGGTCAATGGAGCCTGAAGCGCCCCCCATGCTCACTTCCTATTTGGAACATGGCATATAACAGGTTAGCAGGTTGACAGGTTCATTTATATACACAGTCTATGGTGCACATACTTTCTTTCGGTTACAGTAATACATGAACTATTTTGGAACAAGAAGCCGCAGTTAGTACCAGTGACTCACTTGATGGTGGTCCTTTAACAAGTTTCAATACTCTATACAGCCATTCATAATAATCTCATAACTGCAGGCAAAGAGCAGATAAATCCCAAAGAATAGTGTCGTTTTTACTGACCAAGGTCAAAGGTTAAAAAAGCATTAAATGTATAGACAATTGTGCCCTTCACTTCAGTGGGGGCTAAATATTTGGTTAGGGTAATTAATTTGGTACAGTTGTAAATGTTTGATATGGGGAGATGGGAAACTTAGCTTCATAAGTAAGTTATTATAATCAGGCACAATCGCAGGGTCTAAAATCTGGCTGCTGCATATGACTGTGTAATTCAAATGGAGCGATGCCAGGAGGAAGAGGCACGCCATGGTGAATGAGTTGACTGTACATAGAATTACGGTGGCCTGGAGGCAAAACTAATCAAACCAGAGACAGCAAAGTCAAGGGTCACATTTTACATGTCATAACTTCTACCCCATATTCCCATATTTACTCTACAATCTGGATTTTAAACTTATCTCGTATTTTAAAGGTTCTATATTATGTAGAATTGCCTCCTTTAGCCATGTTAGAATGATACTAACTCCTCAAAAACATACCTGCCTGTTTACATCTCCAAAGCTCAAAATGCTCTGTTCCACCTTGTGATGTCATGAAGCGGTTTTCAAGTTAACAGCTACGTTTTACCTTTAGCTCGGTAGAGATGGGCAGTTCTAGGATTGAAATTATCCAAATAAATCCTAGTGAAGTGTATGAAGTTTAAAAACACAGTGGAGCACTTCCTGTATTACTGCATGACATCACAAGGTGGAACACAGTGTTCACAGCCTAAATATGCAAGATTTGTGTGTTAAATATGTGCATGCTCCCATCATCCCTGCTCAAAACTTACTGCTCCTCCATCAGTCCCCTCATCACAAAAATAATCAATACCTCCCTTGAAACAGGCCATGTCCCCAGCACCCTCAAAACTGCCATGATCAAACCCCTCCTCAAGAAACCCACCCTGGACCCCAAACCTCTGTCAAACTACAGACCAATATCAAACCTCCCATTTCTCGCAAAAATCCTAGAAAGAGTTGTCTCCTCCCAGTTTCACCACCACCTCAAATCCAATAACCTGTATGAAAAATTCCAATCTGGTTTCCGCCCCTCCCACAGTACAGAAACGGCCCTCATCAGAGTCACCAATGACCTGATGAGGGCCTCTGACTCCGGTTCCACATCCCTCCTCATTCTTCTCGACCTCTCTGCTGCGTTTGACACCGTGAGACCATCACATCCTCCTACACCGTCTCCAGCATTACACAGGTCTCTCTGGCATTGCCCTTCACTGGTTTCACTCCTACCTCGCCGACAGAACCGAGCACGTAGCTCTGGGAAGCAAGATCCAGACCCCACACTGTTTCCTGTGGGGTCCCCAGGGCTCCGTGCTCGGCCCAACCCTCTTCACCATTTACATGCTTCCTCAGTCGTGTCGTCAGCAAGCATGGAATAAATTTCCACTGCTATGCTGACGACACACAACTCTACCTCACCATCTCTCCTTCTCGTACCCCCTCTGCCACAGTCTCCCGTCTCAGCTCCTGCCTGGAGGAGATAGAGGTGTGGTTGAGTCAAAATTTCCTGCAGCTAAATGGCTCCAAAACAGAAGCCATCCAAACTGGTACCTTTCATCAACTCCGCTCCTCTCCAATCACTTCTGTTTCATTTTTCGGACACACCATTCCCCTCTCTCCCTCTGTAACAAACCTCTCCTTTGACAATCATGTCACCTCCATCTGCAAATCTGCCTTCTTTCACCTCCGTAACATCTCCAAACTTCGCTCTTCTCTCTCCCTCCCTGCTGCGGAAAAGCTCATCCATGCCTTTGTCTCCTCCAGGCTGGACTACTGTAACGCACTCCTCATCGGGATCCCTGGCAGGAGCATCCAAAAGCTCCAGTATGTCCAAAACAGCGCTGCCAGGGTCCTGATGAGGGTGCGTAAACACGAGCACATCACCCCTATTCTTCACTCCCTGCACTGGCTCCCCATCCACTTCCGTATTCAATACAAAGTCCTCTTGCACACCCATCACTGTCTCCACGGTGCGGCCCCCACTTACCTCACTGAACTGCTCACACCACACACCTCCACTAAGACCCGGTCAGGCCAACAGCACCGTCTGGTCATGCCCAGGACACGGCTCAAGACCATGGGCGACAGGGCCTTCTCAGTGGCTGCTCCCCGTCTGTGGAACGCCCTCCCAGACCACCTCAGGGCTCCACAGACGGTGGATACTTTTAAAAAAGGACTAAAGACCTACCTTTTTACCCTGGCCTACAGCTAATACCTGCTATTGTTCTATTGCTTTTAAATTGATTTTTAATTGTCTTCTGTTTTTAAAGTCTTTTTGCACTGTAGCACTTTGAGATTTGTTGTCAAATGTAAAGTGCATTATAAATAAAATTTATTATTATTATTATTATTATTATGAAACAAAACACAATACTTGTTTTGATGAAGAAACATCATTAAAACATAAAACATAAAATAGCGTAACATGTACACTTGAAGTGTATCCTGGTTTTAATGACTAAAAACTAATGCATATCTCATGATGCCACGGTCAGCTGGTGCAGTGTGGCGCCAGCCCTGGATAATGACTTCTTGTGTGTTCTCAGATAAATCTGTGTAATAGTAATATTACACTTAAGTGGTGTCTCCTTAAATCATGCTTTGAGCCGATGTGAAAGGCAGCAGAGTAAGTGGAGGGTAATTTGACCCATGTGCACCATGACCTGTTTGTAAACCCTGGAATAAGCAGCACTATCGCACAAAGATAAGCTCTGTTGTTGGAGTATGTTGATGGAGTTGTTTAAAGGGACAGTGCTCTTTGGATGGGCTCCTTCAGTATGTACTCTTGCATTAGGAGGTTGATCCAATGGCATAGCATTCAGTGGTGCAGCCGGTGCGACCCCCAATTTGCACCGTCCCAGGCCAGCGTCAGACTTGTACAGGGGCCTTGCGCAACTACGTTAGGCAACTGGGTTGAACCAAAGGCGGAAGTAGATATTTCAGTCGAAACTTGTATTCACTAGTATTCACATTCACATTTGTCACACAGAAAAGTGAAGCAAGGAATACCACCCTGCAGCTAATCAGCTCATGGCTCTTTTTTTTTTTTTTACAAGTTTGGAATAGCTAAAATGTTTTAGAATTCCTCTAGATGAAGACAGTGTGTAGTGGTCTGGTTTTTTGTCACAAAGTTCTGCTTTTACAGTACTTTCAGGCCAGGAAAACAAAATGTAAATATTTATGAGAACTTCAGCATTAAGTCTGTCTCAGATTTAGAGGTGGGCACTGGGCAACATTGACAGAAATGTGTGTATTTTTTTCCTGATAACCATATTAACAACGATATTTTGTAAATCAAATAGAAATGTGCTAGGACGTGTATTTAAATGTATTACGGAGAGTATTACGTATGTGGCACTTGTGAAATGACTGTGCACAGACCCACAATAAAGAGGCTCTGACTGTCAGCGTAGGTCTTCAGGGACCATGCTCAAGTTGAAAGTTAACAAGCTCCGTGTGGTGGCTGTTTTTAACTGTGCGCACACTGGGTTTGGGCAAACTTTTATCAGAAATAACATGACAGTATGCATTTTGAATCATAAACATCTCATTGTTATAAATAGACTTGCAGGAAATTTGTAGGAGTCAATGTAAAATTACTCACAAAGGTGCAGAAATAGAACGGTTTTGTCTTTTGCAGCATTTTCTATCATAAACTATATACTTGATATTCAGAGCCTCTATATATTTAAAAGAACATTCACTATATTTTGATATTCTGCCCACCTCTACTCAATGCATGTAAAAATCAATAGTTTGAGTCCTCAAACTATGCAAAACTGACTTCTAACCATCTCATAAAGTTGCACGCTTGCCCATCAGCAAGTTGCTATCTGTAAAGCTCCTTCTTGTTTTTAAAATAACTTTACCAGACTTGTTTTGATCATTATGATGGGGGTTGTCACACCTCAAAACACAAGAAGCATGCACTTGATCCACATAGCACTATATGCCCACTGCTCCTGTGGCATTGCAGGATGGGTCAAATGCAGTCTAAATTTTTATACAAGGACAATAAAGTACCATATGGTTGAACAAGACAGTTAGAATCTTATATTTTGTTCTGTATTTTGTCCATCTCTATGCAGTCTCTGTGGTGCCATTTTATTAGCAGCACAATGTAAGAGGCCCCAGGGCAGATAAGAACCTTTTTATAGTCGTTTTTCCCTAGGACTGTGGAGCAGGGCTGATATTGGATGACACTACGGGCCCCAGCTGTCCACACAAACCGTGAGCACACAGCACACTGGCCAGCAGGAGGGCACCAGGGCCAATAAAGCCGGGTCAGGTGCAGGGGACATGCCAGTGCTATGAATTCACAGTGTCAGTCTAATGTTTACCCTGAGCTCTGCATGGGCTGCTCTCCCCAGTGTTTGTTGAGCACACTGTTGTTTCACTACTATCTGCTGACGACAAAGCACGTACAGCTAAAACCACAAAACCACATGGAGGTATTGCGTTGGCTGTTGGAACAGACAAAATGTTGCAATTAAATCGCTTAACTAGGCAGACTTTAGAAATAGTTTTGATACTTTTTTCTGAAACAAGCAAGTGACACCACCAGGCCAAGTTACAGGCCAGATGTGTGGAGAAGTGACCCTGTTCACAACTAGCATGCATGTTTTTCAAGGTATTTTTCCAATTGTATGGACAATTCTGATTGAGGAAAGAAGAAGAGCATATATATTCATGCATCAATTTATGCCTGCCAAACATACAATCAAGGTAGTTGATGGCAGCAAAGTGATAACTCCCCATTTAGAATAGTCTATATAGTGTGTTAAAAGGAGGACTGATTTGCACAGTGTTTTACTCCAGTCAGGAGCATGCTCAGTGACATCCGAACACATTATGCTGAACTGGACTTGTCCTCTGCATCATGCTGCATGCAGCAGGGCCTGCAGATGTGCTGTGTGGAGTATTCAGGGCATAAGAGTAATGCTGACAGTATTATCCCCAGCATGAAGCATGGACCTGTGTCCACTGTGATGGATGTGCTAAGTGTGGTTAGTAGGTGTGAGGTGAGAGGAGACAGGAGACTCAGTGTTTCATAATGCTGTCCTCCTCCAGACAAGGCTATGGCAGGATATCCTGACCAGAACCACTGCCAAACTGTTATGATTCAAACTGACTTCACTGATGCAACAAGCACTGACTCCCTACCAGCTTTTAACCAGAACCATAAAAACATGAGTGAAAACATAAGCAGATGGATCAAGAGAATATAGTGTGTTGTCTCTTTAAGAACCAAAGTGGATGAGTGCCCCTTGGGGCCAGAGCCTGAGCTTTGTTTAAAAACTGCACGCTCCAATCTGCAGAAGATGCTGACATCAGCAGAAGTCAAGCTGAGGGTCAGGTGGGGTCGAGCTGCCACTCACCCAGCACCAAATCAAAACACTCTACAGGAAGGAGACAAGAGGCAATAACAGCAACAGTCTCATTTAGTGGGATCACAATGGACAAAAGTTTTAATCATGTGTCCACAATTAAATCACTTAAGTGAACTAAATAAGTTGTGTGAGCATTTTGTTCATGGAACTTGTTCTGTTTGAATATGCTCCTATGTTACATTTCACTCATACATTTTCATCTCTGACTGAAAACAGACCATTGCTGGAATAACATAGCATTTGTAGCTAAAACAAACACTTATAACTGAATATTAGGCCTAAAATTACAGCCAAGGTATTTCTGGTTCTCAGCCTGAATAAATATGTGAACTCCTGTCTATATGACCCATGCTTCTACAGTTATAGCAACTCATGAAGGAAAAATTAAGTAAACAAATGTGATATCATATACATAGACAAAGTTTATATGGGCAGAACATTGTAATATCCTATTGTCCTATTACATAAATATCTGAAAGCTAACAGTGCGTACAGGTACTCACAGTTACCCAGTTGGAAATGAGCAATTACAGTTTGGTTTGTTGATAAAAACATGTCCACATTCCCTGACACATAAATCTCCTCAATGCACTGTGGGGCATTGTAATTGAAAATGGCGGTGGTGCAAGTGATTTCCTGGTTGATGCGTGGCCAGGATGTGGTCCTGCTGTGGCGACAAATACTACTGGCACTCACCGCGTGAACAAGAGAGCTGCACCCTGTCACACGAGATACTGTATACTTACCCTACATGCTCTATTGTGAGAGGAAAGATGTGATTCAACATTTTCAATAGCTAGGTTCAAACAATAAAATTATATATGAATGCACCTGCTATGTAAAATGGTATTGAGTGAAAAGATAAAATTTAAAGTAGGTCATACCACATCTGTTAAGGACACAGAAGACCACAGAGCTCCACCACCCTGGTTCAACCTCTGCTCAAACACCTGTCTGTTGAACTTTTAAACTTTAGCAACCACACGACTTACACAAGTGCCTGCAGCCATTACAAGCAGTCTCTTATGATGATTTAACAACTACATATAGTGCTATTAAGCTGGCCCATTCTAAACTCCAATACTGTAAATTACACAGTGGCTTATGGCTCTGCTCAAAAGATGTGAAGAATGATGTGTACAATATGAGCAGTCTGTTTAAATAACCATTTCTCTACACTTTTACTTTAAACATGTGACCCGAAATTCAACAAACAGCTTTGATTTAAGTTGTATTTACTCCATTTGTCTCGTCTTATGTTTCTAAAGTGTCCAGGAGCTGCTAACAGACAAAAAGAGTGTAGTACGTTCCAAACATCTGCATCGGGTAAGTAGTCAGTCAAATTATCCTCTTACGCTAACACTGATGACATAGTTAGTTTCAACAGTAGCTAAACACATAAGCAGATAATGTGAAGTGGTAATGTGGTGACATTTGTAGCAAATTGCAGGATGTATAGTTTAGTCTGTAGCAAGGCTCTCATCATTGTGATATCAACGTCCTCCTCCAATTTACTGGATATCTCTTCCCACTTTTAACATCAACATTTCAGTTGTCTGGGATTCTACACACTTCTCCAATACTTTTGGATAAGGCCGGTCACTGTTGAATCTCTTGGACTTAAGACAGGTAAGATTGTCAAGTGCATTAACCAATCAGATACACACATGGTCCATCAGTATCAAAACAAATATGGCTGCTTATGAGAATAAAAGAAAGGAAAAATGAAAACCATCACAGATTTCTGTAGAATCAATGAGCAAAATACTAAACTCTGTTTACGATGTGAGAGATATGGAATTTTATTCAAAATGATAGGTGACCAGTAAATTTCTTTGTTTCACAAATGCGTCACTGAAATAAACAAATCTGATTGTATGGCCTTAAGCCTGGCTCGAAGTACTTCAGAGGGAGTAATAACCTGACTCATATCCCTTTGTATAAAATTACAGAGCGATGTCATTTGGAACTTGCCAGGCAACTATTTCAGGACCAAAAAAGCATCATAAGTAAATATGCAATATTGAAATGATGCTTATCCTTGTTTAGCCTCAAGATAATATTAAGCTCTAAGCACATAAAAGGAAGAAGCTAGCAGGCAAACAGGAACTCAGTGTTTTACATATGAACAAGTGAGAGCATATACCCGTATACACTCAATGATTCATCAACTCACTCATCTGTCCTCAGGCACTGTTTAAGACTCAGCCTAATCCCTTTACTTTAAATCACACTAACACACCAGTTATATCTGGAACAAAGAAAGTCACTCTTGCTTTTAAACGCATAATTACCAAAACAAGTAGCTTTATGAGCACCCATCTGAGGCCATTAAGCCCTCTTATTGGATTGTGTACCGTGGTATGTCATGTTGACCTATCCTGTGTTTCATATGAGGCTTTTGGAGTTTGCAAAAGTTAACCCATAGACACTGTTTGCCCTTATAGATGCCTCCTGTTGCTGCTCATATTGTTTGACAGCTTGTGTTATGAACAAAAGGTCGTAAGTCTGCGGTCCCTGGTTGGATAGGGAGGGAGAGAGAGAGAAAGAGTGTAAAAGAAAGGAAGAGAAAGGGAGGAAAGAGGAGGGAGAGAGCCACCTCCACAGCAGCAGCACAGATAAGCAGTCCTGATGAGCGGGTTTGTTATGCTTGGATCCGTTCCAGGACCTAACTCCCCAGCACTAGCGCGATGATTGTTTTCTCTGCCCGGGGTTCCACAGTTATACCTCTCCAGATCTGGTTTCCACGGCAATGAGCTCCTTTATGCTCAAATATAGAGTGCAATGAGTTTAGGGTTGAAATGAGTACAGCAAAATGTAGTTCAACAGAATATAACTGGGTAGAGAGAAAAAGTCAACAACATCTCACATCTGATTAAAAAAGTTTACAAGAAAAAAGATGACGCAACATTCAATCCATCAAGCAAGACCTTCAATAAGATAAAGTGTCCAAAACTGAAAGGAATACTAGTCGTCAAGGGGAAGAAAACTGGATCTCAAAATCAAGAAACAGACATATGAGTTGTAATGAAATGTTTAATCAAAAGATAAAATGTGGTGTTTATATCCTAGAAAACTGACAAACTTTTCCAGTGATAAGACAGTGAAGAGGAGGAGATGAAGAGGCTAAGGTGGTAGTTAATTCTGCTGCTAAGGTGGAACGGTTTTCTCGTCCTTGTTTCTCATATGGCCCAGCCTTCTTAGTAACAAGCAAAATAAATAAATCTAACGAACTCTCAAGATGCCAAGGTAAGCTTAACTGTAGTTATGGGAAAATCAGGTCTCTGGCAGCACTGTCTGATCCTTGGCTCTGATCGGCAGTATTGTACTTTAATTCCTACTTTCCTCTTCTTGTCTCACATTTCAACCTTTTCCACATTTTCTGTCCAAGACATCTTTAAGCACAGGTTTTTAAAGGAGCACTGCGCAACTTTTCTGGTGAAGCGTCCACTGCCGGCTTGTCTTCATGGAGAAGTTATTGCTTTCTCAGGATTGTTCCATAGTAAGACATTAAACATATCAATCTAGCATGTATTCATTATGATTATGGGTGTTTCTGCTGCTCAAAAATACAATCAAAGGATGAGACAAAGGATGAGAAGAACCGGTCGGCGCTCCACAGATCTGAATTGTAATGTAGCATAGCGCTGTAACCTGCTTGTCTCCCTCGTGATCTATACTAGAGACAAAGCAGTAACATTTCCAGGGAGACCAGCTTTAAATTTCCTTTATCTGCCTCTCCAATAGACTTGTATAAATGTTTTTCCATCCTTACAAACTTTGTGGTGACGTTGCTGATTCATTCTGATGGTGTGTTTTTGGTGAGATCTGTCGTCAGGGTGTGAGTGCTGTGTGGAGATAGACGCACACACCTGTCCCACATGTGCAGTGTATATTTTTAGCTGGCTCTCCACAGCTGCTAACCATTACTCATATGTACGCCTTCACGCCTGCGCTGACCTGCTGTTATTCTTACACAGCCCTGGACTCACAGTGGATGTGTGTTAGCCTGCCATTCTGTTTTTAAGCTCTAAACTACAACATTTAATCAAGTACAAAACAGTTTTAAAAATTGTGAAAAGAAAATGAGAATATAGAAGGATAGAAGGCATAGAAGGATGCATTTTCTATTGCTCTGCTCTGTTATTGTTTATGGCACACTTGAGCTAAAAGAGGGGGTGGGATTTGTGGTTTATGAAAATGTAAAAAACAGTTGAGCATACACTAAACAGGCATAACGTAATGTGTGGCCATGTGCATTTATATTATGCAGCCCTATTTGCAACAAATGGTGTTGCACTGTATATAACGTAGCCTATACCATAACATTAAAAGGGCACATATCCAAAATCAACTTTTATGAACTTTTAACCACGGCACACAGATGTTCCCTAATCATGAGCTTAATCAAAGTTCTATTTTGATCTATTCATCCATGTTTAAATAATCTTGTATTGTTCTGCATTTGAGGCTCAAGTGCTTTGAAAATGCCTTTTTAAGATTTAAAAAAATGTCTTAAAAAATGAAATCACGCAAATGAAAATCTGCTGTTTGCTAAGGTGAAATTTCACTATGAAGCCCTGCAGGTGTGGTCCTTTTTCTATTACTAAACCATAATAGATCAAAATTCCTTTTTCAATGAACAAAATGTAAAATACTGATCTACTTATGTTGTAGCATGAACTACCAAAAAAATCCTGCCTTCTTTAACGCAAACCATTTCAGTAGCACACCTCAGAGCATCTCACAGCCCATGTGATTGGTGATGTTGTTTTTCTGAGGCAGTGGTACTGAATCTAAAACTCATTTGTTCCTTGGGCCATTTTTGAGCTTTCCTTTTGCTAACAAACCACAACTCACTGCCAGTACTTCCCTTCTCTTCCACCCTGAAGAAGGCTGGGAGAAGCTGACACGTGTCGGTGTTTTTTTTACTGTGCCTTGCCCTAAAAATGGCTAATATTTCTCTAACCAAGTGAGTGCCTGGTTTGGCATATCCTGACTTCACAGACGATCTTATAAATGGGAACAATAATCTCCACATATGATTTTGAAACTTCTAATGTGTGCCTCACAACGTTCAGGTATCGGATGGTTTAACAAAGCAAATGATGAAGAGTATGGAGTCCAAATAGGCTAGAGCAGAGTGGAGCTGTAACCGGAAGCTGCATGTAGCTGTGAAAACATAGACAAATGATATAGTGGTTCATTGAGCTGCAGAGATGAGGCCGAGGGCTGTCCCTGAACGCACCGCAGCTTTATTGGTCTTAATGAAGGTGCCATAATGACTTCCTCTGGGCCGGCACATAAACACACATACGCAGTACAATTATCCTGCAGTGAGATCACCTCAGCCTGCTGCACTGGCTCCTCTGCAGTCAGTGCTAGCCACAAGGACAGCAGCTTGTTTAGCTTAACTCTGCAAATCAGGCTCCGGACGGAGAGGAACAATAAAAACACAAGACATAATGCCTTTTACAGTAATTCCTCTAAACAGATGTTGTGATTTAAACTGGAGCCAGCACAGGGGGGCTCAGGGCTGAGGGTCCTGGCACATGCAGTTAGATGGGGAGTGTTATGAAAGCCAAAGCTCAGTATTATCAGAAGTGAAACTGTGGCTCTACGCGGTCAGATGACTGTCACAGTGCAGTGCTGCCTGTGGTCAGACTTGTACAGAATACACACTGGGTCTATTTGTGGGAATACTCTCATGAGGTTTTACTTTTATATCAGACCTGAGCACATCTCTGTAGTGAAGTCCACACACACTGTAGGCTGAACTCTGGATGACACTCACAGGCCTGGGGCTGCTGTAGGACTGAGTCGGACTCTTGGCCTCACATAAGGTGTTTCTCTGCTCAGCTGATAACAAGAGCCTGTTGGCTAAAGGTGGATGAGTTAATGGGGGAAGGGGCTTGAGCTGTGTGAATGAAGTGCCACTTGTAGAGGGGATTTCCAAGCATGATTTAACCAAAGAATTGCCAAAGGCCAAATCATTAACCCTGTATTGATATTTGCAGCATAAAGCCTGGGGCCTGAGCCCTCCAAACAGCCATACAGTGCACATAAACTAGCAGAGCTGTGGAGAAATGCAGCCCTGTGTCACATGTACACTCCCACATCAAACCCTGCACTAGAGCCCCATATGTGCTTGTCCCACATGTTAATGAGCAGTTAGTGCAGGTCACAGTGTGCACAGGGAGACACTGCTGCCATTGTCCCTCTGAACATCATATTATTTTATTAATGCAGACATAACCCTCCTTGTCCGTGCCACTACATGAGCATGACTCTGCTCTCAGGGGAATTGGTGCAGCCCATTGTGAAGAGCTCAGCTCACAGGCTGATTGAAAGCCTGAGGTTTCGGGGTGTGAGAACCACGTGAGACAAGTTGTTGAGAGGACAAAAACAGACAGAGCAAAAGAGAAAGAGAAAGGCAGACACGTCTTGTACTGCTCTGAGGGGCCCAGCTGCTACAGCCTTCATTATTCCACTTCTGCAGTATGACACAGACTTAATACTGCACTGGTAAACATGAGGCCTGGGCCGATACTCTCCCCTCAGCATGTCCTGCCAAAGTCAACACAGCACCAGGATCTGAATGAGACAAACAGAACTTGCTTTTACTCTTATAATAGACATTGTTTACAGGTTTAATCATGTGTGTTTATAAGATTATCTATCCTTAACTGTAAATCATTTTTCTATTAGAAGCTGTGGTGATTTACTGTATTATAAGGCTCATTTGAATATGCACATAATATGAATTTTATGATCCCCATATATTAGCATGTGCAGTGACATTAATGGCAGTGTGGATCTGTAGAGGTCACTACAGAAGACGTCAGGTCACAGGGGGGTGGTGCAGCTCAGATTGTTCAGTCCTTCTGTTTTCCAGTGTCTAATCTACAGTGTGCACCAGCTCAACCTCCAAGGGAAAACTCCAGCCTGCAGCAAAGAGACAAAGTCCAGACTTCTCCCAACTCAGAGAGACAGGCTAAGATCATTGTACAGCAGAGACACACTGGTTTAATGTCTGTAGCATGTAAACATACTGCCAGCGTTAACTGCCTTCAGACAAATAAGACAGGGGCTAATTCAAAGAGACAGAGTAAGGAGGATAGCCCATTCTCTGGCACCGTGTTTGTGATCGGTTCAAGAGTTCAAGATCCTATCTGGGCAGTTTGTCTTGTGCTGCTAACCACTTGACGCCACTCTGCCAACCAGCTCTGGTTTGGGGCGACTGACCATGATATGCACTTCATAAAACCTCTGCAGCTCGTAGTTCAGCTTAAGTTCATATGAGGAAAAAAAAACATGCGCCAACTTCTACCGCACTAGCAACTTTATTTAGAAAATCCAAAAATCTCTAATGAATCAGCTCATATACTATGTTAGCTTTACGCACCTCTACCTAAATATCTTGCGGCAAAAAAGTAAACAAGCTTCCCCCATCTGAGCTGTAATGAATAAATAGCTCCCATGTGACCACGAGTAGTCCTACTTTGCTCCATCCTCTGTTTGTTTTCCCCACCATTGTAATTACCCCTCCCCCCTTAAATGGCCCGAACTAACCAGTGGTAAACAAATCCAACAAACCCCAGGACCCTGACTCAGACCCATAAAATAAAAAAAGAGAATGGAGAGGTGGGGGCGGATGGGGTTGTGGGATAGTAGCATATAGGTCCAAACATGGCTGACAGCGGGGTTGCCCTGTGGGTGTGTATGTGCGCCCAAAATTGCCCTTACCCCCGTACGCCTCACTGGTGCTGACCCTGGAACCCTGCCAGCAACAGTCACAGTCTAATTACTGAAATCTGTGTGCCAGCCAAAGCCATTGTAGGAGTCAGTATTGTCTGGGGGCCCGTGGGTGCAGGCTCTATTGAGCGCCGGGTGCCCTCCGTTTAGCGGGGTGGAACGGCCCTTACAAGACCTGTGTTTGGGACAGAGTAGGGAGTTTGAATGCTGTCTCAGAGAGTGCACATTAAATGATACAGTGTGATAGGGAGACACTTAAGTGAATGGAAGTACCCGTCTAAATGAGAACAACTATGGTTTTACGGTCATTGGGAGGCAATAATTATTCTTCAATCATTTTTATTGCTCTCACCAAGTAGAACGGTGTAAACACTCCACACTACATTTACATGCAGGCTAGGAAAATGGGATAGCTGGCCTATTTCAAAATAAACAGGATTTTTATAAGGTAGGCTCAGTGGTTCAGGTTCAATGCTCGTGGGGCACCTTTTCAAAAACAATGTGAGCTACATTGCTGCACCAGGGGACCCATCTCTGATCTTGTTGCGAGACTTGGTTAGAACTACTTCTGCTGGATGATTGTACCTATGGTGTATGTTTTGGATTGATGTCCCTGGAGTAAAACCCACCTAGACATGGGGAGAAACATGAACGATCTGCACAGAAAGCTCCAGGTGAACTGGGAATCAAACCCTAAACCTTCCAGTATGTAAACCTGAGAACTTCGATTTAGGTTGATCCAAATCTCCCAAATTGCATAAGAGAAATCAATGCTAGAAACTGCAGAAAGAGCCAGAAAACTATTAGATGTATTTAGACATTTGCTCAGTATCAATGAAACAACCGATGGGCCCTTCACTGTGGACTAACTTGAGCTGTTTCATTGTTTTGTCAAGAAATAAAAACTTCTTGTACCTAGTCTGAAAATAAAATTCTCGTAAATGAGATGTCGCTTATCTATGTTTGCTAAAAATGTGATTATTTGTATGTTAGCCAATTTTATTAGCAATGTTAGCTACAAAATATGCTACTGGCCCTTGCTAAATACTTGTATAGAGTGACTAGAACAGATCTGGCCCTATCTTGCAACAATGTAGTACCCAGCTTTGTGAGTTTGAGTCGTATTACAGTTTGCATTATAGCACAAAGAGTTGGCAATATTTTTTAAAGTAGTCTGCTATTAGTTTACTGATTTCCGTGACGTACTCAAAAGCTGACATCTGTGTTTCATGTATTTAATTGATTCCAGAGAAAATTCAAGCTATAAAGCCCCTATCCACTAATGAATTGACAGTACAAACTTTGTGGATGTTCAATATTTTCCATTTTTTTCCAGTGTAGTTGAGCAAAATTAGTTTTAACCCAGTACAGATATATTGTCTCACCAGATCCTGAGGTTGAAATGAGACCTTAGTGTGCTGTCTACAAATAATTATAAAGAGTTTTATTTTCCAAGAATTAGGAGGAGCTACTTTTTGTTAGCATTACTGTGATAGCAAAACACTGATCTGGACTCCATCCATCCATCCATCCATCTTCTCCCTCTTAATCCAGCTGGGGCAGGGGGGAAGCTTGCTGCCCAATACTCATAGCACCTGACCCCCCTATGAACCCCTCTGCAGGTGGTGAGCCCACAGGAGGGTGGACATCATGGTCCTTGATGTTAGTTCATAGGGGCTGATCTGGACTCATAAAGTTGCAAAACACACTTATAAACTCATCATGGTGAATACTTAGGATGCTGAGTTTTTCATGTTATGGAGACAGTAAAAATCAGGTATAAAACATTGCTTATTAACGTATTGAATTGTTAACTTTGTGAAAACTGAAAAACTTGGGCCAATGTTGTAATAAATTATTGCTCTAGATTGCATTGTTTTTGCTTTTAGTTACAGAGTGTCTGCTCGCTGCCTGCACAGACAAACACTCGGCTGGTCCAGTATTGCATGTGTTTTGTACCTTTACCAGTAGAGCTGATGTAATTTCTCCTCCGTGAAATCCCTTTTTGGTAACTAGATTAGAGTCGTGTTCCCCAGTGAGAGCCTGTAGGGAGGGACCAACAGACTCCACTATCTCTATCACAGCCAGCACTGGAAGTATTAATCCTAATGCTGTTAATCTGCCTGATATTCAGTGTAAACCCATTAGGGAACATTCACAGTGTTGACGATTGGGAAAGACTTGTTTTCAAGGCACTTCCTGGTCTGCCTGATAAAGAGTGATCTTGTCAAATTCACAACTGCTGCAGTGGGTCAGGGAGTGTCAAAAACAATAGTCTTATCACCAAAGCTAAACACATGAGGAGGTATTTACATCAGTCTTATCTATGGCAAGCTGTTTCCCCCAAAACACTTGTAAACAGTAAGTCTTCCACAAAGCAGGTTGTTCATCATGGTAGTAGAAGTATTAGTAGATGTAGTAGTAGTAGCAGTGCTCTTTTCTCACAGCCAAAGGGTCCCTGATTCAATTCCAAGATTGTGGAGTGGTCTTTCTCTTTTGCATGTTCTACCTGTGTCTTCAGTAGATTTGATATTGAGGGCTGCTTTTATACACTTACAAACATGCACTACAGGCTAATCTGCCAACTACAAGCAGTGATTCATTTTGCCTTCCAACAATGTTAAAGGAAATGTCTAATGTCTAATTCACAGGAAATGATGATCCTATGTGGAAGTCAGATTTGCACATCCTGTGTTTGAATTTAATGTTCATCCCTCTTTCTTAAAGGCACATTGTGCAACTTTGCTAGTGGAGGGTCCATCACCTGCTTGACTTCATGGAAGTGTTATTGCGTTGTCTAGAATGTTCCATGGTAGAGATTACACCTATCTATCTCAAGGGAGACAACTATAGCTCACATTACAGGTCAGCTCTGTGGAGAGGCAATCCTCTATTCACAAAGAGAATTGTTGTATTTTGAACAGCAGAAACCCCCGTAATGGATAAAAGCTAGACAGATGCATTTAATGTCATACCATGGAACATGCCAGGCAAAGCAATAACATCTCCATGGAAACAAGTAGGTGATGGATTCTCCACAAGAAAAGTTGCACAGTGCACCTTTAAAAATGTGTGCTTTTGTTTCTATAGTCTAGCTAAACATATGATTTGACGAGCTGTTAGACCCATGTCAAACCCAAACGAGACACCATGTAATAATGCTCAATAAGAGGTTCTAGCATGACTCTGGTGGTTGCCCCAGTGGTTGGGCTGGAGCTGAGGCCCATACTGAGTCGGTTTTCTCTGTGGTGAGATGTGACTGCTGTGCTCCGTCTGCTTTTACCACACTCCTCACTCTGTCGTCTTTTTCACTTCTGGCGTGTTTGGTAGACAGGGCCATTCTCACCACAACAACAGAGAACAGCATGAGAGCACAAAAAAGTGAAACTGCAGTTAAGAGAGTTTCATAACAGTGTCTGGGTTTGATCTTCTGTTTTGATATCACCAAGTAAAGTAATATCACATATATGATGATAACACAAGTGTCAAGGCAGCCTTTATTCAGTATTTCCTGTCATTCTCAACTGAACTATGGTGAAAAAGAAGGAAAGGTCCGGAGAAGGGGTGCCAGATACATGGGTAATCGTGGACATTACGTGCTGTTGATAGAAAAAAAAAATTAACATAGATAAAACTTAACTAAATGCCAAATTATTCCAATCTGGTCTAAAAAAAATAAAATAAAAACAAAGAAAGACAAGCATTCTTTCTGTGAGCTTGGAGTGGGTTCTTCTGATGTCATTTGTTTGTTTCCATGGGGTTACATCAGTTTAATGCCATACTATGGAACACTGTAGGCAAATACAGTTACATGACCATGAAGAAAAGAAAGCGGCTGACTCCAATGGAAAAGTCACATAGAGCACAGAGGGACTTCCAGACAATCCTCCTTGAAGTCCAACCTAAGGACATTGTAACTTTAGTCTAGTCAAAGAAAAATAGAAATTGTGTTGTGTTCTCACTCTTCTAAATTAAATAATAATAAAATAAAAGGAATAATTCAAAGTTCTTTTTTAAAAAAGGTTCTTCTTTTTATCTTTCTCCTATATCACACAAAATGGCTTCTTGTGAGCTTTAAGTCTTGATATAATGTTGTTACCTCATCAAAAACATCCCTGGAGTTGTGGTTTGTTTTGAGTAATCCTTTATTGTTTGTCTGTCTCCATCTCCAAAGCTCAGAATGCTCTGCTCCACCTTCATCAGATATCAGTTTTCAAGTTAACAACTACCTTTTACCTTTAGTTTAGTAAAGATTAACAGTTCCAGAACTGAAATTCTCCAAATGATTCTAATGATGGTGTATGGAGTTAGAAAACACACTGGAGCTTTTCCTACCACATGACATCCTAAGGTGGAACAGAGTGTTCTTTGTTTCATAGAAGACCTCAGCCTAAATATGCAGTGTTTGTGTGTTAAACAAGTGTGAATGAAACACAACAAAACACAACTCCAGGTATTTTTGATGAGGAAACAACATTATAACATATATCACAAAACAGTGTAATATGGGCCCTTTAACAAGTTGAACTAAAATGCACTATTGCTTCACTCATCTGCAATCCAAGTGGACATGGGGTTTCTTGACCAAGATATCGCATATGGTTCAATTTATGTATTCAGAATCTGCACAAACAAAACACAGAATAATGATAACGTTAAAACCCCTAATGTTTATAGGAACATCACCAGCAAAGACAGAGTGGAAGATTGTTTCTTTGTCATTATTTTCAGGTCATTCTAAATCTTTTTAACTGCCGTGTTTGACAACATAATGTACAAAATGTATTTCCACCTCTCTCCCATTTGTTTTCCAGCCCACCAGCCTGTCTGTCCTCATTACACTTTTATTCAAGGGAATTATTTATGAGTAAATCTGTTCAGTGCAATGGCTCATCTTGTTTTGCTTTGCCCAGATCCCATGACGGCTTCCTGCTGGGACTGTAGCTTTCTGTTGGGGTATTTTTTTAACTAAACTGCCCCAAAAATACAGAAATTCCTCTTCCGTTACAGAGATTATAATAATAGAATATCCACTGTCTCAACTCCCTGAAGTTATTAGACAGATTTTGGTGTTTTTGTTTACCTCAAAGCGTCTTTCATGTCGTCCGAATGTAAGATGGAGGTGATGGAGGTTAATGATGAGACAGTGAGCGCCAGTCCCCAGTGAGTACTAGCTCCAGATGTCTATAGCTCTGTGTTTGAGAAGGGTGGGTTCACAAGTTTACGGACGGTCCTCTGGGTAAATCCTGCAGCCCATCATGACAGAGATACAGCAGCAGTGAATGGCTCAAACAGAAAATGCCGTAAGCCGTTTTTAAGCCACTGCTCTACTGTCCTCACCGTGGAGCATGTAGGGACAAGGGAGGAGCTGAGGTAACGCTATGAAACAATGAGATGTTTTTCAGGTTTATCTCCGATGGGCTGAATTAAAGATGTGTGATTTTTCAGCTGCTGACAATTTTTTTTGTTTTTCGTCTGCGTGCAACTTTCAAGGGTTGAATCGAGTGGAAAGTGATGGGCTGTTACAACAACTCACAGAATCTAACAATATAGACTTTTAAGGTGGTAATTCTGTTTTTATTATAACTTTTCTGTGTCCTGTAAGTAGAATTAACCATATCAAAGTTAACCCTGAGAACAAGCAGATGCCTATTTTTGCCACTTAGAGGTCAAATAAATACACGAAATTTACATAAATCATGGTGAATTGAATCTAAATCGTGATCTGGCTCGAAGAAAATCATTATAATTCGTTATATGTCATACCATCCCACCCTTACTGCTGGCATTATTCATTCACTAGACACCGGGGGAATGGTACACTTCTGCAGCCAAATCAGCTAATCTGCTAATCATTATACACCATATCTCTACACAGGCAAGTGAAGTGTTTTGCCCAACAACACAGCAGTATGCTCTGTTAAAATTTGCATTTTTTTTGTCAGACAAGAGTTTGTTTATCTGTTTTACATGTTTGCCAGACAGTAGGGGAACCTTATACTCCCTACTGTCAAACGCATTCTCCAGGACCATATCCCATGTGTGTAATAAGGTGTATGCTCCCTCATCATGATTTATGCTCTTTGGACCTCGTTTGCGGATCACAATGACCTCTCTGATCCAGCGCTGGTATTTGTACTTTCATGCTTTTCATGAGCCTGGCAATGTTCCAGTCCATTTCTTGTTTTTCTGTTGGTCATTTCTTTTTTTCTGTGTTCCATACATAAACTGTCATAAACTGTATAAAAGGAGTGGACTAAGCGAGTGTGGCGTCACCCATAGCATTCAGCTCCACTCAAATGAGGCTCACAATGCTCATGGTTACAGGAGCGAATCTGAAGCCAGACTCTATGTTATGAATAGGATTTTTTGGACGGACAAAATAGCGAAAAAAAAACATTCAGGATCATGTAGAGTCGGGTTAATACAAACATTTTAAGACAAAATGATGAGGTTCACTGCAGCAGGTACAGAGAGAGGGACGACAAGATCCCAATGCAAATCAATAGGAGCCAGGGTCAGAAAGAGCTGGAAGAGCCTCCTGCGTTGGCTATGTCCATTTATATACATTTGTTGCACGATAGACATGGTATCTCATGTATTACGTAGCATTTGGCGTCGCAATGCATTTACGTTTAACAGAGGGGCCAGTGAGATTCAGGTGAGGTCCGAGGAGCATAACTCGTGAAGAGGGAGCCTATACATTCTCTCACACATGGGAGAGAGAAGGCGTCAAACAGTAGAGGGCGTAAGCTTCTCCTGCTGTAAGGCAAAACCAAGACAAGCAGCCTGGAAGAGAATCACTACACCGTCACGTGACACTACACGAAGGCTACAGGAAGTGGCCAAAACATGTTAAGTAGGTAAACAAATGTCATCCGACAAAAAGAATCGCTAATTATAAGTTTAAAATTGAAGACATAATGAACCTTTATCTAAGTATGCTCTGTTGTGAGTGTGGATAGACTAAAATTTGTTGCTAATTTTTTGCTGAACAAAAACCCTGGCTCCATTTCACAAGAGTCAAATACAGACCCATTTTCCCAAAGAAGCAGTAAAGCATTACCCCTGAACATCACTGTTGTCAAGCACAGAGACAGGCTGATTACACTGCAGCCATCTCTGTTTTTCCAGAACTGTTCAGAGAGAGCTCGGACTCCAATTACTGTGTCTTTTGAGGAGAGAGAAAACAGTCAAGGGTTTTGTTTATGGCCGTCTAAAGTTGGCTCACGCTTGTACCTCATGCAATTGTTTTATATGAGCTGGAAGCTGGCCAATACTGGGCTAAATCAACACTGTCCATCAGCCAAAGAGTCTAAGGAGAAGAACGTGTATAGAAGGAAAGAGGTAAAGTGATAGTTATAAAGAAAAACAGACTAGGAGAAAATGAGGAGTTTGCAAGTGGGGGATGGGAGGCGAAAAAGTCCGAAGAGGGCTGGCTGGCTCTGTTGTGAAACTTGATCCAGGCAAAGCTGCTCTGACTCCACTGTTTTGCGGCTGTTAGTGTTTGGAGGAGGGCCCTTTGCGTGTCCCCTGAGCCCCACCCCTCAGCCCTGCTTGTTTTCCTGCTTTAGCCTTACCCGTGCTCTGCTGTTATCAAGGTGAGGTGTGCTAACAAGACAGACTGCTTGACTGCTGCCTGGCTCTCTGCCAGCCTGCTCTGCTCCACTCAAAATGCACCCACTGAACTGGTCCACTTTTACAACCAGGAGGATTTAAGCATGCCCTTTTTCCAGAACATGTGGAAAAGTGGGCTTCTCTCATTATAGTGCACCTCAGGCTGTGTCAGTGTGCGCTGCTCCTCTGTGTCCTCAGGAAACCATGCTGACTACAAGTATTTTTATTCCTCTTCTTGCCAATTAGTTACCAACAATGACCTTACTTGTTTATGTACTGTGTACTGAGTGACAACCCAAATCATAATTAGAGAACATTTGTGTCTTTTTCCGATGGTTCATGGATTTTTACACGCAGGGACAGGCGGACGCACGCTGGGTTCATACTTCCAGGGTGCATCTTTTTAATTTGTACGGAGATGTAGAAAAAAGTTGGGGGAACAATAGCCAGCAGGAGAAGTAAGAAGACAAGTTCAGCAGGTTCATGCGCTGCGCCGTGAGGGCTTAAATCCCTCCCCTTGACCACAGGATACTGCAGGGTTTGTGAGTCAGATGTCTGTTCTGTGTGTGCGTTTGTGTGTGTGTCACAGCTGTGCGGCTCCACTGAATAGAGCTCGACAAAGCCCTGCGCTCGGCTGGGCTGCTTCTGGTAAACAAAGCAAACTCGCAGAGCTGTGTGCATGGAGATTGCCCAACCTCCCGTTAATAGAGAAAGTAAAGAAGGCAGGAGGTGCAGCACGAGACACTGAACACAGAGCATAAACAAAACAAGATGGCTGTCAGAAAGTTGTTTATTTGACATTAAGCATTAGCAGATTGATTCCTGGCCCCAGCTGTGACAGGAGCTTGGTAGGGGTCAGTGGGGGTCAGACTCAAGAGTCTGTTACCAGAAGAGTTCAGCTGTCTCGAGTCACAGCGATAGCAGAAGTAGTAGTAGAGGGAGGGGGCAGGGTGAGTGCGCCCATGGCATGCCCGGCTCAAGCTCCATGACTTGGCCCCGCTCCTAGTGCCCCTCCCCTCTGCACACAGCAACACGCAGCGCTGTTAGCTTAGCCGCCTGTTTGCATGACAGCAGAACACCAGATGTGTGCACAAACAAGAGGAGAGAGTGTTCAAATTTGGCACCAGCAAAGACATACAGCTGTGACATTAGGATTTCTATCCAAATGAGTTCAAGTGCTTTTGCACATTTATGCAGAGTGAACACATCAAACACAAAATGGTAAAGAAAGAAACATAAAGAACATTGTGGTGACATCCTATAAAAAATTATTGTTTGGAATGGTCGAGTCCAGGACCTTGGTCACAGTTGGGTCAGAGCTTGTGTTTTTCAGTTGGATATGCATTTGTGTGTAAACTGTGAAACTATTAAAGTTTTTTAAAAGAGTATTTTTAGTCTACTGAGAGGAGCTTGGTGTAGAGCTGCTGCGCCATCTCATTGGGAGGAGCCATCTGTATATCCCCACGTGGATCCAGAGGAGATGTTTGGGCATGTCCAACACACAATGGAGCGGTGGAGTCCCACAATAACAATAGTGAAATATAAAGAGCTGACTTTGGATGTTTTATGACTTATGCGAGTGCCAAGGATTTGTTGTGTACAGATGTTGTAGGTATTACAGATAGCAGTTTGCCAAAATAAAGTTATTACACATAAGATCATTTTCAACAGAAATAACTACCTGACAAAAATAGTAATTAAATATAGTTCAGTATAGTTTTCACTCAAGTTTTCCCCTGTGCTTGGCTCCCCCCCGTGAACCTATGTGCTGACTGTTTTGGTGCTGTCACACAGAATGGAGTGGAGGGGTGAGAAGGGGAGAGAGCAGATGTTATCCTTATTGTTTGACTTGGCGATAAACCTTTCAGCTCAGACATGCGATTTGTAGCACAGAACATCATCAACAAAGCAAAGCCGTCTTTTGAGTCACGATGACAAATTTGAAGCAGATACATGAACAAGATGTTTGACAACGTGCTGGAGAATTCACTTGTTCAGATCATAGAGGATTAAAAGTGTGCACAATATGCAGACTATTGTTAAGCTCCTATTATCTCAGAAGCACACCTTGTTGCATGCATGGGCTGAGCTCGCCATGGCAATATTGACAGAGGAGGGAATGGGAGGAGGGTAGGACTGGGGTATATAGCAACAATATGGTTTTTAAGAAGTGTTCTTGTCATGAAGACTCAAAAAGCAACAAAAGTGAACTCTTCTGGTGGGCTGGCCTTTTGCTTTGACTGGAAAGTATTTTATCTATCTTGCATTTATTCAGTTAGTATTTTTATTGCAAGTTTTTTGTTTGTTTTTTTGCATTTTTACTATTAACAGTGTCGCCTTTCCACAGACATGACCTGTAACTTGGCCTGATGGCTTAACCTTTTTGTTTGTTCCATGGACATGCTTAAGGCCAAACAGTTTCAGGCAATAAAATCTTTGAAAAAAAAAGTTAGGTAGATAACCAGGTGACCACATTTCCAAAATAAAAAAACTGGTTTGTGGTGGTTGGTAATAATAAAATGGTGAAACAAGTGCATAATTAAGGGAAATTGTTCTGCACTTGGCACTAATGTGAGTCAGTGTCACCACATAGTCACATTTTCTTTGTGTTTTGGTCATTTTTAAGCAGCTTTTCTGTATTTTACCTAAACAAATGACAATATTTGACTCTCCTGTTGCAGGTATAAGATTGGACAAAAATAGGGACACGTGGGACATTTCTTGTATAAAACTGGGACAAATCACTGTTTTGGATAAATCTGCTGGGACAGGAGACACAGGGCTCAGAACTGGGACTGTCCCAGGTAAATAGGGACGTCTGGTCACTCCACTCTACCTTTAAGTAACTGTGTAACTTGTTTACCTATTTCATAGCATTTATCTTATGTAACTGTTAACTATTACAAATCCAATCATTCTATATTATTTTCAGCTAGTAGTGTAAGCTATCGTAGTAGGCTGCAGTGTTGTGATTGGCTTGGCAGACATAAACAGACGCTGTAGTTGTGAGAGAGCCGTGGGGCTGACCTCAGAGATAGACGCTCCTCTAATGGGTGTCTCTGTGAGCGGGCGGTCGGGGCTGGGAACACTGGAGCCATTGTTCTGAGCACTGCTCTCCCTGTTATACACTGAAGCCGAGTGCGGGCGGCCAGAGGAGGAAAGGGACATCCTCAGGGTTAAAAATAAGGCTGGTATCAGCCAGCGTAACACTGCAGCAGCCCCCTGAGCTGAACAGATGTAGTTTGGCACAAAAGCCTTTCTCATGTAAACTGTCACTGGACTGATGGACTAAACTGGACATGTGACATTCTGTAGGCATAGTGTAGGCAACACTTTATGCAAGACAACTTACTGAATCAAGAAGAAACATTTTGGGTATAATAGGTGTGGTGATAGAGTCACAATAGTTAAGGGGTGCACAGAGTTCCACTGGTCTAAACCTGGCTCCCCCAGGGCTTCATTTGGGGGTGCTTAGCTTTGAAAAGGTCAACTATTTCTACTTGGTTGTGTAGGCCTACTGAATTAATTGTCAATAGTTAATAGTTGTTTTTAAATGTATCTATAGCCTATATAAACATTATTATACTTTGATCGCTCATTTGGATTCAGTTTGGGCTAAGAAGTAAAGTTTGGGCACCCAAAACCAGCCTTCCACAAACCTGAATGAACATTCACTGTTGTTGTATCCCTGAGCAAGATAAAGGTGGTTTATGTTTACACTGTTCTGGTTCTCAAGAGCATTCTCCTATCAGAGCTGAATGGTCTCCTTACATTATGTTGCCGGAATCTGTGGTTCAAGCTTGTGTTGTAGTTAAATTGTGAAAGTAGTGAACTCAATGTATCATTTAAAGGTCACGTAATGTTACTTTTTTAGGTGACCCAGCGTCAAGAATGCATGTTTTTAAGGTGAATTTTAGCAATAAAAACACTGGTATTTTTCAGTAATGTGTTTCTGGTCTAGCACTACTTTTTTAAAGAACTTAAATGACTTAGCTTAAATAAAGTGAAATATGTACATCCTTACATATAAGCTCAATGTTGCCTTTCCACCAGCACAGCTATATGATCCTGATATGTTGTGTCAGTTGTATAAATAGCTGTGTTAATTAGCTGTCATAAGTCTGGAGATTCTGAACATTTAAGAGAGGATTATGAGCAGAATGCTCAACAGTTGTGCCCTGTCAGCCCAGTGTGTCTGGGGAAAGACCATCTCCACCACATCCTTTGTCATTGTGTACATGTTTCATCCAGGGAGAGGAGAGAGGGGGGCTCCTGTCACCCACAGCACACAAACAGGTGAGTCAGGTGTGGGCAGGACCTGCAACTGTACCCAGCAGCCAGCACAAAGGAGGTGCCACGTGTCTGCCCTGAAGGGGGAGGGGCGGGCAGGTATGAGCGGGGCAGTTCGGACTGATGTGTGTGGGACAGGGACATGTTTGACTTTATACACATGAAACTTTAGGAGTGTTAGAGGCAGACACTTACTCCCATGCCTCCAGGGAGCACAGATTAGTCTGGTAGAATATGTAGAAGTAAAGGGCTGTATTACAGCAGGATAAGCTTGTGGAGTAAAAACAGTCAACAGTGGTTCAGGTGTGTTGTGTGAGCTTGGCTGCTCTAACATACTGGCCTAATACATGAGGCTAATACTCCGTCAAACACAAGCAGCACGCAGGAGTGAGAGGGGAGCATCAAATACATTACTCTGCCTGTGTCTGAGAGCAGATACAGCTTCTCATTGGGCCAGTGGACAGAAATGAAACAGGCCCGGCTCATGGATTACGTCAGCTGGTGTACTGCTAATGTTACTGTGCATAAAAACGCAGTCAGGAAACATGACACCTTCAATAAAGTTTTATTGAAAAAAAGTACCAATAAACAACAAGAAATCCTGAAAAAGATTTGTAGAGCAAAGCTCCATATGTACAGCATATTGCACTACATTACAAATTGTCTTCCATATAATATTAACAACCAAAATATATAAAAACACAAAAATGAGTGCACAGTAGAGTCTCGAAAACACACAGTCAATGTTTACAAAAATGCTACATGTTCGCTGGGTCTCATTTCTTGGTATACAGAGAGTGTGTGATAATCAAGACTGTAGAACTGAGCAGTTAAAGGCATATTCCCGTGTTCACTGTTTCAACTAGTTCACTGTGACCACAAGAGTAAAGGGTTAAAACCACATGGTGATGTGCAGGGAATGTGTGTGAGTTACTATACTCAATGCCCTTGGTCACATGGACTTTGTACAAGCTTGAACTGTCTAAAAAAACAGACCATTTTATGAAAATACATGTTAAAACATTAAGAAAGATCATGAAGAAATGTTATTTTAAAAAAATTCAAATTTAAAACCTTCCTTAAAAATGCATATAAAGTGGACTACAAAATTCAAGACACTGATGGTTTCCATAAATATATGTCCCGCTCAGGGATGGCTGCTCTTAGGGCAGTATGGGAACGTCACTACAGAATACACAGGGCACCATGTGGTGTGTTCCCTTAAAATCAATCAAACAGGCCCAGTCTCTCAGGTCAATGCACAATATATACCACTGACATGTGGTACAGAGCCTAAAGAAAACAACCCAGAGTATATACTATACATTAACACAACACATATGGACCCATGGGATCTACAAACCATACTTTCCAGTGCATGTTGATTACAACACAAGGTTCAAACTCAAATAACACCATAGGATTCAATGTTTAAAGTCTCTGAAGGCAACCTTTCATGGTTTAACGGTCATCATCATGTCCCCAGTACAACTACTGTGTCTTTAAAAAGGCAAGATTGCATGAAACTGCATCAAAACTACTGCTTTCCTAAACCACAAACTAAATGTTTGCATTGGTTGGGTCAAAAAGTATAAACTCCTGCACATACAGTCACCCTGAAGCCCAAAGTTCTCATCTGTGGTGCTTCTATTGGTTTTCAAGTATCACACAAACTACGGAGCGGACTCCCACTGTCTGCTAACAGTCGCACAATAAGCACTGCGTCCATGGCACTCTATTGCTCTCGTTCAAAGCCGTGAAGCTCAGTCAGAGGTAGAACAATTTGGCGTCACTATTACTGAAAATGACTGTTATCGTTACTGTTTGTTGGTGTAGTAGGGTTAAACTGTGGGCAGGATATGAGTAAGACAGAGAGGAGTGGGCCAGAGGGTGTCAGGCACAACACTGGCATGCACACAACCAGCTAAGACCAAGACACAGAAGAATTGCACACACATGTATACAGTAGAGAGAAACAAAATAAATACACCAAAATAAGTTAGATAAGAGAAAAAAGTAATCCACCATAAAGAATGATCTCAGAAGAAGTGGAGAGGAGGCTGCGGTGAGGGGAGGGGCTTCCTGGACTGGCTCAGCGTTCAGGATCTGCAGGAAACTATAACCACAACCGTATCATTCAGTGCACCTCACCCCCCCTCCCCCACACTCTCCAGAGCCCCACCAGCACACCACAGCCCTCCCCCTCCCCTCAATATGGACTGGGAACGACTGCTCTTCCTCCTCACTCACTATACACTTACAAGCAGAGAGAAATGTGAGGAACGGTGCTACTGTTAGACCTAACTTTGCAGTGTTGAATGCCAATCAAACTTTTTTTTTTTTTTTCATGTATGCGCACGCCAACCAGGAAGTAATGCGGGTGTGCTGTTAGCATGGTAGTTGTTGTTAGCAGTTGCATGTCGGTCTCTGAAAGTTGTGAAATCTGCTTATAAACTCATCGCTGTGAATAATTAGGATGCTAGGAATGCGTTAAGAAGGTGAGGAATAAGCTTGGACTGCTGCATTTTTTTTTTTTTTTTTTTTAAACAGTAAAAATTAGTTACAGCACCTTTAAGGCAAACATTTCTCTGCTTGCATGCAAACAGTGAATGCTTCTCAAGGATTCTCAGTAGCTGCAAAATCTGTCCCTGAGATAGCCTATCTTTCAAGAGGAAAAAATCCTTTTTACGCAGTGATAACCATGACACTATATTGGAGCATATGAAGAGCCCTGATATGTTCTGCTCCATGGGTCCACAAGTTGGCCGGACAATGATAAAATATACAGTATTTTCAACAGTGTCCTTAACATTAATATAATAACAGTCTATGGTGATTGTAAAACCCAAATCCGATCCGAGCACCATAAACAAAGCAAATCCTAAATTATTCAAATATAATGTTGGTGGTTACAAAACAGTAGCCTGAGGGAAGTTCACATGTTGCTATCCATTTGGTGTTCAGACATTGCCAGAAGTCATACCCAGAAATATTGAGGCTCTGAAATGTGTTAAAAAAGATATAAGACTTGAACTGCTACCTTCATAATGACAGTGGTACTCTGAGTAACAATCTGTTTTGAAGGATGTGTAGTAGTATAGTGCAAAAACAGTGGATCCAGTGCTCCACTCAAAGGGCATGAAAATCTGAGGACAATCGTAAAAAACACAGAGACAATACAGCCTACACTGGTCCAACGCTATGATCCAAGACGCTAACATTTCCGCAGATTTAGCCATATATAATTTTGTGAAAAGCTTCTTTGTGCTTCTAGTTTCAGTCAGAAAAGTTCTGTGCCCAATCGACTCACAGAAAAGGCTGTTTGCTGATAAGGATTTGTAACACTGACAATATGAGCCACATAACTGTACAGCTGCACTTACCAGGCTTGTTTAACCAGTAAGTGATGCTAACGCTAACTCCACCCCGATACTCTCGCACATGACTAAGTGGAAGGCCAATGTCCATGTATTTATATGGCATGTTGACTTTTAAAGGCATAATACACGTCTCTCTGCTCCCAGTGTTTTTGAATGTTAACAATACCAAGAAAATGTTAAAATAAAGAAATCTTACAAAATGAACACAAAAAATGAACAGATGAAGAGGTGCAAAATGCTTTGTTCGGAGTCTTTGGAAAAATGAGTAAATCAACTCGACTGGCTGGACAACTTCACAACCGAAAACTTTCTTCTTGATTTTTGCTCAATACTCTTTCTGGCAGAAGACATTTGAATTATAAGGCATTCCCAGGGTCTGCAGAGGATACGTGTTGAAGTGCAAAAAGATCATTCAGTACTATACAAAACTTCTACACAACATGTATACCAAAATATTGACATTGTCCTGTGGGGAAATCTCAGAACATCATGGCATCGCCTTGGAAAGACAAAAAAGTATAAAAAATGGTTGTCTCCGTCCCGCGGTGACGTTCTCTTTTCGTTTCCTCTCCAAAACAGACCCGTGTTGGATAAGACAGTGCCATTAGGAGTCCAGTTCCTCGTATGGGATAGAGGGGAGGGGGCTATCTCACCTCTGTCCTGCTGCTGCTCGTCCTCCGCGGTCGAACAGGAGATTGAGCAGAGCTGCAGCCAGGCGCCACCACACTGGGCCCTGGTTCCTTTGGTTTTGGTGATACTACAACACAAAAAAATACTAAGTTTGTAAACACTGATTAGTCCAAAAATCATGCTTGTGCTGTGTAGAATATAAGTTATCATTTCTGTGTTACATATACATTTGCAATAGCATTTTTTCTTTTTGGCAATGCGTGCTGAAAATGAATAAAATTAATATGAATGATGAATTTCGGACATGTTTGTAGGTCACCCTTGATTCACAGAGGCGGGAAAACAGAACTAGACAGCGGAACATGGCTAGTGTTTTGTCAACAGTCTATCCAGTCGTTGACAATACTTATTAGAAAGGCCTAGTGTCCAAGCACGATGTGGACTTCCCTTCAGACATGCCCAGCCTATAAACACTCATCACTGGGTCACACTTGAGCTGATGTTTCTGGCAGTGAGCAGCAGTCGCTCAGGAGGCACTCTCAGCCAGGTTTGTGAGCCAGTTGGGTTGTGTGTGATTAGAAGGATAATACTATCAGTGCGCTGGAAAAGTGAAGATAAGATAATTGGTCCAAAAGGGATTAGAGAGCTCTTCACCACCGGCATGGACTGTGCGTATCAGAAGTACAGTATTAGCTTGCGTGCAGACAAAAGACAGACTCCATCCTGTCCCATAACACTGGATTTATTTTCAGACTATATCAACTAGAAGAAAAACACAAGTATAGGGTCAGGCAAGGTCATGACCCCTTCTTGACCTCCAATTGTTTAGTGAAGGTCCCTGAGTTTAGATACAGCATGTGTCTGTTAAGGTGTCCTGGCACTGACCTAGTAACTGTGATAAGCCTTAGTCTCCCTTATAAACTGTGTTGACATTTGCACCGTGTTGCATAAGCTTAGATGGTTTTGTTTGTGTGTCTTTTCTCACTGAACTGGGAGTGTAAAGTACAATCGAGAGGTAAACAAACCCTAGCCTAAGGTTGGATAAGATGGTGCAATCAGTTATTATCAGAGTGACTTGAGGACATATGACAAATTTGCATGTTCAAACCTATGTCATGGAGTACTGGAGCTTCAGCAGAGCGGGTCTGAGTGACAGGCACAAGAAGCATGTGTTTTTACTATAAGAGTGTAATTGTTATTAATCTGGATAATCTGCATAAGAAGAAGATGAGCTTGGTGGCATTGGATTTATGGCCTCAGCTCTGTCAGGTCCAGAGAGCATCATTAGCACAAACAAAGACAGAGTCATATTAAGAAGTGTGTGAAGATCTTTCACAACACGTCACGAGTCCCTCCGGCAGCTGTCAGAAAAAGTCTATATTTAGTCCCAGATAAAGCGGCAGAGCCAGCACAGACGCTCCTGTCGTCACGGTGACACTGGCCTGGTGTGCTTTATCACTATCCATGCGTCTGTCTGTCAGGGTGCCCAGAGGCACAGCCTTATCAGCCAGGACAAACAAGAGCAGCTAACCTCTGCAGCAGACACTGGGTTAGTCACATCAGGGAGGAGCCACAGTCAAATACAAACACAGACTTATCTGATGTAAGAAACACACGCACTGCACACTAGTGTAGCACTAAGACTGAGCACCATCTACACTGTACCTGATTAAACAGTCATGTTCCTAATGCTCAGCTTCTCTAAGAGCAGGTTTAGGGGCTGAAGAGAGAAAGTCCTGCCCTCAGGTCAACAGGACAGAGATAAAGCTCCACACAAACATTTATACACACAGTGATATTTAAGACACCTTTCAACACCTCCTATCCAAAGCACCAGAGCTCATCTCTTAAAAAAACACTGATGAAACCCAACTCTGGAGCAGCCCTGCACAGCAGTCTTCCTGCCATTGTGACTGTCATTATTGGCCTGGCTCAAATGGCCAGGCCTTCCTCTGGGGGAACTTAGTCCCCTCCAGCTTTTTCTGACGAGGAGCAATTTATCTGTCAGCATCCTCTAACTCTGCTCTGCTACTTAATCCCTGTTTTAGCCAAGGGCCACAGGCCTCATGAAGAACACTCAAAGGCACAGTGCTCCCAAATCTATCAAGAAAAAAGCCAAGCAAAGCACTCTGAGGGCTCAGGGACAAGTGCTTGTGCTGAATATGGGCAATCAGCCTATGACAGAAGAGACCAAGGCTAACACTAGCACACAGAAGACCCACAACAGTGGAGCAGGACAACTACAGCTGCTCAAAACACAACATTTGCACAGCTTGGAAATAGGGCTGAAACGATTATTCAAGAGACTTTATCTGTCTTCAAAAGTCACCTCTGTGTGACATCACAGAGCCCAAGCAGGCAGCCACGTTGTCGTGTGTGAAGTTTACTCAAGCAGCACTGGCCCACAGACCACTTCCTCCTCCCACAGCAACCCTTGTGTGCAGGACGTCAACACAGCCCAGACACACAACAAGTTTCGGACTGGCAGTCTGACTCTGTCTGCTTGTCTCGTGTCTAATGTCTAATGCTGGTGTCACAACACATGAGTCATGGTGCTGCGTGCAGCCTGCCTATAGAAGAGTCTGATAAGTGCAGCTGTGTGTCTCTACAGGTTCTGTCCACACACCAGCTCCATGCTGCACTGGTACTGTTTAGATGTGTTTCAGTCATATATAGTGTAAGTAGTGTGTATAATTGCCTGTTGTTTGTCTCTGCCTGATGAGAGACTCCCTGGAACTACAGCTGTTCCCTCAGGGCTCACGCACTCAGCTTCGGGTTACAACATGTACACCTTCTCCCGCTACTTCTGCTTTCTCCTGCACCTAACACTGAGAGGACCAGTGTAATGTTCAGTGTGCAACAGGTTTAATCAAGAAAAACGAAAAACAAAGCAGGAACAGCTCTAGTGTTTTGTTCAAGGCCAAGCATCCTCCCAAAGTCCTGCCTAGGGAAACAGGAGAGAAGAGAGAGAAATAAACAGGAAGAGCAGGCAGGGGGAGGGGGGCTCTAGCTGGCAAAGGGTGGGGGAAGGGCCATCCTGATTCAGTTTGTCAGAGGCAGAGGGGGCTGATGCAGGGATAAAGTTGTACACATGCTCAGCCTCACCCAAACAAACAGGCAAGTAACGCACTACAACCGACAAGTAAAATATCTGTTGTACTGTGGGTGTAATGGTTGTGGTAATGGTTTACATGGTCAGGGGTACCTTACATTAAAATTAATTTAATACATATCATATTTCTAGACTAGAACCTCTATATAGTTAAAAAAAAAAATGAAAAGAAACAAAACAGAGATTTGACTTGGTTCAACATTTTTAAACTTTAAGTTTGTGCAAATCTTGAGATGTCAGTGCTGTCTCACCCGTTGTAAGTGGTCCCGGTGGAACTGGTCTCCTATGAGCTGCAGTTTGTGGCCAATGCAGGCCTCCATGCTGCGCGCTGCCACAGGCTGTCTGGGGAATGCCTCCCTCCCGTTCTGCATCTCTCTCTCTTGTAATGATCCACTTGCCTCCTGATCTTCACCAAGTTCAAAATGTGCCGGGAAGTGCAATCGAAAACCTGCGTTGCCTGTTAAGTGACATATATATCATGCAGCCATAAATGCCTTGATGATAAAAGGGCGTAATAAGTGATGATACGTCTTTACTGTCCTAACAATGCATTTTGTTTTATTTTATAGACTTCTTAACATGCACCTTTGTCTGTAGTTTGGACCCTACTCTACGAGTGATACATTTGTAAATGGACAGAGTGGGACAGTGGTATCTTTTATCCAGTTTGTGATGTGTTTCAGGTGAGCACTGCTGTCACCTCCCATGAGTCACAGTGCCAGGCTGGCGCCCTTTGAATGGCAAAGCAGCTGGGCACACTCTATGTGGACCATAAAAAGTCGACTATCAGGCGCCAAGGCCTGATCAGACTAACGACATAGATACACTTTTCTCACACTATCTCACGTTAGAGAAGCATGCATTTGTTTTATAACTAGTAGTCACGCACAACGCCATGTTCCCTTTCCCTGTTCTGAGCAAACATGTGAGTGAGAGCATACCGTGAAAGAGTGGTCTAGGCTCCTCTGCCACTCCACAGGGAAGCATGCCTTTGTTGGGGGCCAGGGCAGGGCCGGGTGTCTGTGTGGCCCGGTCTTCACACTTTATCTGCCTGAACGTGGTGTGCCAGCAGTGCAGGTCTGGCTCAAACACATCATCCTCCTCATCCTCCATGCGGGGTCGCCGTGCGCAGAGTGGCCTTATAGAAACAGATTTAAAAAGTTATGTATTTGCTAATGCCTCTGTTAAAATGTCCTTCACAAGAGTCAATGAAATGAGCTCACAAACATTTATTATGAATTCATTCTCTTGTTTCTGATTATAGACAACCTGTCTGCTTCATAATGAGTGCCCTTGAATCAATAAAACCTCACTGGTCACGTTGGTGGGAGAAAATGAGCAGATGGTCGGCCCTCACGAGTCTGTGGCGAGTCCACAGTGAATTGAGTTAAATGGATGTGTGCATCTCAGTGCTGAAACCGCACTGTAGTCTGTGGTCAGGCACTGGAGAAGGTTTGGCTCACTGGGTCAAATCAGAGGCAGACTCTTTGCCATGAGCCATGGCCATGAGCCAACATTGTATGTGATGGTTACATCAAATTTTTGTATGCAAATGTTAGGACGGACTGTAACAATAAAATCACCTGACAGTTTCAAAAGGCACCATCATTACCATGTGTAGTAAGGATAAACTTCTCTCAACTTGAACTCTCTTCCAAGTTAAGAAGATTTATCAAATTATGGACAATATGGAAGATGCCCCAGCAACTGAGCCCCATGTTGCCACTGAATTGTAATATAGGGTTACTACTAGCAGCACAGTTAAAGTGCGGGCTTGAGCCAAAGGGTAATGACAGTGTGTGAGGAGTTACTCTCCCTGGCCTGGTCTGTCAGGCTGCCAGCACAGAGTTTTCATTTGTTCACCCAGCCTAAGCAGAGACCACTAGCATGCCCAGACCTCACGCTACAGACTGTGCCCTCAATAAACCATACAACCAAAACCACTTCATGCTTTGTTTTGACACAGAGTCAGAACATGGAAGACCCGCGAAAATAGAACAAGCCCAATTTTCAGATCGGACTGTCCAGTGCGCATAGTCTGCTGTCCCCGAGTGTTTGTCAGACAGTGGCTCCCCCTGCTGCAAACAAAAATAACCCAAACAAAAGAGGAGGGGTGAGGGGTGAGACACATATCACTACTTATATCACATATCACTAAACAATTACTTAAAGCGACATGTTAAAGCCGCGCTCCAAAAGAAGCACAAGCAAAAAAAATGACCGATAGCTATTGTTCCCCACACACGACTTCTAACATCTACAAGACAACATTTTAAACCAATGTAATGACGTTAGAACAAAGAGTTGGATAATAACAATTTAATTTAACACAAACGGTGTAAAGTGTGAACCAAACGTGCGTGACAAGTGTGCGTGACAGCGTGTTTGTTGTTGAAGCGCTGTTAAGAGTGCGTAACAAGTGCAGCAATGAGCCATTCAAGGACCGGTCTGTGTACAGCGATGCCGGTAGTTTCCTACTCCGCGAATTCAATGTAAAGTATACACCAGTGCATTTGGTTAAGCTATGTTTTTTTTTTCTTTTTTGTTACAAGTGGCAGTAAAACATCAATGTTTGTCATACGCCGATACAGACTTTAGCTACAACTATCAAGAAAGTGTGTCAGATTTTATGTAAACAAACAGAAAAAATATAAGTAGGTCAATTCACTTACCACAAATAAAGGCTTTCTTGTAACAGCTTTTGTCAGAAAAATGGGAATGAGTTCATATCCTTGAGCATCAAAAAGTTTAGTCCGAATCACCCCTACGACAACTTCATTCTGTGAGGAGAAAGGCAAGCGGCTGATTTCATTTCGCCGACGTCAGCTTCAGTGTAACTCCGCCGCCAGGGCGGTGCTAAACTAGTAAATAAAGCCCAGTTAAAGAGAAGCCATTTTCTGTCGGCCAACTCTCCTCGGTGGCAGAGAACAGGAGCTTTATCCCCTTAAGGGTCATTTACATACGGTCTCGGGAACCAATCAGAGGCTTTGTTTTGATCCCGCCTTCTCGACACACTTTTCACCACGCACGTGGACGGGAAATTCCCCGTAGCACGAGACCGCTTTACAACCGCGGAAGTAGAATACTACAGTACAGCCCGCGCGCTCCTCTTTAGTACTGTACTGTGCTGCATACAGACAGCGAGGCTTCAGCCCATGTGACAACGACTCGTCTTATAGCCAGAGCATCTTCAGCTTTGCCTCAAAAGACCGGAGTGACTCGTACATCAGTGCTGTGAGAGATCAGTAGCCACGAGTCGACTATCCGCTACTTAAAACCTCACTCAAATCACTTAGGTTGCCTACCATTCAGCAAAAAAGAACAAACAAACAAAACAAAAGACAAAGAAGTAAACTTTTTTTAGTATTTTTTTTTAAACTTAAAGCTTAATTGTGAACATCTTGCAATTAAAAGAGAAAAAGGTTTCAGTGACCAATCACAATATGGACCTCACCTTATATGAAATACATAATTTACCTTATGCAGATTAGTCATAGGCTATTTGTCACAAACCCATGGGAACCAAGTGTAGAACTCAATCAAGAGTGCTAAACATTTTAGTCAGGTTTCTGCCAATAGCAATTTTGGCAGAAGCCTCAGACTTGGCCTCCTTTGGGACACCAAAGTCTATAGGATTAGTGTCTGTCAGACTGTATCTACAGCATTTTATATGAATTCTATTATGTTTTAAGAGCACTAAAGGCTGAGTTATCTCTGTGTTTGATTATATTGTCTCTCACTATCCACGCTGAGAGGAACGCCAGCTCTCTCTGTCCCACATGAATAAGTGATGCTGTGAACTTTGATTATGTCCCACCTACAAAGTGTCCAAAGGGATGCTGAGCGGATGAGGAGGGATTGGATTCTACTCTCTGTGCTACTGGATCCCTGATTGCTTTTTGCATGACTGACCCCTGTCAGCCACAATGGGCTGAGAGGAGAGCATTAACCGCAACTTACCTTTATACAGTCAGCAAAGACACAGTCCTCTTAGGTTATGCCATTTTTGTAGACACGCACAAGAGCACTAATATAAGCTAAAAAATAAATCACATTGAAAAATGATCATATTACAACACATGTATATATGAAATTTTATTGTATTGTGTTGTTCAGAAGATTGTATCACCTACATTATTAATGTAAGTGTGCACATTAAGATAACAAACTTAAGTTATTCATTAGCACGCTTTACCTTGTGCTGTATTAACATCTGAATGTATAGCTGCAGAAATCATTTAGGCCATTTGGCAGCTCCCAGAAGAGCAGAAAGCATGCTTCTACATCATAAATAATGCACATCTCTCTGTGGCTTTACCTCTATCTAGAAACATCCATATTAAATTAAACACTTCTGTCTTAACTGTTCAGTAGCGCATGTTATGTTTGTTTATAGATTATCCTTGACGCATACAAGTTTCTTTTGTATATAGATTCATCTCATGTAATTATCTTTCACACTTGCTATTCAGTGTTCGGAAGTAACAAATATTTTAAAAATACGTATTCAGAATGATAATTTAGAGTAATGTCTTCAGTTCTTTTAATCAATTCAAAGGAAATTATGACAGCATTTGATCACACAAGCTTTGAACTCCACCAAATAACAACAAAAATACAAAGATAACAGCTATTCTAGTGAGTACATGTGCAATTTTTTCCAGGGCTTTTTCCCCTTTTCTGCTGTTAGCTGCACTGTATTGACTTGTGTTGGGTTTGTGGCTAGCAGGTGTTTGTAAACAAGTTCCCGGAGTCGCGTGAGATCCCTGGGAGAGAAAGGCAAGGCAGCCATCAATTTGTGTTACATCAGAGAGCTGTTTCCAGGAGTTACACACACACAGACCGTGCCTGCCTCCACATGGCTGCACAATCTCATGCCCTACTTCCCTCTTAACCTCTACGGACCATCTCCCTGCTGAGGTTTCTCCCTCTGTAGGCATATTCTAACATCTTCATACACACAATGCCAACATCACATCAAAACATTCACCCTATCCTGCCTGGAAACCGAAAGAGAGGTGATTTCATTTGCTTGGAGGGGGAAATGTTCTTCTAGCATAGCCTGGTGTGGAATACTGACCTAGTACTGGAGATCAACATGGAGCAATGACCCGGCAATTGACTCATGCTCCCAGCTGAACTTAAGATGTCAGATTAGGTTAAATAAACAGCCACTAATCTCTTATTAATTATTTATTCAAGACATAGAAATACTGGCAACATTTGATTATCTGTGAAATTATGTATGTTGCCAGGATTAGCCTTAGGTCAACATGGATTTAATTATAGAGATGTTGTTTGCTTAACTCAAATGACCTGAGTTACATTACATTTGCATACATATATGCTACGACATTTAAAATCAGTCAGCCCAATGTTAAACCAATGAGGAATTTAAGATACTATATGTATATACTCAAATTTACCAGTAGAAACCCAGAACAACTTTTGTTTACTTTTTAATATTGTTTGACTTATGCATCTCTATGGAGGTTTTGCACACTGGTACACAAACATGGCGGATTTGTCTAATAACTATTGATTTTTTATGTTCTATTGCTGCTACCAGTTGAACTTGAAGGCCGAGGGCTAAAATCAGGAAAAATAGTACATTGGAATAATAGTAGTAAGTAGACAGTAGTCGTAATTGGGGTTGGGATATGTAGCAATTCCCACAAGATAAAACATAAGATTGTTTTTTTAATATTTGGATTGGACTCAAGTAGAGTCTGTCCGTTGATTGTATTGATTGAACTGAAAAGGTTCATGGGATGTTCATGTAAGTTTCCATTATAAAATACGTCTTTGTAGTTTGGTTATTTTCATGTTCAACTTATCTTTGTACAAGTGAAAATTGCAACATAGGCACTGTATAAATAACAAAACAGAAGGGAAAAAAAAGAAAAAAATTTGCTATATATTGTTTGATATCGGACACATAAATTCCAAATACATGTGCATCACTGCAGGCAATACAATAATAATAATAATAATAAAATAATTACTACAATAATAGTAGATCATTGTTATCTTGAGGCATGAGATCTCGTCCCGTTCCTGGTAGTATTGAAACAGTGTATTGGGGTTACTTCAGTTGTTGAACCCAACCTCTGTCGGCAGTGATAAGTCTGAGGAGCACGGTTATGGAGGATGACACCTGATCTGAGGCGGTAACACAAGCTCGTACCTTTGTAAGAGCTGTCTGCTGATCATATCCTGTCTGGATCTAGAGTCTGAGCCAAAACTCACACTCCCACCATGACTCAGATACAAAAGCAGCAGGTAGTATTTGCACAAGATATTATCAGATTAATATTCAGCTTAACCTCTTAGTTCAGGACATGGTTGGTTGTTAAATTTATTTTGTTATGGATGACAAAAGCATCTGATGACACCTTAAGCGCATGATCTTATTTCTTTACATGGAATGGTCAACAGTATGGCAATAAAGCTATCTATCTCCATGGAGACAAGCTGGTGGATCTGTCAGAAGAGGTAAATAAGCCTGACACAATAACAAATTTTGAAGTGCGATATATATTGCTGCAGTAAATATACATAAACATATACTGAAATCAAACCATGAAGATGAATAATCCACAAAAAGTACTTTAACAATAACTACTGAGCAATGGCTGATGTAGGGAAAAGTTTGGCCTTTTCCACTGCAACCTCAACACTCTGAAATTAATTAGATTTAGACAAGAGAAATTATTTGGAGCTCACATATCATAATATATTATAATTACAAAGAGCAAAATTATGTGGCCATAATAAATTGAAAACAAAAGTAGCAAAAATAAAAACCTGGTTTCAAATATGGCACAAGTATATAAACATATGTGTAGGTAAAAAATAAAAAAAATAAAAATATAGTAATAGAAATATCTCTGCAAAAAATTCTTGACATTTTAAAATTTGAGTGTCTCTCCTTGGTCTTCACTCTATTCCATCCTACACTGTTTTGTCCTGGAAAGAAATATGGAGCAAAAGAACTGAATAAACAGTGATCAATGAAGAACATATGATACAGATGGTAGAACAGTAGACTATACTCAGAGTCTTTGAAGTATAGTTTTAGTCGTTTAATCTCTCCTCTCCAAAGGCTGCCTAACAGGAAATTCTGGACCATCCCTGACCTCATCAACACTTCAAACACTACAGCGATGTGAAGTGAAAAGAGCCACTTCTGACGCTCTAACTGTTTAAAACAAGCTTAAAACACCGGGATACCAGCCACAGCCTCCGCGCCACATCCTCTTTGAAGTCCGATTCTCCTCTGTGGGAAGAAATGAAAAGGAAAACTACTGTAGCATATCAAACTAGTCCACATACACTGGCCTTTTCCTGAACCCACTTTAATTTGTTTTGGCTGTGGGCGACTGGTGCCCTACGCATCATAAGTGCACACGTCCTGCTACTTTTATTCTGCAGGTGATGCGTTTGAGTGCAGTAGGAACAATCAATTCTTTGGACTCTCCTCTGCACTTCTTTGCCCGTGGGGTATGCTTTGCACAATGAAACGGACTGACGTGTCAAGCTGTGAATATGAGGGTGATGAAAAGACAGTACCCAGTGCATGTAGACTACAGAGCTGACCACCATAAAAACACTGTGTAAAATATGCCTGAAGAGGTTTTAGATATCGTCTATACATGTTTGTGTCAGTTAGATATCGTCTATACATGTTTGTGTAATCTAGCGATCTCTCTCTGGCTATATTCGACCCCCCACCACCACCACCCCTTATGCCCCCTTATGGTTAGCAATACAGTTCTGTACAATACAATCTTGCTTCCACTCAGCAATTTTCCATAAATATACAGTATATGAGCATGATACAAAACAATACACTACAACATCGCAAACCTGATGACCTGTTTCATATGCGAGATGCACACTGATTGTGTTGTGATCACACTCTGAAGAGTGAGTGACTGAGCACAGGAAGCAAAGGCAGAGGGCACCAAAAACAAAACTTATTTCTGGCTAATATAGCATTTTCAAAACATTAAAAGGTAAAATCATAATTTAAATATGTAATGTTTTATCAGTTAATACCCCACAGAAGTGAAATACCCACTCTTTAATCTACTACCACTACCGCTACTCTACAACCACTACCAAACACCTCAACCTCACATAACTTCAAACATATCCAAATATTCACTTTTTAATTTTATATACAGGGTTTTTGTTCTCTGCACTTCTTTGCCTGTGGACTATGCTTCACACAATGAAACATACTGATGTGTCAAGCTGTGAATATGAGGGTGTTGAAAAGACAATAGCCAGTGCATATACAGAAGTGCAGGCAGCAGTACTACATAGCTGACCACCATAAAGTCACTGTTTAATCACACATAAAAGCAGAGATGCCTCAAAGCCTGCATGTCCTCACAGCTGTGCATGTGAATCTTCTGAAGTGGAGCAACACAGCAGTCGTCCACACTACTGAAGATCGAGGCTATCCACCAACTATGAGTCAGTCTCACAAGTGGGGCTAGGCCAAGCCAGGCTCCTATACCAAAGCCAAGTGTGCACAAAGGATTTTCTTTTTTTTCTCAAAGACATCACACTGGTTAATGCTTTGAAATGCTGATATTGTTTTCACCAGGCTTTCAACAGAGTATTCCTAAAGGTGAAGAAAACAAGATCAAATAAGTAGAAGAAAATGGGTTCAAATTGAATCATAAAAGCAGACAGCACTCAAATGAAAAGACCACATGTGCTCTGATTTACGTATTTAGTATGTTAATTAACTGTGGTTGATGAGAGAGCAGCCTGCGGAGAGGAGGTCCTGCTTGGAGAACTGTAATGGCACATACAAAAGCACTATAAATGGCGTCTATCATCACATACTAATTATGTCGCCTCTGGGCTCCACTAGATCAGATTTCACCTTTGGGCGCCAGCCACCAAACACTTAGCATTCATATTTAATCACACCTCATTATCTGCGACAATGTAGGAAGGAGACAGAGACCTTACCTGATCTGCCAGACAATCACGGTCCCTTCAGACCAGGGCTAGTTCTGTGTCTGGACATGTAGACGGATTAGTATTCAATTCACATGATACTTAGTAGTTTTAAACCTGCTTTATTCTTATTGTTGGGATTTTGTTCTTAACTACAATTGTTTAGTCAAGCAAGGAATTGTTCTTTCAAAAGTAAAAACAGTTTGTACTGATTGCATGCAGAATACAGACACCTCACTGATGCACTAGAGAATAAATACTGCTGTAATTAAGAGCTTAGCAGTAATAGAATGCTCCCATATTGATTGTGGTGTACTAACAAGGTTCATGCCAGGTTTGTGCAAGTTTCTGTCTTTATTATGTTTTACAAGCTCCACTTAGATTAGATTAGTAGGGGGAATAATGCACCACAGGCATAATATAAATATAAAAAGTTGTGATATTCAAACCCTCATTAGGGTTTACAGTACGATTCAGTACAATTCTGCACAATGCTCAGCCCACAATTCTGCATCATTCTTGCTTCTGCACAAACTTTTTGCATAAATACATGAGCATGATACAAAATAATTTACATTACATCTTCACAAACTTCAAATGATGTGCAGTAGTTTCATAAGCGGGATGCACGTAGATTGAGTTGTGATAGTGCTCTGAAGGGTGAGCGCAAGGAGCAAAGGAAGGGTGGAGTCAACAATGGGCTTTACTAACTTTACTAACATTTTCAGCAAATAAAGCATTTTCAAAATGTTAAAAGGTAACATGGTGATTTAACTATGTAAAGTGTTATCAATTAATACTCTATATACCCTATAATACCCTATAATCTACAAAAGATTCACTTTTATAAACAGGTTTGTGTTGCACACAGTGCTTTCATCGAGCGTCAGATTGCTAATGTGTAGCACTCAGAGTGCTACACAAATCAATCTGGCGTTAGTAAAGTTAATCAATTGCAGATTCACACTATTTGTCTAAATTGTAAAATGGCAGTTACAGACGGCTATGGTTATGGCTCTGTGTGCCTCTTTCTGTTTGATCTCAAATTCAAAGCAGTTGCAGATAATGCAGGTTCAAGGCCAGCAGCGACCACCCTGCCAAACTTTTATTACCAATTGTCACATTTAAGATCTACACTGCCAATAGCAGTTTACACAGAGATCTCACACTGTGCTTAAGTGACTCAGCCCGTTTGAAGATAGCCCGAGCCCTGGTCCCGTGCATTTTCAGCAGCTCGGCCCTTTCATGTCCGCCCCTTTCTTTGGAGTTCGTTTCTGGTTCAAAGAGCAGCTAAAGCAAACAGGGCCTAATCCCTCCTGCTCACAACCACAGCCTGTTAGCGCGTTATCAGCTCAAAGTCATCATGAAGTCACAGCCCTCAGGTGTAAGAAGGCCGCTGTTGGAGATCAAATATGGCTTTGGTGTCCCCAGACCGCCTGTCCTTGTTATGCAGCTGAAACTATATACTCAGGCTTCATCATTTGACACTTGTTGACAGCTTATCTATGACAGCCTCGTGTGGTTGTGAAACATGTATTAAACAAGTCTTAATCTGCACAACTTTCAGCGGTCAAAGCATGTCTGATGTGCTGGATAGGGCCCTTTGAGGACCCGACTCAGTGCGATTTGTACTTAACACGGGTGACAATAATTATCCAGTCTTGTCCACTCAGGTGCAGGACAGCAGCCAGGTGGAACTAGAGCTGCTCCTGAAAGATGCACGGCCTATTAAACAAAAACACAGAGATATCCTGTTACGCACAGAGCTGTGAGCCAACACAGGGATACACTCCCGCATGAATCTGCACTGTTTGATTAATGACAGAGGAGTTTAATGGACAGACGGGGCAAACAGTTTTAGCTCTATAGATGTGTTGTACAGTGTCAAAAGTATATTGCAAATATTTTCTCTTATGGATAAATAAAGTTTGTCTAAGTCTATTGGATCAACTTTTTAACTTAGGACAGGATAGTACATCTGGAGTCTGAGCGTTTCATAGTATGACAAAACTCAGATTGCATTTATTCAGTTACATTTTTAATACAAACTTAAATATTCTTAGTATGAGCAGACTCACCTCTCTTCAGATTTGGCCTGGTCACACTTGCTTATGACATGGATATAGTGTAATGCCATACTGTGGAAGATTCTAGGCAAAGCATCTCTATGGAGACTACCAGGAAGTTACATAGTAAATGGTGACATTTTTATAGAGCACTTTTCAACCTTCAAGGCATTCAAAGCACTTTAAATCAAGGAACCACTCACTCATTCTGACATCAATGTATGCAGACACTGAGGGCGAGGGAGGTTAAGTGTCTTGCTCAAGGACACAATGGCTGTATGTGTGAGCTGGAATCACATTGAGGGCGCCTATGGCCAATGCTCCCCCATAGCCCCATTTTCATAGAGAATTCAGTCTTGACTAAAAATTTTCAAATTTCAACCACAAAGTGTTCAAAATAAGACTACTAGGCCTACATTTAAAGGAAGTATGGTGGGTTCAAATTAACATGTTAGTGCGCACTCCCGCTGAAGAACCCCCAAAGCTTCTCCAAACAAAAAATGAGGACGAACACTCCACCAACTGAGCTACTGTCTGCACCATTATTTTGTCACTTATTATTAGGCAATTTGACAAATTGAAATGATGTTTGTGTATGTATGTGCTGCAGGGTGCTCTTACTTAATCATATTGACAGTTTTCATTAGGCATCATGCAAAGTTCCCTGGGGGGGAAATTTCCATGGCAACGCCATGAGGTCAAAGCTCACTCAAGGGTGTAGCACTGCCTGTTACTCAAGTTAGACTCTATGCCCCCAAAGGAATGCTGCATGATACCCTATGTACACTATCAAAAGACACTACTGAATAAAGCAACAATGTGGTCATACATTTTGATTTTCAACTTTTGAATAGTGCTATGGTCGGAGGAATAAAATCATTAACGGGTTCTGTTTCATCTAATGTAATTGTGATGCTCATATCAAATAAATAAATACAAACTTCCTGTAAAAGTAAGATTTGGCCTATCCCATTTCCTCTTGCCATGTCTCATTCGCCCCAAACCAAATCAGAGTTTTACGTGCTGGTCAGCCCAAGTGTAAACAAAACATTTAGGAGTCATTTGACCTGCTGTGGGGACAAGTAATGAGCAGGTGACCTCAGACATGGCAGGCTCTCATTACTGTCAGGGGCAAGGGAGAAAGTCATTAAAGCACATTAAAGCATATGCCCCTTTGACCTATAAGCAATCATACTAAATGGTACTATTGAATTACACAGATATTCATCCAAATAAAGTATTATAGCACAGTATACAAAAAATGCACTGATATTTTTTATCATTTCAAATAAGCAAAACAGTGTAATAATTTCTGCTCATCAGTGCCAGGTAATACAATATGTCTAGGCATTGACTCTTAATATTTAAAGATCCTATATTACACAAAATGGGCTCTTGTGAGCTTTAAGCCAAGTTAGAATGTTGTTACCTCATCAAAAACATACCTGGAGTTGTGCTTTGTTTCATTCACACATTTGTTTGAGTTACCCTTTATTATCAGCCAGTCTATATCTCCAAACCTCAAAATGCTTTGTGATGTCCATTAATGAGTTAACAGCTCCTTTTTACATTTTGTTCAGTAGAGATTGACAATTTCAGGGCTGAAATCATCCAAATGGTTTTAGTAAAGGTGTATGGAATTTAAAAACACAGTGGATCACTTGCTGTATTACCACATGACATCAGAGTGTTTTCAATTTGAGAGAAGAACTCAGCCTAAATATGCAGGGTTTGTGTGTTAAAAGTGTGAATGAAACAAAACACAACTTCAGGTATGTCTGTGATGAGGACACATTATAACATAGATCAGAAAACAGCATCATATGGGCTCTTTAATACACGCCAAGACTGAAAAAAATCAATTCTGTTCTCCATATCTGACTGAGTGTCTGACATATTAGCTGTAACATTAAGTATCAGCCCGTGAACGCCTCTAAATGTATATTCCATTAAAAATTTACATACTTGGTGCAGGGCCACTCAAAGTGTGTCAAGTGCGTCTTTGGAGCTGATCAGGTCTAGTCTGTGTCTGGTGCCCATAGACAGGACGGGAGGGGTCACGGGGGTGCTCTGACCTCCAGCCTGGCGTTATGCGAACCCCCTCGACGGAGCTCGATGAAGTCAGATTGTCTAATCCGAGGAAAACAAAAGTGCTGTCAGTCAGGGCAGTCAGGCAAATTATCAGACCTAGAGAGGTACACCTATGGGATATTGATGGTGCAGAGATGCTAAGGCTATTACGCTATAGCGCTAATGGTCTCTAAAGTGTTCACTACTCTCAATGTATTTTCGTAGCGGGCCATTACCCGTTTAGGCAGATATGCTCATTACAGCTATATGCCGTATGTAAGTGCTTTTCACAATTGGTCTTTAAGTATCATATAGCAATCAATATGGCTTTAAGGCAGTAACAGCATATGGGGAGACAGTATAGAAAGCGTATCAGACTAGCCAGTATGTAGTAAAAATACATGTACCAAGTATACATATTGTGAGTACTAATTTGGAGTAAATGTATTCTGGTACAGTTCCTTTTTCATTTGGTGGTATTCAGAATACAGTTACTTGTCTAAAATCAAAGGAATATATGATGGTACATAGCTCAATTTAGGCTTCAACCTACACAGAATCAGTGAGACAAATATAAAACACTGCTCTTGTGGTGGGTGCATGTATGATTTTTCAGTGATAAATATATAACAAACTGTGAAACAAACATAACACTGTTTTCAAACCTATGTTGTGTCTTTACACTTAAATTTAAATGCAATCCTGTGTGAAAGTATTCAGAGTATTCAGAATACAGTATTCTGATTGGAGCATGTAATGGAATATGTTACAAAATACGACTACTACCAGAAAATGAATGCAGGTATTCAGTATTCTGCAGCTATATACATTTTCACAGTATTCTACCCATCTCTGGTAGTAAACACAAGAGGCATATGTTGGCCAATTGTAATGGATTAGTGAAATCTTCTTATTTATAAATAATCCTTCTCACATGTGGATAGAACAAATCATTCTTAATGTTTGACCACTCTGCTGGAATGCTCTCATGTATGACTAATTCTCTGCTTTTTGCTTCTCATTTGCGGAGTTCAGTGCTGTTCTTAGTGCACAGAAATGATCTAATAACCTTGTGGTTAAAATGAAACCACAGAGTGGCCTTTTACAAACCATATTTTTCCACAGTGTTTTGACATTTAAGAAGCTAGAACACATCTTTGACCTTTGTGCTGTATCTGGCAGAAGGACCGTCATAAATGGTGAAATATAATGAAGGCCTGCAGCAAAGGACAATAAAAAATGATATTTCAAACCTTAAGGCTAGAGTGAATACCATGGAAAAATGCTCTCATTTGTATTGCTACTTTACAGCTGATGCTGTCAACTTTCCCTGGGGGTGTGTTCACCAATGTGTGCATTGTGTCACCATGGTAACTGCTAAATATTCTGCCAATAGAGATACATGTAGAACACCCACCACATGATGCCACAGCAAAGTATCTAGGGTATAAGTATTTCATTTAGCCTCATTGACTTGGATTTACTGATCAAAAATAATTGAAAAAAGTCTCCACAGATCTGTAACTTGGACTGGTGGTGACCATCGCTTGTTTCCATGGTGATAGATACTTCAAGGCCATACTGTGTAATCTAATATTCCAGGCATAACACCTTATCGGAGACCAGCAGGTGGTTTACCCTCCACTAGATAATTTACACTGTGCAGCTTTACCTACTCGAGCTACAGATATATTTTATTGCCCTCACAATTAAAGGTCCTATACACACAGTTGACTCTTGTGAGGGTTTATCCATCGTAAAATGCTGTTAGCCCCTCAAAATCATAGCTGGAGTGTTTTGTTTCATTCCCACATGTTAGAGTAACCCTGGTTTAACAATCTGTCTTCATCTCCAGATTTCAAAATGCTCTGTTCCACCAGCCTGTGCCGGATTTGTGTGTTAAACATGCGTGAGTGAAACAAAACACTACTCTGAGTATGTTTTGATAAGGAAACATCATAACATAGATCAGAAAATAGCATAATATGGGCCTTTAAACAGACAAATTAAGAATGTATGAATGGTATGAACTACATATAAGAGTGATGCCAAAGGTAAACAACAGCCTGTGTGCTTCCAGACATATGCCATTGTAAATCCCTTCACATAGACAACCCATATGTACACTGTATTTGCCCATAGAGTCCAGCCCTATTCCACTGTTTACATCCTGTCCTCATTTGTTTGTGACTGAGCTGCAGATAAGCAAGTCCACTGAAGCATAATGATCACAACAAATGAGATCATCGTCCACTCCTCTGTCTGACAGCCCAAGACAAACACAGCGCACGGCCTTGGATCAGGGGTGGACAGTGTTAAAGTAAGTTGTCAATATGAAAAGTGCACTGTGGAACTTTCCTTGTGGAGGGTATGCCGCCTGCTTGTTGTTTCTTTAACTGAATATTCCACAGTATGATATTTAACCTGTACGCATATCTGCATGGAGACAAGAAGGTGACGCTACTAGGTCAAGTCATAGGTCAGATCTGTGGAGAAGTGACCCTGTGCACAGTAAGAACGCATTATTTTAGTCATAAAAAAACATGTAGTTGAATAAATAAATTATAGATAAGTTTAAGCTTAAAGCAGTAACATCCATGGAATCAAGCAAGCTGCAGAGCCTCCAATGGAAAGTGCACCTTTAAAGGCCCCTATGCTATTTTCTGATAAGATAAGATAAGATAAGATAAGATAGGACTTTATTGATCTCGCAGTGGAGAAATTCAACAGTCACAGTAGCTCCAGGACAAATTAGTGCAAAAAAAGGAAAAAAGAGTGATGCAATCAAGATAAACAATAATAATAAAAATAGAAATAATAAAAATAATAATATAAAGTGAATAAGTATATGTACAAAATTTACAAAGAGATCTATGATCTATGTTATAATGTTGTTTCCTCATCACAAAAATACCTGGAGTTATGTTTTGTTTCATTTACACGTTTTCAACACAAATCATGTATATTTAGACTTCTCAAACAGAAAACATTATGTTCCACCTTGTGATATCATGTGGTAATACAGGAAGCACTCCACAGTGTTTTTAAACTCTATACACCTTTACTAGCACAATTTTGATTATTTCAGCTTTGGAATTGCCAGTCCCCACTGAATTAAAGGTACAAGATTGGTACAACATTGGCTTAATGCCCCCCACAGTCATTTTTTTTGTAAAAATGTACAAAAACGTTGATATATATTTTTAAAGAACAAACTTGCATTCTCAGACTTTGGATATTTGGACTGCAGTGGACACTTCCTCCTCCATAAAAGTTCCCTAGTGCACTTTAACTAAGATAGGGCGTGCAGTTGTGAGGGGATGCCCAGAGCTATGATGGCCCTGCTCTTCTGCACATTCCAGGAGGATGAGGTGACCGCGGGTTGACAGCCCCAAGAGGAATCCCTTTGATAGGCTACTGCTCCTATCTGTTGGGCCGATCGATATGTAGCACCGCGCTGATAAAAGAACGTGGCACACATCAAAGCGTCCGAGCATCTGGGGGAGAAGTAATAAAACATAAATCATTAATGGAGGTGAAGAGTCGTCTTTCATGTTGGAGAAAATTTGGCTAATAAAATCAAAGAAAATCTATTAAAAAACAACCCGGAGAAAGATTTAACAAGAAAACGCAATTATTAGGATTTTTGATTCACGCATCAGATACAACTTTGTCACTATAAAATTCAAAGTGCACTTTTCACCCTAACCTCACAGTAACCCCAACATCTGTCCAACCAAAATATGAAGCCACACAACAGGGGAAAATCAATGTACTCCAACACATCTCTCTATGGCTCAAAATCAATCCTCCATATAGGTCCTTTCATGTGCATATGCAGGTAGCCATCTTTTTTTTCTGCTTTGTTTTGGTTTCAAGTTGATCCGACTTGTCAGACGCAATGATTTATTGATCAGAATGCCTGTATTCATCAGCCTCTCACCGCGTCCACGGCCTTCCCACTGTTTTTTCAATGTAAAGCCTTGTTATATAGCGGTATGTTAAATATGAATGAACTAGACATAAGGATTATCATACATTTTTTATATGTCTCAAAAGTGTATAATATAGCTGGATAAGAAAGAGATCCCGCTGTTTTCCTTGGCTCCTCCACCTCGCCCATAGGCACAGACTAGAGAAAAACACTAATTAAGCTGTGAGTGTATTTTGGGGTCATTTTGACTGGCGGCGAAGAAACAATATTGATTTCTAAGGCCAGACAAATGTGCTGTGAAGTTTTATCTGGGCTCCCACCTGAGTATCCCGCGCCCCCCGCCAGCTCCACCGCTGCTGGCACAGTCAGAGCAAGGCAGGGTCATGTTTGTTTACATCCATCACTTTTAATGAACATTACTTGTTGAACTTCTTAACCTTCAGCGTTGAATATTTGAATATGTTTGTAGATAAGAATAACACGTGCATAAAGGTAAACTGCTGTGAAATGCACAAGTTAGACAACATGAACTAAAAGACAATATTTGATGTAAGTAAGTAACAGGAATCAGTGGGAACAATACAATGGCTTGCCACTTTCTGTGTATATAGTGTACAGTTTAATTTAAAGGGGCACAATGTTACTTTTCTGCATGAAAATGTTATTGCTATACCTGGAATATTCGACAGCATTGCATTAAAATCCAACCCCCAGGGAACAAGCAGGTTGGTGCCACCAGGCCACGTTATAGGTCAGATCTATGGAGAGGCCATCCTGCTCACAGTAGGAATGGACACTATCAGTCATAAATTTAAACATTATTTTCACTCCTTTCTACATTTTAAATACATAGAGAAGACATCAAATATGTGTAGTAAGATACATGGAATTATGTAACAAAGAAAAAAGGTAAATAATTCTTTTTTATATATATTTTATATTAACATCCTGTCGAAAATATGTAGTTATTTAACTTTTTCATTACTACATAATTTCATATATTCATAAATTTGTTTTCTTCCATATGTATCTAAAATGTAAAAAGTAGAAAAAAAAGAACAAACATGGTAATGTATTTTTCAGGTTTTGCATGCAAGATAAGTTTCATATCATACTGTGGAACATCGATGAAAAAGGTTTGGACACCCTGATATAAAACATAGAACTTCTGTCAAATTAAAAACACAGACAAAATGGCCAGTTCCATTAGACTACCTGCATGAAGGTTTATTGTGTTATATATTCATTATTCCACTGGGGGTTTTAGCAATTACAGTAAAAACCCTGTGTGCATACCTCCATGGGGGTCTGCTCTCTTCCTATCTCTGCTCCTTTGACAGGCTAATGTGCTGAGTGTGGAATTGCAGAGCTCTCAGCAGGGAGCTCCTGGCCACCTGCAGCCTGGGACAGCTCTGGGATAATGACACAGGCCTGAACAAAAGCACTCTCTCCGGGGTCAAGCTGGGACGGCCTCTATGTCAGCTGCACACAGGAGGAGGACAGGGGATTCCCGGAGAGACAGGCTCCTCCATCATCACCTCAGTAACAGCACAACACAACGGACACACTGGACGATGACAACAGGAGAATGTGTGGGAGTCAAAAAGTCATGTGGAGACACTCACTAGCATTCAGTTTTATAGTCCATTTCTAATGTATTGGACATTAACCACCAAGGAGCTCATGTTTTTGCATGCATTAGGTTGTGAGTTTTTGCAAACACATAAATCAGATTTTGATAGTTATTTTGGTGTTGTTGTTTTTAAAAAGTGGATTAGTGGCTCCAGTCAAATGAAGCTATTTCCGTTTACAGTCTATAAGATCATGTTCACAGCAGGACATTTGTTAGATTTACTTGACATTTCGTCTTCTCATAAAAAAGGTAAATTATGTAAGTTTTCTGCTGAAGGGCCCAGCACATGCTTGTCTCCATGGTGATTTTACTTGATTTTACTTTGCCTGGAATGCTCCACAGTTGGGCATTAAACTTATGTAACATTCAAGTGGGCTTGCTTTTTAATATGACCTGTAACTTAGCCTGGGTGTGTCAATTGCTTGTCTCCAAGGAAATAAATAAGTTTATGCTATACTGTGGAAGATTCTAGGCAAGCATGTGAAAAGTTATGTAGTGCACCTTTAAATTGGGGAAATTACCTTGAGAAATGTGTGTTTAACAGACTTATGGCAAGCTGCATTGGCGTCAAGTATCAGTGAATGTTCCAAATAGTAATGACATATGCCTCTTGGGCTCTTCATGTTTCTGTAGACAGTATATTAGTCCCATGATTTCTGATTTCCCATGACCTCTGTCTCTATTAAATCAGATAATGCATTTAACATTCCACAAAGATGATGAAAAATGCTTTAGGCTATACCACATTTATATACACAGAAGAGAATTTAAATATTGGAGTCATTACAATATGTCACGTGCATATTTAGTATCATTACTAATAGATGTGTGTGTCATCGCTAATGATTCAAATATGGCCCCTGGGAGCAGCCTCAGTTTTACCCATTGACGTCACCCATAGCGTCCAGCACCAGTCAAATGAAGCTCACGAGGCTAGCAGTTATAGGGAATTTGGAGCTCCTTTGAAGTTCCATTTTAGGAATAGGAATTTATTTTGAGACAAAATAGTGAAATAAAAACACCAGAATTATGTAGAGTGGGTTAATACGAACATTTTAAGATTGAAATGATGAGGCTCACTGCAGCAATTACAGAGAAGGGTGACAATTTTTCAATGTAAAAGATTGGAACCAGGGTCAATGGAGTGGGAAGCGCCCCCATGCTCACTTCCTATTTGGAACACGGCAGCTATGTCCGTTTATATATACAGTCTATGGTTTACAGTGTGTCCAGTGCCCATTGCCCAGTGTCATGGTCCTGGTAAACCCAGGGCACATAGACAAACAACAGACAGACCAACAGTTCCATAATTCTTCGACACAAAGAGAATGATGTCATCACGTCTCTTGCCCGCCAGCGCAGCACTATTAAGCCAATATCACTACTATTAACAGGGCCGTTTGACTGAAAGGGCCATCTGAAAGGCAGCGACAAACCGCAAAGCACCTTAATAAAGGCTCTGTGAGGAAGCAGCGCAGCTCTAAGTATCCATCATTTCAGTCAAATTACCTCAAAATGCCTCGTCTCCTGCTCATACGTAACTCTATCCACGCGTAATAAAGGAACGGGATTTAGATTGAAAGTGGGCTGAGGGCGTGTCCTGCAGTGAGATCATGCATGGTTTTAAACTGGACCCACCTAGAGAGAGATAATGATAGAGATGTGGTCAGACACACATGAATAAACACTGCTATTATCAGACTTCCATTTGAAACTAAACTAAGTCATAAAGACGTCCTCTAATGACCCATTGAACTGACTAAATAGATAACCTTAAAGGCCCCTGAGACATTGGTTTTCTCACATGCGTGCCACTCTGTTACAGTAGCCTGCTCCTCACTGTACGGCCTTTTATCCTGCTCTTTTTCACACTGCTCTGGGAGTTTGGCACCTCTATTGTGACACTGGTGCTGCCTTTATAATCCTGGATTCAACAGGCTCTTCACACATCAGCGCTGTGTCCACACCCAAACCTCCACCGCTCTATAATGTGTTGTAATATATCTGTCCTTTGGCAATCTTAAAGCAACAAAACTTTCATATTCAACAGACAACAGACATTAGAAACATGATATAGGCATAGGCATGTTTTATTTATTTAAAGGTTCTATATAAAGCTAAGTTTAGTCTTCTGTGGTTTAAGCCAAGTTAGAATGTTGTTACGTCCTCAAAAACATAACCGGAGCAACTTTTTACCTTAAGTTCTGTAGAGATTGTCAATTTCAGATTTGAAATTATACAAAATGTCAAAGATGTATGAACTTAAGGTGGAACAAGGCTGGAGTGTTTGTTGTGTTTGAGAGAAGAACTCTGCCTAAAGATGCAGGATTTATGTGCTAAACGTGTGAAAGAAACAAAACACTACTCCAGGTATATTTGTGATGAAGAAACATTATAACATAGTCAGAAAACTGCGTAATATGGGCCCTTTAATCATAACACCCATGCCATCCTTTCTGTATTTCAGTAATGCTAAATGTGGGTGAGATGCATTGTGGTCTGTCTAATTTCTATGTTGGGTAAAAGCAGAAGTGAGTGTAGACACTGATGTCAGAGCAGGACACCCAAGGGACACACAGCAGACCGATGATGTCATAGTCATCAAAATTATGCAGATGAGGACAAAGACAGCAGTGTAACTGACACCACACCATAGGATTTCAATAGATTTTATGACAATGCATTTAATCCTCTTACACAGCTGCAACTATGTACTAGTATATATCTATAGGCACTAAATATCTCCATCATACCCCAGTCCTCTGTTGTTACTCTGCTACTGAAGTCATCAACATTCCCTGGGTGAATGAACTAACTGAAAGCTCTGCTCTGTTAGAAGGTCTGTTTCTCAAGTTAGACTTTTCAGCATTTTATTTTAACACAAGTCAGATAATATAAATAGCAGTCACAAGCTAACTAGCATGAGCACACAGTTTTCCAGTTAGGCACTTACTTTTTTTGTTGAAAATCAAACACCTTAACACATCGCTCTCAAACCTGTGATTCGGGAGCTACCGGTAGCTCTCCACCCCCTTTCAAGTAGCTGTACACGTATTGTGATGAATAAGTAAAATTTGATGAATTAAATGCCTTTTACCATTGTGCATATATCATTTTGATGCCTAACTTTGTACATTAATAATTGGATAATGGTTTCTGTTTTATAGGCATCTAAATGTACCTAATCTAAGGCTTGCCGTGGCTCTTATATTTACTCAATTTCTTGTGACTGCTAAAAGTAGTAGCTCGCAGGCATTTTCATTTTGTACAAGTAGCTCACTGGAGGAAAACGGTTGGAGACTCCTGCCTTAACAGGACCATGAACACTCATATTGATCACAGGCTCCTGAAAAATGTGTTATATAAAGGTGCACTGCTTTTCTGGTGTAGGGTCCACTATTTACTTGTCTCCATGGAGATGTTATTGCTTGACTAGAATGTTCCCTTGTATGACATCAAACATATCTGTCTCGCATTTATTCATTATGGGTGTTTCTATTGCTCAAAAATAATTCTCCACAGATCTGAATTGTAATGGACAGTAATGCTGTAACCTGCTTGTCTCCCTACTGATAGACAGGTTTAATCTATACTGTGGAACATTCTAGACAAAGCAATAACATTTCCATGGAGACAAGCAGGTGGAATGTTACGCAGTGCATCTTTAAATCCAGTGTGTATCTTAAAACTTTTTGGCAGTGTTTGCTAATGTTTGTCACCATGGCAACTGATGAACATTTCTCCATAAAGCTACATGCACAATGTTCCCGGCGTGATGTTACTGCACAGTACTGATAGACAAAGTATATAGAAAGAAAGCACCCTGGAGTCCACTCAAAGGTGCTATCATGTGCCCTTTACAGTGGGTGTCATAGTGTGGATCAGGCCGTGAAGGTGACCCTGGTCAGCCTACTGTAACTCTAGGACAGTGACGAATGTATTTGTGTCGGTGAACGCAGATGTTCATTGAAATAGTCTGGACACTGTGCACGATGTGTGTTTGTTTGTTTACTTAATGGAGGTCCGGGAAACGTCAGTATAGGGTGCCACCGCTGACCTTGTAAAAGAGAAGAAATGAAATATTAATGTGAGAAATCTGACCAGCTGTTCTTTTGTTTTGTTATTGACAGCCTATCATAAAATGAGCCGTCTCCATATTTGTGTTTGGACATCACTAATGAGGCGAGATTTAGATTCAGACTAAGCCTAATGTTATTGATCCATAAGGGATATTATTTGGACACAGCAGCTCACACATCACAGTAAATATAATAACAAAGAGCAACAATATAAATGCTAATAAATCATTCAAACTACCTAGCAAAAATAGCAAGAGCCTGGTGTCAAATAAGGCATAATTATACAAATGAATATGTACAAGTAAAAATTAAATATAGACATATAGTATTACCAAAAAAATCTAATGCTAATGCTAATACTTTCTAATTCAAAATTTATAAAATAAATAGAGCTGAAAGAATTATTGTTTGATTGACTTACTCTTGAGTTATAATAGAATCGAGGAAGAATTTACTTACTTTATATGAATTCATCCTTCATCAGGGCCATGGAAAATCAAACTGTAATATTGATATGTGAGCAAAAAGGCACGGACACTTCTGATATGGTGCATTGCTTGGGAAAAAAGGGCCTTTTAAGTTTATTTGCATTAGTCAGTGGAATAGCCATTAGAAAAGCTTTTGGATAATGTGTTTAAATGTGTTTATAATTTCTGTGTTTCCTTGGACAAAGCACATTATCAAGTTACTGTAGGCATTTAGGCTTCCTGGTTTATTTATAAGGGCTCTTAGCACTATGGACACTGAAAGGCTACTGTCAGTCAAACGGTTAACAGTTAATAGTAACAGTTTCCTACAATACTCAAGTATACTTTATATTCTCAGTGTGGATAAGTGGATGATTTATTTTATACGGATAAACTATTACACTATTTTCTGATCTGTTGTTTCCTTGTCACAAACATGCCTGGAGTTGTGTTTTGTTTAATTCACACAAAGCACAAACCTGCATAATTAGGCTGAGTTCTTCTCTCAAACTGAAAACACTCTGTTCCACATTGTGATGTCATGTGATAATACAGGAAGCGCTCCATACACCTTCACTAGAATCATTTGGATAATTTCAGCCCTGGAATTGACCATCTCTACTGAACTACTGAACATGTGCAACACAAAACAGAATTCAGCTCTGTTTTTGAGGAGGCATTGTAATATTGCTTAAAGCTCATTAAAGTAAATTTTACGTAATATAGGAGCTTTAAATCATAGCACACTAAAAAGAATGTGCTGCATCAAACCATGTTAGGATCATTTAGCCCTGTAGAAAGCACCCTGTTGACCTGCTGTCCCCTAATGCCTCTGGCTCTGCACTGGGGTCTAAAATAGCTGTGCAATGTGCTGGGCAGCTGTATAATGTGTGTACACAAGCTCCGACATGCATGGACAGCACTAACAGGTGCCACCATCACACTGTTTCACAACCAAGCCACATGATCGATCCAAATTCCCAGAGAAAATCATGCCCATTCTTCATCTCTCACTAATGAACGATGCTTTCTCAGAGCCTATAGAGAGACACAATTAGGAGGAGTTAATGGCCCGTCAGAGTTATAGATTATATAGATGGTGATGTATAGTGGATGAGGTCACAGGGCTAAGGCATAGATGTTCTGTTTCACTGTCACTTATGTAATTGAAGAGACAGGTTATCTCACCACATTCTAATCTCCAACTCAGACAATGCTTTACGCCCTATGGACGTAAATATTGACAGACATATAGAACTTATCAAGGAGGTGTAACTTGAGGATCACCGTGGTCAGAGGAGGCAGGTGATCTGGTGACCTTGCTAATGACAAGTGAAGGGTCAGGGGAATATGCCTGGACTATGGACCAAATGTGCCCAATTTGGTACAAGACACCACAGCATCAGCAGTTGTCAACCCGGTAATCTCCATAGCCACACGCCCCGCTATTATGGTGAAACCATGGCAGCTGTTGGCTTGAAATGCAACCGAATTCACCAGGGAAGAGCCAAAATGGATGCCTATCACATAGCTCCATGCACCACAGGGCGTAGAGGAGGTAAATACTGAGCCACAATGCGGGGTGCCGGCTCCATTAAAGGACATCAAATATTCATCGACCATACGGCACCGAACCCTTCCCACAGTAGAAGGCTTTGAGCTGCCAAGATGTTTTTTATATGTGAAAATGGAATTGTGAACACTGAGCATGCTTCACTGACTTAATATCATCTAGCATCTTGACATTCACAGTTGGATGGGCAGAGTTATCTGGGTGTTATGAAGTGTTAACAATGAGCTAATAGGCAGAACTTGTTAAATATGACAACAATGACCTCATCCAGGGGACATGAGTGAGTTAAGGTCCAATCACAGGTTCTAATCACATCTTAAATGTGGTTAGTGCTGCTGGTTACATGCCAATTGCTTTAGTTGACTAGCAGACCATCTGTAATGACATTAGGAGATGTTGGGCCAATGGACTTCACAGCATTTTTAGTGACTGTGTGCAGCAATTTAACTGGGTTTCACAATGATATGAATATGGCTTTTGATTCAGAAACAAAAATAAAGTAAAGACAAAAAATAAATGAATGTGACTAATTAGTAAACTTTCAAGGGAATGAAAACACTGAAGTAATGTGTAGGAAATTACATGACTACTGTTGGCATCATAGACCAGTGTGTCCTAACCAGGGGTATGAGTATAATTGGCATTGTACTAGTATATGGATTTATAATTATTAAAGAAACTCCAGTGCCATTAATAGGAGGTACTCAAGAGTGTGAGACAGCACTTAGGGTGTACTCAAGACAAAAGAGGTTGGGAACCACTGCCATAGACTGTTTATATATGGTTGGAACCGTGCATGTTAAGTCTATATGATAGAAACGCTGCAAACACAGCAGATTGTAGCCATGGGCTGATGTCGAAATAAACAAACACAGTCTCAGTTACATATCAGGGTACGTGGACACTGGTGGCAAATGTCTTGCGCAAGGACACAAGAACAGCATTCTGTAGAGCCTTGCCAGCCCACTTGTTTCTAGTTTCTGAGATCAGACAATGGGTCATTCTCAACATTCTCAAGGTGGTATTGATGTCATTATTGTCTGAGAAAGATTTCTGATGCGATTGCGAGTATTTACACATGCAAAAACGGCTGTCATCTGATAATGTATGGCCACTGTCGAGCTCATCACCACTGAAGAGGTCTTCAGTGTCCACAAATTCTAGAAATTCTGCTTATTATTTTATTATTTTCAAAGAAATATTTAGACAATCAAGTATCCATCCATGGCAAAGCACACTCCATCAGTGCTCTACAGGTTACCTAATGAGAGTGCATTCAGAGGCAGTACAAGGCTGCCTCCTACTGGTCAAAAGAGGCACCTACCTTTTAATCACACATTAACCTTATATTCACTGTTCAGCGTATTCAGCGTGTTAGGCAAGAAAGTTCCACTGGACAATTTAACAACTGCTGTCCAAATGATAGATCTTATACTGTAAGGTCTATGAAGGGGAAAAACCATAGCCTAAATGTAATTGCAAACTTGTATTCATTTGCAGATAAAAGGATTAAAGGACGCTATTTGTTGTGCGAATATTACGCTTTATACTTTCACATCTCTTGCACCACCTCTGAACTGAAGCAGGTGCTGAAAAGAGGTTTTTGTTTTCTTTTTGGAAATTGTAAGGAGCTGAGATAAAGAGGCCAGCACTTTATTATGAGTATTAGTCAAATATATTTTAGAAATGGCATTTCGAAAGGGCATAATTTGCTACAGGAAATTAATTTTCTACCATGAAAACACCATATCTGTCATTTATTTAGTTGTTAAAAGTAGGCTATTTTGTTTGTGTTATTATTTATTTAGTTAATGCATTCAATTCCTTATTTTCCTATATACCACATTCGTGTATGTGCGTCCATGTAACCCTGTCAGTTCACATCTTCTGACGTCCCAGGCATTCTTAAGATTTCCGGGTGCAGACGCAAGAGGGCGCCATCAGCCGTACAACGATCAATAAAAGCTTTCTCCCTCTCTGAGCTCCCTGAGTGAATGAACCTCTGAACTGAATTACCGATCCTTCATTGAGAAAACACACACACACTCCTGGAAGCCATTTAGACTCCAAATGACTTCCATTTTGTCAAAGACCTGATCTTAGTCATAGTAAAAACGCAGGAACAAATTTATGATTCATTGAAATACATCCTGCCTCCATTTCTGTGTCTTCAGTCATACACCCAGAGGAATGCGCACATCATTCCACCATGACTGATGCGGTTGTCATGTGGCCTCGAGATGACAGAATGCGGGAAAGAAAACAACAAATAAAAGTGTAGATTTGGCCCCTCGCGCGCACTTTTACGCACGCACACTTACGCACGCACGCGAGCAGAGAGAGCGGAGGGAGCCGAGGCAGCGGTGCTTTGCGTGCCTGCACATAATTACCTAGTGTCTACAGAGAGCAGTATCCACCAGGCGGGGAGTCCAAGCACAAATGAGCTCATAGCTACCTATAGTGATAGAGGGCCAGGGGCATTTGGGCTACGTACTGTGAAATATGACCAAGCCCACGGAGTTTTATGATGTGTAAATAATGTTGGACGGATTGTGTTCGGCTTAAGTCATCTCCCAGTCCTGTCTGTAATGTTTATTCTATCGTTTTATTAGATTCATGTCTCCAGGTAATACACGGTAATTCTATAGAGGACATTTTTAAGATCAGAACTGATTTGGTCAGCTTACATTAGGTCAATAAAACACAAAGATATTTATTATTTTATGAGTTCCAGACCATATGCACGGAGTGGGACTGGGCTATAGAAACATAAGAATAAGAACCAGACAAAAACACACACACACACACACACACACGAACACGCACACACACACACGCACACACACACACACACACACACACACCAACTGACCTTATTCTGAGCATGCACTGGGTCTCCAAGCTGCTTTAAAGGGGCACTGTACAACTTTTCTGGTTGAGGTTACACTACTGCATGTCATTTTGCCTGGATTAGGGTGGCCAGGAATGTTCCAAAGTATGGCATTAAACTTATGAACCAAATATGTATTCAAAATACATTAAAATACATACATTCTTACTTGACAGTGAGCTTGCCTTTCCACAGAGCTGACCCATAACTTGGCCTGGTAGCATTGGCTGCTTGGCTCCAGGGAGACAAATGTTGACTGCCAGACTGTGAACATTCAGGCAAAGCACTAACATTCATCATGAGGACAAACAGGCGTCAGACTCTCTACCAGAAAAGTCACACAATGCACCTTTAAGCATGCCTAATTAGCAATAGTAGTTCATATTTAATATCCGTCAGTCTGCCCCAGGGCAGCTGTGGCTACAACAGTAGCTTACCACCACCAAGTGTGAGTGAATGAAGAATGAACTGTAAAGCGCTTTGGGTGTCATGAAAGACGCTATATAAATGCAATGATTAATTAATTAATTTATTTATTTATTTATAAATGCAATGATTAATTAATTAATTAATTAATTAATTATACATTAATTTACATAAAAAATATTAAGCAAAAAGCATTATAACACACTGGAGAAGCTTTGGAAGATAAACTTGACTCAACAGCTTTGACTTTAACACGCAGGACTTGAAGCATTCAGTCTTTCATGGGGACTATTCCTTCCTTGTGCAGCTCCACTTGTGATGTAAAAAACCTGAGTGTTTATTTATCCCAGACTAAATTTACCTCCTAAATGACTGTTGCATGTCAAAACTAGGGCAATTACAGCAAAGTTTCACTTGCAGTCACTTTCCACAACAGTCCTTTCATATACAGAGGACAACTATTCTCGTCTATCCGTGATTTTAAGAATGATGAAAACTAGGACTGCTGTCATAACAATTAACAATTCACAATCATCTGTCCTCAAAACAGCTCCATGTAACAATCCAATTAAAAGTACTTTAAAACAACTCTGTAACAGCAGTGAAGAAACAGATTGAATTGTTGTGTCATTTCTATCATTACATCACTACTTCTTCTTACCCAAACCACAAAATTTATTGGTTACTACATTACTTTAGTAAAAGTAGTAAAAGTAAAAATTGCCTCTCTGCAGAGACAAAGAGTTGTATATTAATAAAGTGATTTATACTGAGTTTAAGCCAACAGCAGTAAATAGGAGTCCTCCGGTGGCTTTACTTTTGATGGCAATTCATTAGTCGTGAGTGAAACCCAGTGCATGAAGTGGGAGTGTGGCTAATCACAGCTTAAGTGTGAAAAAGTGCACTTTAATGACCACACCATTTCAGGTGCCATAAAAATACAAGAGCTATCGGCTTTGTATGTGTTTTATGTGACTGAGTCTTGGCACAAGTTGGACTTGTAAAAAGCTAAATTGCGGATCTTAAATGACCCGTAAAGCCTGAGGTCTTGTTTGCGGAGGTTCGCGTGTCTAACAAATGTATGATTAGTACAAAAGAATAGCCCAAAATGTGATGGTGCCGTGTATGGAAAACAAAAATCATGTGCGAAATGGATTTAGAAAAATACAAATGAAAACATGTGATTCTCCAACCATTAAGCTTCAAAATCCCTACATTATATCTCAGAAAGGAAGAGAATATGGTAACACTTTATAATAACACTTTTAATATATGCCTTAACAATACATGAACTAAGACTTACTTCATTAACAAATCCTTTAAGAATGATTCTACATAGAATACACTGAATCACTGTAGTAGAATGTAGATCATGTTCAATAAACTATTTGTTCATTATGAAGTAAGTCTTAGTTCTTAGTCTATTCATACTTATTTAAGGCTAGGTGTAGTTATAATGAAGATATATCAAACATATTAATATTAAGATAACTGTACATTTGCCAGTTTCTTGGAGAATTTTTAAAAATGTGGGTTGTTGTGAAGTTGGGAAAAAGCTCTCCACGATTTTCCAAGTACCACGAGCCGCTGGTTTGGATATGTGGAGGACACACAGAAAGGCCTTCACAGAGTACTTTAGTGAATATCTAGCTCACCCAAGGGGATGCAAAGATGAATTGTCTGTACTGAAGAAGACAGACAGCTGTAAGCAGACGTGTACAGGAAGCGTCTCCTTGGAAAAAAGCCTAACTCTACTACCTCTGACTCTAAGTACAGAGGGCTACATTTTCAAACCTTGCCTGGACTGAGAAACTTCAGAATAATGGTTACATTACTGTCCAATCCAGTAAAATTGTCAATGAAGGTTTTTAAATTATGTTATGTCAACAATAGTACAAGAATTTATGAAGTTAGAAGTCCAGTTTACATTTTTGTATTGTGAAATCTGTTACCTAGGACACACTGAGAAACATCTCATGTCAAGATCTTTCTACTCATACATGATTTTAGCTTGGCAGCACTGTTAGTAGTGTTACTCCTTTCAGATTCAGATTTCAGATTGTATGAGTTTACAGGGAGGACAGCCAATAGCCATCCACTCTCTGGATGTTGTTTCATTTAGAACAGAATGTGACCTCTGGAGCTGACACAGGTATGAAAATTCATACGTTATTCAGACAAGCCAATTTTCTGTTTTGCCATTTCTGACTTTCTCTTGGGTCCAGGCACCCCACCACTTCCCCCCCTCCATCCTTTCTTTACTCGCTTTTCATAAATCCTCCAAATGATTTATTTCCTCGTGAGTGGTCTGGTGAAGCCTGTGCTCCGGTGTGCGTGGTTAGCCCCTGGTCTCCCTGCCGGCTGCAGTAAAAAGGGGCTGAGGTCCAGTGTGGGGCAGGGCTTGCGTGACTGGAGAGTGGGGGTGCACTGCCATAAGTCTGGACCTGGGGGTTGTGGGGGGGGGGCACCTGTGCTCGGCCCCCTCTCTGTCCCAGGCTCTCTCAGGCTCACTCGGGCCGGCATAGTGGAAGTGCTGGTGGTTAAGTGTGCAGATTTATGAAGGGCGTTTGCAGCTTGTCAGTGGGACTGCTGTTACTTATGGAGCGAGGCCTCTTCCTTGAGGAAAAGAACAGTCCAGGGTGCTTTCAGGTTACTGGCCTTGACATGAGAATCTTTGCAACAACAACACGAAGCCAGATGCTTTCAGAGGAACATATTTGACTGGGATGAACTGTCTCCTCTGATCTACGCTCAACATTTTTCATTGGAGGTCTAGGGATTTTTATTACATTTCTAGGCAGCTCTAATAACACTGAATCTATGGGGTATTTGTATTGTAATACACTATACCTGAGATGTACTTACATAGTAATGACACATCAAATGTAGTAACTGTGCTATAATGGAATAGTAGCTGTAATCATCATGGGTCCTGGTATCCACCTAAATACTACACAGAAGTTGGTCTCGAGATGGAAGTAATGTGATTTATAGATAATATAAAGTGTATTTTTATAATAGGCCTAATACAAGTTGATCATAAGATACTGGTATCTAGTTTTTAAAAAATGTGAAAATGACTTCAAACGTTATATATTAGACAAAAGGGACTCTTGTGAGCTTTAAGCAACGTTAGAATGCTGTTTCCTTCTTATACGGATAGCAGTTGCGTTTTGTTGAACAACATTACAACATAGATTTAAAAAAAAAAAAAAGTGTAATATGGGCCCTTTTTCCTCACCACTGTAATATATGTCTTCACAATATGTCTTCTTTAAAGTTTTAATCAGAAAAGTTCTCTCTGAAGTGCTTTCTGGTCAGCGGCCTTGGCTGGACAATCTCTTTCCACCAAAACAACACAGATCCAGATGCTGCCCTTCATAACACTTGGGCGAGCAGTGATCTGATGTGTCAAGAGCATCTTTCATCAGGTGAGAGGAGCAGGGAGCACTGACCTCTGGATATATGACGCCTCCTCCCTGTAGCTGCCTGTCTGTCCTTCTCACGAAAGGCACAGCGCACCAGATCGTTGGCCTTTTATGTCATGTAATGGGCTCCTCTGTAATGTGTCCCCCTCTGACCTCCAGGTCCTCATCGCTCATGGGCTAGTGTGAGAAGAGAGACAGCCTGATGCGGAGTGTATCCATAAAGAGTCTGGTTACATTTAGATCTGTCTGTCAAATGTCAAAAGGTCAGTCCTCATCGCTCCATCATATTCAAGAGGCTTAAAATATGTGAATTATTGAACCGTGACAGCTAGTTGGATAGCGTTAACGTCAAGTCGCCTATACATTTAGTCATGGTAGGAACCTATTTTGGCTAAAACATACAGTGACCACAGGCAGCACATTAAATAAAAGAGTTATAAGAGTTACTAAAATTGTGCAATCTGTGGCAAAGTAAGCTACTAAATTCAAATTAACCCCATCGGCCATTGAGCAAAAATGTTAACATCAAGCTCTGTACAGTCCACGGAGAACATTCATTTGTGTGGTTACAATTCTGCAGTTGAAAATTAAGGAGTTAATATTTTACACCAGAATGAAAAAATAAATACATCAAACACCATTTTAAAATTCAGTTATTTAAGATTTTGTCTAAAATTCTGTGTAAAAAGTCACAACTGTAATTTTATTTAAAATCTGTTTCTGAAACCTCTAAGTTATGAAAAACATTTTGGCGAAAATTGCTGGTGGGTGCACAGAGATGCTTTGTCTGGAAAGTCTCAGTGTATGGCATTAAACCTTTCTATCTTCACAGGGCATAAACCAGACCAAGTTACTGGTCAGATCTGTGGAGAGGCAACCCTGTTGACAGTCAGAATACCTGTTTTTGTAGGTATTTTTGAGCTATAAAACCACCTGTAAATGAATAAATGTACAGTAGAACTGTTAATGTCAAACTGTGGAACATCAAAAGCAATACCATCACCATAGAGACAAGTTATATAGTGCACCTTAAAATGTGCTTTTTGGACTTAAGACTTTGACAAATGTGTTATGGATATTACTTCCTACTAGGGGTGGGCGATATCTCGATATTTAAAATATATCGAGATATTTTTGAAACTCGATATGAATTCTGACATATCGATATATCGCTATAATACTTATGTTTACTTCTGGTTTCGCCGCTTCGCTTGTTTTGCCTTCTCTGCGCTCGCCTCCGCCTCCTGCTTTTGTCCCCCAAGCTCCGCGGAGCCCGGAGCTGGCCGCGGACTAAACCAGGACTAAACGCGGCCGCAGAGCCCAGGGCTCGGTCGCGGACTAAACCAAGACTAGGACCAGGGCTCTACAGTGCGCCTATTTCACTCGCATTTGCGAGCAAATATTCCGGTGTGCGAACGTGGAAAACAAAACAGGCACATCTGTGCGAGTGCTTCTGCAGCACAATAAGGAGCTGCGCACAGACGCAACGTGACGAGTTAAACTTTCTAAATGCATCTGCCCAGCGCGAGCGCAACCACATGACACCTCCGACCGCGCATGACCCCAGCATACGAGCTCCGCGTGTGCGCCGATATCATACGAACAAACTCCGCTTCAAAACACACCCACGCCCACCTTAAAGAAGCGCCCCGCAGCTGGACCCACACCTGTCCCACCTCAGTAGAAACCTACACACCGCTGGACTTCCTCCTCCGCTAAAGCGAGAGCTTTGACTTGATCTTGTCTCGGACTCGAGCGCATTTGGACTCGGTCTTGTCATGGACTCAAGGTCTGAATACTGAGTGCGGTCATTTTTCATTAAGGCCGCTGCTGTCGCCAATAAACCGGTGTGCGGGAGCGTGCGGGGCTTCTCTCTGCAGCCTGTGCCAAATGCCAAATAAATCCGTTTGTCACAATGTTTGATTTGGTAAATGTGCAGAGGTAGGTGCAGAGTCTAAATACCACTTTAAACCAAGAGAATGTAACTCCAGTTTGGAATTAGAAAATACAGGTTTAAAAAATCCTGCACTTTATTCACTTTGAAGCAATTTTGTGTAAAGTGCCAGTGGAAGTTCTCTTACAGAAGAGGTTCTTAAACTGTGGATGAGGGTCCAAAAAGGGGTGCAGAGTGTTTCAGTGCTGTACTAAATGAATATTAATCAGATAATAATTAGTTTTTTTGTTTTTGCAGTAGTTTGGGGAGGCTGTATTTTTCCTGCAAAGATATCGAGATATATATCGTATATCGAGATATAGCAAAAATATATCGAGATATATTTTTTGGTCCATATCGCCCAGCCCTACTTCCTACTTTATCATTTACTCCCGGAACTGGAGCAGGCGATCACTGTTTAGCTCATTTCAACTAAAAACAAATTCTAATTACCAGTATATAAAGTTATAAAAATGAATTGAGAAGAAAAAATAAACTTCATATACTTGATTTACCTGGGTCATAAATTCTACTTGAATAATCTCTACTCTAAAATCTTCTGACAAATTTTATAGGTATGAAAATCTTCAGTTGTAACTTATAAATTGTTGTAACATAAACCATAATAGACTTGAAATAAAACTGTAGCTTGTGGTTGGCATCTCCATATTATGTCTTACAATGAACTGTCAGTGTCAATACTGCGAGCTAACTTGTATAATAAATACCAAACGCATCTGTATACTCTGGTGCATATGCCAGTAAGTCTGCCTTCATCTGGATTTAAAAAGACCTCAAAACTACCACTCTGGTCACACTCTAAGAAGACTTGAAAGTGTTAGGGTTAGGAAGTTAAAGCTGTCTGGATTCACTCACACACGCCTAGTTTACGCACTATTGGCTAAGTTGATGTTTCTTAAGCCTTTAAAATTTACACTTGGTGATGTGGGAATAGCATCACACAAACACTGTAGACTTACCGCAAAGATAAAGAGTTTATTAGAGGGACTGATGCTCCTGCTGGTTTAATGCAGGCAGACTGGAACGTCCTCCCAGGTAGAACACACAGAATCTGGGGAAATGTAGTATCCACAGTTCTAAATCTGTTTTCAATTAATATGAAAAATGGAAGACATAAATTAGACTGATTTGTGACTATAATAAGAAGCAGAGCCTGTAAAGGGGGAAGTAGCAAAGTTTTATTTTCACCACATGTTTTGAAATGTGGGACGCCATGCAAAATATGGGATATGTAAACTCACTGAAAAGCCACTTTGATTAATAAGTTTATGTCAGAGTAGCCAAGTACAAGATTACCAGAATGTCTGAGAATCCAAGCTATATTAGTGTTCAAACAAATCAAAAAGAGAAGTCATGTCCAGGGTGTAGTTTAGGGCCAAAGCATGACTAAATTTGGATTGTCTGGGCTCAAGTGTGTGAATGAAAAAGTAAATCAGTAGCACCACCAAACATCAAATATAAGTGTACTATGTGCATAATTAATATTATGTGGTGTTTGAACATTTAAAAGAACTGGGAGAGAAAAGCAAAAAACATCTCATGCCAGCACTAATCACCTCTTCTTGTTTAATTACTTAGACGCAGTATAAAGGGATGGACCACCAGACAAGTTCCCAAAATCCTCTAGAGAATTGATGGCTCATTTTGACTACGTCTTGTTTGTCACTTAAAAGGGAATATAAAGGATGTGGCTTGGGATTGCGAACTCCTCTTAAACTGCATCACAAAATCAACAGGAAGAGACCGCAACTTTAAGTTGGTCATTTGAGGGGAATAAATCTTTTTAATTCTCTCTTTATGTGAGAAAGATGTTGAATTTCACAACTTAAATGACACGCTCTTTACTCCCCTTTTCAAATGGTGTTTACAGCCAGAGCGCCTCCTAGGCCAGACAGCTGAGAATCAGTGGCTGGGGTTAATCTAGAACATACTTGCGTCTGTGTCAGTGCGTGTTATACAGCTGTCCCGACATCCTGTCTGATTTATGGGCCTCTTCTCGCTCCCGTTGGCCGTGTCTCTTCGCTGGTTTGGGGTATTAGTTGTAGGTGACGTCAGGTGGAGGAGCGGGGTCTCTCCAGTGCACACAGAGGGGTCGGGAGCTTTAACCAGATCCAGGTGTAATGGTCGCAGGACCTTTCAGCACTAATGAAAGAGGAGAGATAAATATCATGAAGCCAGATTAAAAATGGGAATTCAATTACAGCCATAACAGTTTGTGTTGTTTGTGTGCTGTAATCCTTTCCAAGTGACAATTAGAGAAATGTGATTTCATGTGCAATAGCATGTGAGGTAATGTTGATTACTGTGATAACGTTAAGCCTTGCAATATTAAAAGGCATATCAGTTGTAGCTTTAATTGGATAATACAAGAAACATATGACATGTTTTGTTATATGATTTTAGACATATAGACAAGCATCCCATTACTCACACTTACGTATAATGGTTTTGTTCCAGCTGTGTGCTGCACAATGTAAAGTTAAACTAAAAGCACAAATCCCATTGCCTGTATGTTTGTTTGTTTTTTATATATATACATATTTTTAAATACAACCACATTATGTACTAGTTGTTCAGCTTTCCCACATTCAAGAAGAGATAATAGTTCAACTATTGGTTTACAACATTCATGAACTGTCTCCAAGCCATGGTGACCATAGAAAATACAAGTGGGTAGAAAGCATATGACTCAAAGAATAAAAGTGCATTTCAAAGAGAGGTGATGACACATGCATTCAATATTCATACAGACAGTTTTCCTGGTGAGACAGGAGCAGCTGAGGAGCCACTGAAAAGCCCTCGCCTCGTGTGAACCGTCTGCTGCAGATTTGTGTCATTCGTGTTTTCGGGGCAATTAGGGGGATAAACTCTGTGTGACCTGGGTGTGCATGTCCTTCCTCAAAAGCAGCACCACGGTGACCAGGCCGAAGGTCATGCTGCGACATTCCTGTTCCACATGCAAAGACCAGCTGCTCATCCTCTGCCCCCTGTCAGCTCCCACACCTCTGCCACTCTGCCATGACCCCTCCCAGAGCACGCTCACTCTGTGCCTCTCACACGGGCGCCCGGCCAAAGCAAATAAACCAGCGACTTGGCAGCTAACGAGGTGACCAACAGGGATGGAGTGCATTGGGGAGGGGGCGAGTGGACTGGGGAGGGGGCGAGCTGATGGGTGGTGCAGGAGTGACAGAGGGAGGGACATGGTCACGCAAAGCAAACAAGCCCAGCAAGAGAGAGGGCCTTCTCACGCAGGGCCAGACATGTCCCGTCAGGTGCCGGAGCCACCTCTTCAAGACAGACCAGGGCTGACAGGGCTAATGTACATGCACCAGAGGAGATACGCCATGATCATCTCAGGAGAGAGACGTGCACCTCACAGTGACAGATCTGAGTCAGTATGGACCAGAGGAGTCTAGGAGTTCAAACTCATACAGGCTGTGTCCCTAGGTAACCCCCACACGAGGAGATCACAGAGAGCACTGTTCCTAAGGTAAAATCAGGGCACAGAGACTTGAGCTCAAAATAAGACTTAGATCTTCCAGTTCACACAGAGTGCAGTTCACCTCAGTTCAATACTACTTTAAACAAAAGTATTATGATTTCTATAAGACCCCATGTGAAGGTGCATTTATAACTGAGTACAGTCAATTTCATGTAATTAAATCTACATGCTCCCTCATTTTGACTGATTTGATCTGAGAACCATCATGTTCTTTATAACCATATTGTCTGCATCTTCTTCTCTCAAACAAACAAAAGTGAATATTGAATATGAATATGAATATTTCATCAACAGCGTCTCATTAATTTATAAGGTATATTCATCATTTTCAAAACAAATAAATTGGTCTGTGAGCTGCCTGACAATCAGAGAATCAGACCATGTTTACCTTAGGTGGTCCTCTCCAGATGTGAGGTGCACAGTGCCTCTTGGCCCTTGGGAGCGCATATGGAATATATTGTGCATGAGAGAATCTTCTTCTCTCAAGTTATTTAGATTAAGAAGAAGCCCCTTCTTCTCCTTAGCACAAAAACAGCCTAGAAATGGATCACCATAAAAATAGGGTTCAGGAGTGAGAGGAGGATGCTGTGGGGTGAAAGGTCACACCCAGGACTGTTTGTGTCTAGTCGTGCCTCACAGGATGCGTGATGACGAGGAGCCAGCTCCCACATATCGCATTTGTTGACATGCATTTGTAATTTCTACTGCACAAGGCCAAAACTGTGTAGTTTATGGATTTTCATTTTTATCAAAGCGTGGATGTCTCACATCTGTTTCAGCTTCTCACCGGACTTGGTATAGTCATTTAAATGAATTACCAAAGCATGTCAAATGGAGAGGAAAAGGCAAATCATCTCGTCTGAAATGCAGAGCTGGGAAAGGAGCTCGATGTGTGGTGTGTGAAACCCAAAACACAATGCCCCAGCTCTTTCTGTGAGGCTCATCAAAAGGTAGTGCCATTTATGCATCTTTCGCATGATGTTATGGTTTACTGTAGGTACCGAACTCTCCCCTTTACTTTGTGTGGTCATTACTGTTCTCGTTTTGGGCATTCTACTCGTCTCACAGAAGAACAGCTAATGGCCATTAGTCTGCTAACAGCTAAATGTTTACATTCCCCTCATAAATGTGAGTAGCACTCAAAGAACTGACCTTATATAGACATATCCAGCTAGTGCAGAATTTACATTCAAGCCCGTAAAAATACATAAAAAGTCAGGATAAAATCTTGTTGCATGTATGCATAAAATTCCTTGTTGGACCATATGTGCTAGGGTAAACACTTATAGCTGCATAATTCCATATTATTTCAAATTGTTTATGTTGTGATTATGTATGATTATTCAATCAAGAAACAATGCTGAAAACATCTGAGGTCAATTTTAGTTGAAAAGGCCTTTGACTGGACACTGAAAACAATGCTTTGTCCCTCTGTCACAGTTAAATGATGCCATCCAATCAATTGAATCCTGAGGATGACCTGTGTTCTCACTACTCTCACTTCAGAGGGGCACTTCAGACACAGAGTAAGTCTTCTTAAAGGACTCCACAGTTATTTAGGTCAAAATAAGTGCTCTAATCAGTCTTCCTGGATTTTTGGACACATGGATAAACACTTAAGCTGCACAAGCACCAGGATTGAGTGGGACATCTCCAATAAGTGTGCTGGAAAAATAACACAGAAAGAATTTAAACTAGATTTGTTTGAAAGTGAATAAGTATACTACAATAATAAAAAAATAAATAATGCATATAAATACTGTAGGCTTCTTGACATTGTTATTCAGATGTTGAATGCCGTATTGGTTTGATTTCATTAGGCAGATTAGTGCCGAAACTGTGCCCAGAGACTGTCCCAGTGGAGTGGCAGGAAATGGGGCTTACCCGACCTCTTTCTGACCTGGCTTTGTTTTCAGAAGACTAAAGCACAATGAACTGCTCAAGCGAAACATATGGAGGTGCAAAAGAGAGGGAATCACGGAACATTATCCGCCCAATTACACAATGAGAAGAGCAGTCCTCTGCTGTATCCATGCTGCACGAAATCACTATAGCGCTGTTCTGAGACGCTTGGATACACTCCACACCTGCAGGCTCCATCTGTAGGCTCCACTCCACACCTACAGACTCCACTCTCCACCTGCAGAGTCCACCTGTAGGCTCCACTCTCCACCTGCAGACTCCACTTCCCACCTGCAGACTCCACTTCCCACCTCCAGACTCCACTCTCCACCTGCAGACTCCACTTCCCACCTGCAGACTCCACTTCCCACCTCCAGACTCCACTCTCCACCTGCAGACTCCACTTCCCACCTGCAGACTCCACTTCCCACCTCCAGACTCCACTCTCCACCTGCAGACTCCACTTCCCACCTGCAGACTCCACTTCCCACCTCCAGACTCCACTCTCCACCTGCAGACTCCACTTCCCACCTGCAGACTCCACTTCCCACCTCCAGACTCCACTCTCCACCTGCAGACTCCACACCTTCAGAGTCCACCTGCAGGCTCCACTCCCCACCTCCAGACTTTACTCTCCACCTGCAGACTCCACTCTCCACCTGCAGACTCCACCTGCAGACTCCACTCTCCACCTGCAGGCTTGAGCTCCACTCTCCACCTGCAGACTCCACCTGCAGACTCCACTCTCCACCTGCAGGCTCGAGCTTCACTCCCCACCTGCAGACTCCATTCTTCACCTGTAGACTCCACTCTCCACCTGAAGACTTCACACCTGCAGGCTCCATTCTCAACTTGTAGACTCCAATCTCCACCCATAGACTCCACCTGCAGAGTCCACTCTCCTCTCACAGGCTCCACTCTCCACTTGCAGACTTCACAGCGCACTTGTGCCTCACAGTAAGAAGGTTCTGGGATAGACTCATGGATGGCCTGGGCCATTCTGTACAGAGTATGCATGTTTCTGGGTGGGTTTCCTCCAGGCCCTCCAGTTTCCCCCATCAACCCAAAACAGTAGTCCTGACTAAGACTATGACCAGATCTAGAGATGGATCACCGGACGGTGTCGGTGTCAGTGTCAGTATCACAGTGGGCACTGCACTGAAGGATCTAATGCTATTATTTTAAGTATAAAGTCTAACCTCATCTATAACGATATCAGTGAGAGACAGCAATTTGACTGGAAAGTGAAAAATACATCCGTATGTTGATCTTGAATATGATGATCAATATCTTTGTAGTAGTAGTGGTATTAATTTGTAGTGGCCTGGTGTTAGATAAACATACCATATTTTCCGGACTATAAGCCGCTACTTTTTCCCCAGGCTTTGAACCATGCGGCTTTTACAAAGGAGCGGCTATTCTGTGGATTTTTCTTCCACCACTAGGGGCGCTCTAACCAGAATTTCAAAAACAAGATAGACGGAAAATTAATGCAAAGAAGAATACGCTACTTTTTATTTAACAGATATAACACGCATGACAAATTACTAACTGGTAATTATTTTCAAATCCTCGCCCCTTCTTCATGAAAAGCACACGAAGGAGTTTGTATGATGCAAGTTTTAAGTTGAAGGCATCGATCTTGCTCCAGGAAGGAAACCGTGCTGTAGAGCCCTGCACCCGCGGGACCAGCGGGACCAACACAAAACAGTGCGGCGCGGGACCATGGATGTATAATAAGAACATTCTGAAAGAACATTCTGAAAGAACATTCTGAAAGCTTATTGCGGGCGGGAGCGTGACCGCACGACGCTGGCGGGAGCGGGACTGAAAATTCTGTCCGCGCAGACCTCTACCGTGCTGCTGTACATAAGCTCGGCGTCAGCGGCGATGATTAAAGTGACTTGTGGTTTCACTGCACAGGAGAAATGAAGGTAATCAATTACCGGTTCTTTTCTGTTTTTGACCTGTTTTAATCAGCACAGTTGCTGCTGTGTTAAAAGGCACTGTTCGGAAAGAATCTGTTCAGGTGCATAAATGTACATTTACAGTACAAAATCGTTCTGTATATGCAGTAAATATCTCATTTTTCAACATAGATATCAGCGGCTTATAGCCCGGTTGCGGCTTGTATAACTTTTTTCTTAATTAAAAAAAAAAATGAGTGGATGCGGCTTATATACCGGTGCGCTCTATAGTTCGGAAAATACGGTAAATACTCTTAGCACACAGTATAAGCATATGTAAAACGGGTATGTTTGTATATGTAATAGAGGCGTGACGAGCGATGTCTCACTGACTGTCTCAGACAGGCTGATGATCTTAGAATCAGGGTCATCTGGAAGACATTTGTGCGGATGTGTTCTCCCTCAGTCTCATTTAAATCCCTCCATTGCGGGCCCCATCATCTCTCTGGGGAAACTGGAGTTCAGTGACTGGGCTGCGTGCGCATGACACCCAGGCATAGCACGCAAACTCAGCTCCTGATCTTTATATCCACTTCTGCAAAACAAACAAATCACCACATTAATGCATGTAAACAGTGAAATATCCAAAATGAGTAGGCATAATACAAGTGCCATGGTGTTAGGAGAATAAACCAGTTCCGTAGTTGATGTGTTTTGGGGAGTAAATGAGAAGCAGACTATGGTCAGTTACAACATGTGGATGATCAGGGGGCAGGCTGTCAGCCATGGCTGACATGACCAGCACACATGTATGTTTTTGACAAAGGAGTCATCCTTTGTTTTCACAATGTAACCAATGACTTTTTAAGAAAGGAAATCATTTAGTAAGTAAAGCAATACAAATATATAGAGTTCCCACCTCACAGATGGACATTTCAGGGTAGAAAAACCATAGCAGGGAGCAGAAGTGAACAGTGTCCTTGGCTGTTTAGCTCTGGCCTTCTGCCCACTGCCCACAGACCAGAGTCCGGGCAGACAGTGACAAGTCTCCACACATTCGCTCACAGTGTGGTTTGGCCTGCACCGTACTCTCACAGCAAACTGCTTCATTCCTCCTGCCTCTCTAGAGGTTTCTGTTTGTGTCTTCACAAGTGTTACACCTACTTATCTTAAAGTTTCATTGTCTGAGTACTTCTGTCTGATATTTAACAGTGCCCTTTTCAGATAAACAAACTATTCTTGACTACTGTTAACCTATTAGCTGTAGTGAAATTTTGGAAATAATTGTGATTTAAATATTTCATATGGCATAAGGGTTTTAGTTCAGATGCCCCTCATCTTGGAAATCATCTCAGTGTTTAATGCTGTGGCTGGGGTTTTGTTCCTTGAGGTATGGCAGATTTTAGAAAGAATAATTCACTGAATCCCCAATAGATGGCGTAACATTGCAAAACCTACATAATTAACCAGTTTTCTTGGAAAAGAAAAAGAAATAGTATTTAAGAAAATGTTGCTCTCTAACTGCTCATCTGTTCCCCACCAGTTCCCCCACTGCCTGTGGGACCCCTCCAGCCCACCCCTCTTCCTTCCTCCTGTCGGAGCTGTGCGTGACAGTAGCTCACTGAGAAGTGGAAATGAGACTAGTAAACAATGATTAGCTCCAGAGCCAGAGCTCATGCAAAGTCTACCATTGGGAGAGGGAGCACCCACCCGCCTGTCCATCCGTCTGCTATAGGCGTAACACAAAAGTAACGCACAGCAGGAAGGGAATAGAACCCCAGACCCCCCCTCCACCCCCCCAGAGTCATCCTGGGGTCACGGCCAACCTTTCACAGCCAGGTTACACAAGGGGGTAAACACAGCAGCCACACGCACCCCAACCCCCTCTCCCAAAGTCCCACCACAAACCTGGCCTTAATTAGCATGATGTGGATGCGATTGGCCACATGTGGGCAGTGGGCACAGAAGGTGGTGTAAATGGCGGATGAGGGGTGGGAGGAGGGTGCCTATAGGAAAGAGAAGAAACAGTCTTCCTCACAGCAGTCACAGTGGATTGGAAGACTTGGCTGTGTTTCTGGTTAACCAAGAATCATTCTAGGGGCTTTGGTGCTCTGCCACACCACATCTCTCAGACAAACAGCTCCACGGGGTATAAAAAGTACATGACTGTAAAAAGTATTTGGCTTTTGTTGTTTCCTTTCTGTTGGTTTTCACAGAATGAATATGAGCAGTGAGGCGATACATGGCTGTGGTGTGGGCCCAAATAAAAATGTATGCATATTGTTTAGAGCAGCAGTTAGTGTACTGATTTAGTACAGGCTTGATACACAATATCTAATTTGTGAAGTAGAAGAGGATGCGGTCTGCAATTTGTAACGCACATATTTAGGGACACCTTTTCTGCTTGTAACGGACAAAATATCAATAATACAATGCATGGACATTTATTTGTACAGTTTGTCCCTGGTTTTCATAGGAGATTATTACATACCCTTAACTGAGAAGATTAAATATTGAATTTACTAAAATAAAGATACTTTACTTATGAAGAGAAATAAAACAGAACCCATAATAATAAAATTCATGTTTGATTTGCTGATATTATTGTTGTTGTTAATAACATTATGCATTTGTCTTTACCTGCTATTTCCGTAATGTACATAACCACTGCCATCGCCTTATTGTATATAACATTTTGGTTGGCATTATAGATTTACTGTCTATTTATCTTGTCTTAATTTTATTAAAAGTTTTAATATTCTAGAACGAAAGACCTGACTGCTTATTTATCTTGATTGTTGAGTGCATATAATTATTTATTCTTCTGCAGTTCTTGTAACTCTAACATAGAAATACCGAAATACCGTCATTATAGGGATTTTTTTTTAAAGTGAGGTTTTCTTATCTTATTATTTCCATAAAAAATATAATTAGAGAGGGAAAAATCTGTTCACCTTATTTCACCTTTATAAAAAATCTAAATGTAGGTCTAAAGGTCTGATGTGTCTGCTTTTTTAGATGATCATCAAATACAGCCTAATTATTTCCCATTGTGTTTAGCCCACAGCCAAAGCTTAAGACATATTTAATTAGCAGCGTATAGGCACCGCAATAAATAAGGTTAGCGAACAGGATTAGAATAGCGTCGGCGTTTTAACTCACATCTATTTATCTACCATTTACTTTTGTTGTTTTCCAAACTGTTACAAATAGCCTAATAGCCTATTAAAAATCTAGACATGTTTAGGGAATTGAAATTCGTTCTAGACAAACCTGCAATCTTCGTGGGATTTTGCGTAGCCTAAAACTATAGCGTATGCCGTCAAAATCAATTTTGACCGCCCTCGATCTCAAAATGAAAAACAAACAATAAACAAAAACGAAGCTCGGTGCGTTTCCCTGAGACGCGGACACCAGTTGATGTCTGTGCGCGCGCGGCACGTACGGCAGCGTGTCTGCGCTGACGCTCACGGCGCTCCTCACGCTCACTGGAGGCGCGCGCCTCCGACACCGAGCGACAGCGCGGAGATAATGTGGAGGGGTTTGCTGGGCTACCACAATGGGAGGAGTATGAAAGTTATCTTGAGCCCTGCCCACAGCTGCTAAACATATAAGACGTGAAGAGAAGCAAAAGGCAGGCACTTAAGCCTTAAAACTTGAGAAAGGAAAGCATACTTAACAAATATATTTAAAATATTAATTATTCATTCAATTTAAAAGAATTGTCAATTTTTATATACTAAACTTTTTTTCTGTGAAATAGTAACTGATCAAGAGGGAGCATTTTGTGTAGCCTAACAATTTTCCACGATGGACAGTGAGTTTGGACTGAAGAGCAGCAGCCTCATCAGAGAATGGAGTGGGCAGGTCCAGCCTGCTCTAGTGGCCACTTTTGTGTTCCTCTTCTGTTTGGAAGCCTGTCTGTGGGTCAGAAATCTCCGACTCAAGAGAAGACTGCCCGGACCCTTTGCCTGGCCAGTGGTGGGCAATGCCATGCAGCTGGGACAGATGCCCCATATCACCTTCGCCAGGCTGGCCAAGAAGTATGGGAATGTGTACCAGATCCGCCTGGGCTGCAGTGACATTGTGGTCCTGAACGGAGACAAGGCCATCCGTCAGGCACTCATTCAGCACAGTGCTGAGTTCGCAGGTAGACCAAACTTTGTGTCGTTCCAGATGATTTCTGGAGGAAGGAGTCTGACTTTTACTAATTACAGCAAACTGTGGAAAGTACATAGGAAAATTGCCCAATCCAGCCTGCGAGCGTTTTCCTCCGCAACCAGTCAAACTAAAAAAGCCTTTGAGCAGCACATCACAGCTGAAGCCATGCAGCTGGTGCAGATATTTCTGCAGCAAAGTTCAGATGGACAATATTTTGACCCATCTCAAGAATTCCCAGTAGCTGCTGCTAACGTCATGTGTGCCCTGTGCTTCGGCCGGCGCTATGGCCATGATGACCTGGAGTTCAGGACTCTGCTGATGAAAGTGAAGAAGTTTGGTGAGACCATTGGAGCTGGCAGCTTGGTAGACGTCATGCCCTGGCTGCAGTCTTTCCCTAACCCGGTGCGCAGTGGCTATGAAAACTTCAAAAGCCTTAATGAGGACTTCTATACATTTGTGAAAAATAAAGTTGGGCAGCACAGAGAGACTTTTGACCCAGATGTGACCCGAGACATGAGTGACGCCATCATAAATATAATCGAGTATGGGAAGGAAAGTGGGCTAAGCAAAGAGTTTGTGGAGGCAACGATGACAGATCTGATCGGAGCAGGTCAAGATACTGTGTCCACAGCCATGCAGTGGATCATCCTCCTCCTGGTCAAGTATCCGGACATTCAGGCCAAACTGCACACTCTCATAGACAAGGTGGTGGGCCCAGACAGGCTGCCGACCCTCGAGGACAGGCACAGCATGCCCTACCTGGATGCTTTCATCTATGAGACCATGCGCTTCACCAGCTTTGTCCCGGTCACTATCCCTCACTCCACAACAGCAGATGTCACTATTGAAGGACTGCACATTCCCAAAGACACAGTAGTCTTCATCAACCAGTGGTCAGTAAACCATGATCCTCTCAAGTGGACAGACCCTCAGATTTTTGACCCGTCACGTTTCCTGGATGAGAATGGAGCCCTGGACAAGGACCTAACCAATAGTGTCATGATCTTCTCCACGGGTAAAAGACGCTGCATTGGTGACCAGATCGCCAAAGTGGAAGTGTTTTTATTCACAGCCATTCTGCTGCATCAGTGCTGCTTTGAGAGTGACCCCTGCACTGTGGTCTCATTGGACTGCTCCTATGGGCTGTCGCTGAAGCCCCTCGACTTCTGTCTGAGAGCCAAGCTGAGGGGGAAGCTGCTGGGTTTAGTGTCCCCAGCATGAACAGCCTGTTCTCATAATGTGACATTTAGCACCAATGAGTATGGGCATGCCTGCACTAAAGCTTATTGTTGTAAAATGCTCATTTCAAATGTGATATTTGGTCCAGTGGGACTTGTGTTTGAACTATATTGAAATAGATTTAAATAAGTTTTAGGTAGTATAAAGTATAAAGTTCTTATAGACGGTCAGTAAGTATTCAATGTATGCACCGCAAACAACTTTATACTTGATCATAATCTGTTTGCGCGTTGTATATTATTTTACTAATGAATACCAGCCAAATCTACCACTAAAATGTCTAAGGTTTGCTGTGATGTTAATGTTGTTTGTGAATATTTACAATTGATTATTATGAACAGTAATATGTTTTTTGAATGCGTTTTAATCATTGTCACGTCCAACATTACATGAAAATGTTATGGTGTTCAGGTATATTTACAATATAATGTCAATATAATGTATCTACTGTATCAGAAATATATGAAGACATTTATAAGACTATATTGAGGAGTGGGGTGTTTTGATTGAAGTCGAGGAGCGATAGTGACTCTTTATGGTATTTGAATTTTTATTTTTGTAATCAGAGTCCATCCAAGAATCTGTGGAATGTTTACAAATAAAGAATTTTAAAGCTATATAATTTCTTATTTCTGCTGAGGTAGCAGAAATGAGACTACACTGACAAGTTTTTCTGTTTTTGAAAGGTGACAGTACCTTATTGATCATCCTGGAATGTTTTGTATGCCTTCAAAATAAGGTCCTGTTAATTAAGTGCTGAAGTGTTTTGTGAGAAATAAGCTATATCTGAAATGAATCAATAAAGAGAAGGGTGATTATCTTTGTCTGTCTATGTTTGTCTGAATAAATAAGAAGAAAAATCTTTTGATGAAGTTAAAAAACATCACACAGTACTGCCAACAATGTCATATGGGCCATTTACATAGATATTATTACGCATCAGGTTTAATAAAAAAATGTTTACATCATGCACACAAAACAACAAATACAGATTTGATGGCAATATTGGACGTGTGTATGTGGTGGGATTTAAGATTAGAATTAAGATTAAAACTATCTGAGAATAAAAACATTGCCCTCACAAAGCACCATGAGCCATGTTTTTTTTTTTCTCTATTAACCACATATTATTTCAAAACAAAATGAGAACTTTTTCAGATTTCTATGAATAGTGTCCCAGTTACAGCAGCAGAGTAATGAATATGAGATATTTTAAGAAGCCTTTTCCAGTGTCAAGGGGCATAGTTGGAAGGTGGCCAAAGCAGGAATGTGATTCTAAGGTTTGTACATAGTAGTGAAAATGGGAGGAGAGAGATAGTTGACCCCCTCCTCAATAGAAATAGATATAAGCAATCTGTTAAGAGTTGGGGGTGTACTGCCCCACACTGGTCATCAGAAGAGCCTCTGCTGGACATTAGAGCCTCATCAGTCAATTTAACTATACTACAGGAAAAGGATTAAGATCAAATGTGAGCCTCATTTTAGGACAGCTTCAGTGACATACTTTCAAAATGATGGACCAAGTGGACAGTGAGTTTGGACTGAAGAGCAGCAGCCTCATCAGAGAATGGAGTGGGCAGGTCCAGCCTGCTCTAGTGGCCATTTTTGTGTTCCTCTTCTGTTTGGAAGCCTGTCTGTGGGTCAGAAACCTCAGACTCAAGAGAAGACTGCCTGGACCCTTTGCCTGGCCAGTGGTGGGCAATGCCATGCAGCTGGGACAGATGCCCCATATCACCTTCGCCAGGCTGGCCAAGAAGTATGGGAATATGTACCAGATCCGCCTGGGCTGCAGTGACATTGTGGTCCTGAACAGAGTCAAGGCCATCCGTCAGGCACTCATTCAGCACAGTGCTGAGTTCGCAGGCAGACCAAACTTTGTGTTGTTCCAAGTTGTTTCAGGGGGCAAAAGTATGACTTTCACAAATTACAGCAAACAGTGGAAGATGCACAGGAAAATTGCCCAGTCAACAATCAGAGCTTTCTCATCTGCCAATAGCCAAACCAAAAAAGTCTTTGAGCAACAGATTGTGGCTGAAGCCACAGAAGTAGTGGAGATTTTCCTTAGACACAGCTCTCAGACCCAGTATTTCAACCCACCCCATGAGCTGACAGTAGCCGCAGCCAATGTGATTTGTGCTCTGTGCTTTGGAAAGCGCTATGGACATGACGATGTAGAGTTTCGAGCCTTGTTACAGAGAGTAGATAAGTTTGGACAGACTGTGGGGGCGGGCAGTTTAGTGGATGTAATGCCATGGCTTCAGTGTTTTCCAAATCCAGTCCAGAGTGTTTTTTAAAATTTCCAACACTTAAATTAAGAGTTCTTTAGGTTTGTTCATGACAAGGTAGAGCAGCACAGAAAGACTTTTGACCCCAAGATAACCCATGACATGAGTGATGCATTCTTTGGAGTTATTGATAAGGGCAAGAGTCCTAATGGGCTAACCACTGACCACACTGAGGGGACAGTATCAGACCTGATTGGGGCTGGTCTCGACACAGTCTCCACTGCACTGCACTGGCTGCTACTGCTCCTGGCCAAATACCCCCATATACAAATCAAACTCCAAGAAGTCTTCACCAGCTTTGTTCCTATCACCATCCCCCACTCCACCTCAGATGTCACCATCCAGGGCTGCCACATCCCCAAAGACACGGTGGTCTTCATCAACCAGTGGTCTATCAATTGCGACCCTTTGAAGTGGAAGGAGCCACACATTTTGACCCCTCACGCTTTCTAGATGGGAACGGCTCCCTGGACAAAGATATCATGAACAGTGTTATGATCTTTTCTGTGGGAAAAAGGCGATGCATTGGGGACCAGATCGCAAAAGTCTGGGTTTTCTTGTTTTTTGCTATACTCCTGCATCAGTGTAGCTTTGAGAAATGCCCTGGTGAAGAGCTGACAATGAACTGCAATTACGGGTTAACACTGAAGCCTTTTCATTATAAGATCTCAGCCAAGCTCAGGAGAAACCTACTCAAAGACAAATAATCTGCTTACAATTATACAACATTGTGTACATAGATATTGTTTGTTGTTAAAAACTACTACAATATGTTTAAATCTTATTCAAAAATCCAATTGCATTATATGACAAAAGGTTAAAATTCACTGCACTGGATCAAAAGCAATCTGATAGTGGAAAATTACACATTTGAGGGAAAATAAAAATCTATTTTTATGATATGTTAGACTTTAACAATGAATGCTAAATCGTTTTGGATACAGCTGTAATTTTTCTATTGTTTTGTTTTCAATTGGGTACTTGCTATTAACTCCAATAGACAGTGAGGCAGCCACAATCTTTCATCATTTATAACACTCAGTAACATGATGCATAAGCAGCAATTTGTATTCAAAATAGTCTCCAAGCAAATCACTTGTCACTAATTACATTAACTTGTGTATTATCTATTATGTATTTTATAGTATAGTGTAACCAAATATAACAATGTAATAAATGGATAAAATATTGTGTGAAAATGTGTATTAGTCAACGCAGACAAATTGTTCCAGGCTGGGCAGGTCAAAGGGGTCAAGCAGATAATAATAGCCCCTGATGTCTGGTTTGTGTTGTTGAAAGATTCATGTGGGTTAGCGACCATGCATGCTGTTGTTCTGTGCGCGCCACCACCGGCTCCTCTCATCCAACTTTAATAGGCCTCCCCTGCACTTCTTACTGATGTCATTTCTATATTAGGAACACATTGAACACAAGAAAAAAAAACTGTCCATTTCCTTAACTGACATCAGAGCTAATAATGGCTACTAACAACAAACACACTATCATCTCAACAGTAGGCCTTGTTGAGTTATGAATGTGCACAGACATGCATAAAGAGCTAGACTTTCCCAGGCGTCAGTCATGACCCGTTCTGACTTAGGCCACCTGTGTTTGTTAGTTCCTGTCAGAGTAATTAGGCCTTTCTATAGCTTCTCATGAGAGATTTTGCACTAGCTGCATTTTCACTAGTGGAATTTAAGTTCTCCTTGTATGTTCCTGTGAGAAGAACTATTACAGTGACTTATGTCCAGGAGTTGGTGGTTTACATCATTGCTTCTCTTTTAGTCCATCGGTTCCTGTCTCGTGGGTCATCTGTGAGCGATCCACCTGCATGCTTGCGATTGCGGCCCTGTGAATCAACTCAGAGGGAGATATGTATTCACAGCATTGCCACAGACCAGCTAGAGACATTCTGTTCTATTGCTGCGATTACTCCACACCGCAAGGACTCCTAAAGGGAGGATTGGCGCGCCTGACCTCCCCCCAACATTTCCATTTGCGTCTCCCAAAACATCAGTGAAATGCGTGGCTGAAAGACTCCCTTCTCGATGTTGGACGCAAATACCCCGCGACCCCACAACCTGTGGACTCTCACTCTTCGAAAGAAAACAGAGTGCTCAGACACTCCTGCAGGCACATTCTGCACGTACGCATCACCGCTGACTGACCTCCCACAATGTCTTCCAAGCTCTGTTCAACGCTGCATCCAAATTCATCTGACACACAGCAGAGGTAGAGTTACATGCAAAAAAATGTATGCTGTCCACTGCCATCATCCGCGGAAACAAAACGGAACATTGATCATTGCACTGGCTCCAATCTCACGTATATTTTCACCATTTCTGTCTGTAACACTGCAATCCACTCCGGCTACAACCACAGCTACGTTCTCCGTCCAAATATGAAACCCAAACAGCAGATGAGATTGTTATTCTACTGTTTCTTCCTCTTCTGAAAATACACAAGTATGCAACTCAATAAACTTTTCTCAGAATCAGAATATTAAAAAGGATATGGAAAAAAGAGCAGTCATTCCAGACAAACAATAAAGGCCTTTGCGCTAACCCTAACCAAGATATTAACAGGAGAAGATTTGGAAATCAAAGTTAATTGGATAATAGAGCTGTAGAAGTTTGAATTCTTGATGGGCTTGTGTTTTTCTAATTTTCCTCCTATCCTCATTATGCTTCGCAAAAGACAGTGGAAAGTGGAAAAAGTTGCATTTTGCATTTTGATGCAGACTAATGTATTCCAGAGTTTTTGTGTTGTGCTTCCCCCGCCATTAAACCCCCCAATGGAATTATGTCATGGGCACAGACAATGAACAGGAACTGTAATTTTGTTCCAATTGAAATCCGTACCAAATCATGCCACTAATCTTTAGAGCATTTTATTCAACCACACATGACCCCATGACCTTCTGGGTTGTCCCGAAGATCTGAAGTGGCCTTTTGTTGTACGCATGTTGGTTTTTCTGTTTTGGAGCAATGGAAAGGAGGAGACCTTTGATACATGAAAACACAATATTTCATTCCGTTCGCTGCCCTTCTTTCCCTATTCCATTGGCCTATTTCGAGGAAGTGCTAGAGGAAGTGATCCGTGTTGGTCAGCGCGAAAGGCCAGCATGTGGTTTGAGTTCCCAAATGGGAGTCCAGAGCAGTCACGCTTACTAAGTGGTCAATTTTGTTTGATATGGAAAATGAACAGGCCTGTCTCCACTGATTTAAGTCCACTAGTGATGTTGACTGCCAAAGCAGGAAGTGGTGTAATGTGACGTTCTCAGAGTGGAGGGTGTGGAGTCAACGCTCAAGCCGTTTGCTTTCATACATTTCAAGTTCTCATCACATCATTGGAAAGAATTATCTGGCTCATGCCAGAGTGATATGTGTGGCACTCTCAATTGAGTTCTACACAGTTCTCTCACTGAAAGCAATCGGAAAACACGGAGCATCATGACAAATATTTGAATCTGATTGTTCGAAGCGTCACAACAGTGGAACAAGCCGAAAAATTAAACATTAGTTACATCCAGTTGAGAGAAAAGCACAGGCATCTTCCCTCTTCACAAATTCTTCTGCATGTTTTTCACAAACAAAATAGTAAGTATTGATGCTAAAATAGGCTGAAGTACGTCTGCCGTGTTTGTTTTGGTTCGTGCGAGGGCTTGGCTTCTACACAGACTTCAATGCTGCTCTGTGACTGGTCTGCCCACCCCATTAACCCTACAGTGGGCACACTCCAAGATAGATTCTTGTGAGTTTGTGAACTCACAAATATCACAAGAACCCACCTTGCTGTGCAAAGTTAGAAAAGAATATTGGATTATAAGGAAATAATGCAAAAATGTTTTATATTTGCTATCTGGTCTGGCCTTTGTGGCAGTGGACTATTTACTCTGCTATAGGACATACTGTCTCATTGGTGTGTCTGTCCCAAAAGAAAACCTGAAGCCGAAGACCCTTATCCACATGATCTTGCTACAGGATGAACCTACACCAGGATGCTCCTCCACAGAATGTCAGTATTTTTCATTAGTTTACTCTGTGGAAACAATGTTATTACACTTCTTATCAGTTTGCTGTCCATTAAAGGTTAGCAAAAGGGGTTGGGCCTGTCTTAAATGTAACTAAAGTTGACTTTTGTAACATTGTGTAAATACAAACTTGGAAAAATCAGACTTTCATGTTCTTTTGGCAGTTTGACCACTATTTGTTTACATCAGGGAACTGTGGATGAAGGTGAGTCACATGAGGGGCATATTGGGGCAGACTGTACTATTGGGTAGGTAGGTCTGCAGCCAGACACCTCTTTTCTGTCTCATCAAGGGCCAAGTTTATTTCTTTTCTTAATCGTTTTTAATCATTTTAGAATAATTTAATCCTGCAATATGCTATAAAATACATGTATCGAAATCTGTTTTTTACTATGTCAATAAAATCACTTTATTTTTCACAGTGCGTACATATGAGAGTTTAGCTTAGTTCTGGTTTTGAATAAGCCAAAAATAACAGAAACACAAATGTCCCCAACAAAAAGAGCTACGCACAATGCAGCTGTGTGCAGCGGTGGAACCCCTCTGCCATCCCGCGCTTTGACTGTCCCACTTCAAGCTCTGTTTGGCACAGCTTGCTGCCAGACCAAAACAATTTAGCAAAGAGCTATTTGTGTTCATAAGGATTCATTTCAGTTGTTTTTGTGTTCTGCTTTTGTAGTGGGCTGTGATTGCCTGTCAGAATTCCCCTCTTTACTGTGAGATGTGGATGTGACCACTGCTTGTTCAAACTCAGAACATGCTACAATATACAGGGAATACTCAGGTCATATTTGCAGGAAAGTGGTCATTTCCAGGGCATGCGCTCTCAGGTAAGTCCTGTTGGCCCTCTATCATGAAGCTCCCTTCATGGACTGTGAGTGGTCTGTGCGAGTGCGTAGGGACTCCTTGGGACTGAGAAAGGTCCTGGTAGATGCTATGATCCTTAGCGGAGGTTGAGGATCATAAAGAATAACACAGAGGGATGAAGTCTACTTATGGAAATGCAAGGACTAACACGACGTTCTGGAGACACCGTTTATTCAGCCTGGCAGCATTAGAGACTTGGCCTGTGGTTCAGCAGAACATGCAAAGGGGAAATGCACACAAGATGATCGTGTACAACGTGAGCCAAGTACTCCACATAAAATGTCCATGTCATGAGTTGGCAGAAAATGCTTTCTGCTATCTGCAAACCAGAAAGTGAGTGAAATCGTGCAGTGAGAACAAATCAGTGTTGCAGCAGTAAACCTTAGCAGGATGATCTCATAGCATTATGTAAGACACTAGTGGCTGTGCCAGAGCCTCCGTCTGCGAGTCTGAAGTGTTCAGGTGCATACTACACAGCACGCAGCTCTGCTCTCGCCCTGCCTTACTTGGAAATAGTCTTTAAAACTCATACCAGACTTGATTACTCACAACAATCTCCAACTCTTAAGAGGGTGACTGGACAGTGTTTTGACATAGCTTTTGTTTAGAAAGAGTTACTATCTGTCAGTGCAGAGACTACTGGGCATTATATAATTCACTTTAGGTTCAGAAGGAGTGAACCACAAATGGAGCTACCTCAGTCTGAAGCAGTGAGGTGGTGGGACTACTCACATGGGGGCTGTAGCACAGCTTTCAAATATGATTACTTTTAGTGCAAAGTATACCCACATGACCCAAACCTTAATGACTTTAGTTAGACCAGATCTCACTCATTTCAGATGAAGATCAATGACATGTTTCAGAATCATATGATACAGGGGAGTTACTTATCCCTCATGAGGATAGTATCACTGTGAATGAACCAGTGGGAAATTAAAATAAAAATTGTAAGTAAGAGAGTGAAGGCTCGAAAACTTTGGTTATTTCCAAATAGAGTGAAAAGAGTAATTCTAGATTTCTAAACACCACTACATGACTGTGTGCTGGCTTGTGGCTCTGTTGTGGCGCCCGGCTCCTTCCCACCTGGGTAGCTGTGGCCATACCGAACTGGCCCACGGGCCTGGACATCTATAGCCTGTCCGTCCATGGGAGTGGATCTCTCCTTCACTGTAGTTCTCCCCGAGGTTTCTTCTTTTTCCCAGGACCCTGGGTTTTTTGGAGTTTTTCCTTGCTGAGAAGGAGGGTCTAAGGACAGGGGATGACTGGACGATGTTTCATTTGCTGCCTTACATGAATGTTGTTTATTCCTGTATTGATATGCCTGTGTGTATGTTTTACTCATCCATATCTTGGAACGCCCTTAGAGACTACTGTTGTTGTGATTTTGGGCGCTACAAAAATAAATTGAATTGAATTGAATTAATCTGTCCCAGAAACAGCACTTGACAAGATGCAATGGCTATGTGGCTTTAAATCCAGCTACAAGTGGCATTTGAGGAGGTGTGTAACAGCGTGTAAACGGCTATTTAGTGACTCAGAGGAATGGTGAGCTCAGGGTGAAAGACGGCCATTGACTCAGGTGGCTCCGACGGAGGTGCTGATGGTTTTGTCAGCATGTGCCCACAGGAAGTGAACCCTTTTCTTCTTCTGTGGCGCCCCTCACATGTGCCAGGCCCTACTGCTGTGCCTAAAGTTAGGGAAGACAGGAGTCAGCATGTCTGCTCCAATTCTCCAAACTCAGATCACTTAGCGGAGGAGAACCCATTAAGCCAGTCCTGCACTTTGGCTGACTCCTTAGCAGCCTAGGCCCCTCATCATGCAAAATCCCCCTCTCTCTCATCCCACCAGTCCGTCCCATTCCAATCCTGCTGCCCCCAATATTTTTACTCCTTACGCGCCCGGCCAACTCTGCCTGCCAAGATGTATAGGCATCTGCGCAGAATTGCCTCCAAGGTAGACTTTCTCTCCACTGCCAGAAAAAATACGACATTGTGCTCCCTCCTGGCTCCCCGTCCCGTCTCAGCAACACTAGTTCTGGTGAATCACAGCGGTCTGAGCGCTGCCAGACACTGCAGCCAACAGCTACACTCCACTTCTTTCTTCAGAGAAAATGCCATTATATCCTAGAAACTTATACTTAGAAGAAAGCTATTTGAGCAATGTTCTTCTCCAACTATGTACATTGGCACAGGGTTCTAGTACTTTTTGATGGAGGGAAAATCTAATGAAATGTGAACTTGCTCCGACAGAACAGGAAAATTCAAGGTCAAAAACAAACTTTGGCGAGGGAATTAAACTTGAGCCCTTTTGTGTCACTGAGTCATGACCATAAGAACCAACCACAAATTGTAACACAACAATCAAATGCTTGTCAGAAACCACCACTTCCAAACCTCTAATCCCTCAGCAGTCCTGGCAGTTACACACTATTTTAGGTCTTTTGCAACTCAGGTCACGCTCTTTTTGAGAAATAATTTACATATTTTGTGGTATGACATATAGAAAATGTTACTGTCCATCTTAATTGCTATCATCCCTAAACATTTCTGGCTGTCTAGATTGTACTGTCATGACCGGTCTGTACCTTCTTGATCTCTCTGTAGTGTAACCTCACAGATATAGACCCTACTCATTAATACTCAAAGCTTAGTATGTCAGAGGTTATTAGGATTTTACATGGATTCTTTTGCCTTTTTAGCCATCCAGCTGAAAAAATACAACTCTCTATACACTTTGCAACGTTGAGTGCAAAAAACAACAGGCAGAAAAACAGAATTCCATCATGGCGTCCCTCGGCACTCATTCCATGTGGCCCAGAGCTGACATCACACCTACTCCTTGTTTCATAATGTTCTGTGAGGGGAAGAATTTAGCATGCAGTCCATCAGGGGGCTGATTTATGACCAGTCGTGAATGTGAGCTGCGACCTGGCTACAGTGTGTTAGCTTAGCTCTAAGTGAAGAGCAGGATGTGATAAGGTACCAGAGACAAGCCAAGATTAACTGCTTACTTATTTTCAGTTGGGATTAGGCAATGTTTTTGAGTTTGACCTCACTGAATTTAAAATAATGTTTGTGAGTTACGCAAATTAAAAATATTCAGAGATGGGAAAAAAGTATTTAAAAAGTGAGTGTGAAGAGTGGGGGAGCAAATTAATTCAGCCAATTGTCAGATCAGGAAATTAATGACATCGTGGATGCGGACACAGTATGCTGTTATAATGCAGATGAACAATGATGAACAAGTTGGACAAAATGTTAATGGTTAAATTATAAAGACTCTGCACACGTACTGGCAAAGAGCCAAAAAAGCAAATTACTCCTTAAAGCCTGCATGTCATAATGCATCTGTTTCCTAATGGCTGCGGTGACTCGGTGATGACCATCTCCCCACTCATAAAGTTTGTGTGGTCACCCAGTGGTTGTAATAGCATGAGAGCGGTGGTAACCATTATCCCTTATTAGAGCCACCAGGCCTTAGTCTATGATCTGTGCCTTTATGAAACACTCCATCAGGCGCCAAAGACACACATTACAACCAGATAATTACTTTGTAGAAGCGTGTGAAGCAGAGTTAGTATTGTTTTGATTACAGAGGAAAAGTTGAGCTTACTTGACTTGGTACTAAAACCATGTGTTGAAGTGCGCACCATTCATAGTGACGTAACAGCCCATTCATGATCTTGCAGTAAAAGATCATGATTGGATTCTTACAGCTCATGCAGTTTAGACAGCCAAACCTCTGTGTCCCTAGACTAATGAAGGTACTGGACAGGAGTGCAGATAAATGCTTTAGGCTGAATTGCACAGTCAGAAAAGTTGCTTGCCAATATGCTGAACAGAGGCTCCAAGCAGCAATAATAATGCATAGTGTTAATAATAATAACAAACAGTTTGTCTCACTGTTGAACTTCTCAGGGTGCGTTCATTCTTCTGATTTGGTCCTAGTTCAAGCCCAGATTTAGATCTAGGTTTGTGCATGTTTAATCACAATTTTGATGAGCACATCACATTTAGTTTATTTTATATTAACTTTTTTATGTTATTTTTTTAGGGACCAAAGAAGAATGCTGAGAAGTTTTGTAGAAAAGTACTCATCCTTTCATTAAGAGCAATCAGAATCCAAAGTCTCATTCTAAACCAAACTCATTTAGCAATACAACTTTGTTCTCTCTATTTGGATTAACAAACAGCAGACTGGGATGAATCAAAAATCAAGTTAAAAAAAAAACAGAAAAAGTTCCCATTCCAGAAAGTTGTAGCACACATTTTTAAGCAGGAGGAGTTAATTTTTCAGATTAGTATTTAAATATAGGATGTACAGCGCCAGCTACAACACACATGGGAAACGGTCAAATGTGAAAACAGAAAATGACTGGGCGAGAATGATGGAATTTCTCTCTACCAGGGACATTTATCAGCACTATGAAAGTATATATAAACATGTGGAACCGTATGAGTAAATGATTCTTTAGAAGACTATATTACTTTGCAGCACTCCTTAGTCTCAGTAACTTTGAGGAACAAAAACATGAGGTGTACTGTGAATTTTCTCTGTGTTTGGCTTAAAATTTTAAATCACTTCCAATATAACCGCCATATGCTATCTGTGTAAAATTTGAAAATATTTCATATCTGATCTGATACGAGTTTAGAGTATGACACATATATAGTCTCTGGATAACAACACTTTAAAATAGGGAGCTTTTCAAACCACATTCAAACCACATTTTGTAATTTGGTCTTTTGCACTTTGCAAAGCTTTGAATTTTTTATAGTTATAATGAAGAACCTAAATGAATTTAATGTGACAAAAATAAATTATATTAAAATTCAGGCAACAGGCCAAAACAATCATCTACAAGTGCAAAGGAAGCCAGTCTGCTAAATGAACCAAGACAGGACAAATACAGAGAACTGAACTTCGAAAGGCCGAGAGGAATCTGGGGGTTGCAAGAGGTCCTGTGTGAGCACAGATGCAGGTCTAGAGGCGGATCTCATGTGGAGCCACCTGTTTAATGGTGCTTAACATGCTCCACAAAGTACACAAACACTGCACACATGAATGCACTCCCCTCATCATATATTGTACACTGCATTCATTTGTCCCTATCTCCAAAGCACACACTTGCTGACCTCTTGGGTGCTGCTCTATGTACTGCCAAGTCACACAGCTTGAGCAGCAGGGAGGTCCAGAAGCCCACAGGGAGAGGCTACGTGACAGCGAACAGGCCGCCTACGAGCGTGGATGTCAAGTCCACGGGCACCAGCGGAGGGGCTTTGAGAGAAAGTCATGCGTATACATTTAGATGATGAGTGGCAGTGTTTACAAGATCGCGTGGAACAGAGAAGACAACACAGTAAGATGGAGGGCACAACATCTGATATCCATATGCACATTTGGCTTTAACCAATTTAATCAAGTTTGTGGCTTTGGAAGCCTAAGTAGCTGCATATAAAACAAAAGAATACAACAGTCTGCATTTATGTGCAATGTGCTGAATGCACAAGTGTATACAAAGTGCCCAGGCCAAAATCAGCACAAGAGGACACACAGCTTCGTGTTGTAGCCAGAGCATGATCCAAATTCTCACTGTGTTGAAGAGGAAATGATTATTAGACTGTGGCTGCGGTGGGATCACTCGAACATGGAATAAAAAGCAGCCACCCACCCGGGGCTACAGCTATTGGAAGTACTCTGAGAGTAAGAAAAGAGTAAGGGGAGGAGGATAGCAACAAGAGAGCCATGACAAAGAGGAGTGATACAAATGGAATTGTGTTATGGAGAGAGGAACCTCCACATGACAAGAGCGCCCAGACAAACTCATCTTTCCCGGAACACTCAGGAACATCAGCATAAGACAATAAGGCAATGTCTGACTTCATCTTGAACACATCTCTGTCAACTCTTCTGTCCAAGGCCTGCTACACTTGTAAAACAGATGCCACACTAATACAAACAAGATAAATATATTCAGGCCTGGTTAGACATGGAGGCTTTTTTAACCCCCAAGTTAAAAGGGCGCCATGAGAACCAACACAGCACTTATTAGTTGTTACAATTTCAAAACCTCAGGGCACTGTGAGCACAGGTACACAAGTAAGTTTGCAAGTAATCTGCTCAAAATACGTGCTTAACCTGTATCAAGTGTAAATTAAGGTTGTGAAAGAAGCATATGGTGAAAAAGGTTAGTGACATGGAGCATCCAAAGAAACAACCACCACTGTAAACGCACTGCATTTGAGCTTGTGGAAATCCCATTTATATTTTGGTCTAGGTCAAAGGACCTCAAACCCCCAGAATGTGTTCAATGGTTGGATTGTGGCTACATTCCCTTAATGGATCTAGATCAGTGGTTCTTAACATTGTTAGAGGTACTGAACCCCACTAGTTTCATATGTATGGGGCGCCAAGTGTAACACACTTAATTTCGTGCCACGAAATGGATAAAATGGTCACGAAATCGTAAATCATCATGATGCCTTTTGTCACAAATCAGTTGCCATTGTGTCCACGAAATGATAAAGGGAGCACGTCATTTCGTGGACAAAATACAAAACAGGTTATTCATTACGTGTACTAAATTTACTGCTGACTTTTCCTTTTGTGGACATAAGGCTGGATTCACTACTTATTTTCGTGGACGAAATGAATTTATATTTGACAAAAGTAATGTTGTCCACGAAATGAATGACATTTATGCTTATGTGCCACTAAATGCATAACGTTTTCTTTTCGTGGGCCTGCAGATACCTTTCGTCCACGAAATGCATTTTGTGATTCAGGAAATGCATTTCGTGATTTAGGACATGGGTTTTGTGGACGAAATGCATTTTGTAAATCACGAAATGCATTTCGTGACTCACAACATGCATTTCGTAATTCACAAAAAGCATTTTGTGATTTACGAAATGCATGTTGTGAGAAAAACCATTTCGTCAATCACGAATATGTGTGCACATTATGGAGAAGCTTGTAATCTCATTATACTTGTATAATGACAATAAAGGCATTCTATTCTATTCTATTCTATTATCATTTCGTGGACACAATGGCAACTGATTTGCGCATTTCGTGGACAAAAGGCATTGTGATGATTTACGATTTCGTGACCATTTTATCCATTTCGTGGCACAAAAGGCATTTCGTCTATGAAATTAAGTGTGTTACACTTGGCGCCCCATACATATGCGCATTCACCAAACCCTTCTTATTTGGAAAAATAAAATGTTTTTTTTTTTTCAAATTCAAAACATAGGTTTATATATTTTATTGGTGCACACATGTGAATCCATATTGCACATCGTCCGATCACTTTCTTTTTTTGCTCAACATAGTTAGTATGAAGGGAAAATATTCCATCCATCCATCTTCTCCCGCTTAATCTGGCTGGGGGCAATTTGCTGCCCAATCCTCATAGCACCTGACCCCCCCCTATGAACCCCTCTGCAGGTGGTGAGCCCACAGGAGGGTGGACGTCATGGTCCTTGATGTTAGTTCATAGGGGTGCTGCATGTTTTGGGTTGATGGGGGAAACCGGAGTACCCGGAGGAAACTCATCCAGACATTGGGAGAACATGCAAACTCCACACAGAAAGGCCCGGGTGACCCAGGGATCAAACCCGCAACCTTCTTGCTGTGAGGCACGAGTCTTTCCACTCAGCCACCGTGCCACCAAAGGGAAAATATTAAGAAAGAAATTACACGACGTAACATCACGACAGTCACAAGACTATTGCATGCACAAAATTTCCTGCAGCCAATAACGGTCATCACGAATGAGTTGGATGTGTGTCTTGACCCCTACCGAACCCCTGAGATTGACTCACTGAACCCCTGGAGTTCAATCGAACCCAGGTTAAGAACCACTGATCTAGATAGATGGTAATCTGTTGGTCATTTGTCACAGAAGACACTACCAGATGTAAATGTGTTGAGTTTTCAAACAGAGAATTTCTGCAATAATCACAGCAATAACCTCATTAAAACTATGTGATTTGTAAAAATGTCACCTGCAGTGCCAATGACTGAGAGATCCCAGCTCCGGATGTAAACAGACTCCGAGAACACCCAGGGAAGTCCAGCGACATATGGCCCTCATCAGCACCAAAAGTCCCATGACATCATTGTCACATAATCCACTGTGGTACTCCATCGCTCTCTTTCCTTGTCTGTTGTCAGGGCCCCCACAGCTCACAGCTATTGAAGCCGTTTTAGTCTGACTCTATAGGATTATAGCTTTGGCTGTGGCCAAAGATATTGCAGACTACTCTGCATCCTGGTATTGGCTTCATATAGAGCGGATATTCCACTGACACTTGTACTCCTCATAATGAGTCAGGTTAATAATGGAAAACCATGTTACACTTTGAAAATGACAAGTACTAAGGCAAATTTGTTTCTAGAGGTAAATGAAATGATAAGGTCAAATTTGTACTGAAACCAAGTAAGTATGAGTAAATCGATTCCATGGTACAATGTGCATTAAGTGTCATTAGATGACTTAGGTGGACATGGCTGACAAGAGGACATAGGACATGGATTTTTAAAAATACAAAAATCTTAAAGTTTTTGCAGTAACATGTCTTTTCCTGGATCTCTTGGTCTTCTCATGGTCTTTATTCAAACAAAGTCAAGCTGCCCATTAACTCATGTTAACTAGATTTGATGTTCTCCGATGTCCTATGAACAAAGGTTTACGTTAAAGTAACACAAGTAATTCTCTTCATTTGACCCATCCCTCAGTGCCACAGGGGCAACCCTCCAGGAACAATGAGCTGCTGCAGTACAACACACCCATCTTCAAATCTTGAGCTCAGCTTGGTCAGGACCACCTTAACTGGAGGATTTATGATGCATGTTTGGGGTTGATGGGGGCAATGGGAGCATCAGGAAGAAACTTGCTAACAGAAAGGCCTGGTTTGGGAACCCGCAACCTGCTTGCTGTGAAGCGAGTGCTAGGCTCCGCAATCATGCCAAAAGGCATAATTTATTATTTATTTGCCCTAATGCCGTCTCAGTTGGGCCAAAGGGTAAATGATAATATATATACTCTGTAACATCATAACTTTTTGGACACTCAAAAGTACAGTTCCTTTAGAGAAGCTCAAAGTAGAATAGAATGAAAGAAAGTAAATGTTTGGGTCAGGGCAAAGGACCAGCAGAAAGTAGGTTAAATGTGATTTGATAAGATTAAAATTAATAGCTTTTATGAGGTGATACGAGATGGAGTAAAACTCCATGTGTATAATGCTAAACTGGGTGTTAATGGAGATTTCCCAGGATCCGAAATTCTTTCATCCCCCTTTAGCTTCTATGTCCATTACCACAAAGCCTATGTGTACATTATTTACAATTAAATGGCTGACTTGCTTATTATTAAAACTGACTATGGTATATTCCTAAACAGTTTCACTTTATGGTATACTGAAGTGCATTGTGGCCAGGCAGACAAAAGCATCCACGTGGTCCTAGATCCGTCCTTCATGTTTATTATGTATCGCATTGTTTCCTGTAGCAGCATTGCGTCCATTTGCAGTAAACCACAGAGAGAAACGCTTCACACACAAATCAAGACATGAACCAAGGTGCCAATAGAGAGGACGCAGTGTGGGGAACGTGTCGTTACAAATTTCTGATGACATTAGTCTTAATCACAGAAACAAAGTCTCTCCAAACAAACTCCATCACAGCTCCAACCACATCCTGGTGTTTCTCTGAGAACTAACCTGGTAAAGCCCTCAGAAATTAGACTTTTTCATTGCATTTCATTCATATAGATATGTTGTTTTTTGTTTTGTTTTTCATTTACTGTTGTATATACACTGCAGACTGGTACTATTCTGTACTATACTAGTACTGTTCTGCACTAGTACTGTATTGTATACTGCAAAATGGCAATTTTAACAGAGCTCTGCTGTAGAGGTGAGCTGAGGTCAAGTCCAGGAAAGCTTGGGAGAGTTTAATTTGGAGACAGTTTGAATAAATAGTGAGGTGTAATCTGGAAAATCAGAGAAAGTAATGCTGATCTTTCTCCCTAATAGAAGAGGGCTCAGCTGCTGCTCACTATTGACGGTGCACATATAAACCCCTTGACAATTGAAAACACACACATCATCTGGATTCCAGGATTTGCACACACATGCTCAGAAAATAATTGGAGATGGATTTAAGTAATTTTATTTAATAATGAATTGCAATTTTATGAAAAAAGTGACCCCTTGACTCTAAGGCATTGTGGAAAAAATGAAGCTGCTTCCAGTGAGTGCAGTAGTGGAGTGCTCCACGGTCACTGAGGGTTGTGGAGGAGTTGACCCCACACATGTATAACCAGCTGAAGATGAGGCAGGGTAGGAAGCTCAGCGGGAGCACTGGAAGGACATGTTTACACACAGGGATGACTGACTTAAGTTTTGTCTCTTAAACCTTAGTTTAAGATAATAATCCTGCTGAATTCCTGATTTCTCTTCTTTCCATGATTATACTTAAAAGCAAGGGAACATATAGGCCTACAATTTAAGGGATGACATCTTGGTGTGGAGTAATTCTAGCTCTTAATAACACACAATGTTACTGTGTTATTACATAACATACACAATGTTATTGTTATGTTCACTGAGATCAGTAGATGGTGATCATTTAATCCATAACTGGTGTTCCTGAAAGCCTGCAGATGACTTGGTCCACATAATTTCATAGGGCAGTAATATGATGATAGCTTTAGCTCACATGATGACACTGTTATTACGGCTCTGGTCTGCAGTAAACAGTGTCATCACTGCCTAATGATCACTTCAAGGTGTTTCTACTGACTACACAACTATTTTATCATTTCAAAATAAATCAAATTGCAACTGTACTTGTATGTGTAAAACTGACAATGTCTTGTAGAAATAAGTTCCTCGGGTCCATGTCTCCCCTCACAAGATTGCACTCAGATTTATATGAACCTTCCCGCAGCACACACCATAGGGTATGTCATGTGTAAGTGAAAATTGTAATTTTTCATAGACTGGCTTGCACATCTGGAACCCAATGTATTTGGACATGGAGAATCCATTTCTGGTATTAATTTTGTAAAATATTTAAGTATACCTAAATGGAAATTAAAATGGAAATGAGAATTAAAATTACAACTCGGTCAGTAACGGTCATATTAAAACCACACTGTGCATACTCAAATGCAACACAAAGAATGCTGACAAACATAAAAGTCTTATTTTAGTTCAACAGAAAGTGTCCTACAATAGGTAAATCTTAAAATGGAAAATCAGGCTGATGAACAACAAAGGAATATATGATTTATAATATGATCTAAAATATCCTCCAAAACTGAGAAATTCTGTAATATGAAAATGGCTGGTGACTCATAAACAGGAACTTTAAACAGGGAATAAATCAGAATTAAAGCCGCTCGCGGCGATGATGGCCCTCGCCCTGGCGCGCACGTCCCTCCCACGCGACCACCCCGGCACGCCACTCGCTCTTCCCGACAGCTCGTCCACCAGAAAAATTACATAGTGCACCTTTAATATTTAAAAATGATCTAGAGCCAAATTATAAAAACTAGGCCACAGGTCACATGACTGTTATAATCAAGAGTACTGTCAGACTAAGACTGCATGATAACAGACCCTCCACCAGAAAAGTTACATAGTGCACCTTTAAACATATTTTTGGGGGGCGTCTTTGCGCCCCTGCTGGCCAACCGTGGAAAATACCCCATGTCCGTAATATATTTTTTTGCTTGTAGTCAGGCATAAAATGTAACCCCCAAATTTGGTATAAATCTGATAATGTTGTTGTTTCATGTTTTGCTAGGTGGCGCTATAGTGTAACTTTTCATGTGCTTTATAGTGTATTATAATTAGGTCAAATTTCAGCACCACCAGACTACATGAATGTGTGTAATAGTCTTTGGGGGCGTCTTTGCGCCCCTGCTGGCCAACCGTGGAAAATACCCCATGTCCGTAATATATTTTTTTGCTTGTAGTCAGGCATAGAATTTAATCCCCAAATTTTGTAAATTTTGACCATGTCCCTCGTGGTGCCCTGTGGGGGGTGCTCCAGGAGTATGGGGTCCGGGGCCCTTTGCTAAGGGCTGTTCGGTCCCTGTATGACCGGAGCAGGAGCTGTGTTTGCATTGCCGGCAGTAAGTCACACCTGTTCCCAGTGCATGTTGGACTCCGCCAGGGCTGCCCTTTGTCACCGGTTCTGTTCATTGTATTTATGGACAAAAGTTGTAGGTGCAGCCAGGGGCCGGAGGGGGTCCGGTTTGGGGACCATAGGATCTCATCTCTGCTGTTCGCAGATGATGTTGTCCTGGTGGTTTCATCGAACCAGGACCTGCAGCACTGGGGCGGTTTGTAGCCGAGTGTGAAGCGGCTGGGATGAGGATCAGCTGCTCCAAATCCAAGGCCATGGTTCTCAACCAGAAAAAGGTGGATTGCCCTCTCCGGGTGGGTGGAGAGTCCCTGCCTCAAGTGGAGGAGTTCAAGTATCTCAGGGTCTTGTTCACGAGTGAGGGGAGGATGGAGCGCGAGATTGACAGGTGGCTCAGTGCAGCATCAGCAGTGATGTGAGCAGAGCCGAATGGAAAAGCTCTCGATTTACCTCAATCTACGTTCCTCCCCTCACCTATGGTCATGAGCTCTGGGTAATGACCAAAAGGACGAGATCGCGGCCAAAATTAGTTTCCTCCGCAGAGTGGAAGGGTGCTCCCTTAGAGATAGGGTGAGGACCTCGGTCACATGAGAGCAGCTCGGAGTAGAGCCGCTGCTCCTCCATGTCGAGAGGAGCAGCTGAGGGGAGGGCATCTGTTCCGGATGCCTCCTGGACACCTCCCTCGGGAGGTGCTCCGGGTATGTCCCACAGGAAGCAGGCCCTGGGTAAGACCCAGGATATGCTGGAGGGACTATGTATCTCAACTGGAGGAGCTGGAGGAAGTGTCCAGGGTGAAGGAAGTCTGGGAGTCCCTACTTAGACTGCTGCTCCCGTTACCTGGCCCCGGATAAGTGGAGGAAAATGGATGGATGGATAAATCACTCAATCAGTCAAACTACTGTCTGTGATGCGTAATACTCTTACTGCTGCTGCACTATATGAATGATTTATGGTTGTCACTGTCACTATTATCTGTGCAATAACCTTCTCCACAACCCACGTGCAATACCATTATCTGCAATATGGAACTCATCTGTGAAATACTCTACTTACACCTTATTTAATCCTACCAGCACCTTTGTATTTTATTATATTTTAATACCTTTTTATTATATCTGTAAATTGTATTATATTTTTTTACTATATTGTTTACTAGTTCCCTTGTATTTGCAAACATTTTTTAACAGTACTATTTATTGCATGCTATTAGTACTTGTTGAATATTAGCGAGTCAACAGTTCTTCTCATCCGAAGCATTTCATTGCACTCTAGATAGATTCCTGGTCGAGAGAGTGACTTTGGGCTTTGTTACATAAAACACCTGAGCTTGGAAACACACCGCCCCGAGTTCCATGGCTGGCTCCGGGGCTCTGGGGCGGCTTGGCTCGGGCCGCGTTGAGGGTGAGGGCTGCGGTCAACAGTCTACGCGGGCACACCTCCAGACCGTCCCGATACTCAATCCTGGTCAGTCCTGGTTTAGACCTGGTTTAGTCTTGGTTTAGACCTGGTTTAGACCTGGTTCAGTCCTGGTTTAGTCTTGGTTTAGTCCTGGTTTTGTCCTGGTTTTGTCCTGGTTTAGACCTGGTTTAGACCTAGTTTAGACTTAGCTTAGACCTGGTTCAGTCTTGGTTTAGACCTGGTTTAAACCTGGTTCAGTCCTGGTTTAGATCTGGTTTAGACCTCGTTTAGACCTGGTTCAGTCTTGGTTTAGACCTGGTTTAGATCTGGTTTAGACCTGGTTCAGTCCTGGTTTAGACCTGGTTCAGTCCTGGTTTAGTCCTAGTTTAGACCTGGTTCAGTCAGGAATACCTGAGATGTCTGTGAATGCAGTGCAATGCAACAAACTTAGCAAATTAAAAATAAATTAAAGCCGCAAGTGGCATCGAACGGTCCTCGTGGCCCGCGCTTCGCACTCAGCCGACCCGTCGCTCCCCCGGATGGCGCTGATGCTCCTCCGGGTGCGGCTGAGGCGTCACTTGTCTCTGTGTGTTTATGAGTTTGGGCTGAACTTGTGACTAAACACAAAGTCCACACACACTGGAGATGCTGATGTGCTAACATTGACAAACATGGGCACTTTGGGACATCGCCATGGCAACACCGTGCAAAATACAACTTTGGCCCCTGGACTTTTTTGATCGGGCTGACCTGAAGAATCACTGTGCCAAATTTCACATTCTTCAATGAAACTAGAAAGCCATTACATCACTTTGAAATGTAAGAAATCGTTGACATTTTTCCAAAAGGATAACATGGGCATTTTGGCGCATCGTCATGGCAACACAGTGAAATATACCATATGGTTGTCATAGACTTTTTTGATCGGGATGACATGAAGAGTCATTGTGGCAAATTTGAGAATATTCTGTGAAAGTAAAATATTTTTCATGAATGGGAAATTATCTGGTCTCTCCCATTAGGATAACATTGGAGCTTTTGTGCATCACCATGGCAACATGGTTAAAATACCATATGGTTTACTTTGGCTTTTTTGATTGAGATGGCCCAAAGTAATTTTCTACAAAATTTGGTACATTTTAGAAAAACTAAAAATTTTGACCATCCATGCTAAATTTTGTTGTGTCCTGCAGGGGGCGCTATCACACCATTTTTGCTTGTGTCGCAATTAGTAGGCTTTGGCAAGAAAGTTTTACAAGTGATTCAAATTTGAGGACAATCGGACTTTGTATGGCCGAATGGGAGCAAATTTAGACACTGGAAAATTGCAAAATATCTGAACAAATTTTGCGGCTTCGCTGCACGTGAACCGTGAGAGTTATCAAAAAAGTTCAGCTATCGTTTGATGCCCCACTTCTCTAGATGATGTACGGCGATTTTCACCCCCATGGGCGAAGCACCTTCAGAGTTCTTCAAATGCGATGTGAGCAAAACTGCGGACTCAGCATTTTTTTTAAATTTCAATCCAAGATGGCCGCCTTCTGGTTTGTCAGGGGGCGTGGCCATAATAATATTTTTGTTTGTCTTCACGTGATGAATGTCTGTACCGAATTTCGTGACTGTACGACAAATTTTACATCAGGATGTCTCCCATAGGCGCAATGTATTTTGACTTTTGCAGGTGGCGCTGTCGTGCCAGTTTTTTATACCCATATGTGCAACATATATTTTATCAAATTTTTCGCCACTTCTGAATTTTGGGCAAAATTTTGTGAGTTTTTGAGCGTGTTCAGGGGGTCAAATTAGAGCTCAAAGAGCAGAAGAAAAAGAAGAATAAGGAAACTTTTTTTTTTAGCAAAAACAATATATCCTTTAACATAGGAAACACAAATTATGCATTTTTTGAAAGCTCTCGAGATTCCGCACGTCACCGTGGGGTCATTGGTGAATGACGAGCGCTTGTCATTCATTATCTCGTCGGGGTCGGCCATTGACTCCCATTGATTTCCATTCATTTTAGCAGCTATAAATATGGCCCATGGCTTCGGCATGGGGGCTTGGATACAGCTTCATGTCAGGAGTGTGTGGGGGACAGGAGCGCTTCGCGCTACTTTTGTCAACATTGAGTGAACAAATATGCATGTCCCATGCCTTCAGCATGGGTTGCTAGGATACTGCTGTTCATGCAGGGTGCGATCGAGGGAAGCGCGAAGCGCTCAACTTCCTAAGACAGTTGACATCGTTGCGAAAGCAATAGGCCCTACGCCCTGTAGGGACTCGGGCCTAATTATTTTTCATTCCACATGAGTAAAAACAAGGAGAACTTGGTTGTCTGTCTCGCTCTGGTACAAACAAACAACAAAAATATGGCGCCACCTTGGCTCCTATCAGTAAACCTATCAATAATAATAAACATAGGCTATATGACATTAACCACAGTAACTATCCATCCATCCATCCATCCATCTTCTTCCGCTTATCTGGGGCCGGGTCGCGGGGGCAGCAGTCTAAGCAGGGGCTCCCAAGCTTCCTTCTCCCCAGCCACTTCCTCCAGCTCCTCCGGACGGACCCCGAGGCGTTCCCAGGCCAGCCGAGAGACATAGTCCCTCCAGCGTGTCCTGGGTCTTCCCTGGGGCCTCCTACCGGTGGGACATGCCCAGAACACTTCCCGAGGGAGCCGTCCAGGAGGCATCCGGACCAGACGCCCGAGCCACCTCAACTGGCTCCTCTCGACGTGGAGGAGCAGCGACTCTACTCCGAGCCCCTCCCGTGTTACCGAGCTCCTCACCCTATCTCTAAGGGAGCGCCCGGCCACTCTGCGAAGGAAACTCATTTCGGCCACTTGTATCCGCGATCTCGTTCTTTCGGTCATTACCCAGAGCTCATGACCATAGGTAACTACTTAAAGCAAAACTATTATAGCTTCATCACAAAGTTATGTTCATTTTTGCTGTTGTCATGGGTTAGGCTAGATGTGGGAAGCGCGTCGCTGCTTATAAGCAAAACGGTTAATTAGGTTGCCGAAATGTCCAGGTTTTTGTCAGAGATGGTGGCAACCCTAACTGTAGACCTTGTGTTGACCCTGCATGTGACAAATAAACAATCTTGAATCTTGAAAATCAGATTTACACATACAACAGATTTCAGATTTCAGATTCTATGATACAGAGCTTCAGAGTGAAACTTGACAGGTCAACAATAGCGCAGACTGAGCTGCAGGAGCACAGACCATATACGGCAGAGGCAAGTCTGTCCCGTATATACGGTCTGTGGACGGACAGACTTCCCTCTGGGATGATTAGGGAATGAGACACAGGTGGAGGGAAACGGGGAGGGAGCAAAAAGAGGAGCGGAACAGACTGGGAGCTGGACAGGGGGAAACATGTCAACAAAAGGCATAACTGTCTGTGACATATATAAAATTACACAAACTGAAAATGAAAACATGTAAGCAACTTACTACATGGACATAAAACGTTATATACGCAGTATTAAACAGTTAGGCAATACACTGCGTAGTATGCAGATTGTATCACGCTCCCCTCCGTTGTTCTACGTCGATGGTCCACGGCTCTTATTTGCCTCTCACTCAGCACATTTATCCTACTTTATTACTGATGCTTCGAGCCCGATGAAGTACATGGAGACAGGCTCGTCTAGACTCGTAAGTTTGATCTGGGGATCCTAGAGAGTGTCTGGTCTTAAAGGCTATATTTTATTTATTTATTTCTTATGAGTTTCGTCTACATTTTCAGGTTTACACACATTGACAAACAGATCAACGTTTGAACGCTGCGCTTTGCCAAGATCGCTGATTGGTCCGTGGAGGGGGTGTTTCGGCATTACCAACAGAGCTGTCTGGAGAAGCACAAACTGCGAGGGACTGTTGAGACTGTTTCCCGTGAAATAAGCAGCAGGAAGAGATGCCTTACATGCTCATCAGCACGCAGATCCGACTGGTGCGTATCGATATGTGCAAACTGGCTGTAGTCATGCGGATGTGCCTCAATTTGGGTTTGGAAAGTGAAGCTTATGATTTGACCCAAAATTGATGTAGCCTATCCAGACGTGATATCACATTTCGTTTTATAATAATCCTAACATCTGAGCCGCACAGATAAATGGCAGAGTAACAAAAGTAGTGCCTTATGCTTAATGATGAGCACAGGTCAGACCTGTTTTGTATGTTCATTGAGAATTTGCACCAGCAACCATCCCAACAAACTAATCCCATAGCCTCCGACTATGGGATGGTCTAAAAATAGGCTTATTATAGAGATTAGCCCTGTACCAGAGGCCTGCAAGTGCATCTGATGACACAAGCAGTCAAGACAATCTTAAAGTCAATTGATTTGTATACATTCTGTTAAATTCTGTTTTTCAGGAGAATGGTCCAACAAATGTCGGAGATGAAAGTTCGGACCCAGAAATTATGAATTACCTGGGAGCAAGAAAGACGCAAGCCTTGGGGAATAATTTGTGAGTATTGAAAGAAATGTGTGTTAGAAAGTTTTAGTATATAACTTTCTGGTAGTAGCACATCCATAATTCTATGGAACTAGAAAGTTAAAAGTATGGTTTGGGACATTCTCTGGTTTTATCCATGGGTTAAAGTTAGGATGTTGGGACATTACCATAGCAATTAACAATTCAAAACCAAATATGTTTTGAATAGTCAACGGTCCTCAAAATGGCACCATAGAACATAGAAGCACCAAATGGCAACATAGAAGCTGAAACTCATGAATACTATGTTAAAGATTATAGCCTAAAGAACAATATTTCCATGGAAACAAGCAAGAGGCCCTCCTTCAGGGCAAATAAGAGTCAGGTTTGTAGAGATGCAACCCAGTAAGAATGCTTTTTTTTTTTTTTTAGTTTGTCAGTGTAATAAACATGCTTTTTTAGGGGTCTTTTGTTTGCTTAAAGACTCAGTACGTAACCTTTTTGCCAAAGTTGCAAAGGTACAAAACAGTTTTGTTAGAGAACAGTTTTTCAGTTCACAACACCACAGCAGTGATGACAATTTGCTTTTATTTTGATCCTCTTTGAAATATACTGGGATATACAAAGTGAGCAAAGGAAGGATGCTGCTTCGCAAGTTTAGAGTAAACCATAGAGCTAACGGGATGCAGATTGCTTAAGTATTGTCACTGGCAACAAATGCTGTTGGTGAGGAAGGAACTGAACAAGTGCCAGAGCAATTAACAGCATTTTATGATCCAAAAAAAGTTTATTGCAAAAGACAAAATATGTGTGGGAAGTAGAATTACTCCGTTTGTGCCCCTTTAGTTCCGAATACGAAGTGGATGAGGCACCCCGCCTGGTGCTGGACAAGCTGGAGAAGATTGGCTTCCGCTTGGTAACTATGACCGGAGTGGGACAGACACTGGTGTGGTGCCTACATAAGGAGCCGGCGTGACCATCACTTTCTGCAAAGTCTAAGTGCAAATCAAAAATCATCAGAGAGCGGGTCAGCACTTTAAATTACCACAGAGGCAGTAATGTCAAAGCTACTATGAGTGTACAGTGTCAAAGTGCCTACTGGAGACATTTAGGAAAACATTCTCAAAAACTTTCTACTAATATTTATGCACAATATTTGTTGGGACCAAGAATGTGTCTCTTAATGTGTCTTGAAGTTAACGGATTAATTGGTTCAATAAAGATCTCGGAATTAGACTCTTGCTTTGCTCTTGCTTTAAACATTGAGGTTGCCTTGCATTATTGTGTGATTTCAAGTGCATCATGTGCTTCCAATTATATGATGTAATGGCACGCATTGTGTATCAAATGAAAACAATTTGCACTTATTTTATTTATCAGAAACATTTATATAGGCTTCTGATAATCCAATAAGTCATTTCATAAACATGCAGCATCTCTTTGCACGAGATGAGTGGGTAGCAGTGAAAGCATTAAAGTCCAGAGCCAAAAGCTTTGGGTGGTTTTCTTTGAGCCCTCGGTCTGCCAGTTCATGTCTGGGGCCAGCGTGGATCACTACCCACAAATGGAATGGCTCCACCAGGCACCTCTCAGCCAGAGACCATCCAGACCTGGTGCCTCACACATCCACTAACATCCACCTGTCCGCTCACAACAGACATGACTGCACTAGCTCTGAACCTCTCATCAAATTCAGAATTGATATGGGCATTTTGAAAAAGTCAGAGAAAAGACACAAGTGAGATTCCTAGCATGTGATGTAATGGTTTACATGGCAGAGTGACTGACATGCTCATCCTCCCATTCTCGTGTGTAGGCTCAGGCAGGCGTTGGCGGTAACGGTTTCCTGAAATTGTATTTCCTTTCTTGTCATTTGGATGGAGCGTGTGTTTGTGGACATTTTTTTTTTTAAATTGCTGGGATATGAATAAAAAGTACGAGTAAACAAAACCATGTGATGTGGGGATTTTGAAGGAGAGGAGCAGATGTCTCCCTCCACTCCACCTCAGGACATTGTAACAACTACAGCCATGTAGCATAGCACTGTAGGCGAATGGTTAGGTTTGATGGTGCAATGATGCGGTGTTCATTCAAAGCAAATACTCCAAAAGCTGAAAACTACAAGGTCCCAAGATGACACAAAGCTCTTAAGACGGTTGTCGAAGTAATTATGGCAGTGTCACAGTTATAAATTGCACAGTAAATATTACAAAAAAATCTTGATCCTGAAAGACAATAGTGCATACTGCCTACAGCAAAATGTGAAACAGTATAATATAAGGCAGCATGACAAGCAAAAATTCAAGGGACAATTTCTCACAATAAAAACAAGACTGAATGATGTTATTGGGTTTGGGTTGTCAAAATGTCTTAAGTCTGGAGTAGGATTTTGGATATAGTGTGTGTGTAACCTAGAGAACAATCATTCAAACCACTAGCTTTATAACACGGCCCCAAGTGTGTGATCACTTTTCATAACACAAGGCCAGAAGAATTCCCATGTGCACTCTTCTCAACGCAATCTGATTACTGATTTAACATGGAGTTGAATTGATGTATTGGCATTGCATTGGCTGTGGTTTGGATTGCTACAAAACCATCTCATCACAGTGTTACTGAAGAGCTAAGAAGAGGTTTTACCAGTGGTTATCGGTTAAATATTATCCTTAGTGTGGATAAATTGAGAATTACATCTCAGTGCTCTCGTCTAGTAATATGCTAATCACAAAATACTATGGCGTAATAATGATTCTCAGATGTCTTGGCTAATAGTGCATGTCTGGCCTCCAGGTCCAGTTTTCTCTCATGTATATTGGCCTTGGAGAAAACTATTTGTTTACTATTAGAACATCTTTTACATAACACCTTTTAACTGTATCATTTGTGGATAGTTAGATTTTTTTTATTTTGAAGCAGTATTACTTTTACCCGAGTACAGAGGAACTTGCCCTTTATGAACTGTATTCCTACATCAGAGAAATGAGACTCAGCATGGCTACTGCACCACTTCTCACTGTCACATTTTCCTTCATCTTCCTCACTACTTATCAAAAAATACCAAAATTGTTACAACAAATACAAAACATTTATTTTCACATAGCCATACAATAAAATACATAAGTCACCTAAGAAAGAAAAACACATGGAGTTTACAAACTATGAAGTAGCTGCTTCTTCTTCGTCCTCTCTTTGCATTTGTTCTATGAGTTTCTGTCGCTCTGCTGCTTGTCTCATTTTCATCATCACAATGCTTTCGTAGTCACGTTCTTTTGTCAGGGAGCTCTGCAAGAGACATGGAAATATAAAGTTAAAATGATGCATCATCAACTCCCAGAATGAAGCAAGGCTTATTTAAATTTTAAAACTAATGAATACAACATAATACTCTTTTCACTATCCACTGAAAATGAACAGTTTATTCTGATAAACCATAATGCCTGTGCTTTGTGAGGCGTATGACCCTTAATGAAGAGGAGTGTATGTGTAACTGGCCTTGCCTGTTAACTGGGTCTGGTACAAGTCTGGGTCATCCAGTGACATGTACTTGTTTACAGCAAAGGAAATGAGCATGAGTGTAGTCTGCAGAGCAACACTAAATAATTACAAAGTAATTCCACAGCCAAAGTGTGTTTTTACCCTTTTGCATTGACTGGTTTTAGATTTTGGATAATGCTGTTTGTAGCTTCTTTTATTCTGGGAGAAGCAGGGAAGAAGATACACAGCCAATAAGATGACACACAGAGCAGTGTATCAGTTATTTGGAACTTAAGTATTTAAATTAAAATATGGGTAACAGCGCAGAATAAATAAGTGACATTTTATTTTTGAATAGTGAAGACATACAATACTTCTCATAATTATTGTTTTGGAGTGCAAGTCCTGCAGATACCAGTTTGACCTCATCCGCAGGCATAGGCCATAGGCAAGGTTCAAAACAAGGGGTGTTGCGAACCTTTGAATCTGTCCCACCCAAATGGTGAAATGCACTCCCCCTTGAGTCCCTCAATCAATCGATTTTTATTTATAGAGCGCTTTTCACACAAAAATGCAACACAAAGCGCAAAAATAAACCTATGGAGACACAGGCTGGCCACTGGACTGTATCAGTTGCCCTTACCACTGTTTTTGTTGAAAATCTCTATATCATTTATTCCTTACGTTAGTGTATTCATGGTTTTCAAGCTCTGGCAACAGTCTTCCATTCGACTGTTAGCTAGCAACCATACTGTAAACATGGTTTCTATGGTAAATATGGGCCAGAGCTTGTCTAATTTACACTATATTAAATGACAAATAAAAATACATGATGACACCATTATTTTCTTAAATTAATTTTAAATTGTCAGAGCATGTCCCTGTATTTCAGACTGAATTATGTGTATTGAGGACCAGTGTTGGCAGTAACTAGTTCCGAAGTAGGTGATTACTCTAATCAGATTACTTTTTGTAGTTGCGCAGTAATGTAACTTGTTACAATTAAAAATTAAGTTATTATAGATTACAGTTACTTGGCCTAGTAACATTTCCCTGCCATTATCCATATATCTGTCATAAAACAGTAAAAAGGTAGCACAAGAGTGTGAAGAATTCTTGCTTTTTATAAATTACTAACTGAGCCATATGTTTCCATCATTTTTCAGTAATCAAATTACTTTTGAAATGAAGTAATCATAGTAGTAATGAGATTACTTTTAGAAGGAGTAAACAGTAGTCAGTAAATCAAATTACATTTGTAAAGTAATCTGACCAACACTGTTGAGGACATAGATGGAGGATTTACTTTTTAAAGCTCTGCGCTATACTTAGCCTCCTGCCATTTCCAACTCTTTTAAAAATATTGTCAAAAACTGTCAACATCATTCAGGATGCTTTTGAGGCCAAGAAAGCGTCTCCAACAAGACGATAAACTGCAAAAGTACTTGGCATGAGGAATGGAGAGACAAAGAGGTCTAAAGACTGAAAAGTTGGTTTTGTCAATGAGACCGGTGAGCCAATCAGCATCTGGAAAACATCACAGGGGACTCCAGCATCCAGACTGGTGTGAAGAAGCCGTGCGGAGACGTGAGACCCTAACCCCCCCTCCCCCCACAGCATCATCCGCCCCTGGACTGAGGAAAGCTGCTATTATCATTCCAGTAATGTGAGCTCAAGTCCTTGTCTGACACGCAACTATGAAAAATCATGCAAACACCATTAAGACATAAACAACTCTTGCATCTTAACAAAATGCAAAAGAATATATAGTCTTGTACAGTAACCAAGACAGTATTTAGCTCACTCTTTTCTGCCCTCTACTGGTTACAACTGATGATTGCAAGTTGAGTTTCAAAAAGCAGTAAAGCACACAGGCCGAGGTGCTGGACAAAGGGGAATTCTGACCATTAACAGGTGCTTTTCAGATAATGACGCACTGCTTCCCTGGACCCTGTAGAATGTTTCCTTGCCCGAGGTGCCACCTTACGACATGCATGTTAAGTTTATCACGCTGTTACTAAACATTTGTTTGTGGGGCTGCGTGCATTTGCGTGTATGTCTGCTGTAGAAAGCTGAGGCCTAGGGTGAGTAGGAAACCACAGAACAAAAACAATGGGCCCCCAATGTAGAGGAGCGAGAGAGAGGACTGGGAGGTTACATGGCCACCGCAGAGGCAGGCTAGTAAAACATGCACGCATACACAGACAAGAGGAGTATTTGCAGTGTGACATCAGCAAATGGCCGCGCTTCTAAACCACACACCCTCTGCGATCCCAGGCCAGGAATGACATCATGAATACCATCCGTGCACCGAGTCAGGCGGCTCCTCTCAGCACAGGTGGCCACTGTGAGCTCCCTCTGCACAAAGCTGTTACGTCAGCTCATATTACGCCACAACTAAATGTGTGAAATATGGGGAAGTGCATAGAGTAGGCTAAAGAACAAATACTACAAACTATTTTGATTCATGGTTTGAAAGTGGCACTGTGGCATGAAAAAAATCCATGGAATACAACTTTCTATAAAAAAGCAACTAAATATATATTGTACATATTTATGAAAAGAAAAACAGTCATGCAACAACCCCTGTGAACGTGAACAGAGGCCTCTCAAGTTCATCTAAGTAAGTAAACATGTAAAAGAATACCTAGGACCTTGTGTGTCTGTTTCCATGGTTTGTGTTTGTTGTTTACCAATGACGTTTGAATGTTTAGCATCCACCTGCACGAGCTCCAGGTCTGGAGTTTGTTAAAAGGTTCCATGTGACGCATTTGGGCAGTCGCCTGAAATAAGGGGCAGATAAAACTGAAGCTTTGTATTAAATCAATACTTGTTATGACTCTCATTATAATTAATATGCCAACACTGCTATTCTGATTTTAAAAAATCCTCACAAAACTACCTTAATGGTTGAAAAAGACATTTTGATTTTTTTTTTAATTAAAGGTTAACTATATACACCACTTGTGGGGTCCATCTGCTTGTCTCTATGGCGATGTTATAGTTTTCCCTGTAAGACTCCCCATTGTGTTTATTTATCCATCCATCCATTTTCTTCCGCTTATCCGGGGCCAGGTCACGGAGCAGCAGCACTAAGCAGGGGCTCCCAGACTTCCTTCGCCCCAGACACTTCCTCCAGCTCTTCCGGGGATACCCCGAGGCGTTCCCAGGCCAGCTGAGAGACATAGTCCCTCCAGCATGTCCTGGGTCTTCCACGGGGCCTTCCTCCTGTGGGACATGGCCGGAGCACCTACTGAGGGAGGCGTCCATAACAGATGCCCTCCCCTCAGCTGCTCCTCTCGATGTGGAGGAGAAGCGGCTCTACTCCTAGCTCCTCCCGTGTGACCGAGCTCCTCACCCTATCTCTAAGGGAGCGCCCTGCGGAGGAAACTCATTTCGGCTCAGCTCCCTCTTCACCACAACGGTCCGATACAGCGACCACATCTCTGCTGATGCTGCACCGATCCACCTGTCAATCTCACGCTCCGTCCTCCCCTCACTGTGAACAAGACCCCAAGATACTTGATCTCCTCCATTTGAGGCAGAGACTCCCCACCCACCCAGAGAGGGCAATCCACCTTTTTCCGGTCCAGAACCATGGCCTTGGATTTGGAGCAGCTGATCCTCATCCCAAACACTTCCCACTCAACTACCCCAGTGCACGCTGCAGGTCCTGGTTCGCTGAAACCAACAGGACAACGTCATCTGCAAACAGCAGAGATGAGATCCTATGATCCCCAAACCGGACCCCCTCTGGCCCCTGGCTGCGCCTAGAAATTCTGTCCATAAATACAATGAACAGAACCAGTGACAAAGGGCAGCCCTGGCGGAGTCCAACATGCACTGGGAACAGGTCTGACTTACTGCCGGCAATGCAAACACAGCTCCTGCTCCGGTCATACAGGGACCGGACAGCCCTTAGCAAAGGGCCCCGGACCCCATACTCCTGGAGCACCCCCCACAGGGCACCACGAGGGACATGGTCGAATGCCTTCTCCAGGTCCACAAAGCACATGTGGACTGGTTTTTACAAACTGCCATGAACCCTCGAACACCCAATGGAGGGTGTTGAGCTGGTCCAGTGTTCCACGACCAGGACCAAATTCACACTGCTTCTCCTGGATCCGAGGTTCGACTATCAGCCAGATTCTCCTCTCCAGTGCCCTGGAATAGACCTTACCGAGGAGGCTAAGGAGTGTGATTCCCCTGTAGTTGGAACACACCCTCCGGTCCCCCTTCTTAAAGGGTTTATTTATCTCCATGGAAAAAAAACAGATGATACCTCTACATAGACTGGACATAACACACCTGGTGGCAAGTCCATTCATAAGAAGAATATAAGAATGCATGTTTTTCAATGTATTTTTGAGCAATAAAATGCAGTAATTGAAACCATAAACTCAAGACAGTTTAATGACAAACTGTGTAACATTCATGGCAGAGCAATAACATCTCCATGGAGAGAAGCAGGTGACAGACCCTCTACTAGAAAAGTGACATAATGCCCCTTTCATGACTCGGGTTCATGCATACATGTCTGATTCTAATTCTCTGTAGTGAAGTTAATCAAGGAGTTATTTATCTGCAGCGTGTGGTCTTTCTGTGCATGTCAAATGGTTCTGAAGTTGGTGATTTATGAGAGGTGAACACTGATCATTTGGGTAGCACTATAGGGGTGTGTGTGTGTCTGAACAGTAAGTCAAACAAACAGACTGTATGCTGGGCTGCTGCGCATGCAAGAACCAGGCCAATGTGGAATCGCACATTATTCATCATTTATTGTAAAAACTTATAACTGCCACTGCAAGTATACTCTATTTGACTAAAAAAATAACTACAAAAACCTGCAAAGCTCAATAATTTTTGAAAAACATCTAATTTACAATTTATCTGGCAAACTTTGTGCTTAGATTTGCCAAATATGTTTTAATTATAAGAGTGGACACATCTGGTAAGGTCAAAACTACATGGAAAATGCATATTAAGATGTTAAGAAGAATACTAGTACTTTTTTACGTTAACATTAACAAAAACACCTTTCCAAATAAATAATAATAATAATGATGATGATGGTAAAGATTATTTCTGTTGACCCGTAGCTTAAACACTTGTCCTGGTGCTTAAGACACGTGTGTTACCAGGTTTTGGTGTCCTGTAACTGTGATTTTTCCAGTCACTTTGCAGGACACTATTTGGATTAAAGCTTAAAACATCTTATTTGTTTCAATTGTTTCAATTTCAACTCCTTTAATGTTGTAAAGGAGTTAAAGGTGTAGTTTGTGTAAAGAATATTAACATTGTGCCAACATTTTTTTTTTGCTAAAATTACAAAAATGTATAACGATATGTACTTCAGACGGTAAAGAGGGAGTAATACACTGACATCTGACATCTAAATCCTCATCAGGCATGTTTTTGATGAGGGAACATTATAACATGGGAGAATGCTAAAAAAAAAGTTGTCTCTTTAATGTACACTGTTGCGTTTAAATGATGACAAATGATAACACAGAAATTGGACATCAAATATCCTTCTACAGCTAAAGATGTGTACAGTGTGTAATCTTTGGGAAGAAAAGGTGTTAAATAAAAAAAGAAAAATCACTAGAAATGTATTTTGCATGTTAAGACATTGTCCAAATGTGCAAGGTGGACTACAAATCAGAGATGTCGAGTCCTTTTGGAACGAGTTAAAGTAAAAGAAAATAAACCATGAAGAGAGGAGATTTGACCTTGCATGATCGATGAGAGCTGGGAATCTAGAATGGGAAGTGCTGTGGTTTGGCCTCTGCTGTGCAATAATACATTGTTAGATAGCTGAGTGAATGCAACATTATGCCCTGCACATTTCAACCATCCTGGAAAAGCTGTCTGATTGTAGAGGGTTTCCAGTTATAAAAACTTGGTCCAGAACAGGCAATGCTTTAAGAGGTCAGAGAGAAGGGCTAAGAGAATGATATGAAAATTGAATCATGATTGGAAAAGTCTATTTGCATGTATGAATGCATTCTGGGTATGCAGGTTCCAGCCTTTTAAGATCACCACTCAATGCCATGTAGACAGAAAAGCCTAATTAAATAGGAATTACAGATTCAACGCCATGCGTCAAAAGGCTGTAATTTGGTATTGTACAAGTTTGGAAATCTTACAAGTATTCAGTAGTCAACCATAATAAATAGCAACTTTTTGAAGTGAAAGACAGACATTATAGTAATACAAGTTATAGTGTAAGTAAAGGGATGTTGTGAGCTTTTATCCCAGAGGAAGACAAAAATGAATCCTGTATAATCAAGCGTGAAAAATGTAACTGTAAGGTGATCTATGGTATGATGTTTCAGGCCATTCTCTCCCTAAAGCAGGTGGATCCTAAGTAATCACAAACATTCATCCCAAACTATTAGTCATTGTGATGTCACTGTGCTGATTAGAGGTCATTGAGAAACTTTACTTGATGTCTCCACTTCACACCTGCTCCCTGTCTTGTCACATCCATCTCATGTAACAGTGAAAAGTCAGCATCTATAGTGTCTCTAGTTTCAGTTGGTGCATTATGATCAAAACAACTGATCACACATGATGACACTGACCTCACTACGATCAAAGATTTTAGAGAAAATACAACATTAATTCTATTCATTCACGGTCATGCATGCCCCTGCTTGTCTCACTCAGTCAGTTACTCAACATTAAATATAAATATAAACAAATGGGCCTACACTTAGGTATGTCATAAATCCAAAGAATCTGGTGATACACCAGAAGCTGGAAGAAGCTCCACTCAATGACCAGTGTGGGCTCCTCTTGCCAGTCAAAGCAATATCTGGAAACACTAAAACATTTTACAACAACAAAATAGAACATCCCAAATTTCAATGTCAACATAGCTCAACAGACCACACTAGCCATGACAGCCAGCGACAATACCCAGACCAGTATAACCCATATGCCCAAGGGCCACAGCTCCAACACAATAGGGTTTTGGTCATGGCGAAGGTTAAGTAAGGTCAGAGAACATTTAACAGTGTCCATGGTATAAATGCAAGCATTCATTCACCATTGTGTCTTAAGTCTTAATATTTATTCCCCATAAAGATGACATGTTGCAAAGCGTGAGAAATTCAACAAGTTATTGTCTTGTGCAATCCATTCTTGTGCATACATGTCTGTGTGTGATAGTATGCAGAGATTACACAGGGAAGCTCTACGCCTCCATTCAGGCAGAAGGGCCTGTGGATTTAAGCTCTAAGAGAGTCACCATGTAGCCGGAAAGCAGGATATCAGTTAGAGAGGACAATGCCATGGCGTATAGAGACCACACACCCCACTCTGGGCAGATGACCTGTTTGTCTACAGACTATACTGGCTTCTGAAACCTCCTGCACTGAAGCGTTGCTTCACACTGCTTCTTTAATGACATCAGAGTGTCTGAGCATGGGTCACTCTTCTGTTTGATCATTACCAGACAGCACCTGAGTGCCCCACCTGTGGTGTACTTTAACCTCTCCTCGCTGACACGGAATACTCTTTTACGAACAATGCACTTGGAAAAAGCTCTTTGTTGATCAGACTTCTTTTCTTTAAAATAATTATGAAGAAGGATACAACAAACGTTCTTTATTAGTCAGGGCAGGGACTATTACCCGTGAGGTTTGGTCAAGTAGGTTTAGGAAACGACGCAAGTTCTATTGTGTTACATTGAGTTTTGATCACTGTGAAGCTGTTCACTGTGGTATTACCTGTAATAGCTGGACAAGCCCAATCATGTCAGGGAGGCATTTGTCAGTGTGCAGGTATTAGACACAGTTGGTTTGCCTCACAGAGCTGTGAGCTTACATTGGAATCAGAGATACTTTATTTGCTCATCAATACAGGTAAGACTTTATTTTGTACTTCACTTAATTGACCAAGAAAACTTAGATCTTTATTTGTGTCCAGTTTTTAAATTAGAACAGACTTTGAGTCATCTAAAAAGAAGTAGCAGATATTTACATTTTTAGACAACCAGTTTTCATAGACTTCATTAATTTGATTTGGCTTTAAGACGGTACACTGGATCAAATCCCATGACTCCTCCTTGGTCAAACTGACATGTTTAGAAAGGAATGCTATTGTATCCACGCTCTGTGGTCTCCTGCTGCTGCTAAAGTACCGATAAAACCTTTACAGGCACACAAAACCTGTTTGCTGTAGTGGCTTACAAATTTACAGAGTGAGTGTTTCATGACACGAAAACACATCTTATGTGGGCAAAGCTGTTGGCGAGACAGTAAAATCACAGACACAGAGAATGATGCAGCGCCAGGCCAGCGTTTATGGACTACATTTTGTTTTTACTCAATCAAATGATTACAGGTCACGGAAAGCACAGGTTGTATTATTTACCAACACTTAATTTAGTGCTCCGTGGATGGAAGTGAACAACACACGCAAAACTATGTAACATGCACCACGCACCACGTTTCCTCTCAAACATAAAGCTCCAGGGTGGAAGTTTCTTATTAACTTCCACATTTTAGTTACACCACAGCAACTAAATAATAATGAATGCCTCCTAGCTATCTGTATTATATGTGTGTATCCAATTTATTTTTTAAATTGATTACCAACAGATTTAACAGTAAACTGCTTTTATTGTTTCAAAACAAAATGTACAATAATGTGATTTATTTGCATGATGGATAACAATAAGGAATGTGTTTGATGCTTTTGGCGTGAAAGGGCTAGGAGACTTTGAACAAATGCTAGACCACACCTGCATTTATGGGAAGAACTGAGCTTTCAGGAATAAACATTTTGAAATAACGGCTTTGAAGAACAGTTGAATCTTCCCTTGCCAAATTGCTGTGTCCTGTTAAGAAATACTAGAGCTGAACAGGTGCTGTTACTAACTAAATAATGGCTGTTTATTCTCATTCTCATCACGTTAAAAGATAGTGTCCAGTTATTTCCATCTGGAGCTGAGCTTGTACACATGCTTAGACCTGTCGTCGCATATATATATATATCGAGAGAGACAGAGAGAGAGAGAGAGAGAGAGAGAGAGAGAGAGAGAGAGAGAGAGAGACAGAGAGAGAGAGAGAGAGAGAGAGAGAGAGAGAGAGAGAGAGAGAGAGACAGAGAGAGAGACAGAGAGAGAGAGAGAGAGGTTCATTTTGGTTTTAATGTTGTTTTTATGGGTTTATTTTATAGATGGCAATGCTTCACACATTCTGAGACTCTTCTCTTCAAAGACAAAGGTTTTGAGCGGGACCAAGTGCCAAAATGCCCCTGAGAACATCTTTGTACAGAAAGCCCTCATCCAGCCGCTGGTCCAGCAGGAAACGCAAAGATGTGCTGTCAGTCAACATGATCAGTCGACCACTGGCTGATTTTCGTCACATCACACACATTGGCAATGACGCCCATGCGGACAGCTTTGGAGACCTTTCCTTTCTAAAGAAGGGTCATAGTCTTCTGCTGCAAAGCTCCCAGAGTGAGCAGAACATTTTCATGGCTTGTTCCCCACCACCAAAGCCCCCACGGCTAAACTTGGAAGAGGCTGAAGGTTCAGAAAGCCCTGAATGGGGGTCGCAGAAAAGAAAAAAATGCAGCTCAATGCCACTACTTGATAGTGAGGATGGAGAAACCGAAACAGAGCCAGATTTCCAAAGAGGAAATCACGTTTTAAGGCAGAATTACAGCCCTAAACAGTACAATGAACATTCAGACCCTGGAGAGGATCATTCAGACAGTAATGCAACAACATCAAAAGATGAGGATAGCGGATTTTCCTTTAGCCTTGACCTGGGCCCCTCCATCTTGGATGATGTACTACAAGTAATGGACAAATGTAATAATTAAGGACAAATAAAAAGCATTTCAATCGAATTATAATGGATTATAATAATATTCTGCAGCGAACCAGGATTAAAATCCAAAAAACAACAGTATTTTACTGTCTATATTTATGGCAGTCAGCGTGAGCAACATCAAGCTAAGGTTCACTTAGGAATGCATGCAGGGAACTAACAACTGATCTCCTCCCATGACATTCCATTGTTGCACATTTTTACCTCATATTACTTTGTTGTAATAACCCAAACCGCACCATACAGCACCAAGGATGGCTGTTCAGACTTAAAAGTGCTTTGTGTTTAAAGAAGAAAAGCTGCGGCTACAATCCAAGGTCCTCTAGCTGTGATGTCTTGGCTCTTGGCGTGCTTGCCAATCTATTGTGTGCACAGGGCCATTTATACTCTGCACGCATCCCAGAGGCCCTGCTCTTAGGTAGACCAAGGTACCCCCCATCTCTTATTCCCAACAATGCAGTAAAAACAAACACTTAGCTCTGCTTTTAATAAAAGCCAGGTTATAATGGCGGATTGAGCTGCAGACAAAGCCAGGCCACAAGTCCAAGACCTCAAAAAGGAAAAAAGTCAGAGCAGGCTGTTTTCTTAGCTGCAAATCAGAGTCCAATGTTCTGGTGATGGAGCACGAGAGGCAGTGGTAAAGAGTAATGTGATACTTCCATACATATGTACATACATATACATATGTAGAGGGTGTCACGGGGAGAGAGACAGACACTCATTTCAGGAGCAAAATGGATATTTAAACTTTACCTTCTGACTAAACACAAGCAAATGTAAAGAAAAATACACTGACATACAATGATAAACCAGCAGAGAGAATAGCTTCATGCAACTGATCAAGTTTAAATCCACAATACAATACACCAGGGAATGTCTGTGCAATGTCCGTTCTTTAGAAGATGAGGGGGAGAGAGAGAGAGAGGGTGTGGGTGTGTGTGTGATGGGACCTAGCGGAACTATTTTGGACATATCAGATAAGAATCTCATGAAATACTGACATTAAATGTGACCAATTTAATGGTCAGAAACTAAAATAAGATATTTTTCAACTGTTTTGTGGGTAAAGCACTCATGTGAAAGACATTGTGCATGTTTATTTGGCTTGAAATTAAAGCCACTGTGGAAGCAATAAAATCATTTATACAATTTCCAGAAGAATGATTGCCAAACTCTCACCACAATAAAAAACAAAATAAATGACAAACTTAAAATTCTCAAGTCAAGTTTTAGAACTGCAATCTTAAAAGCAAGTGAGACAGTTTACACAAGCTGTATCAGTCAAACTGTAGGATTTCTTATTTTCTTCTGAATAAAAGTCCTTGGCTGTGTAACTTCTGGCTACAAAAATGAGTGTGAAGACGACCTGGATTTACATTTGATAAGTTTTCGGCCAAATGACTGATGCAAGAACAAAGAGCCTATAATTGAGGACAAATTATCTTGTCTACACATGAAGTGGTCAAGCTGTGAAGTTTCGCTATAACATCTGGTACCACTTCTCTTCTGTCTAAAAAATAAACTTGCAGCCATACAGATTACAGAAATATCCTGTCATTTTGACCAAAAGGTAGCAGTTATGGAGTAATTTAATTGTTAAAAAAAATTTAAACAGTGCACACGTACTTCTTCTGATGCTGCACATTAGATTTTGATGTTGATACAGTGACTGTATAATCCTTCCCACATCTGTATCACGACTCAGAGAAGGGTCAGGCTGGGTTTAATGAGCCGGCTGCACGACCATATTCAATACGTCTCCCCTAGGCAGAGGGGCTACTTTAGGTGAGAGTGCACTTTCAGCCACTAGCAAACCAGCAAGTTGGAAAAACAACCCAAGAATAGTTGAATCTGGTTTTTGTCGTGACAAGCCTTCTGTGATTCTCAACATAAATATGAGAGGAACAGGCGTTGAAAGCATGGATGGATCTAAATCCTTTATATTGTACTGGCTGTAAGCTAAGCAGATGAACCAACCAATGAACCATAAATCATGACACGGTGATTGAGGATCAAGTTCAGTTCAGTACAGATGGTTCATTGTCAATGACAAAAGTGGATATTAAACAATGGATTATCTCTGCAAACTGTATTTAAGACATTATACTTGGCAGGGCAATTATTAAATAAACTCTGTAAAATCAACAAATGTGTTTGGGTTGTGTTAACTTAAGGGACACAATGTATACTATAACATTATAGCTCCATGTCAGTGAAGAGAATGGGAAGAACAATAATACAATTTCTTGTGGTGGAGACATGATAAGCTGTGATTATAAATCAGACATATTTACTAAAAGTATACGAGAAGAGCTTCAGTGACTAGAGTCACACTTCCACATCTCATGATATTTTAGCACCCAAAGGGAATGCTAGGTTTAATAGAGGCCTCAGTTATTGAATAAGAGGAAAGAGGTGAAGCTGAGGTCATGTATGTCTGTATATGTACCTTATACCTTCCAGTGTTTGAATGGATGGCCTCTTCAGTTATATTTGTTAGGATGGTGATGGTCACATTTTAAACCTCAACAAGATTGCATGGACCACCACGACTGTTTAGGCTCACTTTATCTCCATCTCAAACGCCCCTCAAGGCTAAAGAAACAGATATTTCAATTATGTCATGTGGGTCCACTTAAGCAAGAAGCACATTCACATGGGGCTAATGTGAAAAGTACGCTGCATTCATTGTGCTGTCCTTCTCAGGTGTAGGGCAAAAAACACTGAAGCAATCAACTTTAGTAAAAGGGGGTTACCACAATAACATTAAAAGAGATTTGAGTGACAAGTTCCAGTGTGCGGGCTCAGACTGACATAGGGGCTGAGAAATTGAACTGTAGGGTGAAACACAGTTCAAGAAACAAATACTGGAATTCTGAAGGGACTTTGTACAACACGCTACCCCATTCCCACCCATGGTTTCATTGTCCAGATAAAACTCAGGAGACTAAGAAGATCACACCAACTGCATTTTGCTCAACTTTCCACTAGACACAAGATATCTAAAATCTGATTATGTTGAGAATCTGATGTGCTTATGCTAACTGCACACTTAGTTCCACAGTCAAAGCACAGAGTATGTCGAATCAATTATTACAAGATTTCAACATAACACTACTGTGATTTCAAACCACAGAAGACACATATTTTCTTCAGGGGATTTAACGATTTTTACACGTAATGATTAGTCAAAAACAGCAGTGCAAATAAAATAGCATACCCGCGGGATAGAAAACAAATTCTGCTAATTCTGGATAAATATTGAAAGGGAAAACATTTATTATCAAATGGAGTCCTGGGCACGCTCACTGATTGCTGCCATTGAGTGAGTCCTGCCATTCCATTATGGCACAGTACTACTACAACATTCCTGGGATCTGGTGGGTCAGTTAATGAGAAGAGCTGTGATGGCTCTGGGCCACTGGCTTAGGATCCAACAGAAATAAACTAGAGCCTATTACACCAAGCACATTGTTTCAGGCCAGACAAGAAAAGTGTGCAGAGCGGGAAATATTTTCGTGGCTGACACTAAGTAAACCACATATCTCTAGTTTGCTCTGCCGTCACTAACTCTTTTCCAATTCTATACAAATGCATCTAGTATCCTGTACTAACCTTCCTTTCCATTGGGGGAAAGATGGGAAGTGCTTGGTGAAGTCACCAATCAAGAGAAACAGTCTATACATATAGTGGCTTGTATGTGTTAATCTAAGACCATTAGAGGTGGACTTAAATAGTGAAAGAGCACAAATTAGCAGACGAGATCAGAACAGTAAAAAAAAAAAAAAGGTTTGTAATAGGGCTGCAACTAACGATTATTTTCATAATCGATTAATCTGGCGATTATTTTTCAACTATCCATCCATCCATCCATCCACCTTCTCCCGCTTAATCCGGCTGGGTCGCGGGGGCAGCTTGCTGCCCAATACTCATAGCACCTGACCCCCCCTATGAACCCCTCTGCAGGTGGTGAGCCCACAGGAGGGTGAACAACATGGTCCTTGATGTTAGTTCATAGGGGTGCGGGCATGTTTTAGGTTGATGGGGGAAACCGGAGTACCCGGAGGAAACCCATCCAGACACGGGGAGGAACATGCAAACTCCACACAGAAAGGCCCGGGTGACCCGGGGATCGAACCCGCAACCTTCTTGCTGTGAGGCCTGAGTGTTGCCACTCAGCCACCGTGCCGCCACGTTTTTTATTTTTCAACTAATCGATTATTAATCGGATAAAAAGAAGGAAAGTGCTCCAAAACTGTGCTAAAAGTAAGTTAGCCGTGCGTCCTGGGTTTACGCACAGAAGCTGTGCTCGCTCTGCCAACCCCTCTCTCTATTACGCACGCGGTCAGATCAACAAAGCTTTGACCAATCACGGTGTTCGTGGGCTTGTACCGCACACTCTGTGATGGACAGGAGCACCAGCGAATCACAGAGAGGGTTTAAGAGGTTAACTGGACTAGTTAATGGCTTAGAAACACATTGTTCCAATGCAATCGCGGCTAATATGTGCGAACTAGCTAACACCAAGCAACTTCGGTTTAACTTGTATAGTGTCAAACAATACGTTGTGATTAAAACGTTCCTATTAACTTGTACCAGTAATGCAACCCAACTACTTTTCATGTCAAAAAAAGGTTGCCAATATGTTTGTGAAATCTCACCAGAGTCCGACTGATTTTAAAGGGGAGACGCCATTTCTCAAGTGTCCTCTTTTTTTCCCCCGTGTTAACCTTTCCTGTTCTCGCCCCCTAACCGTGGTTGGGGAGCACAGGGGAGATCGTCTTCTCCAGGGCCGGGGATTGCTTCCCTCCGGGGTTAACTCCCTTGAGGACCTCGTGCGTTTGCGGTGTATGAAAATGTAAATAAAAGGAGGCAGTTTCGCTGCAGAGTGGGGCTTTATTAGCTCACTACACTGTAGGAGTAGCACCTTTTACCCTCTACTTGCCCGATCGCCGTCTCTGTCTCTCCCTGAGAGCACACGTGGACACATACACGGAGCGAGACCCGGCTCCACTGCTTCGCGCAGACATACATCCAGCGCGCCCCCGGCACACGCACGCAATCACTCACCCTCTCTCTCTCTCCTGCACTGAGCTATAGACACAATATAGACACATCTCACAACACCCGATTCTCCCGCTTGGACTTTGTCACGTGAACTAGTCAACTAATCGATTACTAAATTAGTTGCCAACTATTTTAATAGTCGATTTTAATCGATTTAATCGATTAGTTGTTGCAGCCCTAGTTTGTAATTATAATATAGTTTGTTCAAATATTTGTACAGAGTAACAATATGATCTAGACATAGCACTTTTTCAGTTTCTACATGATAAAAGAAATTTTAAATAATTGATTGGTAATATAAGATCTTTAGCTGAGTGACTGAGATGAACAGTGAATGTTTTACAGACCTGTGTTGACATATAATGATCTATCTGAGGAGCAGTCACTGGTTCTCCTTCAAGCCACGAAATCTTCAATGGATTTCCACTTAGACCACTCTCATTCTTCACTGCCAGCTCCTGAAACACACATCGACTAGTTTATTTGCCATTATACCATTACCCAATCCTCCAAGTACTGACTAGTGTCTACAGTCTCCCAGGTCTAGGTCTACTATTAGAGCATTAAAACAAGACTAATAATTGATAGTATCATATTGACCAGTCCCTGTCAGACTGACAACTTTATGTATAAAGCATCAAATGTGGTACTGAACTCAGAGAAAACCAACTACAAACACTGAAAATGGATTGGTGCTTACCGCTGCTCTCACTGTTGCAAATTCAACCACAGCACTACCATTCTTCTTAGCTGACACTATGAGATTCGAGACATCACCATACTGGGAGCCATAAAAAAAGAAACAGAAAAATATTGTGATAGGCCCAAGGCAACAGACCAGTTTCTGATTAAATAAATATGAAATTCATTATAGTTGATCACAGATTTTACAACAGAAGCCATGCAAGAAGGAGCAAAGATAAAGGTTAGAGAATCGATTTATCTGAAAATAAAATTGGCAGGGAACAGGAAATTCCAGGAATCATAACAGAAATGTGTGGAGTAAGCCAACAGTGACAAAGGGGACTCCCAAAAGGACTTGGTTTCAAAATCATTTCCCTTAAATGTAGATGTGTCAGTTTTAGTGGCCAGTGTATACAATGCAAAAATGTGTACTAAAGAAGAAGAACCAGCATACCACATTTAGCTCTCCCACACAATGGTGGCTATTTCTACTTGTCTAAACCATTAAATGTCACTTTGTGTTGCCTGTCTTCTAAACTGCTTCTGGCTCAAATTCACTGCTTTTGCTTACAAATTTGAATACATTGCTACTTCCATTGCTATATAAGCCTGATACCGCATTCTTCTATACAATGTCTGCACGCACTGGAGAACTTTAAACCAGAGACTGAATGAGAAGGGCATGTTTCTGAATTCCTCCTGTAGCAGTTTTAGTCACCTGTAATAGGGGCACAAACTGTGCATGGCTTATAAAGGACACAGCAGACTTCCCACAGCACATTCACTACAACTTAATTTTAATGGACTTTATTTATAAGATAGAGTCAGTCAACACAAAATAAGGTAATGTGATATACAGTAACAACCAATGTGGCAATTCAGCATAAAAATTTACAAATTACATGGAGATGATGGATTTCTTTAATGGTATTATTGAGATAATCTCTGAAGAAGACATAACAGGAACCTGACATACCTTTTGGAGAAGTCTCATAAGGATATCATGAGAGTAGCCCCCTTTAGTCTCATCATCTTTTTTACATTTCCACTTGAGCTGGAGAGAGGAGAAACATTATTTTATGGTGATATATTTCGCTCAGTTTTAAGAATTCAGAGTTAAAACATCCTTTTAATTAAGGGCTGGGGAATTAATCGGAAGATCGAGAGATCGTGATTCAGTCATATCTAATAGTCACTGATATGGTTGGGGTTTCTGAATAGAAAGGAGCACAGCCAATCATCTGTCAGTAATAGCATGTGGTTCAGATCAGAGACTTTGGAGGAAGTGTTTTTGTTTTGTATGTCACAGATTAGAAATCTGTATTGTTTATGCTCATGAAATCAATACTAAGAGCTAATTTAATTTTGCTTTTGAAAAGGAGATCAATCAATATGAAAGATTTTTTTTCCCTGATATCGGCCAGCTCTACTTTAGCTCACATTTCAAAACAAAGTTCGTTTGTTTATCCGAGACAATGCACATAAAAACATTGACCTACATGAAGAGGTAATATGTTTGTGCCAGGTTATAGCAAAATTGTTAATTTCTACTTTCAGTCACTGGCCAAAGTAGGCCCATAGAGAATGTACATTTCACTGTTCATGGCCTACCTTCAGTTTTGGGGTGACATGGGAACATCTGTCTACCCCTAAATCAGGAAAAAGACAAAGAGAGAGGAATAGATAAAATAACAATAGATAATATGCATGAGTAGTGGTCAGATTTATCTTTGTGCTTTGAGTGTGCTCTGTTCAGTGCTGAAAATTAAAAAGAATACTTGATAAGAACATAATGCCATGAGTGCACAGACCAGACTGTATATTCTGGGCATCTCTTTCCTTCTGAATCTTTTCTCTGATAAGCCTCTGCTCCTCCTCCAGCTGCCTGGATCCCTCCTCTCTCAAACGGGCAATCTGGGAAAAGACAGGCCACATTAAATAACATGGAGACGTGCGTGTATATAAACTTTCCCAAAGGTGTCCACATGAGAGAGACTATTACATTGTGCCATTTGAAGCAAGAGCTCCTGGAGGGAACATTTGACTAGTGCCACCTACTGCTGGCTTTCTCTGGACATAAACAGATCTGGAGCAATATGCATGCTTACCTCTTCTTCGAGTGTCCTGGTCATCTGCACTTCATCTTGTCTGTGGGCTTCAGCTTGCTGCTCTCTGGCCTCTAAGTCTGTAAAAGTGAGTATGACAAATAATGAGTGGCTGTCAATATTCAAGTTAAAATCTGTTCAAATGCACATCCAAGTCCAATTTGTTCTATAGAGCATTTTATGAAAAACTGCAGTAAAGTGCTGCACAGAGACAGCATAATTATAAATAACACAAAAGGGAATTCACGGTCAGGTTACACAATAAACCAGTTAAGCCAAATAAAAAGAAAAACATAATAATAATAGATAATAAATAAATAATAATAAGCACAAAGCACCACACAATTCACTGTGTTAACTGTATTAATATTCACCGAGTTTAATCTTTTTCCTTTTATCATCAAGTTTGCGGTGTCTTTCTTCTGCTTGTTTTTTTGCAGCACAGATTTTATCATATGCAGCCTGAAAACAGAAGTAGGTTAAAATAATGTTCAGTGAAACAGAATGGGAACTATTCAAGTGCTTACTCTGGCAGCAGCATCACTCAAAACCTCAAGGGCCTGGGACAACTGGTGGAAGAGTTCGGCTGTAAAGAGACACAGACATGATGATAGACAAGAGGGTTTTTTAAGTAGATTTACAACAAGTTAGAGGGTAAAACAATACTTTTTTATTGTTCATATTGGGTCTGAGGTATTTTTCCAGGGAAAAGCTGTTCCATTTCCATATAACCGTTTGCCTCTCTCATCCTTGTTCAGTTGGAGCACATCAAGAGGCATCAGTTGTCATTTAACACACACGCACACATAGTTGCGAGCAAACCACAATACCGCTCTCCATCACAGAACCACACATAGCTTCTCTGCAGCTCAGTCTAATCATTCACTTATGGGGGGACCTAGCGGACAGATTGGGTTTCTCTCATGGGACTAGCAGTGCACACCAGAGATAACACTGCAGCAGCAGCAGCACTCACATAATCTGCATGCCACTATTGCTCTTAAATGAAATCATAAAAGCACCTGTGGCCAGAAGGGGCAGGGTGCTGAAGGGGGCAGGGTGCTGAAGGGTGCCAGTAGTAACAATGTGTTCACCTTCACATGACTTCCTCATACACATGGGAATCCTCTAGGAGCTCAGGTCTTCCTGCCCTCTTGTGCAATAGAGCATGTTTGCCCATGTGCTGGTTCATGTTTTGAGGCCCTCAGAGCCACTTCTTTTATATTTCTGGGAAATCGCCCCCCAGCTTTTGTATTATCTGACTCAAGCCCTCAAACCAACCAATATCTGTTTTTTTAATAATCAGAAATATGTTGAGGCATCTGGGAACCTCACAAGAAAACATTTTTATCATTGTTTTATTATTGTTTAAGGTGATTTTTCCTTTTAAATATACAAAGCAGACTTCCTAGTTTACATGTTAGTTCATGACAGACCGCTGTAAGGGATGTGGCTGTCTGCTCACATCTGACAGACAGCCAGGGAAACACCAGGATAGTGCTACAGGTACTGGACTAAAAGGACTATGAGCCTGGAGCTTTGGGATTTTGAAACTCTGATATTGTCACAATAATTGTTATACACAGCAGCTGAGGTGTGTTGCATTGCAGCATGTGAAGTTATTGGTGAGAAAGATGTCAGACAGAAGATCACCTTACCTGCTTTTGGGTTGTCTGGGTTCTTGTCGGGATGGCACATCAGGGCCTTCTGTCTGTATGCTTTTTTAAGCTGAAAGCAAAGTGGATACTTTTTATAGAATACATTTTGACTTTATATTTAAAATCATATCTGCCACAAACATAAAAATGTGACATGTGGATGCAATTCTGAATATGGCTTGTAATGTTTGGACCAAATCAGCACTGCTTTGTGTCTTTATGACATGTTATTACAGTTCACGCTAAATTACTTTTACAACAATCTCAAAGTATTCTTGGGGCCCATACCAGCTTGGAGTGAAAATTATTTTTGGTAAATGAATGTTACATCTACAGCTTTTTTTTAATAAAGAGAATATATTGTGTAACATTCTAAACCTACTAAAATGTAAATTGTAGTAAACCAATGTAGTAATATTAAAATTGAGGCTATCTTAGGCTGTAACTACTCCTTCTAAGGGTAAGGACAAGGTGTTTTTCATTAGACCTCCACTGGCCAAAGTAAGGAAGTTGGTGAAATTTGCCGTGAAGACCAGAGGGGCCATCACGCAAAACCTCTAAAACACACTCATGTGCGTGGCACGCCAAACCCCGAGCTCATAAATCATGGTGCGTGCGGCTTGCTCACAAACACACAGAAACTCTCACGCACATGCACACAGACACACACACAGATCCATGCATTGTGGTCTGTGCCAGAGGTCCGCACATATGTGCCCGCAGCACACTGCCTGAGTGCCTGAGGCCGCAGGAGCTCCCTCCTCGTCTGGGAAACACTTGGACAGGGCGCCATGTCCTCTGGCATGTGCAGTGTTTCTCCACTGCAATCTTTTGCACTTATTTCTTGTATTTCTGCCAAAACACACAAACTTGGCTTTGCTGGGGGGAGGGGGGCAAACTGAGGCAATTGAGCAGAATGATATAATCCATCAGTGTCCAGACTTTTGACAGCAGCTCCAAAGTAGAGCGTGCCTATGGTGAACAGAACCCGTAGTATCAACAGCTCAGCACTAGCTCAGGGTGAGCCTGGTGTTTTCTGGTCCTGGCCCCAACAGTAAATGAGTGTGCGGTTCATGGAGAGGCCTTGCACAGACTAGACATCATTAAGGATATTTAGACTTGGTGCTTGGCACGCAGAGCAGCGTGTGGACATGGGCCAGGCTGGACTGTGGACCGCTGTCCTGACCCACTCCTGAAGAAGCACCTCCCTATTCCGCTGCTTCAGAGTTATCCCTCTGATATTTAAGAAGACATATTATTTGAAATTCATTCATGATGCGTTTCTGTCTGCCTCATATTTAACAATCCGTCAACAGTCTTGGCTTTCCTTAATGCTGAGCCATCTCAAATCCACATCATATTATTGTGTTTGATCTCTGTAATGCTTTTTGAAAGCATATTTGTTTGAGTTCTGTGTTCAATTATGTGATCAATGATGTAGTTATACTTGTTGGATACAATTAATTACACCTACATGACCACTTATGAATCCAATGTTTATACAACATCTGCTTGATAAAGACACCGTGTCCTCACATTGCACAAATTGCTATTCTCATGTCCTTCATCGCAGGCTGCTCAAAAGATAAAGGTGTTTGTACAGCAGATATTTGACAGCGTCTGACTGCCTGAGCTGTTTCAAAGTGTTACTAGGCATTTAGGAGTGAAGCAGAGCTTGTCCCATGGACTCTCTTTCCATCATCATCACTCATTTTTACCTCTTTCCTTCTTCCTTAGTGAAGGGATGTAGGCACTGGCTTAGATATTCTTAGATAGATGGATGATGGATGTCCTTTTGACTCACTCCAGTGCTGTCTGACAGTAGCCTAATGAGAAGAGCTGTGTAAAAGAACTAAATCCTGTCTCTGTTCCCTTCACAAACGTAAGTGCATGCCCACATCTTATACTCATTAGGGCAGTGCGCATTGTAGCTGACAATGGTGGTGGTACGACTCTGTGTCACTGATTAGCTGCCTGATCTGCCACCGGCCCATCCTCCTTAATCAGTGTGCCAGGCTGATTATCAGGGGCATGGGAACTACATCTGTGTCCAGCAGGGAGACTGGAAACAACATCTCTAAGGGACAAAGTCATGAATGAAAATGTATATTGTTACTATGCCATTTTGCATACAAGTTTATTTTTTTAAATGAAGTAGTTGTCGTGTCACATTATCAGGGGTTATTTTTGGAAGGATCATGAAGTCACAATAACAGACTGAAGTTGACAGAACAATGCCCTAAAGGAGCACAGGTCAGTAAAAACAACCTGCTTTAAAAGTGACTCAAGCAGACAGGTCCTGATTGAAAACACTGCACTCAGAGGGAAAGCAGACATTATTGTTTTTCTCTAAGCGTCAATACACTTTTCACTAATCTCCACACGTGCTAAAGAAGGCCTACAGTTACAAACCAATGCCACCTCACACAAAGCTGCCTGTGGTAGGTAAAAGACTTCATGAGCAGCACAATTAAATGAGGCAGCCTTCAGCAAAGCCCCAAACATCCCGTATCATTTAAAACACAAACCTCATGCCATTTTCACCTCACAAATATAGTTCAAGAGAAGACACCAGCACTGGCAAAGGTCAGAGACACTACACTGAGCCAGTGAAAACCCCTTAGGTCAACACAGCAGGTTTACAAGCTGTGGCTGAGCCTACATAAACAGGCTGCAAGAAGAGAAACTTCCCCTACATGCTTGTAATGTGGGATGCACTGCATACTGCTGTGGCATTGCAGCACATTTGATGATGCCTGTGAGGTTACTTTATTTATATTACTTTAAACATTAACAGTCCATGGTTTAAACTGAAAGAACCAAGATGACATGTGACAACTGGCTCCACACAACAATCATTTTGCATAATTTCAACAGAGACCACAACCACTTCCTACAATGTAATTATCAGTGGAAGAGAAATTGATTAAACTAAATTAAAGCAGCACCACATAAAATTCCTTGAGGCGGGCGCTGATGCCACGTGCAGATCTCCATGGAGATGGGAAGCCAAACTTGGAACATTTTCCACGAAGAATCCATAGGCCAAGTTACAGTGAGTTATTTTGTGGCTGACATTTTACACATGGGATGAAACATTTTGTATAGAAGTTAACAAAACAGAGAATCCTGACACTAACGTAAAAAAAAAATCATATATATTAGTGGGCAGTTTTATATTTGATTCCACACTGACTTGTGCAGTCTTTGGTTTTGTCATGAAACGGTTATAATGGTGCATCATAGTTAGCCTTATACTCCATCCAACGACTCCATCTAGTGGCTATTTTAGACCATTACGTTGAGTAACAACAATCGTTTAAGAGTAGTAGATTCAGTCTGCTAAACCAATAACAGAGTGAATAGATGAATGCATTTAGCCTCGCAAAAGTCAGATACGCATTTATTAAGCCTACATTCAGTTGCCAACATAGTGTAACCAGTTCACACAGGGGATGAAAAAATAGATAGCGACCCAGTATGCTAAAGGACTATACTAGCTATCCATGCTTTTACTTATGTTAAACAAGTAAGTATCTAACATGCAGTCTCTTCAATTGGTTCACCGTTTAGGTAAACAGTTTATTATGGCGATATTTAATTTAAGCACAGTTTAGTTCAGATTTGGACTCTATGGCCACTTCTCACATGCTAACTGTAGCCTATAGCTAGTCCACAAACCTCTTTATTTGTCGCTGTACTTTCTACCCCGAGTAACCCGTACAGGTCCATTTGCAAAAGTTCTTTCGTCTTTCCAGACATATCTGATTTAGAAAAAGAATAATTTCCAAAGTCTCTCAAAACGTCGTTATAATGTCTCTAGCAGCAATAGTTTGTTGACGTTTATTAGAGGGCGCGTGTGCTTGACGTATTTCCCCTTTGAACCTTGTTTTGCGTTGTACTGTGGGAAATGTAGTTCCAAACGTTTGTTCTTCTACTTCACCTTTTGCACATATTTTTTTTCTGTATAATTGCTACATACTATTTTACAATTGTATACATAAATTATGTATACATAAATTAATATCCATCTTGTAAGCTTTGCTGACAACATTTTATGTGAAACAGTCTATGTGAAACCTCCAGAGGGTTTTATGTATATTTGTAGATACGCTTACATTATTGTTAACTGAAAACTATATTCAGATGTTATGGGAACATGTTTTAATAAAGTCAAACGTTCTGACGACTGTCAGAATGAAGCGGTGACACTGAGAAAACTTTCGGAGGGAAAAATCTAATTCAAAAGGACACGGGACAGTTACAGGAGCAGAGGACACTGTAGGTGGAGCAGGAGGTTTATGAGAGCTGATCCAGAGGTAATACTTTTCAAAGACTTTATACACTTTCTCTGTAAACACATGTTTGTCTTGTTTTATTTGAAATTGAAACTGGGGTTAATGTAAGGGGAGTTTCCATGAAACAAATTATTAGCATGATTGCCCACCTACAAGAGTGTCAGTTGTACTAAGATTTGGATTTGTTGCTTCCAGAGTCGTCTACAAAGAGCAATATTCAGAGCACTGCTGTAGCTGTAGGTAACTTCATGACTATTGTCAGTACTCGAGTTGAGGGGGGATGGGGGGTGTCATCCCTCCTGAATAAAAAATGGTCAAATTCATACCCCCTCTCCCTTGTGCCATTTTATCAATAAATGTGGAAAATACTTCTGTTTAAAACTGGAATTAGAAATGCCATTACGCGCGACCGGGGGTTGCTCCGGGGGGCTGGGGCCAGCTCGGGGTTCCGGGTCCACGAGGCCCGGGGAAAGTGGCCCCGCTCCTCGTATGTGTTTTATGTAATAAATACACTAAAGTGATTCTCGATCGGGAAAACACGGCACTTGCAGACCACAGCTGACGCCCTGGACGGGCAAGAATTTTTCTCCCGTTTTTGATCGGGCTCCATGACGTGCGTCAGGGGCGTCTGAATCCAAATGCAAAGGCTTCTAACAGAGGCGTCCAGGGCGCTTTTGGACCCGGCGGTGTGAACGTAGTTTGGAGCAGCTAGATAGTTTACTCAGGTTTACTTCATGTTAGCTTTGATTTCTCATATATTGATTTAATCAGCCTGGACGTTAGTTTGTTTTTCTTCAGGCAACAAAAAGTGACCTTCAAGGCAGGAAGGACAAAATAAACGACACTAACATTTACGTTACGTTAATCATATTTAAGGGAGGACTCCAAGGATAGTCTACTACTGCAGCCAGGACAGGTAAGAATTAAGTAGCACTTGACGTAGGCTACAGTAGGACACCTTTTCTCAACTTGAAAATCGCCCGGGGTAGGAGGGAAACAACGCTGACTGCAGCATTTTAAAAAGTTTTAATAAATGAATTACCAGAAGATTTAAAAGCCTACCATGAGTATGAAGTTACACTTGAACTCACCGGGAAAGTTTGCCATCTGCATTTCACCCTAATTTGGAGAATGTGATATGTCAGCCCGGAGACTGACTCCAAATATACATAACATATACACTGCATGTTTTAGAACCATAAATTACCAGTGTATTATGTTTTTGCTTTACAACAATAAAAAGGGTGTACACTTCATCAGCACAAAATATGTCTGATAAATGAAGAAGGTCCTCAGATCCACCAAAAAGCAAACCGGTTTCCCACTGATGGACCGACCGACCGACGGATCGGCCGACATATCGGCTCATAGCATAGACTGTATATACGGTCTCTGGCTTATAGTCACTAAGGGTGTGGTACGCACCAGGGCCTGTCACTGCAACATAAAAGGCTGAGACAAGCACTTTAATGGGCTTATTAACGGTTCGGGCTTCTTTGGAAAAGGATAGGCCCAATGTTTTGTTAAGTTTTGTGTCAGCCGTTGGAGTTGTTTATGTTGTAGCTTTTTACTATGACTATTCCAAGTAAGAAAAGCAGCCTCAACTTTACCTGTGCATCTTTTTACCACTTTTACCGGTTTACCACCACCGGGTCTGGAGTGAATGAATAGGCTAATGCTCTGTAAAGCGTCTTTGAGTGTCCTGAAAAGCGCTATATAAAACTGATGCATTATTATTATTATTATTATTATTATTATTATTATTATTATTATTATTATTATTATTATTATTATTATTATTATTTATTCACGCATCGCATTTTGCACTAAGACACAAACAGCAGTGTGTAGAAAAAACTGCCAGTGCCGTTCAAAAAGTGACTAGCCTATATTTCTCTTAAATAAACAGACCTGATTTACATTGTGTTTTACTTAAATTGTCCCCTGCTGAATAGGCTATGTGTTGGTGTTGGGATAAAATAGCCTACTCGCAGGCAAGAGGCACCACAAGCTTGCGCTTTTGCTTTTATTTTGAAAGTAATAGCAGGATTGCCGCGCTAAGCACTTGTGCGCACTTGACTTGATCAATCTCTCCCAAGTGACTGAGGGCTATTGTGGCCGCAATGCTTTGAGCGAGCTGCCGAGCGCATACCATACGGACCCGCCGCACTGTGCCTATACTTTCACCAGCCCAACGTCTCATATTTTTTACAATAAACAAGATGCCATATTAGAAGACAATCACATCTTTAAAAAGAAGAAAAGAATAACCGCAAGAGTACAGGATTTTTAAATGTGCATATCTACGGAATAAAGCCAGGTAAGACCCTTATCAATATACACATGGTGTATTCACGTGTTATGGTGCAGTGAGGTTTGAAGATTGCAGTGTCACCTTTGCATTCCGCTGTTTTTCTGCAAAGCAAAGGATGTTCCATAAGCCAATGGGGCGATGGGTCCCGTTTTAGACAGAGACAAGAAGGGGAGACATTCCAAAGTAACCAACGCAGACTCTTGTTGTTAATCCTCCCAACAAACATTATGTAATTACTGATGTATAATGCACTGCACAGTGGTGCACTGATGGTGTTTTAGTGCCACCGTCGTCCATCCTGTATCGACATCCTCATCGTGGACGGAATGGACGGACCGTTGGCACAAATACAGTTCCTACAAACCAGCTGCTGAATGTCTTGCTGTGTTATGTTGAGCCTTGCTCTAGTCAGCCTTACATTGGCACTCCACTGTTCTTCCAGACATAGACAGATGTTTGTATCCACATCACTAAGCTCTAAGTAACCAGACAGAAAAGCTACAAATTACGACAAACTCCAAAAATATGCAGTTGGTTCCTCCCTTAAAAAGAAAAGGGAAAACTGTGGTGGAGGAGGAGGAGGAGGAGGGCACAGTTAGGGCAGGGAGTTATATGAGTACCAGATAGTCAATGTAATAATAATTCTTTAAAAAATTAACCATTCATTGCACAGATAATCTGCGGTAGTTGACCAGATATAAGTAAAAATGTATTATTTTAAAAATGTATTATAACACGATTGGGCTTATTTAAAATGAGTTAAATTTGTGATATTAGGCATAGCCTTTAAAAGTGCAGATGTTTTAATGCTCTTAAAGAGCTGATGATGTTCCGGCTCATACCTAAGTGTTGATGCAGTACAGGAGGAGTGGGCTGATGTGGGGGCGGCTGAACCATAGGACACAGGAGAAGGTTTGACTTGAATGCTGTGAATCAGCAGGCTTTTAGTGTTAAGCATGTGGGAGCGCTGGCAGACAAGGTCAGCTAATTAAACTGATCATTGCAGAGGTCCACCAAGACTGTATTTCGTAGATTATGCAACATTATGACAGTTGAAAAAATGTGTTTTCCTATAGGACAAAAATATACACATGAACACAAGTGGATAGTCAGAAAGAGGAACAGGAGCTGTCATGTAATCAACAGCGTGCTTATCACATGCTGTGTTTCCTGAGCCAGGAAAGTCCTTTCCTTCCTCCCAAAAAGTTCTCAACCCAGGCTGGAGTGCCTCTTTTCATGTGTTATGATGCATAACTTTGGCTTTTCTGGATGAGAATCCATTCTACACCATTCTTAGTGCATCTCACCCAGTCTAGTCTTCACAAGTCTTCATGACTCAGTAGAAATTGCCAGTCAGTGATGGAGGCTGATGGATATAACAGTGTGGAATTAGAAAGCACTTTCACTTGTTTTGTTCTGTCTTACTGGGCAGGGTTAAAGGAGCATTTGTTTGAACACAGCTTTGTGAGGAGGCCTTTTGTGAATCTCCATTGTGTGGCTGCAGCTGCCACGGTAACACACTGGCAGCAGAACTAATGCAGCAGTCAGATTTGTTAAATGTCTGCCTAAAAAAGACTTAACTTTAAACCCAATTGGCTGGGTATGTTTTAAGTAGTTTTTTCCTCTTACCTGTGAAATATGAGTCATGCATGTAGGTAGATTAAGAAACACCAGCTAATCAGCCAATGACTAATGGATTAAAAAATGTCAGTTCTGTTTGAAACATTTGATTTTCTTAACACCTTCTCTTAATACTTCATCTGTTTATCAGTGCGTGCCAAGGCTAAAATCAGCAGAAAAGTCTTTACTATGTTTTTAATACTATCAGACAAATAAGCTATTTCCCTGTATGTTCATTTAGTAACACCTTTGTGTCATATTAGCTGCATGAACTAGTAGTGAACATATTTGGCAAGTGTGAGGGTGTGTCATGTTGGTAAAAGAGGAAACTGTACCCTGGGACTTCTATAGCAGAAGGTGCTCTGGTGGGACCAACATGTGGAATCAGGTCAGTGTCAACTTTCCTTTTATTATCACACCGCCAGCACTTCTCAGAACAAAACTAAACTCTACTTATAATAGGGTTGTCAAAAGTATAAAAAATCTGATACTAATCAATATTAAAACTAGTATCAAAACTAGGTATTCATTTTAGCAGGACAAGGACAGAACAAGTATAAGACCACATAGAGTATACGTTCATGGACCAATAAGTGGTAATATAAAAGAACTATGACTTAATTTTGAAAATGACATTCTGTTGTCTAAAGAATGTAATTTCATTGTGGTATAGGAATTGTTATTGAGTATTGAGTCTGTTCCTTCTTATCAAAATTGAGATTTAAATTTTAATAATGTGACAACACTAAGTTATAGTATATCCCAAGTGCAGAGTTCACCCCTGACTTTGTTGATCCTAGTTTTGTGGATACTGGATGAGCTGACAGTTTAGTTTTGTCTTTTACACGGGATTAAAAAGGAATGTATGGGGCAGCACTGGCAAGCTGTCTGACATGTGACTCATCCACATTGTGCCGACTTGTCATCATTTCTTATTCTCTTTTTCCTCACTGATAATGCTTTGGTTTGCTCTGGTTCCTTTGTGCTGAATAACATTTTAAACTATCAGTCCCATTTTGCATCTGTTATATTTCCTAATCCAATTCCCTGTAAAGATAGCTCACAAATTAGCTTACACTAAACCTGACATCATTTTGTATTTCCTGTGTAGATTTCCCAGCCTTAATGTCAGGCAAATCGGATCGCAAAAACAAATGGGCGGCAGTGCGAGGTCGCCTGGGGTCTTCTCAGGACTCGGACACTCCGCAGGAAGCCAACCTGGAGAGTGCCGACCCGGAGCTGTGCATCCGGCTGCTACAGGTGCCCACTGTAGTCAACTACTCCGGGCTGAAGAAGCGTCTGGAGGGCAGTGACCAGACATGGATGGTTCAGTTTTTGGAGCTGAGTGGGCTGGACCTCCTGCTGGAAGCCCTGGACCGGCTGTCAGGACGAGGCTGCTCCAGGATCGCCGACGCACTGCTGCAGCTCACCTGTGTCAGCTGTGTCCGAGCGGTCATGAACTCCTCCGCCGGGATACACTTCATTATCGAGAATGAAGGCTACATCCGCAAGCTCTCCCAAGGTGAATCTCACATAGTTGTACTTTTCTGGAAATATGTTTTAGAATGAGTGAATTTGGTCATGTGTTATTTCATTTCAATATTAACAGATTATCCCCAAACTAATATGTATAACAATAACAAAGCAACTGGTTGTTTCCCTCAACAAAAGCTGATTTTTAAAACTTTATTCAACCTTGCCTGTTTTGAGTTTTCTAACTATACTGAAATAATTAGATAGTTGGGTTATTATGTGACTTTTTATAGTATATAAATAAAAAGGTTAATTCTTGACATTGCTAATTCCCTCATAACAGTATAGTTTGCTGTTTGTTTGACTATTGGAAACTCACTTTTTAATCAACATTTCGGGCCCATATCAATACTCCAGTAGGGGCAATGTCCAACTTGAAGTGATTAAAAGAAGAAAAAAAACACTGTTTGGCTTCAGACTTGGTGGAGAGAGTGACAAGAGACATGGGTGACATTTGAACCACAGCAGAACAATGACTGAATCTTACACCAGCAAAGACTATATTTTTGATCATGTTCTGTAGCTTTGGATACTTCAAACACTATGGTGAAGAAGCAAGTGTTTGAGCTACTGGCCGCTCTCAGTATGTTTTCACAAGATGGACATCGTCTTGCCTTGGATGCCCTTGACCACTACAAGGTATGTTGAGGTTAATCAAAGTACCTTAATTTAATTTCTTCATGTTCCATTTGACAATGCCATCTAGTGGTGAACGATATGTATCAAAACTTGAATATAATTTTTCCTACAGGGGGTAAAGGTGCAACAATACAGGTTCAGTGTGATCATGAATGAGTTGCAAGGCACAGATAATGTCCCCTACATGGTTACTCTGCTCAGCGTCATCAATGCTATCATCTTTGGCACCGATGACCTCAGGCAGAGAGACAGAATGCGAAAGGAATTTATTGGTACGTCGCTTCATAATACTCCATATTATTATCATGTTGAAATCATATAATTCTTTTGTGTTTTTGATTGTGGTATAAATACGGTAAGTACAAAGAGAAAGTTTTTTTTTTTTCAGCACTGTGCCCTTTATCTGTTGGACAAAAAACTGGAATGCTGCCATACCAGTAATTACTTGAGTTAAGGTTACATTAGTATCAAGTATGTGAAAAGGTAACTCAAGAAAAACATTAAAATTATATGCATGGGTTTCAAACTAAATAATTGCATAAAAATAGCAATTATGTACTTCCTTTAATATTCTAAAACAGCTTTACCACTGGTTAATTTGTCTGATTGACCACGCCTCTTTTGTGATTGCTCACCTGCCTCACCATTCACTTTCCAAAATCCTATCTCTGCCTCTGTGAATCACTCCCCAGTTGTAAGATAACAAATCTTTGATTGCTGACATTTGCTGAGCACTGATTTACTGTTTTATTGTTGTCAATAGGCCTTCAACTACTTGACATTCTGCCTAAATTAAGGTGAGGCTTTTTATGCCTGAACTGATCATTTTTTAACATTTCTGTTTGGTGTGTAAACTTTTAAAAGCCTATAATTATTTCAAGTTGTTTTTCTCAACTGCTTCTATTATGTCGTATTTAAAGCAAAAGCTTGTTAGTGTTTGTAGTTGATATTTTGAAACATTTTAACTGTGTCTCTACTGATTTGTGCAGGGAGCAGGAGGATGAGGATTTGATGATTCAATGTGAAGCTTTTGAAGAGGCTATGGCTGAAGATGAGGAAGAGCTTCTGCGGGTTTATGGGGGCATTGACATGAGCAACCATCTGGAGGTCTTCACCACACTCTTCAACAAAGTAAGACTGGCAAAGCATTAGAGATACAGGGCAATAGTTACACTTTTTAATGCATCAACTATCTGCCTTAGTTCTCCAGTACATGCCAATATTTAAGTTTAGCTGTCCAGCTGCATAAAGAGTGCACACAAATATGTATTTTAACTGCACAAAATGTGACTACACAGCTCCCTTAAATGTTTCTGGTTTAAAAATCCACTGTGGATGAGTTTGTAATAAATTTAAATGGCATTATTCTGGGAAAATAATCAATAATAATTCTGCATACTGGCACCAAATAAATTTGTAAATATTTAGTATTGGTATCAGCCATGAAAAAAAAACTAATTCGATCTCCATAAAGCATAAAGCAAGCTATCAAGTGGTAATGTTATCTGATTTAAATTCCACTTTGACTTGTACTCACAGGTGAGCAGTTCTCCAGCCTCTCTTCAGCTCCTGTCTATTCTACAAGCCTTGTTGCTGCTTGGACCAGATCGCACGGATATATGGATCACTGTGGAAGCCCTCATCAACAGAGCCCTCCTTGTGGCACAAGACTGTAAGATAACACTCCACTCACGTAAACCCGGTCTAAAGGCCAATACATGATCCACACAGAGATACTAGGGTGATTCAGCAAAGACTTAAAACAAAGGCTGACAAAAAATGATCTCTGAAGATGAAACAATGTGGGCAAAAAAAACACAATAGACTTTTGACTTTAAACATTTTCTCTATATCACTACAGCAAAAGCAAACCATTACCTAGCATTTCTGTTTTCATTTGGTTGTTTTCACAAGGGTACTGTTTATATTGGTGTAAAAGGGCTTAAGTTCAAGGGTCAGTGTGAACGCAGATGAGGTGCTTTTGAGATTCAAACTAAACATCCACACCCAAACTACTCTTCTATGTGATTAAAGTTTTGCAATGATTTTTCTCAAGTCACAGCCGTGCACCATTCTCACTGTACACATGTGCTTTAGTGGAAAAAAGCAATCAATGTTAAAATAAACACATCTAATGGAATGGTAAACGGCCCAATTGAATGTGGAGCAAACTAACTATGGAATGTAAATACAAGTTCTAATAAGCACTGTGCACTATCCCAGTGTACAAAAAACACATGTGAAAACTACATAACCTATATAATCTGACTTTAATGTGTGCCTGTCTATAGCCCAGATTGGCTCCTGTGAGAAGATCATGCAGCGGCTGATGTTCTCCAAAAGGAAGAGTGACCAGGGGCAGCAGGAGGTGGATGGACTGTTGGACAAAGTTGACAAAGCTGTGCAAACAGGCGACCCAAATGTCAATGAAAAGCCAGGCAAAATTCAAATCTGTCCTCAGAAGCCACTATGTGCCTCTCCTCCTCCACCTCCTCCATCCGCTCCAGGTTTGCCCAACAGCTGCCCGCCTCCTCCTCCACCTCCACCTCCTCCTCCTCCACCACCACTGCCAGGCCCAGGACTGCTTGGAGCTCCCCCCCCTCCCCCTCCCCCTCCCCCACCCCCTCCTCCACTGCCATGTGTTCCAGGGTTACCTCCACCACCTCCGCCTCTGCCCGGTATGGTCCCCCCGCCACCTCCACCTTTACCGGGAATGTGTCCACCGCCCCCCCCTCCGTTACCAGGCATGGGCCCCCCTCTTCCCCCTCCCCTTGGTATGGACATAATAGTGCCCCAGAGTGCCCAGGGCCTCGGCCGCAGTGCCTCTCTCAGGACGCACCGGTGCCCCACTCTGAGGATGAAGAAGCTCAACTGGCAGAAACTAAGGACTGTTACTGGTAATTCTCTTGCACTATTCATTAAAACTTGTGGGACCACTAATTATTAGATAAACACATTATTCCATAATTTATACAACTACCACTAATGTAAAGAGTTTTGTAAATATGAAGTTTTTACAGTTTCTGCAAAATGACTAAATTACAAAACGAATCACCAATCACCAGGTGAATTGGCCCATACTACTGCAAGTAGTACTTTTACTGCATTTTTTTGAAATCTACCTTGATCAAATTTAGTGTGTCCTTTTGAAGGTCTAAGCATGGACAAAGGTCTGGAGGGTCATTTAAACCTGTTATAAATGCACAGATTTGAATTACTCATTGTTTTGACCACCAGTATATGACCCTCGATCGGCCCTCACGCTGGTCTCTGTTTTGATATGTGACCCTTGATGAAAAAAGTTTGGACACCCCTGGATTAGAGCTTTCGGGTGTTTTTATATTTTATATGATGTACAAAATGAAAGGGGAAAAAAACGTTTTGAAGAAAGATACGGTAGATTGTTAGCAAATCCCTGCTGTTTTCTTAGGTTGTTTTATCATTAGTTTGCAGTTAAAGTGCCCTAAGCAAGACTCGTATAAAAAATTGACTTTTAAATCTAACAAAACAACAATTATATACCTAAACATATGTTTCAGTTGCAGGTTTAGTGGGATCTAAAGAGGAAGCATTTTAAAATGTTCTCATACGCTCCTCAATGCAAATATTTTTTTCAAAAAAACTTTCAGTTGGTTTTTCACTTCCTGGCTCCTCCTTTTTGTTGACCTAAGGTGAAGCTCATATGATCTTGACACTGCTCTCCCTCCTCTTCACACAGACGGTCAGTCAATGTGGGCGTCTGTTCAGAAGGACCTGTCCCCCCGTGAGCCTGACTACAGCAGTATTGAGCAGCTTTTCTGTCTCCCAGTGACTGAGCCCAAAGAAAAGGGGGCAGCTGCTCCTGTCAAGAAGGAGCCTAAAGAGGTGCTTGGACAACACTTACAGGCAAAATGGACGAAAATTACTATAGACCTACATCTTTCTATTATTTTTCCAGATAACTTTTATTGATCCAAAGAAAAACTTGAATTTAAACATATTTCTGAAGCAGTTTAAATGGTGAGGAAAAGGAAAAGTCAGTTTTCCTACAATTTTGAGTAGTGTTCAACAAAATCGCACATTTTTCTTTGCAGCTCAAATGAGGACTTTGTTGCCATGATTCATAATGGCGATCGTTCCAAATTTGATGTTGAAGTGCTAAAACAGCTCTTGAAACTGTTGCCAGAAAAGCATGAGGTTTGTAAGAATAGAGCTGCATCTCACACATGAATGGACTTTTTAAAACTACCCCTTTGTTTTATGCTCTTCATAAAGATTGAGAATTTGAAATCTTTCCAAGGGGAGAAGGACAAGCTTGCCAACGTGGACCGCTTCTACACCTCCCTCCTGACAGTGCCATGGTAACTTCCTCAGTAATACTTATAAAGTTTCAGTAGTTTTCAGCCTTGGGCTTTGTGTTTGGTATCTGTCAATCCATTGACACTACTGGGAGGATTTCATCTTGTGTCACTTTGTCCCGGCAGTTATCAGCTGAGGATTGAGTGCATGCTGTTGTGTGAGGAGACGGCATCAGTGTTGGACATACTCAGGCCTAAAGTCAAACTGGTGGAGGAGGCTTGCCATGGTAAGAATGCATAATGCCCTATGCAGTTGATGTTTATTCATGTATGATCATTGATGAAGCATAATGTAACTACATGATCAGTATCGGTGGTCATTTGGTGTCAAAGCATTCCAGTCCGCAGTCCAGTCCACAGTCCAGTCCACATAGTAACACTCTGGTAGACCGTTATTCAGAAACACCCTTTACCATTGGTCTTATCAACTCATGTCAATGATCTCGTCTGATTTCGGAAGCTTAGCAGTGTTGGGCCTGGTAGCACCCGCTGTCTGGAAATACCCGGTGCCACAGGGGGGCAGCAGTGGCTCTGGTGTGGTCTTTGGGTAAGATGCCCTCCATATCTGGTATGAGGGTGAGTGTTGCTGGTTGAAGCAGCTGATGCACATTGGCAGCCTTGTTTCTGTCAGACTACTCTATGCTGTGGTTACAGTAGTTTACATTACTACTAAGTAATGGAGTGAATGAATAATGCAGAAAATTGTGAAGTAATTTTGAGTGTCTGAAAGTGCTACAGAAGGCATTATTTTAGTAGTTTTTGTTTCACTTCACACATGTTATGCCACCACCAAGTCCATTGTGAACCATCTTTAACAGTAATCACAGCAAGTACTATCTAAAGATGCCAATTTTTCAATTTCAAACAAAAAATGAAATGTCCACTTGTTACAACATATTTTTGTCTGGTCTTGTGATCATACATTTTGACAAGATTTGACTTGTCTCTGTGGTTATCAAGGTCATCAGTTAGTTTTGCTTTTCATCTTCAGCTCTCCAAACAAGCATGCTCTTGCCAAGCTTCTGCAAGCTCATTCTTGATGTTGGCAATTTCCTCAACTATGTAAGCCCTCATCATCTATCTTTTACATGGGGTGAATATGAAGTATTTGCATTTTTCATTATAATGCCTCTTTCCAGGGGAGTCACACAGGGAATGCAGAAGGCTTTAAGATCAGCTCCTTGCTCAAGCTCACAGAGACCAAGGCCAACAAGAGCCGCATAACCTTGCTCCATCACATCCTAGAGGTACCCATTATACGAGTTCTCATGTATTTGCTGTATATTTTCCTAAGTCATGCATGTCTTTTTAATCCATGGTAATATGTTTTTGCAAAGGAGGCAGAAGCTAACCACCCAGAGCTCCTAGCACTGCCTGATGACATTGAGATCTGTGAAAAAGCAGCAGGGTAAATGCTTGACATCTATCACAGTGTATTGTATTGTTTCATTTTGATTGATTGCGTGCGGAGTAGGAGGAATTTCAAATATTCTTTCTTCACAGAGTCAGCCTCGAGTCAGTTCAGAATGAAGCAAATGGCTTATTGAAACGATTGAATGATACTGCCAAGAAAGTGTCCAATTCTGCAGAGGAGGTGAAGAAGCAGTATACAAGTGTACTGGAAGTAAGTCGGCTGTATCCCAAAGTTATGTTGTGCTCTGGAAGTATTTAACGTTAAACACAAGTGTACAAAGCATTTGACAGAAAAAAACAAAGCCTTAGTCCCTAATCCTGTCTTGTTACCATTTTGTGTATGTAAAACGTTTTTTTTCTTGCACTATAAACCCTCTTGTGTAAAATCATATATTAAAATTATGACCTGCATCCACATTAAAATAAATAATTTAATCATTTCTTTTTATAACAAAAATTGTGCCTAAGTATTCTGAAAATGACTGCATTTTCACATGTGCATAATTTATACTTATACTATATACCACACACCTATGTATGCTTACCAACCCTGTGCTTTTTTCCCCCTACACTCTTTAGGAAAACCTGAAAGCCTGTCAAGTTCTTAGTGAAAAGTTCTCAAAAATGGAGAAGAGAAGGAGTGAGCTGGCAATGTATCTTTGTGAAGATGCCAATCAGCTGTCACTGGAGGATCTCTTTGGGACCATCAAAACTTTCCGAGAACTTTTTATCAGAGCATTGAAGGTCGGTCTTTCCTATGAATATGCACAGCATCAGAAAGGAGCATTTGGCTCTTCTCCAAATGTTTGTGTGGTGCGACAGTCGTGCATCTGCTGTGCAAATGAAGGGTGTCATTTATACTGTGCAAAACTGTTAAAATATCTCTTGCATATCACACAGTGACAAATCCATTTGCACATTATGTACTTGACAATTACTGTCACTCCTTTTGTTCATCAGGAAAATAAATCGAGGAAGGAGCAGGCAGCCAAGGCGGAGAAGAGAAAGAAGCAGCTGGCGGAGGAGGAATCAAAGAGGCAGAAGGGAGAGAATGGGAAGATAAGTGAGTTATACTGCTGTGTCTTAGACATAATAACAGAAGATCAACTCAAGAGCACACATTTACAAACAGTATTGATTTTGTTTTCAGTCAAGAAGGGCGTAATGCCTCAGGACGATGGCTGCATCATTGACCAGCTGCTGGCCGATATCAGGAAAGGGTTCAGCCTTAGAAAGACCAGGCCCAGGTGCGATTCGGAAACCCTCCCTTCTAGTGAAATGCGTAGGGATACCTGCCCGCCTGGTAAGGACAAGAGACTGTGGTATCCCCTGCTGTCTGCCACTGCTGTCCTTTATACTGCCAGCCACACTGACACACATCTGCTGCCACTGTGTATTCTGGCTTCACTGTGACTTAAAGAGACACTACCTGAAGTGCTGTTGCTTTTGTTGTTGAATACCATCTTGGATTGTATTGAACAGGTTCTCTAAATATTTTTAGTTTATGCTAAGATGGCAAATTTCAAGTATTACCAATTAATGTTTACAGTTTTGTTAGAAAGCCATGATGATTTGGACTTTTGTTTGTTGAAAATATTTAGTTGAAAAAAAAATATTTATTTGACGAATAAAGGCTAGGATAATATTTATTGGTTGTGTATCTTTAACATCACGCCATTTCAAGAGTGCATTGCTTAGTTGCTTTTGTTTCCAAACTCATATAATTCACAACTCCCTGATATCCTTTTTATCCTTCTCAGTGTCAAATGTGAAACCTGCAAGCGTCGAAACCGCAGAACAAGACACTGTTTCCGCTCCATTCACACACAAAGCCGCAGCCTGCACAGGCGAAGTGAACGGTCTCAGCAGTCCGTCAGAAGAGACTCCTCCTCCAGCGGGCGAGCAGAGTGCAGTGCCCACACAGACTCAGCAAGCCCCAGAAAGCACAAGAATTGTAACCACTCCAACACCCCTCTCAAACTCTACAGTAAACTTGACACCCCTACCTACAGAAAAATCTACACCATCGGAGAATCCAGAGGCACGACCAGTGGAAGAAACACCCCAAGATGTGATGCCAGCAGACCACAGCCTCATTCTCCCAACGACGAATGGGTTCACATTGGACTCTGATTCAAGCATCCTTAGCCCCTCCTCCCTATCGGACGCTGACTTGCTAGAGGCTGTTTTGGATGGAGGTTCAGACATGGTACCAGAGAAGTTGGAAGAAGCTAAAATTGGAGATATTTCAATTGCCGAAATTGCACAAAGTAATCAAAGCAATATCATCAATGATGAGACTAATGTTGATGGAAAGCACCATTTACAAGAGACTCAAGAAGAGAGCGAACAGGGAAGCAAAGAGGAACCCAAACCTTTTGGTCTGGATGCTGCCAAATCTGTTCCAAAAAGCAATAAGACTGAAGTGATCCAGGCTTGTGATGTCCCTGATGGAGTGGAGGTAACTGAAGACATGACTGCTGCATCAGAATCTGTTAAGCCTGAACCAAAGAGAAAGTTCTTTAAACGCAGCAAAAAGAGTAAACAAGGTAATCTATCTATTCACTTGAATAAAGATCAGATTTGCATGAATAGTGTCTCCATATTTTTAAAAGGAAATCCCTACTTGTTTTTATTGCATTTTACATTTTATATTCTGTTGTTTTTAGCATTTGGTTTTAAATATTTACTGTACAGTGCAACATGACTTTTACTATTTATTATTAATGGTTAAAATGGTGTGTTTGAATTTTCTGTTTTTCATTTTGACTTTCTAAAAACAAGGTAACAGTGGGAAAGGACACGCTAAAGCTAAAAAAGGCTGTGTTTTGATGTGAGGTAGGTCAAATGGTCGGAGACGGCAGGGGCGTCATTCTAATAACATCACTAATGATGACATAATCATCTATATGGTGTAAATGGGATATAGATTTCATTTGTCTATGTCCAGCTTTTTAACACTCAGTGGGAATTAATCAAATGTGTATTCTAACACCAGCTCTCTGGTTTCAAAGCAGGCTTGCTGTTTGTCAACTCATCGTGAAGTAAAGCTTTTATAATTATTTGTCTTTCCTTTCTCCATATTTCTTTGTCCATTCTTGAATCTGAAACTGAAGCTGTGGAATCTAACCTTGTGTGCGCCCTGTAAACTGTGCATTTGTTCAAAATGGTTGTGAAAATGTGATGTGGATGCATTAAAGTGACTAAACAGTTTAAACATATTAAAAGTAATGTGATGTTTGTCTGTGCAGTTTGTGCTAACTTTCTAATCTTTGATGTCATAACTTTTTAAACATTTCTATCCATTGATTTGAGTCTCTTTTTCCCCAGGTGACTCCAGAAGAAGTAAGGCCAGAGGTAAAAGGAAATGTTGATGAAACAATGAGGACAATTATACTTTTAAAGGTCAATGTAAAGTTACTAAGAAAATGTGGGGAGTCTTCCTTAGCAACTTGGACCAGCACCGCACTATAAAAATGGGCCAATGTCACTTTATGTACATTCCATGTTACATGTTTATGGGTGGTTAAGCACTGTTAGGGGAGACAAATTATGCTTTGTTTTGTATTGTATTATGCAGTCAAGGTGTTTTTTTGCTAAACGCTTTATATTTGAGGCCAATGAAGTGTTAGCCAAAATGTCATTTTACTTATCTAAAGAGTGCTTGTTCTTATGTGTCTTAATTTATCTTATGATGAATTCTGAAAATTATTTAAAGTATATTATGTAACTTTTAATGTTGGATGTATTTTAATAAAAAATGAATATTATTCGGGCTATACTTCTTATGTCATGCAGGTGTCGCTAACGGGGCTATTTCCAAAATGGTTTGACGAATATTATATTGCATAAGTCTGTGCTAGGCTATTAAATTAATAAACGGATAGACGGACTAGAGTAAATGAGTTTGGAGAGGGAACGTTCACAGCTCAGGGACATCTGGCCACAAACGCGCTGTGCCGTGCGCCTGGCTCTGACATCACAGCTACAGTTACACATATGGCAATGCCAGACTCTGCTGCAGTCTAGTCGTCTTGAAACGGACGTAGACTCAAGCCACCATCAACATGTCCCACAGCTGGTCGGCCAAAGAGCACAAAAACGCTAACGCACCCACGGTCACAGGTCAGAAACGTACGCGTAATGACGGGGGAAACAAAGTAACGGTGGTCCTCGGTGCGCAATGGGGAGACGAGGGCAAAGGAAAAGTTGTCGACCTTCTGGCCACGGAGGCTGATATTGTCTGCAGATGTCAGGTAATGTTTGGATATGCTGTGATACTTACTGTACTGCGACTACTAATATAAATATAACGTAAACATGCTGGGCATTAGTGTAGCTCCCATTAGGCCAGCAGTCTGTATGAACGCAACAGGTGGTCAGCTGCAAAGCAGCACAAGTTAGAGTACATATATTACAGGTAAAGTTAACAGGACAGTTAGAACGTCAGTGCTAAACTGGTTTGTTTATTCACTTGAATTGAGCAGAGCCTACTATTATTTTACTTAGTGAGAAATGAATGATATTGCTTATTAATCAAGTTGGTGCTTACACTGAGAGAAGTGGCAGTTAATTTACAAATAACTTGTAAAATAAAACACAGCAACTTATCATTAAGCAGCTCCATACAACAACAAAGATTTTTATCCTAGAAAGGCTTTCGTACTCATGGGCAGTATACAGAACTCAATCAGCTGTCAGTCACTGTGTTACAGTTCTCTACTGACAGCAGAGCAACCAGACTTCTGGAGGGGTGAGAACCCCACCCACCAGGGCTAAAGCGAGGTCACATTCTCAGGGTGGTGTGTTATGTGAGAAGGCCAGGTCTTAGCCAGGGGGAACAGAGCGGAGGAGACACCAATGTCCCAGCCAAGTCTGTTAAAATAGGTGCAGAATAACCTCAGAGCGTACCTCCAGCTGAAAACATGTCCATCTACTGAAAACTGTTTTGATGTTTAGGGTGGCAACAATGCAGGACACACAGTGGTGGTGGATGGCAAAGAATATGACTTCCACCTGCTCCCCAGTGGAATCATCAATCCTAAAAGCATATCACTTATTGGTAAAGACTATTGAAAATACTGAAAAAGTCTGTATGTATTATACCACAAACATAAACTTGCACTGTTCTCTACAGGTAATGGTGTTGTTATACATCTTCCTGGCCTTTTTGAGGAGTGTGAAAAAAATGAGAAAAAAGGTATGTGTAAAATATGCTTAATGCATACCATTTTCAAATCTACTCTACAAATTTTCATCTGTACATGAAACTAGGACTGAGAGGCTGGGAGAAGAGGCTGATAGTGTCTGACAGAGCCCATATTGGTATGAGCACAATGTCTTTATTGTCTTTTTTATTTCTAGAAATGTTGAGTTCTGTATTACACGTGTTTGCACAGTGTTCGACTTCCACCAGGTTGTTGATGGTCTACAGGAAACAGAGCGACAAGCACAAGAAGGAAAGAAGTAAGAGTTGTGTCTCCCAGAATATTTCAATTAACCCACCCAAAGGGTAGATCTATTTGTAATTCATTTTATTATATGTAACAACAGTATCGGAACAACCAAGAAGGGCATTGGACCTGCATACTCTAGCAAAGCATCTCGAACTGGACTGCGTGTTTGTGACCTTCTGGGTGACTTTAAGGACTTCTCTACCAAGTATGGATTTTGTCATATGAAAATACATACATATTAGAGCTTTAAAATACAATAATTTCTTTAATTTATTTTAGGTTCAAGAATCTTGTCCACCAGTATCAAAACATGTACCCCTCCTTGGTGGTTGATGTGGAGGACCAATTAAAAAAGCTAAAGGTGATGATGCTAATTTCCATGTGAGTGATTCTAATTTTGCCTCATACTACAGTAATGCTTGTACTGCATTTGCAGGAATATGCTGAAAGATTGCGGCCAATGGTTAGAGATGGTGTTTATTACATGTATGAAGCACTACATGGATCTCCCAAGAAAATTTTGGTTGAAGGGGCCAATGCCGCTCTCCTTGACATTGACTTTGGTACTAAACTCAAGAATTGATTGATTGATGATTAACTCGTTATTTTATTCATCTATATATGTATATATATATATATATATATCTTCTTTAGGCACATATCCTTTTGTGACATCGTCAAACTGCACTGTGGGAGGGGCCTGCACAGGCCTGGGCATCCCTCCTCTTAATATTGGTGATGTGTTTGGGGTTGCAAAGGCATACACGACTAGAGTGGGAATTGGAGCCTTCCCAACAGAACAACTTAACGTAAGAGCTTCACATATGTAAACTGCTCATTGTGCACTATATGCAGGGGTGGAAGATAACAAATTCATTAAACTGTACTTGTAATTGAGTTAATTCTATCATGAAACTCTTCCATATTCCCAATTGTCATAATCCACATTACAACACTGTTTTGTCTGCTCTGATTGGCCAAAGCTCAGAGAATGCAGACTGTGGTTTAGAATAACCCAATTCAATTTTACAGTTTGACTGATTAGGTTTCTTAACAAAAACAACAACAACAACAAAAATGTATATGAAATTGTGTGAAAAACTAGTAATTTGAGTAATACAGTTCATGCATACGTTTTACTAATGCGATTTTGGCAGCAGTGCTGTACTTTGACCACTGATGTGTTCTCGTGTTTAAAGTGAGGTGTGATGTTATGTAAGTGTTCGATGCTGAGCTTAAAGGTTGTTTCTGATCATGTTGCTGGACACACGGGCAACAGAACAGACACACGCAGGGGGAGGGGGGGGTTTTCTGGCGAGTGCAGCTGTCAGAATTTGTGAGAGACTGTGCCTTTACGTCTTATGCCTGTCACATGTTCACAGAGTTAAATTTAGGGCCAGAGTCCTCCTTCAGGTTATATTTACTGCGTTGGCCTGTCTTATGTATCCTGTCCCAAAATTGACCACATAGACAAAGGTTACCATTTGCAACAATACCCTTTGACCCATTGGTACTTTCTGTATATTTGTTATTTGAGGAGTTGTTATATAACAGACTTATGTATTATACATTTCTGAGGGGTAGAGCCAAAATTTCCCTTGTGTTGCAGGCAATAGGTGATCTTCTGCAGTCAAGGGGTCATGAAGTGGGCGTGACCACAGGACGGAAGCGCCGATGTGGCTGGTTGGATCTTGTTATTGTCAGATATGCTCACATGATAAATGGCTTCACTGCGTAAGTGAACAATAGAAAAAGCATAATAGAAAAAGTTGATTGTACATTTATGAACAGTGTATATACTTCTATACTTAAACTTACACTTATACTTACACTTTCTTCACAGCATCGCTATGACAAAACTTGACATTTTAGATGTGCTCGATGAAATCAAAGTGGGAGTTGCCTACAAACTAAATGGGAAAAGAATTCCCCACTTCCCTGGTACTCTAAATACAAATATTTCAGAAATCATATATGGTGTGTTTTGAAATATTTTAATATAGGTTAATATTAACTGTTTTATAGCGAATATGGATGTGTTGCAAAAAGTGGAGGTTGAATATGAAACTTTCCCTGGATGGAAGACTGATACATCTGCAGCCAGGAAGTGGGGTGACCTTCCTGCAAAGGCACAGAATTACATCCGATTCATCGAGAATCATATTGGAGTTCCAAGTATGTTTCTCATAACAATCTGCAAAGCGCTTGGTTTTCATTACTGTGACATTTGCTTCTCTTTTCAGTCAAATGGGTTGGAGTTGGGAAGTCCAGGGAGTGCATGATCCAGATGTTCTAGAAGACATCAGGGAATACTTCACCAAACACAAACAATAAAATCTGATAGAGAAAACATTTAAAGTGTTCTTTTTGAATACTGTATGAAAGTGTATAGAACATGACATCAGTTATCTTCACTCTTCATAGTCTGATACTTTAATGGATGTACTTAGACTATGTGTCAAAAACTATGTTTGCTAAACTAGGCAAGGCAGACAAGGCAAGTTTATTTGTACAGCACAATTCGTACACAAAATAATACAAACAAATCAAAGCATAAATAATCATAATCATAATTCAAAGTGAAAAGAGACGAGTGCAGAATAAAAAGGGTTCAGTCATATGCTTAGCTAAACAGAACCATTTGAGTCTAGATTTAAACATTGTCAAAGTAGGGGCTTGTCTCACAAGTTCAGGAAGACAGTTTCGGATTTTAGCTGAGTGCGAGATGGTTCATGAGGCTCCAACATGTGCGATACACTTTGATCCTAAGAGATGGAGAGACTTGTACACAGGAAGTTTTATGTTTGTAATTCCTGGTTCTACTCAGGACCCAAGCAGCAGTGTTCTGGGTGTACTGCAGCTGTCTTACAGCTAGTTTGGAAAGGCCAGTGAGCAGGCTTTTACAGAAGTCTAACCTGATTTCTAGCCTGATTTGAAGGTTTCACAGAGAGAGACTGGAATTGACTACACTTTCTCTTTGTTTCTGTGGGCCAAAGACAATAACTTCAACAAAAAGGGGTCCTAGAATTGACCCCTGAGGATCCCCACATGTCAGGGCCATGTAATCTGAGACAGTTTCCATTTTCAACAAAGTACTTCCTGTCTTTTAAATAGTATTTGAATCAGTTTAGTGAAGCACTAGAGATGCACACTCAGTCCTCTAGTCTCTGTACGAGGATCTCTTGATCACCATTGTCAAAAGCAGGACTTAAATTTAACAGGATCAAGACTGAGACTTTGCCTGCATCATTGTTATGCCTATGTCATTTGTCAAGTTGTGTCAAGTGCTGTGATTAGACCTAAAACCTGACTGGAAAACATCAAATGGGTTGTTTATTTGGACAACTTTTTCTAAGCATCCATCCATCTTCTTCCACTTATCCGAGGCCGGGTGGCGGGGGCAGCAGTCTAAGCAGGGGCTCCCAAGCTTCCCTTTTCCCAGCCACTTCCTCCAGCTCCTCCGGACGGACCCCGAGGCGTTCCCAGGCCAGCCGAGAGACATAGTCCCTCCAGCGTGTCCTGGGTCTTCCCCGGGGCCTCCTACCGGTGGGACATGCCCAGAACACCTCCCGAGGGAGGCGTCCAGGAGGCATCCGGACCAGACGCCCGAGCCACCTCAACTGGCTCCTCTCGACGTGGAGGAGCAGCGACTCTACTCCGAGCCCTTCCCGTGTTACCGAGCTCCTCACCCTATCTCTAAGGGAGCGCCCGGCCACTCTGAGAAGGAAACTCATTTCGGCCACTTGTATCCGCGATCTCGTTCTTTCGGTCATTACCCAGAGCGCATGACCATAGGTGAGGGTAGGAACATAGATTGACCGGTAAATCACAACGGTCCGATACAGCGACCGCATCACTGCCGACGCTGCACCGATCCGCCTGTCAATCTCACGCTCCATCCTCCCCTCACTCGTGAACAAGACCCCGAGATACTTGAACTCCTCCACTTGAGTTCTAAACAACTTTGGCTAAAAACTGCAAATTTGAGAACAGTTGGTAATTGTTCACTAGTGTGGCATCAAGAGTGTTCTTCTTGAGGAGAGTCTTGATGAGTGCAGTTTTCAAAGCTCTTGGGAATGTTCCAGATTGAAGTGACAAGTGTTAAATATGCGAGTGAGTGATGATAGCAAACTGTTGAGCACAGACTTCTGAAATCTAGTGGGTAACACATCAAGGCAGCATGTGGATGAACTGGTGACAATCTCTAGCACAGTTTTGTCAGTTACAGGTACAAAGTGACTCCGCTCTTAGTGATGAAGGTGGCTGTAGGGTTCTTATTTGCATTGTGGAACTCACAGCATTATTGATGCCCTGAACCTTGTCTTTAAAGAAAACTGCAAATTCATTGCGCTTAGATGTGGAAATTAGTTTTAATAGCAGCAGAGCTGCACAGTTACACGATTTTCTGTGTAAATAGGACACAAGAGTAATACCTCTCTGTTGTGCTTTTCTCTGTAAGTCTCATAATGAACATGGAGCTTTTACTTTCCAAATTTCGGTTCAGCCCTCAAGAGTCCTACCTTCATCGGAGCAAAGGTGTTGAGAACATTCAAAACTCTCAAAGTCCCAGAGTTCAACACATCATCAACATTGGAAAATTAGGAATTTTCAAGCTGCGACGGCTCATTTATTAAGAGTGCAAGGGGGGCGCTGCTCTCCCTAAAATTTCAAGAGATGAAAATCTCCATCAACATAATAACAATAAGAAGAAACTGTATGGTTTGCTCCTGAAATAAACTTATCAAGTCAAAACTTTGATCAAGCGTTGTGTCAGTTGCCAATTGTCCCTCCCAAATTCACTTTAACCTGAGATTGCTTGCTATTCGTTAGAAAGACCACTGAAACCACCCCCTAGATCAGGCGCCGGCAAAACAAGAGTCTATTAGGATTTGAAATAGTAATTTGTGGCCATACCAGCTTGTCAAAGCCTGATCCCGTGAGATCTCAGAAGCTAAGCAGGTTCAGGCTTGGTTAGTACTTGGATGGAGACCACTGGGAATTCAAGGCGCCACAGTGGGGCGTCAGTGGCAGAAACTGTCGTCGTGTCTTTAGGCAAGACACTTCACCCACATTGCCTAGTATGACAGTGATGTGTGCATGGCAGGACCACCTTGAAAAAGAGATTAGTAATCTCAATGGGACTTTCCTAGTTAAATAAAGGTTAATATCACTAATAAAAGATTTACATTGGCGCATTTAACTTCAGGCTGTGGGTGCATTACTTGCTGCCCAGACCAATGATATCACATTCTCTATTTATTTAGTAGAGTGTGACTGGACAACTATTCCAAATAGCCTGTCACTCACAGCTGCTCTCTCTGTCCCGCCCAGCCCTGCTAATGAATGGATAACTACAGAGTGTGATATACAGTTATGACGAGTTCAACTTCAGCCAAAGTACGTCTGAGGAGCCGTTTTAAGGAGTAATGTGTCTTCTCTTCAGTGGGACCCTTCTGCCAAGCAAGAAAAGCAGCATTAAGTTAAAATGAGTGCATCTGGCTGCGGTAATATCCTACGGCTCTTGATTCACACACTGGCTAATGGCGGCTAGCTACTTCCAGTTAAACTTCCACACAGGATAGCGGGAGGAGAGACCCAAAGCACCGGACACACTGACACAGACCGGGACCGCGGTATTGCCGCAGCCGGGGCACTCGCCGCTCGCTGCTCTATCCACCCCTGCCAACTCGTTTCTGGGCATAACAGTTTCACCCGTTGTAGAGCGCAGAGGGCTTAAATCTACCTGGTGCCCTAGTGCTAATATGGACTGGTGTAACAGATTTAACTGAGAAGTGAGATTAAGACTAGTTTTACAACCAGCTTGTGCAGTCAGCTCAGGACACCTGGACTTGGACCAGTTTCATCTCTTCATATTGGAGACAGAACCCACAGGACAGCGGATAGAAGATACTCTCTGCATCAATCCCCTGGAGACAGTAAGAAGGTTGTTTTTGTTAATTTGGGGCAAATCTGAGGACAAAGCTTCACAGGTAAATAGTGTTATAGTGTTAATAGTTAAATAGTGGTAAATGAGGTCGTGGTTGCACAGAGCTGCTCCGGTGTTCTGCCGTGTGCTGTAGGAGTGGCGCTGATGCCGTGTGTTTATGTTGTGGCCAGAGCCTTATATTGTAAGTTTGCTGACGTTGTTGGGGATGGTTGTGAGCGGCGTGTTATGTTGTGTGGTTAGGGCTGGGTGTGAGGGTGGATCAGATTGTGCTGCTGTAAACTTTGCACTTGGCTGTGCGTTGTGCTTTGATAGATATAGTTCAGCCAATACCATACAGTCTATGGCCAATACTGACTAAAATTATTAAAAATTTAAAAAAAAAAAAAATTTAATTACAAAATTTAAATTAAGTTTCTGGCATTTGTTATAATATTATATAGCCTATATATAATATATATATATTTATAATATATAAAAAATGTCATGGTGTATCTTTTCCATGAACAGTGCACCTGTATTATCATTTACTATGTGTCTCCTTCAAATACACAGACGGAAATGTCAAAGAAAACACAGAAATTATCAGAGAACACCGTAATGGGCAAGTCCAAAGTGTATTTTTTTGTATTTTATTTTGACTTCCATTAGTTGTGCTTCCACACAGCTATTCTTCCTGGAATCAAGGCCTCTATTGAGGATGGGCTTGCTGACATGTTGAGCCAGACCAAAATTTTTAAGGATAACACTGAGCTATTTAGCGTTTCTGTCACACACATTATTCACATGTACATTAAATCGCCTGTAATGACTAAACTATCATAGTCTGTGCATACAGCTGAAAGGATCTCAGTAAAATCAGCAATAAAACTTTTACAGTGTTGGGGAGGTTTGCATCTGACTAAGTAGAATATAGGTGATTGAATGGGGTGATTGTTTAAGCTCCATTTTTACGGAAACATAATCAAATGATGGAAACACTCCAAATGACAATCTGCAAGTAAAATTATCTTTTAAAATCTGCACACACAACATCAAACTTCAAATTTGAATCGTGTTTCAGATTCAAGTTTGAAGTTGACTCCACTAACAAACATAAAATCAAGTTAAAAGAATAAATATAATTATGAATAAAAAATATTTGTTAAATAAAGATCTGACATTGAGCATGGTTTAGATTAGTTTCAGTAGGACTGGATGTTATCCTCTTACCAGGAATGCTAAATTTCTCTGATCTGAGTCTACTTGTCCTATTGTTAACCAGTCTATGTGGTGTAGCTGCATATATAGCTCCATCACAGGACCCTAGCCTGATATTACCTTTACCATTACTATATGTCATGATAAAGGTAACTAATGTTAAGCTCATACATAAAGTACTTAAGAAAAATATTAACACATAGCATAGGCCTATTTGAATTGGACAAAGGCATTTGCTTTTGATTGTTTTAAACAGACCTATGTAATTTGATAATTTTCTTCTTCGAGCTGCATTGTGTAACTTTTCTGGTGGAGGGTCTGTCAAACATTTTTTCTCCATGAAGATGTTATTGCTTTGTCTGCTTTCTGTCATCATGGAGACCAAACCAAACCAAGTTACAGGTCAGATTTGTGGACAGGCAACCCCTATCCTAGGTATTTTTGAGCTATAAAAACCCCTGCAATTGAATAAATGAGACCTGTTCAATGTCAGTTGTGGAACATTCCTGGCAGTCGGTGATATATCCATAGAAGCAAGCAGCTGACGGACCCCGAAACAAAAAGTTACATGTTGCACCTTTAAGACAAGAATTCCGTATTTTCTGGGCGCTCTGAACGTAACCATTCCCCGCCTTAAAAGTCATGTGGTTTTGGCATCAACCGCGGATTGGCTGGAGAGTTCACGTGGTAATAAAACCGTCTTCCGATTGGCTCTCTGCTTTTGTCCTTGTATTTTTCCCGCACCAAAGCTGCATCAAACTAGTGTTCAACTGCGCAACAGAAGCTTTGGAGTCTGCGACCAAAATGCCGAAAAGAGCTTATCCTTTTGCCGAAAGCTTTTCTTCACAGTATAAAATTCATGTCGGGCAAAATGAGCTTTGTCAAAGCGGAGTCTTTGGGAACAAATACAGACAAGAAATCTACGGTAAGCACACGTGTAGCTGCATTAGCCTGTGTTTAGCTTCGGTAGCCCTTAGCACTGCTAATGTTTGTAGCGCTGCTTTTTTCCCAATTGATGTTGTTGCCGCAGCATTTAACTCTCTTCTTGGCAATAACTGTAGCTGAGTTATTTAACAGAAGACAATGTGAATAGGTTATAATAATTATGTTATTTGATAAAGCGCACTTTACTGTATTGGCTTATCAAAGGCTGCTTAACCACAGATCCCCCTTAGGCCAGACCATAGACAGCTCCCAGGCCACATACGACACTTGACTGACTGGCCCGTTAATCTAATTTGGATATATATCTAGATCTAGATCTAGATCTAGATAGTGAGAGTGAGAGTGTGAGTGTGAGAGAGAGTGTGAGAGAGAGAGTGTGAGAGAGAGAGTGTGAGAGAGTGTGAGTGTGAGAGAGTGTGAGTGTGAGAGAGTGTGAGAGAGAGAGTGTGAGTGTGAGTGTGAGTGAGAGAGAGAGAGTGTGAGAGAGTGTGAGAGAGAGAGAGTTTTGCATTTGCCCCGGCCCTCCACAGTAATTTCTGTTTCTCATGGAGAAAATAATTGCCCACCCTTGCCCTAGGCCAAGGTTCTAAACTAGTGCTTCTGCGCTAGATACATGTATGTTTTTGTTTACTTATTTTATTTGTACCCTCAGACAAAACAAAGAACCTGCTTTTTAACGGGGCCAAGGCGGTGATGGGCAAAATATGGACTGGAGAGGATAAGTGCACAGCCCAAAAGCTCTCTGAAGCTGAAGAGACCACTGCCACTAGCCAGTTCTTGCTGAAGGGACAGACTCTCATTGGACAAGATGGGAAGCTAACAAAGGGAATGTGTGCAAAAGGTGAGTACGTTGATTAATTTAACTCTTACATGCAAATAATAATATCCTTTATTTCAGTCTGTCCAGTCTGCTGTGCATCTGGACAGACATAATCAATCTATTTACTCCATACTCCTAAAACAAAACAAAAAAACAATAGTGATCAGCTGTATGCAAAGAGGTTTGAAAGCACCCATCAATGAGCTGAATGATTATGCTCAAATGACATAGGCACAGTTCACACTTAGTGTAGTCCAATAGAGCTAGCTAACAAACAGGGTTTTACAGACAAACATGAGGCTTTACACAGACTACCATCATTTCAGCTTTTATCTGGGGCATCCATGTCAAGTAAAAGTCAATCAAACTGATAAACCAGTAAATAAGAATTCACTTGTGGACAGTTTTGCATCTCATCTTTATTTTGCTTGGCAAATTGAAAAGATGTCTAAGCCTCTTTTTTTTTTTAATGTCTGTATTCCTTCATCTCATTTCCCCCGGGACTGTCTGACAGACATGACTGATGCTCTGTGCTGGCTTCATATGTTTCTTAGAATCTGCCATTGCTTTTTGATGACAGACCTACTACTTTGCACACAACACATTTGGACATGATACAGGGTTATCAATTTAAATTGTACGCCACTAGATGGCACCAAAGTGTTATATAGACTGGTTACCTCCTAGTGCTGAGGATAGAGCCTCATGTTGATGACCCTATGTGATCTGTGTTTAGGTCTGTCCAGTGGAGTGACAAACTGCTGTGTGTGTCTGAAAAGCCAGGGCACACAGACGCTATGCTCCCAGTGTGACCGTGCAGCCTGCTCCTCCTGCACCAGGCAGTGCTCCTGCTGTAACAGCTCCTGCTGCTCCGTTTGCACAACTATAGAGTAAGTTTATTTTGCTGAAACTGTTGGTTTTGACTCTGTTTATTATTATTATTATTATTATATTATGTTTTCAATTGAATTATTTCATCAAATGGTAATTACTATGTCAAGTTCTCTAACTCCCTCCCTTTTTCAGTTACAGTGGCAGATATGATGAAGTAATATGCTGTGGCTGCTCGACGTGAAGGAAAACCAAAGGAAAAGACCATGATACTTGAACATTTGTAGTGCTTAATGAGTTATAATTATGACTGCTTTTTATACTCGCCACTATTGATATGTAATGCAAATGACACTGTATATATTTCCTGTACATTTTCTTTGTCAAATCAAATAAATTCAAATTTATGTATTTAAAATATTTCAGTATTTTTGATTTCTCTATCATCCTGCAAGGTGGTCTAATGTGGCCTATAAGGTCAGCAGAGACATTCATGTGTTCATTTTGGCCCACTGAGGAAAACTTAGGCTCACTTATGACACTACTTTACACTGCGCCCAAATGTCCAAGCTCACTTAAAACCTAGTCTGCAGCTACTGTCTCAGTTCGAAGATAGATGACCTCAACCTTATAAACGTGCGTTTTTGCCTGTCAGCAGAGGGCAGCATACACCAGAACTTCAATAGCCTAACGCCACAGTGACTACATTTTCTGTATGGAATGAACTTGATTTACATGTCGAAACTGCTCTTTGGCACTTAAGGACACTTTACCCCTTTATTTACAGTAGCCTATGTAAGAGGAATGTTGTCTCTGACGCATAATTAAATTGCAATCTTTTTTAACCTTGAGATTCTGCTATTGAATTTATTAAAACGGCCCCCAGAGGTTTTACATGATTGGGCCTCGGCGGCAGCAGACTCTTTGGCCAACTTACACCCTTCTGCTTTGGGTAACCTTGACGCTGTCTTCACTTTCTGTTGACTCACTGTATCACTATTGGCTGCAGGCTCAGGTATTGTATGTATAATGAAAGTTTTTAGCTCTTGGTACTGTAGGTATCCCTGCTGTCACATTGTGATATTGCTACATTTGCCTACATTATACAGCATCTGTGTCAGAAATGGATGTAAACATTGTTCTTTCTTCGGTAGTTTCTTCGTTCTCGTGAACAGACGACTGCTGGTTGTTTGATAGCAACTCGAAATTATGTATTGCATAGAAAAGAAGATCTACACTATTGTGTAGCTATAGGCCCTATTTCAATCGTCAAGTAACTTCACACTTTTTTCAAGTTTTTATTATTTTGTTTTCTGAGGAGAGTGTACAAGCTTGCTGTTTTGCAAAACACCTTATTATATAATATCATATGTATTGGTTGATCACAAGCTAGTATAATCTTTGTGCCTGTCCCAAACCCAGGTTTTACTTTTTATGATGAAGAAAAAGTACTGACAGTTTTTCATTGAGTTATATGCCATATTTTTCATATTTGCCAAAATTATATTATTTCTGGGAAATATATATTTTAACAGGGACAAACTGACCTGTCGTTGCCATGCAACGTTGTATTTAACAGTGCTAATGTAAACTAAATATCTACATTAGATTTCATCCATTTCAATTGTTATGTCCACAATTCCCACTTGCATAATGCTTTCATGCCAGAAAAAGTTAATAAATTATTAAGTTAAAAGGCCAGAGCAGCTCTTCACAGCTTTCTCCTCTGCTCACTTAACTGTGCAAAGATGTGTTTATCTGTGTATCTTCAAAACAGGAGGCTGCAGCTGTTGTTGTTTTCAGCACATCTCCATTCGAGACACCCAGAGGAGAGACAGAGGGGTCACGCTACGCCCTTTTCCACCGAGCGCTCCTCTCCTCCTGTAACATGTATATGCCTGGGTGTGTGTGTGAGAGAGAAGAAAGGAGAAGCAAAAGAAAAGAGGGGGCCACATCGTCACCCACTGAGCCCCAGACAGCACCAACTGCAGTGGGCCAGCGGGGGCACGTGGCTTTGTCTTTGGCCCATTCTTTTGGGGACCAGCTGTGGTCTGAGTGCGCCGTGCAAGTGTCGGGCCCAATGATGCTGCTGCTATAAATATGCGTCAACGAGTGTGAGTAAGTGACAGCTGTACAGTGGACCAAGGACACACTGTCTTGGCACTGTCAGGGAGAGCCACTCCAAAAAAGGCAAGCCCTGTGTGTGTGTGTGTGTGTGTGTGTGTATGAGTGAGAGAGACCACTAGTTGATATGTGCATATGCAACAATCAATATAGTAGGCCTATAATGTAATACAGTCTATGTAATTAAACTAACCAGACTTTTATAGTAAAATGTACAAAGGAAAGGAAATATTCTATTATATTTTACCCAAAAATTGTCAGTGCCATTTTGGCAATTTTAAATTTGATAGTCGTAAGTTACACACCTCAAACTCATTAAGGGAATAGCAAGAAAATATTTAACAGTTAACAATAGATTATTTAAGAAGCAACACACTTATATTGGACTGCTATTGCTACTTTATTTAGATTTAATATTGGGCCAACTTTTTTCTGATAGGGATTGCATGTGTGGATGTCAATAGCTTAACCCAACAGTCTTTCCTGAAAGTCAAAAGGAGTAAGTGGATGTTAAGTGTATGCACGGCTGTTCATATGAAGAGGGCCAAAACAACCTGTGCATGTGTGTTTTCTGTACACAAGTGTGCGCATGTGTTTCCTCTGCCCTTTTCAAGTGTGACCACCTGTCTTTTGTTAAGAAATAAATAAATAAACACCGGCCACACACCAGCTGTCCCTGGCAGTCCACTCCATCCCACCCAAACCACCCCCCTCGGAGGTCAAGGGCTCCCACCGCTGGCCTTGTTCTTGAGGTGCTTGGACACTCTCAACTTTTCCTGTCCTTACCTCTCAACTTCTATACAAGTACCTCCAAGTCTGAAAGCCAAACATGAGCAGCTCACGGTGGAATGTTTTATTACACCATCGGGTTACACACTGCACACATCTACTCGTCACCCTGCAGCTAAGCCCTATCACATGGCCTTGCTTTTTTTCCCATGTAAGAAATGCGCTTGGATCCCATTGGGGGCAGATGTGAAATGTTGCTGCCATTGTGCTGTAACTGTTGTTGCCTATGTGGATGGGCCCTTATTACGCTGAATGATCTTGGGAGGACATTGTTTTCTTTCTGTTCCAGCAGCCTGACCGACCAGCGCCGCCGTGTAGTCTGTTTGTGCATAAAAGTACGTGCCGGGGAGCTGGGGGCCAGACAATAGCCTGGCTTGAGCTACTACCCACGCACACAATGAGAGAGGCAGGGATGAGGCTGAGGTTCTGGGGGCCTTACTTTTTGAAGGGGGTTAGACTTTTGGGGGGTAGGGGTAGTTAGGGATGTGTGGCCCTCTTCTCTATATGGTGTTCCCAGAAGTAGGGGTGAGCTGGGGTACTGGAGGGGGGAGGGTGGTGGGAACACGAGAACATCCCTATTGGGCTCACGTCTCAGAGCAGCTGGATTGCTTTTATGGTGCAAGCGGGGAAATAATTAAAACTTCTCTCTATTGTAAATGTCCAGTGAATTGGCATTAACACCCCCCACAATTAGACACACATATTTGGGGGGATTGTTTACCAGTAAACAATAGTGGATGAAGGAAATACAAACATTTGATGGTAGTTAGATCAAATAAGGGTTAGGGTTTATCTCTATGTTGAATATTGGCAACAGGCTCTGGACAATGGGGGCCCATCCCTGGAATTGTGCTGTCCTTGAGTTAATGTTTTCAGTGGGACAGGGCCTGTAAAACCAGAAGTATTATCACATTGTGTTGTCTGTGTACACACTGCAGAGCTGCCTACACATGCCGTCTGGATCACTGGAGTTGCTATGTCTAAGAAGATACTAATACTTCGCAATAACTTTTACAATTATGTAAGAAAATGATATGCGTTGTTGAATAAATAACACAAAGTACACAGGTTATTCCATTTAATTCTATGCATTTAATGACTAAATCAAGATTGTCACATATCCACAGCACACACACAAGCACACTCCAAAGAAAAGCACATACGGTTAAAAGTAAAATGCCACTAAGCAATGTCAATTCTGCATAAAGATTGTCCTCTAAATCTCTACAACACTAACACTGAAGCAATTGATTACTATAAAATAGACTTTTCTTATTTAAAAAATTATATTAAATTCTAATGGCACTTCTACAAATTCTATTAAAAGATTTTTTGTTGGACATTTCAAAGTATTCTTTTTTCACCTCCAATCAAATTACTCAGTCAAATGTTGCACAAGAAGCAATGATGTAATAAATATTTCATGATTATACACAATTTCACAGTTGTAACCTGCAGAGGACATTATTCCAGTATAAAGTGTAAAGATTGATACAGCATGGACCAGGCCCTCCGATTACAATCTCGAAGTTCACATTCAACAAAAACATTAGCTGAGGAACTGAATGCTCCCAGTAGTATAGACTTGAAAACAAATAAAAACAATTAAAATGCTTGTCAAACAAAGAAAACAATGGTCAAATCATTGTGTAATCTCTTCAAAAGCAGCAAAATGCCAAACTCTACATATGTCCGGATTCACATATTGATATGATAGAATTGTTTTAACTTCATGGGTCACTTCTAGTTGCAGTCAGTGAAAGGGAAATAGAAGGGCTTCTCCGGATACAACACCTGCTTATGTTTCTACAACAAGGCACGTGTGGTGACCATCCTGGAGGTATAAATAAGAACGGACCACTTATCAAATAGTTACACATTATTAGTTCACTACCTTTTTACAAATGTACACAAAACTTTCACCACTATAAAAAACTACATTCTTATTTGTTGTGATTTAAATAGAACAATGATTGACTAAAATTAATCGAGCTTAAAAGGCATTATCACCAGTGTTGTGAAAATTACGAAAACAAGAAGCATTGAAAACTCTGTCTAGATGAATGTGCAAGGTAATGTATGTCATCTCCGTAGAAACAATGCAAGTTTATCTCCGTCATGCTTGAATAATAGAGGAGGGGTGGGGGTTATTCTTTGATGCTTTCAAACAATACACCTGTTTACAGTCTCCTTGGTCTCCCTTTGCTTAAATACATTTCTCACATTCCAATGGCTCCATTCAATACAGAAAAGTGCAAAGAGAGAGGGAGAACATTTCTTCTTTCTTTTTTTCTACCCCTACAGCTACAGCAGAAGTGATACACAATGATCCCTTGAGAACTACCTGGGACTTTGAGGGAGGGTGGTGGCAACAATGGCCCGTATTGTCCCAGTTCTATAGGTATCCAGTGGCGATCGGTGTGGCTGTGCTTGTGAACAACTGTTTCCTGTGACAGAACAGTGCTCATTCTTTTGATTTGTAATGACGGCGACGTCCAAGCGACGTTCAAATTTTACAAAAAGAAAACAGTCAGCTGGGAAGACACATTAAGAAAACTGCAGTCTCCGAAGAAGACATCGTACATGTTGTTGTAACATGGAAAACAAACAGCTCCATAAATAAAGAATATATATTTACATTAAATATACAAATTGTACGAAATAGCAGCCTAGGCAATAGTGTTGAAACTATATGCATGCTAAAAACAAGTGCTTCTCTATGTCCTGTGTGAAAAAGCTCCCATTCTCTCAAGGGTTTTCTACACAGCATATTAAAATACAGTAACTGGATTTGCACAGAGAAAATAGACAGCCCCAATACCAGTTAATGAGTACCAAGTTAGCGGTCAAGACGCATTATCTTTTAAAGAAATAAGAACTAGACTAAGAGTAAACCCTGAACCAAGTCAAACTAATAAATAAATTCTGATCAAGTGTTCTCAGGAAGATTAGACACATTTCAAACACTTAGTGCTACACACCAGGAAGAATCCACACAGCATCTGAAAATCACCTAGCACAAGAGTCTCTCACCGGCAGCATCAGCAAAGACGCCCAGTTTATCAGTAGTTACTTAACACATTCAGCTAGAATTTATTTAAGGGTTAATTCAAAGGAAAAATTGTAGATTTCAAATATTCTATGGCACTTGGAGCAAAGCTTTGATTTCTTGAGACAGCGCATAATCCTTCAGTTTTAGTCTCTTGGGCTTGTTCTAAATAAAACTGGTGCCACACCAGGACAAAGCCACTTAACCTGGAAGCATTTAATACATTCTTAAAATTCTCAAAGACACTTCAAGGTCAATTGGCACTCCAGAGGAGACGGTTAACCCTCCTGGTTCAAATTTAAAGTTAAATTTGATAAGCAGCCATAGAAGTAAGTACTCTAGGTGGATGTGTAGGCGCCAGTATTAGCAGACATTATCCTTCTTACAATGAATCCGATTTGATGAGTAGAAAACCATTTCAGCAAAATGCAGGAGCAACTAAAAAGCTTTAAAAGGGGAAATAATTTCTTTTTAAAACCTTAAATATGCATCTTACTTCGTTCAGTTCCCATAATTCAAAAAACAAAATCCTTCATGTTTTTTCCAGTGGTCAGACTTCATAAGTTTTGCTGCCAAGCGATTTGAATTTTCTCAGAACAGTTTGAAAAATAAATAAATAATAATATTATTATTAATAAAATAATGATGGCGTCAAAAATCATATTGCTACTTGTGGACGGTAAAATCTCCCATAAACATGAAGTCTTACTTTGACGATTGCATTAGTCTACAGTGTTATTATCATATCCAACTATTACAATAAGGATGCCTTCCTTTTTACAAATAAACTTAGATAAGCTCAACAGGGTTGACACCAACAACACAAACAAGTGCATCATCTGATTTGTTCAACACAGACATGAATCCAGCTCTGAATTTCACAGCACTCATGTTGTTCATAACAGTCTGTGTGCCTTCTGACCACTAGTGCCACCATGACACAGCTCAGCAAGAAATCTTTAGAGTTGCTACATCTTTAATATGATCCAGTAAACTGTGAGTATGCTGTGGAAGTTGTTCAGTAGTACTGACTGGATGAAGAGGCTTTTGTAATGGCACTAGAGAGAGGCATTTATCCAATGGCAAGAGTTTTAACAAGGCCACAATGAAACTTCCTGATGTGGCGGTACAAGTCCCCGGACTGTGTGAAGCGGCGCTCGCACCATTTGCAGGCGTGGGGCTTCTCGCGCGTGTGCACCACTGCGTGCCGACTCAAGTTATGGGAGTACTGAAAGCTCTTCCCACACTGGCCGCAGGTGTAGGGCTTCTCGCCAGAGTGGGTGCGCTCGTGCCGCTTGAGCGTGTACATGCAGGAGAAGGTCTTGTTACACTGCATGCAGGTGGGGACAGAACCGTCGGGGGAGAGCTTGGAGCGAGGCCCATCCTTCTCGCGGAAGTGGGAGCTGAGGTGCAGTTGCAGAACATGGGGGCTGGGGAACACTTTGCTGCACAGGGGACAGACACACACCTGTTGGCCCGGTGGCAGAAGCACCCCGCTGGAAGTGGAGATGTCAGAAGAGGCCAGGTCGTCCTCTTCTTCCTCCTCACTGTCCCCCAACAGTCGGCCCCTCCTCTCCTCCAGTTCGCGGCCCGGGGCCCCTCTCCCCCCACACGCCTCCCCCTCATCGTCCATCAGGTCCTCCTCTTGGGAGAGCAGGACGGCCGTGGAGCCGTTGTTGCCTGGGAAGAGGGCAGCGAACCCTGTCACCACCGAGCTCCTGGCACTATTCCCAAAGCGCTGGCTCTCAGGGCTCATGGGCTCACTGTCCTCCTGCTCTGACAGCAAGTCGTGTTCGTCTTTAACAAGTGGCTCAGTGCCCTGCTGCTGGCTGTCGAGGGCCAGCTGTCCCGAGACGTAGGAGGGGTGTAAGGGATCTTTGCTAGACAGAGGCTTGAGAGACAAATCCAGTGCACAGTCCATGTCATTTGAAGCCCGGGACCTCTGGGACAGCGATACGGTGGAACTACTGACATCAGCTTTTGTTTTTCCAGCTGTTGGGTGGCAGGGCTCGGCCTCTGCTGACACATAATTGACACCTACAAGATCCGGGGACCTGCCAGAGTGACCGTTTGCCTTCTGCTTGCCCTGTGTAGGCCTGTCACAGTCAGTGACAGGCAGCTTGACTTCGCTGTTGTCCATGTCAAAGTCTTGTGCTGCGGGTGCCCTCAGAGCCCCCTGAGACAGAGCATGTATCTGTCGCCGCACGAGCTGCTTACTGTGCAGCTCACTGTCTGAGGAGTTCTCTCTGTCCAGACAGCTCAGGCCCAGGCCCTCACCCATTTTCTCCTCCAGGCACAGCAGCTCCTTATCTTTGAGCTTGCCTTTACACACTTTGACGATGTCGTACATGTGGAGGTAACTCGCCGCTGCCAACACATCCTCCACAGGCAGAGTGCTGAACTCTAACTTTCCCTCATACATAAATTCAAGGAGCAGACTGAAAGCCGGGGCTGTCACAATGTCACTGTTGAGATGCACAACGTCCCTTTTGTCTAGCTCGTCCCTGTAGAAGAGATGGAAGTACATGCTGCAGGAGGCCAGCACTGCCCTGTGCGCTTTGAATCGAGCCTCTCCGACAAGAACAGTGCAGTCACAGAGGAAACCTTGGTGACGCTGCTGACTCAGACATTGCAGCAACTGGCGGCTATGGTCCGGGAACTCCATTCTTCCTTCATAACCTGAGGAAAACAGGAAAAACAGGATACTAGATAAAGTCAAAGAAGCCATGTAAAGGGCACTGTACACATGTGGGAGACAAAACAGCTCCATCTTTAGAAATGCCATAACTTTTAATATTAGGTGTATTAAAAGTACAAAAAGACAACAAATTAACACTGACGAATTAGTTGGCAAGTGTACTCTGAATTTTTTAAATGAATAAAGTAATTTTTCCAGAGGTTTCAGGACACACAATGCTGCGCTCACCCATGTATTACAGCGTTACCGACCCATGTATTACAGCGTAAGCGGATCCACTCTCCCCGAGGTCTCCCAACAAGAGTAGCGTTTGTTCCTTGTCCGTACTTTTTCTGAGCGAAGAGAAACGAAAGACACGCACGGGCACGTTTCTTTGCGCACACATTCACAGCCCTGATGTTTACAGAGCAAGCACCGAGCGACACTGGAAACGCCAGGACTGGTCCGTCGAGAAGGAAAACACGGAAAGCTAACGTGTAAAAAATAAGAGCAGTGCGGAGTGAGTAAACTGGCGCTCTGTTTGCTAATTACACTGCAAGCTGTGGAGTCAGCTGCTCTGACATCACCGCAATGGAAACGCTACCTCCAGCTGTGCTCCCCTTTATGCCATATGTTAACTTAGGGCTATAAGCGCTCAAAAACACCCAGAAAAGAATAGGCAGTGGTTTGAAGCCACATTTCTCCGGGTTTAAACTTTTCAAAATAGTATTCGCAGAACTCGTGCGTAAAACGGCTAATATATTAAAATTGCTATAAACGGCTGGTACAAAGTTGCCAAATTCGCACATTAACTACAGTTGGGCTTGTGTGGGTGTGTTTGGATTTCCAAAGTGCCCTACATAAAGATCACAGTAAAAGTGAGCCATGTCCGTGTTGGGAAACGCAAGCCTTTTAAACAGCGGAGGAACTCATTGAACGAAACGGCGAAAGAAGGGACAGACTTTAACTTTACGCACACATAAATAAAACGAGAAAAGCAGAAAAGCACTTACATTTGTTCCCTCTAAACTTTGTCGAATTATCTTTTTAACACCGTTTTTCTTTCATGATGGGTGGCCAGATGTTTCGCTTCTCCTGCTCTTGTCTTGAGCTTCGGTTCCGACCCTGGCAAGGCAGGCTGCACTCGGCGCTGCTGTGTCAAGCAGGTTCATAATGGCACAAGTCTCGCGATATGCCCCCTCCTCCTCTCCACCTCTTTTTCATTGCCAGTGGCCACAGTAACTTTGCACTACTCTGAGGATTCACACAGCGGCAGCAAGTAGCAACTGAGTGCCCTGCCAGTTAGCTTATTAAAACACCTGCAAAGACCTGCTTCTCTTTGCCTTCACAGCACATTATGGTTGTTCCGGTGTATTAGCACATGGACACAGGCCTGCCTAAAAAGTGGGCTGTACTGCTTTATTCTAATTGACTTACCCTTCTTCTAACGCAAATCAAGAAGAAATACATAGAGAGACGTTTGATATTTTTTTTATTAGTATTTTATTTCTTTTCTTTTTTTTTTTTTTTTTTTTTGTTAAATATAATGGATACAGCATGGTTCCAAAATAAATTTTAGGTACCATGTAGTTTCATTCTGTTCCTATGCTATCACTGTGCTATCAAGGAAAGTGCAACGGAAGACCTTGTTTTAAAGTAAATTAAACTGTAACAGTAGAATAATGTTATTAAGGTAGTTTCAAGCGCCTTTTAATGACTGTCAGTGGCCTGTATTGTGGATTTGTTGGTTGGGGCTGGCATATAGTTGAGAGGCAGGGGCTGGAGGTTGCAGCTGCTCCCCTCTCTGCACCCCAACGCCCCTCCCAACTGCCTGGGTCACCTTTGCCCTGTGTTCCAGCTGTCGTGTGTTTTGAAAAGGCCATTTGCAGCTCCTTACAGCCCCATGACACAGAACGGAATGAGCAGTGTGACAGGAGACGCCAACCACTGGTCCAAGGGGCCACTGGCTGAAATTCTTATCCGCTGACTCCTATGTCACTTATAGATTGGCCATCACCAGTGAGATTTCCTGCTCTATTTTTATGTTATAGTTGTTTTGATGCTGAAGTATATGTTGGTGGCACATGAGAGGCATTTTCTTGTTGGCCCAATGGTATATGATCCACAGCGAGCAGAGAACTGGATGAGAATAGGAGCAGCGCTGTGTGTTCCTGTGCTGGCAGTGGTATAGGCGCCGTGCAGTAGCGGAGGGGCTTGTGTTCACAGGGTAAGACAAAGCAGTGGTTGTGCCTGGGGACCGTGGCCTCAGAGGCTCAGTGCTGTGAAGGTTCTCACACAGAGAAAAGATAGAGGGAGAGAGAGAAAGAGAAAAAACACTTCCTGAAGCTTCATTCTTCCTCTCTGCAATCATCAATGGCATTCTCCCCCTGACCCACTCCTCTCACCGACAAACAAAAGGACTCGCATTCCAGTGAAGCCTGACCGGCCAACCAACCAGCCAGTGCTCGGCCTCAGCACATCACTCTTCTGCTGGGCCAGTCTGTGCTGCTCAAGCCAATGTCCCTCACACACCTGATGCACGAACCACACATCTTTATAATGCAGCTTTACTTTCAGTTGGATGACCCCAGGAACATTACCATGGCCGGTCAATATCAGATAACTAAAATAATCAGATAAATAAGTAATTAGAATTGTTTATATGCACAAAATAAATCGGATCATCAAAAACACTGGGTGACATTGTGCAAGTTCATCTGTGGAGTAAAGAAGACAAGGTACAATACATTTTAAAATGGCTCTCAATGTCTCAGATGTCTTTTAATCTTTATAATTTTCTCTCAGTTTTGGTCTCTACTCCATTAGTTTGACCTTTTTTGCATTTTCTTTGTCATAACATGCACAGGTTAGAAAGACATCAGATTACTCAGATAAGAAGTAACTGTTAACATTTTAACAGTTGGATAACTCCATATATCAGATAATGATCAAAGAAATGAGGTGTGTACATTAGTAAACTTGTAAACTTTTAAACACTATGGATTTAAATGTGTTCAATTCAAATAAATGCAATTAATATATTATAGGCCTAAACTTGTTTTTACACTTGTGTTTTTCTTAAGGTTTATGTGCGGTAAATAGAAGCAGACATAGACTCTGGGAAAAGACATAGACTCTGGGAAAAGATGTGACAGTACAAGCATTGCACTGCAGTTGCTTGGAGATTCAGAGGCGATGAAAGCCCCCACTTCCTGGTATGGTGGTCCTTATCCAATTCAGCTTTACATGTTCTGTGATATATTTGCAGGTAGAAATTAGCTATTGATTAAAATGCAATGAACCTGCAGCTACTGCCCTTACATGAATGTTACAATAATAATAAAACAAAACTGAAATCCAGTTCTAGTCATTCACGTTAAGGAACTGTTCAAAAGAGCAGACTCGCTCACTAACATCACATCACTAGTAATATTTATTTCATAACACCTGTTCAGAGACTACAGGTGTTAATTTGCATTTGTCCTATTACCTGGCAAAAGCATCTTTCCTTTGGCTTTGTCTAGGTCTTGTACTATACAAATAAAAGTATACCATAGTATTTGTATTGAAAATAAACTGCCTGTGACTGAATGCTATGATTGTGTCTGAGATTATGTGTTTACTGTAATATGGAAAGGCTACGGTTCATTTGATACTGAGGGTTCCTGACTCTTTTTAACAAGCTTCTTGGCCTGTCCATACCTGCCCCACAACTGGTTTAACTCCTGCCTCTCCAGCTTTTGTACTTTTGAATGTTGATCATCAGTAGAAGCATTCTTAAATTAACACTGATATATGTGTAATGATCCCCAAAGGATCTTGTGTTTCCATTCATTAGAAAACTTATTACTTTACATAGCACTTGTAATATATCCAGCTCCATTTTTAATGCCATGTGGGAATCTACAAATACACACAGGAATTCATTTTAGATTTTTGCCTCTTTCTGATCCTGAACTTTACCCTTAGTTAATGTGCCTTTAAATGCCAACTGTATTAAACCTACATCCATATAATGAAGAAAGCTAGCATCAGCATACGTTGGCAATGTTTTACAATTAGATGTCCCTATAAAATATATCTCCATAAATCAAATTACCACTGTGTGCTGACAAACGAGAAAAGGACGTGAGCATTGCACCATGCATCCTGGACAGCACTTAGGTCTACCTGTTAAAATGTAAAAAATGATTTTAATATAATTTCCCTGGAGTTACAAGCAAAGTGACTTCTAGCATTATTCCCCTCTCTTCCATCATAGCCAAATAATAACAGATGTCTAGTAACACTATTAACCCATAAAACAAAAGCAAAACTGTGAAACACTGCAAAGCCCCAATAAAAGTCAAATTGAAAGAATCTACAGTTTTGGTCACTTAATATGATTAGGGTTGGAAATTACCTTATTTCTCTTTTAGTATTATAAGCTATTTATGTATGTTTATTTATGTATTTAAAACAAGAACAGTGCACAGAAGACACTGAATACAGAATCAAAATTGAGGTTGTTGGCAACTGAATAAAACAATAGATAGATTAGATCAAGGCCTATTTCAGGAAGTTGAAAACATTATTGACTTTCATTTTAGACCAGATGTTCCTCATGCGCACCTAACAGTGGGCTTTCCATGCCAGCCAGCCCCCTTATGGAAACCACCGGCACAGATAAAACAGCCCAGGGTTCAGCGAGGCCATGCAGGATTAGCTCCACTGTACACACTGTTGTACACATTGCTGGATTTTTTCAATGGGAGCCGTGCTGCGCCTGTGGTGTGGATAAAGGGTCGGCGCTAGGACCCGGGAGAGACGCGCTGCCACAGAGGCATTGCAGACAGCGCGTTTGGGAGGTGTAGTGGAAGAAAGGCAAGAGAGAAACGGAGTAAATGAGAGCACTTTTGTCCAGATTGTTGAAGGACTTATCTACGTAAAATACCGCCGAAACAGCTCACTATAATGACACGGACACGTTATTGAAAGGCCCGTCCAGGTAAACGTCCGCGTTTCCTCCGCATACTACAAGAGATCGACAACTAAGACAGGGTAGGTCCCCATTGTACTTAACATGGGATGCGGTTATTCTCACCCAAGCTGCCCTGCTAGGCCCCATATCCTTTTCTGCCGCTAAATGCAAACCTGACATGAGGTACTTTCCGAACTTGACACTAAAAGTTACTTCGCAGGCCACACGGGCGCATTGAAAGTGTGTAACAAAGCCTAGCGCATAGCAGCCTTTTCACAAACAAACTGTGTCTTGACTCCTCAGCATGTTAACCATTCATTTTTGACAATGACCAGTTTGGAGACTGACTGAATATCTGTAGCCGTGGTGGTGCAAACAGCTCACCTCTACTGGAAACATATTTGAGCTGTTATGACCAGGGGGCAAATGAAAACAAATGAGCTCCACAAGCACCTCATTCATTGTTATGGGCCTAACAATCTTTGCTTACCTGTTTGCTTGTGTGGCTCTGTGATGCTAATGTAATGGTGCCCCCACACCTGTTTAAGTAACTTTTATTTATATTTACACTTCCTGTTCATGATTTTCTTCAGAAATATCCGTAGTTTACTTTCATTTGTTTATCTAGCCTACATTATGGTATGCAGCAGAAATGATGATGCTTCTGTAAACACTGCAGCAATTACAACTCTTAAAGCAAGATTTGGGCCATTTCTTATTTCTAGAGACCTACATAGATGCAAAGAGTACTTGTCTCCAGGCATTTTGTATTTGAAACTTGAGTGTCAATGTGTTTTGGTCATGGGACTACTTTTGTCTACTGTGTCAATGCAGGGCGACTTGGCATGTGATCCAGAGAAGACTCAACAGGCTGGCGTAATGACTTGCTTGCTCTCCTTGTTCTATTTAGAAACTACCACCTCCTGCCCAATCCCCTCACAGGCCCATTGACGCAAATGTGCCACCAGTTACGTCCAGAATCCAAGGAATGTTGTTTGAAAATGTGTCCCTCTACACAAGGGTTTTTGTGCCCAATATTCACATGTAAACAATGTTGTCACAGAGAAGGATGTACTTCAAAGGTTATCATCTCAGCATCACATGAGCGTGTCGTAAAACTGCAGCCATCATAAATACATTTTGCATTAATGTGTACTTTCTCTTGAAGACTTGAGCAGGCAAATTGTGTACGCTAAATCGGCGTGTATTGTAGTGAAAATAATGTTGCTAATGCTACATGCCCATATGTGGTTAACTGACTAAACAACAAACCCATAGTTTTTATACACCATGGTGAGTCATTGTTGTTCAACATTCAAGGTTACTCTAGCAGCTACAGCTATGAGCAGAATTCTTATCATTAGTGAAGTGTTTTCAGGGAACTTAAAAGGGGAACTTGGCATCGTTTCATAGATACTCATACTACTTCCATTGTGATATTAAAACAGGTTTAAATCCTGACTGTAAGTGAGCCTTATTTGACCATGACCCAACCTTACTACAGTATAATGTGGACTGACTTTGCTCTCCAGTGTTTACTTATCTGGTAGCAGCTGAGTTGTATATTGATCTGTGATGGAGGAAGTGGTTGGTGATGTGGCTCAGAATCTGACTCTACTGCCTGCTGTAAACACATGGCTCTAGCCTGGTGACAAGCTCAATGTGTGGCGTCTTTTCTGCATGACACTGATTTGCATTGAATGGACCAGCCCCAGAGCCACAGTACACAGATGAATGATTGAAGTGGCAGTGACAGTGGGCCGGGCGGCCGGACCATGTGACCCACTCGCTGTCAGGGTACTGGGTTCATTCAGTGGCTGCAGCGCTGGCAGAAGCCCAGCTCTTCCACTCAAGCCGCAGTGGCAACAGGTCTTTGCCATTAAAACAGCAGCGCTCTGTTGTGGCTCCAGAGCCGCTCTGCATGTGCTGTGCTCTCAGTTTGTTTGTGTGATGTGTCCAGTGTGTATTTAATGTGTGTATTTATGTGTGTAACCCTGTGTCAGTAAGGACACGCAAAATGCCACAGGTCTCCTGCAGTTTGTATGATTTTTAAGTCCCTCTTGAATGTGTGTTTTTTCAAGAACTCATCACTCTCCCTGCACTTTGGTTTGACACAAGCACATGCAGTAAAGATGATAAACTTGATTCACTAGAAAAATGGGAATAGATTTTTAGTAAGTGATCTGCCGTGCAGTACATGGCATCTTGTGATGTGTATTTGTGCCTGGGGCCCACTGATATGACTTGTGAGCTGTCGATAGTCCCATCCACTTCCTGTTGTTGTCCTAGCGGTGTGCTGGATGAGCAGACACAGCCCTGTTATGATGGCCTTACTGCGATGGGCGGCAGTGGCCTAATTGATTTGAGCCAACAGGCAGGGGTTTCCTGCTGCTGTAAGTGACATTTATGTGAACAAGGATCGAAATTGACCATTCCTTTGCTTGTCCCCTGCATTCAAAGCCATCTTTATGTCATAAAGAAGGGGTACATGAATGAAAAGATTGAGTGTTTGGGTTATGATCGCCCACAGGTTTTAGTGTGTGCTGATACTGAATAGCAGGCTCTTCTATGGGGTTAGACTACATTTGGTATAGATCCGATGACTTGCAGTGCACTCAAATGCCATACATATTCCCTAATTTATTTATACATTGTGAACTATTTCATATATTCAGCAATTGTTTCTATGGAGCACTTTTAAATATGTCCTCAAAGGATGACCCTTTTCATAATAAATGTAATGAGAAAGCAAAGGAAAAAAAGTTTTCCTCAATTAATAAGAATCACACACAGAACTGACTCTCAGTGGATGTTTTAAAGCATCTTTGTCCCTCATCCCTGTTTTGCCACAAATGGCACATTGATTTCATTTAGATCCAGTGCTTATTTGTACTGTACTTTCTACAGGTAACTGCACTGACCCGGCAGCTGTACAGCCTTGGCTCTAGCACAGAGCTGTGAAGAAATCCTGGAAATCAAAGCTGTGCCTCTGTCAGCGGGAATCCTGGATCCTCAACTCTGCCCACCAACATGACCAATGTGGTGATCGTCAAGGAGGGGTGGCTCCATAAAAGAGGTGCTTTTTTTTTTGTTTTTTTTTTTTTTTTTAAATAAATGATTCTAAACAAAGCCTATGTAATAACCTGTACTCTAAAACTGTGTTTTTTGCTTTCTATGTCAAGTAGACTGAATTCACTTTTTTATTGCAATATTTTAAGTGCTTATAGGACCCTTATGTGACATATTCAAGTTTCATATCACACACCCTTACCTGAATTACATGTTATCCAATACAGTAAGATATAGTGAGCACACATGAAATGCATTGAAAAGCTCCAGATGCAGAGTCCTGGAGGGGCCTCATTCTGCAGTGTTGTATGGCGTGGTGCGGCTGTGTCGGGCGTGAGCCTGTTGTTTGGACGAAAAAGCATTCCTTACATACCTGCTGGCTTTTAGCAGCTTTATGTGTGCCTTCAAACTGCAGCAGCCTCGCTCGCCCCTGCACACACTGCTACCACCGCCAGGGGCCAAAACTGTTAACAGGGATGTATGCCAGGGAAGCGGGCCTTTCTGAAGAATGGAAACTCAGGCTCAGTGATGGGAGCAGGTCACTGAAGTGAATTCCTCCTGCATGAAATATATGGAGCTCACAGCACAACAGGCTGCTGTTCAGAGAGAAGGCTCACAGTCATTAGGATCAGCTGACACACCCTGCGTCTTGAAGAATACCACTCTTGAACAGTAGCATTTTAGTTTAAATTGATTATTGATGTTTATCCCTTATTATAATGCTTATAACCTTAAAATACAGCACAAGATCATGTTAATTTTGGAAAGACATATGTTTCAGGTAGTTAAGATGTATGTTACTAGCATTAGTTTTATGTTCTAGTTTACTGAGAGAGTACAATTTAAAGCAAAAATGAAGATGCAAGCAGAAATTAAACGGTTTTCAATTGCACAGTAGTTGTAGTCTTGACATCCATTGAGCTGTTGCTCAGTAATCCCAAACAAACAGGCCTTCAGGAGCTATGTCCTCTGAGGTGTCCTCAGTCTTATGGGAGGTCTCGTCACTGTCACTGGACTGGTGCCCTATCGCCACAGCACAGAAGCCTGCCGCCTGTGGCTCTGTCCGGCTGTCCATCCAAAGGGCAGACCCCCGCTCAGCCTGGATCTTCCCGGGTGCACCTTCACTCCTGCGTTTTGTGTGGTGGCGCCACCCAAGTGACTCACATCACTTAGTGGGTATAATAATGACCGGCTCCAAGTGTACAGCATCCTCATTACTCCCATGTGTGCTCCAAAATACTAATTTAATTGTTTTCTAAAATGACCATCAATGCTCCTCCTACACAAGATCAAAAAGACACTCTTTTATGCTTTAGCACTGTTTGACAAAACATAACTCACTGACTCCCTAGTTGATAAATTGATAATACTTGGCCATACTAACATGTCTGATCTATAATATACTATATTTATGAAGAGAAAATAGATGTTAAGAACTTTAAATAGTCTTACTATGGTTTTCTGTCATCATAGACTTTTAAAAGGTGATAAAGGCAGGGCTACATATGGTCGTGTTGAGTTGTGTAGGACTGTGTAGGGTTGCGTAGGGTTGAGTAGGGTTACAGCCATTTTTCACAAATGAATGAAAAAATACATCTTCTGTGCATCTAAATTGTATAATTGGCATTTTTAGTCTATATGATTATCAGAATTGCTATTTGATTTGTCACTGATTCATCTTGTGCATGTTTTTTTTTCAATCTTGTGTCTGTAAGAAAAGGAGAGTGCACAGAGTACAGTTGTGTACCCTGTTATTAGAGCTGCAGATTCTCAGCCTTGAAGTGCTCCGTACGTATGTCCCAGACACTGACATGAGCTCATTCTGAAGGACATACTTTCAGACTTTCTACAGCGCCTCGATTGTGTGCCTTGGATGATATGTTGTTATCTGTTCATGAAGGACACTTGAGAACTCCAAGTCAAAGCAGTCAAGTAGGATTATGCAGGTCCGCTTGTGCGGCTGGACATGCATATGCAGAAGTGTGTATCAACAGCATGTTTAGACATGGCCCCGCCTACAGGACGCTGCCCGGTGCCTTCTGTGCCGACCACATCACAAGTACAGGCTCGCAAGAACACTGTAACTTTGTTGTTTCTATCATAACCAGTGGTTATGTGTCTCCAAATGGTATCTCTCTTTTAGCTCCTTCACATTGTACACCCACACACTTCCAATATGCCTGCGTCTCTAGTTGCCTCACAGACCCAGAACCATGTTATTTCTTTTCACAAGTGTGTTTTTCCAAAGTTTCCTTCAAAGCCAGAGCATCATCGGACATCAAAGAGGCAGATTGTGGGTTCCTAGTTTCCAGGGATGTGCTGGCTGCAGCCAAGAACCCAGTGAAGCTCAACAGAACAGCACTTGCTTGTCCTCCCCTCATCTCTGGCCCCTGTTTGTTTGACTCATTTGCTCCCTGACAAGTATAAAGAGCCAGCCCCCTCGTTAGGCTAACGAAGGCCACAACAACTGTTGGAATTGGTAGCACGCTCAGCTGGCTCCACCGCGTGAGAGGAGGGGTGAGCAGTTTGAACATCGGTACAGATAGCAAGGGAAATGTAGAGGGACAGGCACGGAGAGAGGAGGGAGACACAGAAGTGTGCAGTGTCTTTGTGATGTTCCCAGAACATTGCTCACTGACCCTGTCGGCCTCTACAGCCTCGGCTTTGCAGCTCATCAGCTGATTGGCTCCTGCAGCAGTCATGTGCTGAAGAACACCCTCAGAGCCAGAGCGTTGGTGGTCCAGGAAAGTGCATGTGAGAATCAAAAGTCTTACAGAAGTTTACAGTAGTGATATTGTGGTGATCTGGTCATATTTTAGTAAACGTTTAAACCCTTAAAGAGTGGATCTTGAGTTTTCATTTCATCTTTGGAAATGTAATGTAGCTACAGTGGTGTCATCATTCAGGGCGTCTGTACTTTGCACAAGCAACACTATGCTCAAGAATGGTTAACTATTAGAACATATAAGTAAAAGTTAAAATACCTCATCATTGTTTCCACCAATGGCTGACAAACACATGTACACATGTAGAGAATTGTAGTTCCCAGAAGATTTGATACTGTGCTTTGCAATGAGATAACTAAAGGTTTGGGATGAAATACTTGCACTGTGAGTTACTGAACCTCGTCAGTGAAATGTGAAATGCAGACTGAGCAGGGCCTAGGCCTCTGTAGCAGGGTCCAGCAGCAGAGGGCCTCACATCAGGAGACTAGGGCTCGGGCTGGGCGTCTGGCCCTCAGCCTCGACCCCCTGCTCTGGGTAATAGGATGCAGTCCTTGTGCTAAATGTGCTGGAGAGAAGTAAATGAGTGCGATGCAGCTGTCGGCAGCCGGGCTGGTTGGTGTGGTGGCAGGACCAGGAGGCGGCCCTTGCCTGCTGTGTGCTTACTTTGGTGTGCAGAGTCCGCCTGCTCATGGCAACTGTGTCTGTCATTTTCATGTCTCTGAATTGGTACCATATCACATTCACCTTCTCTTTCTGTTCTGTGTGGATTCCTTTGTCAGGGCATGCTCAGCCAACCACAGTGCTCCATCTTTACAACACGGCTCCCAGTTGCCTGGATAAAAGCACTGCTGACAAATAAGGCACATGGCGGAAGCGGCTGAGGCCTGGCAAAAAGCAATCATCAATCACACTGGTACCTCTGTCCAGTTTAGGGAGAGCACAGGCAGATAAAAGGGATGCTCAGCTGTCTGCTCCCCAGTGGATCCTAGACTCACATATGCATTACATCCTCTGCAGCTGACAGTGATGGGCATATTTCAAATAGTTTTCTAGAGAGATCTGACTTATTTTTAAAAGGGAGTTCAAAACATCTGCATTGTTTCGGACACACTTCCTCTTTCTGCTGGTCTGTGAATGTTCCACCTACATTAGACATCTACGTGTTCTAAATACTGTGTGTTTGTTTGCCACACACTAATGCAGTTAACTAATCCATGGACCACTTGTTTGCCCAGAGTGAGGGGCAAATCTCTGCCCTGTGGCAGGGGGAACTTCCCACAGTGTCTCTATGGTAATCAGCAGGTGTCACTCACCCCAGAGAAGAAGTGAGGGCTTTCTACTAGCGTGAGAAAGAGGGGCAGGCTCCATCGTGCCCCCCTGCTCTCCTGCTTTTCTTCCTGCTGGGATAGCAACAGCAGCACACAGAAGAGGGATGAGGGGAAGTGATGGAGGCCAGGGTTCCCCACAGTTTGTTGGTGCTGCTGCTCAAGAGCTGGCAGCCGGAGGCTGAGTCCAGCTGTACACAGTGGCTTAACAGAGCAGGGAAGCAGGAAGTCTTAATAAAGACGCGGCCCAACATTCAGACTTTCAAGAATGCTCTTGATCTCACATAGCGTAAGTGTTTGCTGTCAGACCCATAGCACAGAATTATCGAAGGGTGATATTTGCACTTATTGGACTCCCAGCATCAGGGAGTCCCATCTCCTCTGGAGCAGGGCGATCCGCGGCTCATTGGGATGCAGGGCGCAGGGTGGCAGCCGCAGCTGCAGCCTACAGGCAGAAGCAGGGAGAAAACTGAGGAAAAACCAACAAAAGAAGTGCCCCCCCACCTCCCCTCCCTTGCGTTGGAGTTCTAATTCCCTAATCCTCAACCTCCGTCGAGCCCCACTCATCCTCATCTGATTCTCAGCACTCACACAGTTCATGCACTTACCACTGGCTGCCTTCCTCTCATCTCCAGCTCTGAATGGACAGCGCCAACAGCAGCCACACCAGGAAGTCCAGCCTCTGGGTGTGGGCACAAACACAGGCTGTGTCTTTTAGATCCCCTGCTCTAATGTGCTACATTCACTACATTGTCTGTTTATGCAACATCTGAAACATAAGAAACACTGAAAGTATCATTCATCTAAAAAGAGCACAGCACTGTCCGTGTGGTACCATTGTTTGGACTGTGTGGCTTGTCTTTTTGGGGGAGCAGCTGAATGCTACATGAAGCATCTTATTAAAGGCCAACACAGCACAGCAGCTGGGATCTCAACATTTCTCATGTTCTCATGTAAAAGCAGGATGCCACCGGAACCAAACATTATACCCCATCATCTACTCTTTACATCGGTCTAACTCTTTCAGTCTCTCTTATGTAGTCACACTGACTTACAAGGAGTGTTGAACTTGAAATGCAACTTCATTAAAAGTTCTGATTAAGTCTTTAGAGTCCGTGAGTGGTGTTGATGCTGTGGCTAGACCTGTTTTTACCCATGCACCTGTTTATGTGTGTGCTAAGTGCTAACAGTAGAAAGGGTGTGGCGGTGGCGTTCTGGAGCTGTCCACATGCGAGGCCATGCAGCAGTTGGTAAATAAAGATGAATTCTGTTGTGTTTGGCACCAGCTCTCTGTTCATTATTTTCCACTTTGCCCAGCACACATCCCAGGCCTTAGCAGCTGCTTGTCATGTAAAGACACTCTATCAGACCCTGACAGCTCCTCCCATGCACATAACTGTACGCATGGCTCAGGCACACTCCACTTGAGCCTCTCCCCGCAAGTGGCACTCCTACATATGTGGGCAGCATATGTAGTGATCTGTCTCACTAGCACTGCTCTTTGCATACTGTGTAGCTTTCTCATCCCCCCCGGTTCTTCCATTTCTCATGAGGTGTCAGATGCGTCTTCGAGGCCCATTTGCTGCTTTCGTTGAGTTGGGCCACTGATGTCACCCTTCACTTCAGAGTCGTGTTCACTCTCAAGTGCAGATCGTTTACTTCCTTATAGTGTATATGTAGTAACACTTACAGTAAGGTCTTATGCTATCTAGGTTGTGGTCAGTCTGTTTGCCATGTTTCCTGTTATGATGAACTTGTTGACATCAAAAGGTTGTTGTAGTTTATCGGAAAGATGTGATATTAAAAGAATACGGTCTGTCTTTGTTTGAAATCATTGTCCTCTGTCAGCAGTCTTAAAATGATTATAGCAATTTCTATTACAATGGAAGCGGAAATCTCATACCTTTTGCAGTATGTGCAATGATGAAACATGTGAATGAGTTAATAAATAATAATGTCATGCAATTTATCTTTTATTAATTGGTCATAAAATCAGTGTTGTACTTTCTAGTGAATTTTTTTGATAAAACATTTTTACTTTCATCCAGGTCTGCTCATTTCCTAAAATTGCTTTTCTCTTTGCAGTTACATGAGTGTGTGTTGATAAAAGCCTGTGTGAAAAGTAGAACTGAATAAAGGCAGAAGAGGAAATGGGTGTAAATAGGAAGCTGACAAGGGTCATCATTGTTGTTTATGTCCTCAGAGCAGACTGTTTGTGGGGGCTGAGGCACTGCACAGACAAGCGGATATGCTGCTTCCACTGCAGTCACATGACCAGCCTGTGGTCACAGAGGAGGAAGTCTTGGGATCCTGCTGTCTAGAGAGGGCAAAGGGTCGTGCAAAAACAAACATATAGATTCAGAAGATTTGGATTGATTTGAGTAGTTAGAATGTAGAAAGTCTACTTGTACATTTTCCACCAGTGATTTCATGTTATTTTGCACAGTCGTATTCATTTTATTTTACCTTTCTGGTTGAATCTTTAACTAAACGTATACAGTTGAATATATTATAGTAAGGTATAGAGTAGTTGTTGAAGTCCTAATGTTCTTCTTGGATTAGTATCTCAAACTTACAGTATTATTGAAGATTTTTGAGCATTTCTTCCAAGTCTAGTCGCCTGTGCCATTGTCAGGTTGGAGGCTTGTTATCCCATGTGTGTACTGGTCACACATGTCTTTAGTGTGGACCGACTTGCCTTATTACTGAGGGGATGTGGGTCAGACAGAACTTGACCACTGCGAGCCAACAGCTGGGGCTCAGCTGACAACAACAGAGCTCTGGAGAGAGGACTTGCTGGATCACAATATCACTAGCATGGGAGACATTTTAGTTGATTCCTGATTTGAGGATTATTTTAATTTATAATTACTGTATCTATTGTTTTTGTTGAAGCATCGCTGTAGGAAGTGTGTTCTTTGTGATAAATGGCAGTGCACATGTTGCTTCCCCAGAGAGAAGTGCACATGCAAAAAGGGATTTGAAAATTGATTGGTGTCTACAATAGACAAATGACTCATTATGGTAATAGTGAAGGTGTATGAGGGAACTCCAGCACATTTCTACTGTGTTTATCATTTCTACCCTGTTTATCAATTATACATCCATGGAGTGATGTCTGTGCTGGCAATGAAGTCTGTCAAAAGTTGGTTTAATTTACATATGAGCTGTGCATGAAAACACTTACGCTGCACAAAGTAAATGAAAAATTTCTTACGACACAATGACAAATTCAATACCGGGTTGGACATCTGCTGTTTATTAAGACTGAAGTTTGTAGCATTTGCTGCAGATGTTAGCTCCACTGTGGTAATTGGTGCCACCTCTTTGCCAGTTGTAGCGAATCAGGTGTTTTAACAGTTGAATGTTTGCTTTGGGTTTAGCAGCTTTGGAGTTTCGTGGAGGTCTGTGACAGAGGGGGACTTATGTTTCAATTTAATATCAGCGTTGTCAAAAATTTCTATCTTCCTTTTACCCATATGGAACATGTCCTATTAGCAGCTAATGCCATTGCTCAGAAATATCAACTTCCTCCTGTCTTACTAAAGTGACAAATTCTGAAAAAGGTCATTTGTTTTTGTAACACACTTGCCCTTTCATCCTTCACATCACACACATGCCACACTTCTGTGTTTGAGGAAATGGGGCAATTAAGGACAGCTTGCTCCAGCTCTGCATGGGGTTAATATGCGGCACCGTAATTAAAAATAAATTGCACTTTTCCCCTGTATAAATATGCACGTGCCACTCTATTGTGTACCACAGCGTTGTTGTGGTATGTCGGGGGGGTTTTCCTCTTTTTTTGCCAACTGCACAACATCTGGACCAGCGTTTCCTGAAGCATCACGAGAATAAATTGAGTTTGGTCTCCCCCTACGAGAAATTCATTTGTGTGATGCAACTGAATGAGATGGACATGCATGGCCGGGGCTTATGGCTGTTGTGCTGTGGAGCAAAGAGGAAAAGTTAAGTTTAGAAAAATGTTGTCAAAAGTTTACATAAGGGTTTATCTAACATGGTCCTAGTGTGAACAATGTAATAAATCAGAACTAGTGATAAAAGTTAAGAATTCTTCAAGGTTGATAAACCACTGATTGATATTCAGCCTAACCATTTCACAAATGTCATAGAGTCGTTTGCAAAGACAGCTGGAGAAGGTCCTGGCTCTTAACAAATTACTATTTGTCCTGCAGCTGACCTGTATTAAAATAAAGACACTTACAATATGCCCATTTTAGGCAGTGTTGAAGAGCATATTAATAATAATGATTGAGGAATTTAAACTGAAATGAAAGCTCTCTCTGTGATGTATTCATGTTTGTTATATGAAACAAACTGTGCCTGTGTTTATTCATCTTCTTTATCCCTTTTCCCATCATTTGGCTTTTTCAAATTTCAAAATCTTTGTCTTATCAGGGGAATATATCAAGACCTGGAGGCCGAGGTATTTTCTCCTCAAAAGCGATGGTACGTTCATTGGCTACAAAGAGAGACCACAAGATGTTGACCAGCTGGAAACCCCCTTAAATAACTTCTCTGTAGCACGTGAGTATTTGCCTCAGGGAACACGTTCTCCCCTTTTGTCTTTCAGTGCGTGAAACTGTATTTGTTTATAACTACTGTGTTGATTCTTTATGAAATCAGAATAGAAAAATTTAAATTAGTTTTATTTTTGTTGATATTTAGGCTTAGGAACACATCCAGAATTATTTTCATTATTACACTATTCTGACTAATGATAAACTTTTTTTTTTTAATGCTATTGATTGTTTAATTTCTCCAGTATATGCAAGAGTATATTTGCAAGAGTGTTGGCACTCGATGTCACTAGCCTAAATATCATTCTCGATCTCAGCTTGTGGCTTCCTAAATTCCATTATAACACATGATGACAAAATAACACAAGTGCCCAGAGCAGCTTGCCCCTTCATCTCCACATCAGAGAAAGTTGCTGTGATAAGCTGTGCAGATGACTGAACACAGCAATTAGAGAGCATACTGTTTGTTTAACAAAATGTTTCCTCCGCGACACTCTTGAGTTATTGAAGCTATTAGTCGCCTGAATTCAAGTATTTATCTGGGCTCTGCTCCGAGGCTTCATCTTCCTCAGCGGTGGCTATGGTTTTTGTGACCCCAGCTCAGGGGACACATGGTGCGGCGCTGCTGACGGGGCGACTGCAGCTGGATTACACACTCGGCCTGATGGAGCCATGTTGGATCTCAGTGGTGGTCCACGCCCCTGTCGTCCATCTATCAGACAGAGGGCACTTTGTGTCACTTTTTGACATATTTGCTGACATGTTTCATTTGCGAACAGATGTTAATATGAGGAAAGTGCAGATGGAAATCAAGGCCTCTTATAGCTCTTATTAAACTAATGTGAGTGATTGTTATCAAAGTGCTTACATGACATTATTTGTCTCTCAAGTGTTTCAAGGGGAACTAAAAGAACCATTGTTTTAAGGCTGTTAATTAAATTTAATGTAATGGGGTTTTTTTTACTTTGAATTTTAGTTGTTTAAAGTTGATCAGTTGAAGTTCAGAGATGTTTTCTTTCATGAGCGCACCTGTTCTTGTCCAAATAGTCCAGCACTCAGGGTTGGAGTGGCGATAAAGATAAATTGCTATAACTGTGTCTGTTTTTTCCTGTGCCTCCCACTCTCTGGCCCTCCTCTGCACCGCTGTCTCCCTGACTGTGGTCAGAATGCCAGCTGATGAAGACAGAACGGCCCAAGCCCAACACATTTATCATCCGCTGCCTGCAGTGGACCACTGTCATCGAGCGCACCTTCCATGTGGAGACCCCTGAGGAGAGGCAAGAAAGACCCTCACCCATCACAGCTCAGAGAGCAGTAAAGCACAATACATTTAGCTATGCACATGTGCATTTACATCTTAACCAACATACACATTTACTTATTATGCACCTCCAAAGTGGTCCTGACTATTGGCAGAGCTCACACTTGAAATTGCCTTCCTGTTGATAAGCAGACAATTACGTGATTGGACTGCTGGGCTTGCATGGTGGTAAATGGGCTGATGTAATCTCTTTGCTGCCTGTGCCCCCTTCAGGGAAGAATGGACTAAAGCCATTCAGGCAGTGGCTGAGGGCCTGCAGAAACAAGAGGAGGAGATGATGGACTCCTCTCCCGACCCCATGGACATGGAAGTTTACCTGACCAAACCCAGACAGAAAGTGGTACAGATGTATTTCTCTGTTGCTGCAATTGCTGCTGCTTATTTAATGTTTAATTGTATCTTTTACTAAAGTTTCTATTTGTTTACAAGTCCTTAACATGTGGTTTTTGAAACCAGCTTTCTGTCTTCTGTAGCTTAGCACCAGATAGCATATCCTTTAAGATTTCACAACTCGCACAAGTGTCATGACTTAAAGATCTGAGGTCACTGGATTGGATGTCATCCACATAACCATTTCCAACTTTCTGTTAGGAGTGGGTTCAAGGGTTAACTCTGACACATATAGGCCAGACCATTACAGGAGTGGAAATTGCAAAGTGGATGAAATGCTGTGATGATTTGTTGTCGGTGAGATGGCATTCCTGGTTTAGTGCAAATTTGTTAATGTATCTATTTGTAACTTTTCCTTTGACAGACTATGCATGACTTTGAATACCTCAAACTCCTGGGAAAAGGCACTTTTGGCAAAGTTATCTTAGTAAAGGAGAAGGCCACAGGACGCTATTACGCTATGAAGATCCTGAAGAAGGAGGTGATCGTAGCTAAAGTGAGTGGTTGTCAAGGAGTAAATACATTCCACCTAAATGGTTTGGGACATGCACAAGCATTCATCATCTCTGTTCTTCTTTTTCAAGGATGAAGTAGCACATACACTCACTGAGAACAGAGTCCTCCAGAATTCAAAGCATCCGTTCTTGACAGTAAGGAGCCCCTTATATACTTAAAACCCACTGAAAAAAAACGTGCTTCCATTCCAAATGTATTGAAAAGCTTCACAACGATAAGATGGAGAGTGACCACTGTTGTCACCAGGATCACTGTTATCCAAACCAATACAAGGATATACTACAAATAGAAATACATTTAATGAAATTGATAAAGTTTAAAAATCAGCTACGTTCTGTTATGAATATTCTTGTTCTTGCTTTGTAGGGCTTGAAATACTCATTTCAGACACATGACCGATTGTGCTTTGTGATGGAGTATGCTAATGGGGGTGAGGTATGCCAATCTGAACCCTAAATCATACAGTGGTTTAAGCATTTCCATTATCATACCTCATTATACCCAATTTATGCACCCCTCTCTTCTATCTCTTTCAGCTTTTCTTTCATCTGTCACGAGACCGGGTATTCTCAGAGGAGCGAGCACGGTTCTATGGTGCAGAAATAGTGTCGGCATTGGACTACCTGCATTCTGAGAGGAACGTAGTCTATCGAGATCTAAAGGTAAAGCCTTGACTCTGTGTTCCCTCCCCAAACTCTGTCATTTCTCACTAGGCTAGATATAAATGGGTCTTCCTCCATTCATAGCCATGCCAGTGTCCAGGGTGTATTGCAGGTACAAACAAGACTCTTGACAAAGCTAAAGACTAATGACAAAGCTAAAGACTAACTCAAGTTAATATACTATTAGCTTTATTCTGGTAAATAAGGAGTATGCTGTGTTTAATACAGCTGGTACAGTGAGCTTGCTTAGTTTTGAAGGGTCATGAAGAGAATTTGTATTTTAGATTATTTTTGTGTTCACACATCTGTAGCCCTGGAACTTCCACTTTATAAAATTATAGCAGCCAGGTCAGCACAACTCTCTCCCCCATTCTCCCTATTCTCCCCCTCCCCCTCACCTTACTTCCCCTGGGTTTACGAGGCAGGCTCCCTGCCTGCTAGGGTTCTCCAGAAAATGCCAGGGTAGCAGGATTGGAGGATGTGCTGACTCTGGACAGCCAGTGCTGGCCACGTGTGAGCTACAGCTGCCAGGTGACTTTAAGTGAGAAGAGCACATAGTGGTATGAAAGGCCTTGACATGTGTCATGACAAGAAACCATAATGCTGCTCACTAGTATTGTTCACACTTTGCATTACAGTTTATCACAATTAGGTTTTTTTTTTTTTGTCACCTTGTTTTTGCACGTCCTGCCTTATGTTACTCTCCTTTTACATTATTCTCATTTGTATTCATTGTGTTAACTTCTTGCAGCTGGAAAACCTTATGCTGGACAAAGATGGACACATAAAGATCACAGACTTTGGCTTGTGTAAAGAGGGCATCAAAGATGGCGCCACTATGAAAACTTTCTGTGGGACACCAGAATACCTGGCGCCTGAGGTGACTTAGATTTTCTGATTTGTCAAAGCATTAAATTGTTTCAAATTTAATGTATCAATAAGCTATTGCCATATACCGGTAATTAAGTTTTAGATACAGCACAATGTTTAGGGTAAACTAGTTAAACCAAACTCCATGCGTGTTGTTTGACATCAGTGAATGAGAAGCATGTGGAAGAGAAGGCAGCTGTTTCTGGATGCTTTTCTAATCTCCAGCTGAAGTTTAAGAGGCAGTGAATGCTGTATGCCCAGGGCGGCCCGCTCTCATATTTGCTGTGTAGGGAGGGGTGTGGTGACACCCAGTAGCGTGCAGGTATGACCAGTGTCAGAGAGGAGCTGAGTAACACGATACTGTATTGTAGGCCAGCGTGTGAGTGAATATGTTTGCAGTAGCCCCTTGTCAGTCACCATAAAAATGTTTACCGGAAGAAGTTGACACAGTTGCTGTTCAGTTTTTTTTTAGTCTCCATTTGGTATTTTCTGTTTAGTGAAGGAGGAGGGGTGATTTGCTTACAACACTTCATGAAACGTGAGCTTCCGGCACTGGAAAATCTATGTTTATTACAGCTGTTTAGAGTCACAGCCAAGCTGGAGTGCAACTGCGGCATTCCTGTAGTGCATGCTTTGCAACAGGTTTGATTTGGGTATCACAAGCCTCTTGGAGAAACATACCTAAACTTTTATTAGTCAATTTAAAGTCTTTACATTAACACTAAACCCAAAGGTCTATACCAATTTGTGTCCAGTCACCTGGACAACACTAACTCTCTTCCCCTAAACCATGTTTAAAATTCCCCACAGTCTACCTGTCTATTCTCTGTCTGCGCTTTCCACAAAGCAGCACAGTCTCTGACAGCTCTGGCCTCAGCAGCAGAGAGCAGGGAGACATCAGGGGGCATTACCATGGCAACAGGGTCGCTGGCAAGCGTCTCTATGGAGGGTAGGCCAGGCAGTGTTACAGGTTGTTCTGCAGTAAACAATGACCTTGTTGTGTGTGCTGCACAGGAATGCTGTAACGTCTGGGAATATTCCACCCAGTGCAGGGGTAAGAGAGGGAGGGGGGCAGAAGGGGCTGCAAAACTTTACCATTTACCCTGTGGAGTAATGGGACAAATTCACATTGTCACTTTTATGAAGTACTTGCAAGTGCAAAAATATTATTGGTTGGGGGAATTGGGTGTTGGGGAATACCTTTTTTGAAAAGCATGTGGATAGGAATAATCTAACCTCAGAAATAAAAAATCTAAAAATCCTAACCTTGTAGGAAAATTGGCTGATGTTAATCAAGTTCGTTGGCAACAAAAATGCAGTGCACAGGCTATAGCCATAGAGCTGCAGCAAGTGCCTGGTCTTGCTCTGTCCTCCCCCTATGTGCGCTCCTTAGGGGCAGTGTAACAGTATTAGTTTGAGACTGGGGCCCGAGCAGGCAGTCCTGGTTACGTATATGAGGGATGAGCTTGGCTCCTGTGCTCCTGGCAGCTTCACAGCTGTGCTGCTCTTCTACTTATATGGGGCAGCTGCAGGCCCAGCTGTCGCACGGTGTGAATCACACGACAGCAGCGCTGGAAATAGAGACGGCCCAGTAATCCTAGCCCCAAATGGGCTTCACGTTACTCCCCCTGCCCTCTGAGTCCTCCTTGATGCTCAGACTCACCGCAGCACCAGGCAGCATGCCCACTCGTGTGCGTAAAGTTTTTGTTCCTTTTATGGACACCAGACCCTCTTTTTGGCTTTTGAACTTTTGACCATATGTAATTCTGATTAATCCATATGCCCATTTTACCAAGTCTTAATTCTAAATCTGAATTGCTGAATACAACTCTGTGTGAGGTTTAAAAGAACAAACTGTACTTCTTGTCTTGATTTCACCTTCCACATCCGCCTGGCGTGGTAGAATCCAGTACATGTCCCGAGAGAGCCTAGAACAACTCTGCTCAGCAGCACATTAGTCATGCAACAGGTTCTGCTGTTCAGCAGCACAACATCCTAAGAGTTTGTCTCATTTAAAACTAAACAGGCCATATCACAACATATTAAACAAACCTATTTGTAGTTGATGTTCAATAGTTTGTAAGATAATATAAAACATGTGGTCTAACATTGTCTTGTTTTAGCTACCCATATCTCTGCTTGTTGACCTGTGTATGTATGTTTGCCTCTGAGATGATTAAATATGCAGGGCTCCAGAAGAAACTCTATCCATGCTCCTAATGTGAGTTGTGAGTCAGTGTTGGCTAATGCTGCCTCCAGAGCCTAGACCCGGAAAGGAAAGAGCAGGTGACTTTGGTAGTTGGAGAAGCTGTAGTTTACAATGGTTTTTGATGTAATCAATAGTACAGGTGCGTTTACTAGAAAGTTAGTATAACATTTTCTGTCTAAACTGGCAGTATGTTAGTTGTGAAAGCCACAAGTCCAAAGGTTGACTGTTCAATCTGTTACAGACATTGCATACAGTTTTGTCCTTCACTTGAAAACTTCACCCACCTTGCCCATATGAATAAGGACCAAAGGAATATGTATTAGAGTCTCATGAAGCCTGTAAAAATCTATTATTTTTTTGTTATTCATAATGTTTAGGTGTTAGAAGACAACGATTATGGCCGGGCTGTCGACTGGTGGGGTCTGGGAGTTGTAATGTATGAGATGATGTGTGGAAGACTGCCTTTCTACAATCAAGATCACGAGAAACTGTTTGAGCTCATTCTCATGGAGGACATCCGCTTCCCTCGAACTCTGGGCCCAGAGGCACGCTCTCTTCTCTCTGGCCTTCTCAAGAAAGACCCCATGCAGAGGTCTGACACTTCTGTTATGTATTTATTTTTTTTATTATTTTTTTTATTTACAAAACATTTAAAAATATTAATACATTTACTTCTATGAAACTTTTGTAAGGGAAGGGAAAGGTAAGGGAACTCCCCAGAACTAACCCATACCAACATAACCCTACAGTCCCTTTGTTTCCTCAGAGTTGGCATTTGTCTTGTTTCGTAGACATTCATACATCACAAAGACATAATATTTTCATTTTTGTAACACTATTGTAAGCACTATTAATAACCATTATGTATTAGTTTCATACATGTTTGTACTAGATTATGCTTAGTTATATAGCCTTTGGTGTTATGACTGAGTTTAATGTAGTAGTCATTTCGTTTTCAAAAGTTTTAAAGATATACATTGTTTTATAGTACTGTCAATTCCATTCCAAATCTCCAGCTCTATGTTAAGCTAAAATGATTAGCACCTTTGATACACCTTCTTGTTTAATGTTAATGCAATAATATTAGATAGTGCGTACTGTAGCTTTCAGTGTGCTGATGTGGTCTTTCCTATTGTCCATCCAGGTTAGGTGGGGGACCTGAAGATGCTAAGGAAATTATGCAACATAAATTCTTTGCTGGAATTGAATGGCAAGATGTATATGAAAAAAAGGTAAGTATCTAGAGTGTTTGTGATTGACACCACACATAGCTTAGTGATGTTAGTGGCTATCAAGAAACAAGATCAGATGACTACTTTCTACCAGAGGATGCCCCTGATGTGTTGATATGTTAACTTTCCTTCTCCTCAACAGCTGATCCCACCATTTAAGCCCCAAGTTACCTCGGAGACAGATACGCGATATTTTGATGAGGAGTTTACGGGGCAGACCATCACAATTACCCCACCAGGGCAAGGTAGCATCAAACAACCATATATTACACTCATTGAATGCTAGTTTGAAATGGGTACAAAAAGTATTGGAAGCTCTCTTGGGAACAGTCTGCCCTCTTCTGGAAAACCAGTGTCACTATAATAGTTCTCCTTTGATAAAGACATTTATTATGCCATGGTGATCTGCTCACCAATCTGCTCAAACTTGTTTCCTACCCTTTGTAGCTGGAGTTTGGTGTAACGGTACAGAATTTTTATATCCTGCTTTGCCTGACGGTCTATATAATACTAATGTTGGGTACTTTGCTGTCACGCTAAAATGCTAACAAATAAACATCAACATAATGTAAAAAGGGCAAGTACTGGCTTTGACAGTACTTAATGATAAAACTGAATTTATTCTTAACTAAATTGACATTCTTTACTGATTTCCAGATGACTGTATGGAATCCTTTGACAGTGAGCGAAGACCACATTTCCCCCATTTCTCCTACTCTGCGAGTGGGACGGCCTAAAGCACCTCTCATACATTCCTTTTGTCCCACCTCCCTCTCTCCTCTGCACTCTCAAAAGACTGGGACCACGGGCCTGTCCTCCTCCCAGCATTGTGTGCAGATGCTGCTGCTGGATGTCTGCATGTTGCGTTTCACAGGAAGGAGGAAATGCAAGACGTAACAAAGATAACTGTGGTCTCTCCGTGTGGCTCTGAAGATTGAGCACAGAGGCTTAACACTAGCTTCCATTCCCGCTTGTTATGCTGTATCCTGAGCAGATATCCATACATTATAATGAATGTGATCGTTTCCAATCAAAGATTAACGGTAAGAAGTATGGGTTACAAAAGTCCCAAATTTCAAGCAGAAGGACTACAGAACAACAGGCCAATTGTGGACTAAACATTTTGAAGTGTTTGAGTGGGTGAAATTTTCCTTTTTTGAACAAGTACCATTGAGTCTTTGAGACTTCTAAAGTGAATGTATAATATCAAAAATAAAGTAATTGATTCTGCATACTTACTTTTTTGTAAAAATGGCTGATTCTCCGAAAACGGAAACACCATCTTCAAGAGAGGATGTTTGAATGCTTTTAAAATGAGCCTGCAGCCACAAAGTGCACACCAATATTTTATACACGCCTAACCAATAGTGTGTAAAAAGTTCAGAAGTGATGACAGCATGCAACGAATGCAGCAGTTGTGATTCCATGAGGAAAGCCCCTCATCCCAAGAAGGGCTCCTTGATCGCTTTATTAAGTGCTTACATTTCTTGATGCCTTGTTCCCTCAGTGCTGCCTGTGAACAGAGCCTGGTTGACTGTCTGACCAGTCTTTCTTTCAGAGCCCTCAGTCCTCTGGGATGTTCTTCAATCTAGTATTGGGGGTTTTCACCCAGTGCATTTACTGCAGCCTCAGTGAGGTCACTTTAAACACACATCAAGGAATACATTGAAAACTGTCTTTCAGCATGTTGAGAAACAAAGACACATCTTTGATTTGCTTTTTATGGACTCCATGTCCTTTTCTGAGCTCCTGTGTTATTTATGAGACCAGCATCAACTAAATGAGTTTACTGTGCCAATGATATGCACTTTACTGCCCCACGGTGATTGTATTTGGACTATTTTGCATGTCACGGTTGACTAAATTAGCTTGTTTTATAATGTAAATTTAAGTTGTATACGACTGATGATTCCCCTTTTTAAAGCTGGCTAAGGCTAAATTAAGGCTCCTGGGAACTAAAACTAGTATTTTAGTGTATCATTCTAAGAGGTTTTTAAAACCCCTCAGTGTTTTAAAGATGAAAGATAATCAATTTGCAAAGTGCATTGTCACGTTATTGAATGTAATGGTTTTATGATGTTTTTACTTTTGTTTGCAAGCTGTTTTTTTTACCTGATTGTTACATATTCCTATGCACACCCACTCTTTGCTGTCTCCTTCTGATAATAGGGAAATTCATTTTTTACTTATTTTTATTCCAACTTTTTGTACCTACCCTGTCATATTTCAGAGTATGAGGACACCAGCTTTAGTAAACAAATAATATAAACTTTGTACACTGTTTCTTTCTTAAAAATAAAGTGTCTTAACAATGAACCTGTGTTTAGTGCTCACTTCATTTACATACTAGGTATTCACATTTTCTCACTTGATAACTGTGGCACTGTCAAGTGTCTGGCCTGAGTGTGTCGTGCCCTGTGTTAGCATTAGACTTGTTCAGGTCTGTGTGGTGGTGTACAGCTGGTTGGAGACAGTGCGCTCCCTCGGGCCAGGGGCAGATGGCGCACTCTGGAGCAGATGTTGACAGCCAGAGCTCAGTCTGTCTAAGGCCAGCTGCAGCAACGAGGACTGTGGTGAGACCCGGTGTGCCCCGGTGTGATACTCGCCTAACAACTGTCCCTCACCAAACAGCACACGGTGGCAGTGCTCTGGGCCGGAAGTGAGCCACGGGCCTCCCCTGAGCCAGTTAGGCCCTCTGCTTTGTGCTGCAGAAGACTCACTCACTCCCCAAGAGCCCTCCTCCCCTTTGTGTTAGACAGCAACACAGACCATCACCAGAGGCACAAGACACACACCAAAATAAACAGACACTTTGTCAGTTACAAGAGCAGGCCTTAATCCGAGGTAGAGTTGCACAACGTAAAAAGTACACACAAAAATGTGAAAATCATGACCCATGTGCAAATATCTAACTGAGGCCTGGGGGCACGGGATTTTTTCAGACAAAGGTAAAAACAGGTTCAACCTGTCTAGTATAACGTGTTTGCTTACTACAATGTAGGCCATACAAATAAGCAGATCTCATATTTGTTGTACCTTCTAAAGATAAGGCAAAGGGAGTAATTTGGCCAAGTTCACCGTATTTGGGCTTGAAATGATCACTTTTGAAGATAGCTTGAAAAGACTGTACATTTTACTAAAACTTCACTAAAGAGGGTGCACTTGATGTAAATGTTCATCAAATAAATTACTGGAAAAGAAGAATTTTTCTCTAAATTAGATCAATAGCGCCATCTTCTGGAGTCAGTTGTTGCACACGTTGCTTATTTTAACATGACACACATACATCTGTGCCAGTAACTTACACACTATTGTTACCTATTGACCTGGAGGCGGAATATGCTTTACGGTTACCAAATGTATTTATTTTCACGTTTGGCCCAAAGACTGTACACGGTTTGGCCTTTAGAGCCTCTATTTAGGCTGGGAGGAAGCACCATGGACAGTATATATATTATTTTATACAGTCTATGGGGAGCACCGACATTTCTCTCATATAGTCCCATGCTGTGCTGAGTGTAGTCCATAAGATGAAAGTCAAACATTGATCAAACTGAACATAATGGGAGACCGTGGGGGTGCTCCATGAGCGGCGTTTGTACTTTGGCGCTCTTCCGCGTGAGCGCAGGCAGTGGGCGCTGTTTGTGTTTTGCGCCTGCTCCGCACACGCCCGCCGCAGTCTGGAGCGGGGATCAGACCCGTACACTGTGGGACTGGGCAGGCAGCGTACGTCAGCCGTGGGCAGGAGGGTTTCGACTTGACATTCCCACAGGAAGAAGGAGAGGGTGTGATGATCGTTTACCTGTGCTTTACTACCTGCCGCTTGTACTTATCGGTCGTCGAAGTGCGCTTGTTTTAGGACGCTAACCCTGGCTTTACTTGGGAGCAAAACGGAAGAGACTTTTCAGGTATGTCGCTGTTGGAACAAACGCGAGGAGGAGACGCTTGTTCCAGTGGTGCTAGCCGACCAGCCCTCTTCACTGTCACGAAGCCTTGTCCCCTCTGTGGTTTATTTCCTGACTCCATTTAGTGAACAAATGATTACACCTGGCCAGGGGTTACATCTGCGCCATGTTGTGTGCGCCGACTATCGCCGTGACAACATCGTATCGAGGTTACAAGTCCATTCATGGATTCAGCTTCCTGTTTTATGCAACACTTTACAGGACTTTTTCCCTCATTCAAAAGATATAATATTTTGTTCATCTCTATAGCAACAGTTCTACATTTTCATCATTCTTAAACCTATGGACTGTAAAGGAGTTGGGCAGGTTTATGGAGCAGGTTACCCAGCATGTTTCTCTATCCTGGGTTTGGATCTCACAGTAATTAATTTTCCCTTTGTAGTTTTAATTCAGTTTTATTTTAATTCAGTCATTGTCATTTGTGAACCTATTAAAACTCGATTCAAACTATATTCTATTTTTGTGCAATCCTGAATGACTCATTAAGGTGTGCTTTGATTGCACTACAAGGAGTAAATAGTGTCCTGTAATCTTGAAGAGATAGTTCACTCCAAAGTTAAACCTTTTGGTCAGACACTGGGTTTGATTGTCACTGATGTGTTTATCTTTTGGCAGAATGCAGAAAAAGTCCTGACTCGTCGCCCTAAGATGAGTGTGACCTCCTGGTTTCTGGTGAGCAGCTCCGGCACTCGCCACCGGCTCCCTCGGGAGATGATCTTTGTGGGTCGGGATGACTGTGAGCTAATGCTGCAGGTAGAAACTCACTATAACGTTTACACAGCAAACAGCAGCCATGTGTCACATGAGTCCTCACCTCTCTTCACTACATTGTGTGAATATATGCCAGGCAGAGCCAGACACGCTCTGTGTGTTCATAATTGTGACTGTGTAACCAGTCTGACGTCCCTCCATTCACTGTTGCCCCGACACCCTCTTAAACAAAGATTTTAACATGGTCAAAGCATTCCTCTCTGTCAAGTTTTCTATGCTATACATTCCTGAGCATTTTTATAATACCTTTTTAAAATCGACCAATGCTCCCCTTTACACTGTTGTTGTTTATACTTCTTAACAAGTTATGGGCAGAAAAAACGTTGCCGACCACAGCAGCTAAATTGGAAAGCTTCCCATAAACCAAATTTGGCTGTAGAGACCTCAGACTTACAGTAACTCACAAATTATGCAGTAGCCTTCTGATGCTATACAAGTTCTCTGGTATGCTCTGTAATGTGCAACATAAACACGTATACATTTATGGGATAAAGGTCATATATAAAAGGATTCTCTCCATGGCACCAATGTCGTGTCTCGAAGAAGTTGTGTTGGATATATAGCGTAGGCACTGTCCTAACAGTTTTATCTTCCAGTATGGATTGCATGGACTGGTCAAAGATTGACAGTACTGCTTCAATCTGTGTTATTCTTTCTGTTGAAGAGGCCCAGTCACTAATGAGCAGGAAATTGGAAGTGGGACCAGCTTCTAGTGAATCACATGCATTGTTAGCGGTCAACAGAGATGCATAAACGGAATAAGAGCAAGTGTGTGCTTTCTGCTTCAGTGCTGTGTTTTATGTGTCTCTTTACAGTCTCGCAGTGTGGACAAACAACATGCTGTGATCAACTACAACCCAAAGACAGATGAACACATGGTGAAGGACCTGGGCAGCCTGAATGGGGTTGGTATCAGTATCCAAGTATTTTCATTCATTGACTTTTACTTTTGTCCTGTTGCCACTTTAGTGCACCCATTGAAGCCCTCTGTGGAGCAATGGGAGAAGCAGCTCTTTGTTTTCAGAAACACTGGGATGTATGTGCAGTTGTTACTACAGCCAAACTAATCAGGGCAGAACAGTGTAGATTTGTCCCTGAAGTCTGACTTCCCCAAACATCTTTGTTTTGGCTGCAATAAACCAACCATTATCTATGCATGTTTACCTATTTGTGGACACCTCATGCAGTTTTCATGCAGAGTTTATTACTGCTTACTTTATTAATATAACAAAAATACGTAAAATGTACTGCTGTTGCCTGGTGGGTATGTTTTCATACACAAATAAGTACTCAACAAATTAGTAGTTACATAACATAATCTACTGGATAATAATAATCTGGATCTGGATAATAATAATCTACTTTAGATTGGAAAAGAGCCAAATGCAAAGCTCCTTACACTTTCCACAGTTCTTTCGTGAATGCCAGAAGGTTTCAAAGATGGAACAACTGTCCAGTAATCAGTTACCATAAGTGTCCACAACTTTTTTTTTTTTTTTTTTTTTTTTTTTTGCAGACTTTTGTGAATGACTTGAGGATCCCGGACCAAACCTACATCACACTCAAGCTCTCAGATGTTATCCGCTTCGGTTATGATATCCTTTTGGCTTTTTATATAACCATCCATTCTTAGTTGTTCTTTGCCTAACTTTGACTAGCTCCACTTCATTTGTTTACAGCCTTGTTACTAGGAAGTGCTGAACATGGCGATCAGTTGTACGGTTCAAAAAGTGTTTTTTAGGCAGTGGTGTGTGGCTGCTCTGGTATGTTAATCCCCCAGTGGTTTTCAGTCAGGGGTTTGAGATTATGTCCCACAGCAAACTCAAAATCTGTTGCACCCTTTGACCCCTGTACAGCAAACTGTGAATGTTGAAAGGCTGAGATAACTGGGAAAAAAGCATTTTGTCAGATACAATTATTGAATTTGTTTTTTTTTTGATAGGTTGGTATTGACCCCAGGTATACACTGAGTTCCTTCCTCATCCTTGTTAGATTAGGGAATTTTAATTACACGTATAAGATTTTTTCTAGATTAAAACACTGATCATTAGATTAAAGCACTGATTATTAAAAATCTGTTTTAAGTTTAAATTTGAAGTATTTCTTTGACTCATTCTGCACATGTCCATGTCTATATCTTAGAGAAAAGTCAACATAAGGTACCAGAGGAAGCTCTCAAAGTAAGTTAGTTAAATTACGTTAAATGCACATTTTGGTGAATGCGTTTCATTTGTAAACTGTCTGCATGGAGATACATCCTTACTTTTCATGGTAGCACAAATTTCCTCACATCCTGCTTCCTCTCTGTCTGTCTTTAGCATGAAAAATACACTAGCCAGTTGCAGCTGGGTATCAAAGCTCTGGAGGCCAAGACAAAGGAGAAGCTGCTTCATAGTCCAGACAAAAGTAAGGATTTTGTCTCCAAAGCCAAACACCAGGACAAGACTGAGAGGAAGGCTCACTCGTTTACAGGTACAAGTCTGATCATTATTCTAATCCTACTGTAAGAAACTGTATCATTTTGTTTAGGCCATTGTGACAAGTAAGATGAAGTCATTGTTTGCACTGCTCTAGTGAACCTGGTGTCTTGCAATAGATTTGAAAGCCATGTCGCCAGGAAGAGGAAGTCTTGTGTCCACATGGTCAGCTTGTATTTGTCTGCTTGATCTCTGGATAAGGATCCTTCTCTGTCAAGAGCTCCCCTGTTGTGCGATTAGACTGCACATGTGCGCTAAAGAGGCTGTGCTGGCTTGAATAAATAGATTTTCATGTGCCCATGTTGTTGGCACAGCAGTTGGAGTGTGCCTACATGAGTCAGGCTTTCCCAGAGCGGTTGAGGTTGAAGTCATGCATTTTTATCTGTGAAGGCCACGCCTGGACATGGGAAGGTGGAACACATGACCTGACCGTTAGCTTAGTTAACTACAATAAGCAGACATTCCCACATGAACTCTTTTTATACACTGTATAAACCTGATGTAGTTTTAAGTTGAATGTTCGTTGTGTCTCCTTGTGTATCCTTCACAATGGAATTCAGTGTTTTTTTCTTTTCCATGGAAAAGTACTAATGCCTCATGTTCTCTAGTACATTTAGTAGAACATTGACACTTTTAGCCTGTTCTCCCACTGCTCTGTACAACTGGTCACTGTAACTTCTTTGTGGTTGGCGCACTCAGGCTGAAAGAGGCCACGTGATGTAGCCTTGAGTTCTTGTAGCGCACAGTTTGCCAAAGTGATAAATAAACGACTGTGTGACTAGAACTGCCACAGCACACTGATAAGAAACCCAAATCATCAAATCATGTGTATAACTTTGGTTAAATATGCCTTTAAGGGAAAAACTGCCCTCTGAACACAGTACATCTGTGAGCTGAAAGGAAAAATGAAAAGGTTGGTTTGTGTCTCCTTCTGTGCGCCTCTGCTCATTATCCCATGAAGCTGCACAGGATGTGAGTGTCCAATCTCACAGCTGTCTGCTCTGAAATGCAAGTCTGAGTCTGGAGTCTGAAGTCTGAAATGTGAGGTAACAACGAATATGAACTACAGCCATACTACAGTACAAGCCATGTGTTATTAGTGGAGAGGTGAGTAATGTGACAGGACTGAAGCATGGCACTTGAATGCTGCTGCAGTTTTGTTATTGTTTTATTTGTGTCCTGGACAACAAGCTCTACAGATGTTTCAGATATTAGACTTCTGCTTATGACTGTTTATCCTGTACATTAGAATAACGTCCAGATTATGTGCTTAGTCTGGTGCAAAATACTACTCAAGCTATGGCATTTCATAGATTACAGTAGAGTATATTGAAGAGTGGAATTTGGATAAGAGATCAGTGATTATCCTCTAGTCTTTTTCTTTTAAAGATTAGGATTAGCTTCATTTTGTCTCCCACACAAAATGGATTAGGTTTGGGTAGCTTTCATAGTGTCTTGGGTATCAGTTTGACCCCATTTCCTGCTTTTCACAGTTCTCAAGGGAGTGTGAGAATTTAGACGGTAGCCCTCTGTAACATTATATCACTGAATTGTGCAATATTGTGTTACTGCAACCACTTGCAAGCAGCAAAAGCTACTTACATAAATGGTCTTCCTCATAAATACCCTAGACTGGGCACATCCACCTCAGTCTGGTCATGTATTTACTGTACTTGGTTATGTTGATTTGTTTGTGTTTATCCTTGTGTTTGTCTGTTTTGTTCCTAGCTGCTACAGACTCACCAATATCGAAACCCACCCCTCTGTACGGTCAACCGTCCTGGTGGGGGGAAGATGAAGACCCTGAGAACAAGAAGTCACCCAGAGGGGGGAAGCAGCTAGAGCAGGATTCACCGGGTACAGGCACACGTGTCACTTATTGTGGTTATTATGGATTCAATACTTTTAGGTTTATTAAATATTGAAGGCATTCCTTTACATGTCATTGGTATTTGTCCCACTTGGTGTCCCTGAAAGCTTAATGGTGGTAATCCAGAGGCAGGTCTCTGGCTGCCAGTCGGGAACAGTCAGTCTGTACACTCCATGCCAGGCGATTGGGCAGTGCATGTGTGCCTTATGATGGATTAGCACCTGTTAAGCTAGTACGCAGAACTGTAGGCCTCATGTTGCCTGATCTGAAACAGATTATTCCTGATCAACTAACTTCTCCTGGGCTCTGATTCTTACCTCAGATTTGGCAGCATTTAATGCTAAGTCTTGGCTACTTAGTGTTTACTACATTGTTGCTTATGGAACAGACCTGTGATGGGCTTATGCTTATTATATTAATAACTTATCAGTTCATATGTGTGTAATATGCAGTATTTTTATTTTCACAGATTCAACCAAAGATACCCCCAGATATGAGCTCAATGGCTCCCTGTCTGACAGTCAGGCAAAGTCCATTTTCTCTTATCGCCGAGAGCCTAGCTACTTTGAGATCCCAACCAAAGAGCTCCACCAGCATCCAGCCAAGAATCCGGAGTCTCCGGTGCATGAAGTCCCCACAAAGGACATTCCCGATCATCCCAAAAGCGTCCTTTCTACCTTGACCCCTCCTGTGGTGCAGAGCCATGCCTCTTTCACTATAGAGTTTGATGATTGCACACCGGGGAAAATGAAGATCAAGGACCACATCACTAAGTTTTCGTATCGCCAGCAGAAAAAGCTTCCCCACACACAAACTGCTGCTGCTCCCACTGAGGTCATGTCAGCAGAAAGTAAAGTAGCAGACTGGCTGGTTCAGAGTAATGCTAGTATGATGAGGAGGAGGTCACAGGCTGAGGACTTGTGCAGTACAATCAGTGATCCCTCCATGCAAAAACGACTCTGTAAGTCACACTAAGTTGACCAGTAAATGAACAAACCTGTTAAACTAACTGTTGTGTTTTCTTTTACAGCAAACTGGGACGACGGCACACACAGTGATTCTGGCATCCCTAGGACCAATGGGAATGACATCCTTTCAACAGATCTTCAGTCTCAACCCCACGTCTCTCGACACCAAAGCCATTCTCCTCCAGAACGCTACATATCTCCTGAATCCGAGGAGCCCACCTCCCTTGAACCACACTCCTTTCATGGTCACACCAAGACTGAGACTAAACAGGCGTTTGTCATTGAAATTTTTGACGACAGTCAAAGAAAGAAGCGCTCTCAGTCTTTCACCAATAACACTCCAGCTCCTGTGTCTGGACTCAGACCTGAGGTGGAGAGGGCCAGGAAGAGCCCCAGCCCAACCGAGGAAAGGACTCCTCCCTCTCAGCGCTACACTGTGCCTCTAAAGGGCTGTGACTCTCCGGGTCCTCAGAGGGCGGGCTCGCTGAGGAGGGAGAAGACAGAGGAACGCATCAGCACCGGCTACTCCTCTCGATCCACCTCTTCTGTCTCCACACGGCCTTTCAGCAGTGTGGGACGCAAATCCAAACTGGCCCGGGACTTTGCTGCAGAATTTCTTAAACAAACCAAACAGAATGTTTCTGTAGAGAGAAAGACTACCAGCCCCCCAAATGCTGAAGCCAATTTACCTGTTCAGGACCCCCACAGCCCCCCACCATCCATTACTGCCAATCAGCCACAAACCTCCTCTCCCATCCACCATCCTGTGCCCCTCAACAGCACTGTGATATCAGTGACACAAGAGGGCGCTGAAGTCAAGACCGCTCAGAGCAGCAGAAATGATGATGAGGACAATCTGAGCGACGCAGGCACTTACACCATCGAGGTAGATGTGCAGGACAAGGAGCTGGAGGAGGCCCGCAACAAGATTGACCAGGCAAGATCGACCATTTCATTTTGTAGAATAAAATACTACTATAATGAGCATCATAACTATCATCATAACCAGCACCTATTTGCAGTTCCAGCTCTCACTGTTCCTTTACCTATTAACTCATGATACTCTGTTCCCAGCAGGTCTTTGGGGTGTACACCAACCAAAGTGAAGTAGAGGCGTCAACCACAGATAGGCCTGTTATTGTTAATGACAGTGAGCAACATAGACAGAATAGCACTGGGCAGGTGAGAGCAGGGCTATAGTGTGGTGAGGGGAAACTAACTGAATCACAGGCAAAGTCAATGGATCAAATTAACATGAGTGGAGTGATGAATCAAGTGTGTTGGTTCAAAGGCTTGCAAATGATATGGGATTCTACATTTGTTTATATACATGATTTTTTTTTTTTATTGATGTTACCATTTCAAAACCAAAACTAACTTACTAAACTACTTTATCATTGCCATCTGTCCCACTAACCTTATGCATAACACGAGTTGGTAATAACACTGGTTTTATTTTTACACACACACACACACACACACACATATACAGTAGTGTATTAATTATTTAATAAATCCTGCAGATCCAGGCCCCTAAGTGGATGTCTTGCTGGGCCAGCTTGGCAGATAGCTATACAGAATGCCCTCCCTCGTCCTCCATTTTGGACTCTTCTTACCAGATGGAGCAGCCTGGTGGTGGTAAGCAGTCTTGATACAAAAATGTGATTTGTAAATTTTTTGTTTTGTTTTTGTTACACATTGTTACTGTACATTTTAATTAATTAAAATTAAATTGTTCTATTCTTAAGGATTCAGGCACAAAGCCACATTGAGCCAAAGCCAGGTGAGTCCGGGAATTCTGGACCGTAGTGATTCCAGAACCTACCAGGCTTCAACAGGAAATAAGGAGGATGTTCAAACCCCCAGCATCCATGTCCAATATGACATGCAGTCCACATTTGACATAGAGAAGTGCACTGCTCCCAGATCTCAGGACAGTCTTCTGAGGTTATCTGTTCAAGATGATGTTGAGCCGGACAGCTTAAGCGATGCCAGTAATTCAGGAGATGGTTCTATAATTGAGCAGAGGAAGAAACCCATACAGGATACAAAGGAAAGGAAACTAGATAATCCCACCCTTCAGTCCAAGTCCACATCATTTTACATTGGTTCAGAGGAGAATGTGACAGAACCTGAAAACACCTCCAAAGCAAAGAAGAAACACAGTGGGAAAACCTTTTCAACAGCCACACTGACAAAGCAGAGAGCTTTCCAAGAACCAGGGAAAGTTCGTCCCAGTATTTCAGCTCCTCTCTTTGGGAACACCACCGTGGGGGAGGTCTCAGAGGGTTCAGGGGTCACTCTGTTGAGACAGGAGAGCTTCAATACAGACCGACCCAACACTGCCCTGCTGCCCCATATCTCCAACCTGGAGTCTGCACATGGCTCTGCCTCTCAGGACACTCACTCTTATCTCAAACAGACGGAGGATGTTCTGGTTACACTGGAGGCCAGGCTCCAGGGGGGACACACTGCACCTTCTCCAGGAATGGATTCTGCTGAGTCTGATGTGGATACATCCAGTTCTGTGAGCCAACAAAGTAACCAGACCAAACCACACCCAATCAGTAAAAAGCCCTTCACTTTCCACAGGGAGAGGTCATCTGCCAGTATCACCAGTCAGGACTCTACTGTCCAGTCCTCGGTATCAGACAGAGCAGAGAAACAGAGAAGCTTCAAGATGGACACTTTCAGGAAACCTGCAGGTTTGAGGCACAGTGTGGGAAAACATAGCTCCACAGACTTAAATGACGACCACCACAGCTCCAGTCGACAATACTCAGAGCAGGAGTCACACCATACCCAAGTGAGTAGGAAATACACTGTGCCCCTGCAGAAGGAGGAGAGTAAGAGCACCAAAATCTCCCAGGTTCTGAATCGTGCCAACAGTCTGTCTGCTCCTCGACCCACAAGGGCGTCCATGCTCAGACGTGCTCGCCTCGGAGAGTCAGACAATGAGGGCACAGAGACTGACAAAGTATCCCAGGACAATGTTAAGCAACCTCAGGAACCTAAAAAACTCTCCAAATGGGACATGCTGGCCATGCCTCGTAAGCGCACTAGTTCTTTTAACACTCCAAGTGACAATGAAGCATCTGGTCCCCAGGGGACAGTGCGCAGCACAGGATCCTCTAACCGCAGCACAGACGTAAGGGGCAATACTGGTCGCAGATCGTCTATCTCCGGAGAGAAGCCACTAGAGCGGCCACAGAAAGCTCCTCTCAGCAAGGCTCCCATCACCCGAATGCGCGCCAGCAGTGCCAAGTATACCAGCAGCACAGCAAGTAAGTTCTGGACTCTGTAAAAACTAAAACTAAATGCACAACCTATACTATTGTCCACCAGGGCAAATTCAAAAACGCAACATGGAATGGAACATCTAATATTATCTATTTAATATTATTGACAAAATGGGATAGTGGACCTCTACAAACTTTTAAAATAAATGCCCACTAACAATATCTATTCTACTCTAATGATTTCCTAATTATGTAATCTTGTGATTTTGAAAATCGTGGTTCTAGTTAGACATTACTCTGCTGTGGAAGGCAATCATTTTTTTCATTCAAATTCAGATTTGTATTCGGTAGTAAACATAATGCTTGTTTGCAGACAAATGTTGACTTCCACACTCAGGCAGTGCTCTAACTATGCTGCTGGGAGGACTGCAGTGACTTTTGTCATATTCTTTATGGCTTTATTCTTTCATGGTTCTGTTTGCTCTTCTTTTCCTTCTCCCATCTCCTTGTCAAACTCAAACTCCTTGACAATGCAAAGGCTCAAGGAGGCGGCAGAAGGGATCAGACTATACTTCTACCTCAGATGAGGAGTATGACTCCAAGCAGAACACTCCTAAACCCAAACGCTCCCAACCCTCCTCAGCTTCTCACAGCCCACACAGCCAGTCCCGCCCCCTGCCTGTGGTCGCTCTGCGCACTGTGGCCCGGAACAAGGACTCAGAGGACGAGAACAATGACGGGGAAGCATACCACAACTGGTCTACTCACAGTGCAGAGATTGCACGGTATGAAAAAACTATGTTATATTACTAAATCTATCTTTACTTAAAAATAAAAGTACTGGTGTTATCTCAGGTTAAGTCAGGACCTGGCGAAAGACCTTGCCATTCTGGCCAGGGAGATCCATGATGTTGCAGGAGATGGGGACTCACAAAACCCTGGAGCAGAGAGCAGAGCACCAGTTTCTACTGTGACGGCTCATCCACAGGTTACTACTGAGTCAGGTTGATTTTATTTAGTCTTGTTTTGATCTTATTCTGACCTTGTGGTGTTTTGCAGCTCATTGGGCATATTCCAGAGACTGGCTTAGACACTCAAAGAGGCCCCTCAGCATATTCTGCAGGTCCAGTTGAACCAGTCCTTAAATTAAACCACCAACAGAGCAGACAGCGGGATGAGAACAAAGAGGAGGTGAGGATATAAGGTGCCATAAAAATGTATGTTTAATCTTAATAATCATTAGATGAAAGAGCTTTTCTCCACTAAGGTACAAATGGACAACCAGCTGGATCCTGTGTCTCACATCATTGGCGCCATCAGAGAAAACACAGAGGAGCTTAGTGAAAAAATAAAGTGAGCTCTTAAAAGTGATATAACCTTCTTTAGAATGTATCAAAAAATTTGAATTGAATGTTGTTCTTGCAGGGTCCTGTTTCAAGACAAGATGGACATTTGGGAGGAAATCGAAACAAAGATTTCTGCTGCTGATGATATGCCTGTTTGGAAAACTTCAAATAAGGTTGGTTTAATCCACATTATTTTGATCTAGTTAAAGCCAATGGCCTTACAATTTAATATTTGTTTTCAGGATATTGCATCAATTTTGTTGGAGCTCAGAAGAGTTCAACGGCAGCTTGAAGGTTAGTAACTCATTATTGGTTAAAACAAATATTTGTATTTATTTAATCTTCTATGTATTTGTCAAATATCCTTTTCTCCTCAGTCATGAACACATTTGTGAAACCCAGTGACCAGCTAGAGGCTACCAGGGCATCCAGTGCATCATCTTCTGTAGTCCGTCCATCCAGAGTTGTGTCATCACAGGACTGGAGGACCACCCCGTCTGTGTCTCGAAAAGGAGGAGGACCGAGACCAGGGGGCCGAGTCAGGAGTGTTGCCATGGCGTCCGATGATTGCAGAGAGGGCTACTTGGTCTGAGATATAACACTAATAAACACACACACTTTAAGCAATGGTGCTCAACAGCTGTGCATTTTATCTCCTAGGAGGAAGTTAGATGGGGTATAGGAGTTTTAATTTAAATGGTTACACTTAAAAAATAACTTTGAAAAGTGGTGAATCGGTCAGTCACCATTACCTCATAAATTGCTCTATAGTGAAGCCACCAGTAGGGGATAAGACAGTAAATCTTTCTATAAAAATAAAATCTATAAAGCCTGTTGTACTATGCTGTAATTCAAAGCTAGGAACCACCATGAGAAATGTAATGTAAATTAGCTGAAGGAACATGGGCTGTTAAGATATCAACTTAAGGATGCAATGGGAGACTTTAGTGCCATACAAAATGCTTTTCTATGAGATTTTTCCATGTTTTCTCATTAATGTTATTCTGTACCTTGGCTGTGTTGTCTGAATGAACACAAATGAACAGTCATTTGTTGGAAGTGTCTCAGGAATATGTGGGCTGAATAGAAGGCGGGTCTTAGTTACTTGGCAACTCGAAACTCCAGTGACTCTGGGGAGGCTTTAGTTTTCTTCTATTTATCTATTTATATTACTTATCTCAAAGGCCTTATTTAGATCATAGCTGAAATGTTCATTCTGTGTTTTTTAAATGAAGCACAAATAAATGATTTCATTTTTCCCTCGACAATCAAATTCTGGTGACTGATTAGTCAGTTCATGCACACAGCAATTCTTTCTCATACTCTGCAGTTGAATGAGGATTTTGTGGTAGGAATCTCTCTAGTAGTGTCTTTTATTATTGTTTTGTTAATTTGTATGATTTTTTTTTACTTCATTAGTTTGTCATCAGCTGTTTGATTACTGTATCCTATGTATGTATAAATAAGAATTACCTCTCAGTTTATTCTTTTGCACTATTTGTGTACCACCTGACCACCAACATGATTTGAGTGTGTATACCTGTACGTTTTTTCCCTCTTCGCACTTCTGAATGTAATTTTATTAGAAATGGGAAGTACCCCAAAGCTGTGTGGAAGAGCTCTTCATTCACCAGCCATATAGTTTACAGACAATACACTGAATGTCATTTTAACTTTTAAAAAGTAATTTGCTGCTATTTATCTGCAATGGGATTGTATCAGCCCTCTGCTTTCCTCCTTTATGTGTCAAATGTATGACTGTGTTTCAGTTTCTTTTCAGTAGAAATTGTGAGATAGTATTATTCTTTAATTATTTGTAAGTAATTGATGGGCTGTAAATGTATTTCTTTACAAAATAAAATATATTATCAAACATACTTGATGTTTGGTGATTTGTTTCATTGCAACTACGCGTGCAAATCAAAAGTTGAAATGAAAGTTAAAACAGGAACTAAACTCAGTTGTAATATAACATGACGGACCAGACAGCTTCACTTCACCTTTGTTTTGGAAAATACTTTGTGTAAGTTACTTTTAATTTAATTACTCAAATACATATGTTTTTTTATACACTATAGTGTTTGTTCTTGTTCTTAAGACTTCATATGACATAACTGTTCTATAGATGAAAAGTACAGAATGAAAATGCATGCCACAACTTATAAACGCCTCCATGATGAGAATGTCTCTTCAAAGGTCAGTCATATAAAATGTACTGTACAATAATTAGTTATTTATCATTAATAATTGGAACTTGGACTCATTACAGAACTTCAGATCACTGCTAAAAACTCACCTGTTTAAATTTGCATTTCCTTGATTTCCACCAATTAGTTTTATTCTTTTCTCACTGTCTTTTCCTTTTGTTGTAAAGTGTCTTTGTATCCAAAAGTATCCAAAAAGCACTATACAAGCTTGATGTATTTTTATTATTGATATTTTAATTCTATTCCTTTTTTTTCTGTAAAAGCCGACCAGCTGTGTGGTCCTGGCTGTAGTTATGGCCTGTCTTACTGTTCTGGGCATCATACTCGCCATTGCTATTTTGGAAAGACCATCCTGTTTTGACAAAATGGATGGGGAAAAGATACTTCCATTGGAGCCTTCTGTTGACAGTTGCAGGTAATTGATAATTCTCAAACCTTTGATCTAAACCCAGTCTGTTCATGCTATTTATGCTTATTATTTTACTTTTTACATGTTTACATACAACTTCCTCATAATTTGATTGTGTCTTCTGCCCTCGAAACTTCTGCATTGTTTTCTGTCACTAATTAACCTTACATTTACTAGCATGGCCCTTGTGGAGAGTATTCCTCTGTGCATGGAATATAATGACAATGCCACATTTGGGCTGCCATTGGAAAATGTATGGGAAGATCTCATCACCATGGCAACTAAACAGCTAGATGTGGTGTCCTTCTACTGGACTTTGACTGGACCTGATATCAATGTGAACTCCTCTTCTGCAATACCCGTGAGATCCCAAATATAATACAATAATAATAATAATTAATAATCACAGATCATTTTGGTACCACACTCAGTAAAGCATTAATTTCTCAATGAACAATGTTCTTAGTAATTACTTAGTAACTACCCTAACCTTAACTCCTAACTCCTAAGTAAGGAGTTACCAGACCAGAATTATTATTAATAAACAAGTATGAATTAAATGTTTTTTCGTGCTTTATTAAGGCTAATTAAGGTGTAGCCTAGTTATTATAAAGTGGTACCCTAACATGTTATAATATGCTGCTGAAAATATCATGATCTTGGCAGGGGAGTCACATTCTGACAGGACTTGAATCTCTGCCTGCAAAAAATGTTTCTGTCCGGGTGTTAATAAGTAATCCATCGGTCCAGACAAATTCCACAGATTTGAAGAACCTCCATCAAAAAGGTCTGTAAGTGCCTTGTCATTATTTTATTGTGCTTCTATATTCTCTTAAAAAATAAATTCTTCTTTCATTCAGGAGTCCAAGTGAGGGAGGTGGATTTTGGTCGTCTCACAAATGGTGTCCTTCACACTAAGTTCTGGATTGTTGACAGAAAACATCTCTTTATTGGGAGTCCCAACATGGACTGGAGGGCTCTCACACAGGTAACAGTGAAACGTCTGCCATCTCTATTCTTTTCTGTATTGAGGATTATAATAAGTTTTTTGTGTTTTCTCAAGGTAAAGGAACTAGGAGTGGTTATCCATAACTGTTCAGACTTAGCTATAGACCTAGAGAAGATTTTCAACTCTTATTGGGATATGGGACTTCCAAACAGCACCTTACCTGATCCCTGGCCCCCAAAGTATGACACAAACATTACCAAATTACACCCTCTGCTGGTGAAAGAAGATAATATAACCAGCCAGATATACATAGCCGTGAGTTCCTAAAGTTTCTGTCTTGTTTTCTTAGAAGTGAAAGAGACTAATTCCCAAGTTTCTGTTCTGTTTTTGTGAAGGGTTCGCCGCCCCTCTTCTGTCCCCTGACTAGGACTCTAGACTTAGATGCTATTTTGACCAGTATTTCTGAGGCTCAACATTATGTTGATGTGGCTGTCATGGAGTATGTCCCTCTGATTCAATTTGAAAACCCCCAAAGGTAAGCCACACCAACACTTTTACACTGTCATGCCTTTTGCAGCTCACTTTAACATGTGTGACTAAACAGATACTGGTCAGTCCTTGATGATGCCATTAGAGTTGCAGCTTTTGATAGAAAAGTAAAAATACGGATGCTTATCAGCTGTGGGAGAGATTCCAATCCAAGCATCTTGCCCTTCCTACAGTCTCTCGCTGCTCTTGACAGTCATATATCCCACATTAGCATCAAAATAGTAAGATCTGATCATCATAAAAAAAAATTAGATTAGAACAAAATAAGGAGTTAACTAACTACTTCTTTCTTTTTGCAGAAACTTTTCATTGTGCCTGTTGGAAACCAGACTGATATACCATATTCGAGAGTGAACCACAACAAATATATGGTGACTGATAAAGTATCTTATATTGGTAAGTTCTTCAAATGCATTACATGTGTTAAGTCAGTTATTAATGGAAAACTCTTGTTTTGCTGTAGGCACTTCCAACTGGTCTGGGGATTACTTTACCACCACAGGTGGAGTGGGCCTAGTGATTTCCCAACATGCTCCTCGCTTGATATGGAAGAAGTCTATTCAGAGCCAGCTCAGTGTTGTCTTTGAAAGAGACTGGAACTCACAGTTTGCAGTGTACTTAGATGAACTCGGTCAACATCCTGACTGTGCACTAGTGACATAACATGCTATTCTGAATTGTATTCTGTATTCTGAATTAATTTATGTTTTGAAAGACAAAATGCTTCGTTGATTGAAGTCAAGTCTACACATGTAAATGATTTTATTTCAAGATAAGATAAGATATCCTTTATTTATCCCACAATGGGGAAATTTTAGTGTTGCAACGCACAGTTAAGAGAACAGCAAGAAAACAGTAGCAGCATAGAAGTACAGAATTACTTAAAAATAGACAAACTCTATAAAGATCTATAAAGAGAAGGATTATAAAACTATATATACAATAAATTGCTATATTTTTAATGTATGTAATACATGTGAAATAAAGTGAGCCTTGAGGTGTGCATAGGCAAATGTATGTAAAATCACTTTTGTGTCAGTGATGTCTCCATAGTACCGCTTTTATTGTTCCCAAGCAAATTGAATTTTAATCAAATAATACAATTTCAGTAGCCTACTTCCCACATTGATTTTCCTTTTAAGACAGTGACTCCTCCTCAGCAGTAGGTGGCGTCAGTTCAGTAAATTCTTACAGGGCGGAGCTCCGGTTGTAGTACGTGTGCTTCAGATGAGGCTCATATGAGTTAGCTTTCGGCTTTTGAGCTAACGCTTCATCACCTTTTAAACATGGTGCTCCTGGAAAATGACTCGGTAAGTACAGCTTAATCAAATCCTTTGACAATATTTATTCTACAGTACAGTTTTCACTTAGTATGTGGCTGTATTTTAATGTAATCTCTTCACAGGCTAGTCACGAGCATGCTAGCATGCGATTGCTCAAATCATTGCTGAGATGATTACTCGCCGATTTAATGCAGATTAAAAACAACAGCTTTAAATGCTGTAATGAATAAAGACCTTGCGTAAATCTTTACTATGCCCAGTGTTGCAGATGTTCATATTCTCTTTTTTCCTTGCACAGTTGAAGATTATTGCAGCATCAATTTAGACTTGGCACATATGCTGTCCTGTCCAATTTTCTCATTTCTGACATGGATTTTGTGTTTGCGTAACTTTTTTTTTTAAAACAGTTTCTTACAGAGCTCACACGCCTGTTCCAGAAATGTAGATCATCTGGTAGTGTTGTCATCACACTAAAGAAATGTAAGTAAAGTTTCATAACCTTTTAACTGACAATAATCCCAGATGTGAAATAATAACACGTCGCAATAAATGAGCCCATTGTAAGGCTGTGCAATTGACTGAACTTTTAATCCAGATAGAGATTATTTAATACAGTTATTACTAATTGTGAAATGATCATCTTGAGTCATTTTAATCTAGAGATTCACAGTCAATCCTCTGTCTGTAAAGGCATGTTTGGAGGAAGACTTTTTACTATTTTTATGTGTTAAATGGAAATGATTAAAAGTATAGGAAATTAGGACATGAATGTTCATTTTATTAGTTGTAAGACAAAATCAAATCAAAGAAAAGGTTGTAATGTATCAATATGACAAAAATACAAATAACTTTTCCCCTCTTGTATTGCCCAGTCCTATTTTACAGGAGTTAAACTGAATGTATATTTTTCAGATGATGGTAGGACAAAACCTGTTCCTAGAAAAGGCCATTCAGAATCATTTGAACCTGCAGACAATAAATGTCTCATCAGAGCGTCAGATGGAAAGAAGAAAATTAGTACAGTGGTGAGTTTTCCTGTTTCCTACTATTATACACATGAACTACGTTTGAGCGATATGATTCTGATTGGTATTTCTGCCTTCAGGTCAGCACCAAAGAAGTAATCAAGTTTCAGATGGTAAGTTTGACTTCAACTGAATTTCAAGACTAGATCAGCATAGCTCCTGTCTATTTTCTTTGTTTCATAAAGCGTATAATTTGATTTGACAATTGTCTGAGTGATAACTGTCTCTTTCCAGGCCTACTCTAACCTGCTTAGAGCTCACATGGACGGACTTAAGAAGAAAGATAAGAAAAGCAAAAGCAAGAAAACAAAAGCTACACAATGACTGCTGAACTCTGATAACCTTAGGGGTTCCTGAGCTGGCATGTATGTCCTGTCTGAGGGAGTTGTCCACCGTTTAAGACTGGACGTACAATACTTTTCACCCCATGGCTGCATGATTCACCTGTCATGGACTCTACAGTGCCATCCCTTATTTTTCAGATCTGAAGAAGCAATTCGACCATTTTGAAGTTTGTTTTTTTTTCCTTTGAAAACTGACCACCAACTAAGTCGGCGTGTTAAATATTCCAGAGGATGAAATCGCTTCTTTGGTATTTAATAATTTAGTCCCCTATTTATGTAACTTTACAGATGACTTATTTTGGAAGTTATTTGTGTCTTAAGTTTCTTTTTTTGTTATAAAAGCAATGGTGTATAAGGAAGGAATGTGGATGCAAAGTCGTTTTTACTGTACATCTTTATTTTATTAATATAGATCAGTCACATAGAACCTTATTTTTTACGATAGATGTTACTAAAAATGTAAAACTACAAAATATAAAACGGCAACATAATCTCCCCATGAGGCTTATTTCAGTTTGAATAATTACGTGAAATCAATTATCAAATATGAAAACTAAATATTTTTTAGATTACAGAAAGGCATGTTTTTGAGTACAGACCATACACTATTGTAAATAAATTGTACATTTTTCACAAGGCAGCAGAGTTTGATTTTACATGTCAAGTCTGGAGATAGAGTTATGTTCATGAATAAAAGTGCTATCTCAAAGTCTTTCAATGTGTACATCTATGCTGCTAATAGAGTAAACAGAATAATGTAGAAAACAAATGCACACATTTTTGTACATTAAAAACAGGAGAGGCCTCTCATAGTGCTGTGCTTCTTTTTTCCAGTCTGTCTTTTGTAGGGAGGGAGAGCTGATGCTGTCTGGTGCTTTCTTCTTGATATCCTTGTTTCATGAGACCCGTGACATATTGGAACATAGTCTAAAACACATTTAAAAAACATTTGCATATGCATATATATTTCATGTCAAGTATAAATATACTTCAGTTTTACTGCTACTATGGGTTCAAGCTGGATTGACAATTATTCCCTAACATCCAGTTCCCCAGACCAATTTGCCGAAATCGTATTTAGTTTTCATTGTCTTTCCTAATCAATTTCCAGCCAGAACAGCCATAATACTTTGGTGAATTTGACCAGAGAATCATTTTGTACTGCACAGTGTTTGAAAGGTTAAAAACACAGATTTATACATTGCATACCTTCCATGCTTCCTCTAACTCTGATGTCCACCTGTCCTTCAAAATAGGCTGCACTGCACAGATGAATTCTGCTCCTACATACTACAAAACAAACAAGATACGTCAATGTGTTTTATTAGAATTCTATCTGTAGGAGTAGGTTTTCTGACACTTAAAACTGATTTTGTGGGTCTTCTTGTGTCTGTAATAAGTTTTAGAGCATAATAAAAAAAAATATTAGAATCCTTGAAATAGGCCACTTACATTGTAATATTTGGGTGGTGCGTGGTAATGATAATGGCTTTTCCCTAGTTCAAAAGCCAGAGCCTCCAGCCGTTCCAGGTGGTCCAGTCTAGCGACACTCTTCTCAATAAAAGACATGACTCTGGCAGATAGAGAAATGAAACAGGATGAGAAGCCTGTTATCACTCCCAGTTAATTGTAATTGTAATTCTAGTGACTGTCTCATATGCTCATGTACATTCTGATGGAAAGGTTATACAGAAATTGCCAAGTTTGTTTTGTGTGGGACTTACAAAAGTGGTGATATTGATATTTTGCATGTGTACTATTTAGTTCAGTGTTTCTGTAAAGACAAAGTGAATGCTTTTCCAAACCATTTTGTAACTTTTTTACTGCTCTGAAAAAAAATGCACCTTATATGCTCTACCCCTAGAATCTTTTGCAGTGTTGCTTTAAGTTATAGCATCTTTACCAGTGGCTTTTTTTTTTTTTTTTTTTTAAATCCGGACACTTAATTGCCAATTATTCTAAAATGTAGGCATAATCTAACTACCATCCTTATCACCACACATAAAACCCCACAGGCTTTCCTTGATGTTGAAATCCGTATTGTCTGAACTGTTTTGAAAATGAGTAGACTTGCTTCAGTGCATCTGCCCGGTCTGTACCAGCTCTGTGGACATTTGTCCCGATGTCCCCAGGGTGCCTCTGAAGAGCCATTTGGCCTTATCATTGCTCTCACAGCAGGACCATGCTGGCTGGGTGACACATTTTGGTGTGATGTGCCAGGCTAGCCTCTGTACCTTTAGGTGCTCAGGCAGTAATTGGATGTTTTGGCCTTATGTTGAGAGCAATGGGTGCAGCGGGACACAGCAGACTGGAGAGTGCTTGTGGATACTGCACTGTCTGTGAATAACATTGACATCCTGGTTATTATGTTCTCACATAGTGCACTGCTGTGATGTATGACACAATAAGCTTTAATTCTCAGTAATCAAAACAAATGTGCCATTGGTTTATGCAGAGTGAAGCTTTTTAGAAGTGACTGCACATTTTTACAATGCATGCCATTCACTAACACTGTATTGGAACAGTGATGATGATTCCTAGTACAGCAATAGACTACTGAATACCTTTTTTCCTTGAATATAAAAGACTCCAGGAAGAGTAGATTGTTTCCACGGCAACAGCTAATAGGTACCCAAATAAACAAACTGGAACACACTGGATGTACTGAAAAGCAAGACCTGGGGATAGCTTTTGTTGATCCGACAAAACACTAAAAATGCCATGTTTTAGAAAGTTGAAAGGTGAACTATGTAACTATTCTAGTGGGGGTCTGCCACTGACCAGTCTCCATGGAAACTTTAATTGCTAATACCTTAAATTACATGCATTCCTACTATAAGGAGGGTCTCATCTCCACAGATCTGATCTGTAACTTGGCCTGGTAACATTTCAGAGGAAAGCAATATCTATGGAGACAGGTGGCAGGACTATACCAGACAACTTACATGTAAAATAGTATCAAATATCTGAGGCTTGTGAGGTGAATGTTACCTTAGCCCATGAGCTCGGAGTTCCCGACTAGTCCTGAGTCTCTCCAGATCCTCCACATCACGGAAGAGGAAAAAGACATCCTTGCACTCAGGATGTGTCTCAAACAACCTGTTGACAGAAATAACAATATTCCAAAAACATAATCTCAGACTTTCAAGGAAATTTACAAACATCATGCAGTGCATTTTTCACAGTCATTCCCAAACTATGGTGGGGCAAATGGCAATCATTGGATTAGTGACTTTCAAGACACCTAGTGCGCCGCAGCCGTGGCTACTGTACTGCAGCTACAGCTGCCCTGGAGCAGACTGCCATAAGTGAGGCTGTCAATCTAAGCCATCGAACCCCACCAACACTCATGCACCAAATTCATATTAGGCAATGTGGGTGAAGTGTCTTGCCTAAGGACACACCGAGTCTCTGACAAGATTGGGCATTGAAAAGCAGGTATGGCTACAGTTGAAACTGAACATGGGGTCTTGTTCACGAGTGAGAGAAGGATGGAGTGTGAGAATGACTTCAGTGATGCGGTTGCTGTATTGGGCTGTATTGATGAAGAAGGAGATTTACCTGTCAGTCTACATTTCTACCCTCACCTATAGTCATGAGGTTTGGGTAATGACCGAAAGGAGAAGTAGTTGAAATGAGTTTTTTCTGCAGGATAGTTGGTGGACGCTCCCTTAAAGATAGAGTGAGAAGCTCAGGCACATGGGAGAAGCTCGGAGTAGAGCCGCTGCTCCACACCAAAGTGGCTCGGGCATCTGCTCTGGATCCTGCTTGGACACCTCCCTGTAGAGGGGCATGTCTTACCAGGAGGAGGGCCCAGGAAAGATCGAGGACATGCTTGAGGGACTACGTCCCTCGGCTGGCTTGGGGTCCCATCGGAGGAGGTGGAGGAAGTGTCTCGGGTAAGAGAAGTCTGGGAGTGCCTGCTTAGATTGCTGCCCCGCAACCCGGCCCCAAATAAGCAGAAGAAAATGGGTGGATGAAACTGAACGAGAAGAGCTTTGCAAGATTCTCCAAGTGTCCTCAAATCAGCCAAAAGCAATTCACTTAACAGTTTTTTTTTTCACTTTTTCACTTCTTTTGGTAGATGACAAAAAGGGGAGTCTACAGTAATGTTCTTTTGTAGTGATGATTGTAGATTCACTTTCCATTCATGGGATATTGGGAATTGGGATTCTCACACCAATTGAACTTTCATTACTTCCTGTACATGATATGTATAACTGTACATGATAGTAGGCAATTTAGAACAGAAAAGAACAAACATTGTTGGTGGATAAGCATTGTTATATGTCAGAAGGGACAGCTGGGTATGTTGAGGATAGGGAGATTCTAAGGATGAATAGGAGAAATAGTGGTAGTAAATGTGACTTGTTGTAGCATCACTTTCAAAAACAAATTTGCAGTCTTAAAGCCAAACCTACAAATCTCTTAATGTATTTTATTGTAGGTTCTTTAAAGACCTGTGCCATTTAATCTGCTCTTCACATTTGTTTATGCAGCAGCTAGACTCAAATACTTATTATAAACAAGCATGTAGCCCTTTTCTGGTGTTAGTGATATAATTACTGTTCAATCACGCAGTGGGAACCGTTCTTTGAGCCTGGGGGCCCATGGGTGGCCATGACCTACTACAGGCTGTGTTTCGTGACAAACACGCTAAGGTCAAACTCTTCAGTGCTTTAAGTCTTCCCAGGGAAAGACCAAGACTATAGATATTTGATACCAGTATTTCAGGGTTGAATATTTCAGATGTTTTTTTTAGGCCACATGAGACTGTATTTGTGTCGTTGATTATTATGATTAGTTGCCATGTATTTCTTATGGCATTTAACCTGCAGCCATAATGATGTAAGTGGTTAAGATGTGATCAGAAGTGATGATGGGGGAGGAGTGGTATCTGCTTCCAGCCAACAGTGGTTTGCTCCAGGGTTCAGAAGATGTGAGGGGCAGTAGAGCTGGATGTGCACTTACTGCCTGAAAAGGTCACAGAATGTGTTGCTGTCACAGTGGCTCCAAGGACCTGGGGCCGGCGGGGCTGACCCTTACAACTCTACAACAAGCTGATAAACATGTTTGTGTGTGTTTCTCCTTTCATGACATAAGGCATATTATGTACATTTCACCAGTTTAACCACTTGGCACTTACAGGCCAATCTTTCATAAGCAATAGGCTAAGTCTTTAAGTCTATAAACTAAAAGCCAGTTCTAAAAGCCTTTAGTTAATGCGTCACAGACCCTGACATGTCAAATACAAACAAGCTACTAGACCTATGTTATAATAATAATAATAATAATAATAATAATAATAATAATAATAATAATAATAATAATAATAATAATAATAATAATAATGCATTTTTATCTGCCCATATCCTTTCAGAGAAGGCTAACTGGTCTCTTTTAAAGATGAATGAGGTGTAACGGCAACCCACCGTTTCTCCACAGTTAATTATTTCAATACTCAAACAGATAAATAAATAAAGATAAAGAAGATCTTACAGTCTGACACAAATGTGGCGCCATGTCCGTGACTAACTGGCCTGCTTTTTGTCATTGATAGTGACATTATGTGGATCATAATAACAGTTGATTGGGGACTACTGACATAGCTCACATAGAACGGAGAATATGTCCCTCTATCGCCCTTAACCTACTGTTAATGACAACACATTTTGTTCAGCATATTATTTCTTTGAAACATAGCCAACGTAGGTTCATTATGGACGACATACAATATCCCATTAAGTCAAGAATGTCTTACCTGACAAACATAATAATCCCAACTTTAGCGATGTCATCTCTGATAACTTTCCAGGAGTCCTTTATCATCTGGATCTGTGCGTCGCTGAGCTGCGCGGGAGCATCCTCTGTGCCCCTGTTTCCAAACTCAGATTTTGCCGCCAGACCTGAAATAGCGCAACCCATTCTTCATAGAAAAGTACTAACGATTATGTACCTGGAGCGTTATAGTAATGCAATATTAACACTGTATTGAAAGATTTGGGATGTCGTTGGCATCTGGTTAAAGCGTCCAGCTCCTGGTGCGTCTCGGTCTGACTCTCCGCCTGAGTGAGGAGGCAGTGTCAAAGCGGCACGGAGGACACAGACGGAGGACACGGGGCTTCCGGTGGAGCGCACACTGTCACTGACCTACAACAGTGCTGAGCTGAAGGGAAGCGCAGGGACTGGGACTTACATGTTGTGTCTAGATTTACAGGGTGGAAGAAGCACTACCACTGAACGAAGTGTCTGGGATCGTTTAGGTGGCTACATTAATCTAAAATGGACTACAAACTCACATAGCCTAATTAGATACTAAGGAATTGATTTAGGCTTATCAATAAAAACAATTCAATAATAATCTGATTGACGTGAGGGGTAATTTAATTGATGACTTATCCAGACTGCATGCTTTATAAATAGTTTTCAGTCAGACATAACCCTAAGACTATAATAACAGCCATGTGCAAAATGTCTTAAAAGTATGAAAATGTGTTAATTTGACCACAAAGCATGATTAATACAATAAATGCCATCACTTTTTGTAGTAACAGAAAGCAATGACACGTTTTATTTAAAATAATATATTTTCTGAAAAACAAAAATAAAAAGGTGATAGATCAGTATTTACATGAAGCTCAAAGCTCCACAGATACACAGTTTCATAAATATGCAGTACTGGGTAAAATGACAAACACAGCTCCAGTGATGTTAATGTGCATGTGGAAGCCTATTGTTCCGAGTCCACAAACATAAAACAAAGTCTCTTTGGCGTCAGACATAAGCAGCAGACCCTCCATCTGATATGGCCCCTTTGTGTTCCCCTGAAAGCTTTACACTTGACATGGTTAGAGCAGTGCTGCTATAGTGGTTATAGCAAATGGCCAATAATGGTTTGGAACCAAATATCAAGATCTTATCCTGCCATTACTGAGGCTATTTACAGATTTACATAACTTTGTACAGCACAGCCTACGATCCATATTTACAAATCATTAAATAATACATTTCCCTCATGGTGGAAAATCAAATATTGTCACTCAAACTTATTGCAACAAATATGCTGCTGTGATTTAATGTTTTAAGAGCTTGTACTTAAACTCTGAAACTTTTCTCGTAAACTTTTCACAATATTGCTTTCAGTCATTTTCCCTGAACTGAGGGCAGCTCCAGAGTCCAGACTGGCATGGGGTTGGCTCTCAGAGTCTCTGGGGGCCAGACACAGCTGGCTGGTTGTGTGCATGCCCCTCACAGGGCGCTGCAGGTTTTGGACTTCATGTAGGGGGTGAGGGCTGAGCATGTGGTCCAGAGAGTTCCACCTGCACAGGACTGAATGGCCCTTAGCTAAGGGCCAGTCCTCCATCCCAAATTTGCCCCCGTGGTGCACTGGTACAGACTTAGACCTTGGACAGTCTGCCAGGGCTTTATGGAGGTCAGAGAAGCTGCTGTACTTCAGTGCATCCTTCTTGCTCCTGTTCAGGGTGCTGTCCAGTGGTGCATGCACCAGTGTGCTGGTCTGGGACACTTTGGATGAGTTGGCCTCACTGTCCTGTGTGTATTTGGAGCGTAACTCCTGAACATCGGGCCAGTGGAAGTTCTCTGACTGAGGAGTTTGTGGAGAGGCCAGAGTGCTGTGAGAGCTCAGACCTGAAATGGGAGTCTGCACGGGGCTAGGAGAACTCACTTCTTGGATGACTGCTGGAGTGGCAACATTCAAAGCCAATCTCAGATTTGGCTTACCTACAAGAAAAACAACAAAAGTGTGGTTTATTGGATTTTTACATGTTAAAATCACTGGAATTGATTTGGCAAACTACTTTACCATTTTTTCTGAACTGTGTTCTTTCTTCTTGGACAGCTTGCATGCTTCTCAGGCCAGGTTGAGTTCCAGTGTCTTGGGTTTTTTGCCACTTCATTGGCTTATTATTTTTGATGCGTTGGCTGTATTGACGTGCCAGCTGAAAGACTTTGTTTTTCACCTTTCCCATATCTTGGAGAATTTGGTCCTCTTCCATACTTGTACGGAAACTGATGCTCTTGGGTAAATGCTGTGGACTGAAATGGTCCTGGTCCTGTTCAGAGTGTAGTTCAGTCTGTTCCAGTACAGATGGAGAGGAAGCACTGGGGGTGGAGCTAGGGGCTGTAGTATGAGGCTCAAAGATGTCTTCTCCTTGACCCTCTAAACTGACATTATAAGGGGTTTGTAATAAGAGATCCTCAGAATGCTCTACAGTGTGCTGAGATTCACCTTCCTCTTCCTTTAAATCCATTTCTTCCCAAAGCTTGAGCATCTCTGATGAGGGTTTGAACACATCATTATTGCCATTGGTTAACATTATTTCAGTGTTTTGATTCTTGTCCAATCCAGGAAGATCAAATACAGACCAGGAAGTGGGTCTGTTTCGGGACAGTTCTTTTCTGTGAGGTGGTGTAGCCTGCTCTAGTGGAGCACTGTTTATCTGTTTGCTTAGCTGTCGGACCAATCCTGCTGGGATATAGGAGAGACTCTCCCTGCGTTTAATGCTGAAGTTCACATCTTGGTCCTCGGCATGTTCATAATATGTTCGGATTTTGTGGATGAGGAGTCGATCCTGCTTAGAAAGAGTGGACCGACGTTCTTCTGTAATGAAGTCATTTATCTCAGGTTGGTGAGATGACAAAAGTGGTTCTGGAGAGCTAGTAAACACTTGAGTGTCCTTCTCCAGGTCTAAACACACAGAGGAGCTTGTAAGTGGTTCATTATCGGTCAAAGGTGAGGAACATGCAACTGAACCCAGGTCCTCTGAGATGAGACTGCTCTGTCTGGAAATGCTTTTAATGTAGCACTCGGCCGTCACACTGGCCTGGTTCAGCATGCGTTTACTGTGCGCCACCATCTCTGGCTCTTCCTCTGACATCTCTTCGTTTGTCAGAACATTTGTCTCCTCCACATGAAAACTGGAGTCACTTCCTCCTTCCTCTTCCCCCTCTGCAGACTCCTGGGATGTGTTGTGGAGTTCTGGGGTGCTGGTTTGTAAGGACTCTGGTGTGTGACAGTATGGCACCTCAAGGAAATGGCTGCTGTTTTTGGGAGAAACAAAGTCTAGGGAGCACAGGTCCTCCACAGTGACCTGAAACATGAAATAGATACTAAATGCATAGAGTCAGGGGAGGATGGGAAGACTCCATCTGCTTGGCTTTTCAGCATATTTTAACTAATTATAATTTTCACAATTCTGCATTTACTCCATGAATAAATAAAACTCACTAAATAAATAAAAAGTGTATGAAGCAATTTAAGACAACTCTAGAAATAAATATACAAGTATTGATACAACAACAGGAAAGAAAGTATAGCTGGCCAAAGGTATCTGTTAGCTTGAACGGAATTTTACTGAAAATACATCTGAAAGACAATCATATAGTGATAAGGCCAAACACCAAACAATAATTCTCTGCCAACACAGATCACATGTAACTTGTGGGGGATCCTGTGTAAATGCTTTATTATGAAGCACCTGAGCCGTGTGAACGTCTATCCCAGCAGCAGCCTCATGCTTCTCCCCCAGGCTCTGAGGCTCCGTCTCCTCCAATGGGGGTTCCTGTAAATTAGCTGCTTCTTTATCATCCTACAAAAACAGAACAATTGTTTTAAAATGCAATCTGTTTTTTTTGTAGAATTAGTGGATTAGTAGAATTGAAAAAAATCAAAAAGAAAAGGCATGGTTTAAATCCATATATAAGCAAAATCAAGGGGGAAATGTAGTATCCCATTTATTGATTTAAAATGCATAACAAAACATGCAAAATATCTAATATATTACACAATAATGTAAAAGCTTGCAACAGTATTCACAGACATAAGCAAATGTAAGACATTTAGTGGAGCAGGAGTTAGTAATGTGCTGTTAAAGTGAAGAGGGAGTGAGTGGGACAAAGTCTAATATGTGAGCACAGAGCAGAGGAGAGCAGAAACCCAGAGAGTGACAAACCCTCACCATTGTGAAATGAGTAGAAAGCATAGCCCTGCTTCTAGACTGCCAGCAGGAGATGGCCGCCAGCACTGAGCTCGCAAAGTCGGCTACCTGGTCGCCCCCCATCAGACTATCCTCCTTGTAATTGTCCCCTTCTTCATCCTCATCTTCCTCAGCCTCCTTTGCCTTGTCACAGTCCTTTGCCCCGTCAGTGGGACAGCCTGGACTATCATCACATTCGGGGGTACTTAGCTGCTCCCTTGAGGTAATGAAATCCTCCATACTGGGCCTGCGGGCCAGGGGCGCACCTAGAGGGCAGCCCAGTGTCCTGACACAGGAGGTGGGCTGGAGGGGACACCTGTCTCCCAGCAGGGCACCCTCACTGTCTGCATGCTGCAGCAGGGAGTCACAGACATGTGGCTTGTTATTGCAAGACCAGTGGAGGAACAACATGGCAATAGCAGAGGTGCAAATAGAACAGACATGTAAAGCAGCTTTAGCTCCGAGTGAGATATGATTTTCAGCTTATTGAGGATTAGCCCTTTTCATTTTGAGTTGAAGTGCTTTTGAAGTCTGCCATTTTTTGTCATATCCTTAGAAAAAGCATATCTCACTACAGCATACCGAGCTAAAACACAACTGTGGCACTACAGAACAGTCTCAAATTAAAGAATAACTATATTAGGGTCCTTACCTTCAGTATAGCTGCATGGCAGACATATGAAAAGAAATACAAGAAATAATTAGATGAATATGTTATGAAAACATTAATCCTGTACAATTATGGTGAGGACACAACCTCTGTGTCCACCAGCAAGGCACACAGAGAGGCAAGAGTTAGTCTGGGCCAGACGGATGGGAGGCCATGATTAGATAAATACCAGAAATATCTCCCTCTCACTGGCTCAAATAGGACATGATGCAATTAGCCAGGATGTGATGACCTATTCCCTCACCAAGATGGGAAGGCCGACATGAAAATTGCTTCTTCATAACATTGGTGAAAAAATTGATTTGGTCTGGGAGTACAAAGAGGCAGCTTAAACAATAGAGAGGTTTCCACTGTTTTAATGTGTGCACAGACCATTGAGTGGAGGCCAAATCTGACTATTGAAGAAGCCTGTGAAGGACAAAGTCTTTGACCAGAGGACTATATTTATAATAGTTCATTAGGAGAGGTCGGTGTGTGGGTGAGAGAGTGTGTCTTTTGATCTGCTTTCTAGGTGTCTTTGAGAAAGAACAAAGCCAAAGTGTAATAATGAGACCACATGATACAAATTCAACAACAAAATAACGCTGTAAAATCAGGCCCAATGAACAACTGAGTATATTCACATACACATCCTAGGATGTAAATAAGGTGCTCACCTTTTGCACTTCTAAAGATCTGTTTAGCGGGTTCTAGAGAGAAAGAAACAGCATGCAACAACATACACTTTAAACTTTTAATATTATACACTCTTAATATTTTATAATTTTTCAGTCCTGTTCTATACCAGATCTCCTGCGTCCAGTTCTTGTCGTCAAGTGAAGGTCTTCAGTCTGATCACTTGATTTCATCATCCTCTCAGGACAGTTGTACTTGCCTGGATCTAGACAAAACATGAGTTAAAAGTTCTTAACATGATATATTTTTATATACAGTTTATGAACTGCACTGTCATCGTAAATTTAACAACAAACGTTGACATTCATTGATATCCTCCCTGTCCCCTCTAGTTTGTATCTAATATCTGTAGTTGCCATGACAACAGAGTATTAAAGGTTTTGGAGACTATTTGGTTCTTAATACTTACAATTAGCATTATCCAACAAGGCTTCTTTGGCCTAAAAGCAAAGGCAACATGTGATTAAATATACTATTCAGATACAGTTGCTTATATATGTTCATTTACCTTTGGTGGAACAATAGTGCTGTGGTTTTCAAGTATGAGCCTCTTAATGTTATGTGACCAGAGATTTTTCTCTTCAATAGACTTAGCCTGTGAATTAAAATAAGCACACATTTTTATACATGCACGCGCACGCGCACGCGCACGCGCACGCACACGCACACGCACACGCACACGCACACGCACACGCACACGCACACGCACACGCACACGCACACGCACACACACACACACACACACACACACACACACACACACACATATATACACACACACACACACACACACACACACACACACACACACACACACACACACACACACACACCTGCACTGTGTGAGGCTGCTTAGGATGCTTGAAATGGATAACACTGAAGAGTAGGGGATCTTTGGCGCTATCAAGTAGCATTAAAGTGGGACACTGTAAAGAAGAGAATAACAAAAACTAGGAATGTTAGACATGGGTAATAAATGTACGTATAACTAAATACTACGACATTATGCCATAGCATTATTTAAATAAATACTGCCAAACGTACTGAGATGTGGGTCTTGTACACATAGTTTTCTCCCCGTTTCTTTGTAATAAGGAGCATCTTTTCGAACAAGAAGAGGGTCCGTGTGTTCTTGGCCCGGAGCACATGAAAAGTGCCCTCCAGCACCAGTTCTCCAAAGGTGGTCAGGTCAGCTCCCTTCCAGTTGATGAGAAGAGACTGAATCTCCTGTAGACGTACATATAGGCACAACCTCAGCAAAATACAAGCTGTATTATTGTTTTTAAAGCATATCTGTGCAGACATAGACCAGAAAGGTAAAGTGTAGAAAATGATTAAATGTACCGAGTTTGTGCTTGAGACAATCCTACAACAGCATGTTAGTCTGTTGCTTGAAAAGCTTATAGATCACTTCATTGTTTTTACTTCAATGGTGTAGACATAATCAATAAAGAAGGCAGAGGAGTGAAAATGTACAAGATTTGTACAGACAAGCCTTAGATTATTTTTAGCACGTGTGTCTGTATTGACCAAAAATGTCTCTGGGCCTCACCTGCACTCTGACAGCATGCTCATGTTTCCTCTTCATATCATTTATATACCAAGCCACTCCCGTCATGGTTTCTATGGCCTCCTGAACCACCTCGCATCCCTCCTCATCGGGGTCAAAGTGCTTTGCAATTTCCTAAACATACAAACAGATCATTAAAACAATTATGTATATTTTTATGACTCTATTTTTATATCATTAAAATGTGTACCTGAAGGAGCAGGTGATATTTGAGGATTCTCTGGACTGGTTTAAGCAGGTATGAGCCTAGTGGCAGGGAGCGTTTCAGAGCGGCCTGTCGATCTTTAAAGAACTTGGCCAAATTTTTGCACCTCATGCAATCCGTAAGTGCTGCCACTGAGCTGAAGAACAACATGCATCATAATGTTAACAGAGACCTCGCCAACCTAGAGTAAAAGTGAGCCAACACATGTCTTAAGTGAAGGTCCTTACTTGGGGTAGTTGTTACAATATTGTGTGTATATTTCAAAAGATTCACTCTGAAAAAAGAACATAAGAATAATAGATTATATGAATAAATACATAGCCATAGTCACAGCTCTTACCTTATCTACAAAACATTGGGCGATTGCCACAGGGTCTCTCTGACACATGTCTAATGACTGCAGAAGCTCACTGGAAAGAAGAGAAAAAGCAACTATGGCAGATGTTGGGATTTTGTTATTTTATAGTAGTACAGTATTCACTATCAACTAGTTCTTTGGTGAAGATGTTTGTAGTAGCATAGCACCATCACTAGAGGGCAGCATTTCTTTAACCTACATCAACGTTACATTTGAACTATCCCTTTAATGAGAGTGCAAAATCATTTTACATAGAAAAAAATTGTTTAATGTTCTATTCTCTTAAATGTATTTATCTTAATAACCACAAACCAGTGTTAGTGCATTGAATATGAATGCATCCATTGCAACAGAAACCAAACATGCGGCTAAACAAAAAGTGTACGTAAACCACATCAATCAAAAAATCTATAATTCCAAATTGTCAATCCATAATATACATTAAATACTGATATTTAATCATGCCAGACTTGTCAGAAGGCAAATGTGCTGACATACTTATTAGTAATACAATTCCAGAAAACCTGCTTCAAAAGGTTTATCTTGAGTTGTCCATGTCAATATTTGGTCATGCCACATGACTGCTTAATGTACAATACTTCAGACGGCGGGGGCTGGGGTAACACAATATTCATTTGTGCTAAGGTCAGATATATCAAAGGTGACTTTTATGGCTCTTTAGAGAATAGAGAAAGCTATAGGGTGCAATACATCATTGGAGTATACACTACAGTCCAACTGTACAGAAACATTTTCTTTCTTTAGCCATGTTGGTTTGAGCAAGACCAATAAAGCTCAGTTGGTGAAATAAGAGAGGAATGTTAATGTGTGTTTTGGCAAGGGGTCAGCGAAGAGTAATGGCTGGCATTAGATGATTAAACGTAAAGCGAGAGGATCCACTAAGCTTCACTTAACCATTCCACAAATGTCATTTGTTTTTGACATGCTTTCATTTTCTAAACATGATTTAACATTCTCACATCTCACAATTACATAGTGCTGCTGTGTATCCATTGTGACAAAAGGGAATTTTACCTGTTGAACACATAGATGTCTTCAATGTTTCCAAACAATGCACACACCTGCTCTGGTCGCATAGGAAGGTTGTTTGTATCAATGATATGAGCCAAATAATCCTGGAAGAAAAAAAACAAATTTCACTTCATTATTGTGTACATGTACATGTAAGTCAATGTATGAGAAGATCACATTTTAGTTCAGCGAGTAGAGTGTACATGCAGGGAAACAGCGTGCTCATTGTGCATCCTTTAAAGCAGTTATAATGTGTGGCCTGTTTTCACATGACAGTTTTTCTGCTGCAGACCTGGGCATGTGATCTAAAGCTCTGTCCAGTATCAAGCTGTACAATATCAGAGTACCTTAAACATTTCATCATTCATACAAAGCGTTTTGGAATGGTTCCTTTTAAGGCTTTGTGCAGTCGTCTGACTGTCTGACCTGCTGGACCCAGACTGTAAACGTCAGTGTCTGAGCCCCCTCCCAGGAATCGTTTACTCCCTTCAAACTCCGGGGTATTTTGTCCAGATAAAAATAGCTAAAACCTGAGCCAGGTATGCCAACATCTGGATGACTGCTTGCTCATTTGCACAATTATTCAATCATGCAGTAAAACAAATATCGTGTAAAACTGCAAATGCCAATAATTAAGTAATTACTCTACAGCCAGTAAGGGGCTAAGGACTTCCTATTAATTCAATCAATTATTTTTATTAAATTTGTCCCACATGACATGAAGCTAAAAAAACTAAAATGAAATGGCACTGGAGGACTTTTAATGGAGCATCTACTGACAAGAAAAGGGGTGCCATTCAAACCACAAAACATATACTACAAAATTATAAAAAAAATAATAAAATATTACTTTTAATAGATTTCACAATCCACTTATATAATTGTAATAATGATATAAAGGAATTGTGTCTTATTGGAAACAGCGATACAAGTTCAATGTGTCATATACAGCTAATACGCATCTTAGGACAGAATCAGAGGCTTGGCAGAGTCATTAAGTGCATTGAGATTTAAACACACAAATTACAATAAAATGTCATTTTCAACATATAATAATAGTATTTACTTTAGTATGATAAAGTATATAGATCAATACAATTCTAAAAACTATTGAGAAAATATAAAATTTAATCCTGTTTATATGATTTTTGTTTCAGATCAATACTATCTATTTTAGACATGCATCTATGATCTAAATATTATTCTTTGGTGCAGTCAAATAAAAATAGGGACATAAAAAATATATGGAGAATGATCTGTTGGAGCAGCTCCATCCAAGACATGAAGCAACTCTTTTGCAATAATCCCGAATATGCAAAGCTTGGGTGTGTTCAGACCAGGTGCTGAAGTGTTTAGTTATCTGGACTAAACAACTGTTAAGTAATCTCCACCACATCTGATCTGAATGACAATATTTACACACCAGCAGCTGCTTTGGTGTCCCAGGATCAGGTAGGAACTGTGGATTAGGGTAAAGACCCAAGGCCAGGCCGGGGAAGGGGGATCACACGTTTACGGCACATTCTAGGCTTGGTGCAAAGTCAAAATAAGCAGCATGGCATCAATTTGATCTGCCCTTTCTATGTAATTAAATCAAGATGGTGGATTTATTTGCAGTAAATGGGTTCTGAAAGAAAATCCACCAGCTATGCTTTCATCCATATTGGTGTTGGATCGGTAGATGTATCTGTGCCTAAACCAAAGCACAGAAAAAGACTGCAGGAATTTGTCAAAAACAAGCAATTTTTCCTTCTCTCCAGACTAGCAGAGGTGCGAGTAGCTTTACTGGCCCTCACTCCACTGCCTCTGTTTAAGACATTACTGTCAGGGGCAAGGGGAAATGTTTGACAGCTGTTAAGAATAAGAATGATGTAGGGTCAGAAGGGATCGTAGTCTGGATGCTGTTTGTAATCTACAACGCATGATGATAGACAGGCTGCCAGTAGAAACAAGAACCATCCATGGACATTCTGCTTTCCATATCTAAATGAGACCAGAAATGAGAGTCAGTTGGCAAAGATGAAAAAAGTAGTGATTTGAGTTTGAACAGAACCAGACACGGTAAAAACTGCAAGATGATTTATAGAATTCATCAGAACGTAAATGACCAAGCATCTCTGCTTTCACAAATACCAGATGCTTCACACACATTTGGTAAACTGGTTTGTTTACAAGTGTCAAATCTGAATGAGACACAGGCACACAATGCATTGAGCGGGTTAGACGTACCAGACGCACAATGCACATTTATGGTACTAAACAGAGGGGCCTTTCTTTACTGTGAGCTGCTGTTACAACCAGTCTCCTCTATGGTCCAAATTGGCACGGTAACTCAAAAAAAACACTGTAGACATTAAGTCATGGTGTAATACAGTATTAATTCAAGTGGAGCACACGTTTCAAGTACACAGGAAATTGATGAGTTATGCTCACTTATTCTCAACAGTTGGCTCCTTGTGAATTCTTGGCTACACCAATGCAAAGGAGATTTTATAACTCACCTCCACAATACTCCGCAGATCTTTGACATACATTCGCTCCGTCTCAATGATCTCCATGACAACCCGGTCGACGTACGTCAACTTGGGGTTAGGCGCCATGGTGCCCGTTATGACAGGAGGAGGTTGGAAATGCCGCACGTTGCCGTTGGATTTCCGTTTGGCGTTATTATTGTTCCACTGGTTCACATCTTTCCAGCGGTCTATGCCCTCTGGCTCCGTGGCGTGCCGTCCATTACAATGAGCGGGACTGAGCTCCAGGTTGATGTCGTCCTCACTGGGGATTGGCGGCGTGGAGGAGGAGGGGAGGGCCACGGTGCTCCCAAAAAAACTGTGGCTGTCCCGGGACGATCCGGAGGACAGGGTGGACACCAGGCTCACCGGGCGCTCGCTCTCACCTTCCAGAGGGTCCATGCAGATTCGGGTGTAGCAGTCAGGGTCTGTGTGGGGCGGGTCATGTTTGGTGTGAGAGAGCGGTGTGGACAGTTGAGGAGACTCTGGAACAAAGGAAAGAAATTTTCTTATGTGGGAGTTTGATAACACCATTGACACTTAAAATGATATTGTGTTAATTTGTTTTAAAATTGTCCACCCTTGTTTTTCCTGGCAAAGGAAACAATGGTACGTTTATGAATTCAAAATCGTAATTCAAGATTGTAATGAATCCTTTACAAGCAGAATTACTGACATAAGCTCTTGACATGACACAAAGTTATAATTATGATGCATTTTTTTGACAGGTGCCTTGTAACAGGTGCCATTTAGAGTTCAGATTTACAGCAGTTCAGGTCACAGCTCATAGTAAACACTGTACTTCTGTTCTGTAGGTATTCATTTTTCAGGTCTTGGAGGAACATTCCAATAATCCAATTGTTTACTGACAGGAGAGCTGAATGTCATGCCTAATAGAATTATGCCATTAGTACAGGGCAAAAGACAACGTTTACAATGACTAAGTGATGCTACATCAACTGCTTCATAAATGTGGTCTTTACTTATTAGTATGAAGTTGTAAATTTAAGTTATATTTTCTGCTATACAAGTTCTGCTCTCATTTTATTGTATCTATTCTATTTTGAGCATCTGTAGACTTCCACAGTCAATGCTTTGGTGAAACTCTGAAGCACTACTGCTGTTATGGTAATGAAATACACAAAAATAATTCATGTAAATAGTTTACTGGGCACTTGTAGGGTGTACACAAATTATATTGTGTAATATTCAAATTTCATATCAGCCCACCAAAATATGTTAAATGGATAACTAGCATAAATAGAAAAACAATGAACGATACTTTTACGAAATAAATTCAAGTTGAAGTTTAACTCAGCAACAACTGTCAGTGGAACAGTGCTGTTATAATATGGCATGATTTTAAACATCTTTAAACGTTAATCTTGTTAACATGGAAACCAGTTATTACAGACTGTAGTCAGAAGATGATATCAATTAGATTAACTTGAACGACAACGTCAGACTTCTGTCTTGTACTCTACACTGAATAGACTATTGTTGCAGACATCAATAACTGACAGCTGAAGGTTCTGGATATCTAATCAGGAACTAAAAAAGAGGTGGGATAAAGGAAGGGGCCTAGCTCAAATCATTACTGACATGGCCTAATTACTACACTGCATATTCTATGGAAAACCCAACTATTTCCTCCTGTCCTCCTCCCTGCTGACTGCTCAACCTTAGAAAAACAGTAACACTGAGGATCAGACAAAAAATGAAAATAACTTGTGTTTATATGTCTTAATATGACTTTGTTTAAACTAAAAAGGAATTGAATTTGAATCCATATTGGGTTTCACATCCTTCTTGAACAGATGGGAATTTTATCTCCAACATGCTTCCTAAATATATGAAGTCATAGCAGAGTGAGAGCGGGGCATGGAATAGCCACTGTGCAGTTAAGGTCACCCCCTCGACATTGTGAGGAAATGGTCAAAGGTTTTCCAAATGTGTTGAATAAATAGTGCTTTGTGCCTTGAGACTAATAAATGGTTTCATGCTTGCATTAAGATAAACATTAAGTAAAACCGCTTAAGTAAGTGATATTGAGGGGATGAAAATGTGTGGTATTAAGCATTCTTGAATACTTCTTATTCTCAAAGACCTGCCTTCAATTTCGCTTTTATAGGGGCCATGTAACGTTTATAAGTCTCGGTGGAGAAAATTATAGAAAAGGGGAAACTGTAGTATTTGAACACACATGCAGTCTTGTGATTTAGAGTCTAGTGACTGGCAGGCAGCTGGATGATGATGTTCGGTTCATTCAGTGCAGTTTATTCACAAGGTTCACAGCATACAACTTGGCGTCCACAGTCTTTCCATGAGTCACACTTGAGCTCATGAGATTTTCAATACTACACTACAAACAACTGTCCCAACATCATCATTCCCATGTTAAATCTTCATGTGAGAAACAGCTGGCGAGCAGGAGGCAACTACAATATGTCATGCATACAGGGACACATCTGAGGCACGGCGGTCAGTGGCTCTATCGTGGTGAGCAAGTATAAAAGTATCCGGTTCCTCTCTGGTTCGGTCTTCTGGTCTGGAGTTGTGCTCTGTCTGGCATGTGAAACTCCCTTCCTTCTCTTCCACCCACTCCCGGTATCCCGCTATAATAAAGCACTGTGTTGTACAAAGCGGTGTATTGCCAAGTGTAAAAGGAGGGAGAACATCGCAGCTATGACAACTAAGGACAACCCAAAACCAACATCGTGTTAGTGGAGTTTCCACAGGCTTGCAGTCAATATGGCCTTGCACAGAACCTTGACCTATATACCTATTTGCACAAAGAAATAAACTACTAGAGGACTGCACTACAATGCATTTAATGTAATTTCCACAATTATTGCATTATTGCAACCATTGCATGGCATATTTCGAAAATAAGATGAATAAGAAAAAAAAAAGTCAGCTTTACATTTTGTCACTGCCTTGGAGGAGGTCTGCACATGGGACATAGTGGTTCTGTAGGGCTGGGCAATATGGGAACAAATGGAATCACAATTTTCCTTCCACAAAAACAAGACAGATCAATGCCATTTAACACAAAAATAGCCACATAATTTTTCTTAGCCAAATCTAAATTCTGCTTCAAACCACATGCTTTTACAGACAGAGCGTTGTTTGTGGACCTCACCATTAAAAAAACCCAGCTGTTTCAGTGCCATTCATACATGATGGAATCTCCATCTCGATTGACAGTACTGCCGAAATATCACAAGCCTTCATTTCCTCATGCATTGTGCCTACTTTAAAGTAGCTAATCTCTATGCATAGGCTCTTGTAGCTTCCACCATCCATAGCCTTCATTAACTACTTGACTTTGCTTCAAGACATTATCTTCAGCTGATAGCACACGTGTTCCAGGGAAAAACTAGCACGAGTGACCCACTCGCCCTCTTTGTTGATACAGGCCAAGCGGAGGAATGCAACAGCCTGGTCAACATGTAGGTTTAAGATAAGCCCACAGCCTGCATGTCCTTTCCATCCTGAGCAAGCAGAATGCCTCTTCTGAGCAGCTATTATCAAATGCCTGATGTTCCACACAGTCTATTTCAGCATCTGCAAAACATTTAGGGCTAACGTTTTCTGGAGAAATGAAGCCACAGAGCAAGGCCATGCCCATTACCATGCCACCATGTTGTCAGAAGTGGGTCACTGTGAAGGCTATAAGGCTGGCATTGATTTCACTTTCAAATGTAGCAAATGGAAATAGCCCATTTTAAGCGAGTACTATGGCCTTGTATGGCAAAAGTCGACTGTCAACACTTCTGTTTCAATAAAGATATATTAATGAAACCTAAATTTACAGTGGAAAATTAATAAAAATTACACATTCCTTTCTATAAATGATGCTTCTCATAATTTATTGTGAAACACTGAAATGCCACTGCTGTTCTGGTCATGACTGCAAAGAAAGGTCTATAAAAGGAAACAAGCATAACAGGAGTGACGGAGAGTGGCTGTAGACTAGCTCAAACCATATGTTCATGTGTATAACTACCACTTGGCCCAGACCGTAAAACGTAACATCTGCACACAAACATACACCTCAGCCGCCATTTTGAAAAAGAAAAAACCTGTAAGCTTTAAGTAAGTGCTAATTGTTCTCAAGTGGTAACAGTAAACACCCCAAGTGCTGGGTAAACATGGGCAGTGCAGTAAAGTTCTATACACAAGGTTTTCAAAGACCAGTTCATGTGTATTGACTATTGTGGAGAAAGGAAAAGTATATGGCCAAAGACAAAGGTATAAAGCGATCCAAGGCTCAATTTCCCCACACATGCCACAAAGTATAATATTTCAGCAAACCACAACACAGGCCTTTTGTTCCTGTGCTACATCAATGCAGTCTTTAACTGAGGGAAACATAACCATTAACCAAGCTCAAGGATACAGATAGTGTAGTATTTGTTTGGGCTACAATACAGATGGCACGTTCACCACAATAGTTTCACTGTACACAAAAAGCCTTTTTACTGATCTTACTATAGTTTAACTGTCTTGGCTCATTTTCTATACAGAGATTCAATATGTAGCATTGTGTAGAAATTGTCTTTAAGAGATGTGACCACTTCTTTGCATACATTATAAAATATAGAGCTGATTATCAGAGCAAATAAATTACCATACAGTAGTAATGATTGTTGTGGTAGTGGCTGAGGCTCAGGACACAAAGTGCAAAGCTAAACTACCTTTTCATTGCTTACATGCTGTGCTTAAAAAGGTAATACAAAAACCGTCATATAATAAACAATGCTATCCTTAAATACAAATACAAACACTTCATCCGACACATTGTTCACTATGTTAGAAAAAGTTTTATGATATCATATTAACTATAACAAAGACACTAAGCTAGTGTCAATTACACTTTTATCGAAAATACCAAAGAATACTGGAATTCTAAAAATTCTAATCTAGACCCCCTGCATTGTCGTTCTTAACATTCCCACTTTCTGGCAGCTTAACTGCCAACACAAAGGTGAGTGTGTGCCAGGCGTCCGACCTTCCCCTTTCTTTTGTCCGGTGAGTGAAAACAAATCCCCTGAACAGAAGCGGACGTGAATGCAGTTCCGCTTTGATTGTGGCACACACCTGACCTGATGACATGCAGGTGAGTGTAGGGGCAGATAGAACCATCTTTGAACACTCAGAGGGGTAATAATGAATCAGTCTACAGCTAAGAATGTAAAGTCTACCCCAACACAGCAGACAGTCCATAAAGTCCATATATGAATCATGGCATTTAACAGGTAAAGAACAGAAGTACTCCAGGCAGCACACCTGGTTGTTTAAAAGGTTCCAGTGATATCACAGATAAGATAAATTTTCCACTTCTGGTTGGAACAAACCCTGAAAATTGCACAAAGCTATTCAACTTATTATGAAACTCAAAAACATGATCCAACACAGCCTCCTATTGCACATTTCTAAGTACAAATCATCACCTTCACTGTTAATTCTTCTATGCCACAACATGCAACACTGACGTGAGCTATGGGTGCATGTGTCTTCACCTGGGTGCATGCAAAACCAGTTGCTGCGCAGAAACCAATGCAAATCTATAACCAAAGTTATTCTGGTCCTTTCCTTTCTTCCACATCTAAAAACGCCCCAATGCACAAAGTTATAAGCAGGCTTTCATTAACAGATGTGCATGACAAAAGCTGCAGTGTATGACTTCATAAGATAAACACAAAGATAATTATACAGTAGTTATAGTCACTTACAGTATGCCACAGAGCAGTTCCTCATCATGAATACAATTTCAGATAGCAAGCAACATGGATTTTTTTTTCTTAATAATGTTTATGTATTGGAGGGGAAGACCATGTTTCTTCAATTGATAAGATATATATATATATATATATATATATATATATATATATATGTATATATATATATATATGTATATATATACATATATATACATATATATATACATATATACATATATATATACACATATATATATACATATATATATATATATATACATATACATATACATATATATATATATATATATATATATATATATATATATATATAAAACCATATTCATGAGACACATCTAAAAAGGAAAGTTTACATATGTTGACCCTGATCATTTCTAACAGTGTCCAGGCCCTTCGTGTAGCTATATCAAAACAAAAATCATCTATAAAGATATTTTACCTGTCCTCAATTGTTTTAAATATTATAGACCTGTAGTGTCGGAAACCACACAATAGAATACAAAACACACCAAAAAATACAGCATTGTCTTAATACTTAACCCAATTGAATACGGTTGCGCAATATACCAATAAATACATCACATTTATTTCCTTCTTGTTGAACAATCTTCTTGAACATAAACAATACATAATAATTGACAAACACACATCTGCTGAACTCTGCTCCAAACCACATGTTTTTACTAACAAGAGGACTGGCTGTACACATCTCAACTCAAGTATTTAATGATTATAAATGAGTGAAGATCGATTGTAATTAATCTGATTAACTGGACAGCTCTACAGTTAATATATCACACTTTTCATATATCACATACCTTAACTTCTGTCCATGTTACATCCAGAAATATTAACCACAAAGCCTCTATCCTCTGCCCAAAAGGAGATCCTTACATTGAACAACACAGATATGACACTGTCAGTGCCCAGCTAGTCTGCTGACGTTTTGAGATCTAACCAAATAGGAAGCAAAGTAACAGGAACAGCTCTGTCTACATCTAGGTTCAACATGCAAATAAACATCCTAAAAGTATATAACGATAGAGAGGTCCTTTCTTACCAGTGGGGAAGAGACACAGGGTCCAAAAACTTTCCTCCATCAGTACCTGAGACATATTGTGTGTTTTATGAATCCTACATTACTATTGACAAGGGAATAAACAAGCCATTGCCTGCAGTACCACTTCCCCCACGCCCCTCCTGCTTGAATCATCCTGACTCACGGATCAAACGTCATGACTACAGAGTACGCGTCCCTCCCGACGCTACCTGGATATTACATTAATAAAAATATTCACTGCTCAGGGCTCGAAACACATTGACAACTTGTTTTTCTCTCCCTTCAGGATATGATTACTTGTGCTGTGTAGTACAGTGTGGTATTCTGTTATCAGAGGTCTTCAACAGTATGCCTCTTGTATAAAGTCCTTAACAAAGTCGCATTGAAATTCTTTCCATGTGTTTCTTTGTGTAGACTCAAAAAAGTGCTACAAAAGAGAACCGACACCCCATTACTACAACATACAAGATCCTGGGTCTTAATTGGCTGGGTAGTAGGTTCAGTTAAAAGCAAGTGCTCTTGAGTTGACAGCTAATCTGCTAAGTGATCTGTCATGGCTGAGGGCGCACTGGGTGACCTTGTATCCCTTAGGGGACATGGAGAATCATGCTTTGCACTAAATCTTAATAAAGCTTTCCGGCCCTCTTCACAAGCCCTGACAGTCCGCTGTGGATGGAGAGAGTCGGCGTATTGTCCTTATGGTCTTTAGTAAGACTCCTCCCAGTTTGCAATGGTGAAAAGACCCCATAGGAGGGCAGGAGGCAGCGGTAAAATGGGAACTTATTGGGATTAGGGCCCAAGTCCTCAGAGGCCATTATCAAAAACAGCATGAGTTGCAACAGTGGTAAATGTACTATGAAAGCAAAGGGCCTGAATAAGTGGGCCAACTCAGAACAACGCAGTATTTCACAATTTGATCTGAAGGTAAAGATTGTCATTCCAAAGTGAAGTGGGGATTTTCCACAGTGTTGAGAATTGTGCTGAAATTAAATGTATTGTTTACATGTAAATCATATGGGTAGAAACTTGAGACATTTGTCCAATCAGCAATTCGTAGGTCACTTAATAGGAGACGCATATCTCTATGGGAAATAAGTTTCTACAGAAAGCAGGAAAATACTGAGGTTAAACAAGTTAAAACCAAGAGACTACTTTTTTACTTTAAAAAATGCAAGTTTACGCCTGTTATACAAACATTTGTGTGAGCTCTGTGTTTGTTAGTTAGTATTATTATTACTATAACGCAAAGAAAGAATACATAAAAATGTTGACCTCGAAAATATTGTTCAGTTTTTCATTTGCGTTACTACAATAGCCATCACCATGACAGGCCAATGTGTGTTAATAATTAGCTTCCTGTTAGATAAATAACACTGGATATGGCCCACTGAGTACACAGAGGCACCAAAGTGGCATTCAATGCATGTTGCGCTGGGAAAGTTTGTGAATTAATTCATAATAGCTGATGGCATTTGGTGGTGCACTTTCTATTAAAAAACAGGATGTGAGGATGTCTGAAACCACATCACCCACAAGAGTGACAGCGGGGCTGAGAGTGCATTCTCAAAGTTGCAAAAGGACAAAACCACTAAAAGCTCAAATTTAATCCTATGAACTCTTCCTGCGCTCGACCCTGGATTCTTAAAAGGACCCCGCTGTGCCAGCTGACCTCAGACCATAGGCATGTGATGATCCACTTAGGAAACTCCTCCATCCACACGCCCCCTCCCTCCTCTATGCCCAAAAGATCTATTGAACTTCCACTTCCTCTGAACAACACACTCCCATATGGTGCTGATGGGATGCCTGAGGTGTGTGTCCATTGTAAAGTTTAGATGCATTTGACATTTATTTACTTTGTCCACACAAGCCAGTGGTCAGACAGCAGCTAAGTGTGAAGGGAGTGGAGGCTTTTTTTTTCTAACTAGTTTTCTTAAATGCGGTGTCACAAAAGCTGTGATGCAGCTCTTCCTGTTGTTCATGGGAAGCGCAAACCACCAACCATGAAAACCAACCACATTTCACACAAATGTTTTTTTCTTCTCATAGCAAGAATCCTTTTGTAGAAGATATATCATTAACATTGTGAAGATGCAGTTCTGTTTTGTCACCAGTGTCTGAACTCCAACTACATCACCTAAATATTCACAGCATTACATGGCTGCTTTGAAACTTAACCAATTAGACGATGGTTGATACGGCAGTGTGTAGATTTCAGTTTGCTTTAATGAGGTCATCAAATAGCAGTAGACAAAGCAGAGGGCCTGTGACTAATCTGAGTAATCCACAGAAAGCACTTTATTGAGGAAATGCCATTTTAGGAGACGGTAACATAAGTAACTTAATTTATGCTGCTATAAGGGCAACTCCTAGTAAATCCAGATAGTACAATACTAAGCCACTGCTCCCAACAGGTTCCCCTAGCAACACTGAATGGCTGGTCAAAACACTGGATAATATATTAACCTATATTGGTTAAAGGCAAAAATGTTGAAATAAAGTGTGCATTTAAACAAGATTTTGAATTATCCTAGGGTAGATAGTAAAGTGAGACTGAAGCCCAAAGTAAAATGACGATTGTTCAATATATTTCACATCACATGCTTTATCCTCCTGTGCCCCACCGGGAAGGTTGCAGCAAAGTAATACATTTCTTTACAGGAGCAGAGGTTGAACAACCAGTGATTAACTCAACAGACAATTATCCACTGAAAGGGTTCCAGTGAAGGAGCTCTATTAACAAATCCACTCAAGAGACGCAGCCACCCTTACCATCATCTATCTACAGGACTGGCCCATGCTCAGCAGTGTGGAAAAGCTGCAGTGAATGGAGATGATCCATTGGTGCCCCTAGAACCCCACTGGAGCGGTACATTGTGCACAGTGCACACACAGCTACATTCCTGCCCAGGGTGAAGTGGGTCACGACCAAGTTTTATCTCAGAGCAAGCAGTGGCCTCAAGTTCAGACAGTGTCCTTAAATTGACTCCAAAGATTTTACCCTTGGAACCTGAGAGAGCTTATTCCACTACAGTGACTGCCGAGTACTCTCCTACATGGCTGTCTAAATATGAGTGCTTTACATCATACAATTGTTGTGGGAAAATTATGTTTCAGATAACTTTTAACAGCTGAAGAGATCTCTGTTTTGCTTGGAGATAGGCCACGAAATTCTCAGTGTTGTCATCTAAAGACTACAGCAATTCACAAAGTCCACTTGAAAAGTTCTGAAGCTTGATGGTCACTAACCTCTTTGTTTGCTTTCATTGTGGACCAAGTCTTTCTCTCACCAGGGCCACAGCCAGTTAATTACTCCACAGACCCCATACCCATAATTACCAGCCATCATTTTGTTGTCTATGGGGGTGCTCGATTGGTTTTATAGGCCTATATAACATGTGAGAATATGCACTGGATTGTCTTAGGGGTATACATTTTTTCTTCTTAACGCAAAAGTTTCTTTGGGACAAAACTGAACCACAAAAAGGGTAAAAAAAAAGGTCTATTGACACGTTGCTATTCTTCGTCCAAAGTGGAGGGTTAGCGCCAAATGTGTTCAGAAAACAGAGAAGGCGTGGGGGGAAGGAGGGGAGAGAGGGACAGGCCAGAGCTAAGTGATACAAAGAGGCCTGTGTCAATGCCCGGGCTCTGACTGAAGATAATAAAGGCTAAAATAATATGTAATTTGGCTGGTACTTAGTAATACAAAGTTAGTAATCTTGTGCCTGTGATTGTACTTTTCTTTCAGGGTTTCCGTTATATAAAAAGGGGGTTTGTCCAGCTTCACATTGCACAAAGAGCCCCTCTGCCAGCCCTTACAGTAGGAGGGCAGAACAGCTCGGCTCTATTTCTCCCTATTCTTCCACTTTTCCATATAGTCCTTGGTATCCCTGCTACAAAGGCAGGAATGTCAGCAGTTTCTGTGGGAGATTTCGTAAGAATGAATCACTGATAGGCCATAATCTTACCTTCCCCCATTGGGTCCTGGTGGAGAGCAGACTGGGACCCCTCTGGCATGGCACTCTTGCCTCTGCAGCTGTGAACACAAACAGAAGTGGTCAAACATGTGAAGACTTACAGAATAAACAGTATGGCCGTGTGGATCTTCACCTCCACTCATTTCTTTTTTGGAGGCTTTTAGTACCTAACTCACTGGGCAAAAGCAACAAAGTGGCTGCAGTTTCATCAGGCCTTATACAAAGGGAAATTCTTCCCATTCCACTGCTTGCTGCTCTGCATTGGCTCATGCTAGCCCCTGGGTAATTTAAAGAGAGCTGAGTAGAGTGACTGTGATATGAACTCACAAACTTGCAGTGACGAGGTTACTGCGTGAGCAATAAATAAAAAAAATTAAAAGATATTCAGTGACAGTGGAATAACTGTAAAAATAAAACTGTCATATAAGTATTAACATCATGTTAATGTAATTTTTTTTTACATTTTCTAGGTACATTTATGCATCCAATCCATAGTTTTTATTTTCAAATAAAAAACAATTGACCAAAAAGAATATGGACAGCTGTTCAAAGAGTCATTATATGCTAAGCATCATTAAACAGGTGTTGAAGAGTCTTGAAGCACTTGAAAACAAGCGTCTCATTAGTGCATGTTATTGCTACAGTCAGATTACCAGTTCACCCTGGTGCATGGACTCCAGTAATCCCCCATGCCAGTCTATGTAACTCTAATGACGAGTCTTCTCCCTGTGGACCACTATGGTGCAAGATTCTCACATCAGTGGCTCTGCTGCTCCTTCCAACAAATTAACATGGACAAGCATGCATGAGAACCCAACTGCATGTGTGTGTCCTCCTGGTGGGCCTGCAGCCTTTTAAAGCACTGTATTCTTCTGCCTGGGGATCAGAGGCGCAGGATTCCTCGGGGATTAGGATTGGCATTGTTCCTGGTGCATTGGCTGGCCTGTGTGCCAAGATGAGCGTCATGGGCTGCTGTGGCCAAAAGAAGTCCAGTTTGCCAATTAAAATGGCTTTACAATGTTGAACTCACATATCACACACCCTTTAAAAGATGAACTATGTAACATATCTGCTGGATGGTCTGCCACATGCTTGTCTCTGTGGAGAGGCTTTTGCTTTGCTTCTAATGTTCCACGATATGGCATTAAACCCATTCAGGAGTTTGTATTGCTCAAAAATACCTTAAAAAACAATGGTGTAAGTGGTGAGGCCTGATCTGACCTGTAACTTGTGTCCATGGTGACTGATATGTTTAATACCATACTGAGAAATATTCCAGTCAAAGCATTTCATGTAGACAAGCAGGTGGCAGACCCCCCACCAAAAAAGTTACATGAGCCTCTTTTCCACTGGCTTGATTTACTTGGGATGGAATCAACTGAAATCAAGGAGTGTTTCCATTACAATTTGCCCGGGTTGCTTTGGGTGTGACACAGGTCTAGCAAGACGCACCCAATGACGTGACGTAGGCATTAAAAAGAGAAGCGCTAATGGAGCATCAACACAAACAAATTCACAAAATGTACTTGCAAAGCAGTATAGCAATACACAAGACAGTGTCATAGAAGGACACTTTTGCTGCTGCTATTGGAACCAGAGAGTTTGGCCTATGCCGTACAGTAAGCTGGTTGGATGTGACAATCCCGGCCATGTTACATCCCGAGTCATGTTATTGATGATTGTTGATCCAAGAATTGTCCATCCTTACGAGGTTCACACTAAGTATGTTTTGCCACATGTGTCACTACTGCTGTGCATCAGGTCCTCCAATGACTGCCTTGAGTGTCTAGTCCTGCCTAAGATGGTTTCAGGTCCTAACTGCTAGACTCCCTTGGAAGGTAGTACCTCCAGCGGTTCATGTGTGACTCCTAAAACAGAGTGGTACAGATCGTGTTATGCAGTGGAAACACTCAGGGTCCGCACTGTATGGAAACAAGGCTAACGTGCAACTTTAACTCAAACTAAATGGAATAAAATGTCAGATATTTTAATATGGCATGCATCAGCACAGATATCACTGGTATTAATAGCAAAATAGCACAACAAATTAATTTATCCTGGGTCAAGGCATCTCAGCATTCTTGAATAATGAAACTTTCTCAAGGTCTCAGACCAGATTGATTTTCAAGAGACATGCATGCCAAGTTTGTGTGGCATGTAATGAGAAATGTTTGGGCTTTAGGGTGGGCTTTGACTTAGTGAGTTAGATCCCTTCATAATCTGAAAAAGTCAGCTAATAGTTTTATAGGCAATCAAGAACTATGCTAATCTGTCTTAAATTCCAAAAAGGCGAGACTACACCTTGACCTATTTGACCTCAAAACCTAGATTGATAATGGAATGCCAGGGGAATTCCAAAGTGGGGATTCTCGTGGGGTCAAATACAAAATTAATGCTGACTATATATCTTGAAAATGTAACTAGACACTGTAATTTGGTGCATCCAACAAAGTAGAGGGGCCCTTTAAATCTGGCCATCTGTTTAAGAGCAGTCACATTGAAAACCTATATAAATACATTTAACTTTTTCTCCTAACCCAACCACCTGTGCTTGCACTAACTGCAATTTCACACAAATAGCAGCATTTAGTTCGCAGGCCCAGCTGATGACTACATTATCCACGGTATGAACCTCCCACAAAGTAATCTACAACTGGACACCTAATAGAAAACAGGTGCTGAAGAGGGGGCTGCTTATTAACAGAAGGACCTTCCATGGATCACTTCTTCAGCTGCCAGATAAACTTCCTTGTTCCTCTAATCACCCGGATTTACACTGATCCAGGAGTCCTAGGCCCATCAAAACACACAACAAATGGACAGATGTGGCGGCCCTATGATGCCCCTTGCTCAAATAAAGATATTCAGAGCTCTACAGTGGCGTCCTGGGAAAATAACACACACACAATAGGTCAGGCTTGACAAGTCAAATATAATCCATGGGGGATGACAGCAGCCTTGACAGCTCCTCTGTGTTATTGGAGAAGTGAAAGCACTAAACATGTCTGCAGAGGAAACCAGAGGATGGGGAGACTTCTCCTCATCACTCCATACAACTTTCACTATCTCCTCAGGAAGGGTAAGAGGAAAATAAGGAAGTACAAAAGCTAAACATAAACATACCATGCCTGCAACATTAATACTGATAATAAATCCATATATTTTGAAAAAGATGATTTATAAGAATTGTATATATTCTATTCTTTTCCTGTAGCCGTTCTAATGTACTTCTAAGAGATAATATTTTACTAGAGATGGGATAAAATCTCGCAATATCAAAATAAAAGGCCACAGTATAATAGTCTCTCCGGTAGGTGAAGTTGGATTAGACAGATGAACAGTGCACACGTCTATGTTTGGTAATTAATATGTTATGATATAAATTGAAAAAATGTTAACAACATGTATGTATTTATGTGTGAATTTTGTATTGTTCTCATGGACCTAATATTATGTTTTGTATTATCTTGTGGGATATTTATCATATTCCACTGTTCCCACTAGAGATAGACTGATACATCGGGCCAATATTTACCTTTTTTATCATATTGACTATTGACCTTAAATCTCCAGCACAGGCCGGTAATTCATTTAGGTCAACAAGCTGTCTAAAGAATCCACACAAAGCTTTCTTTCAACACTTTAATATGAAGAGATAACTGCACAAAACGTGACTACACTGCTCTCTTATAGGCTGAGGGCAAGTTTGTAAAATTAAATTACACAATTTGGGGAAAATAATGAAACTCGGCCCCATATATTGGCACAAAAATATCGGCAGAGCTTATCAGCCATCAGTGACTTTACATTCTAAGAAATCGGTATCAGCTTCCGCTATGAACAAAAACCATATCAGTCGATCTCTACTTCACACCAGCTCAAAATAATCAAGTTTATTACCCTTCATTTAGACCAAGAAGGTCCCATATTAAAACAATACCACCAACCTATGACATTAAAACATTGTGCTTTGTTACTGCCAATAGTGACACACAGAGTAGTAAGAAGCTCCCACTCAGGTATTCTGACTCCTCAACATGAATCATCGTCCAAAGTTTGTTACAACAGTTAACTCTTTAGAATTAATTTAATCCCAAATAACAACTATAGAGAGACAACTAAAAATAGGATTGCAACACATTCCCTTTGCACCTCTCACTGTCTGCCCAAACAAGGCTCTTAAGAATCTCTATGACATAACCCTCCAGAGATGCAGACAGAGTGGGGTGGGTTTCTTTTCAAGTATTACCGACTACAGACGATATTCACACTCAAATTTAACCTGACACGAGACAGTGTGCTCTGGGTGATCCTGGCTCAAGCCTTAACAAAGTCTTTATTATTTCGGCATTGGTGCAATATTTATGTTGCCTGACCTCTGCTTTACCCTCTTACCCCATCTACCCCACCAGAAATACCCTCTGACAAACAACCATTTTGTTTCCCACATTAGTCGTGTAGTTTGCCCCTGACGCAGTGCTTTAAGAGACTAACAGCTTTTCATTCTCTGGGGAAAACAATAAAAATCGTCCAATGCATTCTCTTCAGGTTTTAGTAAAAACCCAAAACAAAAATTTCTGCCTTCCCACACACGAGCCACTTATTTTGGTCAGGCAGCATTGTGACGTGTGATGCTTAGATGTGGGGAGCGAGTAAATCCCAAACCAAAACGAATGCATTCTAAGAAGAGATTTGCCCATATGGCGCCGGTGCACTTCTAAACAGCACTTAATGGAAAAATAATCATTCCCTGCTGTGGTCAAAGAGAAGAAAGTCGAATTTTCACCTCCTCGTAAAAGATCCAAAAGTACATATCCTCGCAATTGGTGGTGGCCATTTTGAGTGTGATATCAATAAGAAAAACTTCCAAGATTGAAGACCTGTGTTGTCCATGGTGGCTCAGAGAATATAAGATGGTAACAGAATTGCATGGTAATTTTAGAAAGCTACCCTTCAAATAGAATTGGACCATTGCCTCTTAAAGGTGCATGTCAAACCATGAGCATAGAGCACTTTACAATTACCGTAATCAAAATCAAAATTGCAATTATTTAGAATTATAAAAACTTTATTGAAAATACTAAATATTACTTTCTGTTCAGAATGATATGTGCGCTTATTCTACCTCCCAAAACCTGAAACAAAACTACTTTATAATCTTCATAGGCCTTCGAACAAATTGTCACAAATTACTAATACATACACATATACTATTTACTATTTTACACATATACTACATATACATTTTGATTGTATAAAAGTAATCGTTTGATATATTTATAGATATATTTAACTTATAAGAGAAATAATTGTCTGTGCGATTTATGCCATAATTAATGAGCCTTATATCAACATAAAAAAGTTTGTCAATGAAAATTAAGACCATAACAGCCTACCTCCCCTGGGTGTCTGGAATGCTAAATCACTCACACTCTCCACTTTCAAACAAATAAAAGCATTGTCAGGTCTTGTTAAAGTTAACCTTTCCAGCCGTGGTGTAATCTTAGATGGAACTGGCAATGGCTGGAGTGAGAAAAAGAACCAAAGGATTGTAAAATGTTAATGTTTAGAAAAAAATTCTCTCAGGGCTGCTTTCTAACGCTGGTAATGGTGTAACAGCTGCAGCATACCACGAGTGAAGTGTGATGTCAAAGCTCCAAGACACACTCAAGCAGTTTCCTGTCCGGACCACCTGGAAGAAGAGAGCCGCGCTCCTGGCACTGAAAAGAAACATTTATCTACAAGATGAAGTTGAGCTGTTATTGTTTTAGAGGTCAAGTGAGGTCAGAAGAGCAAGATGAAACTTTTCACTGGTAACTGATTGATTTTGTCCTATTCTTCCAGACATAACCCTGACAGCTGGTGGGGTAAGTCACTGCCCTGTTGGCCCTATGAACATACTACATTTAAAGCACCGTAGTCTCTCAATAGGAAAAAGAAAAAGAAAAGACAATTGAGTTCCAAAAAGCACCATAGGGGGTCAAATTGGATGAATACAGAGGAAATGGCATTGCAGCACTACAGTAGGCACACATCTCAAAAATAGAGGGAAAAGTACACTAGCTAATTCAGATCAAAGTCCAGGTCACAGAAAGTGGCTTCTTTCAAAACAAACATCACTTATCAGACTGAAACTTCTCCCTCCTCCGGGATTTCCGAGATCAACGGTTGTGAAATTCAGGAAAGACAGTGATCATACTTTTTTAGCAGTACAGCTAGGCTAGTGATGTATTGGATCGCAATCTGGTTGAGGTAGAGATAAGGAATGTATAACGGTGCTGCAAACTCTTACTCAACACGCGTTTCAATTAAATAACCGGAAATGAAACAAAAGCAGCGGGTTTTGAAAGACAGGCATGCAAACAGGTTTTTATAAAATCAGCAACTTTTAGACCTGCATAATACTATAAGCAAATCATGGCGCATATCAATGTAGTCTACTCGCTAACTTTGACTATCATGTCGTAAAAAGTTGCAAAAAAAACTCTTCACGAACCAATTGGGCCGAGTTTCCCTCCGTCAGATCGTCTCCAAAGTTGCTAATATTGTGTTAGGATATTCCGTTAGTTTGTTCATATCACATGGTAAAGCCGTAGAAACAGGCACAGGCACATCCCAGAGGAAGGCAGATCACGGACTGGCTCCGCTCCCACAGCCACAACACTGGAGCGTTTGAAAAAGTGTGAGGAAACCGTGACGCGTTCAGGGGGGGTGGAACATCTGAGCTACACTTTAAAAACGGCGAAATGCAAGTTAGTAACTACAACTTTATTAATGCTAAACCTACTGACTAGCTTAGCCTATATGTTTGAAACAGGAAAAGCACTCTAGGTAACTGTCATTTGCATTCCACCATTGTTGTTCATTCTGACTTGTATAATTCCCCTATGTTACAGCAAACATGAAGGCAACACAGAACAGACCCACTTCTTGGTCAGTTATTTTCTGGGGTATTTAGTTTGGTCTATATGAAGGTATTTATTTATTTATTTATTTATTTATTTATAAATACACACACGCACACACACAAAGAGTTATGTAGAGAAAGATGCATTAGTAGTAATATCTAAATATCCATAACCCAAAGAAAACAGCGTATTGGTGCCCATTGACAGACTCTGACGGCCTTGTGAACCGCCATAACAAATTGTAACCTTGACTATTACATTTATGGGGGTCAAGTCAGAAGAAAGAGTGGTTAACAATGGACGAGCCGGGTTAATCAATTGGATGGGTGCTGATTTATGCGTGTCTAATGAAACAGAAGGGGGCGGGTTTGCTTTGCGTGACCCTTATGCCCCCCGTCTGACGCCCAAACCCCGAAAAATATCAGGCAAACCACAATAGCGTAAGTTCAAAGGTGTTATTTTCATTTTATCTTCAGAGTGAAGCGCTGATGGCGTAGTTGATAAAACAAGTTTGCCACCTGCTGGGGAAAGTATGCATTGCAAAGTTTCGCAACAAAAATGCTTGAGACCCAATCGAAAAACCATAGTGAGGCTCATACTGGCCTAGTGAAAATCAATATTTTGTTTTTCTGGAAATCGTTAAAATAAGCAAATCAGTTACATCGGGATTGTGAACCAGACACAGTCATTCATTTAGATAGTGGCCAACTTTTGTTGCTACAACCATCATTTTAAATAAGCAGTAAATGTGCTTTCTATTGAACCAGAAAAAGCTTGTCAGTAAAATCTGAATACAAAAAGGCCTGAAGTTTTACAAAATAATACTAGTATGTTAATGGGAACCTCAGACTACTGTGACAGTGCCTTGTTTGCAACACCTACAGTCTGTCTTGCTGAATTTATTTGCATTAGGATGGTTAGATTTGCAATATACAAAGTTCTGATATATTGTGAGTGGAGTCCTGTCTTTTCCTTTGCAAGACACTTGTGGTTAATATTTTATTTACTACAAATGGTTCCACATCTACAAGGTCATATGTACAGAGGCTTAAACGTCTGAAGAGTTTGTATGACAAGCGAGCTTATAATATGAAAAACATTTTGTTCATAGCATGGGTATTTGTCAACAGTTTACAAACATAAAATATCACTTTGTTAAAATATGTACATAAAGGGTTAGCCAAGTGCAGTGTGTAACAAAATCATAGATTTCATTGAAACTATCAGTAGCTTGAAATTCTAAAATCCACATATATACTTGTCCTTAACTAAATTATTTGAGTAAAACCATAAACATGTATTCTGCATTTTACCTGAGACAAAAACATATTCAGCGTTACACTACTGCATTAAGCCAAGTGACACAATTCAAACATAAGACATATTTAAAAGTGAACTCACTTTTATGAGGCTCTGTATGATGCATTGATGCAATAATGACATAACTCCTCCTTGAGCATTCAAACAACATTAACTATTAAATCCTCATCAATCTGAGTTCATTCTTAACCATATAGAGCTGCTCCCAGCACTAAGGCTGGGTTCAAAAGGTCATGCTCTGCAGGTCAGATGGGTTTGGTCGTGCTGTTATACACCAAATGATCCCTGTCCTCCATTGAAGAGACTGGTATGGTGTTAACAGGCACGCGGTGGTGTTGTACGGTCTTCTTCTTTCGTTTGACTATGCAGTACACCATGATGCACAGAAGAATGAAAATGCCCAATCCCAGAAGAGCTGCTATTGCAATAATTCCTGTTTAAAAATAAAACAAAAATGATTTACTAGGAACTGGTAATATGGAGACAATAACATAAAAGACAAGAAAGAAGGCATCAGTAAATCACAGTGGTTAAAGTGACTCAGTGAACTGGAAAGGTGAACTGGAGGAGGACAAAGCTTTATTGGACTGCAGGGATGCACATAAAAAAGGTTCATTTTGCAGGTAAGGTTAAATTTTAAAAGTGATAAATACCTGTCTGACTTTCAGAGACCCTGGGTTCAAAATTCCTTTCAAATACATCTTTTTCTGAAAAAAGAATAAAAATAAATATGCATATAAATAATAAATATGTTCACCAAGGGAGGTTGTACTAATAACTGTGGCTGCACTTTATATTACATTATATGGAATTAGTTTAGCAAATTATTGGCTTATGTCACAGGCAGCGCATGTACATTAAGTGATTACATAACTTTATATACACATGTGGGTAGGTACATTTGCATATATTTGGAAATACATCAACATGCTGAATAATCATTCCTCACCTGTTACTCCTCTGCACATTTTCATGCACTGTTCCTTTGTGTCAAATCTGTTTTCATTCCCCTGGCAACCACCATAGTTGAAGCGGAAGCAGTCCTGCTTCAGAGGGTTGTAGTACCACTTGGAGAAACTGTCTCTGCAGTTTCCAGTGCGAGGGGGCTCTGTGCACCGGACTGTCGAAGCCAAGGATAGAATTGTTTAGTAGTGATAATTACGCATGGTATAGACTGACTGCAAGTGTGGCACGGTGTGGTCTGGGACTGTGTGTGTCACGCAAGACTTGGAGAGCCATTAAAATCAATGCGCCCTGCCACACTGACCTCTGAGGAGTGTGAGTACAGGTGAGCTACGGATCTGAGGAAAGAATCCACAAGAAGTCTATTTTTGCCAGACACTGCAGGGGTCTGGAGTGATTTTCAGGTTATTAAATGTAAATTATCATATGAACCCACATGAAACCACATTGCTTTGGTTATATATGCACTGCAGTTATCATAGTGTAACAGGCAAACTGCAAATAACCCGCTCCAAGTGCCGCACCACACTTGCACACGGTGTAAATCTTAGCAGTAGATTTCCAACAATGCATTATTGCAGGTGGTTTACCTTTATTTTCATCTAGAGGGATTTGAAGGAGAATGCTGAAGTTTTTGTCCACTAAGAGGGAAAAGGTATACAATTAAATCAGTATTTTCTCTGTGATATATATTGTTAATGATTCATATTAATATTTACTTACAGTCGTCACAGTTTTTTTCATCTGAGCCATCGTTGCACTGTGGGCTCCCATCACACTCCAGGTCTTTCTCTATACAGCAGTCGTTTGCACATGTAAACTGCCCTTCAGTACAAGGTTGACCACACTGCTCACCTGAAGCACACCACAAAATTAAGTCACTTCTTATACATGTGTGTATAAGAAGTGATGTGCAATATTCTGTTAATTTCTATTTGAGGACAGATTACCTCCAGTAGGAACCAGTGGTAAACCTCGGCCACTTATGTCAAGCTTCTCTACAAAAAAAAGAAAACAATAGTCACAATAAAATATAATATTTCAGTATGAACATAATGAAAAAGAGCAATTTACTAATGCATTGAACATCTGGTTTACAAAACAATGCATTTAAAGTTTGTGTCATTCATTTTAAGACAAATAGCAATTTTATGAGATCCAAGCAGTGATACCTGTGCCAGAGCAGGCTTTGGTGCATTCATCCTTGTTTAAGTAGTTGTTGCGGTTCTCCCTGCAGCCTCCAAAGGTGAACACCTCACACTTTTCTGAAGCAGCATTGTAATGCCAGCGAGGGAAAGACCCACGGCAGGGTCCCACCTTCTTTGGAGCCATGCAGTGGTCTGGTAGGACAAAAAGTATATGTCATTTAAATGTTTATGTTCCTATATTTCTTACATTTGCAGCATGGTGGCTGAGTGGCCAAGTCTCATGCTTCACAGCAAGAAGGTTCCGGGTTTGATCCCTGGGTCGCCCGGGCCTTTCTGTGTGGAGTTTGCATGTTCTCCCTGTGTTTGGATGGGTTTCCTCCGGGCACTCCGGTTTCCCCCATCAACTCAAAACATATGCAGCACCTATGAACTAACATCAAGGACCATGACGTCCACCCTCCTGTGGGCTCACAGGGGGGGTCAGGTGCGCAGAGGACTGGGCGGCGAACAGATGCCCCTGCGACCCAGCCAGATAAAGTGGAAGATGGATGGACAGATGTTCCTACATTTTTGAGGAATCATAATACAACTAGACCAAATACACACTACGAAGTCAGCTCCGGTTCCAGAAGTAAATTTTCAATTCAATTTTCCCAAAAACTTTTCAAAAAATTAAAACATTAAGGGTTGAAAAGCATAGTGGAGCTACAAGCTATGTGGTAACTAACCATAATGCGTTTACAAAGTTTCAGAAACAGATTAAACAAAAAAAAACAAAAAAAGTTTCTCTCTCAGGGAGGTCTATGTTAATCCTAGCTAATGTTGAGCTTGTGCATCACCTCTGTATAACTATTAAGTGGACATTGTGAATGTTTCTTGTCTTAAACCCTGCTGATGTTTAAGCATGTCTCGATTTTAACCACATCCTAGTCTAGTGACATTTGTCATATGCGCATAAACCATTATTAGAAACCAAAAACAAAGAAGTATTGAGCATTAAGAGACATAGTGCTGACTATTGGCATTATGAATCGTGTTCATGTGGTTGATGACGGACACAACTTCTGCATCACAAACAGAAATGAAAAGCCACAGCCACAAAAAAAAAAAGTTTCATGTTCCTATATAATCCGTGACCCAGTTGATGTGATATACAGGCCCATTCTTTCGGTCATCTAGGGGAAAAACATTAATGTTTAACCTGAGCTAAACAAGCACTTCCTATGAAGTGCTCTATTTTGTAAACCACAAAAACAGAGCTTGCATTGTAAATTAGTAAAACAATGGTTCTGAAAAATCAAACTTGACTTCTGATTGCTTTCAGTTAATACAGATAAGTACTACTGGGTTGTTTGTGTAACCCAAGCTGAAACCAGAATGACAGGTTTACGTTGAGGTGGGGGGTGGAGAGAGTGGGATGTCAGAGAGGCAGTAAAATCCTTGGATAGTCATTCTGACTCCTGTTTTAAGAAGATACATGTGCCTTGTGTAGAGTAGGCAGTATAGACTTAAAAAGCAGAAAGGCTTAAGAACCTAAGTCTATATGAATCTAAAAGTGCAGCGCTAATCACGTTATAAAATGAAGTGTATCCGCACATCTCATGTGGTTTCATTACTCAGTCAAAAAAAGGAGTAGACATGTTTCAGCAGGTTTGATAACAAGTAACATGGCTCACTTGCAGGAAATGTCCACAATACAGAAAAGATAACCTATTGTATTCCAACAAATAGACTTCACTGGACAAAGCTCTGAATAATTCAGTTAGGCAGTTGTAGTTGTTCTTTTCCATGACATGAAAGAAAATGTCTTATGTGATTAATATTGCGTCTAAAATTTTGTTTGTCTGTTGTATTTTGCCCTTGTCATTTTGGTCATTCATATAAGTGTAAACATACGTTCAGATTGTTCAGAAGATAAGACCAGTACGGTGACTTGGGTTGAGTCCACCTGACCAGCAGTATCCGTAACAGTCAGTCGAAACTTGTACACTCCAGAAGTCAGGTTTGACACAATGATCTGGTCCTCAAAATTGGTTTTCTACAACAAAAAAGGTTTGTTTCAATGAGATCCTTTTAAAGTTTAAAGGAACAACGGACAGTAGCCTAAAAACACTTTATGTTGAGCACATACCTCTATTATAGCATAAGGGTACGAAGACAGCAGGGACCACTCATATTTCATTATTTTCTTATCGTCTTTGCTCTCAATGCCATTGAGAGTCACACTGTCCTGAGGTTGAACAACAAGATCCAAGCCACCATTGGCTACTGGCGGAAGGTCTGAATCATCTGTGGGAACATCAGAATGAATAAAACGTACAGAGGTTACAGCATTCTCTAAAAGAAACAATAGAATGACACACAATGGTAAGCCTACATAAGGGGCTTGTGGCGAGTGTAAACATGCTGAACTGAAGACTACTGCTGTTTAATTAGTTACTCTGGTTGACTTCAGGACATTTAGATATAGTAAACATTTTGTTCATATGACTAGTTAGCTCTGTTTTTAACGTATTGTGGGAGTTCTTGGTTTACATTAGTTTAAGATAAATTCCCTTTAATTATAGACCTCGGCCCTTCTTACCTGTAGGGACCTCCCGTTGAAGATGGCTCTCATACACACTGTCCAGAATGTAGTTGATGTAACCCTTCTTTCGGACAAAGCGGCACACGTATTTCTTTTTATACAAACAGTCGAACAGAAAGCAGGAGTTGACCAGGCCCTCCTCGCCTCCCTTGTCCATGAAGGCTACATTGCACATGGGCTCTTTGCAGCAGGCAGCTACACAGTTTTTGTAGCTCGTTAGTTTTGGTGAGGAGAGAAAAGTGGCCCCATCTTTCACAGACTCGTCGGCATCGAGAATAAAATCATCCTGGCCCTTTTTGAATTGAGCTAAGCATTGTTCGCCTGTAGCCTGGGCAGCGCACAGATCTGGTAAAAACACAAGCAACAACGAGCACACTCCCAAGCGCCTCCAGAGCGAATACATTGTAATAGTCCACAATCTCTTCAAAAGATCCCCACAAACTGGTCACCTTCTTCAAAGCGCACCACTCTGGGTTTTTCAATTCTAAAATCGATACTCCAGCGGGCTCTGTCGAAAACTTTAGTGAGTCGACGACATTACCTGACTCACCTGAGATACAGGAAGTGAAATTCCACCTCGGGGATGCCACTCCCTTCTTCGAGCCTGCAGAGAACCACGGGGCTGTGCTAATGAAGTCATCCAACCAATTCTGCTGCTTATCATTTAACAGGAACCGTGCGTTTCACACACCCACATTCTTTAAAAAGCATATTTGAATATTAGCCGCACTTTCAGTAGTCTTCCTGTTAGACCTAATTTAATTATTTCTTCCTATTATTTTCAGATGGCGGCCCCTTTTTTTGAGCCTGTAATGTGAGTAGACTGTGATGTAATTTTACGAGTAACAACTTAACGACATTCAGATTAGGCTATAATAGACATCTATACATCTCCTACTAGTACTAGCCTATAAACAGATGTATATTTTAAGCCTCTTTATATTTCTTATTCTGTTTAAAAGACTGATTTATGGGAGTTTTATGGTCTACTCGCCTATTATTACCAGAAGTTTCAGCCATTGCCCAGATGAGGGCAGTATAGCTCCATTTATAACCAAATAAAAGGTCAGAAATCACAATCTCATTCACTATAACCCTGTTTTTAATTAGACCTGATATTTCATTATGGCTGTTGTGACGTATTTGATTCCGAGTTAGATCGTTTTTAAAGCTAAAGCATCTTATTACTTAAAATAATGGCAATGGTGGTGACGAGACTCTTCTTACTTTGAGTTGTTTTCACCAATTGAATAGTCACTGAGTCTATCTCAACCCTGTCTCAAGGGAAGTTTCTCACATAATTACTAGTATATACTAACCAAAAAACTACTGATATACATACACAGTCTATTACAGAAGTGATCTGACACATTTTTTGGACCATTTGTGGTTTCTACGTGTTTTCTGAGAACTGATCTAATCGCAGGGCTCTTTCCTTATCTTCTTACAGTGTAGATAACCCAGACTGTGGTGACTATGCTTCTCCCACCTGTAATGAGTAATCTGCCTGGTCTGTGGTGGCTATGACACAAGCGGTACTCGGGAGATCACTGCTGTTTATAGTCCAACATGGCAGAAGCCATACAAGACGAGATGAATGAATTTGTTTGCCTTGAAAGGTGAGTTGCGCCAGGACACTCAATAATTCAGTGTTTGTAACATACGGTGCATAAGGGGTTGAACATGCGCAGCTTTGTCTGACCTGCAAAAGAGAAAGAGAAAAGGTCATTATTCATACTGCAAAGTGATGTGTGGAAACATTAGTCTAATATCTGTTTTGCCACATTGACTCAGGAAACACAGGCTGTGAAGTTGGGACCTTTTCCTTAACTGATGCAACTTCAGACATGTTCTTGACTTTTATTTGACATCAGACTTCTAAGAGCCATAAATAGGGCTCTGTTATCCATAAATTATTTATATGTAACTGAGCATGCCAAATTGAATTTCAACACTTATTAAATGTACACTTGATAATGTCTGTTCTAAAGATGGCTCGCAGAACTTTGATACCTATGGCTCCATGTGTATGAATATATTAGACCGTTGTTTTTTTTAAAAATAGTTAATTAGATTTGACTCTTTATATGTTACATGTTTATATATCAGCAAAGCAGTTGGCAATTTGTATTATTATTATTATTATTATTTTGTATTATTTTATATTCTGTATATTCTAATAATTCTAATAATATTTCTAGTAATTCAGTATATTTCCTAAAATGGTTATGACTTTTGGGATATACATTTAAAATGGTGGAATTGTCAACAACAATTTCATGTTATGTGTAAGTTTTGATGGTTGCACTTGCACTCTTACCCCTTTCCTCTTTTTATTGGGACAATTGACCTATGCTACCACACCTGCTATAACAAAGAGGAAGAGAGCATAAAGCAAACACGCACTAACACACACACAGGAGGATATCTCATTACCATGCTTCTGATAGTGCAGCCAGTGGGTGTTGCAAGAGGAGGAGGCAATGAGAGCTAGACAGCGAGAGAGAGGACAGGCACAAAAGCACAGGCTATATTGTTGAGAAGGCGAACAGTGAGATACGCACCAGGAACATCCATGCAGGAGCCACAGTGAAAACAGGGAACAGAAGCGTGTGTGTGTTTACAGCACAGTGACAGCCGGGGAAAGGCAGGAGCACCAGCCTACGTGTGTCCACGGTTCTCCTGAGGCCGTGGCAGTCAGAACCATGGCATCAGAACCAAGCGCCCAGTGCCGGGTGATGTTTCAGACAACAGACAAAACAGAGGAGCCGGCACATCGCAAACTGGGCAAACTGACAGTAAAATACAACCGCAAAGACCTCCAGAGGAGACTGGACATCGAGGAGTGGATTGATGACCAACTACACCTGCTTTTTGATTGTGAGGTAGGACACATGCTTCTATACCTTTAGATCTCTCAACTGGTAAAAGAGCATAGATAATCTGAGCCCCACTGTGCCTGCAGTAAACTATCCATCATGCATGAGCAGGACAAACACATTACTGCAGCCAGCAGGACTAGTGTGTGGGAGGCTAGATCTAATTTGGCACAGAATCCCCCATGTGTCACGGGACTGACAGCAAAACATCAGTGGTAGTTTACAACAGCAAGAGATTATAGTAATGGCTAAACATTTTGTGTTATGGTGATTACTGAAACATATCTATATAAAAACTTAACATTAAGTAAACAATAATTGTGTGCAGGGCCAAATGAGCAGAGCAATGAACAGAGTAATAAAAGCAACACACAGAGAAAGCTTTCATAGAGCCTATTATTCAACTTTTATGTTCACTATTATGGTGGCATTTGGGAAATGATGCCAGAACTTAACTTGTGTATACAATTTAGAGACAAAACACATAATAATTACAATTCTATACAAACACAACATGCCCTTTGTAAAGACCATAATATGAAAATGCCTCAAACTTATGTGCAGTAGTGGACCTATTACAAGCACAGTTACATTTAATATACTTTATATGGGACATTAGGGCTCCATATCACTTTAAACACATTATTTATCTCTCTCTCTCATTCCTGTATGGTATATGGGATACAATTTAATTATGTCAGAGGCTCCATATTGATTTGCTTGGTATTCTGTAAGGGGAAACCATGGCAACAGATGTCTCCTCACCCACATGAAGCGAAGTGGCACAGTCAGGGCGTCTGCGCTGAGGCAGCTTCCCAATGGTGCCCCAGACCAAATGACAGGGCCACCTTGTGTCCATCTCTGCTAATCTCAATTAAGGACCCTGTAGTGCAGAAGTTATCTATTATTTTTGTGAATGCCTACAACAAAGATACAAGTGGAAATGTGGTGATAAAACAGTTGTAAAGCAGATAAACAATGTTATTTGACTAATTTTAGCCCTCAATTGCATCCCTGCATCACTGAGACACTGCCTTTTGGTAATCAGTAATACTATTCATGAGCCAAGTGGAAAAATGTCTGGTGCATATAGAGAAAAAAAAACATCTGGTGCAATTTCTTATGACATCCCAGTAACATACTATTGCAACAAGGCTATAGTTTGGTCCATGTCCAAAATGATAAGAAGCCTATTTACATCCTGTGTTGTAAAGTGTTACTATTATTAGCAGATTTTTTTTATAGACCAGTCCTAACCAAAAATAGTCATTTGTGCATGAGTGACTTGCGTGGAATTACCCTTGCTATCCCTGCTCCTTGGCCAGCATCATGAATTTTGCATAGGCTCAGGGGAAGGTTACTTTGTTGGTTCTCTGAGTCTTCCGCGTGGAAGCATTTACCATCAGTCCCCTGTGTCACAATCTGAATTATTTAGCTGCATCTCTAATTCATACAAGTGCTGCCTCGGTCCGGAGCGCCCACTGCCTTTACAAACTTCACACCTTTGAAATAAATAAAAACATGTGAGAATACTTTAATTCAAGTGCTGAAACATGCTCCTCAGGGACTAAAATTAGATAGTAAGAGAGAGTGAGAGAAAAACTGAAAAATGTCATTAATATTTATTATCTTAATAAAATTTCACTTTGAATTTTCAAAATACTTTGACAGCAAATGAGTGGATCATTTTTATAACAATGCTAGAATCAAGCTTGCTTCATATTCAGCAACAGCAGAATCAGCAGCACTATATAGTGGAGAGCCTCAGTTCAAATACAGTTAAGTGTTGATACAATTTCTTTAGTGAAGCTATCAGGTTGCCTCATCAATACTTGCTTTAGATCTCAAGGAAACTCCTCTTATTGGATTAGTCAGAATAGGTTAAATGACAAGTCAACACAGGGTACAAGAATCACTGTGAACTTTGCTCTTAAGGTGATGGATATCAATAGTCTATCAATAGTAAAACACACAAGATACAGTCTATATAACCTTCCCCTGCACCACAGTCAATAAAAGGTTGCATTATAAAGCTAAGAGATCACGTATTGATAAAATGGTAAAAGAATTGCTGGTAGCTAAACCCAGGCAAGTCTATGCTAATGAGAAAACCCTCAGTTATACAAAATCTGGCCAAGGTCACAGATCAACAAAATGCATTTGATTATTTTTAACAGCTACTGCACAGTAACCTGACAACTACTTGAACTCGGTAGCTGTAGTTGTATTTTTGTAGTTTTGACATGATTATTTTTGCTGTATGAATTTACCATACATATGATATTAAACAGCCTGGATCTATGCACACGGCACATATAAAACCAAGCATTATAGGCAATAAAGTGCACAGTACATGGCTGCTGCAGACATCAGCAGAACACACAGGTCCAAACTGGCAGCATGTATCAATTAGAGCGGGCACTGGGGACTGAGCCGAAGGTGGGCCCATCCATTCTGCCACTCAGCACTTCCACATTGATTAGCTCTCTCCTGGTCCAGAAAACTCCTCATCCACATCAGCCATGAAAACACCCCAACCGGAAAATATTCCCTTTAAAAAGGAGTCCCACTTGTCAAATATGAGAGTACACCTGCTGACGCCAGATATCTTTGTGCTTTCAGACTCCTCTTTCAGGGTATAGAGAGGTGTGCATAACATCTCAGGGTCTGAATTGATTACTTTTTACAAAATGCTTACTGTACAACAATTTAATATCTAAATATAGACAGTAGTATATACAGTTAAACAGTCAAAAAAAATCTGTATTTCCAAACATCCATGTACAATTAACATGTACCGGATTTCAAGGATTACTTTTCATGTAGAAACATTTGACCAGTATAAGGTTTAGCACTGGTTTAATATATTACCTGGAAAGCATTTACAATGGAAGGAATCACTGCTGCAGGCTTGAGCTAAATGTCAGCTGAGCAAACCATCCATGAAATCAAACAGTGACACGCAGTAAGGATGGCCTCCCAGCGTCTCTTACCGTTCATGGCTCATCAATCACACTACTGAAAATATTATTTAATGCAAAAATTAACATTGGTTTTACATATAATTTAGACAAAAACATGTGAATTTTTTAACGTAATTATCATTGACAACATTCCTAATGTCTTATTTACAGGAAGAGGAAATGCCAGAGTTAGAGATTGACATAGATGAACTACTGGAGCTTTCAGACGAGGGGCAGAGGACTAGATTGGAGGTGAGTCCATGTTAAAAATTCTTTGCTTTGCTCGATTGATTTCTAAATTATTCAGCCTTGCCCTGGCTTGTTTTGTTATTCATCAATGAAGCCCCAAGCTGGCCAATAAGAAGCAAGACTCAGCTTCCACCTGATACCTGACTGTAAACTTTATGGTGGTTTATAGCTTAACATTTGACACAAAGTGGAATCCAACATCGCAATATTTAGAATAGGTCAAGGTTCAGTATATGCAAAATTGTGTTTGTTTTCTTTGTTAGGAGTTGTTGCAAGAATGTGGAAAGCCAAAAGAAGTAAGTGCAGTTACTTATTATACTCTACTTATTGTTCATGTTTATTGTCTTAAGGATTATTCATTTCTGCTTTACAGGATTTTATCACCGGGCTACTCTACAGGATAAAGGGTCTACGCAAAATGTCTGGGCCTTTGAAGAAATAATTTTAGGTCAAATCATGAGTGAATACAATGTGGCGCTTTTGATCTTCCCCCATCTCCCTCACTATGCTGGATGCCTATAAAGAAGAGTTAAAATATCAATGGGACTATTTATGTTGGCTGCAAGTCCTTTTTTCAGTAAACACTTTTTCTTTTTTGTGCTTATGCTAAAAGACTGCTACATTTTACATTCACAATAATAATGCACATGTGAAAAGATGTACCAACTATACATTGTTTGACAGTTTTGTGTACAATTTCAGTAGTTTATTTATGTAAATAAATATTATGTTCTCATACTGTGGTATTTGTCAAAATAAAACTACACACCACCACCTATGGATGACATCATAGTACCATCTGATTTATTGATACAGTACAAATAAATATAAACAAGGGCATCTGACTATATTCCAGTCTATTCTTGTATATAATAACATTGCTACCAGAAATGCTTGCAGTTATTGCTCTAAAGCTAGTATGTAGTTGTAAGATCTGACATGCAGTAGACACAATGGAAAGACAGTCAAAATATGATTTTAGAAAGTGAGTGGTAAGCAGCAAGTCAAGGCTAGGAATAAACACCGAGAAAACTACAGCAGCAAAGTCCATTAACTATGCATCCATTAGCCTCATCCATTTCCTGTCTGTGATTGTGTACATGACCAAAAAGGCAAACACGCAGTAACGGCCTCTATACACGCCATAATGGAGCAGGCCCCCTAGAGAGGCCGGTAATTAGGGTTTCTCCTCAGTTAGCTAGACGGTAATGCTCAAATCAAACCACAGTATGGCCTTCACTGCCTCACACACGCCATGTTTATTGTGCTTCCATTACTGTACTTTGTACATTAAAATTTCACTGACATATGGCCCATTTATGTTTTGGAAAACTTAAATTTAATAAAAATTTTACTGTGCACTAAAATAAAAAGTGAACAAGCACATCAAACTCTGGGACAAATATAGATGACAAATACCTGACACCTTCAGTCGTGACAATAGGATGAGGGTACATCTTACCAGAGCACTGTTTCTGTTTATAATGTAAAAATAGTCCTCTGGTGACAAGTTCAAAGTGTGTCTTTGATAAGCTTTTGTTGCCATCCGGAAATGGGACGCATAAAAACCAAGATATTTGAACTTTGGTGCTGTATGCCAGGCCATCTTGCTACTTACTGTTAACACTAACTGGAGTTGGAGTAGCTTGACTTATACTGCTGATAAAAAATAAATACATTTTTTTTTATCATTTACAGCTTTTGATTTATATGCTGTACTACTGATCAATTTTTTTAATAATGTGGCATACCTTATTTATGCATTATAAATAAGTTGAAATATTTGTGTCAGAAAGGCCAACTAAAAGCACAGCGGCATTGGAAGATACTCCAATAACAATTATTACGGCACTTGAGTCTAACAATGACTAACCAGACAGAAAAGCCCTGTATCATGTCTTCCTTTTCTTCTTTGGTGCAGTGTAGTTGGAAGTGCGGTGCTCCATCCTATCATATTTATCATGGCCTTCCCTAGAGAGATAATGGAGAGGGGATTGATAATTCATCACAATAAATACTTTATATTCATGCTGCTTAGCAGTATGGAAGCAGCCTGTATACAGTTATCTGGGTCGTGGTATGCATTTCAAATCAAAGGCATCTTGCTTAAGCTTTAGGGCATAGATATTTTCATTTGGGACTAACAAGTGACAAGAATCATATTTTACTGGATTTTCTGTAATGGGCTACCTGAAGCAGCGGTTGCAGTATAGGTCTCCATCACAGGTGTGACACCGAAGAATAGCATCTTGGTTACAGATGCAGCACCATGGGAGCTCTTCGTCATCACTGTCTGATTGCTGATAAGAAATGGCCGTTGTTCTTGTTTTACCTTTAGCTGTTGGTGCCTGGAAAGAAGTGTTAAGCAATTTATATGCTTTATATAGAACTATTGTAACTAGTTAAGTTTACCTTTTTAGGGACAGCTTTCTTTTCTGTGTTTCTGGGCCCACTCATTTCTGGGGGTATATTGTAGCCACTGGCCTCATCTAATGCAGCTTCTTCTGAAAGCTAGAAAAATAGCATTGAGGGAGGAGATGGTGAAAATTATGCACTTTGTTTGTAAGCAATTGGTATTATTAATCATCATAATGTTTGAATGGGGGATCTCATTTTAGGGAAAATTCCAAACCTGTTTTAGCACCCTCATAACAGCTTCCTCCTCAGTCTCTTCATCACTGTCAGGGCATTGAAAGTCCTCCTTGGTAACTACAATGGATAGAGATGTAAGCATTGACACTATAATGTCATAAATTATATAATGGATCACCTTTGTCTGGGTCCTGTCCTTTCAACTGTGCTAATCTTTTTGCCATCTGCAGTATCTCGTCCTGAGTGTGTTTCTCTTTCTTCAGCTCCTGCATGGCCTCCTCCAGCACACGGGTCTTCTCAGCCTCTAATTGCTTTGAGTTCTCATTATTTTCTTCAAGATTATCCTCCAAGGCTCTCGCTTCAACTTTGTTTAAATCATTCATAGACTCCAAATTTACACCTGCACAGATTGTATAAATGATATTCAAAATTTAGATTATTGGGATTAATACATTATGTTTGAAGAAGAGAGAAAGCGAATGGCCTACTGCTTTCAGGGTCTGTTTGTGTGTTGTCAATGGCAACTTCCTCTGTCATTTGAGTAATCAGATCATTGGCTTGTTCAGTCTGTGTCCTGTTGTCTGGAGGCTTATGCACCTGCAAATATATGAGCTCATCAACAATCCTATAAATACAGTGAAAACACTAATGCAACCAGATAACAGATTATTTGGCTGTCTTTTAGCTCACAGGTGGAGGAGCTTTCGATGGGGGAGACAAGCCCCGTAGAGCTGCCAAGCGGTCCTCCATTTCTGTGGCAGAAGGAACTGGTTTGCTTGGAGCTTTCAAAGCAGCAAGGCGAGACTCAAGCTCTTTGTCAGATGAGAGGGACTCTGAAAAGGACACAAGTTTAACTTAAATATATAATATTATCACAATAACATATTTATTAGTAAATATACTAAGAAATACTTTGAGTTGTATCCTCTTTTAATTTGTGTAGTCTCTCAGCAATGGCCTGATCTTCTTTACTGAGACCTTTAGGGATAGGTGGGACAGGTTTGGCATTTATACTGCCTCCTTGAGCCTGTGATGATTGACCTTGTTGTTTAGCATCTAATGCAGCAACACGTCTGAGAATAAAACAAAGTAACATGTTTATTTGTATTATGTACCTTTACCAAAAAAATGTTTTTTTTCTTTTTACTTTCTATAATTTTCAGGTGGAGACCATCTATTGTTGCTGTTGTTATTTGGAGTATTCCCGGCACTGTAGCAAATACAGAAATTTGTAATTAATTGAGATAGGTAGGCTTATGGAATATATGTCCATCTTCATCTTGATCCGTACCCTGTCAGAGAGGTGTGGCACTGTTTGCACACTTTTTGTAGAGTGTTGCCACAGCGAGGCACCACAACGCTGAGAGTCAAACAGCTGGAGCATAAGGAGCGGCCGCAGTTTTTACAGCCGAGCTGAGAGAGAAAGCATATCAGTACACTTATTAATTAACCGGTGAATACGGATTAAAAGGAGCAGAGCGCCTACCTCCTTTTTGAAGAGACTGAACTTCGATGTGCACGAATAACAACGATTCTCCATTCCTATGCCCCTACAGAATCATGAGTCATCCATCAAAGTATCTGACGCTATTACAGATTAGTTTAATATGTGTATAGTCGTATACAGTAAAATAAGAGCCTTTATATGGGATACTGTTAACGCATTCTGCTCTCAAAACAGGAAGTGTAACGGAAAACGTAAAGTGACGTTTTTGTCGTATTTCCTGTTTCAGATTTGTCCAATCAGCATGGAGACAACTTTGTCGCGGTCCGTGTTCAAAAGAGATCTGGCCGTTCACGGGTTCATGCTGTTGTTTGGAAAAGAAGATAAAAAACATTGAAATTGGTACGAAACCGCCAGTTGCACTGTGGCGATTAATTAACGGGCAAGTTGTTGCTAGAATAGCCGGTTTATTTGTCTTTTGTTGTCTAAAAAACTTGTTATCTCCTTATTGGTATGCTATAACATTAGCTAGCGTTAGCTTGCTCACACAAAGCTAACTTTATCTCTATCTGCTTCAGAACCTTTTATTTAACATTATCTCTTGTATATTGTTAAAAGATAACTGATACTTGTGTAAGTTCGCATGTGGAATGTTCATATTAAACGCTAATGAATAGTGTAATACACTTGTAACACAATAAATACACGTGTTTATATTTTATTTACACAGATACCCTCTGTTAAAATGGCAGAAGGGGGAGATGTAGAATGGGAACTGTGCAAAGAAAACATTCAGCCACTCAGGCGTGGAAGACACATTTCAGTATTACAAGAAGCCCTTACTCAACATCAGGATGGATTCAGCTCTGCCATCATTCACCAGAGGCAGTAGGGGCCTGCAATTAATTATCTTTGCAGATTTGAGTCACATTTTTATATTTTAATGTATTTCATATTTTATGTATAGGTCTTTTGAAACAGAACTAAGGATGTATGATGGAGATGACCCACTTGACGTGTGGGATAGGTAAGTAAAACTTCATTTTTATTGTTTAATCTGAACTTGATAAAATCTTGTATTAACTAATTGTTCTCACTGACAGATATATCAATTGGACAGAGCAAACATTTCCGCAAGGAGGAAAAGAAAGTAGCCTTACCACACTACTAGAAAGAGCTGTAACCAGGTTTACAGAAGAAAAAAAGTATCATAATGACCCTCGTTACGTTGAGTTATGGATCAAATTTGTACGTGTACTCTTCTGTTGTTGTTGTTTTTTTGTTTTTTTTTGTCGAGTAACATTTACTTTTTACATTTTTTATTATTAATATTGGTATGTTTAACCAGGCAAAGAACTGCTCTGAGCCCTTGGATATTTATCGGTACATGCAAGCTCAGGGAATTGGACATTTGCAAGCCTCATTTTATATTGCTTGGTCCGAAGAATATGAGAATCAAGGCAACTATCGCAAAGCTGATCTGGTCTATCAGGAGGGATTCAAAATGTTTGCTGAGCCACAAGACAAACTCACACAGTTTCATAAGTACATACTTTTAATATTCTAAATAAAATCATAGATATGTAAAATATGTTTTAATGATGTAATAATCTGTATTGATCTTCAAAGAGCTCTGCAGGCACGTGTGTCCCGTCAAGTGTTGATAAACGCAAAAGAAGTCGAGAGTGATGATGAACCCAAAGACCCTGAGAGAATGTCTTTGGCCGATCTCAAGCATAGAGGAAAGAAAAAAGCTATTGTCCCAGTTAACAGGACCGGAAATGCTGTCAAAAGTAAACTGAATTTTATTTTTGTAAATGTTATGAACTAACACATTATATATATTGATGAGAATATTGATATGGTTTTGCTAAGGTGTCTCTGGAGGTTTACAACTGCAAGGTGGTACTGTCCTTGGAAATACCACAAATAGCCAATTTGTAATCTTTGATGAAAATAAAATTCCTGATGAAGGTCCATCAGAACCAAGATTTGAGCCATGGGCGGCACCACCATCTTCTTCAAGAGCCAAAGAAAATGAACAAAGACCACAAAAGTGGTGTGATGTCAAGGTAAGAGAAAACCATTAAGAATTCATGTTTTAATTCTATGTTTTGATGTTATCAAAATTGACTGAGGAATATTTCTTTTTTTTAATTAGATGCGCCAAAAAACTAAATATGGACATACTGTCATGGCACCACCACCTGTCAAACCAACATTTCAGCCATTTGTGGAGGAGTCCGATCAGCCTCCAACAATGTGAGTTATTCTTTTTCCAAATATTAAAGTAAAGATGACATTAAAATACCTAATTCATTATTTATTTTCTTAATCCACCAGGACCCCATGCAAGATCAACCCATCCGTGAACACTGTATTATCAGCTCGGAAGCCTTGCAGAGAAGAAACACCCCTGAAAAGACTACAAGAGTGGCAGCAACAGCAGAAAGAGACTGAACAAGAAAAAGGTCAGGAGAGGAGTATGTACTGTAAAGAGCTACTGCTTAGTGGAGCTACTGAATTCTGCTTTGAGGAACTTCGAGCTGAGCGATACCGTCAGAAGATGTCACAAGATGTCAAAGGTCAAAAGAATGAGACTGTTACCACTAATGCAAACTAATCACATTGTTATTGAGCTTTGAATGTCTTAAAATTTGATTGCCATTTTTAAATGTATTTTTTATTAACTAAGCAGTAATCTCCTGTGTGATATAAATACTACAGTTTTTTTGTTTGTATATACTGTCCGTCATTTGCTTGAAGAGAAAACTGGCAGCTTCGTATTGCTACACATAAAAAAGTATACATCTAATTATCCCATCATCCATTACTATGGTATAGTGAGATGCAATAAGACTTCATTAACAAACAGCAGAAGTGCCTACTTTATCCACTTTCATGGGGCCCAGATAAGTTGCCACATTTTTCTAAAGAACTGTACATGGTTTATATCATTGTAAAATACCATTTGTTGTAATAATGGCATTAATGTTCAATAAATGTCTGATTTAACTCTTCTGAGATAGCTTTTCTCTATCTGGGAAAATTGTGTCAGACAAAATTTTACTCTTGTTAATGTTTAGTTTCCTAACATAAACATTGTTATCAGAATGGCAACAGAGCAAAGGGTGTTTGAGTATTATCATTATCATTGTTGCTCCTCAGTTCAAGTCAAGGAAGTAGAGTAGAGCATTCATTGAAAATAACAGAATTGGAGATGTCCCTCACAAGCTCAGAGATTAGAGTGGTGGGAGTAAACCTAATCTACTGTGATGATGGGATCCACTTCACACACTCACAGATTGTAGGACAGACTTTGATGAATGACTTGAAGATAGTAGGTAGTTCACTCATTAGCAAGTGAAATCTATGCAATGCAGTCGTGTGCTAAAAAGGACCCAGTTATTCCCTGTGGGGTATGTGGAAAGTTGCAGGCACTGAAACTGAATCATACTGAAAATCTGAGAAGAAACCATATCCTCTCAACTGGTGAGTTCCCAAACAAATTCATATTTCGATTTCGGCTTTGCAAAGTGAACTGCTGAATGTCTGTGATAAATGATAGGGTATGTGTTGCACTCCCACTATAATAACACAGCATAACCACATCATAACGCATCCTTTATGCTGTTTGGCGGGACTTATTAAAAGCTCCCTCCATGAAAGCAAGCAGGCAGTGATAGCGGCTCAGACAGAAAATCCATAGCCCACTCTAACTGCACAACCAGCGAACTACCTTTTCCTTAATGCGCTTCAGACAGGCCCTCAGAGAAGAGCTTTTGTCCAGCACTGTTACTTTGACAGACAAGAACACTCAGGATTTGTACAGACCATGTTTTACAGTGTGCTCTAAAACCTATTTGTGTTTACATGCGCCAGTTAACAACTTTTTCCATCAAGCTTCGACTTACTGACTTGCTTTTTTGAAGTCTGGCAAAATAATCTCAGTAAAAACTACATTAAAAGTTCACTAATACTACTTTTCTGGACGGTCCACCACATGCTGAATTGATTTGCATGAAATGTTACATAGTATGGAATTAAAAATGTCTATCTAGCATTTATTTAAGTTTTTTTTTTTTATTGTTATTATTTTAATTTCCAATAACACGCATTTTTACTGTGAGTAGAGTCACCTCTCCACAGACATGACCGACCTCACCAAGTAAAGGCACTTGTTTTTCTCCATGCAGATAAATAAATGTAATGCCAAACATATATGTGTGTGTGTGTGTATATATATATATATATATATATATATATATATATATATATATATATATATATATATATATATACACATATATATATATATATCTTTGTAAATTTACAGTACATGTTAATAACAGATAAAGTCATGCTGTGTAATCCTCCAAAATCCATAGTCAAAATTTTTGTAATGCAAACTTTTAAGAGGGTCAATAGTACACCCTGTTGACTCTAATTTTAATGACACCATGGCTTAAGGCTACCATTGTCATTATAAACCACTTCTCTTCCTTCTTCTCAGTTGCTGAATGGATGTTTTTCTGAGTCATAAAAGTGCTTCCCAGTGAGATATCATTAGCTGACCTCATGACCCCCCGAGCAGCTCTCCTTCATAGTGGCTGAGCACAGATAGTAGTATAAATGGCATGGCAAAGATAGTGTGAAGAAATAGTGGTTCTTTGCGATAACATGAATTGCCACCATTTATTCTGCCTTTCCTGCTGCTTACAGTAAACCAAAAAGAAAAGTCATGCATGGTTTTAATATAATATGGCGAGGCTAATAAATATCTATGACAATAATGCTGAAAAGTAAGAGGGAGAGAAATGGTCATGGCTGCCAGACCCCCAACAGGAAAAATCTGTCATTGTTATGCTGATTGGTTTAGTTGTAGGCTTTTTTCACCTCCTGTCACTGGAATTGTAGAATAGCTCACACACATATTACATGTATGCCCCAAATCTTGATCTTGATGACTTTGTAAGCATTTAACTCGGTTTGACAGCTTTGTGTCTGCTATATCAATTATTCAGTGAATGACTGAGCTACAAAGGGAATATTTGAAATAGCGAGGATGCTATTTGCAGAAGAAACTTCACTGAATTTTTTTTTTAGGTCAAGTTAGTCTCAAAAAGGATGACAATTGTACCCTCTACAGAAATAATGCAGAAATGCACATCTTCTAAATTCACACATTAAAAAAAATGCCTGCTATCATTTGCCAAGTCTAATCCTGTCACAAGATAATTCATATTGTTGAGTGCTAAAACAGTGCAACCATTACTCATGAGCACATGCCAACTACATGCAAAGCAGACGGGTAGAAAGACAGTGGCAGTGTGAGGCTGCTGAAAGGTATGCCAGGTGATGGGTGTAAAAGGAGCTCTTCTCGCCTTACAGACAGTCACTGGAAACCGTCTTTAAAAAACACGCTAGCACACTCAGGCACGGTTACATGCTGCTATCAATTCTGGGCTTTTGCAAAAGACAGCCCAATGAGGGAGTGGGAGGAGGCAGGGAAGGAGGGAAGTGATAAAGGCACCAGGAGGAGGAGGAATAGAGAGAGTGGAGAGACGGCGAGGTGGGAGGGTGTGAGAGAGTGTGTGTGAGGCACACACAGAAGCTACAAGACAGGGATAGTAAAGGAGCCAAATGTGACCGTCATATTTATCTCATTTCTCCTGGACGCTGCCTCTCTTCTCTTCATGGCTTTGCCCCTTGCTTTGTGTAAACGGTTGTCCTGTGTGCTGAGGAGAAGACACTGGGGCACGGACCACCACACAGCCAGCAGCACAGGAGCCGGTGATGAATCAAGCCCAACAAAGAGCCTTTGAGATGCCCGTGTGCGCTTCTGCCTGGAGGGAGGAACGCATCAGGCTTTTCCAGGCAAGCGGCAGCCTGCAGTGTGCGCTGGCTTGAGCTCCAAAGCCTCCATCCCCATCCTTAGCGGAGCGCCTGTGAATGTGCTATCACAGTGCATGCGAGTGTGTATGTGCTCACCCCACATCCTTCCCAGAGGAGACTTCTCCTCTTCACTGGACAAGACAAGGTAAGGTGGAAAGACAAATTTTACCTCTTTTCCACTGTGGAGGCAATGGGGTGAGAGGGGGGTGGGGGAGAAGGCAAAAGAGGCTTAACGTCATTGATAGAGCATTCTAGTGTTTGCTGTCGGCAGGCATTAAAGAAGGGAATGTAGACTGGCAGTGAGCCTTTGTGTCCAGGTGTTGATGCACTACAAAGCTTTGTGGATGGTTTCAGTGATGAACCGCATCTCACAGGCTTTCACCTTCTACTAACCCCTCCTCCTTAAAATCCCCCACATTCTCTTCCTCTGCCTTCAACCTGTATGTTAAGGGAAAAGATGCAACTATCCACTCAACAGTGAACCTCTAACTGTTTATATGTCACTGGTGCCACAGACAGTAGCTTCCTGTTTGCTTCAGATGTTTTCTGGTCAAGTCTGGGCTGCCTGTCCTAAGTCGTTCTAATTCAACCAGTGTATGAGGTTCAGTGCATACAAGTATTATGTGGAAAAGCAAGTGATAGGAACATAGGTGATATATATTGTAAGCAAATACAATGCATAGGAAATCTGTTATACAAGGGTTTGAGCACATATAAGAAGTAATGTTTCCACTGTGTAAGTATGAAGGAGTTGGAAAACAAAGACACAAAATGGCTCAGACTTAAAATCTAATTTCTTAACAGGAATTGAGAATTGCACTGCTATTGCACTACTCTGTGTATATACCCTCACAGAAGCCATATACCTATGTACTTGGATGACCCAGCTGGTAGGTAGTTTATTAAATGCTAAATGCTCTGTAGAATCTATGCATGTAATTAGTTAGTAAGCTGAATCCACTTATATGTGTGCTTAGTTTCAAATAAATTTACTAAAAGAAGATTTTCCACCAAGCTGTTGTGAGTAATAACAGAGTGAACTTCCCGGGTTAAACTCTGTCTTGGCCTGTTGTAACATATCCTTTATATGAGGTCAAAGTAAATTCTGCATTGCAAGTGTGAGTGGGATGTGAGTAAGGTCCTACAAGTCTAAAACTGCCTTCTTTGTGTGTCTTGGGTGACTTATTGATATACCAGAAAGAGAGACAAGGTAGAAAAGGTGAGACATGACTTTTTGAATGCTGATCTATTGCCTCATACCCTTTGTTGCCTTATTTCAGACACTAAAGGCAGATGTATTTGTACAGTGGGCTTGACAGGACGTGATAAAGACAGGAACAGTAATCAGGTGTGGTTGTTCACTTTTGGCACGTGGCCTGTTTTCAGAAATGTCAAGTTATGGTTGAAACAAGGGGCTGCGAGCATCACCAACTTTATCTTCTCCACTGGTCATGAGACGCAAAGCACTATGGAACACTACTTTAAAACAAACTTAAAATCAGGGCAGCGTGCTGCGTCCCCTCACTTGGCTCCAGCAGCACCCACACAGGGTGACAGAGCGGGACAGTTGGCCCGGTGCAAAATGATGTTAGTAAAGGCATTCCCAGGTTAAAAATGACAGGTGCTTTGGACAATTACCATGAGGCCCAGACTTGGAAAATCTAAATCAAAGCTCTCATAGGCTTGCACTGTAAACCCTGCATTGGTACATCAATAAATTAGACCCCAGAGAGACAATTTGGGCTCATACTATTGGTCCGAACAGATCACACGTCTTTATCAGTGTGGCGTCAAATTGTTCAAAGCACTTTCGATAGCCAAGAGAATCTTTAATTAAAGAGAGTGTTGGTCAGTGCAGCATAGTCTTTATACCTCTTATCTCTATTCAATACATACATTTACACAGAGTTGTGTCAGCACTAGTTAAAGACCATCCCATAAACTCTCACAGCTCTATAGTACAAGTGTTGCTTTTACAATGTCATCATGTTTAAGGAAAGATACAGGCAATCTTACAACTATGTGATTGTTGCTAGCCACTGTGCTCACAGAAGAACGGGGCAAACTAGTTTTCTTGTCCATTGGGTTGTCCGGGAGGATCAGTGTCAATATATATCAGCTGACAACATGATGAATGGCTTCTAGTGATGCAAGCATCTCATTTTAAATTTTTCTTTACTGTCTACACAGAGCACAGTGTAACAGGTTGCAAACTGCACAGGCAGAGGTGATGCAAAAATCACTTGGAAAGTATAGTGGTTTTTAATAGTCCCTCATCCTACCATCTTGACCTTCTTTTTTATGTGTCCTTCTGTCAATATTAGGCCAGGCCCAGTGTATGAATGCCTGCTGCCCTTGAACAACTGACATCAATCACTCCTCCACGTGTACATCGTATTTTATATTTTACAGAACAGTACGCTTCCAAAACCTCTCGTTTCTCACATAAAACAGGTCAAACAAGAAGTCTAAATGAAATCTATAACATATAGCATAGAATCAAGGAAGTAGTATTACTGTAAGTGAAAACAGTAAAGAACATTATACTTAAATGTCATTATAGGATCAAAAGATAAAGAGCTAATTACAATTCAGATGTTCTTGTGAGTTAGCCTTGATTACATTAGAGAGTTAGACATGTGGAGATTTGCTATGTTCTTTTTCTCTACCAGGTGAGCTACCAAAATGACCCTGGGATCAATTTTGTATTAAAGACACTATGATACTTGATATTTGACTTTGTAAAGTAAATGTATAATTTCAATCAGTCTGAACAAAATCAAAGAAAGACTATTTAAAACTCTTGTCCTTGGCCACATACTAACACATTAAAGCAAATGCATTTCTCTTCAAAGTTCCTTGGGTTGCAAGCATTCAGTTGTGCATGCGGTATTAGACCCTCAGCATGAAATATGCATGAAAACAACATTGTTCCATGTTATTCCATGTCATTGAGCTCAGTTCATTACATCACTTGTCAGTTCCTATTGACGATACCTCCATGTGGACAGAGGTGACTCCAAAGGGAAAACACGCATCAACTTAAATTATAAACATGGCTATTGCACTGCCCAGTCACGTACAAAGCCTGTGTACCTTTCCCCCTCAGATATGAAATTCTATGTGAGCGTTCTTTACAAGACATGACCAATCCAGGACCCCCCTTGCCACCCCCTTGAGAGGCAGTCTCATTACACTCAAAGGGCAAAACGGTCATCGTAATGAAGCTGATAGAATAGCCCTTGCCGCTGCAGCGCACAGTCCAAAAACAGCAGTTAAGACCTCCATGTCATCTATCCTGTGTGAAACGCTGATGTTCCCACTGTAATTTACTATAGCTGGATTATACTTATAGATACACTGATTTACATGAGCAAAAAGAGGATTATGTCATCTCAATTGTCTCCCATATTCATCCCCACTATTTTTACTTGAATCCTGTGCAAAATAAGCACGTGCTTGGCTCTATACGTGAGGAGCAGAGTGAAATGATGTGTCCTAAAATTAGATCAGTGGAAGCCTGTAATCCTGGCAGCACAGTCACCTGAGCGTGCACCACCATCGCTACCATTTCTACATGCATGCCAACCAAAAAGATAGAGCTGGAATCAGGGCAAATAGAAAAAAAATCATTCAACACAGCTCGCAGCAGCAGCAGCACTGAGCAAATCCAATATCTCCCTCATCTCTATCCCCTCCCACCCACCCCCACAAGTCCTTCTCAGAGTGGCTGGAACCTCTATGGAAAACATATGGATGGCCTGCCTGCTTGGGTTTAGGTATGGCATGAGAGGCATGACTGCTTTGCCAGGTGAAAATGCTCCATCCGGTCATGGATAAGACCTTGATTTGAAGTATTCATCTGACAGCATGGAGAGTGGGGAATTTGGCTCTAGGCTGCACTGTATTTAGGGGGACAAACTAAAGGTGTTGGCATGCAATAGCACATTAAAAGTAGTACTGATTTTCTTTTTTTTTTTTTTTTTACCAAAAGGACGACGTGGGTCCACCCTCCTGTGGGCTCACCACCTGCAGAGGGGTTCATAGGGGACGGGTGCGCAGAGGACTGGGCGGCAAACTGCTGCCCCGTGACCCAGCCGGATAAAGCAGAAGATGGACGGATTTTTTAAAACTAAAGTACTGATTAATATGCATTTTATACAGGCCAAACAAGAAAGTGATGCAGAATACCATTTTTTTGATATTATAATTTCAAATAACAGCCTCTGCTAATTTTTCATGTCTTAGTAAGAAAAAGCAAAAAGAGTCATTCATAGGATGTTTGTAATGTTGTAAGATTTTTGGTGTGGTCCTGGATCCGTCTGGATGCAGGGTGGGACCCCAATACTTTGGCAGAGGCTCACAGTATGAATTTCTTGTTACATAACATGCAAGCTGCAACTTCATCATACAGAGTTGTCAATACCCAGAGGCCATCATTCACTGTCCTTAAAAATTAATACTTGCAAAATAGGACATAATGATAAAAATACTGAAGGGCTTTTGGTTCAAGTCCAGTGTAAATGTCCCTGAAATGTAAATGCCACTCTCTCCTCATGTCCTCTCTAATCAATATTGGCCGAATATTAACAGATATCCTAATACTAAAATAGTGTGTTCCAGAATTTCCAGCATTTGCACTATTGAGCACTCAGTGTAAAGGAGTTTGATATCATCTAAGTTTTCCTTTGCATGTGCTTTCAAAGATGGAAACACCCCGTGTACAGCAGAATTTCCGAGTGACCTCATCCTTTTTTGGCTGCTGATGTTTCTGACAGCTGCTGGCCTGGGTTTTTTGCCTCAGCACTTTGATAGATTCAAGACAAGCCACTGAGCCATAGGGTCAAATCCCTGCAGTTTGTGTGTGACCAGAAAACATGATTATGCACCCTGCAAGTTCAGCTCTCTGCATAAATATTACAGCCTTAGAAATCAATAGTGCATTGTTATCAAGACAGTCATAAGCTCAGCGCAGTTAGTGAGGTCGCTATAAAGCCAGACGCACGTGATTAAGGCTTGTTAATTGATCATCGCATCCACTGAATTGCTATCATCAGGAAATGCATCAACAAAGTGTGCCGGTGTGTTTTAGTATGTTGCTAATATCAGATTTGTCAGTAGAAATTTTCTGGCAGCTTCAGAGGTAAGCAGTACTGGGATGAATAATGAATACTGTTGTGTTGTTGCCTGCTTTGAACTGATGAGGCTTGATAAAGTGGCGCAAAGGCAGCTGTCCTATTTGTGTTGGTATCACCCCATTATTGCTGGCAGTGGAGAAGTGTAGCCGTTTGCATTTCACTCATGAGTAAATATTGATTGATCTCCTTGTAAAGGATCCACAAGGGCCTTGTGTAAATATTTGTACAGACATGGCCAACTTCTGCACTAGGACTGCATAGTTAGCACAAAGTGGGAGAAGATGTTGAATGTTGGAATGTTACTATGTGAGAACAGCACATAAAAATTACTTGACAAACCAGGGAATAAAATACAGTGACTGTGTTTAGTATATATGTTTTGTAAAGTACGTAGGTGTTCGGATTATCCAAACATTTACAAAATATCAAAATAATATCAAATAATATCAAAATAATCAGAATCGGATAGCATTATTGATAATAAGACATATAAACATCTCCACAGAAAAAAATATGAAGTTTGGTATGGTAGCAAGTTGATTTTAGTTTATGCAGTAGGTGCTCTCCATGACTCTGTCTATTTGTCCAGGATTAGGACAGGCATAAAGAATAACTTGTCTTGTGACTTTTTGTGTCAGGATTATTCTGTTTATATCACAAGAAAACAATTTCCTCCATATGTGTCTTCAGGAATGGTCATACTTTGTCTTTCCATAAGTGATAGATTTGCCTAAAATTGGATGTAATATTGTCGCCCACATATTCCAACCCCACCTTCACAGTATAATCTCCCTGTCAGATAGAATTAAAGCCACCCTCATCATTTTGTGTACATAGGGAGAGCACAGACTGATATGCTTATGCAACACTTAGCATATTAGCTCTCTGACTGAATTATCCTCGGAATGGCATGTTTCCTCACCGGGTTATCTCTACTCCCTCTGTCCTCCTTGTGCTCTAAAAACGAGGCTGGCCTATGCTATGCTAGTGTGAATGGGCACACCCTCTCTTTACCCTCCAGTGTGTTGCAGCAGTGGCATGGTTGGTCAATGGTTTGGTTTATGTATTGGTGTGGATTAGAGGTGTGCTGGTCTGAAGGTGGAAGTGCTGAAAGCCTGCTGAGCCGTGGACACTGCAAAACTCATTTCCTCCACTCCAACCCCTTGACCAAGCATGATGGGAGATAGTATCTGGATCTATCGGGGCACCTTGTAGGGTTCTGCCACTATTATTTTACACTCAGCACAAATTTATGTTGTGATAAGCATGTGGGATGCACTGGGCACACTATGAAATGGTGTTAAAAGTAATGATACAGTAGGATTCAAACATGAGTGATTACCTCTTACCGCTGTGCAGCCCAGGAAACGAGATATAATGTATTTAATTATTTCCCTGCATTGAAAGGGAACTAACGCTGAACATATAGTAAACCACATCCCACCAAATGCAGAGCCATCCATCCCAAGATTAAGTGGCTACCCACATTGCAATCAAGGACACCACATCATCTAATTAAAAAGGGATATGAGTGATAGCAGTGCTGTAGAATGCTGTTTGTAGAAACTTGTATATAGACCATGCACATTGGGCACTTTCACTTTAATGCACTCTGAGCCTGTGGGTGACGCCAGGCCAACCATAGTTTCATAAGTAAAAGAAAAGGTAGTGATAAAGAATAAGCTGTAATTGAACAGATACCTTTCAAAACATAGTCAGTAAAATAGTCAGAACTGGAACACTTTAAATGCCAACCGCTGAAAGAGTCAGAGTGTCCATCTGAATAAACAGCACAGATAGAGAAGAGGTCAGCAGTGACCAATCAAATAACAATCATGACACAACCACTTATTTTTAAAGAATGTTAATATTATGCCACTTCAACAAGATAAACTATAATGGTAAACTACATTTTTTTTCTTTTCAGGGATACAGTGAAGTGGGCAAGCTGTGGCCTGTGTGGAACTAAGCATGTTTCGTAAGAAAAAAAAGAAGAGGCCTGAGATATCAGCGCCTAAGAACTTCGAGCACCGTGTCCACACCTCCTTTGATGTGAAGCGAGGATGCTTTGTGGGGCTGCCCATGCAATGGCACAGCCTGATAGAGAACCTGCGGAGGCCTCGGCCAGTGGTGGACCCATCCAGGATCACAGAAGTAGAGCTCAGGCCAAAGAAGGTACAAGATAAACACTCCTAATCCCAGAGCACCTGAAACTGGACCAGCATGTCATCATTAAGGATTAATCTTATGCCAATGTGCATGTTGTATTGATACACTAGAATAGTGTGAATTCATCAGAGAAATGTCTCAGAAAAAATCTGAGACGACATCTTCTCCCTTCTTGGGGTTGGGCTAATGACCCTGCTGTGTACACTGACTCTACAGTGTTGAATGCTCATAGGGACCACAAGATTTATTACACCACACAAGCAATTAATAACAGTGTATAGAGCATTCGCACAGATGTCAAGCAGAGGGATAAAAAGTGCAGGTACAGCAGCTGTACAGCAGAGGGAATGCCAGTGACTGATGCAAGTCTCACTGCTTCTTTGTTTTGCTGAGTGTAGTGTCATAGCACTTTATGGCAGAGGTACTAAAAACCAGGTTTATGACTGTTCTGCCGGTATTGGCCCAAGGTAATTTGATCACCATCATGTGATCTTTGGAGTACTTATAGGTATATAGCAGGAGACGAAAAACTAAAATGAAAGTTGTTTAAATGCCTTAAATAGAACAATAAATACTAAATGCAGAATAATGTAAATATACAATTTAAATGTCAATTTGTTGTTAAAAGGTGTGCATATGGGCACTGTGAGGTGATATGTCACCTGACCTGCATGCCCCATGTGTAGTGGCGCTGAACAGGAGAAACAAGAGATGCTGTTGACTGACCGTGAACTAAATATGACTCTACCTTTAGACAAACTCTTGAGCCACCTCACAGTATTCTGCCAAAACAACACAGCTGCCATTTCTGTCTGGACAAGTTTTGCCTCCGTCTTTTCTCGCCCATGCCATCTAAAATAGTATTTGAAAACTTCAGAAGACCTAGTATATTTACTGAAACATATATTTAGTGCATTGCGAGAAAAAGCTTCAGGAGAAAAGAAAGTCTTTGTAGTGTGACAAAGATGTCCTTAGCAGATTCTAGAGTCTAAATTTAACATGCCCCTCAGCTATGATTATATCACACTAATTATTTCCCATGGTACTAATCTTTCTATAATGTGATGATGACACGTGCCTCGTTGAGATAAATCATTTGGCTCTTTCAGACCATAGTGCGTGGGAGCATGATTGGTCACGGGGACTACATCTCTGCCATGATCAACGATATGAGCCGCCTATCGGTGACTAGCTCAAACTCTCTGAGGAAGAGCAGTCCCTCCAACCGGAAACGGGCCCAGTCTCTGGGTCGTCTGGGCGAGGAGAATGAGGGCGACACCTACCAGTATGAGAGCCTAACTCAGGACGAGGACGAGGACAATGATGCTCAGGATCAGTGGAGAGACAGGGCCAGGAACATTCATAGTGAAACCAACACTCCTTATTTAGGCATGAAGAAGAGCATAACTTTACAACCCAATGGGATCTTACCAAAAGCCAAATCTACTTATGAAGTCAGCATCCCTCATGAAGGACCTCAACCTCCTCAGACTCAAAGTATCCAGGCGCCTAGTCACATGGCATACATAAGTGCAGACATGGGCAGCCCTCAGGAGAGAGTCATCTGGAAGAGGGATATCCCACTGTCTAGAGGACTGCCACCACCACCCAGACCTGTGGCCTGTTTCTACAATCCTGGTATGACTGTTCAGCAGCTTCCACAACACCCAGAGCAAGCTACTTCAGAGCTGCGACCAGCTCCCCCCATGTACGTGCACCCACAGAACAGCCCGGGGAGGCCCTTCTCTTCCTATGATCTTAAAGTAAGTCCATATTTTATTGATTTACATGGGCTTATTTGTGCAAATGTTGTCTGTATCATATTATCAGTTCATTGTAAGTTTTGATCTGATTACTAATTAATTATGAAGTGACTGGGTAGTTAAGTATTTTATTGATGCTGCCCCTCATACTTGAACATAATATATGTTTCTTCCACACGTGGCAGTTTATACTTATACATATAAACAGTATTCACACGGGTCGTATCAGGCAAAGTGCTGTAAAATAGTAAAGAGTTGATTAACATTCTCTTCAAAAGTGGGTCTTGATCTGCAGCAGGCAGTCGGCCAACAGGCTTTCACTGCCCTCTGTGTTATCTTATCCTGCAGACAGAGACGTCTGTGAGGTACCACTCGGGCTTCCTGCCCACTGGCACGAGCAGTCCTCTGGTGGGAGGCATTAGGCCCCAGAGGACAGTGCGGTCCTCGGCGAGCTACACCCTTGGTCTGTCTCCAAACATGGGACTGAGAGCTAATGTGCCTGAGCCATTCTTAAGACATTCAGGATGTCCCAACCCCCCTTACCCTCTTCAGGACAGTCCCTCTCAGCCCAGACCCTCTCCCACGGGATCACTAGCCACCAGTCCTCCTGGCACCTGCTCCCCTGCATTCAGGGTGTCGCAGCACCCATCACCCCGGCCACCTCCAGATCCACCTAAAGTCACTCATGAACAGTTCAAAGCCGCCCTGCAGATGGTGGTGGACAAGGGCGATCCACGCTCTTACCTGGAAAACTTTGTGAAGATAGGAGAAGGTTCCACAGGGGTAGTGTGCATTGCCACCGAGAAGCACAGCGGCAGGCAGGTGGCAGTCAAGATGATGGACCTACGGCGACAACAGAGGAGAGAGCTTCTTTTTAATGAGGTATGGGACTATTTCTACACTGTTCATGTCAAACTTAATTGATCTAAATTAAGTTGTAAAAATTCTGTACTAAAAGTTTTGGAAAAGTGAAAGTTAAAGCCTTAATGACAAAACATCACTGTAGGGACATATCCCAAAACATAAAGCAAAAGATAAAACCAATATTATTTTTATTGAATATATTTCTGATTATCACGTACGATAAACAGTACAAGTATATCACTAAATATTGGTATTGTTTGAGAGCATTTTACATATTTAGTTGTTTGTTTGTTTGTTTTTTTAGCTCTTTTACCAATTTAGTCAAAGCTGAATATACCTGACAATGACGTGGATTATTTATTCAGACTCAAATCCAAAAGAAGCACGTGACAGACTGTGGAGGCACCCAGTTTTCTGTTTACCATGCAAGAGTAACTATTGAAGGATGTAGCTAGAATTTCTAAAAAAAAATCACCCTTGAGGCCATTTAATTCTGCTTTTAAGTCTCTGGTTTTATAGCGACTGCTTTCCTGCAGGTGGTAATAATGAGGGACTATCAACACAGAAATGTGGTGGAGATGTTTAAGTCTGCCCTGGTGGAGGAGGAGTTATGGGTCATCATGGAGTACCTGCAGGGGGGAGCACTCACCAACATCGTGTCCGAAACCAGGTACGAAACACCACCAGCGTCTTCCCAAATCTGTGCATGCTGCATTGTCTATTTTTATGAGATCATCACTTATAACCCCAGTTGCCACAAGGGGGCAGTATAGTATCATCTCATAATGTGCAAGGACATAAAGACTCCAGTCATCTTGCATTATGTTTGAGAGAGAAAAGGAGAAAAAAAATCACTAGGCTTTTAACATAAAATTTAAATAGTGGAATAATATTTTAACTGAGTTATCACATTATTTCACTAAACATCCATCAAAAACTAAAACGGTCAATGTATTATTAACAGATGGCAGACTAAATCATTATAGGATAACCCTGGGGTCTGTTCTCTTGACACAAAGCAACGAAAATGTGTCTCTCTAACCAGATGACATTTAAAATAAGGCAGCTGCTACAGCAAGAGCTTTCAAAGCTATATGTAAATTGAATATTGATGGAACAATTTTCCTTTTCCCAAGTCAGTGGTGATGTTGGATAACACAACCAGTGGAGTTAATTATCATCATTAATTAACATCTCATATTTGAACTGTGATGCTTAATTTGTATTGCATTATAGTTTGTACATGAGTAAATAAAAACAGTGAAGGAGCTGGTTACCTGAGCTTGCTTTTAATTGCTTTAGGACCTCCTGTTATTGATATGACTCTATTGGCTCACCTGTTCATATGATGCACTTTTAAAATCGTACATTTTTATTAGTCACAAGGGATGTGGGAGTTGTTGATCTGAACTCTCTGATCTGTCTCTAATCGCTGTGATTCATGAAATTAACTTTCCTCTGAGCCATGGATTGGCGTGATTTGCATTGTAAAAGTGTGCCTGCCAAAAGCTCAAATGTTAATGTAAAACCTGTCTGTTGGTGGGTTGAGCAGGCTGACTGAGGAGCAGATTGCCACAGTGTGTGAAGCTGTGCTGCAAGCCCTGGCCTATCTGCACTCACAGGGAGTCATCCACAGGGACATCAAGAGTGACTCCATACTCCTAACACTGGACGGAAGGGTACAAGCTCTACTTTTAGAACTTGTCCTTAATAATTCAGTATCCTAACAATGTCAGTCATTTCAGTCATCAGCTATTCAAAATACTCAACAATGTATTGTATTTTTTTATTTAAAAATAATATTATTAAATCCAAAGCAACCACTAAAATTACTACTGAAAGTGAACAATACAGCACTACAACTACCTGGTTCATTTTAATTACTTTTTTCTGTACAGGTTAAACTTTCTGACTTCGGATTCTGCGCTCAGATCAGTAAAGACATCCCTAAGCGTAAGTCTCTGGTGGGGACACCCTATTGGATGGCTCCAGAGGTCATCTCCAAATCTCCATATGGCACTGAGGTGAGAAGGCAGTGTTTGAGGTTCCTCTATGTTGGCTGTAGTTCTGGATCTATATTAAACATTTGAGCCAATTACAACTAACCTGTGTATGTGGATTCAGGTGGATGTTTGGTCTATGGGCATAATGGTGGTGGAGATGGTGGATGGAGAGCCTCCATACTTCAGTGAAACTCCTGTTGCGGCGATGAAAAGGCTGAGGGACGAACCAGCTCCTAGTGTGAGAAATGTCAACCAGGTATGCAGATTTAGTATTTACAAAAATGCATTTCAAGACTTAAAACAAGAAAAATAAATAATATTCTGCAAGTAAAATTTGAATGTATCTATTAAATGCATTTATTTAATATGTAATAAATACCTGTAGTACTATTTCTAAAATTCCAATTGCTTCTAGATATCTCCTGTTCTCAAAGATTTCCTGGACCGCATGCTCACCCGGGACCCCCTGGAGCGAGCCAGTGCCACTGACCTGCTCGAGCACCCATTCCTGCTGCAGTGCGGCTCACCTCAGTGCCTGGTCCCACTGGTGGAGCAGTACCGCAAACGCATGTCCCGCTGCTGACCCCCTATAGCTGGCTGTCACTTTCAAAATAATATCCACCAAGACTAGAGGCTGGGATGAAGAAATGCATTAGATCTGCCTCCTCTGGCAATCCATGGACCAAAGGCTCCTGGGGGAAACAGCAGGAGATTAAAAGCTGCTGCCCAACTTGGCCATGACAGGACTTTGACGGTGCATGGTCTTGGGCATGACAAAAGCACTTTAGGAGTGAGTACAAGGCAGCATGCTCGTATGTCATCTCTAAGCTTGGTTTGGTCACATTAAGCAGGAACGCAACTCAGCACAATGCAATCAAACGGTCAATAGGAAGATAACTTTGTACATGTATGGAACATCTATTACAGTGTTTATACCAGGTTTCTAGTGGTTCATGTGAAGGATAGACCTCCACACATGCTTTGATAAAATGGGACTATGGTGACTGATGGATTACTCTCCGCATGGACTAATAGATGTGCACCTGGCCCACCGCAAATCCTTGAAAATGTACCAAACTGGGATGTGAAAGACAATTCTCTTTATTAGCATTACAAATGGTAGAGAAGGGTCCAGCTGCTACTATTGGGCTAATGAAAAAATCAACAGTACAGTATCTTTTCATATTTATTCTTTTTTTCAAAAGGTATTGTGAGTTGTTTGTATGATGTGAATTTACAAATAAGGTTTCGTTGTATTAATGAAGTATGAAGTGGCTGAATAAACGTTGTAAATACAAAGAATGATTACTAGGTCAGATACACTGCAGTAAATTATATAAAATTTTACTTTTCTGTACTGATATGCGAGTTTGTGAGCGCATGTACTGTATGGATGCGAGTGTGGTACGAGACCCTCTTTGTGTCAGACTTTTGTAAAAACCTGATGAGGTCTGTATGCGCAGCTCTGGCAAATGTGTATGACTGTATTTACATTTGTTGGCATAGGATTAAGCACACAGGCCTGGCATGTGATGCTGCAGGACATCCACCTGCTCCCAAACACTTTGCACATAGTCTTTGTATTCTGACACGAATACATGTATTTCTATTTCTGTGTGGGTCCTTCATGGCAAAGAGAATTTAACATTAATTTAATTTTGTACAAATTAATAAATGATGCATACAGTCTCCTTGTGTACTTTTGGTTTTGATCATTTCTCTATGTATAAAGCACACACAAAAACATAAACATTACATTTATATAGTATTTTTATTTTATATATATATATATATATATATATATATATATATATATATATATATATATATATATATATATATATATATATATATATATATATATATATATATATATATATATATATACATTTATTTGGTATATAGCAGGTATTGCACAATCACTGAATATGTAAGACAAATACAATTTTCAAAACCACTAAAGCAATATTTAATGTGATCCAAAATCCATGTGGCAAATTCATTGTTTCACAGTCAAAACATAGCTTTGGAAATCTTTGATTTACAAGTACAAGTAAAATATTTATTTGTAAAATATAGAGTAATGCAAAAGCTATTACCTAAACAAAAGCCCAAAATATGAAAATGTATATCACGAAGCATTATTCAAGACAAATTTAAGTTCCATAAACAGCAGTTTCTCTTCCTTGATAGTGTCGGTATTCTAATCAAGAGAGAACTGAGAAGAACAGCTTTCAAACTCACACCTAACTGCACTGATGCTGTCGATGCTAGGCTGGCTGTTGACTTGCTGGTGTGTGTGTGAGAATGGAAAAGTTTCAGAGCGTGAGATACGGCCCCTGCTCTGAGATGAACAGTCCACCACAATCTTCATAAAATCTGGAGCTGTGAATCTCCGCAGCAGCCTTGTCCCTAATCCCACAAACCCAGGAGTGTGGCTGGGACCTTTCCCAGAATCCATGTCTCCTCTGCCAAATAGCAGTTTGTTGTGTCTAGTAGTGGGACCCAGGCTCCCTCTCTTCTGCTCCTCTCTCTTGCCTAATGTGTCATTATCAATGTCACAACTCTCCTCGAGTGCTCTCACAGCCGGACAATTAATGGTTAATAGAGGTTTTGGTATAGTTTTGTCAGCATCTTTTATAGGGGCCCTAGAGTTCCCTTGGCTGTCCCTCTTATCCAGCAGACATCTCTCATCTTGCAGCGAAGCTCTCTTCAATCTGCTGGCTGACAGGCCCAAGTCACGGATGTCACCCTGATATGACTGCTTTCTGCCGCTCACAAGGTCCATGTTAAATGACTTGGCTTTACCCCAGGCAGTAGAAGGCTCTGAGATTTGCTTTTGCTGTGCATTGTCCTTGCTGACATTTTTCTGGCTGGTTTCAGGCACAGAGTTCAGTGTTTTAGCCACCCTCACCTCTCTGAGGTGGCAGTTTTGCAGCTGTTTGGCAGCAAAGAAAACACTCTGGTCCACTTCATTTTGGCATTTGTCATTTGAAGAAGGTAGACCCCAGCTGTGGCGCTGGTTATCATCTTGAGACTGGCTTCTGGGACATCTGAAGCGGTTCCACAGACCATTACTGTCTCCTGTCTTCAATTGCTTTTGAAATAGAGTGGGCAGTTGGTCATCTGTGCCACTAAACTGTTTAGAAAATCGTTCCAACATATATCTTGGTAGTTTGTTTGGGAGCCGAAACTCTCCATCCCCACTGTTACTAGTCTCAGTGAGAGGCTCATCTGGGACAACGTTTCTCCTGCAGGGGAAATTTAAAATCTGGACACAATGACTGTGTCCAAAAAAGTTGGCTACCTCTATAGCTGAGTGGCCAGCATTATTTGTCCTATCCAGTCTCAGTCCCAGCCTCTTGAAAGCCCGTACAAGAAACTCCAGAACATGGCTGTGGCCGGAGAAGGCAGCATACATGAGAGCGCTGTTTCCCCAAGCATCCGTGATATCAGGGTCAGCATTGAACTGCACCAGAAGCTTCACAACATCCAGGTGACCCATCTCACAAGCCAGGCTGAGCGCTGTGCGACCATCCTCATCCTGACAATTCACATCAGCTCCTTTCTCCAAGAGAAGATGAGTAAACTTGGCCCGGGAAGCAGGGTCTTGTAAACAAACTGCATGCATGAGCGGGGTGCGACTATTCTCTGTTTTTGAGTTAATAATGCGTCCATCAAGGGCATCCAGAATGAAACGTGCAAGGTGAACCTTGCCTCCGTGCATGGCATCCAGAAAAGTCTTAGTGCCAGAGCCCTGGCGTAAATCTTTAGGTCGCATCATTCTCAGACAGCCACTTGTGGAGCAAAGCTGAGGTGAGACTGAAGAGAGGAGAAGTGTGCAGCGAGTTGTCACCGTGGCTCACTGTTGACAGAGAGTGCGCTTACCTCAGAGTAAGCTTCAGCGAGAGGCTGCCAGCGCCTTTATACCTCACTCTCCACATGCCCTCCCCACGTTGCCAAGGAAACAAATGTCTGAGAACCATTATGCAGTGGCAGCATCTATTCAGTCCAAGCACTCTCTGCCTGGAGAGAAATATAAGCTATTTGGACAAAATAATTACATCAAGCATGCATCTAGCATGCAGTGTTTTCAAGTAAGCACACGCAGGCCAATTAAAGTCTATATTTATGGTTAATGATAACAAGTTTTAAATATATATATGTAACAGATTCACATGAATGATTAATTATGCTCAATATTATGCATGATGTTTGTCTTTCATGCTACCTGATAGACAAAATCATGTATGGCATTTCCATGTTATGGTGAAACAAGCCTCATCCATTATTCTGTCTTTACTTCATCAAGGTTGCAGCATAAAAGAAACTACTGAAGACTATTTGAATGAAGAAAAAAAATAAAGTTATCATTTATCTGCAAATGTTTTAATGTAACATGTTATGATTTATTGTTTTTACTGTTTTTGTGCTGCTTCTTGGACAGGTTGTCATTGTAAATGAGAAGGTGTTCTCAATTAACCTACCTGGTAAAATACTGAATACATTTGCTTATAAATTTGAATTGGTAAAACAGTGCATTGCTAATTGCTAAAAAGTGGCTGTTCTATGACTTTGATCTTTCTAATCAGTAAGGTTACAGACAAGCTTGAATATGAAGCATGTTGGAGATAATTAAATGGTCATTCTTCTTCTTCTTCTTTTTTTTTTAACGCAACTATACAGACAATTTAAAAACAATATATTTTAAATGTGATTTCCCCAACATGACAGTTGCCTGTATTTTACTTGGCTAGAATTATTCAATTCTTAATTTATACCTCACAGGCTGGCCTCTTGAGACTTAATGTCTCATTATCAAGAGGGACCTCCCACTCATAAATGTTCTGAGAATAATAATGGATTACAAAACATCAATTCTAAAAAGTATTGTCCAAGTTGTCCCAGTTAACACTTTTTCAAGGCTTTAGCAATGTGGGGAGACAATGGGCAATATGGCAAACTCTTACTGTTTACATTGTGGCTGCCTCTGGCTCCTCAGCAGCTCGATTTTCCTCAGGTAAAAGACAGTGTCCATTCATCTTGGCACAGAGAGAATTTATCAGTCGACACGACTCTGGTGTGGTTCACTGGAGACATCAGCTCTGTCAACACACATTTTTCATTATTGTTGGTTAGTAAGGGGTCACCTTGCTATGGGAACATAACCCTGGTCTGTGAACATACCACATTCTATTAAATAAGAATAGACATCTTATAATATAGTTGCATGCTTTAGCAATACTATAAACATATCTGTATGACCTTACCTGGACTTGAACAGTGTCCCATGACGTATTAACTACAACAAACAACAAACACTCATAGGAATCGTTCAGCTAATTGCTATTTAAATTTTTGTCTTTGAGCACTCCAACAGGCATGCATATATGTATGTATGTATTTATTTATTTATTTATACACGTCTAGATTAGATTAGGCCAGCTATTCTTCTAGAAATACCTACATTTATTTAGATTACTTTATTTTCCAGTAGAAAATAGTAGGCCCCTGTTGTTGATGTTAATCCTAAAATTATGAATCATCAAGCGTCATATCAAATCTAATTCTCATTATTATACGATAAAATATGGTCTACAGTTATTCACTCACCGTGAAAATGAACCTGATAAATGAAGAAATACACAGAATGATAATAACCCACGTGCTAATGAAATAATTGTATGCAATAAGAGGAAACGTCAGGATAAATTGTTGACGCCTCATTCAGCGCATGCTCGGTGTCGGCCTGGTGCCGTCTATGAATCCCTGATTTGATATTAAACCCCATGTCAACATTACTGACTGTATATAAAGATCGTTAAGGTGTTTTCTGCAGCCTTAAATTTCTTAATTGGCCACTGGGGATAACGCACAGAACTCCACTAAATCTCTCAAGGTTTGTTCAAGCTAAAGTTGGTAAGTGGAAAGCAACAGTGTCCCTTGGTATGCAGGCCTACACGTAGTCTGAGTTAGCCAACACCAGGGACTAAATTAACCTTCGAATTTACGGTCGGAAATTGGACAATTAATTTAACCATTGTAACTAAATGTGTTTACTTCAGGTGCACGGGCCTCCACGGACAACTGCATCATCCCGGGCTCACTTCACATGATGTCCTGCTATACAAATCAGAAAACAAGCAAAGTATGTGCAATTTTCCTTCCAAAACATGAAGGGGCACTACACAACTTTCCTGGAGAAGTGCACTAACTTGTTACTTATTACTGTCTGTTACCCAGACAGTATGGCAAACTATATGTGTGAGAAACACGTGACACAACCAGGTCAAATCAGATTTGTGGGGAGATGATCTGCTCACTGTAAGAATGCATGTATTACAATACAATACAATATAATTCCAGGCAAAGGTATAACAATGCACGGAGACAAGCAGGTGGCGATCACCCCACTGGAAACATTTTACACATCTAACAAAAGAAGAAAAATTATTTGAAATCTATTTGATTAAATATAATGTCCAACCACAATTTTAACATCCATTAGGTTTGAATCCTAAAATATGTAAAAGTTAGAACAATTTGTTGTAATATAAATTAGTATATGTAATGTTCAAAGCTACATTGATAGCCTGGATTTAATTTGCATACTGTTTCCTCAATGTCTCCCTCAAACTAGCCATTGTCTTAACTGTTTCCCAGACAGTTACATAAGACTATAACACTGGTGCATCTGTAGCTTGAGGAGTGGGACATAATGGGCTAACAACTCCTGCTGAGACACCAAAATAACTAAATCATAGTCTTCACTTTTAACAGGAACAAGTGTGTGTCCGTGCAATTCTCCTTAATACCCTCTGATTTGATACAAGGAAGCAGCATCCTGTGTGTGCTTAGTGATTATAGCTGTTGTTTTTTCCAGGAAAAGGGGTAGCAGCTGGCTTCCTGTCAAGAGCAGAACCATAGCGGATCAGTGGCAAGGTTGAAGCGGGGTTAGAGCATAAAAGAAGGCAAATGTCAGGTGAGACACTGTTACTACTCCAACGAAAGTTAGTCTAAATTAGAAGGAGGAACTTTTGTGTTTTTTAAATTGAGGTTCCCCCCACCGTGACAGTGGGTTGAATTGGCGGAGGTGGGTCCTTGTCCATCTCTTTCTGTTGTCATCAATTATCATCCTGACTCAGGCCCACTAGCTTGGCCGAGCAGATGGTAAACTGCAGGTTGTTCCTTTAGCCCTCACAGACACTAATATCAGCTCTCAGTGAGACAGTTGAAACAGTTAGTAATCCAGCTGTAGCTCACTCACTGAAGTTTTGTTTAAATAACATAATCTCTGGCCTCTGCAGAAGCTTGGCCTTGGAGCTGTTGGGTCCAAAATAGTGACATGTAATACAATAGCATTTGTATTGACACATTATTTCAGTGTAGACTGGCTAAAACAAGTGAGGGCTGAATTATTTGAATCTTTAGCTAAGGAAAGAACGTATACACTATACTGGATTTGTTTGGGAAAATATCCAAAAAGTGAGGGTAATGAAAATGAGAACTTGGAGAGTCTAAGGTGTGTAGTTTTGCTATTGTACAAATCAGAAATTATTTAAATCAATTCCTAAAATGTTGTTGTCAAAAGGACAATTAATTACCTTCTGTTCAGAATGAAATGTGCTCTTGCTCTGTCCCTTGAAACCTGGAGCAAAGTCACTTTTCATATGTGAAATAGATTTGAGTTTAAACCAAGCCACATTTCTAATTCCATAAGTAAAGTCCTATTGAAGGAATTTACTTTGGTGAACATGCCCAATGAAATGTATTTTGATGTTATTTTGCACCACCTGCCCCTCTCTTTATTTTACCAGCTGTGATGGGAAATTTCTTTCTTGCAATGATGCTGAGGAAACGGACAGCCAGAGAGCACCCTCTCCATCTCCCATTCGACAGTAGCTATTTGTGGCCTTGCAGCCACGCTCACTTCTGACAGCTCAATAAATTGCACAAATGGATAACAAATGTATTTGTTTGATAGCCTGACTGTGCCTGTACGTGTGAGACACACCTGGAGAAGTGCACTGTCAAAGTGACATCCACTGCTAAGTCTTGTAGTATTTATTTATACGGTTCTTTACAGTCATTTGAATGACCAAATTACAAAAAAAAATTGTAGGTATATTATATAGCTGTACTGTTTTACAGTAGTGCACCTTTGAATAAATGCAGACTTTAAAAATAAAGCAAAGGCTTTTATGAAGCTTAGAAAAGGGCAGATGGTGACTCACCTGCTGTAACTGTGCAGCAGAAGGTTAACAAGAGACTGGCTCTGCAGGTTCCGAACTGCAACATACAGGCACCTCTTACTTTAATCATTGTTAATATATCCACATTTATCTGTGCTGTTGTTCCACAGCATTGTACATTTTGAAATTAACTTTGCATTTGTGAATCCTGCATCAAAGGTCAGCCTTTGGACCATACAAGGTACTTTTAAAAGACTCAAAAGCTGTAAGTGGTAATATAGCTTTTGTGTCCCTCTCTAACTGTCTCACACTAAGGCAGATGCTCTCACCCCTGAGAGGTGCAGGCTCAAATGGAAATATCGCCAGGCAACAGGCTGCAGACCATCAAACAGGATGATAAAACACTTTGTTTCATAACTAATTGGCAGATGAGTGGTGTCTGCTGCTAATGTGCCATATTTGCCAGTGTATTGTCAGTGCATTATGTGCCTGTGTTTATGTATACGGTAGAGTTACGTATATTTGGATTTGCATCACAGAGGTGTCTCAAACCCACTCGGCTTGTACTAGAGCTGGAACACATCACACCAGAATACTTATTAGTTATTGTTTTATGTCATTTGAATCTCAACAGTTCAGCAATAAATTAATAGCATATTATGGAGTTTCATTACAAATTATTACGACTCTACTATACTACTATATTCCGACTCACAAATACTATGCGATTTTACCTCAGTCTTAGGAACAAGAGTGGTGCCGCTTAATCTTGTGAGTGTGCAGGCTGAGCAGGTGGTGCATATGTGGGTGGTGTGGGTGCTTAATATGCATCCAGGATGCTCTCCACTTCAAGCCAAGATGGACCAAAGAGCATGACACTCGTCTTGTACACACCCAGAGAGACAGAAAAATATGTTCACTGCCGATAACATTAAGTTATTTGCATTACAACTTATGGAAACTTGCACACAGTAATTACCCTTGTTTATAATTTTATATTTCACACAATTTAAAAAGTCTGTTCCATATTTTAAATGTGAGTCTAAACTACTCCATTGTTACTGTGTTGTACTGATTTGACTGTAGTAAATCAGCTTGTGTTGTCTGTGGAATATATACCATTTCTACTCATTGTCAGCTAACATAATGATTTCAGGAGGTTAAGACATCAGCCATCCCTCTTCAGCCAGTCCTCTTTTCATTTGATCTTATAATGGACAGAGCCCAGTGATTCAGGGCTGGCTGCTCTCACATTCAGTAGCTCACAGTTCATTTGTGCATGAGGTGGCAGGAGTCTCAGGCACAAGCTGTCTCCCTCCACAAAAATACTCTCAAACTATCTGGCCCATTCAGATCCCTCAGAATGTCACTAAAGTCATGTGAGTCAGACTCAGGGTGCCGCATCCCATGTAAGTTGGAGAAACCGGACAGATTGCTCTAGCTTGAGTCAGTCAAACTGTGCTCATTAATAAATGGCTGCAGCATGTGTGTAATTGGAAAGATAAGTTCCCAACAATGAGCGCAGCCTCATTCATTTGATTCACTGTTTGTGAATGTACAATTAGGTTTCTGGGCTTTTTGAGTGTTTTTTAGGCAAACAATTGCTTTTTTTCTCCTCCATGTTCTGCTATTGTTACTGTGGTTTGGAAGAGCTCTTGATTCATCCAAGACCTGAGGGGAAAATTAAGTGGTATTATGTCAGAATGTGCCAAGTCACAAAGAGCAGGAAAAGTTTGATGCACCAGGCGGTCACAATGCCTTTTCATTCTCTAATCACAATGAACACTGAGTTCCACTTTCCAGGGCATGGTGTTTCCAGAAAAAAGAAAAAAGTTTTCACACAACTGAAGTTTATTTTTGACATATTTTATAATTAAGACATATTGAATTAGTGGTTTCTTGCTTGTTCAATCTCTAATAATCTTTATAATATAAACAACTACTGGCAAATCTTTAATAAGCTTCTTCATTGCAGTTGAAAACACACTATAATTTCAATCATACTCCTAAAATTAATTGTCTGAAATTGCTGATTGTTTTTAGTTATTTATAGTAATAAATCACATAAATACATAGAGAAAAAAATTTAAATTATTGTCAAGATTATCCACTGAAGATGGCATTTACTGTAAAATTTAACTGGTGAACAGTACGGTATTATTCTGATTTAATGGAAATGGAATTGGGAGCTTAACTTGTAATACATTAGAAACAATTTGAATACAATTACCAAATTAGCTACTAATTTTGTGTTGTTGGACAATGGGGCTCTGCTTATAAAACGGTCATCTTGTGGGTTACATAAGAGGGTAGAAGAGGCATTAAAAGAATTATAGTTGGCAAAATATAATTAGACTGAGAGACTACCAAGCAACAGACTAACCAAGGAAAACATTTCCATAGACACCAGCCCCATCCGCTTTTTTGGCATTTTGGTCAACAAGCTCTGGGAAGTAGGCCCCTACACACACATTAACAGCCTCGGACACATTTGCAGACAGTGCATGCATCTTCTGCTGCTGCTCCTTCAGGGCCTCTTGATTGAGCTGTGGAGGCAAAGGTCAAAGGGTAAACATGGCCTGTATGGTGCTGAAAAGGACACTATGACAATATAATTTACACTGGCAATCCTTTTAGAATGAGTTTCAACACGGCAAAATGAAAACAGTGACGACCTCACTTGACCTTTTGATTGACTGGAAGTACTTGGATAGGCAGTGTAGCTTGCATCTTGTGTGTCCTCTTTTCTTTCCTATTTTTTTCACAATTTCAAATGTTTTTTACCACCATCCATCTGGCATTCACACTTCAGAATTTCTACTACCTAACACCTCTTATTTTTGTTTTTTTTTCAAGTGTCAAAGTTATTGGAAGCAAGGCATTGTCATCAAACATGCTTTGACATCACTTCCAGCTGTGGAGGGCGTCTTGTACTTTCTTAGTTCACTTATGAATGCCTATACTTACTGTTTCTCACTGCAGTCTGCACTTGGTGAATCATCTGAACTGACAGATGGCCACAGTGACAAATAGGAAATATTCTGGCACATTTTGTCTTATTGAAGAAGCTGTTTGTTTATGGTTTGTATGCCAGAAATTTGCCCACAATCTCACATAATGGTGCTGAGTTGTTTTTTAGTAGATGTAAGTGTTTTTAGATGTAGCATTGATGCAGTTGCTCAATATTGCACCAGTTCAGCAGCTTATTTTTGAAATTGGCAGTAATGGACCACAGAATAAATAATCAGTTTTGGTGCATGCCTGGACTATATATGAGTCAGTTAAATTATATTGTGAGGATTTTTGTGTTTTACTGGGTAAGACATTTATCTCTGAACTTAAACATGACCGGAGGGGTTGAACACAATATTGCGTAATAGAGCCAGTGTCTTGGAGGTCTATTGACACACACAGAAATGTAATTTCAGCTTGCTGCATTAGCTTTACATGTTGCTCTTCCATGAGTACCTGGTTGGTCAGGGCTTTGATCTCCTCCAGTGTAGCTTGCTGTTTCTTCATCAGTGCCTCTTGCTGAGGATTCACATCTGGGGCCTATGCCAGTGTTTTAATACAACAACACAAAAAATACAACACAATTGATTAGTGGTTTAGGTTTAGGGTGTTGGACTGTGTCTCTACTGTATCAAGTGTGAGATAAAGGCTGTTTGTAAGTCTGTAAGTGGTTTGTGGGCTCATGTTTCCCCCTGTGAGGAAATGTGTGCATATCTGAAGAGGAAAGCACCCAAGAGAAGCAACCAAAGGAAGGCAATCAATGCAGTTAAGAGCCAACAGGTTGGGCCTGTCCAGTTCAGTTACACAGCCATCAGTGCAGAGGGCCATTCAATACAGAGGCTGGGCTGATTAAACAAGTGATTGTGTTATAAATACTGGCTACAATTAATGGTCAGGAGCTGATTAAGTGGATCAAAATGAGCTGCAATGTGACCCTAATGTGAGCGAGGAGCAAGCAATTGGCAGAGCCCAGTCAAAGTCGATGACGGAGGATCAGGGTGAAGGGACTGGGTCTTTAACCCTGATACAAGAGGCTGAATGTTGATCAGCCAACATGAGTCATTGTGCACACATGGATTAGGCAGGCCTCTGTAAACAGCATCTGAGTAATGGGCAAACCCAGCCTATGGTCAGGGCTGTTGCACTCTGGGTAAAGTGTACATGTTTATGTTGCGTGGGCGCATGGCTGAAGGAGAGTGTTTATGTGCGCACATGTATCAAAGACATGTACGGCCGCATGCCTCAGGTGCTCTTTCTCTGTGCTGTTTTGTCAGACTCTTTGTAACCATAGTTACACAGAGCAGTGGATGAGTGAGTGGTGACTTTAACAAAGAATAAACAACATTTGTGTAATGTCAACTCAAGTCAAAATACTGGTTTATACTCACATCAGATAGACCATTTTCATCCAGATCATCTGTACTCATTGCCTTTTTCATCCTAAAAAAGTATTGTCTCACATCAATTAAATTAATTTAATCAAAACAAAAACAGGGCAATAGCTTATTTAATTTCCATTTCAAGCACATTTAATAATAAAATATAGAGAACACAAGCTAAACTGACTACTTACTTTGCGTTTGCTTTGCACTGAGCTTTCTTCTTCTCTTTGGCTTCACTGTACAGTAAAAGAATAAAAATAGACTGATTTATGCAGTGACAATTTAACAGTACTTTGACTAAATGAGTCAGTAGCTGCCATATGTTCCTTATTATTATGCACATTTGTCAGAATTGTACTGCATGGCCTATGTGTTACATTAATGTACACTTGTAATTTTTTATGTAATTCTACATTGTATTTTTTACTTGGTTTTAGTAAGAAAATTAATGTGACTGTTTTATTTGTGGACTGGGGACTGACCACTGCGCTCTTTTGTCCCCATAGACAGCTGCTCAAACACCTGTGGGATAAGGCTTGTCCTCAGATAACCATCGACCAGGACAGACTTGGTACAACAAACACTGCCACACTGCAGCCTGAGTTGATGCGTTCATCATTTGAGGTATTCTCTGTCTAAAATGTCAGTTACTTCATCGGCCTCACAGCACCCACACACCAACATACGAGAGCAAAGATAGGCGCAACCTAGATAGCCTGTCCTATTGTGTCCTGTATGTGTTATGGGTGTACTCGCACCTCTCCAGGGCCTTCAGTTCACTGCTGTGTTTCTCCGATGCCATCTCCATCAGTTTGGACAATCTCTGTTCAGTGAATATGGAAAAGTTTTCTATTTGGAAATGATTCTTGACAATACTGTTACTTCTAAAGTGCGTTCACACCTGTCCTGGTTACTCATTTGGTTGGGTCCTGTTCTAGTCCAGGTTTAGTTCTATGTTTAGTCCCAGTTCAGAATCCTAATTCTGATGTGGTTAAGTGTGAATGCACCCTTAATTAAAACTAAAACTGTCTTGGCCAAACTGTGCTCTATAGTTGTTTTACAAAATGCTTTTTTGGGTAAAATATAGTAGTAGTAGTAGTAATAATAATAGTAGTAGTAGTAGTAGTAGTAGTAGTAATAGTAGTAGTAGTAGTAGTAGTAGTAGTAATAATAGTAGTAGTAGTAGTAGTAGTAGTAGTAGTAGTAGTAGTAGTAGTAGTAGTAGTAGTAGTAGTAGTAGTAATAGTAGTAGTAGCAGTAGTAGTAGTAGTTCTTCAAACCTCTGTAGCAAACTGCTCTTTCCTCTTTTTGATCTGGTCATACTGATTGGTCCACAAACTCTGCAGATCATTGGTCATCTTCTCCTTCTGCTCTTGCACACGCTCATTCGTCCCACTGGAGTCTCCACCTGCTCCTGCCCTGAGAACACAAAACCACTATTAGCAAAAGAAATAGATCCACTGCAGCCTTTAAAATCCTGTGCTATTAATGTTTACTTTTTTCAGCTCAACATTCATAAGTAAAGTACAAAACATTAAAAAAAATAGTGAAAAACTATTACTACTATTGTTACAAGATATAATAAAAACACTCACTCTTTTTTCTTGAGAGAATTCTTTTTCTTGATGGCCTTGAAGGTGTCAGAGTATTTTTGAATCAGGTCCTCTCCCTTTTTCTGTAGCTTTTTTTCGGTTTCTTTCAGCTCCTTTTCCTGGCGCTTGATGATTTTCACATAGTTTTTGTGCTGTGTCAGTTCTTCAGTGGTCACAGTTTTAATATCTGCTGCATCAAAACAAAGTATGTTTTTACCTGCTCCTTCAACAATGAAAAGACACATAGACATAGTGATCATTACCGTCAGTGCTGGTGGCAGGTTCCTGAGATGTTCCATTTACTACAACGGGAGCACTCACAACTTGCTCAGTGGTCTCTGTCTTGACCTCCTCCGTTTTCTCTGCCTCTGCTGTGTTCTCTGTAGCCTCAGCTTTTGGCTCTTCTGGAGTTTCTTCTTTTGGTTCTTCTGCAGACTCTTCTTTCTGCTCAGGAGGAGTCTCAGGTTTCTCCTCGGACTCTAGTGCAGGTGTTTCTTCTGCCTCAGCTGGTGCACTTTTTGTGGCAGCATCAGTAGGTTCTACCACAGGCTCCTCTGCAGGCTGTTCTGGGGCTGCTTCTGGGGCTGCTTCTTCTTTGGGAGGTTCATCTGTGGGAGGGGAGTCCTCAGCTGCAGAATTTTTGGTCTCAGCACTTGGGTCTGCAGCTGCCGGTGTCTCTTCTGTTTTTTCTAAGTTGAGGTGTGAGAATAAAAGTCAGTCGTCATTACCTGTTGGATATTTTTCAGCTTGCTCTGTGTTAAAGTGAGATTCAAGTCTATGTACTGCATGGTATGGAATAATATGCTATGAGTAATGTCGCTGGCTTATGGGTTTAGTTTTTTTGTTTAAACAAGAGGACTTTAAAAGAGAATGTAACAATAAGTTGAATATGCCAGATGTTAAATTTAGTGAATTAATCTGAACATTATTATATCATAGCATTTAAAGTGAATCTAATAATTCGTTGATTAATATTCTAATCCTGGAAATAAAAATCACACTAAATATGAAATACTTTCCATATTTTGTATTACACTTTTCCCTGACAATATTGAAATGCACCTGTATAGTTTGATAGCCCTTGCTTGTGCCAACTTCCAACCCAAACCAGAGGACAGATAAATAGTTTTAATTTAGTGTAAAGCAAAACATTTTTGGATGCCTCTTGTAAATAAAACATAAGCACAATAAACATTTGCAAAGTGTGATGTGCCATATATTTAATAATAATGTAACTGGTTACCTGCTGGAGGGGCTTCAATTGCCTTGGGAGTGGGCACAGGGGCAGCAAGGGGCATCTCATAAGGGGAGACGTAGTCAGCAGATGACTGTGTGGGCACAAAAAGGACAGACATTTTAAAAGCTCGCTCATCTTCCTGGAGGCTAATGTGTCTCATTAAGGATTAGGAAAGACTGGATTCATTTGAAAAGATTATTTGTTACCTCCTTTGGCGTCTTAGTGGTTTTCTCTGTGCCTTTTGTTGGGTTAAATAAGGCATCCGTGAAGTCTAGGACAGGATGAAAGAGAGATTTGAATAATATACAAATAGCCTTTTTGTATAAAGAGCTAAATATACATGTCCTTATGTTGTGTAAATCAGAGCTAGCTGGCACCATGATGAGATTTATAACATGATGAACTAATGGTGAACCTGCAAAAGCAGCAGGGATGTAGTCCTTGACCTCGATGTACACAAAGAGAGCGGGCAGTGTGAGGGGCATGTTGCTTTCGCTGCGAAGGCAGATGTGGTGGAACCCTGCAAGGTATAAAAGCCCCAGTGGATTAGAGACTCACCTGATCCTCAGGCCTGTCCCAGGCCTCAGGCTCTTCAAATATGTAAATGAGATGTGCTCCAAGTGTATTGATCCACACTGACCTGATTGTATGGCATCAAGAGGAATTATTCTGTGTCCCAAGAATTTACCATTCTCCTCATGAGCCACAATTCTCAGAGATGCCAATTCTGGGAGTAAGATCTGTCAAGAAAAATAAGAAGGTAATGAGATTAGAGTGTCCTTACCATTTTAATATAGCCATGTTTTCTTGGTCATGCACCTTTTCAAAAACAAAGGGCTCTTCATTCCACACTGGGTTGATGGCATTGGGTGTGGTGGTCCATTTAGTGCGGTATTTTTTCTTGGGGTCATTGGGCAGGCCAATCACCTCTACTTCCACTCCAGTTTTCACATTCTTGTCTGATAGAAACTGTCCTGAGTAAATCTATAGGGGAAACAGAAATATATCTTGATACACACATAATTTACTTCTTTGTATTAGTCAGCACTGTGTCCCTTTAGACTGAACCACTCCCAGGGGATATAAATAGCACAGTTTTTCAATTATAGAAAAATACCTAGAACCAGGTCAATGCGGGGGGCATGTGTGGACAGCCAAGGAACACAAGTACAGAGCACACTTACACTGGATTTCTAAGTACTTTCTAAGTAAGTATAAAATACCAAATACTGAGCTTGCCTTGATTGTCAGTGTGCTTGCCACAACTGTGTCAATCCTGTCACAAAAAGGGTCAAACTTCTTGTCACTGCGGCGCATCACGTCGTGTTTGAGAAGGTACCCGGTCCTACCGTTGTACTCAAACAGAGCCATGTTGACTTGCATGGGGAAATCTAAAAATAGACATAGTAGCATTAAACATCCTTTACACAAAGAGCAGAGGAGGTTTAGGATGCAAAGCACATCCCAGGTCTGCAAGCTCTAAGTGGTGCAACACTGACCTCCTGTGGAGACAAACAGAAACTCACCTTCACCACGCTCCAGAATACAAAAGACTGAACTTTTACCAGTACTTTCAAATATAATTTTAAGACATTTTTCATTCATATAAATTTACACTAAATTGATTTAGCTAAATTCATTATATCACTTTTGATTGTAACATGTTTTAAATGTTTTTCTTTAAATCCTTTAAACATTATTCTTTAAATGTTTGTTTTTCTCTACCCATTGTCTGGTAGTTAAGCGCCACCATCTGGCAGCCCGCGGTCCAGAAAGGATGTGGATTGTAATTGGATGAGTCCATTCGTGTTCCTTTGGGGTAGATTCGACTCATCTGTCTCTTGTTATACCTAGGAAATGCAGTTAAAGAAATTGCTGCATCATTGTTGACATTTTACAGTTTAAACAAGCAACTTTGGAGGCACATCTCAAAGGATACTCCACCCATTCAATGGCACTTTTGGCAATCATTGCTTCCCCTTTGGTCTCCACAAAAGATGAGATGACGTAACTCCTGTTTTTCTCTGTAAAGATAGGACAAGTTAAACAATCGCGGCTAGTTTGTATGATGTAAAACAATTTCATTCCCTTATTAGATTTTTACAAATAAAGCATAACCATACTTTTAGCAAGTTCAAAGGAGACAAATTTGTTTGGCTGAATGTAATTGACTATTGAAGACATAGCCTCGTATGCTGTCACTTCCTGTCCAGCTGTGCCCTGTAGGAATGTGACAAGAAGACAGCTCAGTTCTGCACTCGCAAACATGTCAAAACACATTATACCAGAAAGTACCTCATCCGATGTCTTCATTTTCTCCTCATCCTGCTCGTCTGTCTCCTCTTGCTCCTCAGGATCCTCCTCTGAATAAAACACAGACATGTCAGCCGTAACTCACCATAACAGAGTAACTGTGGGACTGTCAGGTACCTGGGTTCTCTGAGGCAGTTGGAGGGGTGGTGGGGTCTGGGGTGACAGCAGTTGGATCAGTGGCTGGTTTCTTGGCCTGTTCTTTGGGCTTGTCATGGCTGCCCTTTTTATTCTTGATCAAGATTTTGCCCATGAGCTCCGACGGACTTGGGATCTGAAGGCCTGGCTTCAACTGCAATACAGTTTTAAAAAAATGTTAGCAATTGTAATGTTTTGTTGTTTTCTGTCCATCTTAATTTCACTGATTTATCTCACAAGATATTACTAAGGCAGAATCTTTCTTTTGATCCGTAGTTGTACAAGCTTTGTTTAAAAGTTTGTCTCTCAAGTCTAACTGGAATAAAGACTTAAGTGCTAAGTCATTGCTCTACTCTTCATTCTTAGTTGGCATGTTAAATAATGACAAATAAAATGTTGTCTTCACAGGCTTAATCCTGGCTGCGTCTCTGATGTTGTCTGGGACAGAGACAGAGTGAGCAACATCCGCCCTCCCCCTGGACAAACTCACAGCTGTGAGAAGGTAAGATGGACAGACTGTTGATATAAATTATTTGGATTGGCTACAGAAGGCAAGGAGGGACATAGCTCTCAGAGATATGACAAACGACAAACTTAGCATACTCTACATAGCTGTCATGCTGATGCAGTTATACACAATTAATAATAATACTATATTCATCGGAAATTGTGGTGTGTTGTGGTGTGCTTTGTTACAGTACACTGACAGGGTATTTGTCCAGGGGCTCTGTTAGGAGGGCATCTCCAAATATGGTTTTGCAGTAGTTGGCCATTTTCTCTTGCTGTTTGACCCTGTAACAAAAGACACAGCACTTTCAGAGCTAAACTAAAAATGAACCAGCTAGTACATGGTAAAGGGAATTTAAATGCATCTACTTTGATATTCTGTAATATTACTACTTTTAAATATCCCCTTACGAGTCAACATGGTTTTCAAACGAGAGAATAACCGGATACTGAGAAGTCTTGAAGGCACTTTCGTTTATAGCTTCAATCACATCCTGTAAAAAAGATGGCATTACTTTGAAGTCAATTTAGATTCCCAGAATATATAAGAAAACAGAAAATAAAAAATGTGATTATAGTTTATAGTGACATATGATATATAGGTTGAACTACAACACGTATTCCTCACTGAATCACCTATAGACCTGCCAGTAAGCATAGGGCGATCACCGTCATGCTGCTCAGACCTTAAATGGAAGTGCAATGTGAGAGGGTGAGAGAGGAGGTGTCTGTGTGTCTCTTGCTCTCTCTTACTGTAAAAGCTATGATTCAAAGCTACAAAACTTGACATGATTTCTCTAACATGAAGCTTATCTAGATAGTGGCAAAAGATACATTTTGGTCTGTAAGCACAGACTTACTGAGGTTTATAAGAAGCTGTCACTTTGATACAGTGCACAACCTTTTCACAGGAAACATGTGTTCTGCCAAAGACTAGCTTTTACAGCATGAAAAAAGGTAATAAAATTACCTTAAAGAGGATTTCAGTTGTCATAGTGAAGCCGTGTGTGATGATGGGGTCTTCATCTGGGGGTTTGCCTTTCCAACAGTCCAGCTCCAGACAGCGGCAGCCGGACAGAAGGCACTGGCGGTACATCTCAGGAGAGGACGGGCCTGAGAACTGACCCGCTGTGTAAAACCAAGAGGAATAAAACATTAGACATCATCCTGAAAGTAATCAAAAAGTCCCCATTTGCCATTGGTAACCTGTCAGGTAAGTGTTGTGGGAGGACTTGATGAAATAGTGTGGTAAAGGCTGAGTCATGTCGTGGGATTTGGCCAGTCTGTCCTGCACTACGACTGAAGTTTCAGAGCCCATCAGGTAAAACAGAAACCCCTCTGGAGAAATCAGGCCTTCACAAAACACACACATCTTAGTATTTGTTCAGGTATATTATAATTGGTAATACTGTGCTGTAAAGTGTAGGACCTCTGTTTGCATTGCTGGAGACAGGTTCATATTTGTCAATCAAAGCTTTGATCTGGTCCTGTCGTAAACGAGGAAACAACTCTTCATTGAGTCGAGAGTCTCTTTGCTTTTCGTTGAGGAACTTGGTGAAGTTCTCCTTGGTCATGGTGGGCTTGTTGGAGCTAAAGGGACATCAGTGACACCATGTTACTATACATTATAATGCATTTTGATCACATGTTTTTCCCATTGAACATTGACTTACTAAGATGTAAAGATTTCATAGATGTCAGGCCTTGGGCAGAGGTGAGTTATAAATGTCCTGAAGGCCGCCTCAGTGAATGCATCAGACTTTATGCTGTCATACTTCAACATAAAGCATACTCCAGTTTACTTGAGTATTCTGATATCTAAACATAGTCTTATGCCAAACTGAAAACATGCCTGACCTTTCCTTTGGGGAGGTGTGCTGCTGCCAAGGCACCTTCCACCCTTTTCTTATCAGCTGGGAACATCTTGTAGATACTGATTAAACATAGAGGGAGCATATACTGTGTGTACACTGAACAAAAATATAAACGTAACACTTTTGTTTTTGCTCCCATTTTTCATTAACTGGACTCAAAGATCTAAAACTGTTTCTACATACAAAAAAGACCATTTCCCTCAAATATTGTTCACAAATTAGTCTAAATCTGTATTAGTGAGGATTTCTCCTTTATCTGTCCCACCTCACAGGTTTGACATATCAAGATGCTGATTAGACAGCATGATTACTGCACATGATTATTGTGCTTTAGGCTAGCCACAGTAAACACTCTGAAATGTGCAGTTTTATCACACAGCACAATGCCACAGATGTTGCAAGTTTTGAGGGAGTGTGCAGTTGGCGCTGACTGCAGGAATGTCCACCAGAGCTGTTGCCCGTGAATTGAATGTTCATTTCTCTACCATAAGCCGTCTCCAAAGGCATTTCAATTTGGCAGTACATTCAACCGGCCTCACAACCACAGACCACGTGTAACCACACCAGCCCTGGACCTCCACATCCAGCATCTTCACCTCCAAGATTGTCTGAGACCAGCCGTGATATTGCACAGCCCCATGTTGCAAGGATCTGTACACAATTCCTGGAAGCTGAAAACATCCCAGTTCTTGCATGGCCAGCAAACTCACCAGACATGTCACCCATTGAGCATGTTTGGGATGCTTTGGATTGGCGTATACGACAGTGTGTTCCAGTTCCTGCCAATATTCAGCAACTTCGCACAGCCACTGAAGAGGAGTGGACCAACATTCCACAGGCCACCATCAACAACCTGATCAACTCTATGCAAAGGAGATGTGTTGCACTGCGTGAGGCAAATGGTGGTCACACCAGATACTGACTGGTTTTCTGACCCTCCCAAAAAGCAAAACTGCGCATTTCAGAGTGTCCTTTTACTGTGGCCAGCCTAAGGCACCTCTGTGCAATAATCATGCTGTCTAATGTGCATCTTGATATGCCAAAACTGTGAGGTTATCTGGACAAAGGAGAAATCCTCACTAACACAGATTTAGACAAATTTGTGAACAAGATTTGAGGGAAATGGTCTTTTGTGCATGTAGAAAAAGTTTTAGATCTTTGAGTCCAGTTAATGAAAAATGGGAGCAAAAACAAAAGTGTTGCGTTTATATTTTTGTTTAGTGTAAATCATGCATTAGACAGCAGCTCAGACTACCCAGAGCAGTACTCACCGTTTCACTGGGATCTTGCCGTCTTTGTTGGTTTGGAGAGAAAGGCACACGTATCTGAAATTGAAATTACATAATATAACATTAGACTGTATGTTAAAATCTAAGATCCTTATCACTCACATTTTGTCCAAGAAGACTTGTCGGCATGAGTTGTTTCTTGCAGCATTGTAGGCAATTGCAAGTATGTCATTTGCCCAGTTCTGGAAATGCAAAGGTGATTAGACATATTAGACACGGTCTAATAATATGTTAATTTTAGAAAGGTTTTTGACAGTGATAATCACCACTAGAAGGGCACTAATATTGCAGTACTTACAGAGAAATTGGGTTAATGGCCATTGATTTAGAACAGAGCTCAAACGAGTTTTCATTGCAGATGATTGAATCAGGATACTGCAGTCATAAAGTCTAAAAAGGTCTAAAAGCCAGAAAGAAGCTGACTAATGACAGGAAGTGAAGCCACACTGTGTAATGGCTGGTGGCAGTGGTTGTTTTTGCATTCAGAAGGATTAAGAGGCAGGAATCAGAGCAGCAGAGGGAACAGGGTCCTCAAATCACACAGACTGAGCTGTTTTTTACCTGCACCACTTTGTCTTTGGAGGCAAAGAAGTTGTGGTAAGTGAGATTGACAGTGTCCATCCCTGACACTATGGTCAGAGTTTTAGCCAGATGGTTGCTGTCTGGAAAATCCATGTTGAAGACATTGCGCACTTTTGGGTGCTGTGGGCACAGAAGTGTAAAGAATAATAGTTCATTCATTTAATGTTTCTGACTTACAAACATGTATTGAAATATTACTTTACGAATCATATCATTTTGGATACATATCTGAGAGAACTCTTGCAAAATTGAAAGGACCATGCAAAGATATGCACATTTACAATGACACACATTATATAACACATAGCATGTTAACATTGCCATGATTTGTTTGTATATTTTCAGTCCTTTGAGACAACAAATCATCACACTCTCTTCCCCAAACCCCTCTGAGTTTTGAGAACATTTGAGAACATGCAAGTTTTAAAGATGGGATGAAAGGGTGCACAAGTGGACTTTCTACAGAAGCCACAAGCAGAGGAGCCCATCTCTGGGTGCAGGCCTGGCTCAGGATAACTATGGGTTGTGTTCATTTGTTTGTCTGCACTGTGCGCAGGAGGTGTACTTTGACAGTTTTGCATTGCAAATGTGCATTCTACTAGGAAATAAAGAAAACTGATTCTGAGTTTGCCTAAAGACAGATTTTTTAATCCTCCCTTCGCTCTTATATAATATAATTCAGTATACCTTACCTTAGGAAGTTTGGCGTATTTTCCAACCCTGGTATCCCTGATTGTAGCCACATCCAGCAGTGTGGTCTCCTACAAATAAGTAAATCACTACTTGAACTGAAGTTTGTGTTTCGTAGAATGTAGAAAAACACTCCTATTTATGTTATAGTTTTAATTATTCAGTCATAATCATTAAGTGCAAGTAAATAAAGTACTATGGCAATTAAACACAGTCTTAGTTCTTTCAAAAACCTGTTTTATATGATTACCTTGCTTTGGTTGATCCAATAAATGTAAAAACCTTTTGAATCCATCTTCATAGTGACCGGACTTGTCTTGGTGGAATCCTGTCATTTAATTAGCATATGATGTAAGCATTAGTATTTCACATTCGTCACTGGTTCATTACTTATCCAGTTGTTGTATAGTATAGTACAGTTTGTATCACATTTTTAATCCTTCACTCACCTCCGACCACTTTGTGAACCGGTCTCCTTTAATGAGGTAGTCCTTCACCTCCGGCGGATCCAGAAAATATCTTTTTTTATTCATCTTGCCAATTGGAGTTTTGTTTTCACTATTTGTAAAAAGTTTAAAAAGTTTATTTTAAACCATGATTGCAACTACCACCTTAACTACCCAAGTGCCAGCATTCAAAGACATCATCAAACAAAGTTCTCAGGACACACCCAGACAAATATGCCTTGCAAATGAATCTCACAAAGTAAGTCACGTGACCACAGGAAAATGTTCACATCTAGAAAAGCTTGGGTCAAACAATTACCCCAGGGGAGCCATGGCTACGATCACTGAGTATGAACTGAATGAGTAACACATGGTAAAGTGCTTTGGGTTTAAAAGTCCAAGGCATTATTATTATTATTTATTTTTAATTATTATGGATTATAATTCAGTGAAAATATCTTATAATATGAGGTATTGATATTAAAATGCATTCTCACAGGCTGTTTTACTTAAGCCCATAAACAAATTATTTGTTTGTTTCTTTCATTGTTTTTGGCCGGGTTTGTTTCCATGACAACCAAGCATCTACAAACACAGACAGGTATGTGGGCAAATTCAGCTCCATCTTCTAACTTTGTGATACCGACATTAGTCTTAATTTGCCTAAACCCATCAAAGGGAGCCACAGGCATCTCTTCAGTTTGATGCTGTGATTCATTAAGGCTCAACACTGACAACTATATTTGGATACCATTTATATATGGCTTCAAAACTAGGCTGCTGGTCTATTCACTCACCACAATCCAGACCACATTCATATTCTTAATAATCAGCCTTGATGGTTGGTTTTGCAGACCATCTTTTGCGAATAAAGTTTGATAAACTTAATAAACTTAACTCCTAAAAGGAACTTGATGAGCTGCAGAGATACACAGTATCGCACGCAGGTGGTTGTGCAAAAACGTCCAGGTTCATAGTGTGCATTTTTGAAGGATATTTTTAAACAGTAAGCCTTTAAACTTTGCTTTTCTACAAAATGTTGAGAAAACTAATAGATAGCATATATTTATTCGCAAGTTGCCTAATAATCATGCAGGTTACACATTCAAATATGATATACATACATCTTTAAATATAATTATATATATATATCACTGATTCTTGAGAGTCGGGACAAAACATGTCCCACGTAGAAAAGTCTTATTTATATAAAAAATAAACAAATAAAAAATTATTGACATACCCACTAAGTTAGATCTAAAGGAATTGTGAATACTGATGTTGTGTTTTAGCAGAGATAATTACTTTTTTGGAGTATATTTGCTTAAATGTATGACCAGTGGTTAGACGCCCCATGTTATTTCTCTTGTCCTCAGCAAGAGGTCCCAATAGTCACCAGCACTGAAAAACATTAAAAACCTCTATAATTGTGAAAACATTTATATCCAATCAAATATAAGGGTTAAAAAATTATAAAACAATATATATCATGAAAATCAAAAAATATTTTCCATAGAAATCAGTTCATCAAATTTGTATCCACTGCTTTTGTCAACTCAATCAGACTTTCAATAATAATAAATTTAATCAGGAAATAACATGATCAGCTATATCCCAGAGGACTTCATTCTCCTAGCTGTTGGTGAATGCAGCAGTACCACACATGGTCTGGTAAGTTTGACATTTTTTGATATTTTAGATGATAAATGTCAAATATCCTATGGTCACAGCTGGAGCATGTCAACACCATCTCTCTGTTACGATACTTTTAAAAAATCATAGTGGAATCAATTAAAGTATTTTTTGAGATTATGGAGATAGATAGCAGTAGCCAAAAAACTAGCTAGCTAGCTGCAATATTTTTTTCTGCAAAGAGAAAAACATATCATTTTGTCAACTCCGTCAGCATCAACTCCATCAGCTTTTATGTCTGATGGAGTTGACAAATCCACCAATAACTGCTTAATTCACTAATATTATACTCTTTTCTCATGGTAAAGGAAGAGAATCATTTTTTTGGGGGGAGGGGGGTTATCTGCACATTTACGTTCATATGCAGCATGCAATTACATTATTGTACAATATACTTGTTTTGTAGAACTTGGGTAGGCTGTGGTCTGCTCACTGAATGATTTAGGCTACTTGTGTCTGCTTATAATAACTTTGATTGATGTAAAATCTAAAAGGTGTATGTACTGCAATGTGTAGTTTCCACTATTGAAAATACACCAACTGTGAAGAAGGTCAGTGTTTACTTTTTCAAATCCAGTTTACTTGGATCCTCAGACCAAAAGTGCACCGTAATTTTGTGTTGATATTCTTAGACAGGATCCATAGGCTGTCCACATTGCCATAGAATACTGTCTGTTTGACTCGGACAGTGTGCAAAACCCTGCCTTTCCATTGGTTTAATACATTCCAGTACAGTATTATCTGTGGCAGATTTATCCAAAACAGTATCGACTGTTAGTAGCCTTAGTAATGGAGACTGGTTAGCAGTAGTTTATGATGACTACTAGTGGCTGGCCAAGACCATTGCTGTGGATACCGAGCATCAAGATGTGAAAGTTGAATTTATGCATCCACATGGTCCAACAGCAAAGGTTAAGCCTAAGTGTGGCAAGAAGGATGTCTGTTTCTGCCCAGTTCAAGACATCATAGTGAAACTAATTGGCAGTGCATTACCAGTCCAATGAAGAACACGAGAGATCTACAGTATTGCCCCTGATGTGTTGGACTTTATAGAGCATGAGCATGTCCGCCGCCTGCTACTCAAGGCATAAGTGCCTCGTGTGGCTATATTCTTGGTTTAAAGAATTGTTTTTCTATTTTTTCAACACCTGCCAGTTCTTGCTGTCTTCATTTGCCTAGTTTTGAAGTATACAATGTTTTGCAGCAACATGTTGGCTGTTGTTGGCATAGTTGGAAATGGTGCAATTATACGGCAATGATAATAGTATAAAGTGCAGTTTTTACAGTTTGCTTATTGCAGATGAGTAAAATATGTTCACAATGAAGCTAGAAATTACTGTTTCTAAATGTATTGTTTCTTTCATCTGTTTCAAAAAGCAGTTTTTCATCAATCATAAATGCAAATGTCATTTTGTCAACTCCATCAGTTTCCCGTCAACACCGTCAGATCATTATCAGCACTGTCAGATGTATGTTTTTGTATTTTTTTGTGGGGTAAAAAAAATGTTTTCTTCAGTTTTTGTTGTTTAAGCAATAAAGGATCATCAGATCTACATCCTTTTGTGTTTTATTCATTTAAGGGTTTTTTCCTATGGTGGCACAAAAAAAGATAAAGTTTGAAAATGCCATTTTTTTTAAATCTGGGTATTGATAAAAGTCTAAAATTAAGCCTTAAGTATATATATTACATTTTATTGCATATCACAGTAACTATATACTCTTACAACATAAATCAGAACTTAAGATTCTTATTGGGCTAGTACAATTATATAATTATGTACTTTGAGTGTATCTGACGGAGTTGACGTAAAGCAAGGCATTATGGTAAGGAAGTGAACTTGTTTAAAATGTTTTTTAACATCCTGCCTGCACCTTTACATGGTTTAATAGCACAGATCTTTATCTACATGAATATGTAACCCTAATCAATATAGTGTAATTAAAAAAATAAATAAAATATATATATATATATATATATATATATATATATATATATATATATATATATATATATATATATATATATATATATATATATATATATATATAATAAAATAAAGTTGGTTGAGTGCAAACTAACTTAAACGTAATGCCCCAGTAGCATATACTCGCACGTGTGAGGCGCGCTCTCTGCAGTGATTTGTGCTTTGGTGGGAGTTTGTTGTGAGTCTGCTGCAGCTGCTGCTGCTTTAAGAGCCACCGCCCGCCCCCTCTCCAGTATTTTTAGCTGAGCCAGCCACTTCATTTAGTGGGTAAGACAGACAGTTGTGGACCGTGTGATCTCACTGAATCTCTTTAATAAATGACATCAAATCGCAGATTGCGGATGCGCCTTGGGCTTACTCAGTCAACTGTTCGTCGGAAATGTCTCTGGGGATAGACATTTGTCCTGCCGCTGTCGGATGCTGAGATTGGGTGCTTGATGTCCATTATGAAACGCAGTGGTGCACTGGCTGCCGCTGAACGCGAGGCGCAGTGCAATAGGATCAAATGAATGACAGCAGCGCGGTGTAGCTGCGAAACAGCGCTGCGCTGAGAGGACGTGTTCAAGGTGGTCCTGCGTCGCTCTGCCGTGGCCCCCTGCTGCCTGTCTTCTCTTGGACTGTGGATAACAAGAAGCCTTCAAGACGGAGGGGGTGGTGGAGCATCGAGGAAAAAACAGGGGCAATATGAGAGAGAGGGACTTCATGCCCAACATGGAGAGGGGCAAACCTGCCACTTACACGGGGGACAAAAAGGCTAAGATGGCAGCTAAGACGAACAAGAAGTGGGTCAGATTAGCCACCGTTTTTGCCTATGTGCTGTCGGTGTCTTTAGCAGCCATTATTCTGGCCATTTACTATAGCCTGATCTGGAAACCGACCAGCGCATCTTCTTCTGGGGGTAAGCAAGTGCCAGAGGAGGTCACCGCTAACCCCAACATCACCACGAACCTGTCCACGAGCAGCAACGCATCCGAGTGGAACTCTACACAGTCAAGACTGACCCTGAACCTAAGCAGACAGGACCCTGTCACACGCGCCTTTCAGTGGGATGATAGAGCCGAGACAGCGGCGCAAACTGCGCACCCCCAGCAGGAGGAAGAACTGTTCGCGTCCTCCCAGGGTCACACAACCGCGGAGAATTTATACCCAAGCGGTACACATCCAGGAATAAAAAGTTATCCTGACAAAGACGGGACATGGACACCGGGTGAGGCAGAAGAGGACAATTCCGAGCACACAAATACAGATTCTACTTCTGCTCCCCCAACATCAGCAACGAGAGGAGGCTGAGCAGGCCTCCTGCCCAGCACATAATCCGCAATCCGGACATGGAGCGTTTAGAGCGCCGCGGGTCGGATCACAGCTCTTCCTCTGGAGCTCCTTGTGGATGCTGGACTACACTCACTGTTACTGAGACAAGAGGAGACCTTCTATGAACACTGTTCCCTGTCGACACTATGCGTTTTGTTTCCAGGCCATCTGTATGCCTTAAAATGTTGGCTTTACCTCGGACACCTGAGGCCACTGTCCCATACCCTGCCTGTACAAGGACATGTCATACCCTTATCCCACCTCCATGCATTTGGCTTAGGCTACCCTAATACTGCATTGTTACATTTAACATAGGCTTTGTTACGTTTGGATCTGACCTGGATTCCCAGTAGAAGACCCTGCATTATAAGTTATGCTCAGGTATGTGCATATAACCATGTAAATGTATTGTGTATTAAACATGTACAGGGCTGGTGTACAAAATATTGGCCTTGATGGACTTCTAGTTTAATTAGTAGGTTTTTATTAATATACAGTAGGTACAATATATGACATGATACAAATAAACATCTTAGGATTTTTTCATTTTTATGGTTTTTATAACACTTATCTGTAAATCATGCCCTACTGGAGACATTATCATGTATGTTAACAATATTATATTTATTTAGCGCAAGAACGGAGAATATATATTCAAATAAATGGAAGGTTTTTACCTCACACCTTACATGCCTTGTTTTCAAAATCATCTTTGACCTACTTCAGGCTACTTCAAGCCCACGTTTATTGATTGTTTTAAAAATGGAAAGTTCAGGACAGATTCTACCTAAAATGCGAATTAGTGACAGCTATTGAACAAATATTTTGACGAGTCTCAAGTTCTCCATAGAAACATACATGCTGGTGAGCCCGTGCTCTCTAAAGCATTTCATACAGTTACATGTGGTGAACTCTGAAGTGAAAACAAGCCCATACCTGTGTGCACTTTCACAGCAGTAGCAGCATATGAGGGAGGCGTATTGATTGGAGAGCTCTGTTCTAGCATCATACAAAACACAGAACATATTACACAATAGGGCCCTACACTATTTTGATCCAGCACCCTCCTCTGAGCACACAGTTTGGCTTAAAATGTTGCTTTCTTCTGTAGCTCACAAGCATCATTCAGTGTGACACTGAAACCGTAATGGCCTGATTTTCTCTTTGATGCACACTGTGTCACTATTTGTCATTGGGTGACAGATTTTCAGAACTCTTGCCAAGGTATGTGCATCTTATGACTTGAACAGGAAGTCCTATTCATCAGTGAAGACTGTGGCCATATGCGGCACAACGGTGTAATACACAACAAGTCAAGGCGAAGCTGTCAATGCCTGCTGCACTGGCCCTTCCATGCAACATGGGCTGACAGATTTGCAGTTTCCCGTGGCTCTCCTGGATGCGTGTGATATATGAAAGAACAATGGACGACCTATTGATGAGAGAGTTCATCACAAGTGACAGTTATGGCCTGGAGTCAGGATGTAGCAGGTGACCTTATGACTCTTTAAAGACAGTTCCAAGATTTTTCATTACATGACCTAATACCAGATCTATCATGCCTTACATAAAGGCACATAAAATAAAAGCTTAGATTGTTTTGTCAGCACATTTAAAGTAGCATCCGCCATCAGATTTTATGTGTGGATTGACTGATAACAATTAACAAGCAGAGGGCATTTCGACAGATAAACTCAAGGTCCCAAAATGCTTATGTGAAACATCCTCATAAATTCTATTTAATATGGATCAGATATTCTCCCAGCAGTTTAATAGGGTGCAACAAAAGGACAGAAGTAGTTGCTAGTAGTTTTTGCTAATCAAATATGTGGAATACTACAAAATATAGTTTCAAAAAGCACCGTATTATCTTAAATTAAATAATAATTCATATTTTAAAAAACAAATTTACACTAGAGTAAGTTTGTATTTCTTTTTCTTTTGTTTTTGTAATACAAGCTAATAAAAACAACAAAACAATATTTATATGATAATATTGCATAAACAAATCAATAAAAATTCTATGTATTTATCTTTTTACTACATTTGCGTGCGTAAACATCAGCTAAATATTAAGCGACTGTAAATCCTAAAAATGTACAATTTGCATTTGAGGTTACAAATAGTCGCACTTTGTGTAATCAAGTTGGCTGTGGAGGCGTGGCCATCCTGCCCATTCGAGCCAAAGTCTGAGGGGGGTATGACTGACAAACAGCACTAAACTGCCTGTAGAAGGTTGTTTCAAGGTTGTGATGCCTGTGAGACATCACTTTTAATAAAATTCCATCCATCAGGGATAATGAAACACCTCTAGAGCCAGAGACAGGGATTAAGCCTCTAAAAATGATGGTCATCGGTGGGAAACTAAAACAGGGCTTGTGATCTTAACAGGAGGTGTCTTATTAAGACACGTAGTTAAGATTCGTAGTTTGCCTAAAGCCAATTATCTGGGAAATTTGTGCCACAAACAAAGCAAAATTACTCTAGCTTTAGTCTGGATAAGAATTTGTCTCTCAGATTGTTGATCTACTATATTACATTCAAAAGCAAGGAAAGATTGGAATGATGCTAAAGGTGTTTTGATTTTTGGAGAAATTATCCATCGGTAAATTCATCTACTTAACACAATGCTGGATATGGTACCACTTCAGCATAGCCTCAACAACAGGACTGCGCCATCGCAGAGTAAAGCAGACATAATGAAAATAGTATGGCCTATGGGAGGTCCCACCTGTGCTGGGGAAGAGCTGTTTGCAAAGTAACAGGCCAGCAGGGAGTTCATGTGAAATTAATCAAATCACACTCGTGTCCAGGCAGTAGAGATCAGGCCCAGTGGACCGTGGCCTGCTCTAATACACTGCTTATACAAGCATGTATTCAACATTTCTGTTACATCTGTGCTTTCCCTGTGGAGCTGTGATTTTGAAGAGGACACACAAATCCATCAGAGAATTGATCTGTAAACATCTGCACGAACATGGAGCAAAAGAAGAAATGCAACCACGCCAACCAGTACTAAAAACAAGCTTTACTGATAGTTCCATTCTACATTGTTCTACAGAAAACTAGGCAATGTGCGCTTTTTGAAATTGCACAAACAAGTGAAGGCGCAAATCACACCTCTTACACAAGAGGGTGTAAAAAAAGAAAGGATTTTAGTGCCTCTGGATGGCACATTTAATTCATTTAAGTTACAACTAAAATGTAGAGTAAGAATCCTACTGTGTGACAGCAGACTAGCTTTTTGCATGTCATGTGCACTCCTTCTTGACCCCTGATTACATTTTAAAATAATCACAAGCTGAAAAGGTCTACAGCCACTATTTAAAGTTACAGAACTGTTTACTATACCAGGCTATTTGAGGACGAGAGTTCTGAAGACTTCCTATCTGAGTTGAAATTTAAGGCTAAAACAACATAGTTAGGACAATAAATTAAATATCAGTACATTAATAAAACAGTAACAGTTCATCCTTGATAACCAGTTTCAAATAAATAACATTTCTTCTCTGCTCAAACTGTGAAATATTACCTCAACAAACGTGTCTAAAAAGCAAGGCACAAAGACTGAATACTGATGTGTAAGCTTATTAAAATAGTTTTCTCTTCAGTCTTGACAGTATCATTTTCATTAGCAAGTGCAATAGAATCCCAGTGGATAATAGTTAAACCACAGATTTGAGGCTGGGTATCTTAGAACCAGCCTCTGAAGTATGTTGATTGCCTTCATTAATACAGTGAGAGCGTGTGGTTTAGCATTAGCGCTCGCTTATTTACTGTAAGTGACGCACTTTGATATGAATAATAACGGCACTAGTGTCTCCAAAATAAAAATGATCTTTTGTGGAAATCCAAATCAAACTTTTTGCACAATATTTCTTAATTGTTCTAAGGCAGAACCAGGTATTCAATCAGTTGTGGCTATTGATTAATCATAAGGCTACTTGAACGATTTGCTTGCCACCTGATTTGTACCTTGAAGTGTCCATACCAACGTAAACATTCAGTGTTATTGCACTCAAGCGGCATACCAACATACACAAAACACACACAAAATCAGTGTAAAGTGCTTGGATGTCACGACTATTTAAACAGAGGAAGTGGAAGTGAAATCATCATCATCCGAATGCTCTCTGCTCCGTGTCGCAGAATGAGGGACCCGCCGCATCCAGGTACAGAGGCTGTGATTTGGTGTCTGCATCTGTGTAGAAAATCCCTCTCAAACAATTTTCCCATGCTCTCTTGCCTATGAAGGAAAAAAAACAATTTTGTTACGAGATTACTTGAAACAGAGCTGACTATTTACTTAGCATTAGACTACAGACTGATTTATCCTAATATTTAATAATTAAGTAACATGTGTAAGTAGGCTTCTAAGTGTGTTTATTACATATGAACAAATATTTGTATGTGAGTTACAGAAATCCCTGCTCTATAGTCATTGTAAGCCAGTTGTACTTTTCGGAAGGGAACTGGCACTGACTGTCAGAGTACTGAATGGATTATCGCAAATTCATGAACATTTCAAATATTTTATGTGATGCTTTAATTTGGCTGAAAGAAAATCAACACTTGTCTTTGTGGTTTTGAGATTGTAGAATGTGATGAAATACTCCCTGATGGGGGCAAGAGTCAGATGTTCCTATTGACAATATCGTACTTGGCCATGAAATATCTAAAAGGTAAATAAAAGGTAAACCCTGATGATTTTATTTAATAACAAGACCCTTTAACATCTTGTATTAGCAACTCCATATAAAACTCCATATAACAATATTAATTTTAGCTGTCTCCCCATCTGTATTAAATATTATTGGCCAATCGAATATTGTGATGTCATGAGAACTTTAATCCTAGATTGATCAAAAACTATTAAAAGTGGAGGACATTTTGACACCCAGCCCCATTCTCCAGTCCATGTATGTTGGCCCACATTAGCTTCTCGCCCCTCGAGCCCATTTAACTCATCATCCATTTGCACTTTCATCCTTCAGTGCATTCACACTTGTATTGATTGGCTGTGCCTCCCCATCTACCACTGACCTTATCACTGCTGGTGGAGTGTGCTTGGTGTGGTTCTCTAGATTCCATGCTCAAGACTGACAGGCCAGAGTCTATCAGCTCCTCTGCATAAAGATGACACCTTATATTTATTCATAATGCATTAGATTACGACATATAAGAGTTGTTATAGTGAAACCTGTGTTTGTGCTGGTCATGTTGCACTTCCCAACTTCTACAGGCTGATTGGCTGTTTCAGCTTGAGTGGAGGTGCCGGAGGGAGAAGTGACACTTTCTGTAGTACATTCATTTGCTTGCTGTTCTGTAAGAGGGGCTGATGATGACTCCCCTCCACTCTCTTCATGAATATAACTGTCCACTATTGCTTTGTGCATTTGCGATATCTTTTTCTTTGGCGAGGAACCTTTCACTGATTGTGGACTCTGCGGTTCAGAAGTGGTAGGCTCTTGGGAAGCTCCACTCCTTTGTTTGAGTCCATCTGAGAAGCGCACTTTCTTCTCGGAACCCCTAGGGCCGGAGGAGTCTACTTTATTATGTGTAATATTGTTGTCCATTTCTGTAGCAAGAGCCTCTTGTTCATTTATCCCCAGTTCTTTTGTTTTTGTGTCCTCCACTTTTCTCTGATCAACCAATTCTGTAAGAGCATCAAGTTCTTCTAGGAATTCCTCCAGTGTTGTCTCAGAGTCCTAAGAATAGATTAAAAACACACATATGTTATTGTTAGTGTAAGGGCAGCCCCATGAATGCTATCCTAGTGTATACATCCATTAACTGTCATGTCTGTGTAAGGATTGTGTATATAGTATAGGTATTGATGCCAGAATGCATAAAATGATATATGAGTTTGCATAGTGAAAAACACCAATGCAATCTAATGTAAAGTTTTGGTTTTCCTTTCAATGTTTTTCCAAGCTTACCTGTAAATTTCCATCTTTATTAGATTCCCATCTGAAAAGACAAAATCTAATATTCTTAAAGGGCACATACTGCTGGTAAAGAATACATGTACTATAACTTAGAAGTGAAGTTAGATCCAGACATCAAACAGGGCGTGTTAACAGGAAGTCTCTGTAATTGACAAGGCCATATTGAAATGGTAAAGTGCCCCTTCTACAGCTGTGGCCTGAAATTATAAGCAATGATTGTGTAACACTAGACTCTGAAAGCCTTCTCAGCAACACAGTGGCCCGATTATCAACCAAGAAAAGCTCTAAAGAAAAAATACATGGAGTGAGTTGTAAATGAGGGCTCCTTGGGTTATTCACTCAGCTGCTGCACCCTCTAAATCAAGTGTGTAGAGTGCAAATAAGAACGACACTGGGACTTTCCATGTTCACAAAGATCATACTTTTCTTGTGTATAGGGTGCACCAAAGATGAAATCACACCAATATATAATATGTGTGATATGTGATATTCTGCATTACCTCCTGGCCCTGCCAGTGAGACGGTCTTTGCCTTTTGCTTTGCTGCCCGTCGCCTGCACATTCTTTGCTTCCTTTGCTTTTACTCTCCTCACATGGCCTTGTACAGAAATGTCACAATGTAATTATAAATTGCATTAATGTCGCCAAACAGGTAAGCCACACTTTTTTTTTTGTTAGAGACTGATTTTCAAAATAAACCCATCATTGTGTGGCTTTAAGACAACAATCACCACACCACATTTTAATACAATTGTGAAAAGAAATATTTGACCCCATGTCACATGTGTTGACAGAGTAATTACGGTGATATTAACCATAAACCAGGTCAAAACACCATCAATAAGACCAGGCAACGGAATATTGATTTGCCTTCTACATCAATATTATACTGATTAAACTGGTTTCTAGGATGTTTTGATGCCATGTGAACACAGCCATTGCCTTGAGTTTAAACCACATCGTTTTAGTCTCCACTTTAGCCTTAATAAATAAATATATGCACATTTGTTACCATTTTTTTCTCTGAAGTATGAATGAAAATAGGGAAGACTCAAGTACCTTGTGAATCTGAACTTGTCCTGTTTTGACCTCTTCTAGAATTTCGCCCACCTACAACATAACTAATTAGATGAAGTAAATACTCACAATGTGCTCTGTGTAAAAATATCACCTCTGCTGGAAGGTATCCAGTCTCCAGATTTGTCAGAAAACCTAAAATGGTTAAAAAAAAAAAAAAAATTACAAATTGTTTATATCACTTTGTATAAAATGGAGAGCTGACAGATGATGTTTTTGTGATGTTCCCTGAGCCTCATTATTGTTGTGGTGACGTAATGCCTTGTCCACACCAGTTAACAGGCTGCTCTAACAGTCGGGACCTTCTGCTTCATGAATCATGCGTCTACATTTTGCATCCCCTGAATGCATCTTAATTGTTGAATCAAATCTGCATTTCCTCTTCTATTTAGACTCAAGGGGGTTGCCAAATAAGGAAAGGCATGCCATCCCGTATCCTTGGACAAAAATAGCCACTTCTTCCTTGTCTCTTTGTATATTAATGCATTCTTAGGCCACGTTAACTTTGCTGTAAAAAAAAACAAACAAAAAAAACATAATGACTTCATGCTTGATGTTGTAAGAATGCCTTTAAAATTTTTGACATGGAGTGAATGTACTTCAATTTTTAATATCAGGTTCAAATCTTTTGAGTCATTGCCATTTTAGTAGTTTAACTACTAACACGCTCAGTGTTACATTTTATTTTTTGCGCCTTTTTGTATCATAGCTCTAATCATTATCTATTATAATGTTCTAGTTTAAATTGTTCAACTTAAGTATATTTTAGTAGTTATTTATTTTAATATTTTATTTTCCCGCTATTCTTCTACTCTGTGCCGCAACACTGGAATTTCCCACATTTTGGAACAAATAAAGCTGAGCTTAGTTTATCTGTCCATGCCACTGTGTGCTGGGTGTCTTGAGAACCATAATTAATTAATTCTTCAGATAACTCTTTGAGTGGAAAGACATCACATGTTTTCTGCTTTATGCACTTACAGCTTAACTTCATAGTACAGTGGTTAATAAAAATAAATCTAATAGTACATGAGAGTGCATGTGACTGTTCTCACATGTTGTCAGACTTGTCCATGTCCCAGGCTCGTCTCCACTGGCCCTTGGCGTTCTTGTGTCGTGCGACTCTCTCTCTGTCAATTTGCTCGCGCTCTTTCTTCCACCGCAGATACTCCTCCTGCTCTTCTTTCGATGTTGGGATGTTGAGGTCTGTGCTGACCTGCATGTTTGAAAATGTACTAAATGTACTTTTCTGATGGATGGTTTTCTTGCTCCATAGAAATGTTATAGCTTTGCCTGGATTGTTCCCCTGTATGGCATTAAATTTAAACTTAATCTAAATCTGTTTTTTTATTCCATCTCCTTGACAACAGGAAGTTTATGCCACCAAACAACATGTTATATGTTACATGTCAGAGCTGTGGAGAGGCTGATTTTGAATAGATTTTTTAACAATCAAATCTATAAGTGAATGGATGCCAGATGGATGTTTAATCCCCTACCATAGAACATACCAGGCAAACATAATCATGGAAACAACTAGGCTGTAGACTTAACACCAGTAAATATACATAGTGTTCCTTGAAGATAGCAGTGTAAGATGTTTAGAGTCCACATTCACTTCAGCTTTCACAACAGGCCCTTAGTAAACATGGCAGCGTGCCATATTAAATGAAATGATAAATCTGAATCATGGCTGCGAGCTAATCAAGACAATGACTCCCACAAAGATTAACAACCAGGAACCAATCATTTAGGGAGTGTTGTTTCATTCTGGTCAGCATTACTGCAAAGAGGTCCGTGTAAGCCCACAGAGGCAGCCCCATCTGAGAGCATATTCCAGGAAATGTGTAATGTACAGTAAATTCAATTAAGTCCTAGCCTCCGTTTCCCTCTTAACCTCATATTGATTCCCATGATGAGTGCACAAAGAACTGCTTGCTAATACTAAAAAGAAGCTGTGGTGTGGGCTCTTTAACACATCAAAGGGATGAGACTATGTGCTCTTGTTACAAAACGTTTGAGCGAATCAGGACCACGTACACATCTGTGCACTCAGGCTGTGTTTGCCAGAGCCTGGATTTAAGTGACAGGACATTGCTCTCAGACTGAATGACGGCTCATGTCTCACAGGCATGCTCAGACAGAAACAGTGCCAGGGAGAAACTGTAGGTGATTTTTCCTCTCAGGTGCAAACCAATCAGAGCTAAGTAAACATGTTGCTTTGCTGCCTTTAGTTAATGGTGAAATGGGCATCTGTGCTCGGCTTGTGTTTTCCATCTCCACTGTGGATGCTCCGGTGAGGACAAAGAAAGTCACCAGGGACACTGACTCTAGCATGTTCCTACAGGCTGTCTCCTGCTGTCTGCTAATAAGCACTATTTAATTTGCCACCTTTATTAAGCCTCACCTGGGAAGTGGCTAAAGCAATAACTTTAAGAGGCTTACATAATATGCTGTACAATTAGTTGCCTCTAAATACAAATTCTAAAGAAATGCTCCTGTTTTTTTTTATTCAAGATTATAATGTAAGATCATTTAATTTCCTTAATGCTCAGCTAGTCTTGCTTCGTAACACAAATAGTCTGTCATACCTCTTCAAATGAAATCCTTCCTTCTCAAATGCAATCCTGAGTCAGACAGGCGAATCAGGTCCGAGGACATGAACAGCATCACTTGTGACATGAGGCTTATTTGGCAGCCCTTTGAACCGTGCTGTCCCTGCCCCTCGGGTCTGTTTATGGCAGGCATCATCTGTGCCACAGCTCGGAGCTAAAACCACATTAGCACACAAACCAACAGGGAGGCAGATGGGCACAGGCACTCCAGCAGCCTCTGCGTAGCAACGTGCCCAACTACATGCAGCTAACATCAGTCCCACTCCCAACAAAATAAAAAAAATTCTGGATACATTTAGGTTTTCATGTAGGTTCATATAGGCTATATACTGTTGTCATTATAATGTATGAATAATATAAATCCATATGGACATTTGTAAACGACTTGTCCAGTAAGATTTGTTGCTAGTAAACAATGTCTGGGACTTGTAGCCATTTGGCAAGCAGGGGTTGTATCACACTGTGAGGACTAAAATCTGTATACTAATTTGATTGTGACTCCCTTATGGAGACAAAAATCAGGTCCTCGTGATGTAGTGGGTCCACTCACTACTTGTCTTCGTGGAGATGATATTGCTTTGCCAGAAATGCGCCACAATACAGTATTAGACTTGTCTGTTTCATTCAGAACAAGCATGTGACGCCACCAAGCCAAGTAACTGGCCAGATCTATGGAGAGGTGACCATGTTCATAGTAAGAATGCATGTATTGCAAGGTATTTTTGAGCAGTAAAAAAAAAAATTATTAAATGAATGCCAGAAGATACTCTACTGGATACTGGTATACTATGGAATAGTCCAGACAAAGCAATAACATCATCAGAGACAAGCAGAACCTCTCCCCAGAAAGTTACACAATGCACCTTTAAGGTTAGGCCTATAGTGACTATGGTTAAGGTTAGGATCAGTCTCCAGGAAATGAATGCATGTCAACGATATAAAAATGTAAATCCAACACAGATGTTGGTGTTTCACATGTAGTGGTACCTGAAAATCTTCTGAAAGCCATTGTTGCTCCTCGTTGTGCTCTTCACCTGCTTTGACCTCGTCCTGGGAACACAAACATGAGGGTAAATAATGAGATCGTAAGGGTGACACAGCAGGGCAACCAATTAAACATGGCGGTTTTGTCGCTGTACACTCATGGTATTATGTTAGATTGATCCACTTAATGCAAGTAAAAGACCAGTCAACACTGCCCTCTAGTGGACTTAAAGACACTATTGTAGGCGATTTTAACTGATAATAATGTACTTATATTTAATAGGCCATTGACAAAAGCAGTCAATAACCACTTACAACAAATGGATGACAATATTTGATTTAAATGGGTGGCTGTTTGATGTGATATTATATTTCATTATTTTAAACAAGATATATTTTGTAATCATTACATGTAGCTACATAAACATTTACCCAAGGAACCATTTTACAACAATAAAGAAAGACATTACTGATACGGGGAAATACGTACCAAGAAATAATGGTTAGTACTGTATTGTTTGTTTGTGATGTAACTATGTAAAATGAATCATTTAGGTGAATGCAGAATATGAACCTTGTGTAATAAAAACAAGATATACGCCTTCAAATACAGCAGAGGGAATATTGTGAGTGAGTGGTCTGAAGCCACCCACACAGACCATAATGACACCCACATCTCCCCTACTCTCAGCCAAATGCAGTCTGGCACTTTCACAAACAAAAGAATCGCTGGCTACATTTTTCCTTGTCCTTTTAAATTCTGCCGCTCTTCTTGTCTCTCCTCTCACTCCCTGACCCTTATCACAGCACGTTGCCAGATAGGCCTCTCTCTAGCCGCATAATGAGCCTTTTCAGAGTGAGAAAGCAGATGAATGTTAATTAGATCAAATCAGACCCTTTCACGATGGTGGGAGAGTGGTCTATCTGCAGAGGGGAGCAGGCCACATAATGGGCAATAAATATGGAGGCTCCAGTCAGGCAAAATTTGAGCATGACTATTCACCCCTTTAGTCACTTTATCTCTGACTCCTGCCCATTCCATTTGACTGGGATGGGTGTGAAGTGATGATGTGGTTTTTAAGTTTTACATCTGCTCAGGCCACTACCAAATATCAATGCCCTTCTCTCACTTAGTTATTTAATTTTATCAGTAGGCCAGCTAAGACACACACACACACAAACACACACAAGCATACTATAGTACACACGTATCTTTTTGAAATTCATCAATAGCTATGCCATCATGAATATAGTTCACTGTTTAAATAGGCTTTCTCTCAAATAAGGTGGGAAAAATTGACAAAAAATAATATTTCAATATTTTTTAGATTCTCTTGATTGCAAAATTCTGACATAATTTTAACAATACATCCGGAATGTGCTAAAATGTGTGGTCTAGCTCAAAATGTGAATGGACCACTCATTTAACCACAAATGTGCACTTTATATTTGTGTTGGACATTTCAATTTTATTTTTAGTCATTTCTTTATGCTGTATGGAATTTATAATAATTTTAATTATAGACTATATACTTCATATTCTAATTTAGCATTTCTTCAGAGTAACAATTTCAATATTAACCCATTTTTGATATAGCTTACTTCTTAGGAAATAATCTCAACCTAATGATTTGTTGTATAAATAAATATTGTAAACATATAATAAACATACCATAATTTCTTTTATTGGAAAATATAAACACTGAATATTTTCTTGTATCTTGTATCTGTTGCATTGATACCAGACAATGATACATGAGGCCATATGCAACCACAACGAATATAAAAATGACAAATGCTAGTCCAGGTCACATTTAGAACACATTAAGATTAGATGGTGACATAATATCGACATATGCATTTACAATGAAGCATTACTGAGCCTACTGCTTCCAGGCCGGTCCTGTGACTAGTTTGTTTACAGCAGCAGGGATCAGCTGTCTGGGCGGTGCGTGCGTGCTTATGTTTGTGTGCATGTGAGTGTGTTCCTGTGTGTGAATGTGTTCCTCTGTGTGTATGCGTGTGTGTGCGTCCCTGTGTGTGTGCTTGTCCCACACTTCAGACCATGATAGAGCAGCTGTTCCTGGACTTCTATGTTCTCAGGCGGGCCCAGGGTCAGTGACTGCATGGCATTTCACAGCCCAGCCTCTGCACATGTGTCTCTGCTCATTTGTGTTAAGTGCCACTCCTAGAATACTTAGTACAGATGACTATGCTGCTGTGTTGTGCTATGCTGCTTAAGTACTATTGGCCTGTCTGAATATGGCATTTATTAACTTGTGATTGTAGTTGTGTATTGTATATGTCATATAGAGCCTAGAGGTGTAATACGTTTATATGACATGAATATTATTATTGTTCCCTCTGTTTTTAGCTGTTTTAGCTGTTGTTGTTGTAAGCAAATTAGCTTGTGATTTGATATATTAAACAAAAACACCCAAAACATGCTACATAGGTCTCCAGGGAAAATAGCTAATAACTAATTGTAAGTCAATTAAATACAATCAATCAATTCAAATACTGTCTAATACATTACTAAATACTAATAAAATACAATACTAAACACAATCAATCAATTAAATACTGTCCCACTTTAACTGTAGCTTTTAACTGTATGTTTTTATCCTACTTATTTTGTTTATGTTGTTGTAAGGCGACCTTGTATATAAAATGTATTATTATGACTATTATTATTATGGCTGTACACAATATTATTGTGAGACTCTTGACAGTACAATAGCACAATAATTCTGCTATTGTTACGTCTTTATATGTCAGCAAAGCAAGGATTTTACTAAACTTGTCACTGAAATTATTTTTTACAACGGTGCTTTTCTAAAAATGTTCAAATTAAACAAACTACGCTAAAACCATCACCTCATCAAAAGCTAACTGCACAAAGAAAACCTTTATCACTTACTACTATTCATGGGTTTCAGCTTCTTGTCATATGCAACATTGTGAGGCTTTTATTCAAAATATATAATAATATAGTGATTATTCAAAATATATAATCATTTCTTTTAAACTGTTCATCTCTATGGCACGGTCCGGTTTTTCATCCTTCTGTAAACCATGGATATAATAATAGTTCTTTTTGTATGCATTCTCCATCAATCTCCCCTCTCTGGAGCCACAGCAGTCCCCAGACTTTCCTTCTGCCTTTGTGCTTCCTGACTGCATGGGTGTGGGGTGTGTCTGATATCTATGTAAATAATCGGAGCAGTGAGGGAGCAGTCGGAGTGGGGCTTGTTAGTGCTTTGGACCTTGTGAACAGAGAATAGAGAGACACACAGAGAGGGGGAGAGAGAGTTCCTAACCTGAGCCGCTGTGTCCCTCTTAGTCACGTGGGCTGGTTTTGCCCTTGTTGACTCCACATGCTTTAACTGTCCATCCTCTGTCGTATTGTCTGAAGGCTCTGGGCTCTTCTCTATCACCACTCTCTTACCCTGAAAGGAAAGAGGCAAAGAATTCACTGAGGGAAAAAGGGGAGGTTACTCAAGCCTCATTGTAAAATAGTAGCCTTTAGCACTAACATGTTCTCTTCTAAAATTAGTTCATTGTATTTTCAATTCAAAATATTTAAATTAAATAACATACAATTCTTCATGTAGGACAATAGTGTATTTTTCTCTGCTTTTTAGTTGGATTGTGCAATTAATAAAATCTTAATCAAGATTAAGATTCAGTGATTTCTAACAATCACTGATTAGCTTGTGTCTTTTTTAGGACAATGATTTAAAGTCGGTGTTGTTTATTTTCAAAAGATTAATTGAGAGTATCGAAAGACATTTTTATTGAATTTTTTTAATTGTGATACATTTTTTGGCATATACCCACCCTGCTTTTTAGCATGCTTCCTATGCTAACAATACACTTTTCTTATTTTAACAGTCAACAGTTGGAGATACAGTAAAAGTAGCTTATGTTGAATGACACTTTTAGTTCAGTTGGAGATATGATATGCTCCTCTTTATCATTTGTGGTCCAGATCTTTAGTCTAAATATTGCGAATTAATTAAGTTGGCAAACTACCTTTTTTACTGGCATTGTCACCATCAGTTGCTTCCTTTGCCCTCGGCCCACACTTTGAGATGGCCCCTCCACTGCCCTCTCCTGCTCCGGCCCAGAATTGATCGGCTTTGTTGTCACAACGCGGCCGTCCTATTCCAAAAAAGGAAATGTAAACATTTGTCAGCTAAATATTTTGTATTTACTGCTGTAGAGTGAATCTGTTGTCACTCACGCTGGTGGACTTGCTGATGGTGATTGATAGGTCATCCGCTTTGCCTTTGCGAGACTGCAGCGCCATGCCCTCCTCCTCTGCCTTTTTCCTGTCCTCTTCCACCTCCTAAATGCAACTCAGAGAAAACTGTTTATTCACCAGGAAGCTCTAAGATGCAATGTGACTGCCCAAACCAGTGGAGTTGTGATATGTCTTACCTGGTACCTTTTCATCAATGCTGCGTTCTTTCTACGTAGAGCCTCTATTTTCTTGTCCAGCTCCAAATCCTTATCATGATCTCTTTTGGGCAGCATGTCACCTGAGGTCTAGGAAAAGACACAAGGAAAATTAACATGCAGGTAATGTACTATTTATATTTACAGAAATTAATCCTCACTGTGCCATAAAGCATCTCGTGGTCACTCAGGGACAAGTTGTTCACTAACAATGTATGTTATTACTTTATAGAAAAGTTAAATATATTAGACAAATATATTCTGTGTTAAAGGTGCACTACTCAACTTTTCTTGTCTGCTTGTCTCCATGAAGATTGATTAGCCTGGAATGTTCCGTGGTATGACATTAAACATATCCATCTAGCATTTATTCATTATGGGTCTTTCTATAACTCAAATAGGGGCAACTCTCCACAGATCTGAGTTGTAATGTAGCGTAGTGCTCTAACTCACTTGTCTCCCTCGTGGTAGGTTTAATCTATACTGTGGAACATTTTAGACAAAGCAATAACAAATAACATTTCCATGGAGACAAGCAGGTGGCTGACTCTCCACTAGAAGTGTTACATAGTGCCCCTTGAATGGTTCAACATACACATATGGTCACATACATTATAACGCAGTCAATAAGATTTTAGAACTTGCTTGTATTTAGTGGCACTATTGATCTGGGAAAAAAAAAACTGTTTGTTTATAGATCTCTGGCAAATTATAACAGATAGAATAGAGCATTTTGGATGCGTCTCTTCACAGCGCCCTCCTCTTGTCTGTGGCAGTGACAATAACCTGTGCTACAGTTCACTTAGTCTGTCCACAGATGGGACCGTCATCTCTGGGCTCAGTTACACAGACGGTATGCGTATGTGGAGCATCCCAAACATCTTGATGCAGTCAGCAAGAGCACGCTTCCTCACACAACAGCTTGAACCAGAACTTAGCATATGCTCTCACAAGAAAGACTGCACCAGTCTGTTGGGCAGTTACCTGAACAAAATCCTTTATCAGAGGGACATATGGAGTACTCAAAGTTGTCTTTTAGTAGTATTAGGGAGAATGTACTGCGGGACTAATTTTAGTGGTGGTAAATGCTGGAATCTTACATAATATGTCATAAAATCAATACATTTTAGTTATATAATGCTGGTGCTTATAAGCTTGGTGAATGTTTCAAAGCGCTTTAGAGTAAGCCATTCATTGACTCCCCACACTTTCTAGTGGTACTACTAAGATAACTTGTGGCTGCCATTCTGAGCAAATGGCCTCTTCAACCATCACCCACCATTCACACATCACATTAACACAGGTAAGGTGGGTTACGTGTCTTGCCCAAGAACACAACAACACTGTGCACTGGTCAAAACTGGGATCAAGTTATCAATCTTCCAGTTGTAAGGCACAGCTCTACCACCTGAGCCACTGTTTGCCAATGATTTGCCATGGAGAAGGCCTTGGTATTTCCTAAAGTGGCCAGAGAATGTATTTCTGACTTTGGTCTTTTGCCCCTTAATGCTCTGTGATTTGCAGAGTGATTTGGATTGGATATTAGGCGTAGATGCCACAAGATTCTCAGTTTATCCAGACTTGGCATCGGTACAAAGATTGCCCCCTGTGCTTTGCTAAGTATAGTTGGGATTGAGAAATGTCTGCACTGTAGTTTCATCATGAGAGAACCAATCACATTCCTCCAAGGAGAAGTATTTGTAATCATGGGTGCTGATTAAACTAGCTGTAAGCCTTTCAAATACTTACTGTATGTATATTTGTGCTATTTCAGTACTTAATAATTCAGCATTTTAACATGTTGAAGAGTTCTCATTCATTGCCGCTTAATAGAGAAAACACGTCTTTTCTCTTGCTGTTATAGTGAACTGAGAGTAAGCTTGTGCAAATGAAGGTCTGAAAATGGTTCCATTCATAAGATTGCATGAATTATTGTGAAAATGTTGGTTTTCTTGGACTTAAGCTTTATTAGATTCTAGTGTGCCAAAGTATGTATGAGTCAGGCAACCTCAACTGTTGCCCCAGTGACGATGAGAGAATGGTGTCCCCTGTATGTGATATCACAAGCACAAAATGATGATGAGTCAGACCTGGAGAGTGCACAAGCCCATCACCTCCAAACTGCAGACAAGCATGCTGCCTGCAGACACTGGTTGCAGGGGTCTTCACTAAGTTGTATCCAAGTTATAAATCCTGTTGTGTCTAAACCACAAGAAATCCTTAAAAGACAGTAGAAAAGTTGCATTGCACTTGTACAACAGACTGGAAAGTGGTTACCGCATAGCTTCTAGTTGTCAGGGTATCCAAACACAACAGACTATGAGGCATACCACCAAGAATAGGAGCAAGCGAGGGACATGATTCTAGTCCCGATTTTTAAGACTGCGGACATCAAATGAACAATATCGTGCCATTAAATAAACCACTAGTGTGTTTCATTTCAGTAGCGACACTGATATTACCCAGAATTGCTGTGGTGTGCCAGAGGACAGCCACAAAGCTCAGCAGCCCGTTAGAAGAGGCAAAGAAAGGGGAGGGCCTGCAGTGAGAAAGCTTCCCTTATACCCAGAGCTCCAGTAGGATAAGGCAGAGGCACGCCGCATGCAACCACGTTAGACCAGGGGAAACCTAATATTACAGCGAGGTAGGGAAAGAAGGCACTCACGGATTTGTCCATGTTAGCGGCCGAGGCTGGGCAGAGTCCCGGAGCGAGGCAGCCGTGGCGGCGGAGAGGACAGCCCGGAGTCGCTGATCATGCCTTGATTACAATGAGCCAAGTTGGGCACGCAGCCAAGATGTCTAACAAATGCACAGAGCTCCCCTGTGAACAGATTTCACAGCACCCACCCGCCTGTCCTCCCGTTCCCCTTCTTTCTTCCTCCGGCTCTCTCCCTCTCTCTCCCTGCCCAGCCCTCCCACCCTTCAGCACATATGCTTGCTCACTTTAGCTCTCCCCTTCTCAAGCACTTGCTCTTTTGCCTCCTTAGTTATCCTGAACTCCAAGACCTCACTTCCACATGCTGTCATACATTTGCTCAACATAAACAGTAGTTGCATCTGTACTAAGACATCATCCAGAGCAAATCTTACATAGTTTACAATGTCTGGCCAAAGAATATGCAATTTTGTGTGTCGTAATAATTCTCCTGTCTATCTTTGACTGAGAGACGATGATAATGAAGCTTACAAGCAGTGAGGCAGCCAAATGTCACAAATAGCAGTGATGTCAGTTCCTGGAGACTCAAGTGTTACAGCTCTGCAGTATTATGGAAACAAATACATCTTTGAAAGCTGCCAGTGTAGCTTCAGCATTTTTAGCATACTCCAGTCTACATAGCACACATTCTGCAGAAATAATCCTGTTTATCCTGTTTTTAACTTGGCTCTTGTGAATAATTTAAACTTAAACTTGAAAAAAAAAATACAAGCAAACAAAAAACATATATTATAAGAGGCAATAGCTTTATCCTATATTTCTATATTTGTAATACAGGCTACAAGTATAAAAGCTGTATAAGTTTTCAGGTAGATAGTCCACCACCTGTCTGTTTCCATGGAGATGGTATTGCTTTGCCTAGAATGTTTCACACTGTAGCATTAAACTTATCTAACTCCATGGAGACAAGTAGGTGATACCACCGGGCCAAGTTACATGTCAGATCTGAAGCGACCCTGCAATAAAACTGGATTTTCCAAGGTATTTTAGGAACAACTGTAATTGAATCTATCGACACAATACAGACACAATTAGAGACATACTGGGTGGAACATTCCAGGTGAGGAAATAACTATGGAAACAAGCATACAAAGGATGCACTACCAGAAATGTTACAGAGAGTATCTTTAATAATATCTTTAATAATGGCTGGTTATTTGGTTTATGATTTAAGTCCTCCTGACCTAACCAAGGGCGATGGGTTTTTCATTTTTACTTTCTCTTATAGCATTAAAATAAATTATCAAAATGTATAATGGGTTACTTCTTTTTTTTGTCTCCTCCTGCAAAACAGTTGTAAGTGGTAATTCTATATACTTTTTTTTTTTTTACACCTATTTGCCACTGGCACAAGTACACAGCTATAGCCCATGTTTGTTGACCTTATTAATAGAAAACATGACCGTGTTTAGTCTGTCCGCTGCTTTATTTATTTCACTTTATTGCAAATGGCTGATAGAGGCCTGATGTGTTCAGTACTCATTTGTCTGAGTTTACAAGGGAAAATTGTGTACAAGATAATCGTATTCCGTATTTCTGCGGGATCAGCGGACTTTGACAGCGATGTTATTATATGACCAATAGGTGGCGCCAAAATCATGTTACCATCATAGCCTGTATAAAAGAATATAGACACGGTCTATGGTTACAATGTGGGGTGAACGTGGAGATGAGAAGTCCTTTTGTGTACCGACCTGTTCCCTCCACTAGAGGCCTCTGTTGTGTATGATGTCGCTCTGATGCGCCTTTTCTTCAAAACAGATAACCCATTGCCAAAAGAAAACTGAAGGAATATGTACACCTGTGGGGAGCATTTTCTTTTAAATAATTTCACTTCATTGTTATGCTGCTTTATGCATTGACATGTGTCATTATGCTCCAATTGTTCAAATGGGTTTTGTCCTGAAGGGAATACATGTTTGATAAGGTTTTTGTATTGCCTTTTGATAGACACACATTGGGCTTTTCAATAGGGTTGTGATTTTCTGGCTATACAGTCAGTGGTTTTGTCTCATCTTGTGGGTGTTGTGTCCTGTCCATCCCTACTGTTCATTATTGTCTCATAAAAACATGTGGCCTGCTGTGCCTAGACATTCATCGTGATTTACAATTAACAGGAAAAGGTGGTAAGTTTTTGGGAAATGTGCAGGTGATTTAAGGTGTGAGGCTGTGTAGACCTTAAATGTACTCCTCCTGCATCAGGAGATGTTTCAGATCCTGTTTTGACAGTTGGGTGTGAGCGGACTCCTCCTATAATTACACAGAAATGTTTACTAGTGTTATTGTTTGAACTGAGCATGACAAAAAAAAACAAGTTTTTAATGTCTCTTACCAGTCTGTCTTGTCCATCTCAGTGATGCCAAAATCTACTATGAAACTGTTGACTAGTTTGTGTTCCCAAAACATGATCAAGAATGTGAATAAATTCCAGGAAATAGTAGATTAAATGGAAGTTGTATTTTATGTAATTTATATTAGAACTGCAAGGTTACTTTTTAAACGTGTCAATTTATTGAGGAGATGTTGACTTCTTTCCATCCAGCATCTGGTCTCCTGTTTTATTATGCAAAATATAAATTCACAGTTGTTGTTTGTATTTAAGCTTATCATTTAAGCTTATTTAAAGATTTTTGGAAATGTGTAAAATGTACATTGCGAAAAAGTACATTTCAAATCTGACCATAATTGCAATAGAAAAATTGCATTTAGGCATTTTCAGAAGCATGCATCCCCATTTAAATCTACAAATTAAAACTTTATTTTATTTTTATTTGCAAAATGGATGCTGCCAAAACCTGTTAAACCTGTTTGTCCATTTGCACGCACATAAACCGGTGATTCATTTTATTTATTTATTCACCACATTATAGTAACTAGGACAACTGTTAAGTTATGTGCGTATGTGACTAATATGATATCAATGTTTGTATAATTACATGTTTTGATCAAATCTACTCAATACAACAAGATAATCAACACTTAATACAATAGAATAATGAGGTTTATTGCACTGAAGTTAGCATTTTTAACAAATATCTTAATATTTATTTGAGCAGTTTGATCTTATTTGATTATCAGAAGACTTGCAAAAGACACTTGTAACACCTGTCATACAACATCAATTTGCCTGGAGCATTCCTTTCTTCTCTTCCTATAAATACAGATCCAACACGCACCTGAGCACACATTGCCCATTTCCGCATCAGGTAAGAACTCCCCTTCTTAAGCTGTGCTCTTAGTTGAACTTTCTAACAATTTAATGCTACTTTTTTTTCTACAGAACAATCTCACCACATCCTCAGACACCATGTGTGACACAGAAAAAGAGAAGAAGGAGAAGAAGGAGAAGAAGGAGAAGAAGGAGAAGGGAGAGGTAAAAATTGCATTATGTTTGTGTTAAATGTAGTATGATTTCTAAAATCCCATTGTTGTAAAAGGAACAAGGAGAGGGATCCGACTCTGGATCAGATTCTGGATCATGCGAGGTTAGATTTTTGTAAGATTTGTCGATGCACTACACTTTTGCAATATTTGGTGGTAATGTTATCTTTTGTTTTTTAGGAGGGATCTGGAGGAGAAGGAGGAAAGAAAGGAAAGGTGTGTATCATATTTGACACTGCCTATTTGAAAATTATAGTTGTCTTTTGTAGTTTAAGAGTTGTGTGTATTGTATGTATTAATTGTGTGGCTTGATTGTGTGTGCAGAAACATGGGAAAAAGGGAGGACATGGTCATGGTCATGGTCATGGTCATGGACATGGACACGAATAAAACGGTGCTCCATATCTGCCCCTCTGATACTGTAGTAATTACTGATGTCAATAAATGATTTTAGAAATTATAACTTCTGTTGGGTCTTTATTATTAAATTGTCTAGAAATAGGTAATGTGTATTTTGAATAAAATGCAAATATTTAAATGTGCAAAATATGCTTTGACAAACATGTGTGAACTGTATAGCATATATCGAAGCATAAGCTAAGCAGAAATTGGAGTTTGCTTTTTTGAGTGATAATCAAAATCTATAACCTCCTTAGTGACACATAAACACACAAAATACTGCTCAATGTTCAGATGAAACATACATGCTAATGAAAAAGGTATTCCACCTCTCTAAAGAATTATTTTGTACATTTGAGTCTTTTTAACCTGTCTTTGAATCCTAATGTGAATAAAATAAGTTCATCTAGGGTTTGTGTGATAGAGTTCAACCTTTAATCCTACTTTAAGTCTAATTAAAACAATCTTATTCCTAAGCCTTGTATCATATTACATCATATTAAGCCTACTTATTACTCATATGATATAAATATTATTATAGTAATTATAGTATGAACACATAAAAGCTAAGTAGAGCTCCATTCTAAAAGCACATACATCCATATGAACTTAAGAACCAAATGAATCGTTTTGTTTTTTGTTTTTTTTATTCATGTTGATGAACTGTGTGATAAAACAATATAATTTGCAAACTGTTACCACTTGTTTGGAGATGCAGAATACAAAGACATCCCAACATAATTTTAACCCATGTTCTGAGTAAAAAAAAGGTGGGGCATTTTAAGAATGGCACCAACTGTTCAAAGAAATATGTGATCGACTGGTGGGACTTGGCATGCTGAGATCTATCTTGTGAGACAGGTTAGGCTTGTTGAGTTCTACACTGTCAATTAGGCTACAGTTTTTATTATTGCATGATTCAAAATGTATTATGCATTATTTTATTTTATTCTTGAGGATTATATTCTGTTTACCATGTTTGACAGCTTTAGATTAATCCGTTTTAATCAAATATAGACCATGACTAACATTGGAAATAAGAGTTTATTCTCAAAGTTTTGCCTGGTGAAATAAAAATATTAAATATTAGAAAATATACGACATTCATCATGTTCACATATTTGGCAAATGAGGCAGACAGGAAAATGAAAAGAGGCCAAGACATGAAGCTAGTAGCCTAAAGGTATAAGCAACCAAGGAGCACTCATAGAGGAATTGACATTTATCATGCAAAGTTTTCATAGCATCCCAAGTTATTTTAAATGTATAGAGCTAGAAGCCTTCACTGCTGTCAGGTCAGTGAAAGACACGTGGTATGCACACATATACAAACACATAAAAATTAATTCATTGCTTAAGTACAGATGTTGAATCAGTTACAGCAGAACTACGCCCAGTTTGTGTCTATATTGGTCTTTTGAGGTGAATTGTAAAGTAGCGCTGCTGCACTAACCACACCTATAACAGACCTGTTTCGTAACTATTGAATCGGAAGATTATCAAACATAAGGGCTGGCCTAATGGACTTAAACACACCCTTCCCCCTTTTGTCTGCTTCAGTGCCCTATAAATACAATGTCAAGACTCATCATAATCAGCAGTCACATCTCTCATTGAACTTCAGGTAATTTCAGAATATCATGGATTTTACAATATTCCAATTTAATTTTTTTGGGTTAATTTTGTAAAATTTTTTCACAGGAAAAGCATTTTACTCAAGATGAGTGGACGTAAGTTTTTTCTCTTCTTTGTTGTGCATCATTATATTGTGTGGAATGTCATTTAAATTGCAAGGCCTGAATATGCATCTTACATATTTTTTTTGTTTGTCTTCCTACAGACGGACACGGCCATGTGAGTGTCTTTCTTTGGTTTGTCTTTGTTTATTTTCCAATTACAACAAACACCATTAAATTGTTTGCTCATGTATGTTCTTTTTCATCATAGGGTGATAAGGGACGCAGTGAAGAGCATGGAGAACATGGATGTCAAGTAAGATTCCATTTGTTTTAGTTATGCTGTACTCATGCATTGTACTGATGTTATACCAATGCTTTTGTTTTTTTTATTTTTTAGGGGGGGGATAAAGGAAAAGGAGGAGAGGTAAAATCATTTGACATGCTCTTAAGAGGCATCTTGATGCCTTATTTCATAATTTAGAATTGTCTGAATGCTCATTTCAATGTGGTGGTTGTGTGAAGGGATGCCGTGGAAAGTCCGAAGAGATGAAGGGCCAGGGACAAGGCAAAGGCCAAGGAGAGGAGAAAAAAAAGGGGCCCAAAGACTGACACATCTCGTCCATCCAATGTTGAGCACAAGAATGTTGACTGTCAAAATTAAATAAATAAAATGTCATGACATATACTACTTGTTACTGTTTTTGTGTTGAATTATGAAATTCCTGATGAAATTCAATTAAGCATACTGTAGTTTAGTCACATCACACCAGAACTGAGTCCATACTGCTTGCTGATTTAAAAAAAAAAAAAAAAGTGCTTCATCTTAGATTTGAAGTCCATTATGCTACAGTTTATGCAACCAAATTATTGAAAAGGTAGTATATATTACTGTTTTTAAGTCCTAAAGATTATATCCTGATTGTTTCTGAAAAAAGCCAACACTACTTTGTTTTATTGTTTATGAATTTATTAACACCTAATGAAATGCATATAAAAATCAGTAGTTTAGTCACATCACAACCAGAACTTTGAATGAATACTGGTTGCAGTAAAAAAAAAATAGAATGATTTTCTGATAAAAATTAATAGTTCTAAAAAAGCGAAGCTTTAACTGCATATTAATGAAGTTTGCTGTAATTATTATAAACACATGACTTTCCCCATTACGGTACAAATAAAGGTGATCTTGTATACCTTATAGGGATGTTAGAGATGTATCTTATGGACACAACAAGAAACATAACTGACTGACAATAAAAATCTATTAAAACAATGATATTTTCAAAAGTTCTCTAATGGCAGCACGCATATTAGTAACCCGATCATTGATTTTGTAAAACTATTAAGCATGCATTGTGGAAAAAAGGTTTCTTCTTTACACATAAGCCAGTCGCCTATATCATCTACTTAAGCCTAACATGATATGTCTTTATACAGTTTAACAGTGTTTCAGAAAAGACCATTGACTTGTTCAGTTTCAGGGTCCAGGTCAATATCATAAAAGCAAGGTCTTGTGGGAAGGCCAGGGATGGTGGGCATCTAAGAGACAAAGGAGAAAGAATCACATGTATCATAACTGAAAAACACAATGTCAAGATTACTGTACTGTTGCATACTTATATTTGTTATTTCATACTGCCTTAAAATTCCAGAATAAATGGGTTTGAGGGGGCTTTGTTTTCACAAATACCCATTATATGTACAATTCTATAGTAATTTTTCCAAAAGATTGATGTCTCAGAAAGTGTTTGATTAAAATTATGTTGGTACATAAAATATCTGGCTGGGTTTTTCCATTATAGGCGTTGGCAATAACAGACAATGACTCTTACAGTGCCAACCAGTGGGTAAAGAAAGCCAGCGCCCACACTGGCTCGGATGTCCCTGATTGGCAGAATAAAGCCTGTGGGCACACCCTTCTTGTCTGCCTCGTGAGAGAGAGAGAGGTGGGTCTTCGCCATACAAATTGGAAGATTGCCAAAACCCTGCAGGCAACAATAACACACCCATAAATACATGCAGGCATTTTTAAACAGGCCAGATGAGGACATTTTATGAAGAGAGCAAACACTGACCTGTTTTGTGTAGAGCTCCACCTTGTGTTGAGCCTCAGGAAGAAGCTCAATATCATCTGCACCATAAATCTTTTGGGCAATTACTCGAATCTTGTCTGCAATGGATAACTATAAAAAAGCATCCCTTGAGTATTGCTTGCAAAGTACGTAAAAAGACGAAAAATAAACTGAATAGAAAAAATACAGAGCGGAACTTTTTTTCACCTCCAAATTGTAAAGGAACTTCAAGTTACTGGGGGCATCAGAAGCCCTCTGAACAGCCTTTCCAAGGTCCAACGCTCCAGCGCCACCTTCTGCCCAGTGCTTGCAGCACACAGCATCAAAGGCTCCAGCTGACTTAGCCATCTTGCAAACCAAATCTAGTTCAGCATCAGTATCGGTCCTGTAGTAAAAGAACACACCGCGTCTTAATGATGGGTCTATAGATCTATAAATTTGGGGATTTTGTCAACTCAGTCTCGTACTTGAATGCATTAACAGCCACCACCACAGGCACACCAAAATGCATAGCATTTTCAATCTGTTTCCTCAGGTTACTGCAGCCATTCTCCAGAAGCCCCAGGTTCTAAATCAGAAACATAGTAATTGAAGTCAAATTTTTCATTAAGAGTCTATCTTACAGGCTAATTAATTACCTCTTCCACATATTCCTTGGGCAAATTCATCCCAGCAGTCACCTGAGAAAAATAAAATCAACATAATTTCACTAGAAAAGGAAAATACCATGATTCACAACACATAGCTGTCATACAAACCAAAGCACAAATTAGTTACCAGTGCACCAATTTTCTAACCAATGCAGCATTATGCTTTCATGACTTAAACTTACAGTGGGACCTCCTCCGTGCATCTTCAGAGCTCGGACAGTAGCAACAAGCACCACAACATGAGGCCTCAAGCCGGAGTATCGACATTTGATGTTAAAGAACTTCTCCATACCAATATCGGCGCCAAAGCCAGCTTCTGTAACTGTATGAAACAATGAGTGTATCTTTTATTTTTGTTTGTCAGCACTGTCCCTTTAAGCTGGAGTTTAATACACGTACCTACAAATCCTTCAGGCCCTACAAGCTTCAAAGCTATTTTATCAGCCAGGATGGAGGAGTTGCCATGAGCAATATTGGCGAAGGGGCCAGCATGAACAAACACCGGTGTCCCCTGTAGTTTTATACGGATATGTTACAAAAGTCCAAACATAACCAAAAGGCAGATACACAATACACAACACCCTATATACTTCTCACCTCTAGAGTCTGCATGAGGTTAGGCTTTATAGCATCTTTCATGAGGACTGTTAAGGCACCACTTACTCCCTGTAAAGAAGAGAAAAGCATACTTGATTCCCCAGACAGCTCACATACTGTGATAAGCTTCAGGAATGAACAGTACCAGGTCTTCTGTTGTTATGGGGTCTCCCTTTTTGCTGGTGGCAACAACCATTTTGGACAGACGTGTACGCATATCCTCCAAGCTGCTGGTCAAGGCAAGTATTGCCATAATTTCACTGGCTACTGTGATGTCAAACTGTGCCTACAAATACGATTAATCAATATTATTATACAAGTAATTTGTAGTTTATAGTTTTACTCCCTCAAATAAAAGAATACCTCTCGTGTAAATCCCTTTTCTGTTGGAGATTGTCCAATGGTAATCTTCCTCAAGAAGCGATCATTTGTGTCCATAACTGTAATGACAGACAGCCGTTTATATTTATCACATGAAGGGTCAGTTTTTCTAATAGCTTCTAGAAAAGTCTGTAAACAAATACATTCCAAATTCCAGAATGAAGACAAAATTGAAGCAAGACTCATGTAAGCCATATCAAAGCTAGTAGAAAAAGTACAGTTAGATATCATTTACAAATGCTTTGTATTTTATGGATAATATTTGAGGTTAGAAAATTGTATTTTTTATGGCGAAGCAAACAAACTGACAAAAAATGATGCCTCCAGTTACATCTGTTATTCTGATGACATAACACTGGTTATCAAATACAGCATGAATTTCAAATGAGGGTACCTCTCTGCCAGGTGACAGTGCCAGGGTCAATATCCAAGCGAGCAAAACGAGTGATCTCTTCTTCGGTAAGACTTGTGGGGTCTGTCTTTTCAATGCCAAGTTTCTGATACATAATTTTATTTGTTACAGTGATGTCTTTTGCACTTAATGAATTATTACCTACTTTGTTTACTCACCTTTAGTCTTTTGATCTGTATATCTGAAAACACCCTTTTTCCTCCACTAAGGGGAACTAAACGGTTGTAGAGAGCCTGAAGCATAAAAGTTCTGATGAAGTTAATGTACTACTGATACTGAAGCTAAGAGAATAAATGAAAACTCACTTTGTCTGACTGGGTAGCCTCATGAAACATGCGAGCATCAATGGCTGCAGCCACCAGATTATTGGCCGCTGTGATGGCATGAATGTCACCAGTGAGGTGGAGGTTGAACTAAAGTAAATAAATACTTTCGTCAAACAATGTTTTATTGTCCACCTGACAACAATCTGTATAATACCTCTTCCATTGGAATTACTTGAGAATATCCCCCACCTGCAGCACCACCTAGTGAGAAAATAATGTTATTACAACATTTTCAGTAGTTCTGATGATCGAGATCCATATCCAGAACTAACCTTTAATCCCAAAGGTAGGTCCTTGAGATGGCTGTCTAACACATGCAAATACATTGAGTTTCATGTGAGCTCCCATCGCCTGAACCAGGCCAATAGTAGTGGTGCTCTTCCCTTCTCCAAGAGGAGTAGGTGTGATGCTTCAGACAGATACAAACACAATGCCACAACAATATATATAATATATATAACAATAGTAAAGGTACAGTATTCAGACAGTACCCAGTGACAACAACATATTTGCCATCTGCCTGTTCCTGTAGCCGCTTCATGATGGACAGCTGAACTTTGGCTTTGGTCTTGCCATAGAGTTCCACCTCATCTGAAAGCAGACCCACTTCTTTTGCCAGTTGGTCAATGGGTTTGGGTATACAAGAACGAGAAATCACTATATCACTGTGAAGGGCGCATTAAATATTTAGCCATGCATAAAGTTAGAAGTTTATAAGTAAAAAAAATAAGCATTAAAACATTTGGCACACTTTACCTTGGCACAGGCTTTTCAAGTTTCAATTCATTGTAAATTATATTCCATTTTCCAGGTCGATTGATTTCAATAAATCGTTTTGCACTCTGAACTGTGTTCTGTATATGGACAACAATACAGTAGATTACATTATGTTTGAAATAAGAAATTGTCTGCCATAGTTTTGGAGCAGGACTTCTCTTACCGCCATCAGCATGGCTACAGTCATGGGCCCCACACCACCAGGTACTGGTGTAATGAAATCTGATCGCTCCTTGGCAGAGGCATAGTCAACGTCACCCACCACCCGTTTACCACTTGGCCGGGTTTCATCTGAGAAGCATCATACAAGACGATCAATGAACACTCTGCAAAATTGTCTATAAGATCTTTACAACAGTACAAACCTGGGATAGGATTAATGCCACAGTCAATAACAACTGCTCCTTTTTTGATCCACTCTCCTTTGACCATATGGGGTTGACCAATGCCCACAACCAGGATGTCAGCTTTTCCCACCTATAAAACAAAAGGGAGAAACATTAATTGTACTTCTCGTGAAACTACTGCATGCTTTAATCTGAATAATTTACCTCGAGGTCTAGGTCCACAGTCTTGGAGTGACAGGTAGTGACAGTGGCATGATTCCACAGCAGCAGATCATGCATTGGTGCACCCACAATTTTACTCCGTCCGACTACCACAGCCCTCTTTCCTGCTATAGACACTCCTGTTTTTGGAGAAAAAAAAAAAAAGAGTTTAACAATAAATGTCTAATGATTTCATTTTATGTGTGGCAATTATTTTAATAAAGTATATTAATATTACCAGTTTGTTTGATCAACTCCAAGCAGCCATTTGGGGTGCAGGGAATGAAGCAGTCACGCAGATCCCCGCGAGCAAGCTTTCCAGCGTTTATACTGGTTAGACTGATTTTTAAAGCAAAAATACAACACTTGTAATATTACAGTTTAAAGAATAGTCAAATTGAAAATAAAATTAAAAACCCTAATGTAGGCTCACCCATCTACATCTTTCTCAGGTGCCACTGCATTGGTGACTTTCTCTGTGTCAATCTTATGAATAGAGTCCAGTGGAAGCTGCACAATAAGCCCATGGATAGATGGATTTTCATTCACTTCCTTTATAGCATGGAGAACCTGTAAATATAGAGACTTATTTAAATTTCAGTTTGTAAGATTGTTTGATTTCTTTCTTTTATCAGATAAAAAACACACTCTCTCTCAGTGTGTCCTAGTGAATAGGTATGATTTGAGAAATCATACCTATTCACGCTGTACACACTTAGTTTTATAAATATGTGGAATCCTTTACCTCCATCTCTGTAGCGGTCTTTGGGAGTTTTAAATGGGTGGCCTTTATTCCAATCTATGATGAAAGACATTTAAAGTTTTGCATATTGTAATAAGTTACATTTTAATACTGCTACTCTAAGTCAAGCAATAATTTAATTTACTTCATCTGCAGCCTTCATCTTCATACTGATGTAAAGATTTGAATCTTCACGGTCACCAACCTGCATGGAAAAACATTCTCTTAAAATTATTGTGGTAATAAACAAAACTGTAAAAGGTTTATATAAGTGTATCAGTACAGGGTGTGGACAAGGCCAGAACAGTCTACTGAGTTTTAACGTCCACTTGACTCCAGGGAACACCATGGAAAAGCAAGGCGCAAAAAATATGTCATCAAAATATTCAAGAAAGTTACATTTACCTGTAACACTGTCAAACCAGGTTTGAAGTTAGGGTCCTGCTGCTTCATGATGTTTACCTCTTTCTTCAGGCGCTCCTTCACCAGCCTTAAAAAAAAAAAGAAAAACAAAAAAAACACAGTTATCAACATTTTATCAGGTTTCTAAACCAGGCTTCTGTTTTAGTTGAGTCACATGATGAGTGGTGTTACCTGTTGTTCTTTTGACACACTTTGACATTTAATTGGGATCATTAAAAGATTTGAACAGAGGTTAAGATTAGGAAAAAGATTAACCAGTGACAAAAGTCCCACATAGATCGCATTCTCAACCTTTAACCGAGCATTAACTTGACCCGTTAGAACCAGTTTTTTCAGGACCTTTTCAAGACCTATGTAAATTGTTTCAGATTGATGATGCACAATATTTAAATGCTACTTTACCTGGTTTTGTTCAAAAACATACAAGACTGCTCAAAATGGGTTAATAATGGAAAACTGGGTTGAATGCATCAATTAAGTAAACAAAATATAGTTCCAATTAGTCTAACCTCTAAATAGCTAGAGAGATGGTCTATAATGAAATAACAAGAACTGTGTGGGAATTAACAAAGTGCAGGATGTCTGGTCTTGTGACAGGCACATGCTCTCCCAAACAACATCAATTTGGTTCAATAAATGAATGAATATGAATGTAAACATTTGAGGTAAAAGTTTCTTTAGAATTGCTGTAGTTTATTTGCAAATGACTAAGGTCAGTGGACTAGGAGGTCAAAGATCGTCTGACAACAAAAGGTTATTACATAATGATGGATAACATATAGCATATAGATAGGTCATCAAGTTTAAACTCTCAATTGGCAAGTATCACATATTCCCACAGAATTACTGAAGTTAAATAGATCAAAACATTCCTTCACATGGCCACCATTATGATGTGTCGAATGACTGACAAGTCTAAAAGAAATACTATCGTATGAAAAAGTAGCACATTCAAAGGCTGTTTGGGTGCATTTGATTCATTTGCATCCCACCCAAATCGCAGCATGGGCTCATTTGTAATCTACTGGAAGTGGGCGCGTGGTGTAAAAATGAATGATGAAACAGCCTTCAACTCTTCCACGTAACATAACGAATAAGTAGCTACTTACGCAGAAACCTCTTTTCCGCTTATAATTTTGGCTGGCATCTTCTCTTTCTTGTTTTCTCTGGCTTAGATCAGCGCGTCTGTCGTTTAATGTGGTTGTCCAGAAAAGAAGAGGGTGTACTCTCCCGGCAGTTTACCCCGCGCACACCGGTTGAGTGTTTCTCCGTAGCTCGTAATTCCACGTAAAACTTCTACGCTCAAATATGGTGTAAAAACTTCTACGAATGGTAAAGATCGTACACGTGGAGGGCGGGATTAAACGCTGATTGACAAGTGTATTGGCCAAGCACAGAGTTTGCAGGGGAGTCACACCCATTCACTAAGGGGCGACACGCCCCCTCTCACATGTACAAGTCTGAAAAGAAGTGACATGCCCCCTCCCCCCTCACTTTACATAACCATCCTACACGACACAACATGAAACCTGGCATCGACTTTCGTGCCTGTCTCAAGTATTTGGTGATATGAAGCTGCCATGAAGCTCTCTGTAAAGTGAATTATATGAGCTCAGCTCTTTGAGGCTGTTCTCTCCTCCGCTGTGTCCCGATGCAGAGGAAGGACAGAGTCCGTGTGCTGGGCTCAGGAGGAGACAGGGACACAGAACCTGAAAAATTTCCCAAGGATTTTTTTTTTTAATTTCATCTCAATACGTTAAGGATCATTTAAATAGAAAAGGTTAAAATTTCAAAATCACCCGATTATTCACCGCGAGTCTAATGAACGATCCATAACAGCAGCGCTGCATTTTCAGGTTGTTTCATTCATGTTTTCTTGTTTGCAATACGAATAAAATTAGACCTACTTTTATGCTATCAGAAGTTAACATAACATTGGTTAGGCTCATATGAGCCTAATCAATGTTATGTTAAGTTCATATATACGGTCTATGGTTAGACTATTAAATGGAGAAGGAAACGGGGGACAGAACAGCAACAGGAAGAGGGGCGAACACCTACTTTAGAGTCTTATACTTCATTACATATAGTTCTCCTAAATTATGAAAGAAATCACAAATCATCTCTAGGCTGTAAGTGGCTGAAGCGTCAGCAGTGTTATGTTTATCATGAAAGGTTTTTATTTTAAATGTACACTATGTTGTACGGTGGCCCTGAGCTGCAAGTGTAAAAAAAAAATTAAATAAAAATTATTATTTTGAGATATTATCTCGTTATTTCGAGATATTATCTCGCTATTTTGAGATAATAAGTTATTTCGAGATGACTCAAAAGTGTAAAAATATATATATATAATTTTTTAAATAAAAAATGTTTTTGTAGATATTATCTCGTTATTTTGAGATATTATCTCGTTATTTCGAGATATCTCGTTATTTCGAGATAACAAGTCGTTATTTCGAGATAATTTTAAAGTGTAAAAAAAAATTATACTTTTTTTTAGATATTATCTCGTTATTTCGACCTCATCATGCAGCGGCTTCTCTCTCACCTCTCACTCACTCCGCCACTCTCTGTCTCTGTGGCGAGGCGCATCACGAATCATTCGCACCATAAACCCATAACCAGTAGTATCGCTGTATAGCATGTCACGTGGTGTTTATGAAGATATTTTTAGATAGGCCTATCGAATTGTTGGTTGAAGTGCCAAAATTACGTTTAAAGTCATAGGCACTTGAGTACTGCCGCCTGCTATCATTGTCTGCCCTCTAGTGGCTGATAACAATATTACAATATAATCTCACAATAATAATAATAAATAACATCAACCTTAGACAACATAATATTATCTCAAAATAATGAGATAATATCTCGAAATAACGAGATAATATCTAAAAAAAATTATTAAAAATTATTTTTTTTACACTTTTGAATAATCTCGAAATAACGACTTTATTATCTCGAAATAACGACTTATTATCTCGAAATAACAAGATAATATCTCGAAATAACGAGATAATATCTCAGAAAATTATTTTAATTAAAAAAAATTTTTACACTTGCGGCTCAGGGCCACCGTAATGTTGTCTCCTCACTTGTAAAAAATATCTTACATTTGAAGTGTTTTGTTGTCATTAAAATACTTTGTATGGTGTTGTCACCGGCTTGAGAAACGACGATTTCAGACCTCCATCTATAAAGTTACAGTGTCCATTTAGTAAATAGGATTTGTTCTCTCTTCTGCTCAATGGGCTCTCCATAGAAGTCTGCACAACTGTAGGCTAAGTTTTAATTGAGATTACTATATAGGATTATATTACAAAATATAGATTTATAGGAAAGGACAGAGGCCATTTACAGTTATTAGTGTGCAGAGCCATACAATGGGATAAAAGTTCAGAAAATTCTTGGGTAAAAACAGCATTAGGTTTAGGGGGCCTATAGATAACTAAAACAAACACAGGATCTTTTGTTGAAATGGTAAAAGATGTCAGATGCTCAAATGAATTAAAATGACTATATAATAATTATTATAAAGATATTGTTGCGTTAACCAGGTTTTTGTTAAAATCATAAAGCCAAAACTGAGCGATGAAGTCCTGGCAGAGGAAAGTTTTGTTTTTGATGTATGTGGTGTCCAAAGTCCGAAGTTTGTGGGGCAGGGTCTGTAGAGCCACAAAGGGGAATATTGATAAGACAGGGGAGAGAGAGCTCTCTAGGAATGGACTGACTGTGGGGGCCTCCTTTTCAGAGCAAATCAAATTAAATGCTAAATATATTAGTAGCAATTCTAGAAGTGTCTGTGCTCATTGATTTTTGATATTGGTCACTGGCAAGTACACTCTTGTGTACTACTTGATTTTTGTGAGACAAAGTTTTATTTAGTCCCTCCCTAGGACATTGTCCTTGGCTCAGGCCTAATTATCCAAACAAAGGAGTCTTATGTAACCTCACCAAAGACTGAGGCTTAGGGATAATGACCCCAGCACACTAAAAAGAACAAGGAGCTTTGTCCACAGTCCAGCTGTGGATGGTCCACAGAGTTATGTCCCTAGTCCTCATCTTGGCCCAGATCTTGCTAGTCCTGACACGCAAAACACACACAAAACCTAATTTGGCACAAACTTTTATTTTTTCATGAAAACAATGCTCTTCTGTATTATTCCAGTGAGACATTAAAAGTAAAATTACCCCTATGAACTAACATCAAGGACCATGACGTCCACCCTCCTGTGGGCTCACCACTCACAGAGGGGTTCATGGGGGGGGGGGGGGGGGGGGGGCAGGGGCTACGAGTATTGGGCAGCAAACTGCCCCCGCATTAGAAAACACTAAACAGTGTTAAGTCTGAGGAGCCTGTGATCCATACAAGTTTGCATGATCATGTTTAGGTGTCTGATTTTCAAGAAAAAGGGTGAGTGACTAACTGAAGAAAAAAATGAAAAATAAATAGATAAAATAAAGCTCAGATTAATTTAACGTGAGTAACAGAGCGTCGAACAGCTAATGCTTTCGTTTAGCTTCACACTACCAGGGAATGTTGATGAGATCAGCTGCAAAGTAGGCCGATCAATAGTTTTGTTTAGACGGGAAAGTTCCTCAGTGTCCATGGCGACGATAAACAGGGAGCCTGGGGCAGGCAACTGCAGCAATTTGTAAGCAGGGCATAGAAATCGTGATTTCTAAGCGAGAAGTGCTGCGTGAGATCTAAGCTCTGATTGGATGTCAACCAGAGACGACCAAACGGTACTGTCCAGGAGCCTGAAAAATGTAACTGTTCTTGGATAGAAAATTATTAGGAAAATGCTGCAAAATTAATGTCTTTTTGTTTTTTGTAAAAATAAATAAATAAATAAAAAAAGAGAGAGAGACTGGTAGTCCTATGGCATGGCTGCTGTTTGTTTATGGGAACAGTGAGTCCCCTCTCCCTCCTTCATGCCCCGTGCCTGGTCAAACATGATCGTGCAGTCAGATTTGTCTTTTTTCAGTGATGCATGTGAAACGAAGGAGCTCATAGTTCACGTGGGCCTATCATTTAGGCTACAATACCTGTCCCTGACCGGCTAATCCATCCGTCAATCATGCCCGTGTGAAAACGGGGAGATTCACCCATGGATCTACACTTCTACGGACTCAGAAACAAAACAAACAAAACAAAACAAAAAAATATAGCCTCAAGCGGCGACGATCGGCCCTCACGTGCACCTACGCTGCACCCCGCAAACACCGTGCCCTGCACATAGTGACATGCAAACGCCGCTCCCAGCAAACGCCATGCCCCACACTAACCCTAATAACCGTAAACCCCAACCACAGTGTAATTTTTCATATGCTTTAGAGCAGGCATGTCCAAACTATGGCCCGGGGGCCAAATGCGGCCCTCAGACCAATTATTTTGGCCCTCAGGCTTCCTTTTGAGGGTCTAAGCATGAACAAAGGTCTGGAGGGTCATTCAAACCTGTTATAAATGCACAAATTTTAATTACTCACTGTTTTGACCACAAGTCTATGACCCTCGATCGGCCCTCACGCTGCTCTGTGTTTTAAAATGTGGCCCTTGATGAAAAAAGTTTGGACACCCCTGCTTTAGAGTGTATTATATTCAGCAGGGCCGGCCCCCCCATTAGGCAACATAGGCAAATGCTAAGGGCGCCGCCGCTCCACTAGGGGGCGCCGAGCGCAAAAATCGGCGATGGGGGATAAAATCCTCCACTGTCTAAAACATCGTCACTATGAACTGTTTGATTTCTTGTGAGTATCTGTACTCTGGCAGTATTTTTTTTTTTTTTTTTTTGCAATCCAAGGGGCGCCACCTGAAATCTTGCCTAGGGTGTCAAAATGGTTAGGGCCAGGCCTGATATTCAGGCCGAGATCAGGCATCAGTGACTCAAATTTCAGCAAGATCGGACTAAGCCTGTGCCAACGGGAGCAAATCTTCACATTGAATATTGTCTAAAATTTGATTGAAATTTGGAGCTTCGCCGCACGTAAACCGTGACATTTATCGAAAAAATGGAGGTAACTTTCGTAGCCGCACTTCTCTAGATGATGTACGGTGATTTTCAGCCCTGTGGGTGAAGCGCCTTCAGAGGATGCGGACTCTGCATTTTGAAGATTTCAATCAAAAATGGCCGCCTTTTGGTTTGTCAGGGGGCGTGGCCATAATAATATTTTTTGTTTGTCTTCACGTGACGAATGCGTGTACCGAATTTCGTGGCTCTACGACAAAGTTGAGCTGGGAAGGCTCTCATAGTAGTGGGCGGAGCCTAATATTCGAGGTGGCGTATTATCTCCATTTTGTGATCCCCACGCATGAAACCTATATTTTCTCGAATGTCTCATCTGTTTTGTTCTTTGTTTTAGAAATAAAAAGAACTTTGTTTCACATTTTACATTTATTGTAAACTTCACATGCGTCTTTCCCCAGTCCAGTCTCAACTAGTTCTGGTCCATGTGCATGTCTGCACGTTCATTACTAAGACCTCTACTGACACCTTGTGGTATGAATTAGAATTACACATATCATAACATCCCCCTTTCTTTGAAGTAAATACTCAGCAATTTAAATGCATTACAGGTGTCAGCTTTCTTTTAACCATTTCTACCTTAGACAACATTCCCTTAACTTGCATAACTCAGCTTAATAATAGTAGTTGCAACTTGCAACTCATTTCTCAATTTAACTAATTTCTATGTTACAGTAGATCACAATGCTATATTACTGTAACTAAAGTTGAATATTAATGTAACCATTAATGTAACCATGACACACAACATATAACAAACTTTTTTTTTTTTTTTTTACAGGTCAAGTCTTTCAGGTTTCTTAATTGTTCTTGCGGATCTTCTCATCACCGTTTCACCTGGAATAAATGTGTTGGTTAGACTTTCAGTGTGTGTGTCTGTGTTGCAGTGTGTGATATGTGTATCGTTGGATGCAGACTCAGTTCGCGGTTCACTGAGCCCTTGGTCTCGAACAGTCTCTGGTGTCTTCAGTAGACTGCGCCGATTTCGTCTGATGATCTGTCCTTCTGTAGTTCTCACGGTGTAGGATTGTGGAGCTACCTCTTGAAGAACAGTGTCTTTCGTCGTCCATCCTTCAGGACTTTCAATCCTGACTGAGTCATCACTGGATAGTGGTGGAAGGTGCTTTGCTGTTCTGTCATAGAAAGTCTTTTGTTTCATTTTCTGTTGTTTCAACTTTTGTTCCAGTTTTGGGTGTTTCTTTTCCTTTGAACAGCTTGGAAGTGTTGTTCGGAGCTTTCTTCTCATGAGCAGCTCAGCAGGTGAGAACCCGCATTCCAGTGGTGATGCTCTGTAACTCAGTAGAGCCAGGTAAGGATCTGCGTCACTATCTGAAGCTTTCTTCAGGAGTTGCTTGAGAATGTGGACACCTTTCTCTGCTTTGCCATTAGACTGTGCGTACAGTGGGCTAGATGTGACATGTTTGAAATCATAGACTTTTGTAAAGTCTTGCCACTATTTGCTATTGAAGCACGGCCCATTGTCACTCATCACTGTATGTGGAATGCCATGTCTGGCGAAGATTGACTTGGCATGTGTTATGACACAGTTGGAAGATGTGCTTGAGAGCAATGCCATCTCTGGGTAATTCGAGAAATAGTCAATGACTACCAAGTAATCTTTCCCTTTCAATTGGAATAAGTCCATTCCTACTTTGTGCCAAGGTGCTGTTGGTACATCAGTTACAGTCATAGGCTCTTTAGTCTGTTTGTTTCTGTATTTCTGGCATGTCTCACATCTGCTTATCATTTTGTCAGTGTCTTTGTTCAGTCCAGGCCAGAAAACTGTCTCTCTTGCCCTTCTTTTACATTTTTCAACACCTAGGTGTCCTTCATGAATTCTCTGCAGTATTTCTTGTCTCAGTACACTTGGAATGACTATTCTGTTTTGTTTTAACAAAAGTCCATCAACTACACTCAGCTCACCTCTGACATTGTAGAACCATGGACAGGATCTGGCAGCCCATCCATTCTTCATGCTCTCCATCACGCGTTGTAGCTCAGGATCTCTAGCTGTCTCGTCGACGATCTGCTTGGTCTTTGCATCTGACACAGGAAGCACTGCAGACACCATGTTGACGTGCACTTGGACATCATCTTCGGTTGTGCTTGCACAACTCTTTACGGGTGATCTTGACAGTGCATCAGCTAGAATGAGGTGTTTGCCAGGTGTGTAGATGAGTTCAAGGTTATACCTCTGCATCTTCATCATCATGCGCTGTATCCTTGGTAACATTTCACTCAAGTTCTTTTTCATGATTGCAACTAGTGGACGATGGTCAGTCTCTACAGTGAAGGTGGGTAGGCCATATATGTAGCTGTGAAACTTCTCTAGGCTAAATACTAATCCAAGACATTCCTTTTCAATTTGTGCATATCTGCACTCAGTCTCTGTCACGGATCTGGACGCATATGCTACTGGTTTCCAATGCTCACCTTCAGCTTGAAGAAGTACTGCACCGATTCCATTCTTTGATGCATCTGTAGACACTTTGATTGTCTTGGCTGGGTCGAAGAATGTCAGCACAGGTGTGGCAGTGAGTGCATATTTGAGCTTCTGCCACTCACGCTCATGGTTGACTGTCCACTCGAAGTTGTTGTCTTTGTGGAGGAGTTCACGCAGGTAAGTTGTCTTTGCTGATAAGTTGGGTATGAATTTCCTGATGAAGTTTACCATTCCCATGATGCGTAGTACACCTGCTTTGTCTGTAGGTTTTGGCATGTTCAGTATGGCGTTGATCTTTTCTTCTTCTGGCTGTATGCCTTGAGCTGAGAGCTTGTCTCCCAGGAACACAATCTCCTGTGCAGCGAACTGACATTTGTTTTTGTTGAGCTTCAACCCATTCTTTTGTATGCGCTCCAGGACTTTGGTCAGTCTCTGATTGTGCTGCTGGAGTGTGGACCCCCATATGATTATGTCATCGACATAAGCTCTTACTCCATCCAGGCCTTTGATTATGTGTTCCATTGCCCTATGAAATATCTCTGACGCTGATATGATTCCAAAAGGCAGCCTCTGAAAACAGTACCGGCCAAAGGGTGTGTTAAAAGTGCACAACTTGGTACTGCTCTCATCTAACCTAAGTTGCCAAAAACCTTACGACGCATCAAGTTTGGAGAAATATCTGGCGCCTGCCATCTCGCTGGTGATCTCCTCTCGCTTGGTTATTTGATAGTGTTCACGTTTGATATTTTCATTGAGGTCTTTCGGATCCATACATATCCTCAACTCTCCACTCTTTTTCTTCGCACAGACCATGGAATTGACCCACTCAGTCGGTTCTTCAATCTTCCTTATCACACCAAGCTCTGTCATCCGCTCCAGCTCTTTCTTTAAACTGTCGCTGAGTGCAAGTGGAACTCTTCTGGCAGCATGTACAACTGGCTGTGCATTGTCTTTCAACTGAATTTTGTATGTGAATGGCAGCACACCAAAACCTCTGAAGACATCTGAGAAGTTCTGCACGATCGAGTCAACAGAGTCAGGTGAGTCGGTTATGCTGGTATTGATTCGATACACTCATTTCACAAGCTCCAGATTTTCACAGGCTTTGTCCCCTAGCAGTGAATCGAGACCTTCAGGAACAACTGAGAAGAGCAGGTGATGCACTTTATCTTTGACTGTGACTTTCAGCTTGCATGTGCCTAGGCATTCAATACTTTGTCCATTGTAGTCTTTCAGTGCGAGTGCTTTCTTCTGTATTTTTGGTTTTTCTCTCATTGCCTTCATATTCGACATGATGATTAAGTTTGCTTTTGCACCAGTATCCAGCTTTAGTGTGACTATAGTCCCATTTATTTGCAGTGGTGCTATCCATTTGTCTACTTTAACAGCATTTATCTCTGTTTTTGGTTCCTCCTCACAGTTCACCATGCCAACAAAGAATGAGTCACTTAAATCAGGGTCTTCCACTACGTTCACTGATTTTCCTTTCTGTTTTTCTTTTCTTTTTGAAAAACACTGCTTGGCAAAGTGATTCTTGCCATGGCATTTGATGCATTGTTTGCCAAATGCAGGACATTCTTTTGGCTTGTGCTGTGTGCCACATCGCTTGCACTGAAATGGGCTTGTTTTCTCTCCACTACCCTTTCTCTGACGAGCACTGTGCAGCTTGGAGACGGCACCAACATCTGCTGTTTCTTTTACATTCACGCTGCTAGTTGCTGCTTCACTGAAATGCTAAAGTGCTTTTTACTAAGTTCATTGCATGGCAAATCTTGATTGCTTCCTCTAGCTTCAGCTCAGTTTCAGGTCAGTCCGCCAATTTTGGTCGACATTGCCGGTCAACTTAGGTGCTCCGGTGGCTTCAAACTAGGACTGGGCGATATGGACCAAAAAATATATCTCGATATATTTTGCTATATCTCGATATACGATATATATCTCGATATCTTTACAGGAAAAATAACCCCCTCCCAAACTACTGCAAAAACAACAAACAAATTTTATCTGATTAATATTCATTTAGTACTGCACTTAAACACTCTGCACCCCTTTTTGGACCCTCACCCACAGTTTAAAAACCTCTTCTTTAAGAGAACTACCACTGGTAAAAAGTGGCTAGGATTTTTAAACCTGTATTTTGACATTCCTAACTGGAGTTACATTCTCTTGTTTTAAAGTGATGTTTAGTCTCTGCACATTTACCAAATCAAACGCACACTGTGACAAATATGATCGCACTCAGTATTCAGACCTTGAGTCCGTGACAAGACCGAGTCCAAATGCGCTCGAGTCTGAGACAAGACCAAGACAAAGCTCTCGCTTTGAGAGGGAAGTCCAACGGTGTGGGGGAGTCTACTGAGTGGTGGGGCAGGTGTGGGTCCTGCTACGGGGCGCTCCTCGTTTAAAGGGGTGTGGGTGTGTTTTGAAGCGGAGTTCGTTCGTATGAGTGATATCGGCCACACGCGGAGCTCGTATGCTGGAGTCGTGCGCGGTCGGAGGTGTCATTCCCAGGCACAGTTCGGTTGCGCTCGCGCTGGGCAGGTGCATTTAGAAAGTTTAACTCATCACATTGCGTTTGTGCGCAGCTCACCTTATTGTGCTGCAGAAGCACTCGCACAGATGCGCCTGTTTGTTTTCCCCGTTCGCACAACGAAATATTTGCTCGCAAATGCGAGTTAAATGGGCGCACTGTAGAGCCCTGGTCCTAGTATTGGTTTAGTCCACGACCGAGCCCCGGACTCTGCGGCCGCGTTTAGTCCTAGTTGAGTCCTAGTCCTGGTTTAGTCCGAGGCCAGCTCTGGGCTCCGCGGAGGAGATCGGGGGACAAAAGCAGGAGGCGGAGGCGAGCGCAGCACAGAGAAAGCAAAAACAAGCGAAGCAGCAAAACCAGAAGTAAACGTAAGCATTATAGCGATATATCGATATGCCAGAATTCATATCGAGTTTCAAAAATATCGAGATATCGCCCACCTCTACTTCAAACTGTCCATCATCGTCGAATCTTTGGCATTGGAGTCAGCTTTTCGAAACGTAGTCACTTTACTTCACTTTGTCCACTCCTGGTACCATGTTTTGTTCTTTGTTTTAGAAATAAAAAGAACTTTGTTTCACATTTACATTTATTGTAAACGGAACCTCTTCACATGCGTCTTTCCCCAGTCCAGTCTCAACTAGTTCTGGTCCATGTGCATGTCTGCACGTTCATTACTAAGACCTCTACTGACACCTTGTGGTATGAATTAGAATTACACATACCATAACATAATTTCTGAACTTTTGGCAAAGTTTGGTGAGTTCTGCAGGGGGCAATAATGCACCAAATTATTATTTTTTTCACATTCAGTAGCTTTAGGGCAGAGAGTTTAAGAACTGTGTCAAATTTCATTGAAATCAGAATTAGTTTGAGCAAGTGGGAGCAATTTGTAAATTTACAAAAATTATTTTCATTTTTTGTCACTTCACTGCTTAGAGGCGTCAGACGGATTTGGGATATGTGTATATTTTTTGATGTTCCACACCTGGAGATAATATGGACCAAATCTGAGGCCGTTCGGGTGACGCCCGCGGAGGAGTGCGTTTCAGCTCGCAAACTTTAATCCAAGATGGCCGCCTTCTGGTGTGTCAGGGGGCGTGGCCATAATAATATTTTTTACTCGTCTTGTCATGATCGACTTCTGTGTTAAATTTCATGATTCTACGTGCAATTTTTTTTGTGTCATTCGTATTCCCTAATGTATTTTTGTCTCTTTAGGGGGCGCTGACGAGCCATTTTTATACGCCCGTTGTAATAAGACGGGACGTATTATGGTATGGCGCTGTCCGTCCGTCCGTCCGTCTATCCGTCTGTGGACACTTCAAAGCTTTGTAGTGTCTTTAACAAAGCTTTGTAGTGTCTTTAAGTTCTGTTGCTAGGTTTGACAAATTCTAACTTAATTCTATATACAATAATTCAAAGTACGGGCGTATTTTGCCCCGCTGGAGGAGCTCTTGTATTTATTGGCGAGGGTCCCCGGTCACTAGGGGCGAGTCACGTTGCGTCATTTTAGTTCCCGCCCCCTATGAGCATCGCTATGCGATACTAATAGGCCCTTCGCCAGCCTCTGGCGCTTGGGCCTAACAAAACGTGGCGAGTGAAGCCCGTACCGAGGATCGACGGCAGAGGGCAGCATGAACCCGACATCACGTCACCAATGTTTTGGCCGTGTGGCGTCAGCCCACTGTGCGCCATAGAGTTGAAGCTAGGTCGAGGGTGTTTGGATTCATGTGAGGGTATCGTCTCCAGAAAGTGCCAGAAAACTACAATTCTTAATAAAATAAATAACTGTGGGACGAAGGCATGAAGAAATACGCAAAGAAATGGGGGATTTGCTGTACAGTCTAAACGACAACGAAGAGCTCTTGTACATTTCTAGTGAGAGAAGCCTAAATTTTGAAAGGTATGTTTTTGTCGCCATACTCATTTACGTGTGACTTGTGAGCCTGTTTTAATGTGTGATATGGCCAATTGTTATTTATTACGTTATATTCGGATTGTTTCTGCTGCTCCTTGGCCTTTATAAACATCAATGTTGGACTAGCTAACGCTACCTTATCTCACCACTGTAATCATGTAGCCTACCTATTCGAGTGGCTAATTCCTATGTGTACCCATAGATCCAAGACACTCTTTGAAGAAATCCGTGCTTCTGTTAACAATAATGATGAAGAAGATCGCTGCTTCTGGAGGCCTGTGCTCCCATGGGGCGGTGTTTATACAATTAAGGCTGGGCGGAAGGCAATGTCCTGCATTCCTCTTTACGTCCAGATAAGCCTTAAGAACACATGCACCATCGACGGTTTTCTTATGATCCTATATGTTATTCTACGGGACAATCAGGGCTTTTCCAGGGAGCTTTCTGTATTTCTCGGTAAGCACTTTGTAGACTACTTCCTGCACCTAATGGATTCCTGTGACTACACAACTGTTAAGATGCTGTGGATATGGGAGAGGATGTCCAAAAAACAATATCGTTCAGAAGTACACAAAGCAGCGTTAGAAATTGACCTGTTTGGCAATGAACATCAGAATTTCACCGAAAACCTGGATGATTTGATGTCTACCATGCAAGAGAGTTTGTGTGACAACTGGAGTTGTCCAGTCCGCGTTCAGGAGCTGATCAAGACTACTATCAACATCTGGTATGCTGCTCGTACAAGCTCACATTCTAAACCATAAAACTAAGCTTTTGTTAACTTGAATAGTTTTATTTTACTTTCAGCCCACCCAATGAGCTGCCTCACAGGGAACCAATACAGTCTGCTGTGGATGAGTTTTTCTTTCCCAAACATATCCTCTGCACAGAGCTTGGGTGAGATTGGTGCTTCTGTTTCTATAATTCTATAATGTTTCGGTGGCACGGTGGTTGAGTGGGTAGCACTCATGCCTCACAGCAAGAAGGGGTTCGATCCCTGGGTTGCCCGGACCTTTCTGTGTGGAGTTTGCATATTCTCCCCAGCACTCCGGTTTCCCCCATCAACCCAAAAGATGCACTGTAGGTGTGAAAGCGGTGTGTGTGTGAGTGTTGGTGGTGGTTGGAAGGACTGATGGCACCGATTGGCTTGGCAGCCGCGCTTCCGTCAGTCTGCCCCAGGGCAGCTGTGGCTACAGCAGTAGCTCACCACCACCGGGTATGGAGTGAATGAACAATGGTCTGTAAAGCGTCTTTGGGGATATGTGTCTATGAAAAGCGCTATAGTTGTTGTTGTAAGGTGACCTTGGGTAAGAAAGGCGCCAAATAAATAAAATGTATTATTAATATGATTATTATTATTTACATGACTAGAGTTAATCCAATTTTAACAGATTCATTTTGACAGATGTGCTGGGCTAAGAGAGTGTACTCAAAGAGTGTTCTGCCATGGACCTCCGCCTTTTGTCATTTTAAACATGCAGAAGTGGAGGTCAGAGGATTTGTCACATGTTCCTTTCAACCTTGACCTCTGTCAGCACAGGTAATCCTGTCATTAGTCTTTATACTGAACGCTCATTGAGTTGCTAATGAAGTAGATTTATATAAATGTTACAAACTGTATAAACAAGGTGCCTTATAAATTACCATTCAAAACCAGTCATGTACTGTTTTCTTAATGTTTCAATAGTTAAGTGTTTGTTTTCTTTTTCTAAGGTATTTATTGGAGGGTGCCACACTGTTTAACAAAGATGAGCATCATTACTCTGCAGCTTTTCAGATTGATGGCTTCTGGTTGCACTATGATGGTTTAAGGAGTGACAATCTTATTCTGCTGCACAAGCCGCCAGAGTTTCTGTTGTTATCCTCACTGGTTTACGTTCGCTCCAAATGACGAAGATGAAAACATCTGTCACATGTTTGTTTATGGTGCAAACATTGCATATTTGTACACATGTATAGGTTCGACCAAATCTATAACTGCTTTAGACGCTACCTTGGAATCCAAGAAGATAATGGACTATAATAGTTCAATCAAGTGTTGTGATCAAACCAATAATTATACTAGAAATTGAAAATGACTGTTAAAGAGAAAATGAGCCAATATAGGTTCTGTATATCCTCAAGATACGCAAATATAATAGGTGCTATTTTATGCATAATGGTCTTGGTTGACAATATTTTGATTTCAATTATTATATTGTGAAAATTATTGGCGACTAATGGTTGGATGTTAAACATCTAATGTGTGTAATTTCTGATCTATCAGTTATGAATGGCAAGCTTTATGCATCTTTTATGTGTTCTTCAATAAAGTCAATGAGTTACTTAAACATTACCTGTAAATGTTGAGTACTCAAGACATGTTGATTAATGAACCAAAATTGAATTTGAAGTCTGTGAGAAATTCCTTACAATGGTATGATTTGTAGGTCTATATTGTTAAATTTGCAAATGTTAATTTTCCTTGATAAATACAATGTTTTTATATATATGTTGTAGTTTGTATTTTCTCAATGCACACAAACATGTATCATCTTTAAAGGCAGGCATTTTTTTTATTGAACTGGGTACAACTGCACCACACAGAATGACATGTAAAACATGACTGAATGTGAAAGGGTTTGATTCCCAATGGCATCATGTACTTTCATTAGCAGTCCACAGGTTACAAAATGAGACTCACAATGGAATGTCTAGAAAAAGCAGAGTGGTTGTTTGGCTAACAGACAATAAAAGTTAAATCAAATAATGTCATTCATCCATCTGCTCTCTTTAAACAAGCACTTTGGTGAGAGTAGTGACAAAACATGACATTTGTTAGGCCATAACAAGAAGGCTCTGTACAAACTTCCCTTTTGCAGATTTACGTTTTCAGATTTTAATCAGACTCTTTGACTCTTGAGTGGTGATCATATGGTATGCATTATCGAAACAAGACGGCACAACATTTGGCTCATAATGGCACAGAATTACGCCTGCGTGATTTGTGCCATGATTATACTGACAGAAATCAAATGCACCACAAACAAAGACAAGCACAATTTAAAATTGACATAATGCTCACAACATAACCAAGCAGTTATGTTCAGTTTTACATACATTGTTTGATTTACAGTTTAAAGGAAAAGGGATGAAATGTACTACATGTGGTCATGCAATCAACCAGTTGACATGTTCTAGGTCTCAACACTGGCAATGAATATATTTCAAGGCAACTGTAAATTCAGAGCTCTGCTTCAGAAATTATTTTTGAAGAAAAAAATCAAAATTTACAATTATTTGTCAAGTACAAAACATAGGTCTCATTAATATAGTGGCAATTCACAGACACACACAAAAACACATGAAAACAAACATGCAAAACAGAACACATGCAAATGCCTGACAATGAGACAAGACAATGAGACATTTTAAATTACACACATGCCTTGGCTTTGGAGGAGACAAAATCAAACATACAGAAGTATTATTGCAATAATCTATAGCCTATGCCATCAGCCATTTTAAACTAAACTGTACAACAAATAGTTTGGTGCAATGTAGAGCTTAGTTAGAATCCTCACTTCTGTGCAAACATAAATGGACAAAACATATAACATTGAATTAACTGAATAACCAACAAGCCATCTCTCAACAATGCACATAATTGTTCTCACTGTTGGTCTCAAAACTAGACACAAGTCAGGCCAGAGAAGCATTCATCCTCCCAGGAGCCAGTTTCCTTTTTTGGACAAAGGATGAACATGGCAGGAGCTGGCTAAGCACAACACTTTGTACATTATCAGTTATCAGACAGCTCATGCTTCCAATGAATATGACTAGACACTCTTTGTGCGAAATGCAAAGATGTACCGATTTGGCACTTAAAATAATATGAACTCTTACTGATTGCCACATTTGGTGAGTCATGACGTACAAAGCCAAGTACAGACAAATTGTAGACAGAAAATTCCATGCCAGTGGAGTGCCACATTCAGGAAATGTCAGTAAACAGTTAAGTCAAATGTAATGATTTACCTAAAACTTTAAAGAATGCAATCAAAATAGAATGTAATTTGTGATTCCCTGTTAAGAGACAATAGACAATACATTTTATGCACTTCATTGCATAATGAAACAAAACTTAATGGCTCAAATGACCTGACTGTGAGACAATGATGACACAGACAAAAAACTGAAGCCTGAATCCTAAAATAGCACCAGTTCAGAGTTGAGCATACACAGCAAACAGTGAAGGCCAAGCCTGATTTAAATAATGGTGAAAAATAAGTGCTGGGCCTTAGGTGTAAAACCATGGTAGTCAAATGATCTTGGAAGTATCAGAATTTACTAATAGTCAAATATTAGTAATAAGAATTTTGACCTTTTTACTAACAGCTGAATATTAGTATTGTAGGATTTGTATTTTTCATTTACCTCAAACTACACATACACATTCGCATTTACACTTGTGACCCAGTGCAGAAAACATTTACAGGCAATGCACTAGAGTATATATTTTATCTATATATTTATCTATATACAAGAAGAGAAAAGGCAGCCCTTTAAGAGGAAATAGAAAGACTCCAGCTCATCTCTTTTTTGAGAAGCACTGATTTTGATGCATAACTGTGTCACTGAGTATGAGCATCAGTTTTGAAATAGAGACCCAACAAAAACACACTGAACATGCTTTAAGTCAGAGCATATGCCCATTACATACACGCTACATAGTTGAAGAGTCAGATACACAAATGAAATGCTATGGTTGCAGCAGGGGTGAAGGAATAGGTAGATTAATGACATGAAAAGAACAGGTTTGCACACGACTTTGAAATCATAGGAGTGTACCAACAATCTTCTTGGAAAAATGTCTCAGTCCCCCTGGTGGTCAGCATTATAGTGCATTCCTCTTCACTCTTTAACACAGATTTTCAATCTGTTGGAGTATGATCTTTGCCAGAGAAACAGCCCACCATATTCTTGTACCCACTTGGTTCTACTTTCTTCCTCAGGCATTCGTGTCAGTGTCCTGAAAGATGAATCTAAGGAAGGAGCAGATAACAAAACAAAGTCTTTGTGACCATGTTATTCAAGTCCTCTGTGACTGGGCCATGGGTCAAAGGGCCGTCAAACCAAAGTTACACCTGCAGTACATCATTCCACTTGAGTCCAACCAGCTGTCTGTTATAGGGTCATAACGTTGAACTGTGTTCAGATAGGATGACCCAGAGTGTCCCCCCACCACGTAGAGGTAGTTGTCCACAATAGCCGAACCCACACCTACAAAGTAAATTTAATATGCATCAATAATATGAAATGATGTCATTTCTTTTACACCGCAGACCTTTCTTACCAGTTCGTGGTTCATTCATGGGTCTGCAGGCTGTCCACTGGTTTTGATGGGGATCATACCTCTCAATGCTTGATAGATGGGATACTCCATTATGTCCACCAACAACAAATATAAATCCAAGCATGACACCTACTCCAAAGTTGATCCTCTTATCCGCCATGGGGGCTACCATTTCCCAGGCCTCCTTACTAGGATCATAACGCTCCACACTGTATGAAGAAAACATGATTATTATTCAGTGTAATTAACTAATGACCAATTATAATGGTCAAAGAAATCTGGCCCTATTCAAGAAGCAAATTTGTCCAGACTCAGAATTTGTTAATCCTGGAGAGATGAAAACTCTGAGTTCTCAGTTTCACAGAGAGTTAACCTAAACCCTGGGTCAGTCACCAATGTAACTCACTCTGAATCTAGGGCCTAGGTACTGCAATGATTAATCTGGTCCAGAGCAGGTGTTATTCCTCTAACCCTGAAGGAGCACTCTAATAGGAGATTTTCCTCCTTCTGCATCGTTCCATGGAAATATTTTTCCTTTGACTAATATTCCACAGTATGGCATCAAACATATGTATATGTAGAAAGTTATACAGTGTCTCTATAAATGTATGATATAACATTAGCTGATTTTTTTATGCATGTATTTAAACAAAATTTGTCTCGCCTCAGTAGAGATATATTATGCAGCTCTTGAGATCTGCTGCTTGCTGCCTGCATCTTATTATAAAGCATCTTATTGCCCAATAATCAGCATGCTAGTTGTAGTTAGCTGTACCGTCATGGCAAAAATCAACACTGGTCTCTGAAAGTTGTCAATGCACTTAAGAACTCCTCTATGGAAGCCGCCACTAATTTAAGATTTCCACATTTTTATACGCCCGTTGTAAGACGGGACGTATTATGGTATGGCGCTGTCCGTCCGTCTGTCTGTCTGTCCGTCTGTGGACACTTCAAATCTTTGAAGTCTTTGAAGCTTTGTCTTCATGAAGAGGCAAAACATGTGGGGCATGCGCCGATATATATATAAGGTATACTGTATTTGTGTATTTTATTGTATCGATCCATGCTGTAGGTCAGTGGTATCAATTTTATGTGACTTCAGGTTTTTTCACACTTGTTCTTTGATTTTATCTACTAGATACCAAATACAGAAATTGTTCTAACACATAAATTTTCTCTTAAACAGCGATCTATGCCCTGTGTCTCACCGGGTCCTTCCACTAAAGTACGGGCGTATTTTGCCCCGCTGGCGGAGCTCTTGTCTTTTTTGGGATCAATTGATCATGGCTTTTCTCCTCAGTCAAAATTAATGTGTGCAACTCTGAATGGTCTAGCTTACTCCAAATTGATTTTCTCAAATGCAAAACACTGTTTGGGCCCACTCTGAGAGGGTTAACTGAGTCTTGAAGGTTATTTCAACTGGCTTTATGAAATAGGGCATTTGAATGCTCCATAAGCAACTTGATGTGTTTGCAGAAAGCAATCATAAATAGGCTGTTGAGGAAAGAAAAACATCCCAAAAGATTGCTTGTCTAAACACATTCTACTCAAGGGTACTGGGAGTCAAGGAGACAAACCACAGAGACGCTTCTCTTTGGAGATTCACAGCAATAACACTGCTTCAGCAATAAGCAGTGTCTCCTAAGTATAACTTTAGACACTTCTACAAAGTCACTACTTTATCAGACAGCTGTCCTATTTATTATCAACATTTGACATAGTCACCTTAATGCTAGCTCTATGTAATAAAAAAGCCCAAAAGATAAAATATGGTGACTGAAGGCTTCTAAATAGATATTTATAAATAACATGTGAAAGTATTTATTCTGATTTGACATTAGATTTAAAAGAAGTCTTTATAGTCAAGATAATGATTACAATTCATTACATTCAACTATGATTAGTTTATAGTTGAGTTGTCACGTTTAATCATTGCAACCCTACATTACAATTTGAAATGTGATTAGTAGTATAACACTGTGATATAGAAGCGATAAGTACAACCTGTCTTGGCCAGGTGATTATGCGAAAATTGCAAATGACTACAAAGTAAGTACCTGTTCATGTGTGCAGGGCCGTATCCTCCAATAGCATAAACCATCCCATCCAGAACTGCTGTGGCAAAACAGCTGCGTGACTTTGTCATGGGAGCTACAGGCTGCCACTCCTTTAGCTTGGGCACATATTTTTCCACCGACTGCAGATAGTACTGGCCATCATACCCTCCCAAAGCATACAGCTCTCCAGCCAGGACGACCACACCAAGAGTGCTACGGCACTCGGCCATTCGCTCCACAGAGGACCAGGTGTTGCTTTCAGGGTCCCAGCTCTCCACAGTGCTTTCATGTCTGCGATAGCTAATGCCTTGTCTCATATGTGTGGCAATTCCTCCAACCACATAAACTTTGTGATCCAGTACTGCTACTCCAAACTCATATCGAGGGACACTTAGAGGAGCCAGTCCAATCCATGAGTCAGTCTGTGGGAAATACATTTCCATACTGCAAAAGAGTTATGTCCAGTTAAAGAACTACAAATACAATACAAAAAATGATTGTACATTTTTCTACAGACACTGTGGTGGCACAGATGATCTGTTTTGCCATCCACTGAATTGTATAGTTACACGAGAATACAGAAATATTACAATGTTATGCCAATTTATTTTTCAACTTGCTTTTAAATGTGCCACCAAAGTCTCCTCAATCATTCATTGTTGATACTGTACAGCATATTAATTACCTTTCCAGTGTGGCAAACAGTCCAGCTTTGCCTCCCACTGCAAGTAGAACCTTTGGAGCACATCTGGGTCGTGCAGACAAAACAGTCTGATAGGAGAGCCGGTGCTCAGGCATAAAATGATATTTAAGAGCCTCGTTGAGCAGGTGCTTGCAGGCATGGTCATCACGTATGAGATGGTTAGCCTCATACAGGCGGGTGAGAAATTTTACACTCAGAAGTGGAAGGCGCACACAGTGCAGCAACTGAGCAAGATATTGCTGTCTCTCTGTTACATCATATTTGATCCATGATTCCAAAGCATAAAACACAGTCTCTTCTGTAACAACCTTAAGGCAGTCATTGGAGACTATTTCATCCAACTCAGCTCTTGTCAGTTCAAAAAACTCCTCTGTCTGACAAACTTCTTCAAAGTTCTCACAGATAAATTTAGTTGCAGCCAGACACAGGTCATGACAACCATAGGTCTCTGCAAAACGGGAAATGCCTATACAGTTTCCAGCATCAAGCTGGCTCTCTAGAAAAGAACAACACTCTTTGAGGACAAGTTTGACCTGAAGTAAGTTGGCAGCTGGTAAAAGAGATTCTACGGTCTCCTGGGAGATGAACACAGTCCCTGTGTAGGCATACTCGACAATAGCCTAGGTAAGAAAAGAGAGGTTATTACACTATAACATTTCTGTTATTAATATGACCGTGGTGTTACAGTTATAACACACACCTTTAATGCAGTTTCATCAATGCACTGAAACTCTACTTCAGAGGTCTCCTTTTCAGACAGGTTACCAGTGAACATGGCCTTGAAGTAAGGGCTGATGCTGGCCAGCACAACTTTGTGGGCATGAATCTTGGCATCACCCACGCGGAGCACAATGTCACAAAGTTCATGGTCTTGCCGCAAAAGCTGTAGGCCCTGCAGCAGCTGCTCTGAGTGAGGCCGTGTGAGACTGGCAAACATATAGGACGGGTCTGGTTGGTCCATCTATAAAAGATTATTTAGATAAATGTCATGTTAAATTGCCCACTTGTGAACAGCCATTTTGGTATGAAAAAAAATTATAAAGTTTTGAATGACATGTTGGACTGGATACATGTCTGTAAATAAAATCGGCTCTAGTAGCCTAATAGTGCGAGTAAAGCTAAGACATTATATTAATCCCATGCTAACCACTGCAGCTCTTAGTAGAATTTAAAAATGCGTGGTTTGTCTTTCTAGGGTCAACAACAATCAAATGTTGTGCTCAATGATCAAAACATAGTCTTCATATTTAAAACGGCGACATCAGTTTTCTTTTTGAGTAGTAACACAACACGTTAGCTGCCTAGCTTGGCATCAGTAGATAGCTAGGCGTGAGCTAACATACTGTAAACCAAAATTACAACTCCACAGTTTAAAAATGTATCTCTGTTTCCACATAATTTATTTTGAAGAAGGTGTACCATCCAAGCTGCAGAGTTAAATAAGCCTATAATTCACAAGGTTATTTTTTGCCTTTTATCGCTGCAGTCAACGCAGGTTAGCTGCTAAAAATAAACACGGTTACTGTGGCTAGCAGCATCATTGATTGATATACAGTAACATGGCTGACAGCTACAAACGTGACGTTATTGCTAACCAATTCACAAGAGATGACCAAGACACATTAGATAAGATATTTTCTCAAACCTGTAACCGGGTATCCGTTTGCTGTGCCGCTATATTGTACAGTTTTGCAGCAGCTCCGAGAACGAAAACAACCTACAGCCAACCACTCCGAGCTGAAAGCAGTCAAAGCACCACTTATAAAGAGCCTGACAAACAGCACTCCCACTTCCGCAAGAGTCAGTCAAATTAGCACGAGTCGGTACTAAACGTTAGTTACTTTGGAGGCAGTACAGTTAAAGGTGTACAGTGTAACTTTTATGTTGTAGGGCAGCCACCTGCTTGTCACCATGGTATAGAGATAATACTTTGTCTGGAGCTTTCCCATCATGGATTCATTAAATTACAAGTGTTTGATTGCTCAACAATAATTATATTGTATTTTATAGTATTGTATTATATTATACGGAACTGAACACACTTGTGTGTAAGTGCATTGAAGGCGTGGTATTTTGTGATTTAAAATGCAATAACACATTTTTGAGATGTTCTTAAATAACTGTTCGACCAATTCGGTTAAAGGTCCGTTTAAAGTGAAGATAGGCCTACAAATGTGGATAGGCAAATGTGTTTTGTGACACAGGGGATGAGGATTTGGAACATCTTTTCTTTTGTGATTTTGTAATAATTTTGGCCCCTCTAACCATAAAATAAATAAAATTTGGATGGAGTATGGTATCAATAATTTACTGCTGTTAGGTAAACATTTTATTCACAAATGTAGCTTTTTCAAGATCAAACTAAACAAATAACACACTGGAAGAATGATCTGAAACTTTTCATTAACTAACAGAACCAAATTAAGAGAAAAGAGGCTGATATTCGTATTTTCTTTTAATTTATTCCAGTAAGATAGAGCACTGAAATTTCCCCTTTATATGTTAACACGTTGTTATTTTCTGATGTGTTTTATATGTGTTTATTTTGAATTTAAGGTTATAATTTTATAGGTGCTCTTTTCGTCGTTTTTGTAATTAAAAATAAAAACAAAACAAAACAAACAAACAGAAAAAAACATTCCAAAAAAACAAAAAACAAAACAAAACATTGAGCGCGGGTGCTGCCGCCTGGAGGAGCTGGGAGCAGGCGTCACCATGGAAGCGCTCAGTTTGCGACATCTATTCGCCATTTTGCTCTTTTACTGTGTGTGTGCGTGTGGGATACCGTCCGTGTGAATACCTCACAAGCTTTTAAACATTTAACACTATCGACACCACTTAAAACAACCGAGGGCATGCCTGCAATGAGACAACAGTAGTTGTAGTAGAACGACATGGAAATTTGGAAGACGTAATCTTAGATCGCTTCGTCGAGCGTCAAGAAGGGGAGCAGCAAAATGCGAGGTCTGTTTTTAGATGTTAAATATAACCTACTAACTTTGTTAGCACGGCAAATATCGTAACAAGAGCTCCGCCAGCGGGGCAAAATACGCCCGTACTTTGAATTATTGTATATAGAATTAAGTTAGAATTTGTCAAACCTAGTTAAAGATGAATTGTTGGTGCAGTTTGGAAGTTTGACATTCCTAGGTGAGACGGTTGTCGAGTTAGAGCGCGGACAAGAAATTGTCCACAGACAGACGGACAGACGGACAGACGGACAGACAGACAGACAGACGGACGGACAGCGCCATACCATAATACGTCCCGTCTTACAACGGGCGTATAAAAAACCTGAAGTCACATAAAATTGATACCACTGACCTACAGCATGGATCGATACAAAAATATACAATAAAATACACAAATACAGTATACCTTATATATATATCGGCGCATGCCCCACATGTTTTGCCTCTTCATGAAGACAAAGCTTCAAAGACTTCAAAGCTTTGAAGTGTCCACAGACGGACGGACAGACAGACGGACGGACGGACAGCGCCATACCATAATACGTCCCGTCTTAGAACGGGCGTATAAAAAGCAGAGGGGTCCTATCTCTCTGAGATAGGAGAGCATTGCTGTTACATACATACCTGCAAGACCCTATGCTGTGAGTTTAACAGGGCTAATGAACTTGTGTAGTTAATGTCTCATAGAAGATTGTATGCTTATAACGGATTGTGGCTATAGCTATAGTAAACATTTGCGGAGTAACTAGTTTGATACCACAACAACAGAATAAATGGTATTTAAATTATGAACGTATCCTGTTACATATGTAGTAGCCTTGATACAGTCCCTATCAGCCACAAGTGGTTAAATAGAGTACCCTCAAGACAGACCGTGAGCATCATCATATATTGTAATCATAGATTGTATGATTGTTCTAAGACGGGACGTATTATGGTATGGCGCTGTCCGTCCGTCCGTCCGTCCGTCTGTCCGTCTGTCCGTCTGTGGACAATTTCTTGTCCGCGCTCTAAAGTTTAGAACGGGAGAGAGAAGATTCCAGTTGTTTAGAGTCTAAACAACTGGAATCTTCTCTCTCTGTGGACACTTCAAAGCTTTGAAGTCTTTGAAGCTTTGTCTTCATGAAGAGGCAAAACATGTGGGGCATGCGCCGATATATATATAAGGTATACTGTATTTGTGTATTTTATTGTATATTTTTGTATCGATCCATGCTGTAGGTCAGTGGTATCAATTTTATGTGACTTCAGGTTTTTTCACACTTGTTCTTTGATTTTATCTACCAGATACCAAATACAGAAATTGTTCTAACACATAAATTTTCTCTTAAACAGCGATCTATGCCCTGTGTCTCACCGGGTCCTTCCACTAGCACACCCATGCCAGGTGTTTCACCTCTGGTGGTTTCCTGTACATCATCCACAGCTACATGCACAGATGCGACAACCTGCAGTCCACCACAAGGATACAACATACCCAGAAGGAAAAGACAGCCCAGTACCCCAAGTCTGCAGTGTAGTGCCACATCCTCAGAAACAAATGAGGTATCGTAGGTTATAATGTTGTCAGCAACTATAATATTCAACACTTCTCATTTGGGTACCAATTTCTGCGAAGCACTACATTGGGGTCAACAGATATTCACTCCTGGATTAGCAGCTAGATATGTTTTAGTATTTAATAACTATCCAATCATATATTTATTATACGCCCGTTCGACGTATTATGGTATGGCGCTGTCCGTCCGTCTGTCTGTCCGTCCGTCTGTGGACACTTCAAAGCTTTGAAGTCTTTGAAGCTTTGTCTGCGCTCTAACTCGACAACCGTCTCACCTAGGAATGTCAAACTTCATGGCTGGACACCCCATGGGTCAAGGATGTTCCCTATTGATTTCAAGGTCACTGCAATCTGATTGGTGGAATTCCGATTCTAGAATGTGATGATGTCATACTCATACTCCTACTGCAAGAGCCAGATTTCCCTATTGATTATCCGTCCGTCTGTCTGTCCGTCTGTCCGTCTGTCTGGACAATTTCTTGTCCGCGCTCTAACTCGACAACCGTCTCACCTAGGAATGTCAAACTTCCAAACTGCACCAACAATTCATCTTTAACTAGGTTTGACAAATTCTAACTTAATTCTATATACAATAATTCAAAGTACGGGCGTATTTTGCCCCGCTGGCGGAGCTCTTGTAAAATATATTATTAGTATATTTTAACGATCTGTTTTGAAAATGTAGGGCTAACTGAGAATACAAAAGTAGTAGCCTCATTTTTATTAACTTGAATTTATTACACTACCTATTAACTTACTATTTGGAATTTTACTGTTGCGCAAATCCCTATTTTGTTGTTTATTTATTTTTGCAGCGTACTAATGACCTCTTTAGCGACCAGATTAAATTTTTTATGTATTGATTTTATTTTTACAAATTTATACTCGGACTTTAGCTGTGATTAAGTAATACAATTTAACTTAATAGTTGGTAGTAAATAACGTTTTATTTTTATACGCCCGTTGTAAGACGGGACGTATTATGGTATGGCGCTGTCCGTTTAAAAAAACACAAATATTTACATGTGTTATAATCTTCTGTGTAAACAACAATACAAAATTCTAAGTTGAATTGCGCTCAGACACAGCAAACAGGAAAGCAGCATTTTCACTAGCTCTCCACAACTTCTCAGCTTTTACGAATTACCAAGCCAAACGAAGCTTCAACTACCTGTTCTACTCGGATACGTGGTAAGTAGTTGTTGTAACCATAATAAAATACACAAATACAGTATACCTTATATATATATCGGCGCATGCCCCACATGTTTTGCCTCTTCATGAAGACAAAGCTTCAAAGACTTCAAAGCTTTGAAGTGTCCACAGACGGACGGACGGACGGACAGCGCCATACCATAATACGTCCCGTCTTACAACGGGCGTATAAAAATGTGACCATGGTATATATATATATATATATATATATATATATATATATATATATATATATATATATATATATATAACTTTTTATACAATCTATGATTACAATATATGATGTGTTTGCATTACACTTAACATTGCTGTAGAATTACATTGTTATGAACGAATCCTAATACCCGTGATGTTCCCTAGGCTGAAGCAGTAACAACACTGTCCATCACCAACTGCTAAAATGAAAGCACCAAGCAAGCAAGCAAGAAAAGAAGAGGGATATCATTGTCCTCACCTGGTTGCATTTTCTTCCTTGAATTCTCCAGTTTGACAACACCTTGCAATTCTCAACAAGAGCTCCGCCAGCGGGGCAAAATACGCCCGTACTTTGAATTATTGTATATAGAATTCTAGAATCGGAATTCCACCAATCAGATTGCAGCAACAGAACTTAAAGACACTACAAAGCTTTAATGTGTCAAAGCTCCAAGAAGCAGAGAATGTGGGTTGTTCTCGCTTTCAGCAGCAGAACATTTGAGAAGAGAGTTCAGATCTTTCATGAAGACAAAGCTTCAAAGACTTCAAAGCTTTGAAGTGTCCACAGACGGACGGACGGACGGACAGCGCCATACCATAATACGTCCCGTCTTAGAACGGGCGTATAATAATGTAATAATATTATTGTAATAATAATATTATTACAACGGGCGTATAATAATGATACTAGGATTAATTCCCCTCCTGTGGGCTCACCACCTGCAGAGGGGTTCATAGGGGGGGTCAGGTGCTATGAGTATTGGGCAGCAAGCTGCCCCCGCGACCCAGCTGGATTAAGCGGGAGAAGATGGATGGATGGATGGATGGATTAATTCCCCAAGAGTTACATGAGCAGCTCTTGGACTTCAAAAATTACCAAAATCGTACAAATGGTGTGGAAAAACTTAAAAACATTCTGTCAGAGGTGGACATACTGTCTATCCCATCTGCCAGTATTGAAGAATTTATACATTTCCTTTCTCGCCTTCTGGATGATAGTAATTTTAAAGTTTTGTATGGCACCCTACAAGTTTTGAATTTACTCATTCAACGGCTAGATAATAGATTAGACAAACACTTTCAACAAATTATTCATGTGGCTCTCAAAGCTCTTGGGGACACCCGTACTATCACCAGGAATGAATATATGAATGTGTTTCGGCAGCTGATGAAAGTGATAGCACCACAGCAAATACTGGATCTAGTTGTAGGCAATTTGAAACACAAAAATTCAAGGATCCGAGAAGATGTCCTTAACATCATCACTGCTGCTTTGCTCACTTATCCAAGAAAGAATTTTAACATTCCTAAGCTTTGTCATGAGGCGGCCCCATATCTCGCAGACGGCAAAAGAAAAGTGCGACTTGCTGCATTAGAGCTTTTTGCTGTTTTCGACCATTGTCTTGACACAGGGAAGAAGCAGCCCTTAATAAAAGCTGTTGACATGGTTGAGCTTAACGAGGAAGCTGAGGGTCTCATGGCAGCCGTACAAGCAAGAAGGGCCAGGTGCATTCTCCCTAAACTCTCCCCAGAGGGTATTGTGGAGTATGCATTGATAGTGCCCAAACCAGGACAACAGAGCTCAGGGCAGGCAGGAGCTGATTTGGACTGGGTGATGAACGGTGGGAGGATTAGCAGTGCGAGAAGTACCAGGACCGAACCAGACTGCGACAGATTACATGGCTACAGCAGTCTCGGTTCTGATGATATGCCTCTACAAAGGAGGATTGTGAGCGCAGGTAAAGGGAAGAACAAACTGCCCTGGGAGATGTTTACTCTGTCATCCACCGAGAGTGACCAGCAATGCAATACACCTGATGGAAAGGTGAGGCCCATACTGTCATCTTTCTGCTATTGGTATATTCAGCTCTTTTATTTGTAACTATTTAAATAATTTAGTGTTTTATTTTCTTAAATGGTGAAATCTGAGAAGTGGCTCATTTGTATATGGAAAAAGGGACACATTATAATAGTATTACATAATAATAAAAAAAGAAATGGTCATCTCTAGAATATACTGTAGTGTGACACACACACACACACACACACACTATAGGGGAAATGAGCATGTACCACCAGGATCCTATTCTTGGACATATTTGACTAATTTTCAACAACTTCCCACACATTCCTTCTATATCAGGGCTCCTCAGCTCTATCACAGATTGCAGTGTGTATCTTTCAAATATACTCATCGAAGCTATGTGGCCATATTCTTTTTTTAAATGTTTGGAAATCATTTGTTTACAGCTCCAGCAGTATGTTTCCTGGCAACCCTAATAGCAGAGGGTGAAACATAATTGCTCAGATCCCAGGGATGTTGGTGAAACAAAGCCATTTTGTATGTGTAGCATTAATTGCAATCACTTTTGAGTGCTCTACAATGTTTACCATCATTACACTCAAATCAGGTGAACTAAATAGTCAAGTGTTTTCAAAGGCAGGCAAATGATAAGCACTGATTCAGACTAGCAACCCTCTCTATAGGCCTGTCACAATAACACATTTTGAAGTACAATATATTGCTGAAGAAAGTATAGACGATAAATGGGACTATTTAAACTAATGTATGCCACTGACAAAATAATCCTGAAGTAGGATTATCAACAAAAAAATATTAAACTGTACAATAAAGTTAAAACCACATACTGCAATAAATAGTACAATTACACACAGTAGTAAGTTTATATATATAATCAGTTATTCAACCAAAGAAAAAGTATACATGATAAATACTGACCCTCAAAATATATTGTTCCATCTGTCATGTATTGAACGATAACTATATATAGTATTTATTGTGGCAGGCCTCAATAAATGTGCATTAAATACTGAGCTATCGAGGAACCTGATGACCCATGCGAAGGCCAACCCTATTGTTTGAGTTTGTCATGTCTACTACATCCCTTTGTTCAGAACAGAGGATGGAATTTCACTGATGATTCTGTTTAAGGATTCTTTTACATTACTGCTGTATAGTTATTCATAGGAGTTGTTTTTTTTACATTCTCCAAGGTCACCAATGAAGACTTTCTCCCTTTCTCAAGAAAACTAAGTCCAGAAACCTACATACCCAGTTTCAGTAAGTGTTTGTTCCTTTGTGTTTTAGAGCGATGTGGGTTATGTTGCTTTGAATGAATACAACATCTCAAAATGCCATTAAAAAAAGGCTGGCATAATTTTTAATACGATTCTCTTTAAGCGATACATGTATATCTGTTTGTATATCTGTGATATATATACTGCATATTTCACTGTCAAGCAGGTTAATAAATAATAATAAATGCTTCTTTCTAGGTTGTTTAGTTGATAAATCTGTCAGTGGTGTTTTAGTTGATTTATCATTTTATGCAGATTAGAAGAATTTATATGGGACAACAACAGAAAGGAGAGGTTAGTGAGTGAGGGTCTTAGCTAAAGATTTTGTAGCTTTTGGCATAGTAAAAAGGCAAATTAGACTCATGATTTACAAGTTTAAGCTGTCTTTATAAATAGATTGTTTCCTAGTACTTATTTTCTGAATGAATACTTGTTTTTACATTCACTCCTGCAGGTGTAATCTTGTGAGTGCAGTTTGGGTCAGATAGAGCTATGTTATAGTTTTGAGAGCTTCTGCCACGCCCCCATTTTTAGTCGACTAATTGATTGGTAAAACATGTCTTTAGTCTCCCAAGAATTTATTTTAGTTGACTACTGCCCTGCATCTTTCAGGCTCAGCAGAACCTCCAAGGCTCCAGTCATCGAGAAGGAATGAAACCCCTGCACGCCTCAAAAGGAGTGGTAGCCTTAACCTTGACCAGGACATATTTAAGACCCCAAACCTCTCGGAAATAGACTCAAGTAAGACATCATCTCATAGTAACCACAAATATTAACTTGAATAAAATCTTATTGAACTTATGTAAATATTTTTTTTACTGTGACAGCCAAGGGCAGTATGCTTTTAAGAAACCCTAGTGTTGAGCGTACATTTTCTCTACCGGCCAAGTCTTCCTCTACTGGCTCCTTTCTACTGCCTTCCTATCCACTGGCCTCACTTCCAGGCAGCGTCCCCACTCCAACTCTCCCTCGTCGCCATGTAGACTCCTCTCTCTCCATGTCGAATACTTGGCCAAACAAAAGAGACACTAGTCCTCACCAGCAAGATCCTAGCCCCTGGAGAGATCTATCGAGCACTACAAAAGGTAACACACATTAGAATGGTTATGGAGAATATAGAGATATGAACTTCTGTTTATTTCTTTTCTTTTCTTAAAGATGGAAAAGAAAGTCGGTGCTCTCCCAGGCCTCTTCGTGCCTCACTTGTTAATTCTTCTTTGACATCTTCATTTCGAAGAGCACTTAATAGTACAAGAACAAACAGCTCTGTGTCCCCAGTTATCCCTCCAGGAGAACAAAATGAGCAATTAGAAATGAGAGATTTTAGTACAGACCCTGGGAATAACAGCATGGACCAGAACCTTGAAGAGGAGGATCCCTTGGACATGCAGGAGGTCAGTAATTGTCTACATTTAAAATGCTTTTGATATTCTATCATTCAGATACAAGTTCATGGCTATGTACTTGCAGATGCTGAATTCACTGCGCTCCTTACGTAACAGTGCTGCCAAGAAAAGGGCCAAAATGACCCTTAGTAACTCAGACCTGGATCTAGACAGTCCTGATTCAGCAAGTCCTGAAATGGTCAAACCCACTCCACGGGAATCAGTCCGAGGACTGAAAGGTGCCAAAGGTATAGCAGTTCTAAACACTAGTGCCTAATTACAGCATTAACAATGATGTTTGTTCCTGAATAATTAAGGCTCATTCTCTGATTTCATTCTCAGGCTCTCACAGCCAGAGTAGCAAGAATTCATCAGGTGTTGATATGCTTGAAGGAGTCATTGGAAGAGGTCAGTTTGTTGTGGCTCATGTTGTGACTAAAAGTCTTGTTTTATTAATATATTTTAGTATAAATCACTTTTCCTTGTGGCCCCCATTGTTTAGGTATGTTTGGCTGTGCTTCCTTTTCACATGAGCAAGGTGATTTGGTAGCCAAGCCCCCCAGCGATCTGTACTCAGCAATAAACAACCATACAAACATGGCTAGCATGCAGACCGAAAGTGATGACAGCCCACGCCCAGATGGGGCCAAGGTTAGTGTCTTCATCTTGAAAACAACAATCATCAAAAGGGTGTCGTTTTAAACAATGTTGTTTTTTCTCTTCAGGACAATACAAGAGCTGTACGTTTAAGCAGGGATAAAATACGGCATCAGCGCACAAACATGTCTGATGAGCTAAGTCATGGAGAACAAGCACGAGAAAGGATTCGGCATCGTGTGCAGCAGATGCTGTCTGATTCACCCACAGGTAAAAATACACAATCATCAAAGGCAAGACTTTGAAACATTCAATGTGGATCTGTGTATTTTCATGAATATACATTTCTGTACATGAGGTCATATAAACATAAAAAATGCCTTAAATGCAGTTACTGATACACAAGAAGATTATTGCTCATGCCATGTTTTTTTCAGATCTCCATTTAAATGGCAGCACACTGAGCTCTACCAAATCTAATATTTTTCCAAATGAGCTCCTCATCTCTTCGAGAACTCCTGCCAGCCCATCAGAAGTCCAGACCCCTGTTAAGAGCTTCACTCCTTCCCACCAGCCCAGTCCTCCTGCAGTGCCCCCAAACCCTAAAAGTGTGTCCCATCTGAGGCGGGCAGCTAGCCTTGGCAGAACACGGGCCTCACAATCTCACTGCCCAGGCAAGTGGATTTTCAGTGTCAAGCATCTACAGCTGCAACTGCTATTATGATACACTTAAAACTACACAACTAAGTTTTCTTCTTCTTATATGTGCTATAGCATTGCACTTGATTCCAAGACAAATTTGTCATAAAGAAGTAAAATAAAGATACATTAACATTCATTTAGAAAAGTTAAATAAAATACAACCTATAAAATAATAGCCAGATCTAACAAAATCAACATATAAAGTCTCATTAAATCATTACGTGATTATATTAGATTTGTGCATTTTCATTTTTATTTGTGTTCTTTTGTTCTAATGGCATTTTAGATGAGCTGATCTCTTATCTGGGCCACAAAAACAATTTCTCAGAAGCAGCTGAACTGTCTCCATTTTCCAAGCCTGAACTTGCACTGACCCAGAGCTTCAACCTCCTGAGCTCAGATGACTGGTGAGAATTTACGTGTTCTACAGTGTGGCACTGACATGAACCCCCATCTGAAGATAGCTTTTTTATAATCTAGGGAGAAGAAGATAGAAGGACTAACTTTTCTGCGCAGCTTGGCAAACTACCACGCTGACACACTCCAGAGCAGGCTTCATGATGTGTGCCTTTTACTCACTCAAGAGGTAGTGCATTTGTCTACCATGTTTTAAATAATTATTTCATTAATTAATGACTTCACCTTTGTATTTAAGTAAATGTTTATGGGTCTCAGGTTAAAAATCTGCGCTCAGGTGTGTCGAGGGCTGCTGTGTGCACACTTGGTGACTTCTTTAGTCATCTACAGAAAGCAATGGACCAAGAGCTGGATGGGACAGTTAAAGCCTTACTGCACAAAGCTGGCGAGAGCAATGCCTTCATTAGACAGGATGTGGATGCATCCCTAGACTGCATGGTGCAGTACTGCACTCCAACTCGGAGTATTCATGCTTTACTTACTGGAGGCCTTGGGTCAGTCATTTTATGTGTGCCAAACTTGTTCTTGACCCTTGTACATTAACTAGACATTAACTATAAATCTTTTTGCCTGTTAGTCATCTCAATGCTGTTGTGAGGAAGTACACCGCCCAGCATCTGGCTAATCTGGTGGACAAGGTTGGTGCTGCCCGTCTCCTGTCTGGAGGTAAAGAACTTACAGACAGGATCATGCCTGCGATTACAAAACTGTCACAAGACTCCTCACAAGAAGCCAGGTTTGATACTTTCTGTTCATATTGGTTGTGTATGACATAGTTATAAACTACCAATTATGTGTGAAATATCCAATTTAAATCCAAAGGTATTTTGGTCGACGCATGCTGCTCTCTCTGTCATCACATCCCACTTTTGATAAGATTCTTGAGAAATATGTTCCCCCCAAAGATCTACCAACTATCCGAGACACTGTCCTAACTTTAAAGACAAAGGTATAGTATAAACACATTTGTCTTTATCATATTGTTTTGTATCATCTTTCCACTATAACCTCCTTTTTAGGGTCTTGGTGAAATGCCCTCAGACAGCCAGTCAGCCAGAGGCAGGCGTTCCTTGCCAGGCAGTGGGACAGTCAGAGCCTTATCTCTCACCAGAGAACCTCTCAATCAAACCACAAGGTTTTTCATAGACATTAACTAGGGTTACTTCACAAAGACTAAATTGTTCATACATGTGTATTATTTACAGAGAATCAAATACTCTCTACAACTGCAGAACTGCACGGACTATTGCTGATAAGACTGAATATGTGAAGCAGGTGTCAAGTCTGCTGGGTTCAAAGGACTTCCGAGAGAAGATCAAGGGAATAGACCAGCTAGTGGCAGACTGCCAGAACAATCCCAAAATGGTTATCAAAAGTATATTCCCAGTATGTATGCAACAACTACGCATGGACCAAGGATTTATGTTCATAAGTTAATTTTGACATTATGTTTCAGGTTTTTGATGTCTTCAGATGTCGGTTGCAGGAATCAAACAGCAAGGTCAACCTTTATGCTCTAGAGTCCCTGCAGAAAATTATCCCTTTGTTGAAGGACAACTTATCCCAAGTGGTTAACATCCTTGTCCCAGCCATTGTTGACAATCACCTCAATTCTAAGAATAATGCTGTTTACACTGCTGCTGTTGGAGCCCTAAATGCACTAATATCAAATGTTGGTATGTATTTGAGTATAACTACCGTAAAGCAGCACTCTGAAATTTTGAGTAAACATTGTTTTCAAGTGCATTTTCTTTCTTTCCTCAAGATAATGTACTTCTTCTTCAGCTTTTTTGTACCAAGGCTCAATTTTTAAGTGGCAAAGGAAAAGTTGATCTTATTGAAAAGGTTGCAGGTATGGTTCTTTATTTTGTCAATCCAAAAGCTTTGAAAGGTTTCATAAGTAAAAGGTGATGAATGAAATTAATGTGTTACAAAAACATTTTGGATGTCTTTAATTTCAGAGATTGTGAGTGAACTTTACCCCCGCAAGCCCAACATGGTGGAGCAGAAAGTTCTGCCGTTGCTGTGGCACCTCCTGGGAACATTGACTCACAGCGGCACAGTTCATGGGCGAGGCGGCAGCGTGAGGGGTGCAACAGTCAACCTGTGCCAAGCCCTTTATGCCCAGATGGGAGACAGCCTGAGCGACTGCGCTGCCTCTCAACCCATCAATGTCCACAAAAGTTTTAATGAGGTACTGCGGACAATAAGGGACTGCAGACGGAAACTAGCTATCTAGCTATAATCTGGTGCAGAACATCTCTGTTTTTTTTAAACTTAATGTATCTGTACATTGTCCTTTCAAATAAAGACTAAACTAAACTATAACATAAATGGAAACTCAAATACAGATTTTGAAGATTACTTGAAGATTTTCCTAGTGCCTGCACTTTTGTATCAATAAAGACAACATCCTTTAAAATTAGGAGCTCTTATTTTTATCTCAGTGAGATTTCCTCCGGTACAAAACCTGAGAACATCAGGTTTCATGTACACAAACTGCTCTCTTTGCACTTTTAAATATGAACTCATGTTAAACTATATAGAATTTATCATTGCTTTTTATACGCCCGTTGTAATAAGACGGGACGTATTATGGTATGGCGCTGTCCGTCTGTCCGTCCGTCCGTCTGTGGACACTTCAAAGCTTTGAAGTCTTTGAAGCTTTGTCTTCATGAAGAGGCAAATTCCGATTCTAGAATGTGATGATGTCATACTCATACTCCTACTGCAAGAGCCAGATTTCCCTATTGATTATCCGTCCGTCTGTCTGTGGACAATTTCTTGTCCGCGCTCTAACTCGACAACCGTCTCACCTAGGAATGTCAAACTTCCAAACTGCACCAACAATTCATCTTTAACTAGGTTTGACAAATTCTAACTTAATTCTATATACAATAATTCAAAGTACGGGCGTATTTTGCCCCGCTGGCGGAGCTCTTGTTCAGATTCTAATCATGTACTGTAGAAAAGATCAAGACTAACAGAATGTACCAATGAAATGCACAAAAAGTAAACGGTTCAAGACAGGGACATGAGAGTTGTATATTTTTGCTGTATCATTAAATGTGATGTATTTTTTAAAATCTTATATTGATGTTTTGTGAGGTAACAAATTCTATCAGTAATAATTGTGTACTGCTCAGATGTATATTTGCACAGTATTAACGTCATATTCATGTATGCCGTATAATTAAACCATATTAAATGTCTCTGTTGTGTTGTAATCATGCTCTGTACTGTCTGGCTTTTATGTATGACCAGAATGGATTTACACTTAAGACTGTTGCCTACATTGATGACGGTTCGAAGGAGTTGAACCAGTGAAAGGGAAAAGGGTTCAGATGTAAACCTCACCATGCCTAATCAACAGATTATCTATCCTAGAGTGTAGTGCCAGTCTTTATAGTAGCCCTTTCACTATACTGTTCAGTACTAAGCTTGTGAACATTTGGAAACAGACTAATATAAATAAATTGTTTATTTCTGTAATTCATTTCCCATGTGTCTTCTTAACATTTACAGACCAATACAAGTTATTTAATTAAAAGCAGAAAGCAAACAGAAAGATTTTGCCTGAATAATTTAACTTTGTATAATACAATAAAAATATTCTACTCAAGACCATTGTAAGAGATACCAATGAACATACATACAATACAATAAGGCTTTGGGTTGTTTTTGCTTGTGCTTCTAGTGACTAATCTCTAAAGCTAAATGGCAACAATGACAAATCGGTACCATAGTCATTTACACAAAAATTGCCAATATAGGAAATTATCTGCTTAAATTATCCTTCCTAAAATAGAAATGCTTGACAAACTCACAGTGAATTAGTCAAAAGCTAAATGTCAAGCATCAAACCAATTTAATATCTTTGTGTTTTATAATAGCCAAGAATAGCAAGTTCCTTATGTAATAAATTGTATATGTTTTCTAATTTCGCAATGTAATGTTTGCTTCCTTCATTATTTGTGCTCTGTTGTATTAAATATTCTTAAATGTCACAAGAGGAGTTCCCTGTAGCAGGTGGAAAAAATAGCCCCTTGACCTATAGATCTCTAACCCTGTTGCTAAGACAGCGGGATCAATGCCATGACAACCAGCGCGGGTTGTATGTTGTGACAAAGTGAGTAGCTGCCATCCTTTTCTCCTCACTCAACAGGGAGCAGACGTTTTGGGCAGATCCTGGTTTTCAGCCAAGTTGAGCTTTTGTCTGAGTAGTGATGTTAAGGATTTACACCATAAATGCTTTCAATGAAGAAACACATGCGGATTTTGACAGCAACCAAAGGATACATCGAGGTGCTTAGTTCTTCCAGCTGCAATGTAACAAACAAAAAGGTGAATGAGCAAAAACAACATTAAACTACACAGTATAAACTACAATCATCTGAGTATGTACTGTAGTTAACCCAAACAATACAAATCAAATCATATTATGGTGTTCTGCCCCTGCCCCTGAACAAGATATTTTTAACAGCTATCTGTGACCAGCGCAAGGTTTTTCTCACTTCACTCGCACACAGCACTGCGAGTTTCAGCATTGGGAGCCTAAGTGTGCAAGTATGAGGAGGAACGTTCTTAGGCACCACATATCTTAAACAGTGCCAAAAATAGAGCTGTCAATATATTTTATACATAACAATTAGTGATTTGCTGTATTGCTGTATTTTATGGTAACATATCTAATGGTGCCCCAATGGGAAATTTGCATCCTTCAAGGTTGCTTAATGCTCATCTGTCAGGAGCCATAAGGGACCACAGTGCAGGCACAGGGGAACACTGTGACCAAGAGTAGCAGGAATACAGTATAAGCCTTTGGTACAATCTAGGAACAGATCCTGTAACCTTCTTGCTATAATTGCTGTGCCACTTGGTTAAAGGTGCATTGTGTAACTTTTCTGGTGGAGGTTCCGTCAGATACTTTTTTTCCGAGACGTTATGTCTTTGGCTGGAATGTATCACAGTTTCTGTCTTCATGGAAACCAAACCAGACCAAGTTACAGGTCAGATCCGCTTACTGGCAACACTGCTTATAGGTCAGAATGCCTGTTTTTTTGAGTTATAAAAACAATTGTTTAATCTAATTAATGTAAGGTAGAGCTGTTTAATGTCATACTGTGGAACATTCCAGACAGAGCAATGACATTGTGACGAACCCTTAACCAAAAAGTTACATAGTGCTCCTTTAATAATAACAAAAGCCCATTAGGGCAATTAGTATTTGAGTCTATATATGTAAAACAAATAGTGGAACTGTACCCATAAATTCTCTGTAATCCTATTAGTTACATCCATAAGGTACATTCATAAAACTCAAATTGCATTTACTTTATAGACACTTATAGACACCTATCTATTTTAATAGGTTTTTCAATCTTAATAAAGCAAAAAAAAATTTAACCGCCACAGGACAATAAATGTACATACATAAATACACAAATAGTGAAATCTATCCATATCTCAATTGTTATGACAAGCAATTCTTTTGTGTTGTCATCCATAAACTAAACAACAGTAGTGCAGTATTGTGCTCACATTACTCAGCAGGTGTTCCAGGTTGTGATCAGATGCTCCTTTCCTCTGGTCTTCAGACAGCTCCTCCACATGGCTGTCCAAGCTGAAATGCAGTCTGGCCAACTTCTCCTGCATCTCCCGTACATGCTCCAGCTGCTCAAAGGAACACACTTTACCTAAAACACAAATGTAGAAAGCCAAATAACTAAGATCACATAGTGGCAAGTGAGGAATTACGAAGACATGGTGGCACTCTATTCAAGGGTTTCAGCTTCTGGATACATGCAACATTTTAAAGACTTTTTCCGTTTCAAAAAATATAGTATTATATATAACTTGCCAATTGCTATACCAACTGTCCTAATTGTTCTTTCTGAAACCCATGGGTAGGCTGGTACTGTTTGATACTGGGTTGGGAGCAGCAGGAAAATCACTATTGTAACTGTAAATATGGACTTATTTTGGGTGTGTTTCTAATAGAAAGGAAAATAAGTACATTCTGTATTCTGAAACACCAGAAATATCCAGTGACAGTGACACTTTGGTGTATTTAATTTCACTTAGTTTCATCTAGCAAAGTCATTTTAACAGCCTACCCTCTCTGCTGGTAACAGAATATTCCCCTGGAGGCTGCGTCTTACCAAAGGCCTGCAGTTTGCCTGAGTGAAAGTCGTTGAGGAGGTTGAGGAGCCCTTCTTCCATTTCTCTCACATCAGATACATCAGTAAGAAAGGAGTGTTGCAGGGGGGATGACTGGACAACCTTGCTGGGCCCAGCCGGCTGGGGGGCCTTGGGTTTTTCTTTGTGTGGTCTGTCCAACATAGAATTTATAATGACAATTCTGTTCTACCGTGTCATTTGTAACCAAAATCTCCTTCTAGGAACTAACCTTGAGATTTTTGGGGGAGCAATGACTGCAGTAGGCATGTCCTTGGGTTGCCCTGGAGCCCCGATGGACCTCTTATACTTGCCTCTGTTTTTGGGTGAGGGAGGCTGTGGCAGGCCTAGGGAAAAGGTGGCACTCTTGCTGGCAGGGAGCGCAGGGAGTTTACGAGGGTTGATAGGAGGGGGAGGAGGCTGAGGCAGAGACACCTTTGGACTGCGTTTTTTCCGTTTATCCTCCATTATGTTTTTATTTTATTTTATTTTTTTGCCTTATGTGACAGTGTGTATGGCACCGGTGAGCTGCTGCAGGATGTTCTGAAAAACACAAAGGTAGGAAGTTAAAAACACTGCATTCTGTTTAAGAGTTAGTCCTGCCTGGCTCTCCGAAGTAATGGCACCAGTTTGTCTGTGCAGTGGAGCCTTGCAGTGTTGCAGTAGTAACTTCAAGAGCACTTCATGATAGAAAATAAACTGGAGTTAAAAAGACCTAATCAAATTAAGGGCACACGACAAAAGCCTGAAATTATTTTAGGCTATCGCCTCATATTTCATGTCACACTTTAGACAAAACAGGCCCTTTTTAGACTTCTTAAAACCTCATTAAAAGCGTGCTATGGCATCTCGCGGAACAAATTACTTTATGTAAGAATGGAAATGGAAATCAATGTTGCATGCTAGCAATCGAGCTGTCATGTAAACACATGGACAGCACAACGTAAGGTCTAGTGAAAAGAAGAAAAGGAAAGATGGCCACTCGTGTACACAATTTGGACGAAACACCCCGTGTCGTTTTTAATGTTTCTGATGATAATGATGCGCACAAGGACAAAGGACTGGAGAGTAAACAGATTTACGGATGAGACTTACCGAATCAATTACGCACCCGTAAACAAACCGACTGAGAGCATTGTCGCGTCGTATTGTGGTCTGCAAATCTTACAATAAAGTTAAAGAATGATTATCCCTTTTAAAAAATAAGTTACAGTTGCCTGCTGCAAGATCTATTAACTATAATCAAACAGCGGCATCGATGCGCTGTGCGGAGCCGTCGTCTTTATTGCTCTCTTAAAGGGCCAGTGCTCTTTTCTGCGGGACCGAAGATGATGACGCGTGGATAAAAATTTTAGCTGAGTTATAGTGAAACAGCGGCTTTTTACAACTCTATACGTTCATCAGATTTGTAATGCGTCGCCGTTTTCTCTTGTGTACATTTTGCTTGATAGATGTACAGTTAACATATACGCTGTGTGCAAAAGGGCCACATGATGGCGCCAAAGAGCCATTTTTTACAGATCCAGACTTTCAGCCAAGGGGCTTTGCATTGTCCCTGGCTAAAGTTAATTTTCTTCCTTAAGTCATCAGAAACAGGTAATAATACTTTTCTATCAAGTTGTCAATCTGTTACAAGCGACTACAAACAGTCACCTTAACCACTCAAATAAAATTAAACAGATAATGTAATACAAAAATATCTCTTTTATTATGGCAGATGAGAACAAAAACATGAAAATGCAGTTGTACAAAAAACAGAGCCCCTTTGTATATTTGTTTTGTTCCACAGCAAAAGTTACAAACAATAACTTGGGTCTAACTGATTTTCTGGTCTGAAGAGCTGGTAGAATATGCATATGCCTTTCCTAACACAATCCTGTCTCTTAAAAGCTTAAAGAAAGCATAGTAGTTGCTGAAGAGAATCAAAGCTAGTGATATAGTTTGGTGCCATTTTTCTGAACATATCAATGAGTAGAGCTGGTAAAAAATCATGGCACCTTCCAATATAATGAGTATGTTCAGTATTCGTAAAGGCTTGTTGAAGAAGAACTGAAAGAAGAATAAGAAAATTATGTTACGACAATGGTCATATAGTGATTAATGGCAGAATACACAAAAAGGCTGAAATATTAAAGGGGATAACAAAAAATACTCACATAAAAGCGATAATGTGACACATCTGATGGTACTGCAACATTATAATGTCCCATTGCTTTGTAGACATTTTTATTATGTTTGACCAGAACTCCTTGTGGCCACATGTATTCTTCTGTCCATCTGAGAAAACATAAGCATAAAGCATTTCAGCTGCTTTCTAAGCTTTAACCAAGTGTTTAAGTCATGTCATTTATTGCCAAGTCTTACATGTGTTGTAGGACGTTGGAGCAAAGTGATGGGTCCACCTTCTGCCAGCAACCTAAATGAGCTGCAGCTTTATGAAGCAAGTCACAGTAGCGTGGAGGCAACAAGTGTCTCATGAGGATCACTGAAGTACTGATTGACACCAGAATAAAGAGCTCACAGGACCAGCGTTTGTCTACATATTGTGTACTCTGAAAAATAATTGCAGGCATTTAATTCAGATACATAAGAATGTTGTAAAAAAAAAAAAAAAAACATTACTTACTTTGACAAACCAGACTGGCACAAAGGCAATATAGTAAGCACTGAGCATAGAGCTGACCAGAACTTCCTTCATCCTGTAATTGAAGTCTATCTTAAGGTACTCCACCTCCTTGCGGATGAGATCGGGGGACAGGCAGCAGGCGTGAGTGGGCATTGCCTGGACACCATACAGTTGACTGGTGTGCTGCTTCCATGTTTCCTTTAGCACGGTAAAGTAGTCTTTACCACGGCCCAAACCACCAACCTCCTTTGAACCAATACTAGCGATAGGAGAGAGGGGACCTACTCGCCGGAAGTCACAACTCAGCGGGAAGAAGGGGATATACATTCCAAATCTGATTAAATCCAAAAAAAGACAAGTAGTTTGGTCAGTACCATCATCTTAATGTTTCATCTCACACACATTATGTACTCTGGAGTTATTATGCTTGAATAAAAACATACATGAAACATCTGTAAGTTAATAGATAACTTACAGATAAGAATAAATAAATCAAAAACAAAGATTAATTTAATTTCAAAATCATATATATAAACTCAAAACATGCCCGATAGATAGATAGATAGATAGATAGATAGACAGATAGACAGATAGACAGATAGACAGATAGACAGATAGACAGATAGACAGATAGACAGATAGATAGACAGATAGACAATTGATTGGACAAGTGCAGAAATGCCACCAAAATAAAATGAACAATTTAGCTAAATGAAAAAATGTAGACAATGCATACTACATACAATACGCATATTTATCATGGAAATGTTTATTTGCTTACTAATAAAATCTATGTCTAATAGTCAGTATAAGCAGACTTACGGGTAACAAAGGAAGAGAAGGCTGAGCACTGAATATGTTCGGAAGAGGTATATGAGTGAGCGGCATAGACTCCAGCCTGTCAGTGTTAGCACAGCAAACCTTGCCATCACTAAAAAGATAGAATGTGGGAAGGATAGTTTCCCACTTTGTGATGCCTGCAAAAACAAAACAAATAAAAATTGTTTTATTTAACAGTAAAAAGGATTTTATGTAAAAAGTAAACAGAAAATACTCCCACCTCTTTTACTATTGCTGCTATCAGCCTTCGAGCTAGGATGATAATTGTAAAAACCAGCATGTTATAGTCAATCAGGTGAAAGTTCTGTGAAAGATAAGATTACAATTAGTACATAACTCAAGATACAAGAGTACTCACTGCTGTCAATAAATATTAACCAGCGAAGTGTGTGATGGAGGGTGTGATGGAGGGTACCACCACACTGTCTTGTAGATGTTGACATAGTGGACAAACAGAGCAATCAGGTGACAGAAGAAAAGGTGAAGTTCAAACAGCACATTACGGTCCACAGACAGCTCTGGGATTTTACAGTGCTTTACAGGCACCACTGTCTGCGCAGCTAGAGGAGGACTGGACATACAAGTGCCTGACCCATTCCTGTAAATGAAACAAATTGACAAAGTGCTTTCAAGACAAAGCATCTACAGGCTGCCTGAGGGCATTTTAGCTCATGTTACCTGGTACGAGATCGTACCCCCGTGACTGGGGAGCTGGTTGAATGGTTTCCATTGGTCATTGAGCCCGTCTCGCTGCTCAGTGGAGGTCTGCAGTATGTGGTCCGGTTTGCACCTCTCCTTCCACCAGCCATTGCAGACACACCCACTGTCCACTTTACAGGTGCGCGTCTAGTTCTGCAGTCTCTTACGGTCTACCACGGACACACAAGTTAGATTGGAAAGATTCATACAATATATTTATTTTTTAACAAAGACTGAAAAATAAAAAAAGAGCCATTACTACTACTACTGTCAACGCAAGATCTATAATCTAGGATTTTAAGGCATGTTTTGATTTTATGGCAACGCCTTGCCTAAATGGTCTAACTAGCATAATGTTAAGAAAATAGATTTAGATTGCTTAATTGTTTAAGACAAAGAAATGAAACGCAATTTTCCCGGGCTGTTTATGTGGCTCCCACAAAGTGCTTACAGTAATGGTATAGCATCCTTATTACAGTGAGAGTTTGCGGAAGCTGACATTAGAGGCTAGCACATTGGCTACGGTACTTTTCACCCTTACTTCAGATATGCATCAAAGCAGGTTGTTTTAGATGCATAAGTTTTAGGCGAAAACAACGTGGACCAACACAGAGGGAGGGACCCCAGTGTGTCCGCCAAGACCATGCTTGATTAGTACAAAGATTGAGGCCTTGGCTAGCAGTATCAGACTAGCTACCAAACAACCAACCAAACGGGAATGACAAGACAATTAAACCTTACCCAGTCGAAAATTGAGTGTTCTGCCTCTGATTTTTTATGTGGCATTAATGGCAAATTAGATGCAGATTTTTAGATTGTAGACTAAAGCCCTAACGTAGTTTACACTGGAAACATCGAAGACACTCATTGTTGATGTGAAACTAGTCACCACTGGATGGGGGCGCGGATGAGCTAGCAAGTGGGAGGAGGATCCCTTAAAGGAGCACACCTTCAAATAACGTGAACGCACTTTATAGACGATTTCATTTATGAATACTAGCTTATCTTTTACATAGTTAGAATAAGATATTGTGACATCGCCAATATTGTAATGATGAATTATAAAGAATCATAGAACTCAACAGTCAACAGAAAAATGTGTTTAAGATTAAAATAATCAGAGATCATTACGATTTAAATAAGGCATTTCAGAAGATCACATAAAATAGCAAATCTGTACTTTCTTTTAATTGTCTTTGTTACTTCTGCATTTAAAAAAAGTGATTAATCCAACTTTTCCAGGGAGTACTGGGGAAACCAGTCTATTTAAGATGCCCAGACATCCCTCATCAGTATCACTGGTACCTCTACTCCATTTTATCCAAGGGTATTCAAAAGCTCTTACCTTCCCTCACATGAAAAATGCCTTCAAAAACACTTGTTTATTTTTCTCCATACTAATGTGCACCTTACAGTCACAAAATGCTATAAAACATTACTTTATAAAAAAATTTATTTTTATAAAAATACAATCAATATAATAAAAATATGCAAATTGAAGCACTTTAGTTTGCCACAAGCATCCAGCAACTTCTCTGGTTTCAGCCAGATCCTGAAAAATATTTTAAAGAATGAGTTGAGAATGAGGACATTACTGTACTCAAAAAAAATTTCATAAAACCAACCTCAAGTGTCACTAACTTGAAATTTCTTTCCTCATCCGCATAATGATTGACTGGACCTAAACAGAGAAGACAAATAAGATTTGACAAGAAAAACCCAGACCTCAGCAAAACAAAAGTTCATGCACCCTAAACTACATTTTAGAGGTATAAGTTTTAAAATTTGAAACTTATTTTTGACGATTAAATATAGACACGTTCTACAAATGCATTGGGGTGTAAAATATTTTTTAATGGGACATTTGTTTTGTATTGTATTTTTGCTTTGAAATATTGTATTGTCCAACTTAAAAAAAGTTTAGTACTTTTATTACTTTGTTTCCATAGAAAACAAAAAAAAAAATTCTAATAAAGAGTGTTAGGGTTATTTTTACCTTCTCATGGCGGTCTTTAGGCTTTTAGAATCCTCTCCTCTGCGATTTTTTTCTGTTATAAAACCCACCAGCATGACTTTGCATCAAAGTCAAGTAAGATCCCTGTAAGCTTGATTTAAAATACTGTTGAGATTCAGTTATTTCCCGTGACGGAGATAACAATGCTCTCGAGAGCTTAGAGATAAAGACTTATGTTAATGACAGAGACATGTTCAAGTACTACGTCATTCAAAACATGTATTTTGCAGCGCTTTCATAAATATTTGAACTAAAAAATATGACAACACCTTTGTTCTTTATACTACATTATAAGACAGGAAAAACAGTATTCTTTTTTTCTTTTTAATTAGGTTGTGTACAAACATGTTAATCAGGTGAAAATAGGCTGACAGGCCAAAATCATACATTTGGCTTCAAGGAAATGCCATTTTAGATGGATTAGGTCGAACTAAAAACTTTATTGAAACAACGCACTGCAGAAATACATTTTGGGATATAAATAGAATTATATTTAGCCAAATGTACACAAGCATAACGCATTTTGATGGTGGCATTTAATGAAAAGCTTTTCTGTAGTTGTAATATACAAGTATTAAAATGGCTGCTGCTATTTTTAGGCATATTACTAGTCAATTTAATGTTCATTTTTATTCTGAAAATTATAGAGTATATTGAATAAAAATGCATGTTACAATGGAGTCCAATTGAGCCTTTTTTTAGAACAATGAGTTAAAATAAAAATTTTTGTTTAGTAAAAAGATTGTGTAGATAACTTGTTAAATTTGAACATTGTATTTTTGTGAAAAAAAAGGTACTTAAATAGGCAGCCTAGAGAAAAGTTAAAATCGCCACAGCGAGATTTTGTAACGTACACTTATACAAAATATCACGCAATTTCCAACCTAATTTGTCTTTTTGGTCACAAGGACATTAACTATAAACAACGTGAAAAATGACAAACGGGTTTTGATGACCAATTTGCATCTAAAAAAAAAAATACATTCAACCAAATAGCTCTTAAAAAAAAAAAACTAAAATGAAGTATAAAATGGGGATAATGAGGGTAATTACTTTTAAAAAAGGTAACTGGGCAACAATTTGAGACAGCCGTTGCATCAACTCTCTACCATTAGTCGCTCAGTATCTTCCATATGGGTGCTCTCTGTATGCTCCTTTTGACTGTCTGGCAGGCGGAGCTTTGCCTCCAGCCCCAGCAGAGGACCAGGAGCCTTCCCAGTCATCTTGAGCTGCAAGAGAGTAGGAATCGTGGTCTACCATCAGCCCCAAGTACAATTCATCACATCAGTATTTTGCCATGCACATAGACTTTACTTACTGTAAGACTCGTATGCAGTGTCCTGGGCTTCACCATGTCCGTAGTCATAATATTCGGTATCCCTAGACACCATTTCACAAAGATGCATTTAGTCAGACCCCACAAAAAGCAGGAACCATTTACAAAAAAAAAGTCATACTCACGTTGGGGCTGCCTGTTGACTATAATAATCATAGCCTTCATAGTGTGCGTCTGGGTAAGATTCATCATATGCAGGCTAAAATTAAAAAGGGCATCAAAACATATTCCCACACAACACGTGGCCTGGATTAATGACAGGACTATATAAACCCAACTTACATAGTCCTCATAACCCTCTGTTTTGACCTGCGAAGGTGCAGGGGGAACCTGGTGTGAATGTGCGGCTGATGGGAGCATCCGTGGAGCTCCTGCAGCCGGAGGTCTGGAACGGCCAGCTGCTCCTCCTCTGCTCACAGAAGCACCCCGACCTGCCGGGGTGCCTCTTGAGGCACCTCCACGTCCTGGGGCTCCCCTTGGAGCACCTCGCATACCTCCACGAGGGCCTCCACGTGGCATTCCTCGCCCTCTGCGAAAAGTTAAACTGTCAGCACCATGTGATAAAAAGCCCAACCATTGAGCAAGAGTAGTTAAATCTAAAAGATGCACTTATTTTTATATACATGTATATATACACACCTCGCTCCAGGTGGTCCACCTCTGCCTCTACCCATCCCGCGCCCTCTTCCTGAACCATCCTGAGATCCATTCAGAAAGTGGGGGTCCATATACTGCTCCTCCTCGCCTGGTTCCTGTAGAAAAAGCTTGAAGCTCCAACACCAGGCACAAACCATGATGTCTCAATATGGGATCTGATTCTATAGTACATACCGGGGTAAGGAACTTCTTGACCTCATCCATGGCATGGGCCATGCGCAGGTAGGCTTCTGGGATGGGAGCATGCACTTCAATAAATACATGGAGCTCCATAGAAAGATGAGTATATTTAGCCTCACCACCCTTCCTCAACTCTTCCTCCTGAAAATTAAAACAATAAAATATCTATAAAGTCACTCAGTTTATCATGTATAAAATTGTTGAAAACATGGTGGCTCTAATACAGAAAGTGAGGACTCTTTTAAATTAATTCCGCTCCCGACGCTGACGACCAATTGATATGGCGATTAAAGCAGGTTAAAAATGTTCCCACCTATTATAGTATCAATCATACAAGTATATTTCCCATCTAAACAAATAATTGCAATACAGAGCTCCATACCTTATTCTTGTCCTTCATGGAACCTTTACCCAATACGGAAATTTTTGCACCAGTCTCCTCTTGGAGTCTTTTAATTGTATTTCCCCCGGGTCCCAATATTTTACCAACAAAGTTGACCTGGAGAAAAAAAAAATTGCGTTAAAACTTATTTCCACACACGTAAAAATTCTGTAATTCAGAACAACGCTACTTACTCTTGGAAACTGTTTAACGGGAATGAGAACCCTTTCTTTGAGTTTTAGATTTTTGGTTGCAAATAGGTCCAGATAAGTTTCCTTTTCATTGTCCTTTTTAGTCTCGCCTTTCTGGATCCGTTCGATTTCTGGTTAAAAACAAGTAGAAAAACATCCTATTACATGTTTATGTCAATTTCAGCTGTTCATGCTGGTTCTATGACACTACACGAATGCCTTTTTCTGGTGTGCAGACGACAGTATCGTCAACAGGCGCGTATGTGCATATATATATATATATATATATATATATATATACATACATATATATATATATATACATACATATATATATATATACACACACACACACACACACACATATATATATACACATATATATACACATATACATATATACACATACATATATATATATATATATATATACATATATACATAGCCATTTACTATAATTAGTAAATGGTGTGGAGGGTAATAATTACTCAACTAAATACAATGCAATGGAGTGTATTGTCGAATTAACACGTGTATTGTGAAAGGCCAGAATCCACGACATGCCTAATCAAACGACAAAGAAACGGAGGAAGAGCCAAAAGATTTAATTTCGCACGCAGTGTTTAGTTTTGCATCCGATAACAAAAAAAATAAAAAATACTGTACCTGCTGAAATGAGTTTCATCGCATGTGTGAAAGAAGAATCCAAGCTATCCTTTTCGGCAAGGAGCTCTGGTAGGTATTTGTCGTCCATTTTGGTTTTCTTCTGTGGGTTTTTTACGTCGTTACCAAAGTCGCTCATTTTTCTCAGATACAATCAAAGTTGGGACCGAGGTCGTCGAAGCAGCAAGGCCTAGTTGAGAAGTATGTTTCTGAGAATACGGCAAAAATGCAACTTGTTTAATTATACCGGTGACCCTTTCGTCGCTGAATGAACAAAGAGGGATGGCGCAGCAGCACTTTAGAAAAAGGGGTGGGCACAGCTCGTGATAGTATCGCGAGATTTCAAAACATGAAAACGGGTCATCATGGTGGATGTAAAGTATATTTATTTAATTAAAGAAAATAGTAATACATATCGCAGGAACCTTGATATTAATTTGCATAACAATGTAAAATATATTGCATAATTGCATTCAGTAATAATTTCATAATTATTTGTGGAAACAAATCTACAATATTTTCTTCAAACAATAGACAAATAACCTGCACATAAGTATATATATACATTAATTGAAACGCCCGTCATTATAACCACACTACTGTATAAGATTTAAAATGATCACTGTGATTGTAAAATAGGCTCATAGTTCTACTGATGGACAGGTGATTAAATATCGATTATAGCAAATATCTCTGGCTTTTCTGTATCATGAATCTGCATAGCAGAGTATGTGATAGCTTTCACCTCGGTACCCTGAAATGAAACAGAACACATTCAATGTACATATCAAATGTCATCACATTTCTATCTTTTACCTGTGGATGCTTATCCAGTGAAAACTCCTCCCCCCACCTTTAAAATAAATACAACATTGAACATATGTGAAAGGTCTACATTGATTAAACGTGCACCATTTAAAGGCTATGGCCGGAGTGTGACATAGGAGTGTAAAAAAAAAAAAAAAGATTCAAAATGCATCCGAATCAATTTTTTAAATAATATTGTTCACTAAAACTCATTATTTACATTCACAGTTCTCATAATTTAAAAAAAGATAACTTATATTTCATTAAATTTTGTTCTCGTGAAGGTATGGTTATTATTAGAAGTAATTATTGATAAATTGCAATATATCATCCATTGTTTTAGTATCGGGATATATCGAATTGTGACATACATATCATGATATGCATCGTATTGTCAGAGTCAAGGGAAATCGCACCTGTAGTGTGACATCACTTTTAGCGTTCGGCTCCAGTCAAATGAAACTCACGAGGCTAGCAGTAATATGGCCAAATTTGGAGCCAAGCTCCATATTAGGAAAAGAAAAGTATTTATTTAGACAACATAGTTAAATAAAAACCCCAGAATCAGCTAGTAGTAGAACTCGTTAATATGAACATTTTAAGACCAAAAATGATGAGGCTCACTGCAGCAGTTACAGAGAGGGGTGACAATATTCCAACATAAAGTCAGGGTCAGAAGGAGCCGATGAACACTTCCTACTTAGAACGTAGCTAGTGAGTTAGCTATGTCCATGAACTATGGTACGAACACATCAGACAATTTGTTTCAATGGCTTAGCTACTACTCACCCAATGGAACGAATTTTGAAATGCACTCTGTCAATATGTAGTACCTTGACTTCCTAAAGAAAAGACCCAAATCAGAAAATAAGTGCACTTAGAAACATAAATTGTTTTAAGTAAAGAAACTAACCCTAGGGATGAAGAGATCTCCACAGAATTTGTACAACCAGTCATCCAAAAAGTGGAAAAGCAAGGACTCCATGTCATCACCTAGTGCAAAAATAAGATAAAGTATGAATTATGAGTATCAATTTGATATAATTTGTCAATGCTGAATAGGCAAATTTACCTTCTGACTCCACATCTACTGTGTCAAGCGGTTCCACTGTTTCAGTGTCTGTCATGTACCCGAACATGCCCATAACACATTGCTCAAAGGCTTCTTCCAGATTGTCCCCCCATGAATGTATTCTTAAAAGTCAAACAAAAACGGTATCTAAACACCTCTATTGAAAGACAGTCTGGAAAATAAAACCTCACTTACTGTACATCTGCTGTATGATCCAGATCTGAAATGGTCAAAGGGTATATTAAAACATTTTTTATGAGGATATAGGTCACTTTCATACATTAACCCACAATTGTGACCACCAAAAAATTGGCTAGCTGTTTGTTACTGTGTATATTTTCAATATATTTTCAGTATTTTCTGAAAGAATAAAGGGTTGTGATGAAGTGTATGCAATATCACATGTTTACTGTAAATGGTCACATGACCACATATGGTTATGTAGAAGTTACACATTGAAGAGAAGACAACACCCAGAATTCTCTCAACTAAAAAGGTAGTGATTTAAATTAAACCCATTTTATTTTGGTCTGAGTGTAGGATGGAAAACATTTTGGTGGTCACTATTGTGACCGGTGGGATAGAGCACTGTACCATAGTATAGGGCAGTATATAGAGGAGCACATATATGTCTTTACATATAATAAATGTGTTATGGATCTCTCTACTTTATGCATTGGTTTATATGCATATTCGTGATATGCTGCATGAAGGTGATGGCCCCGTTAAGGCCTGGAACTAAGTAATTGTCCCTAAATATTAGAACTTGGGTTCCTCATTGTTTTTGATTGGTATAGACTGTGAGGGGGAGATGTCCAGTAGGTTGTTCAATACACCATACTGACCAGTCGGAGTCAGGTGAGGACACTGATAATGTCCACCTCTAGCGCCACCCCTTCTCCATTACCCTCAGTTATTGAAAAGCAAAAGTAACCTAGCTGCTATAGGGACATATCTCAAGAACATCCAAGATCAAAAGCTACATGAGAGAAGTCTGAGGAACACCCAAAGTCCTCCAGAACCTATAGAGAGAACTTTGAAGAACATCTAGTGTCCTTTGGGATAAGTCTAAAGAACAACCAAAGTCCTCTACTAGCTATAGAAACTAGTCTGAGGAACATCCAAAGACATCTACAAGCAATAGACAGAAATTTGTAGAACATCTAGGGTACTTTAGCTACTACTGGGACAAGTCTGAAGAACATCCAAAGACCTCTAGAAGCAATAGATAAAAATCTCAAGAACATCCAGGGTCATCTAGGACAAGTCTGAATAACATCCAAGGTGCTCTAGTTGCGTGATGGACATGACTGAAGACCATCCAAAGTCCTATATAGAAATAAGTATGAGGACCAAAGACCTCCAAAGACCTCTAGACGCAATAGACAAAAATCTGTAGAACATCTAGGATACTAGGGCTATTAATGGGATAAGTCTGAGGAACATCCAGAGTCCTCTAGTTGCTATAGAAACAAGTTTGAGGAACATCCCAGGTCCTCTGCCTGCTGCTGAAACAAGTCTGATCAACATCCAAAGACCTCTATAGAGAGAAATCTGTAAAACATCTAGAGTCCTTCAGCTACTAATGGGACAGGTCTGAGGAACATCCAAAGTGCTCTAGTTGCTATAGAAACAAGTCTAAGGAACAGATCTTCCACCTGCTATTAGGACAAGTCAGACGAACATCTTAGGTCCTCTACCTGCTATAGAAACAAGTCTGAGGAACATCAAAAGACCTCTAGAAGCAATAGAGAGAAAACTATTGAACATCCAGGGATTTTTATCTATTTTTGGAACAAGTCAAGAGAACATCCAAGGTCTTCTAGCTGCTACAATTCAAGTCTAAAGGCCTCTAGTTGTGATCGTGATAGGTCTAAAGAACATTCAAGGGTTTCTCAGAAAAAAATATACCCATCTGGCCCTCATTTAAGTGAGCATCAGCATCTTCCTCATTTTAAGGAATAATTGCACTGCAATTATATGAATAGCAAAATCTGTCAAACAATACTTTTTCATGTTAAAATGTAATTAAAACTAAATATGTCTACTATCTCAGTGATTAAAGTAAAAAAAATAAAAATTAAAAATAAAACAAAAACATTAAATTGATCAAAGATCTCTTATGGCACCTTTAAGTCAAAATACAAGGTATTAGCCCACCGGTCACTGACCATAAAACTCACTTTTTTATGCAGGGACTAATGGGTTAATGTGAAGCCCTGTCTATTAATCTAAACTGAGTGGCATAGTGAAGTCAGCTATTCTAAAATAACTTTAAACTTACATTCATATTTCTTGTTGATTGGTGGATATTTAGATTTGATGGCTATTTGTTCTGCATTGAGATCCAGTATACGATCGTCCATTGTACTTTAAGTCTTCGAGTAATTCGATTTAAAAAGACTATCTGGGAGCATATCACTACACTAGTGAACACCAGTAAACCTCATAGATAGCTGAACACAACGACCACAGCATGAAGAACCCGGAAGCGTGACAAGAGTGATGTCTCGCGATCCCAGACTTGTGACAATTTCCGGTGTGCTGTGCGCGCGCTGATTGGTCCGCTGCGCTGCATGGAGTTGGCGCCATTGCGAGCCTCCGCGCTGTTTTCTGTGCGCTCTCCATAAAATATACTTTTTTGGTGACTTAAGGCTCTACTGGGGGACAATGGCGGACAAAGATGGTAGGATTCTATACTAGTATAACACGTTTATGATGTTCACATTTCTGCCATTAGTTTAGACGATTTAGGGCAGACTTGCGTGGTTGGCGCGGCAAAGCATCTCATTTCATTGTTAACTCACCAGCCGGCTAACTGTAAGCTAGCTGACTAGCTGCTAGCTCACTAGATGAAACTGGGTTTAACCTGTGTTTTGCTGTTTCACGTGAAATGTTTTTATTTCATTCGGTGCTTTCCAATGTGTAGTTAATGCAATCAGTATGGTAGGATAATGACTATTGATGTTTGGTTCATGCATATGTTACAGGTGAGATGTATTTGTATTAGATTTGTTTTCTCTCAACTTTAATCTTTGTGCAGCTGCCTTTGATGATGCAGTGGAGGAGAGAGTCATAAACGAGGAGTATAAGATTTGGAAGAAGAACACCCCCTTTCTCTATGACTTGGTTATGACCCATGCTCTTGAGTGGCCCAGCCTCACAGCACAGTGGTTGCCAGATGTCACCAGGTAAACCAAACGCTACTTTTCATAATGACAAAAGTCACTCAGGAGATTTGATTTACATGTTTGTATTTATTTTTTTACACTTCAGACCGGAGGGAAAAGATTACAGTGTCCATAGGCTTGTTCTGGGGACACACACGTCAGATGAACAGAACCACCTTGTCATAGCCAGTGTTCAGCTCCCAAATGATGATGCTCAGTTTGATGCTTCTCACTATGACAGTGAGAAAGGAGGTACAGATCCTATGAAAAATTAGCAGAAATGTAATGAAGCCGCAACAATTAAGTATCTTTTGCTTGCTTATAGAATTTGGAGGCTTTGGATCTGTCAGTGGTAAAATAGAAATTGAGATCAAGATAAACCATGAAGGAGAAGTGAACCGAGCACGCTACATGCCTCAGAATCCATGCATCATCGCCACTAAGACTCCCACCAGCGATGTCCTTGTCTTTGATTACACAAAGCATCCATCTAAGCCTGGTAGGGTTTCATTTTAGGCTTGTTTTCTTTATATAACATGCTGCACAAATTTATTACATGTCAAATTTTATGTTGTCTGACTTTAGACCCATCTGGAGAATGCACCCCAGATTTGCGGCTCAGAGGTCACCAAAAAGAAGGCTATGGCCTCTCTTGGAACCCTAACCTAAGTGGGTGTCTACTTAGTGCTTCAGACGATCATGTAAGTCAAATTGGGGAAAAAAAGATAGAGATAGATAGATATATTAAAATTTGGCACTATAAAATACATTTGAGAGAATATTAAACCATTAACTGAACACTGGACTCTTTTACAGACTATCTGCCTTTGGGACATTAGCACTGTTCCTAAAGAGGGAAAGATTGTGGATGCCAAAACAATCTTCACAGGCCACACTGCGGTTGTGGAAGATGTTTCTTGGCATCTTCTTCATGAATCCCTTTTCGGATCAGTGGCAGATGACCAGAAGCTTATGATGTAAGTAGTTTTAATTAGCATTTTTGATAACGCAAATGTTATTTTTGTAAACAAGAATATGTGTATTTGGTATTAGTTGGGATACGCGATCAAACAACACCTCGAAGCCTAGCCATGCTGTTGATGCACACACAGCTGAAGTCAACTGCTTGTCCTTCAACCCATACAGCGAGTTTATATTGGCAACAGGCTCAGCAGATAAGGTCAGACATTGTTCTGATTTTAAATTAAAGTGTCACTAAAAAGTTAAGCATTTTTATTTTTTGATCCAGACTGTGGCACTTTGGGACCTGCGGAACCTCAAACTAAAACTGCATTCTTTTGAGTCTCACAAAGATGAGATTTTCCAGGTAATAATCACTTCTTGTATTGTCAGATTTTATGTTTATCTTGTGAATTATTGTCAAACTCATTTTAATCTTGTATCATTAGGTGCAGTGGTCTCCTCATAATGAGACTATCCTGGCCTCGAGTGGCACAGACAGAAGGCTCAATGTGTGGGACCTGAGTAAGATCGGAGAGGAGCAGTCTCCAGAGGACGCGGAGGATGGTCCACCGGAGCTGCTGGTGTGTATTGTTACTCTTAATCTTGCTTTAAATTTTAAGTGGTTTTGCATTATATTAAGATAAGATAAGATATCCTTTATTTGTCCCACAATGGGGAAATTTCAGTTAATACATGCCTCTTTGTTTAGTTTATTCATGGGGGTCACACAGCGAAGATTTCAGACTTCTCTTGGAACCCCAATGAGCCTTGGGTCATCTGTTCAGTGTCCGAAGATAACATCATGCAAGTTTGGCAGATGGTAAGATGATTTTTTTAAATTATCACTTACATTCTAAAATACATGTGATTAAACATCTTTTCGATAATACCTAGGCTGAAAATATCTACAATGATGAAGACCCAGAGGGAGCAACAGACTCGGAAGTCCAGGCATAAATTTGGTCTTGATTGTCTTTTCATGAGCTGTTCTCTGTTCTGTTCTTCTTAAAGTCTGTGCAGCGTGAGATTTTGTAGAAAATGGAAAGAATGAGAGCTGCATTATTATGTTGTGAAGTATTTAATTGAGGTCTTTTAGACATTACAAATATCACATTGTGTCCATGTTTTATTTGTCTTATCATCTTCACTTGGTTTTCTGAAAGCTTTTTACTTAGTTAACCCCTTCCATGATAGCACTATTGAATTGTAAATATGGTAGTTTTCACATTGATCCCCTTCATAGTAGAAATTTTGTCTGTATTTTGTCAGACTTTTTTGCATTTGTTTATGTACTGCAACAGATTTTGTGTGTTTAAGTGTATTCAGAATAAAGGTATTTCCAGAATTTCAATGCATTTGTGTTTCATTTTTTTTATATAAACAGTATAACAATAGAAAGGCTTTTTTCAACATTTAATATGTCATGCAGATCACAGGAAGAATCTAAGGTTTGATTGTTGCAGTATGAATGACCCGATAGACCAGAGGTCTCCAACCTTTTTCCTCCAGTGAGCTACATTTACAAAACAAAATGCAAGAGAGTTAAGCGGTTGTAAGAAATTGCTATAAGAAATGAGACAAGCCTTAAATCGGGTACAGTGAGTGCCTATATAACATAAACCATTATCCATGATTAGTGCACAAAGTTACGCACAAGTGGTAATAGCCATGTAACAAATATTGAGTTATTTTGCATAACACTTCTAATTTAGAAACTCCTTGGTGAGCTACTCGGAAGGGGTGGAGAGCTACTGGTAGCCCCCAAGCTACAGGTTGGAGAAATGTGCTACAATATATCATATTTAGAAAGTAATTGATGTTTGTCAGTAGCTCCATCATCGCTGCCTCTGAAAAAAACAAAAAAAAAACAGGATATGAACAATTTTTAAACTTGCCAAAATAGGTACACAGAAAACTACCTGAGAAATGTTAGTTCTCTTATCAAGCCCTCCTTAAGATCTTCTAGAATGTTCTTGGATATTTTTTGAGTTTCAAACTCTTCTTCAAGGTCATTTAAGACACTCTTCAGTTTCTCCACTTCCTCCTGTAATGAGACATATTCTAAAAGCTCATAAAACTGGATTAATTCACACAACAAATCAATGTCTTGTAGACTTATACAATCTATGGTCTCCATACCTTGTTTTGCTTGAAGTTGTGTTCCCTTTCAAACTCCATCAGCGCTTTTCTCTTCTCCAATGAAGCTCTTTGTGTCTCCAGTCTCTGGACATCCTCCCTCAGGGGTCCCAGCTGAGTTCTCAGGTCTGTGGACTGCTCCCTGGTTCTTTTCAGAGCATCTTCTCCAATTTGCCTTCTCCGAAGCAAAGCCACGAGGCGGGGCTCATACCAGCTCTCCAAGGACTTGATGCTGCCGCTGAGTCTGCGCTGCAGCCGCTGAGAGGCCTGACGACACAGGCTCACACTGTCACTCATGGTGCGGGACCTGGGCTTAGCCTTCTGGCTCTGCAGGTGACGCACCTGCTCTTTGTGGGCTTTCTCAAGCTCTGCCTTTTCCTCTGTTAGACTGTGAATAGTGGTTTTAAGCTCCTCCTGTTGAAAGAAGCAACTCTGTCTAATCAATAATCACGGTCACAAGGTGATTGTTCACAATGGGCATTGAACTGTCTACCTTTAGTAGAAAATGACTTACTCACTTACAGTACTAAGTGACAGTGGTTACACTAGAAAAAATATTATATTATCTTCACCCACAACAGCAACAATAGTAGTACCATACTAAAACAATTCATTCACAGTAATTTATTTCCATTATTGAATACCATTACAAAAGAGTTATTGAGTTGACAAAGGAATAGTCATTTATTAAATTCCTGTATTATTCCATGTTGATTTAAAATGAAAATGGTAACTATACAGTACCTGTGTCACATCAGACTGGGCCACTTCAAACTGGCGTGCGGCCAGTGTCACTTGGCTCTGGATGCTGTCTCGTACTGTGGAGAACAGTTTCCTTTTGAGCTGCTGCACTTCCTCATAGACAGAGATGTAATCCAGCTGAGTCTGTGTGAGTAGCCTCTGAGCCTCCAGCAGACGGCCTCTCAGGTGCCTCACCAGTCCCAGCATGGGCTCCTGCAGCTGGGCAAACTCCTCTATGAGACGGTCCCTGTGCATCTCCAGATGAAACACTTCTTCAATGCAGCACTCAAACATCTCACCCACTTTGTCCAAGTCTGTGCTGTCAGTCTGGATTGAGATGTGATGAGTGGCTGGATCTTGAGAAGTCACAATGGATGTTATAGTTCCACAAAATCCCTCATATGGATTGCAAGTATTGAGACTAATCCCATTTGGTAGATCATCCTCCATAAGTTCCATGATAAGACTGTAGAAAATAATAAATAAATAAACAAACAAGCATTAACATTAACAAATGTATAGTACAAAGCAAACATCCTCCTGAGTTAATAATATTCACATTTAACACACTCAGCAAACTACAACAACATTAAAATATACCCACCAAGTCCTGAGATGTCAGAGCAATCCACTTTCTCAGGCTAAAGACAAGTCGTCTGGAAGAAAACAGAGGAAGACTTTGTTATTAATAACACTGGAAGCTCGTGGGAAACACTATATCTGGATTTAGAAGATGACTTTTGATACCCCCCACATGGGAGCATTAACTGTGTCAGCAGCAGAGCCTAGACTGGCCTACATGCCTGCTCCACACCAGGGCTATATTTACACTGGTTTAAAACACTTTACTGGAAAGTGTCAGTGTTGTAAAAGTAATAACTATGTGTTGTTGTAAAAAATGTGGCCACTGGTTTGGTCAAATATTTGAATAGATTAGAGCAGTAGAATGCATATTCTAAGTAAGAGGATTTTATTTGACTATAAGTTAGGACGTGAGGTGAAAATTGTTTAATTATATTTATTCATTTCAGCAGCCACTCACCAAGAGACACAGTTGCACACTTCTTTGACATTCCAGTTCAGGAATAGAAAACATTGCTGACATAGGGCAATGTGAAGCTAAATGCCTAAAGAAATATATTAGGATTATGTTTGATAGAGAAACTGCATTGCTGCGCTGGAGTATTTTGTTAAGATTATAGAGCACAAAGGTGGTTTTCCATGGACTTTACGCACAGACATGGGTATGGAGAATGTTGTTCTAAGAGATATTCAACAGTATTTGAGACGCAATGGAAAGGCCAACCGAACTGGCTCACAAAGTTTTAAGTTAAGAAAGAAACCCTGGAATCGAACCCTGGATCCAGTTTTTTTGCTGACTTTAAAGATCAAGGACATTTCAGCAGGGATTTTCTTGACAAAGCACTTGTCCAGTTTTGTTTCATGTCTTTCATTCACCTAGGCTTGTTGTCCTCCCGGTGTCCTGTCGATTTGAGCTCCCTAGCCCTACTGCACATGTGCACAACCCCCAAGCACTATTAAAATGCCATCAATTTGAGCTCCCGAGGCAGAAGTGGAGTAACAAGTAACATTTTAAAAGTGTATTGGTTATATTGTATGTTTTGGCCAGTTGAGCTTGTAAATATCGACATGTGCATGTTAGATTCGTGGCAGAATACCTACATTAGATGATTGAATAGTTTGGATTTAATATTTGATTTTATTGCTATGATTTAAATATTATATATTTTAATGCTATTTAATATAAAGAGCACGGTGGCTGAGTGGCAACACTCATACCTCACAGCAAGAAGGTTGCAGGTTCAATCCCCGGGTCACCCGGGCCTTTCTGTGTGGAGTTTGCATGTTCTCCCCGTGTCTGGATGGGTTTCCTCTGGGCACTCTGGTTTCCCCCATCAACCCAAAACATGCAGCACCCCTATGAACTAACATCAAGGATCATGATGTCCACCCTCCTGTGGGCTCACCACCTGCAGAGGGGTTCATAGGGGGAGTCAGGTGCTATGAGTATTGCGCAGCAAGCTGCCCCCTCGACCCAGCCGGATTAAGCGGGAGAAGATGGATGGATTAATATAAAGATTTCAGTGTTTCCAGTAATTTCTTTCTCTTATATAGTGAGAGCCTTATTTGATAGAAAATATGGCCTGTCGAAATGAACTACCTCTACGCATATTCAATTAAATTAGTTATAATGGTCATTCTACAGTGGGAGAAGCATAGCCAGACTGGACAGCACTATCACAATGACTTATTGGTTTTTGTCTCTGGGTCTTGGTTCTGTACCTGTAATGTGGGTTGGATCTTATTGCTAAAAATTTTAAATATTGGTAGGATAAATAAACTTTTTCTGTGTTAGAACTCCAGTCTCATGCCTCTTCTTTCAACTCTCAGTCTATTCATTCTACGATGTTTTCAGCCCATATTATAAACAGTAGTGGAAGAAGTACTTAGATTTGAGTTTTGCTACTTAAGTAAAAGTACAGATACTGGAGCAAGTAAAAGTAGTATTGCATAAGTAAAAGTATAAGTACCTGTTTAAAAATGGACTTAAAAGTAAAATGTTTTTCATGCAGATTTTGAGGTCTTCTTCTCGTGTAGTGATTTTGCTACAGATTTTACAGATCAACAGAAACAGTGAAACAGATTTTTTCTTATCTGTATATTTTGTTTCCTTAAACTACAAATGTGTTAAAAATAAACCTTCAACCTTTTTTGCAGGTCTCACACAATAATAAAAAATACTTTTAATTCAAAAATGTAGTGGAGTAGAAATTACGGATACCTGCTCTCAAATGGGGAGCGTACCTATGTTCCCACGGCCCATTGGTCCCACATCGTTAAGACTTTTTATTTTTTATTTTTAGGCCCAATGGTCCCACAGCCCAATGGTCCCACAGCATATTCCCAATGTTCCATGTTCCCACATTTCTAAGAAAAAAATCTAATTCAGGCCCTATGTTCCACAACTAACCCTAACCCAACCCTAACCCAACCCTAACCCAACCCTAACGCCGTGGGACCAATGGGCCGTGGGACCATTGGGCCGTGGGACCATAGGGCTGACCCCCTCAAAAAGAGTGGCTCAATTTAGAATAGAGATCACTATATAGTACATCCTCATTTTATTTAATTAACGGATTTAGTCTTTGGAGTGATACAAAATTGATTAGGCCTAAAATAAAATCAGAATAAAATTGCTATACATATTTTATCCCAACCTAGTGAATAGGTCCACTAATAATAGGACTACTAGGCCTGCAACAGAAAACAAAACTCAATCAAAATTGTTGTAAACCTATTCCCAAAATAGTTGCAGTTATAAAGTCCCACCACTAGATGTCCCCAGAGCCCTGGTGGCCTGCTGTGCGCTCGGCTGTTGTCCTCCAGGTGGGACCCGCGCCTCCACCGCAGCAGCAGCAGCAGCAGATCATAGCGCTCACCCTGCCTCCCACTCCAGCGTGCTCACTCCAAGCATCGGCGCTCAAGGCGAAGGAACAGTTCACATCCAGCCCGTGATCCAGCCCCGTGTCACTTCAGTCTCCACACGGAAGCTTTGGCAGTAGTCAGCCTGCGCGCAAACACGGCTCCGCTCTTCACGGAAATGGTTCACCTGAAGAAGTTTGGAGTGTGAAAAGTTTTGGAGAAACGGTAGCGTGACACAAATTCAGATGGAGAGAGGCTAGGACGAGCTATTTGGACCAGGAATCTCTTTTTAGGTAAACGTTTTGTTGCTTTCTCTTACGTGTAGACTTAACAAAAGAGAATTTAATAAATGTTGAGTGAGTTGTGGATTGCAACATATTTCACTTGGCACTTAGGATTAAACCAAAAATTTTAATTCTGTGAGAGTCTAAATTAAAAAAAATTCACTGCATATCACACCAAAAAGTAACTTTTTAAACCAAACTATATGCCATAATTGTAATTTGTTTTATTAAAGCTCACATTGTATAAATTGCTGGGTTAGTCTTAGCATGTATGGAAAATTAGGTGTGGGAGATTTGCTTAGCATGGCCTTGAGGGATCCTAAGCACAGGTAATTCAAGACCTTATAGTCCTTCTTTCAGCTTTATGACAATGAACACTATTGTGCTTGCCGTCACTGACCCATGAACCTGATTCCTTGACAGCACATATAGTGACACTTGTTTTAATATGTTTTAGTGCATGCCATATACATATCCACTGTGCACCTTTGTGTTTGCCCATCCTGAACTTTGTACATGACTGTTATCAAAATCCAAAGTTTTGGGACTGTCAGAGTTTCCAGTAAGTGTAATGCTGTTTACTGCTGTCTTACCTTGTGGTGAAAAAAGCCATTTGTTTAGTAAGGGTGTGTCACATACTGGTGCTCCTTAAGTCTTTGCCAGTTCTTCCTTGCCAGGGCTTGTTACCCTTGGAGATCTCAGGTGTTATGTAAGCAACAGCTCAGGCCGAGTTACCCTCTGAGATCACGATGCAGCCCATGACATGAGGTTGGTTAGGTAGGGGGTAGTTAGTCCAAAACTCTAGGAAAATTCTCATATCCCAATTTGGCCAAGTACGAGATGTGTTTTTGCCTAAAGGGACAATTGAGCAAGGTGTGTAATGAGCCTGTAGCGACTATCATGCACGATTAAGTATGAGAAAGCTAAGTGAGTGATACTTTGGTGTCGTACAGGAAGACGTAAAGAGAAGTGTGAGGAAACCCCTGTCTTGTTGTGACAGTTTATCAAATAGATGAGATTGTGGGGAAAACGTCACTGCATTCTTATCACCTCGTCTGTGAAAATTTGATTAATAGCTGGAGGGGCACAATCAAAGAGCACAGTGGGTTGGAAACTTGCTTTGGTGCCAAATTTTAAGAGTGCATCCAAGGATTTGTCAAATGAGGAGTGGTGAAAGTTTCCTAAATCTGTTGTCACGTATGATGTGAAAATTATGTTTTTTATCACACTTTTTTTTTGTTCAATTCACTGTCTCTCTTCAAATGACAAATATAAGCCTAGGCTACATTATAAAAAAATATTAGTTGTAAGTATACTGCTACTGTTTGGAGGATGTGGACAATTTATATTTTCATAAATGTTGGCATGTATAACGTCCAACTACCACCATCTAATGCTTTTATGCTGGAATACTAGTACTACCACAACTACTATTTGAATCTCTATACCTTCTACCGCTATGTCACTGCACACATTACCTTGTACATAAAGTTGTGACCATTACTACAGCTATACTGTAATACATCTGCCTATAGCCTTATACATTTACTGTCATTTGGAGATTGTGGATATTTCATACACGATATCAGTGGTGACTATTGTGTCTGACTATAAGGTTTTCTCCATGTGACTTAGTCTTGACTTTGAGTTCCTTGTTTTGGACTAAAAATATTTCCAAAAACTATTTTTAAACTTTTTGTGTCCAGCTGTGTTTGCCCTTGCCTGGCAACAATCTTTTTTTTCTGTGTGGTTCCTAACCTAGTATCCTGGGACTTCAGCTCCTTCAATACTGCCTCAGACCAGACAGGAGACCCCTGGTAACCCCTGTGGCAAAACAAACACCACACATAGCAGAGATTCGCCTGTGTGTCTGCTGGCAGCCGCATGTGGATACTGCTGGGGAAATTGCAGTTTTCTTTACTGTGTTATGGTCTCTTATGGGGAAAAACAACAAACAAAAAAGTTAGTAGTTCTGTCACTTTTCTCTCAATGACATTAAGATGCTTTTCTATGATTGGTTCTCAACTTGTGGGAAAGGGACTTCAAAGTGGATAGTGTTCAGGGTTTGCTCTATGTTTTTGTAGCGATAGCCCGATATTTGCACTTTTTAGACCATCTGCCATCGGCCTTAAATCTCTAGCACAGGCCGATATTTTGTTTTGGGTGGCCTGCTTCCTAAACACACCCATAAAACTTAATTTGAACAGTTTTATGCAAATAGATAACTGTTGAAAACATGTTTACAGCTCTCTTTGTGGTCAAAAAAGAGTAGGGGGTGAGTTTTTAGAGAATTACATAATCTTAAATTATATAATATGGGGGAGAAAATCAGAATTGGCCTTATATATACACAGCCAAAAATATCAGCAAAGCTTATCTGCCATTGGTTTCTTTGGATTCTGAACAAAATTACAAAATTAGAGTTGATCTCTAATTTTGTAATTGTCCCAATAATCATACTTGAACAATATTAAGATCAGAAATGCGATAAAACGTGCTGATAAATGTCTTGACTGAGGTTTCACGTACCACACAAAAAGCAAAACCACTAAAGTGAACTTTATTCCCTTATTTTATAGATTACACTGCAATTGTTTATTATTATTATTTTCATCTTAGACAATATACAGGTTATTCCAATTCTAATTTCTTTTCCTTAAAACTACAACTGCAGTATCAAATTTCTTTCTATATTCCCACCTTCATGTTGCTTTTCTGACTGATCTAAATATATGCTTCTTAAAAGTGCACATTTTTCTTACAAGTTAGTACAAGTGCACTTTCTTACTCCTAATAAAAACCTTGAAGACAGCAGCCAGAGATTAGTTTTTGCTGCATTCCCACAAAATGGATTTCGGACTGCAAATATGTACATTGCTGTCCAAACATTGTGTAACTTAAACCATGTGCTCTTTCCTCACTGCTAAAAGCGATAGCGTCAACTTCTGTGAAATTTAATCCGAACAATACTGTCAGTCATTGCACACACAGCGTCTTACTGTAATCGTGTCTACCAAATATCTCTCATGTGTTTGCTATTATTTGTGATCCTGTCCGAGACCACTGTACTTGGGATGGAGCTTTGGAGGTGGGCAGAGAAAGAAAGAAAGAACAGGAGGAGGAGGGGCATGAGGGGCGGAGAGCTGGAAAGGGGTGAAAGCAAATTTTAGAGAGAAGAGTTCCTCGGTCGGTAATTATCAATCTCTCAGGAATGTACCCGGCGTTCTCAGTAGACAAGCCGCTGCATGGCTACAGTGGGCCCCGCAACACGCCAGCGTACATAAGACGAAGTATGGATCTCTGTACCAACACACACGCCACTGACCTCTGCTGTTTCAAGTTTAGCCTGTCATTATTGTCTTATTGTAGTCAGGCCATGTTTATTTATATCACTTCTGTTACAGTCTTTTTCCTAAACTCTTTCCACTACGTTACCAAACACAGGAACCTCAAAATGTCTGTTAGAGATTGTCTTCCAAATGCTCTTATTGTTATGAGTAGAGAACATAATGGCTGAAGTGAAGACCACCCCAGACTCTATTGTTTTTCCTCTTTGAAATGGCATTGGTCTGATGTGTAGTCATTTGGATATCAATTTGTCATAGAAATGTGGGTTATGTGGTTGTATTATTGTTTTAGATATACAATTTCATATAAATATCTCTTACTAAAAAGGGGTTCTTCTGTCTATGTGTAGTTACTAGTCTTGACCACTGCAAATCTTCTTTTTTTTTTTTTTTTATATCAGGGGTGTCCAAACTATAGCCCAGGGGCTAAGTGTATCTCAGTTTTTGTTGGCCCTCGAGCCTCCTGCTGAATTGGTCCAGATGATCACAGACAGTACGTTTTTACTGCAAATCAGCATTTCTATCACTGTATTATCTTTTTATTGTGATGCAGACCTAAATTATGCCTGGAATCAGTGTTCCAAGACTTTCTAAAGGTGTTGCAGCTCTGGAAAATGCATCTCTCTGAAACTCTTGCTGTGCTGAACACCAGTCTAAAGCCCTCTGCTTTAATATGTGTTTTTATATGCGTCCCTCAGTGAAAAAGGTTTGGACACCCCTATCATATACTTACTCAACTGACTATTTCCAGATATAGCAGTTTGCAGCTTGTACAGTACAACAGTTCTGCACTGAGTCTAGCCCAGACAAGGTTACTTCAGTCTGTTCTTGACATTGCTGTGCTTTCCTTTTGTTTGATAATTCCTAAATAAGACGCCAACGCCCAGACCGATGCCTGCAGCTATGTGCCATCAATAACAACAGCTTTCTCAGCACTTCACTTGGTTACAGTTATAGTCATTAAAACAGTAACAGTAATGAATGTGTGAATCCTAGTCAAACATTCAGATGTCATTCAGCCATTCAGACAGGTCTCAAGTGCTGATGTATGACCTTTTGGTGTAAGTGAATGAGTCTTAATTCAAACAAAGGTGGCAGCCTGTATCACTGCCGCTCCCTTGGCCTTGGCTACAGCAAATTGCACTTTTCAGCCTTTAGATCACCACTGCACCTGCAACATTGTCCCAGTTCTGAAAACATAATTACTTTGCTATGTGTTTGAAGTGTTGCTTTACTCCCCCAGATTAAGTCTTTCGGTCCGACTTTGTTGTAAATGTAACAAGACTTCTTCAGCAGCTTGTCAAATAAATACACAGCTATACTAAGTCGGCAGGAAGGACAGCATCTTATCCTAGATTTGAACTTTGGCTTACTGGTTAACTATATGCACTGCGCTTCAGGCTAGACAGATGTCAGAACTTTGTGATCATTTTGTTGACTCCCCGCCCAAGAGAGAAAGAGAGAGGAAAATCCAGAACCTTTGACATTTTCCTGACAGACATTTAGCTGGACACAGGCCTGTCGCAATAACAAAATTTGATGTGCAATCAATGGCTGAGCAAAAAAATGGCCACATGATAAATACAGCACCCCCACCTCCAAAATAATATGTATTATGTACTGAACGATAAGTTGACCCAGTAATGATATTTGGAGAATATTAATTAGTCATTCTATCAGAAATGCGCTAAAATGTGCTGGTAAATGTCCCAACTGAGTTTCAAGTATCACACTGAAAGTGAATGGTCAGTAAAATTTTCCACAAAACTGAAAAACCGTGTACCTTTTTATTTTATTTTTTAAAGATTACAGTGTAGGTTTGTTATAATTTATAATTTTTTTCTATATTCCCACCACCCCATTCTGACTTTGATCTAAATATACGCTTCTTAAAAGTGCACATTTTTCATACAAGTTAGTACAAGAATTATTTTCTTAGTCTTAATAAAAACCACAGCAGAACAGTTTGTACCTGTAATGAGTCATAGAAGTTATTAATTCAACCTTCTACGGGTCAAATCTTATCATATAGCCAAAAAATAACAAAAAACACCCAGTAAAGCAAAGAAAATGTCCACATGACAAATATTGACCCACCAAAATATTGTTCCATCTATCTTGTACTGAATGATAAGTCCATATAGTAATTATCGTGACAGGCGTAGTTGTGCATTATATTGTTTTAGCTTATATAAACCAAGGTGACATGCAGTCATATGTGAACACACCACTGTCACTGTCAAATAATCATTTAGTCCAGCAGCTATTGACTTGGTGGTGAGGTTTGCTGCGCTCAAACTCCTCTATGTCCCGTCCAATGTGAAAACCATTGACGTCTTTTGTCAAGGATAAGTAAACAGCGTGTTGGAACACATGCCCGCTCTGGCTGACAGTTCTGGGATAGGAAAACCACAGAAAAAAACAAAAACAAAAATAAAAACGATAAAGTAATAATCATACTTTTTTTTAAACATAATTTGAACTTTCCATTAATATGCTTAAAGGGAAGACATTAGACAACTTTTTGAAGGACTTTGAAGTATTTTTTGTGTGTGTTGTTAATCCAAGACTGTTTACATCATGCCACTTTTCTGACTTCATTGTTTCTGTGTGAGTTAATGGGAGTGGTGGTTAGAGAGATTAAGTATTTGCAGAGACAATAAAAGTGCCTTGTAATCAAGATGTCAGCTCTCTAAGTGGTCTGAAGTGTTGCAGTAAAGTATTCGGAGCATGAGAGGGTGGTCAGCAGGCCAGCTCCAGCACCACGGAGCAAAACATCAAAAGTCTCTCCATCCGGTTTCACTTCCTCTGTGCCTAATCATAACATGTTTGGCAAAGAACAGTACAATCATTTGTTATTTTTTCATTTAAAAAAAAATTTATTTAAAGGTATCCCAACTTCCATAACTGAACATGCAGAGAATTACATGTGGGAAATGTATCAAAATATCAAAATTAGATCATATATTGCAGTTTTTATATGTAACAGTACAGCAATTAAATATTTAGTATATTGTATATTAAAAACATCTTTTAAATTTAAAAAAAACAACGTGTATCGTGATATTTCTGCATTTGTTGTTGCAGTCCATTAACATTTAAGAAGATACTTGAACCAAAACCAAGAAATATTTAGCACATTCAGCACATTTCTGGTGGATTGACATAATTTGCCATCAGAATAATATATTTTTTAAAAATCTACATAAGATATATTTTTTGTCAGTGTTGTCTCAAAGTTACGTCCTAGGAAAGGAATGAGTCACTTTAACAATGGGTTTCTGTATTCATTCTGTGTTTTTCAAAGTAAAGTGAGAAATTCCAGCATACTCAAAGCCCAAAAGATTTATTGAGACTAGTTTGCTTTATGCGTCATATCCATTACTTTTGTTTGTCTTGAGCTTAAATTGAAGGCTATGCGTAGCCATGGCAATGTTGTTATGGGTTGTCTCTGTGTGACAGTCACAGTGTAGTGGGTGGTCTGGTGTCCCTTGCCGTGTGATGAAGAGCCCACCCCCCTGTTCCCGAGAGGCGTCTGATTAGTGGTGGCTGTGGCCTGTGCACATGCATGGATCTTACTCATGTTCAAATGACTGTAATTTGGGGCAGGAGAAACAGCACTTAGTCCAAGGAGAGGCCTAGTTCTTCTCTGGGCAGAAAATGGATGCTCTTCACTTGTTTCCTTTCACTAAAACACAGTCCCTATAAAAGGTTCAACTTCATGTCAACATGTTCCGCATTAAGCTAGACTGAAGTGCTTCACTACCTGCCTATGTAAACTCAAGAGGCATTGTGTGGGACTTGATAAACTCACCCATGCAGACCCACATATTTTGGACATGAGCTTTAGGGAAACCTCCCTTTCTTGTAAAGCCAGACTCAAAATAAACTTGATTCATACTCTAAAGGAGGTGGTACTTGTCTTTTCTTCCTGCCTGCTGTAGGTAGAATGTTTTGAAGTTTATTATGTTGTGAAGAAAGTGGTGGAACATACCTTTCATATAGTACTACTTAATAAGTGAAGTATATTGGTTTAGTTACTTGTTGTTTACTTGTTCTGTATGGTCATTTTTCTATATTTTGGTTTGTATGACAAAGTGCGTAGATAATTCTTTAAATACAATGCTTATAAAACCTGTTTGAAACCTCCTCAAGTGTGGAAAGATATACCGTAGCCATTGTCATATGTAACAACTAAATTACATTAGAGCATCAATCAATCAATCAATCAGCGTAACTATGATGTATCAGTGAATGAATAATACCATTTAAGATTCAGAATACACACTTCTCCAATGCTTATATCATTATAGACTGGCTAAGCAAAGAAAAGTTCACAAAACCTAGCTGTAATGAGGTAACAGACACCTAATATCTTGTCTTTATGAAGAAAAATCTTGTTGTACCGGTAATTTAGACCTTTAGACCTCTACATGTTCTGAAATGCACTTGGTTTGGTTTACATTTCAGTGTTCATTCAAATGTTAATGCTCCTGGGGTTATTTAAAATGTGCAGTCTGACCTAATTCTTACTTTTTAAACATGTATTGTAAATATAGCTACATGCAATTGTAACTTTGTAAGAAAAATCACAATTAGGTCTAGGTCTGGCCGCCATAGTTTCCAAAAGATCTCAGTTTCTAGTTATTGGGAATGGCACTTTTTTCCCTCTAATATCTTTATCTTGTCTTTACACAAGCTGAGACTTCTTTTATGTAGTCCACTCCTGTGATGTAGAGTTCACAGTGTCTAATAAAGCACACAGCTGGTAGAAGCTAAAGATCCCCAGGAGCACGGCTGGGAAATGGTTCAACAAGGTGAACACATGAAGAGGATGATCTCATTGTGCAGACAGGAAAAGTATGCCTTCGACACGAGGAGTACGAGTGAGAGGTGAATGAATACCACGGACAGAACGGGTTGTACATTAGCGAGTGTCAGTTCTTACTTTACTGTGGAGGCAATGTGTATGAGCTTACGGGCGCGGCTTTGTGAATTATGACTCTGTGTTATGGAATGAAGGGAGCGGTGCCAGCGTTTTTCTTTGCGGGACCCAGAAGTTTGGTTTTGAAGACAGGAGGGGGTCCGCTGCGGTGTCTTGAGTCTGAGCATAACTTTGAAAAGAATACACACATAACTGCAGTGTTTATGGCTCAAGCTGCTTGTCCTATCATTATGGACATAACTAAACATTTCCACAACAGCAACAAACAATAGAAAAGAATGTTCTGAAATCCTGAAAGACTTAAGTTTGTTTTCAGAACAAAAAAGTTTGCATGTGAAGGCCTGAAACCTGTTAGGCTAGAACAATCCATCATTGTTCACTCTGGTCAAGCTCTAAATGGAGCCTCTACGTGCAAAAGCTGCACAGTAAAAGCATATAGACTATTAATAGATAATCATTGCTGGGAGGCATATAGCACAGTTTAATGTATTTAAATTGAAACATGTCTGGCTTCTTGTTTTGTTCTTATTAGTTGCTGGAAATACTCAAACAAGAGTTAGGGCTGCAACAGTTAATCTCAATAAGTGTGACTAGTTGATTATTAAATTAAAATGTAAAAAAAAAAACACTTGTAAAAATGGGCAAATGTACCAAAGCCATATTTGTTTGACTAGTCAAAAAATGGTGACTAAAATAAGCATTAAACAGTCCTTGGTCTAATATAAATACACACTAGATTGTTTTTATTCCTAATGGTCACCATCTGTGTTTTCTTCTGTCTCTGTTCAGGCCATAACTCCAGTGAGGCTCATCATGTCAAACCGTGACTCTTTGGGATATGGCGACCTCCTCCCGCAGGATGTGGTGGAGATCTTCGCCCAAGAGAAGCACAGCAAAAAGGGCCGTAAGCAGCAGCGCAGTCGCTCCATCGGCCGGGCTCTGGGCTGGCTCAAGGGGAAAAAGAATAAGAACTTGGAAGATAAGTCTCAAAACCGAGGGTTTAGACCTACTTTTGACTTGGCACTGGATCTACACCCTGCTGGTTACCAGGGTACACCCAAGGGAGCCCAGAAGTCGGGAAAGCAGGGACATCAGCAAAGCAACAGTCATGGTAAGGGTCCACAACAAGTTATTACAAGTTGAACTGACACTATATACATATCCATATGCTGCCTCAAAAGTAAATGTGAAGACCAAATAAATGGACCAATATTGACATGAAAGTTAGATCAGTGAACTTTGAGTTTTCACGCTACCAGCCCAGCAAACCAACACAGACAAACCTGAATACCCTTTGAATGTATAGGGTGTATGTAAATAAATATTTGATTAGATATTTGATATATACCTTAAGTCCCTAAATCCACACTAAATGGAAATGGAAATGGAAATACACTAAGTGATCTATAAGTGAAGCTATAGCATGAAATACAGTCCATTAATGCTAATACATTCTGAAAGCCATAAAGTAACATGAGAATCTAAAATGAGAAACTGTTGAGATTCAGCAGTGGGAACCAGTGAAGGATCCAGCTCCTTGGCCCCAGGCATGTGTATGTTTGCTCACTGCTGGGATGTTTGCTAAGAACCACTTCCTAGTTGCTTTTCAACCTTCACCTTGCTTTGTTTGCTGTGAAAAAATCTCTGTTAGACCCTGATACCATCACTTTATTTACCTGGTCTGGTCAGGTTACAAGTAGAACAAGCTTCTGTGCACTTGGGTGGGCACAAGGTGAATATTTAGTAGTAGAGGAAAGTACACCAAGTACCAAGTAATTCAAAGTGCTTTACCGACAAAGAAAGAAAGACTGAAACACTAGTTCATATGGCACTAACATGTCTGAGATATACTTTGGTGCTAGGCCATGGAGACACGCAGGGCTGCTTTAAAGGGCTCATATTACACTATTTTCTCATTTACTTTATGTTGTTTTCTCATCACAAACCTGGAGTTGTGTTTTGTTTCATTCATATGTGTTTAACACACAAACCCTGCATATTTAGGCTGTGTTCTTCTTTTAAACAGAAAACACTGTTCCACCTTATGATGACATGTGGTAATACAGGATGTGCTCCACTGTGTTTTTAAACTCCGTACACCTTCACTAGAATTGATTTAATGATTTCAGCCCTGGACTTGCCCATCTCTACTAAACTAAAAGTAAAACATAGCTGTGACATCACAAGGTGGAACAAAGAATGTTGATCGTTGAGATGTAGACAGCGAAATAACAAACTGTTACTCAGTCGTGTGTGAATGAAACAAAACACAACTATGTATGTGTAGAACTATGTATGTTTTTGAGGAGGTAACAACATTTTAACATGGCTTAAAGCTCACAAGAGACAGTTCTGTGTAATACAGGACCTTTAGAGTCTATGTATATTCTCATATTTCCAGGTCCTAATTCAGTCCTAAGATGTTGACTCACTAACCATTGATTGTCCTTACTAGTATGCTTCTTGTTTGGGCTTGTACTTAAAGTACAAATATATGTCATGCATTGCTTTTTCATAACTGAGTGACACTTATTGTCTACTTTTACGGTTAGCAGCTCTAGCCTTGAGGGATACTGTCAGAACAAAAAGCATGAACATCAGCACAGTGTTTTGTTAAGACTGGCTTTTCTGACTTGTATAGTTTTAGACTGTTGCTTTAGAGGCAGGGAACAGTTTGTGTAATTCTTTTTTTACTCTTTTTTTTTTTTTATTGCATCTGGTCAAGTAGGGAGAGGGAGAGTTGAGGGGATTCCCACATTGGCCCACATAGTCTAAATACAACACTGATAAACATCTCTTGGTTATGGTTAGACAAATTTGCCGTCATTGTCGGGTTATGTAGTTTATGATTTACACATCCACCGCTGATGCATGTACACGCAGGTGAAAAGGTGAATTGTGACATTGAAAGGAAGTGTGTGTGTGTGTGTGCATAAATGTGTGTGTATTTCCTCTTTGCTTTATCTAATCTAGGATGGAGTCATCTGCTGATAGCCTCTTTGTTGTCTAGCAATAAGCAAAAACTCTGATATGTAAACTAAAACCAGTGTACTCGGTGGAACCAAACTGTGGTTGCTAGATAAATTATTTATAAAAGAACATAACAACATAATTATAAAACGAGATATTTGTAGTTAGTAGTTATGGTTAAAATATGTTACACCAAACCTGCTACTATTACTTCTACCATACAGTGAATGGTTCAGTACAACCTCAAAAGCACAACTCTTCTTATTCACTTGAAATCAATGCATCATCTGTGTTGTGTCACTTCACATCAAGCCCTCTGGAACAGTATGTCAAAATAAGTTGTGTATATTGTTTCCACAGCCAACACAAATAGTGAACTCTACACGTGCATGTGTGTAAATGTTAATGATGTGTTGATGACTGTGCTACCCACTCCACTACTCTAAATGCTTGTATTATGGGCACAGTGCCAGTTCATTAAGAGCTGTGCCAGAGCAGTTCCAGGCGGGAACAATGGCCTCTCTTGTTTTCCATATGCACTCTTCTTCCTCTGTTTGTCCTCATACCGAAACTCAAGGGTTCATAAAACATAAAATATACTCTATGTGAGGAAATCCCATATCTACTTGGGGTAACAACTCAATCAAAACGTATAAAAGACACTAACTCATTTGTAAGTTTCCTTTTGTTGTCAATTGATATTAGTCATCTGTCAGTGCTGATGTTGTCTGATTTCAAACTCTGAATCATTATTACGGAAACAGCTAAGGAAAATTTCAAGATAAAATAATTGTAGTTTCTTCATTATTACCACATGGTGTTGGTTCTGATAAACATCAACACTATTCTAAAACTTTCAGGTTTCAAATTTTCTCCTATTTATGTAATTGTTTTTCTGTATTAATACTTGTTTGAATACATGTCTAGGTTTGATATTAAGTCAAGTATCAGTTAATGTCTGGGTACCGATTTTGTTTTTTCAAACCTTTGCTCTGGTATATATTCTGTAAACAAGCAGTAACAGGTCAACGGAGATAGATGGTGGACCCCTGGACTTTTCAAGATACCAATTTAACTATGTCATGTTCAAACCACTGTCAGAGATACATTATACATGATTTTTTATTTTCTTTCTTTTTATCTAATCTGGTTAATTTAAAAAAGGGGAATAATAAATGATGATTGAAATATGTTAAAAAGTCCATGTCACCAGATTTCCCTATTAAGATTATTTTTATTGTAGTAGTGAACAGAGCCTTAGTGAGGCTGTCCACTGCTGTTGTACATGCAGATGGTCACCTGTTTGCCCTGACACTCCCTTTGAGATTCCTCACATTCCTCGGTCTCATAAAGGTGGTTTGTTGTAGAAATAGAAAGTTGTGCATGCATTTGGCATTTACTCTAGTAATTATTTAATTAAACAAAGAACGAATGAACTGTGTGTGTGGGAACATTCATTTATTATTGATGACTGAATTCTAGTCATGTGGCTACAATCTCTTGTTACCTGGCTTGGATTAGATAATTGGAAGTATAGTCTATGATTATGACCAGACTAGGGATTTGCAATATAATATGCAGGATTTTTCTCAAATTGATCCATCATGATTTTCTATTCTATTTGTTTGTTTTATTAAGAACAAATAAAAATGTCTTTCAATATTAATTCCCTTAACGCAAACAAGACTTTTAATTGTTGCCATTTAACTGGGTCAAATGTCTTTCTTTGAGGTCTGAACTCTGCTCCAGATCACGTGCTTTTACTTATTGGCAAAAGAAAAAATGAAATTCTGTCAACTGGACAAAACAAAAATAGATAAATAAAATCTTTGTCCAGTTGACAGAATTTATTTTTTTTCTTTTGCTGTGATTAGCTGTATTGAAATTACACAAGCATATTATTGTCAATTAGAAATGACAGAATCTCAAATTTGATTAAAATTTGATTAACTGCACAGCCTTAAGAGTCAAGATTGCATCCGGTACTTTTTTCTTTTTTGATGACTTGTAGGCCCTGTTTCTTTGGAGAGGATGACACTAACAATGAAGTCTAGGCAAACAGGTTTTGAAAAGAGCCTGATAAAGTTTCAATTCAATTTCAAGTCAGTTGTTTTTAAATTTTGCATTGCTTCACTCTGTTCTTAACACACTTTGCAAAGTAAGCATTTCTTTACAAGTTTGGTCAATGCGTTTGAGCAATATCTGACCTAAAAGCCAGAACTGCAAGTGAAAACAAGCCTGGTCATACAAACGTGTACTCTTTCCATGTGGGTACGGTTCAATGCTGACGCTGTGGGAACTTAGCAGAAGAGTTTTTTACTATCTGTATTTAGTAAACACTCTCACAAATAAGCACTCGCAATCAAAGGCTCTTACTGGGATTTCAGTTTAATAGTGGAGGCGTCACCACACCCAAGAGAAGGCACAGATCAAATTTAGGTCAGAGAGAATAGTAAAAGAGAATTCCTATTTACGCTATGTGCCAGTTTGCCCTCTAGTCCCATCTGAATCATATCAACTAAGGTTTCATTCAATTGCCTTTTTTCTCTTGTGGTGTTAGGGTTACCAACAGAGGAACGGCCAAGAGTTCAATTTCATGCACTTTCTTATTTGTTATCACAGCAAAGTTTTTGTAGTAACATTCACTGAGTTTGCACTGATAATTTTTACTCTCACAAATGGAAAAAATTGTAGCTGAGATTTTGGCAAGGAACTGTGAGAAAATTCCTTTTTTTTGACTAACAACTTTAACGTTTATTTTCATTTCATATGTCATAAGCTTAGTGTTCCGGAGATCAATAATGTGAAACATGATGGGCAAGACGTAGTGAGGGGTGATGTGGCAATAAAAAATCAAATTGTGATCTGATACTGTGAAAATCGATCCATTTAAGGAGATTATTATAGTGTTTCAATGCTTTTCTGTTTTCTACTTTTTCCCAACCTCTCTTCTCTGGCGCTGATAGAGTAAATGCATTTGAATATGAACCTAGAAGTTGCAGTACCTCTTAAAAAAATATAAAGCTGCTAAGTGTATGCCATGTGATTTGACTCACTGATCTAAGCAAACAGTGATACACCTTTTGTAATTAGAAACATCAAATTTGTTGCATGCTTTATTTGTTGTGTCAACACATTGCATGAAAACTGTAACAGGGTGGTGCTTACATTAAACAGGGAATACCAGGTCTGAATATCTGTCATCACTAATGGGATTTTGTGTACTGCTGTAATGTCTAGTTCTCACCATGGTGACGCAAACAGTTAGGGCCCTTAACACTATGAAGTAACAGCTCTTGCACTGGACATGTATTATTGGAGTAATATGATCCATATTGTGTGTGTGGTCATGGAAGTCACATGATGCAGGTGTATCTGTTACCTGGCCTTCACCGCACGCTTTTCCAATCAGTTAATATTTAATTAATTTACAGTGCAAAAGGTTGAGGCTGGACGTGGCTGCGTTATGGTGACACAGACGGGACTTTTCGCCATCGTCTTCACACTTGAGTTGGGCTGGTGCTGATTAGGTAGGCTTAAGCACCTGGCAGTTCAGCTCCTTAGTTCAATGTGTGTGTGCACGGCTGTCTACCTCACACTGCAAAACAAGAGACAGGAGGCAAGTCAGGGCAGGGCCTGGAGGTGTGTGAGAGCCTTTGATTCTCATGGACCAAACCAGAGAGGAAAGTCTGTGTTTTAGGCTGAATACCAGTCCTCCTTTTATGCAAAAGGAGAAGCACCAGTGCTTAGAGAGAGTTAGTCTGCAGATAAACAACATGATGCGGATGGTGCCAGCATTTTCACTCAGTGCGCATTCACCAGGTCAGTTTCATTTTAAGGTTTTGGAGGATGCAGTTTGTGGCAGAGGCATGTGGGTGAATCAGTGCTTGGTCACCGTCTAGATCGACTGTTTTAACCAGCAGGGAACTTACTAACTAGAGTTAGTTTTAAAAGAAAACGGAAGGATCTCGCTTGTCAACATGCTTTTTTTTATCATAAAATGTAAGGTTATACAAAAGGAACACGATAGGTGCACTTGACACTTGGCCTGGCATTCTCTATTACCAGCTTGTGGATACATGTTCCTCAGAGCAAGAGTGCATCCACTATTTGTGTGTGTGTGTGTGTTTTTTTCCTCTTGGGCAATTCAAGTTAGTTTACAAAATCAGTGTTTAATAGCAGAAACAGAGTTGATTAACAAAGACATCTTAAAATATAAAGTAGTTTGAATAAATGTTAAAGATATTTGTAATCTCATAAACAATGTATTTAGGTGCTTTATTGTTTAGCTATGGTAATTTTCACTCATTATAAATTAATATTCAGTCTCCGAGGGATCATTTTAAGAGAATGTATGTGATGATGTCATGCTCCCAGATGGGGGCCACGAGCCAGATTGTCACATTGCTTATATGATATTTTTATTAGATATCTTCAGATGAAATATTCAGAGGTAAACTCACAATAGATTAGAACCTGACTCGGCCCTTGACTTCATTATGTAACAACTAAATTTCGCAATAACGATGGCAATTCTACCTGCCCTCCATCTCCAATAAATTTTATATTCAATTCAATTCAATTCAATTTATTTTTGTAGCGCCTAAAATCGCAGTAAAAACAGTTGCCTCTAAGGGCGTTCCAAGATATGGATGAGTAAAACATACACAGAGACATATCAAAACAGGAATAAAGAACATTCAAGGCAGCAAATGAAACATTGTCCAGTCATCCCCTGTCCTTAGACCCTCCTTCTCAGCAAGGAAAAACTCCAAAAAACCCAGGTATATATACCTTTATAATGTTGGATGTCACCTGAAACCCAGCTATTCAATATAAAACCAACACAATCAGACATTGTCCAACAATAAATTATAAAATTTTAAAGTAATTTGGCTAAAAACAATTGACACATAATCCAATGAAGACAGATGGTGCATTCAGGATGCTGGTGATTAATATGGATTCAGCTCTGATGTCAGGAGCTCTAATAATAAAAGCTGTTTATCAAGTGACACGCCCGAGAGTCAAGTCTGAACTAACATGGTAACAGGATAAGTGTTTTCCCAAACTAGTGTGACCTGCCGCATGCATATCACATTTCTCTGCATATATAGGCTAAAACTTTACATTAACTGTGGATTCTGAAATAATGATTGATTTTCAGTCTCTGACAATACGTGTAATTGACTTTTTGTGTGTGAGTCATTCTTTGTGATTGCACAAGTACGGCTGTTTTCCATGTTCTCATGTCATGCATTCCTCTTCATGCACCAGGATGTAGACACATCTCAGGTGGTTTCTTTCCTTTGATGAGGCAGTTTTGCTCGACATTAGTTTTTTAATGGTGGTTGATTATAGCTTTGATCATAACACTCATCACTCAAGTGCAGTCTGCGACTAAGTACTGCCTTCTTCTTCCCTCTGTATTCTTGGTAGTTAGCATTCGCTGTTAGTAACAATAGAGCACATTTTCACATGTGTGCCCATGTGCTGAGGAGGGCTCTTTTAAACATGTTTTTAATCTTTTCCTTTTAGGCCTCTGCACCTCAATTCACCTACTCCCCCTTGTGGTAAAAGTCTAGACTAATAACCTCAAAGTAAATGTAGTGGTAGAAAAAAGGGGAAAAACACATGGCTTACTGTGTTTGTGATTTGAATGCACTTGTTTGGATAACCCTCTCATGTTAATCTTTGTAATATGTAGAACCAACCCCAAATCCCTCCACTGGGCTTTCTCCCCCCTCCGTGTTTAACCTTATGATCTTTGACCTCACTGGCCAATCAGAGACAAGAGTGCCCTGCAGATGGGGGGCAACAGTGGGATGTTGGGCATCCTTCTGAGTGCTGACAGGACGAGGGATGGTGAAGGGAGGAGGCCAGGAATTAGGCTGCGGTTGGGATTACAGTCTGAGCTCTGATTGTCTATTGGCTCATGAGAACTGCATGGACAAACAGCCTCAGCACAAACAAGGCACACTGGCATTAATATATCAGGAGAGCTACAGAAATCAGCCGCTTTTTATGGACTGCTTTGGATGTAGCTTTACTTTGGATATACTCATTTAACATTAGAGAAGTTATGGTTCTTCTTGTGACTAGTCCCCAGTGTGACCACAGCAGTAGTATTTACTGCTTTCCACCAGTTTTCAGAAAGAAAGGTGAGTGAAAGCATTACTGTATAATATCATTTCTTTTATCAGACAGCAAAACTTACTTGGTTTATGACTCAGACTAATTGGTCTCATTATTATCGATGAGATGTTTAGTTATGACAAGAACAAGTTTGGGCACACCTCTCTGCAAGCACCAAAACCATTAAATTGTTGTGCGCAGACTATAAACTTCTGTCTCACTTGAAGATGTCTGTTACTATGGCTTTGTCAGTTTTGATTTATGCTTCTTGATAAGGTGTTATTTTACCAGTATACTGTCAAGTCAAGTCAAATGTATTTTCTATAAAAATCACAACACAAGTGCACAACACATCTGAACCCTATAAACATATAATCAGTAATACAATCACGGATGAGCAATAGTAAATCTAGCTAAAAACAATTTTAAAATGTTGTAATGCACATGTTTTTGAGAAGATGCAACAGCTTAATTTCTGTTAAATGCCAGAGTCTTATAGACAAGATAGTGATTGAAGTTAATATGTAGTGCCATGCACGGGCCGGTCAAGGCTAATTTCAGCCTGGTCTTACTGACAGAGTGACAGAAGTAGGCACAAGGTGACTAAATCTGGCACCTGTCACTATTACATAAAAGTTCCTAAGCAGCTCTATGTCCTGGAGGCGTGAACTTGTATCACATATGATAATCCGCCTTCTGCTGAGTAACTGTTATTTTTTGTCTGCTAACTTTTTATTTTTACTTTATGTTTTGCAAACACATTATTGAGCACTTTGGTCCAGGCAGCATTCTGAAATGTTTTTTTTTTTTTTTTGTATTATTTCTATGTGGTCTTAGTCCTTTCTTGTAGTAAAATCTAAGTACTCTTTCCATGTCTAATTCCCCTGCCCCATCTGTACTAACTATTCAGCATTACTTTGCAGCGACAAACACCTTATTACACTTCCTATGTCCATATGGTCACTTTACTGTTACTGTAACACAGACATGATCCAGACTGATCCCCCTCTCTCTCCCCTCTCTGATTTAAGCTGTCCCAAAGCGAGATGATGATGATAAGAAGACCACAGCCCACATGCTCCAGGAGAATGTGTTTATTGAGGCTAGCAGGCCCAAGTACCTGGAAGACCTGCACAGTGAGGCACTGGAAGGACTCAAATTGATGCAACAAGAAGGTAATGGTCCATGAATGTGGACTACTGCCTACTACTATATTTCTCAACACCTAGAGTATATGTCCGATCACTGTCCAACAGTAACATTATATATAAAATATTTTTCTTTTTCAGAGCGAATTCTTGGACCTGAGTATCACGACAATGAAAGCACCATTGTGAGTAATACAACATTCACAATCTTCTGCCTTAGATAGAAACACAAAGTTGAGTCTTGTTTCATTAGTCAACAGTGTCAGCTCGAGCAGATGTGGACGGAGGGGGCTTCACCACAGACAGCACCCTCCCAGACACATCCTCCATGGTCTCAGTGCAGTCCTCTGTGTCCTCAAGATCCTCACGCTCTGGGCTCACACGCCAAGGTAAGCCAGCTCTGAGCAAGGGGAAAATGAGGACTCCCTCTAGTGATCTATTGTGGTACAGCAGGTAAATCGATGAACGCTGCCTTTATTGGTTACACATATTTATTTATATTTACAAGTGACTTATTTTTTTCTGGACTTGTTTAATCAATCTAGTTATTACAGAAATCCCTATTGTCCTATATATCTGAAAAATGCAAGGGGAAATACTGACAAAATCTGAATAAATAAAAAAAAATGTTTTATCAGGATCAACCTTCAGACCACTGAACTCTGGGAAAAAGTCTGAAAAGGGCCGGACAAGGAGAAGACACAGAAGGAATATAGGGGGTATCCCTCAACATGTTCAAAGAGAATTTGGTGTGTATACTAACAGTTAGAAAACTATGGAATAATAATTCTACCATTTATAGTGATAATGTTTCTCTTTCTCCAGGACTTGACAGGGCCGAGTGGACAGTAAGTCCACAGTTGGAGGAGGAGTTTTTAAATGGGGAATCTGATGTACCACAGCTGGCTGTGCACTCACCAACAGAGAGAAACCCAGAGGTCGTCCCTCCTCTAAGCAGTGTTCAGGATGAGCAGCTCCGAGGACCTGCTCATGTGGATGACATGGCCCTGCTGCAGCGTGTGGGCCCAGTGGTGCCTGGAGGGGGCAGGCCCTGGTCTCTGGCTGTCCCTGGAATGACTACTGCAGGCAGTGCTCAAACAGGACCCCCCAGCCCTGTGATGTCCATGTCCCCTCAGGCTGCATATCTTTCCAAAATCATTCCTAATGCAGTGCTGCCACCCTCTATCGAGGTTGTAGAAATAAATCGCGGGAACAGCCGCAATAGTGTCCGAACAGTCACCAAGAGCAGTTTGATGGTGTCCAGCCCATCCTCATCCCGCCCTTCATCCAGAGCCTCCACGGCCCGCAGCACCTCCTCTAGAGGCTCCGTCATGACCTCTGCCTCTCGACAGATGCACTTCCACCTGTCAGACAGCTCCTGCTGGAGTAACTCAGACTCAGACACTTTAGTGTCTGATTCCTCCACTATTTCAAGTAGCAGCACCCCACATCAGAGAGAGGAAAAAGAGGCATCTAAAAAACAAAACAAAGTGAGCGATGCATCAAAGGGTCCATCCAATGGTAGAATGATTAAGGAAGATGAACCAAAGAAAGATGGCACCTTTGTACGCAGCCTCTCTGTCATGAAGTCTAAAAGAGCTCCTCCTCCCCCAAATCGCTCTTACTCTCTCCATAATAAAATAAAGAGGCGCTCTCGTGATCTGGCAGAAGTTAAGATTATGCCGAATCAAACAAGTGAGGGAAGTATGAAAAAAATAATAGATAGTCCTGGATATAATGCTGACACCAGTTCACTGGATGAATTCACTGGCTCCAAAACACCAAGTCCCCTAAAGTCCCAGCAGAATGTGGATTCCACCAACAATAATGTTGTCACAGATGCTTTATATGGAAAGAAAGAAGCATGTCTGTCTAATAATCATAGCAAAGTAATCTCTCCATCCAGTGGCTACTCCAGTCAAGATGCCATGTCACCCAGCACCTCGTCTCCAAAACACAAAAAGGGACTGTTATCTAAACTGCACAAGTTATTCCCTGCATCCACACCTGCTGAGATATCCACATCCACAATCACACAACCAGATGTCAGTAAAACCAGCAACGTCACTGTTGTTAGTGTCAATGAGAAGGCCTCTGTAAAGGCTTTAAGAGAACGCTTCAGTATCCCCCCACATCCAAAAGTACATGCTCCTCCTCCCCCTCCCCCTGAGGTATGGTCCCACAGCCCTCGCAGTATTGAGCTGTTGCTGGGACCACCTGCACCTGAAAATACCTATGCCATTGTGAAGAAAAACCCTAAAGACAAGAGACCATACAGACAGCCTCCCTCCACATGCGCAGAGGGCGCTGTGAGAAGTTCGATTGAGGAGCAGAAACAAAGTAGTAACGTAGAGTCCAAGAAAGTTCATGTAAGTCAAGAAAGATCTGTGAATGTAGAAAATAGTAAAAGATTGATGCAGAATGTAGATGTGAAAGACCATGGAAAAGTACAAGTAAGTGCACTATTGAATGATATATTAGTTAGAACAGTAGAAAAAGAGGGACAGAGGCTCCCAGCCATAGCAGAAGAACATAAAAGCAGTACACATAATACAAAGAATCCCTCCATTTCATCAGCAAACATTTCTCCTTTGCTCCCCACCAAACAGACTGCAGGGGTCACAACTGTCATCTCAGTACAACGGTTCACCTCCCCTGAATCATCCTGGCCCCCTCCACCCCCACCAGTGTCACAGACAGGCCCAGGCAGTCCTGATGAAACGGAGTTCCCTCTGCCACCCCCTCCTGATAATACTGAAGATGAAATAGTCCACCCGGTGCAGGTGCCTCCAGACAAGGCTGCTACTAGTGCATCAAATATGTCCAAACCTCCCCCCTTAAATATCCCCCCTCCGCCTTCTTACACAGCACCTCCGCCGCCAATAAAGACTGCATTCTCTGAAAAAGTCAAAATGTTTTCATCCCATTCTAAAGATACCTCCCCCCCATCACCAAAAACAACTTCACCTGTAAAAGACATCAAACAATATAACATCTCTAAACCATCGCCTGAATCCCCTCCAACAGCTCCTAAACTTTCAGCCATTCCTCCACCCCCAGAGCCCCCCTGTCCATCACATCAGGAGCTGCTAGTGGAGGTTCCTTCAATTATCAGCAATGCACCATGCACAATACCCACTTTAGTGCAGTCAAATTCAAATGTTGCTCCTCCACCTGATCTAATCCCACCCTCTCCTTCTAGAGAGGCTGTTATGATTCCTTCCATAGTGGCTGAGCTCCCATCTCAAATAATTACAAAAGTTTCTATCTTACCACCTGAAGACATTTCTCCAACCCCTCATGTAGTCTCCAAGCCCCCATCCGAAGACTCAGCTCCTCCAGTTCTAACCCAAGTGGCTTCATCTCCTGCAAAAGAAACCCCTCCAGCCGCAGGACAGTCACCACCAGTAGAGGTCACTATCACTCCCCCTGAAGTCTCTCTCCTTCCTTCTGAAGAAGTGTCTACTCTTGTACAAATAGAAGTTACTCCACCACTAGTAGAAATCCACCCAGTACCTGAAGCATCCATTCAACCAGAAGATGTGTCTCCTCAGCCTTCAATAGAAGAACCACTATCCAAAGACCTGTCTCCTCAATCTTCAGAAGTAATTGCTGATGAACCCTCAGCACCCAAAGAAGAGCCCACCCCAGCACCTAAAGAATCACCCCCTTCAATTGAAATACTGTCACCAGCACAAGAGGTCGTTCCAGCTCCACCTGAGGAAAGGCCTCCATCACCTGAGATTGTGGTTACAGAAACGGGCAAACTCCAGGTCACTGAAAACTCCTCTACATCAGTTGTTGAAGTAATCTCTACTGCATCTGGGGAAGAGAGCTTTGAAAATCCACAAGAATCATCTGATAAAGAGGACGTCTCCCCTCCTGAAGACGCACATAGTACTCCATCACCCAGCAATGATTCTGGTCCAGTATCAGAAGAACCAGCCCGGCAAATAGAAATTGAACTTTCAGAGGAAAATATTGTTGCTGAAAATGAGTCCAGTCTACCCCCATGGAAGAGTATTCTCACCCCTCCACAGAATATTCCACATCCTCCTCCCATCGCGCAGCCTACATCCGACACTCTACCCTCAAAAGAACCAAATAAACCAGAAGTCGTCCCACCAAATGAACCAGAAGTCCCATCACAAACTGATGTTTCAACCACTGCTACCACCACTTCTCCACAAGAGGCTGATGCCATTGTAGGCCCTTCTCCTCCAACAGAAGAGGTTCCTAAACAAGAACCTTCTTCAGATGCTGGAGAACAAAACGAAGAACCAGTCCCTGCTTCCATAAAGAAAGAACAGTCTGAAAATGCTAGCCATTCTAATGATCAGACAGTCAATGGTAACCTGGATTCTCCTAAAGCAGAAGATGAACCAAAATCTGAAGTCACAATAACACAGGAAAAAGAAACAGCCCTCCAAATCCAATCTACCACAACTGATGCTCCACAGAAACCCATCAGAAAGTCCCTCATCATCAGCTCTCCACCTTCTCCACCCACAACAGTAGCCACATCTCCAACCCTCCTCAAAGCCTCAACTACAACAACCATCACCAGGTCTCCTATGACTCTTGCGCCCTCCATGAATCTTCAAGAGGCAATCCGCTTAAGGACAGCAGCACGATCACAAAACGGTCCATCAACACGACTTAGCATCCACTCACCGCCGGGTTTCGATGTCCGCAAGTCTCCCACCAGCACAGCCAGCTTCATCTTCTCCAAAAGCAACAAGAAGGTGGTGATTGAGACCAAGTCAGAGGTCAAGGCAGAAGTAACAAAGGCAGGTGTGGAACAGCCAGCGAAGAAGGAATTCAAAGTGCCTCCACCGGTAGCAAAAAAACCCAAAACAAAAACCAAAGAAGCAGAGAGTGAGGACACCACAGGACAAGATGCACAATCAGATGCTATTAGAGGTAAGAAAAGAGTGTTAGTGATGACTGTGTTCTTAATTTTAAATGCAAATCACAGGTTGGACTACAAATTTCACTAAAACGTAGTTATCTTATATTAAAGATTTTACTAATTTTACCTACACATTTCCTGGATAGATATGGGCAGCTAATGTGAATGTGATTTAAATAGAGGTAATCCATAATTCTTACTTTACAAACCACACAAACTCTTCCTGTAATTTTAACCTTTTTACACAAACTTGCCACTTAACTGGTGTAAAACTGATACATATACACCACTGGTATCAATTTACACAAATATATATGTAATAATCAGAAACAATTAAAGCCTGTTGTATGAACTTTAAACAAAATAACTTCTAATAACCATGTTTGTTTTTTCTTTTGCTACAGATCACTCAAAGAAACCAAATGGGAATGCAGGGACTGTTGAAGGACAATAACTGTGGGTCTAAACCTATAAAAGCAATAATACAATATACACGTTTCAGTTAAAGCATGATATAAAATCACTCGGACTGTTACTAATGGTGTGGGATGCCTAATCTGCATGTAATTGTATTTGTAAAAAGGATTTGAGCTTTGAGCAAGAACCATGATGTCCACCCTCCTGTGGGCTCACCACTCAGAGGGGTTCATGGGGGGGTCAAGTGTGCAGAGGATTGGGTGGCGAACAGCTGCCCCTGTGACCCAGCCAGATTAAGCGGGAGAAGATGGATGGATTTGAGCTTTACCTATGTAACAGATGGATATGTATCGCCATCTAGTGTCAGATGATGATTGTACAAAAGATGTCCTGCTGAGTAATATTGTACCGTTTGGTTACTGTTACTACAATTATTCAAAATGAGGGTTTAAAGTTTCTCATTTGTAAATATGGCATGACTGTACATTCACTTTACTCAATTATGTCTTCCAAATAGTATATACTTGTTTTGAAAGTACTATTAAGTTATTTGTCAACGGAAGTTCACTTGGGATTTTCAGATGATTTTAACACCCTTAATTTTACTATTACTGTGTAGCTCTTAATCATATTTTGGCTTCAATACCACATAAGCGTATGAAACATAAGAGTTACCCTTGGTTTGCATATTTTGTGCTGCTTTCTCAAATGGAGGCTTGCCCCACCTGACTAGACTGGGAGATATTAGTTCTATTGGAAACTGATTGTAAAGACTAAAATAACAATGATTTATATTAAATAAATGTTTATGGTCTCAAATGCAATTCACTCTCTTTGTATTACACCCATGATGACAAAGTTTAAAGTTGAGAAAGGTGTAGCGTGTATACTTTTAGTTTATAGTATAGTTTTAGTAAGGGTCAAGATCAAGTAAACATTCAGGTCAAAAAGAATTTTAGAACCAAAAATTGGGATTATAATTCAATCTATTCTCCCGGTTTAATCTGGGTGTCAGTAAAAATTGTGATGTTTCTTTTCACAATAATAACATGTAAATTTATATTGTCACATCTCTAGTAAGAAGTTAAGCATAACCATAGCAGTCTTTTCATTTAATAAGGCAAAAATAAAATTGAGCATTTGAAAAGCAAATTATCTCCAAGTGAAATACCAAGTAGTGTCTTTTGCTTCTAGCACTTTAACACTCTCTTCATGGCTCTGTTTCAACACTCGCTTGGTCTTTGTATTTTCACTTCCACCAGGATCCAGTGGCGATGCAGCTTTTTCTTTTAACACAGCTTCAGGTTTCATCCTTTGATATTCCAGCCTCCTCATGGTAGAATTGACCTCCTGTACATCCAACATATCATTATTGTTCTCAGTAATTTGTACTTTCTCTTCTTCAGGACCTTGTGTATTCCACATAAACAGTGGGGAAACAACAGATTTAGAAGAGCTTATCTCTGTTTGAGTTATATCAGCAGTTTCTTTAAGGCTTGCTTGCTTTTGTCTGGGATTTTTGGCCTTTTCTGCACTTTTACGCATCTTATCCACACCCGTTGTATTTATGTTATAGCTGGGGGAGTCTGGATGGTTCAATACCCACAAGGATCCACTGCTAGTAATGCCTAGAATAAAAGAAGCAATTACATAATTTTTGGAAAATGTGATTGCTAATGTCAGTAATAACTGACCATCCTTCATGGCTCTTTGTCGTTTGGAGGTCACACATTGAGAGTCACAGCATTTGCATACATCATCATCACCGGAGAGGGCCTCCCACCTGTATCATTACACCATGAAAAAATATTAAGTGCTACTTAAAAATGTTTGTTTGCTTACCTTTTTTGTGTGTATGTGCAGGATTTGTGTGCTTGGCTTGGACCAGCAGATGTGACATGTAACTGGCAACTCATGCTGATCTGAAAATCAAAACTAGTTACATTTATGTCATACTAGGCTTTTATGAACTCAAAGGTGCACTATGTAACTTTTCTGATGGGGAGGTCATACACGTCTCCAAATATGGAGACTTGCAAGTCATGACTTGAGTCACTATTTTGAGACTTCACTTGATAAAATGGACTAAGACCCGACTTGGACTTGAGTCTTGTGACATAAGATTTTATACTTTTCTCTTTATAGTTGATACACTGGTGCTTAATTTCATGTCCTTCCCACTTCTTTATTTGTTATATTGGATACAACAGTAACTAAAGTACCGTGACATTGTATCATCAAATGACAATAGAGTAAAACAGAGGGAACTACTTAGAACATCCTTCCATTTCAGTGCAGACTACATGACAAAATAACTGTTAAGCACTTTTAAATCTCTATTAATACCATAATGATTCACACTAAGGTCTTGTATAGACATTTAAAAAGGAAACAGTTGCATTTCTACAACTCTTTAAGCCTTTTCAATATATAGCATTTCTAAATATACATTGATCTTTTAAATAAAATTTACTTTCAAAATCATATCATTTGCAAAAAATACAAGCAATACAATTGGTACTTTGGTTTAAAGACTTGGACGTGACTTGGACTTGAAGTCAAAGACTTGAGCCTTGCAAAACAATGACTTCCACCTCTGCTTCTCCCCACAAAGGTGAAATTGTTTTGCTAAAAATAGCACAGTTTGGCATCTATCTTGCAGTCATTTAAATGCAGGTACTTTTATTTCTGAGAAATAGCTTTTTAAAACAAGCACTTACTGTAAGCAGGCTTGCCTCACCTGTAACTTGGCCTGACGGTGACGCTTGCCTCCATGGAGACAAGTTGAATGCCATACTTTGAAACATTCTAGGCAAAACAATAGAATCTCCATGGAGACCAGCAGTTGGCGTAACCTCCACCAGAAAAGTTACAGTGTGATTCTTTAACTTTTTCATCTCACCTCAGCTTTAGGATCAGTGACAAACTGAAAGGCCGTTAAGGAAAATCTCACGCTCTTGTCCGTTCGGGTGACAAACTTTGATGCATCTGGCTCTATCTTACTGTCCATTAAACAGCTGTCCATGCCAAAACCAAACAATATTGTAGATATGTGGAAAAGTAAAACAGTGATCCAAATTATCGTGCAATACACTCACCCATAATTGTCAATAATAGTAAATTTTACATTTGAATTGGAGCTAGTCACTGGACTTGCATAACAGCTTTTGATGTAGAGTTTTTGTCCAGGGGGTAAGTGAGGAGCAGAGACCTGGAAGTTGACACGTTCCCCAAGCTGGAACACCCTGGATTTGACAGGATTTGTCCATGTGTCTAAGATGTTTGGGGGGAAAGTAACAAAAAATGCAATATCATATGCTTTATTCCAATCGATCAATAACTTTACTCCTAAAAAGTAATCAATTCAAAATATTAAAAGGTACACCATATAACTTTTGATGCTTGCGTCAACTGCTTGTCTACATGGAAAGTTACATAGTGCAGCTTTAAAGAAGATCAAAAAATAAACAAAAAGAGTTTACACATTCAATGTAGACTCACCATCCATCAGCTGTATGTTGAAGTTAGTGTGACTTGCCCTCAGCCTTTGATGTACAATGCGAGGTTCCCATGTGGGCTTTACGGCTAATTTATGCAGGTAGTGGCTCCTGTGTGCAAACATATTCAGTACCAAGCGCTTGCAATGGGTCGTTTTACACAAATGCAACAGGATGTCCAAAGTTATTACTGTAATAGCCTAAATGTATTATCACAGACTATAGGTGCAGTAAAAAAGGCATAGGCCTACCTTTTATATCGACACTCAATGTTGACAGTGACCGGATGGGGTTTACTTGGAACATGCTCTGGAGAGGGGTCATAGTAGAGAACAAACTTGTAAACCAGATAACCGGGCAGCAGCTGTAGGGACAGAGGACACTTCGATTCAACTGTCTGGGGCAGGGCAACCTGACGTTGAAGTATTTACCTCACGCACACCGCCACACTCTGTGAGCGGGTAAGAGAACAGCAGGTCACCGTAAGGACGCACCACGCCGTTGCTTTGGCAGGTTCTCCCCAGCCTCAGCTCACTGGCGTCAGCGCCAAGCCCGTAGAATCCACTTCTGACCCGCACAGTGAAGTCAGACCTGGCGCAGGTCACAGAGACATCCGGGAGCGCGCCTATGTCAGACTGAAGGTTTGCTCCATCAGACTGGAAGTACTGAACCACAGCGGGGCGCGGATGGAGCATGAAGCTTGTCGTGGATGTTGTGGCGTTTGTTGATGAAACTTTCACGTACTCATCGGTAGTTTTCCATATAAAAGTAGGTGCTACTTTAGCTGCGGACGAAGTCAGGCTAAACAATGCAACACCCAAGAGAAGATAAAGGATAGACTTTCTTTCTGTCTCTAGCGCAGTGAGTTTCGTTCGCGTTTGCTTTCCCATCATTCCACGCGCTCAGGCCAGGTGAGGAACACCTGGGAGTGATAAATCACGTGTGTTGATCTATCAAAATGCTCAATGCTCAAGCTGTTTTTCTTAAATCAAAAGTAACACTCAAGAAACATTTTACAAACCTTCAACACAACAAATTGTATTCACAGATTAAAATTATATATATATTTTTTTTACATCGCATTTTAAACAATATTTTACAGCAGCAACTTGGAACACCTTGGGCTTTGTGTTCAGTGCAAATCTCTACAGGAATATATATACCTACATCTTCGTCAAAAATTTAAGCAAGTGTTAATAAATAATTTAAATATTTAATTCCACAGGAGAATAACAATAAATACTTAAATTAAGCAAGGAGTGGTTTGACCGAGTGTTGCTAAAATACTTTGAGGTATTCTGTTTTGCCTATGAAATCAAGAAGCTCCATTCAAAATGTATTTCCTTCTTGCATGTAGCAAAAAGAAAAGACAAAAGGACAGATGATGAGTGATGATGATGAGTGTAAGGCAGTGATTTAGTCAAATAGTCGGTGTCATGTGCCTTCCCCTTCATTTGAATTCAAGTAGTCTTCACATTTAGATGTGGAATATAAAATAATGTGTAGAAATTGGCACAGTTTCAGCCTTGTTTGATGAAATAGTACTGGTCGACCCTTCAAAATAAGGGCACATATTTCATTCATAATTCAGATGCACATTTGACATGAGCAACAGCTCCACCCCTCGAATGGAATAAACCAAGAGGAGGAACTAGTGGCCACTGCCGTTAGAAACTGAAATTCATAATGTAACAATGCAGTTGTAAACAGCCCTTAAAATCAAGGCTCTTTGGAAAATAATATTTCGTCATGCGGAGAAACAACATCATTTTGCCACCAGGGGGCTCCACAGGAGTTCACATAGAGGCAGCAGTGTAGTCCATGGTCCAGGCCTTCCTTAAACAGGTGCAAAATGTCAAGCCCAGTACAGGCTGTACTAAACACTGCTCCCGAGTGCTGACGATTCAGAATCAGTTTCAGAGTCCCTAAAATCACACAGAAAACCAAATTAGTTTACAATGCTCTACTACTTAAATATAGCAAATCAGTTGATCTCGAACTTACAGAATTTCCTGCAGTTGTTTTTGATTGCATTTTCTGGTTTCTTCATCTATAGGGTATGTTTTGAGTATGAGCAGTCCGATAACAATGAGTACCAGTGGCACAGGACAAACCAGCATCTTCAGGGTTAAACTAACCGACTCTGGCTGGGTGCAACCTCCGGTCACATATCCAGCAAATCTGTAGAAAAATGCACAAAATATAAGTGGATTGTCTGGGTTAAGGGTTTAGTGTTGTAAGAAAAGACTGGTGTGATTTATATAACTTTAAAGTATAGTACAATAAGAACTCACTTTAAACTAAGAGTAGAGATGCCCAAAGAGACGCCACTGGCAAACTTAAGGAAGAAGACATAGAAAGAATAGAAGATTGCTTCGTGTCCATGAACATCTGGATTTTTAAGTTTGAAGTCATCCACTACATCTGGAAGCATGGACCTGAAAGAAGTACATGCAGGCTTGCTTCAGTTTAAAGTTTTAATACATCTTTTAACTTGATCATTTTGCATCTATGTGTTAGCTCACCAGGGCAATAGGAATGATGCTGCCACACTCACTCCAGCAGCTACAGACACCAAGTAGGAAATGACCAAGTTGCTTTTAATGGAAACTATAAGGATCATAAAAGGGAGTGCCCACTAAAAAGAGAGGGAAAATTAGGTTATGGCTTTTGTCAAATTGTAATCTTGTGAAATGAACTGAACTCTATTACACTTACAGAATTGCCGATATAAACAGCAGTCTTTTTGCCAAAGCGAGTAAGGAACCATTGCCAGCAAGGAATGGTCAGAGTCCCAGACAACTAGAAGCGATATGAAAGTTTAGTACACTTAAGTACAAATCAATAGATACATACTGAGAAGTATAACAAACCGAAAATATTATTTTGGGGTTATTGTTTGAAAAGTCTTACCATGATTACAAGAAGAATGTTCTGAAAGTCATTTCTGTGCCCAAGAGCGTACATGATGAAAAGGGCAAAGTTTCCCTCTATGAGCTACAAGAGAAACAAACACCATATAGTACTATTTAGTATAATGTCATCTGCACGAACAAGAACATTTCCAAACATTACCATAAAGGCCAGTGATGTGAAGAGGAAGCTGATAACCAGTTTTACATATGGGCCATGGGTCATCACCAGCCATAGTCCATGCCGGAAAGTGAGAGACGCAGACTTTTTCCCACCATCGTCTGAAAAAAAAAAAAAAAAACATTATCCAGCGTTATCCAAATATAGCTGTATCAGATAACAAAATAAAGATATAAAGTGCAAAGTATGAGCATGGTGCAAAAGAGGAAGGATGAGGTGGCCATGACACTGATAAACAGTGTTCTGAGTCATGTGAAAGTTATAGATATCTTGGAGGTGGGAATAAAGAATCCTTGAACTCTTGTTTGTCAATATCCACAATAATTTTCATTGTTCACGTTAGACTTAGACAGAATTTACTGATCCACAAGGGAAATTACTTAGACTCGGTAGATCACACATCACATTATATTACAATAACAAAGAGTAAAAAAATATTTAAAAATGGTATCGCTTTCATTTTTGCTTTTTGTTTGATTCAAAACATGTTTTTTTTTTTTTTTTCAGGACATTTAAGGGCTGCAGAACATGCTTGCATAAGTCTAAATTTTAGGTCAACAAGACATGTCAATAAAAAGACCGGATATGTTGTCGTTTACCAAGGACCTAACCAAATAAGCCTTGTGTCTATTTAAATAGCAATGTATATTTTGCCGCCTCATACTCAACAGACATGGATATGGTCTATGGTGCCTTGGCAAAAAGATACTAGTAGGCTGTATTAGTAGTATATTATATACGATTACAGTCTGTGCTAAATGAGATTATAGCATTCACATTTGCTCTGATACCTTTATGCTCCTTTACACCCAAAAACAGGACAGCAGCACAGAATATGTAGATCACACAGATGACACCAGATGCAAACATGTAGGCTTGTTTCTATAAATGATAATAAAGAGTTAGTTAAACCTGGTTATATAATAAGACATATACACAATCCGCAGAGTTACTGTTCTGACCGTATCTTCTAGTGAGATTTTGGTTGTGTTGATCTGGGAGGAATTTGTTGTAAATAACACATCTGGTTCCGTAGGACAGGCTGGGGTTACCCTGCCCACTATTTGACCTTGGATGGCTGTACCCAGAACATTTCCCAACACTTCCACCATCATACCTGGACAAATGAATCAATTTGTTAAGGCATGCAACGGTCACTTAATGAGAGAAAAATAAAGGACAGTTTACTACTACTACTACTCACGATAGGCAGTGGCAGAGTCACGTTCTTTCTGATCTTTGCTTATGAACATGGTGAGGGCCGAGTAAGGCACATGAAAACACTAGAATAAAACAACACAACTAAATTAGTGCATATTGTAAGAATAGATGATGAAGTGGAAGACTGAGATACTAACCGTTTGCATTGACTGGAATAGGCAGTAAAACACCAGGTACCAGATGACTTTGCCTTGTTCAAATGGAGGCACATACCATATCAGAAAATAAGTCAGTGCAGCAAAAGGCGTAGATAAAAGGATCCTATAAAAAGAAGTGTTAAAGTGTTTTATTATTTTATATTCACAGGAGGTGTAGTTTACCATGTCTTCATCTCAGATTTCATATTCATGCTTATGCTTAATAATCTCGTAGTCCATTCTCAAGTTTGTTTATGGATGAAAGAGCTCTGGCTCAGTCTGGGGCAGTAGAATGTCAGCTGATGGGGGCTACTCATAATCACATGGAGTGGTTTGGTACAAGTAGCAGGCTCAGTGCCCTTCAACTGTCTCCTTTTTGACAGTAACTAAGCAAAAGAACATGCTGCTTTCCATTGTATTAGTTATTCATTTGTGCATAGTTTCAGGTCTTGTGTGATAAAATGAACTTGCAAGCTTTAAATTAGTGCATTTAAATCATCTTATTACACATAAAAACACAGTGTTATGTTTCTGTTAAATATGTTAGAACAATGAACCCATTTCTAGTCACCAGTGCGTTTATTTTTAACCAACCTCTAATATTTGCCTTTTGAACGGAAGTGACCTTCCTCTGTTTTGGCCCTCCCCCTCTCGTACATTTAGAAAGTCAAACTTGCACACATGACACATCCTTATTGGTTTGAATATCATGGTGTGTTGTGGGTTGGACCAATTGCAGAGCTCTGAGCAGTGTCCACCCTCCCTCTCCCACAATGCGCGGGCACAGCAGCCGGCATGTCTGACAACGTATACACACAAAGAGATCACTGCAAATCATGGAAGCTAATGACACATAAAATATTTAGCTACAGTCTACAGCAATGTTTTGTTGCAATATGCTAGCTAGGATGTATTGTATCTCGCACGCCCTCCTTTTGGATGCAAATTGATTTCAAGGTCATGGTTTTGTTCATAGACATTGTTGGTATGTGGCTATACCGGCTCGTCAAAGCCTGATATCATCAGATCTCAGAAGCTCAGCAGCGCCGGGCCTGGTTAGTACTTGGATGGGAGACCACTGGGAACACCAGGTGCCACAGTGGGACGCCAGTCACAAAAACTGACATTGTGTCCTTAGGCAAAGCACTTCACCCACATTGCCTAGTATGAAAGTGTGTGCGTGAGTGTTGGTGGTGTTCGGAGGGGCCGTGGCGCAGATTGGCAGCCTCGCTTCCATCAGTCTGCCCCAGAGAAGCTGTAGCTACAATAGCTGCTTACCACCTCCGGGTGTGGAGTGAATGAATAATGCTCTGTACAGCGTCTTTGAGTGTCCAGAAAAGTGCTATATAAAACTGATGCATTATTATTATTATTCAGAGCGCAATCCATTTAGCATATTTGAAAACCATAGATCCATCAATACACCAGGCAATGCCACATGGATAAATCAAGAGACAAAATATTCAACGCTTATTCTGTGTCAAAATCTACCCATCTTGTTGCCATAGTTACTGCTGAGTGGACACACACAACTTCAACTGTACATCTTACATTTGCAAGAAACTCAATGTTCACCACAGTGTTAGTGCCACATACCATGGCATCATGCGTCCGACGCATGTCCATCTGCTCCGGCTGACCAAGAAGCCCACACTGGGATCAGTGACAGCATCCCAGGCCCGCCCCACAAACAGGATGACCGAGGCATGGAAAGGGTCCAGCTAAGTACAAATATACACACAGCATGAGACACTAGCATGAGTTGTTCCACTGAAGATCATGTAATGGACCAAGACAACAATAAACGCCCAAATTGTCATGTACAGATTACAAACAAGGCAGTATTAACCATCTTTTGTGCATTCTTACAGAGACCAGTGGGGTGTCAATTGATAATTGAAGTACAAAGCAGAGCGCCTGAGTTAATATGTGTGACTAAATGTAAACGCACCAGCACCACGTCGAGGAGGTAGATCTGGAGAAAGAAGCCCAGAGCACTGCCTGTCATCTGGTAGGGAGCACCACCAATGGCATAACACAGTTTGTTCCACACAGACAGACCATTTTTCTGCCTTTTTTTCTGCAAGGACAAATTAAAGGGCAACATTAAAATGAGTGAATGAAAATATAGAGGTAGTGAAAAGTGAACTTAAGAAACCCCTTTGTGACTATTTTAAATATAGGGTTAGTCGTTCTGTCTGAAATACTCATTAGGGAACCACAGGGACTCACCCACTGCCTACACCCCTGGATTACTGTGCAGTTAGTGGTGTGAAATATACTGAGGTTACTATAGTTTACTCTCACCTCACCTCACCTGCTCTGCCATTGGCTCAGACCACAGAGTTAGTAGGATCATTTGCAAACCTTCCACTCTATCTTTATCTTTAGCATAATTACTGTCCATCTTTATCTTTATCATAATTACTGGGCCTACCCATGGGTTTCAGAATTATGAAAAATATGAACCGTTATTATAGCAATTGACAATTTCAAACTAAATATCCTTTTTATCTTTTGAATGGTGAAAGGTCCTCAGCATGCTGCCTATAAAAGAAAGGGGAAATCTAAGAAAAGGCCATTCTGCATACTTTTGTGACAGAGAACATAAACTGAAACCGATTTTTAAACTAGAGGCAAATATCTGCATATACTGTTAAGCCAAAACTAGGCCAAATTTCTCTCTCTCTCCTGTATAAAAAAGTAGGCATTAGTGATCTACATAGAAGGTTGCTGCGTGTTTGACTACATTAGGGGAACTTCTTGAAAGGCGACCCTGTAACATTTTATAATCTAAATTTAGGCTGACAGTAACAGTACAAGTCTCAAGAACGTTTTAAAGTGCGAATTTGAAATGAGTCTATTTCTATTTTCACCTCCATCCACGCAACACCAGAAACAACCCTACGTTAGCTTGGAAGATATTACAAATGTACAGTTGGGACCACATGTATTGTTTCCTCTTGGCAGAAATGGGGAAGTGTTCAACAAGAACAGGCTATGGGAGAATATGCGCTCAAAGTGGTGATCGAGGCGCGCGTGTAGTGATCCCTGTGGAGTTCAATTACACAAAAGGTCTAAACATTCAAGTAATTTCCCATGTGCATAATCACACAAAAGAATATGGCACAGTATAATGCTGGATTTACCTTAGCCTTGATCTCTGCATTTACCACAGGCTTCACGGACAATAAACCCGCAGCGTATTGCTCGGCACCCTCTCCTCTTGCCATCGCAGAAAACAGGTGAACGTGTGATAATCCAAAAAGCGCCGTAAATGTTGTAAATAATCAACTCTGTGGGTAAACGTTCAGCCGCTTCAGTACATCGTGCTATAGCCGTGTCCTTCTCTAAAAGTGAAAGCTTTACGCTCGCTTCAGCTCATTCATCTGGTTGGTGCTCTGCTCTACTACGCTCCAGCGTCAGTGGTGACGCGGCAGTCGGCTGTTCACTGACGTCTCCCTCAGCTGCATCGAGATGTACTAAAGTGCACCTTTCCGAGCTTCATGAAAAGAACTCCCTGGGTGAAACGTGATGATAGCCTGACACAAGTCACGACCTTCAAAAATGGCGATTTTATCGCCTTATCAATGCCTTATGCAGGCCTAAGCACACAATAGTGGCACGGCCAACATGTCTAGCCCAACCAATATTTTAATTCAATTTTTAATCTACTTTGTGCTTGCCTTTCTTGAATTAGCGTTAAGCCTATTTTTTATGATTTAAAAATAGCAAATAAGAATAGTTACGACAAAATAAAGATTGCACTGCAATCCAAAAGCACGCGTCACTGGAAAGAAACCTCATTATTATTGAACAAGGACGCCATCTAGTGTTTCATTTATGCAATTTCAATAAAACGATTTGAGTCACTGGTGGTTTACTACAAAGTGCGAGTTCCTTAAAAACATTTTTTACTATAACATATTTTGCCTCCATATAAATTATAATATTATACTAAATTATTATACTAAAATAATAAATCATTTTGTAACTTGACCGTTTCAACAAGTAAGTTGTGTGGCAAGACACTACACCCTCTAATTGTGTGACTAGTTTGCAAGTGAATAATTGACTGGTGGTGCTCAGAGAGTCAAGAAATTGACATTATAACATTATAGAAACGTTATCTCTATTATTTAATGGTTTATTGCCACTATCAACAAAATTTACAAAAATCTTACTTTAGAGTTATGGCGCATCATAAACAATGAATAATAACAATATAGACTATGATAAAATAAAAATAGAACATGAATTAAATATGGTAAATATAAATATACTTTGAATATTATTATTATTATTATTATTATTATTATTATTATTATTATTTAAATATTAAAAAAATACAATGTTAGCAAAGCAACAGTGCAAATATCAGTGCAGGTAGATTTATTTTAGTTCCTTATAGTTTCAGGAGGAGTTCAATTAAAAAGCAGAACGCATATGTCAAGTTTAATATCTGCTCGCCTATTTAAGAATATTGGGAAAAAAGAGTGAATTACAGTAAGAAGTAAATTCCATGTTCAGGGCGTTAGAATAAAACAAACAGCAGAGGGCAGTCTAAAACAACTTGCCATCAAAGCCTACAGCCTTACATTACCTTTAAGGATGCTTAATTATGGCAAAATCAGAATCACCGCTATTTGACTGAGTGAGTCAGGATTATTTCAAACAATTACTTATACTGTCAAAATTTTAATGTTTTGTGACACTTGTTTTAAAGGCACTGTAGAGTTTACAAGTAACTGTTGTGAGGGACCGAACTTAATTTATTGTATTTAATCTTTTTTGGAGGCTAATGGAACAAGATAACTTTTCTACAAATATTTTAATTTTAGACCAGCCTGTCTAATAGAACACTCATTTAATAATTAATCCTACACACAGAGATAAAAGTTTATGCCATCTAAGGTCAAGAAGATTTATTGGAAGTATGAAGACATAGCTGGGCAGATATCGATCTTTGGTATTGCAAATATCATTGGCAGGTAAAGATGGTGCAATGCTATTTCAAGGGTGTGTCTAAATACTAAAAACGTTGTCAATATCCCCAGGGAGCAATAACGCTGAATTATTTATATTTTATTCCTTGTTGCATTGCTTCCATTTGACTGCGATGTGACTGGTCTTTTTATTTTGCATGGGAGGAAAAGGTTAAAGATCAGGGGCCTTGTGTCATGAAGGTCGTGGGGAAACGATGCATATCTGTTTATAAATGATGTGGACTGCTGCATTCACAGACCACTAAAAACCATGGAGATTCCAGCACTGCATTGTCATTCATAATACTGGATTGGCCTAGTGGGAGATGAGGACTACATGAGTATTCTGCCACGGTGCATCCCGACCCCCAAGCGACTCATTTGACCATCTCACACATATGCTACTATAACAATAAGGGACAATGGTGGGTACTTGAGGTTAAGCTAGCTGGAGAGATAACTTGGGGTGAGGCTATTGTCTGTGTTAAGCATTGTGATGTTAACAATGCAATGATGTGGTAATATAGAAAATGCTCCACTGTGTTTTTAAAGTTCATGCACCTTCACTGGAATAATTTGGATGATTTCAGCCCTAGAATTGCCCATCTCTACTGAACTAAAGGTAAAGAGTAGCTGTAAACTTGAAAACTATCGCTTCAGGACATCACAAGTGGAACAGAGACACACTAATACAAAACACAACTCTGGGTATATAACAGCCTTTTCACATGTCTTAAAGCTCACAAAAATCAATTTTGTGTAATATAGGACCTATTTACCTACAGATTTTGGTTACCCATATACATACACATACATCTTTTGGGGTTAAGTTATGAGAATACAGTTATTAGTATTAGATTATACAAGAGGCCTTATTATTTTGTTATGATTTCTAAAAGGCACCTTTCTGACTAAGGTTTGACTATCACCTTTATGTGAAAGATCGGAGCAAAGTGTGACTCCCTTTTGTGGGACGATGTAATTTACCTTTCAGGATCAATAAAGTCATGAAAAGTTCTCTTTGGGCTCTCTTGCTCCCCCCACGGACCAAAGCATGTGCAAATCACCCCGAGAAGGAATGTAACAATAAGGTGTTACAATGGCCATATCCTTTAGTATGAAGAGTCTGTCAATATAGGGAGGGTTAGAATGCTAGGATAATGGTAAGTAGTGCAGATTTAGGCCTGAAGATTCAGTATAATCATAATTACTTAGAAAGTAACTTATTGCTAATATAATAAATGTCTCATTCAATATGGTAGCGTTTTCTATGAATGTAGGCCTATTCTTTTTGAAAAATATTCATTTTTACAGTAAAGTGATTTGGTATGAAGAGTATAATTAAAATACAAACATGGTGAGAGATATAATGAAATATCAGTAACATTGCATTTTGGTAGTGATGGTCAGTTTGAAAATTAAAAAAAAAAAAAGAAGGTATTTCTACATTTCAGTGGTTAATTTTACCGTCCATTCATTATTGTGATACCACAGCACATTTCTGATAGATTGCCTTAGTATTGTCTGAATATCATCACTGAGATTATAAACTATTATCAAGCACTGACCCACCACTTCTGACACTTGCCCGGCTTAAGCTCTTGACCTGGGGCGAGTGGTCGGCAGCAGATGTCCATTACTAATCAGACAAAACTATCGGACCTAAAAAAGACCAGACAGGGTTAAGCGAGATGCTTAATTAGTGACTGGGCGTCGCAGTGCCACGCTCCAATCAATAGGTTTGATGGGAGAAACTGAGGGGTGAGAGGTTGTATGAGGAGGGGGCAGACTGGTTGTTGATGCACTTTGACCTTTTGGTTTTAAAATGTTATTGGGACATAAATGGCACTGGGTGGGTACGGTTGGTGCTGGAATGATTGAATGTCATAAGCTGCCCATTACTTTAGTGAATATGGCAACAGAAATACTATTCTGTGATTCTCAGTCATATTAGGGATAAAATCTTGCAGCATTATGAATTCAGACTTTTGGCCATAAAGCACATTTTAAACAAGGTCTAAGCCACCTCAATGTCAAATCACAAGACTGGTACAAAACAGCATCGTAAAAAAAAACATTCATAATTTTATTTGACAAGACAAATATGACAAATTGCTATTTCAAGTATATATAAAAGGCTTATAAACCTGACATCCAACTGCTTTAAATCTCCAGTTAAGCTTAAATTTGCTTTGCAATTTGATCTCATTACAAAAAGGGGCAGACTAGTACCCATCAGCTCTACAGCAAATAATAATACAGTCACTTCAGCAGCTGCAGACTATACGCAAAGTCTCTAAAACTAGTGGATTTGTCCTGTGCTTGCATACAGGCCGCTGAATAACACTCTGCACTCCACCCATTGTTGTGAAAATGTTTTGTTGCAGGGTAAACTATTTAACCATTTACCTTTTCTTTCAGAAGATGCTCAATATGGAAATTAGGACAATCTGCTTTTAACTTCAGGCCTTTGTGATACAAATCAGGGGACAGAACTACAGCATACAGAACACCACTGCTCTGCTCCACGTAGAGATACTCAATTTACTTTTTTTAAAGAAATACTTTACTTTTCATGGTGGTTTTACCTCTGAACTAGAAGGAAAACAAAAGGGAAGAACACCGTGCCTTATGACTATGTGTAGTAGTAGTCGGCTACTGGCCACATACGAACCATATTGGGCTTAACCTACTATAGTCTTCCACTTTATAACACTGATAGGAGTCAAATCAGAGGGAGCGGCTGCTGATAAGCGCCGTGTCAGTTATGTTCATTCAGGGACACTTAAGGGCGTGTCTGAGCGCTAATCCCCGCCCCGCATGCAAATGAGGGTCTTACCCGGATCTACTGCTGCAGATTTTTTTCGAGGCTCCTCCCTGCACTTTTTATCGCCTATAACAGGATATCTCACTGGCGCGAAAAACGCACTGTGTGGCTTTTATAACACACCGTGGGGCGGACCTAGTACCTGCTGTTCTTACCCTGGCTGTTTTACACTACTAAAACTAAAGTGGTGTGCGTCAAAACATCTAAGATCGTGTTTTACAACTCACTGGACCGCTTTTATTCCGCTGTGGACACGTTGGTCTTTTACTTGGATGACCTGATTGTGCTTAGTGATCGTACGGCATACCGGTGAGTGATTTTTACTTGAGTAGGCTTTAGAAAACACTGGCACATTTATTGCAGAATAGTTTTATGTTGGACTTGTTCTCTCGGCTGCCCAATACCAAGGAAAAAAGTGGTAGTTACTTTTGTTGAAAACTCTGAAGCTTGTTACAGTTTAACAGTGGAGAGTCCCGTTAAACTTGCGTCTCAACTATTGAACACAAGTTGTGCGTCCCTATAACTGCATTATGTAATGAGCCGAGCATCTGCAATAAGATGTGATACATTTTTTATGTGGTGCTGCCATGTGGTGCGCATTTGAGCTATAACACATGAACACATGTCACTTTGGCTTTATTCTTGAAACAAAATAGTCTATTCATTAAACTGTTTTATGTTCTCAAGGTGTACAGGGTGTTCTCCAGACATCTCTTCACGTCTCCGTGGATAATTTACATATTGGATTTTATTTACTAAAACTGCACCATGGAGTTGGACTGTTACCAGCACTATTTCCTTGATGATTTGGACACAGAGGAGGATTTTTATAAGTCAACCGCACCAAGCGAGGACATTTGGAAAAAGTTCGAGCTGTTGCCTACGCCTCCCATGTCTCCCACGCGGACATTTAGCGGGGCTGCCCTGCACTTTCCCCTGGGGGACAAACTCACTTGGTCTTCCAAGTTTCTTGGCCACGAAGATGAGTGCCTTCCAAGCAGCAGACCTGAGCTGTGCGCAAACCTCAGCTCTATTATTATCAGGGACTGTATGTGGAGCAGCTTCTCCGCCAGCAAGCAGCTGGAGAAGGTCAGCGGTAAAGCGGCAGTGGCTGCGGTGAACACTAGTGTCTGTCCACTTCCACAGATATCAGTGAGAGCGGCCAAAGCGCAGTGCGTCTCTGCCGCAACAGACTGCGTCGACCCCGCGGCTGTCCTCACCATCCCAGCTGCGAACAACTGCAGAAAGCCGGCGTCGTCTGGCTCCGAGTCTCGCTCTGATTCCTCTGGTAAGGAACCAAGTATTCATGCCTTAGAAGTGCCCCACCCTGCTCCACGCTCTGGATTATAGTGCCCTACAACAATGCGTAGTTTGGAAAGACTGCCGTTGCATAACTAGCGCACGGTGCAGTGAGGGTCACCCAGTGCAGCAGTCACCTCAAAGCTACTCAATACCCCACATGCTTGTAGTGAATATGTTTTAAAAACCGCGCCCCCTGTCTAGCTCTGCATTAGAATCACAGTGCGGCAGTGGGGCGGCGCTGCTGATTTATTAATACTACAAACTCACGGACAGACCGTGAGAGTGACTCTTTCACATTGTTAAATTAGGGAATGCCCCCTGCCACCAGCCTGTAGTTTAAATAGTTGATTGATGCTCCGTGACAAATGTGTAGGTCACAGATGACCACTGTTGTTAACAGCTTCACTTCCCCTCAGGAATATGCATGCAGGGAATACAGGTCCTCAGTGATCTAGTGATCTAGACACATGCATAGAAATTCTTTGTATTGTGACAGTATTATTGTGACTTTGTGCTATGTGTGATGTATTATTAATGTGAATCTAATGTTGTGATTCTCAGATGAGGAGGAGGAGGAGGAGGAGGAGGAAATTGATGTAGTCACTGTGGAGAAAAGTAAGAGGATGCAGCTGATGAATATTCGTAAGCCAGTGACCATCAGAGTGAGAGCAGACCCCTGTCCCAAGCGCTTCCATGTGTCGGTGCACAGACAGCAGCACAACTACGCTGCCCGCTCCCCGGACAGTGAACCTGAGCCAGAGGAGGAGGATGAGGAAGAAGAAGAAGAAGAAGATGATGAAGAGCCACAATGTAAGAGGAGCTGTGCTGGCTCAGACACCTCTCTCAACTCTGACACAGAGGACACAGACCGCCGCAAGAACCACAACTTCTTGGAGAGGAAGAGGAGAAATGATTTGCGGTCGCGCTTCCTGGCTCTGAGAGACCAGATCCCAGGTTTGGAGGCATCTAAAACCCCTAAAGTGGCCATCCTCACCCACGCAACAGAGTACCTGGACGAGCTGCACCACCAGGAGAGGCGACAGCTCCAAGAGAAGAAACGCCTCAAAGGCCGGCATCAGCAACTGATGAGGAAGCTGTCTGAGCTCAAGAGGTCCTGAGACCTGCCACTTTAACTCATATGTGATTGTTCATGTACAAGGCCTCATGTACATAGCTTTGAATAGAGAGAATGTTTCTCTGGTCTTCTGGTTTATGACCCTAATGGTGAAGATCAGTTAGATCTGTGTGCTGTGATATAGACTCTTGTTTGCACATTGTTTAAAAAAGTGGTTCATGAACTTTGATCTCCTTTAAACAGCCGTAATTGAGGTACTTCCTGGTATGCTGAGAGGAAATGACCTGTTAATAGTTAACATTGAAGTCAGATTGTATGGTTGTATGTCTCATCTTTGCACACTTTAATTCAAGTATAAATGCCTTCATGTGTACATATGTATGAAGACTCATATTGTACATAATGTTTGTAAATATCATCTCCTGGCAGCATCAGGCAGAATTTCAGATTTAGCTCTGCTCCTCTGTATATTGCGTAATATGGAGCATATATTTTGTTAAGAAAATGGGAAAATGGATAAAAATTGTAGCACTGCTGTACTTTATATCCACATGTCACTTTGTGATTTCAAAGATTCTCTTCGTTTTAAAGCATGCTAATATGATAAAGTTTTATACAATCTTTGTATACATGTGTCTTTTCTCATTTCTTAGGCAATATTACCACTATTGTATAATCATTTACCCTAATTATCAATTCATTTATTCCATCATGGTTCATGTCTGAACCTTTAGTTGGGATAGAGGGAAATGAGTTCCAGCAGCATCAGTGTCTGTCACAGAATGGGCACGTCCTGTTCCAGCTGCCGGTCCACTGAAGGTGACTTGGAGCCTGTCCTTGAGAAATGCCCTTGAAGAGTGAGACTGGTGGATCCTCCCCTCTGCAGCAATGCATCTGCTGCATGGTTGCCACCTGATCTACCCTCTCCTGGGTTACACTACACTCTACATCTGTGACAGTGGCCTACTCCCTCCTGGGAGGGGTTTGATGAGAGCATTAGGTAACAGATAGTGATGATGCCATAAGAGAGGCTGCCATTAGAATTGACCATAATATTCATTTTGTATGTCTTTAGCTAGAATATCACACACACACTATATACACACACACACAAATATCACATGGACAACTATTAATAAATGACTATTTGAAAAAGTTACTTTTTATGGCTTTAAACAGAACCCTTAGATTTAGACAAGCTTGAGTGATTTTTTTTCCTAAGACCTTTGTAAAGCTGATTTCCGTATTAGATTTCTTTGCATCATATATTTAGTCCATTTTTAACCCCATTAACAAGACTGTGCAGGTCCTAGAATGACTCAAGACAATGCTTTAGTCATTTGTATAATAACTTCAGTCAAGCACATTCAAGTATATCCAGAGAAACCAGCCAGGCACGCCCTGAACGCCAACTGCCACACACCTCACTTCTCTTTGTTATGACTAAGATCATTGTCCTGCCTTTATTCCCTATTTCTATGTTCACACAGCCTTAAACCTAATGTTACTTGAGCTGGACAGATGGCTGTTTGCATTGTATACTCTACCAGGAAACGAAAGTCAGTTGTAATCAGATACGAGGTTCTCGGTAGTAGGGCACTGGTTGCTGAAGTATTTCCTGATCACAAAGGTTCTATAGAAAATCATTAACTCAATCTCTGTAAAAGGGGCCAAGGTTTAAATGCTATTTGTGAGGTCTCTAGTTTACAGGACTACTATTCTGTGCCAATATGCAAAGTATGACAACCACTGGGATGCAAATTAAACTGGGGGTAACACAGGAAATGACAAATATAAAAACTACTGCACTCAGGACTTTCCAAACATGTATTTTATCTATAATCAACATCATATACAATTTGACCGACTGTAGCTCCCCTGAAGGCTAGATCCACACAAACCATCCTTCTTACTGGTCAATCCCAAAACCTGCAGATCAGGTCCACCTCAATAGAGCTGCAATTTTAAAGACGCTCTTACCAGGTCAACTAACTTTTATTCCCGTCAAATTATTGAAATACTACCACTTGCCTCCAAAATGCTCACTTGCAAGTCAATTTATCCAACTTTGTAATACAATGAAAGGCCAATCTGCATTATGTACCTCACATGTCAGAATATCATGTCTGATCATTAACAGTGTGTCCTATTTATACAAGCATGAATTCATTTGGTGTCATTAAATCTGGGAGTTTTTCTGACACAAGACAATGAGGTAAGATCTCTTTGTGCTCTGAGATGCTCCACTTTGACTGTTAAACTTCCTAAACCCGCTCAACCAGATTTTCCACTTCTAATTTCACACAACAGGATCCTCTAAAAGTCTACAAGCTCTTTCACACACATGTTCAGAATATGGCTCCATTTAGAACCATGTGGGTTTTATTTAAAGGCATCTGCAGGCTGCAATTATTTTCCACAATAAAGGCCAAGACAGCTGTGATGTGTGGCTGTTTTAGAGTCTACCGATATCCCTTTGCAGACAGGGTAACAACTTGACTAGGAGGGCCGCCTGTGTGAATGGGCATGTTGTCAGGGTGGGACTGTGGAGAATTTACAATTTGTGCAGATGTCACAGAAAAGATTTATACTCACCCAACCAGATTAATCCAAGCCACACGTTGAAGATTTTATACTGGAATTTTGAAGTTGTTTAGCTGTAAGATAAAAGTAAAATTCTGATCAAGTACACACTAAGAAATGAACCAGCTTAAGAACTATTTTGGAATGTGACAGACAGGAAAATAAAATGTTGTTCCAGAAGATACACAGAGTTGATATTTCATAATGGTAACTAAGAAGGCTACAGTTGGAAACCTGGTATATAACTCCTTCCCCTTTTCTATAGGTCAATGAATAGGTCTATTAAAGGTGCACTGCGTTACTTTTCAGGTTGGGGGTCCGCTATGGAGATGCTATTGCCTTGCCTGTAATTTTCCACAATATAGTATTAAACTTATATAAGATGCATTTATTTACTTATGGGTGTTTTTATTCCTCCTTAAGACAACTTCTTGCCTTTAAATGGCGCAAATGTTTTCTAATCACTCAAAATAGTAAAAATCCACAATTGCTAAACAGCTTTCAGTTGTTTTGATCCTGCATCTTGGTGCATCAGGTGACTACATGGTTTTTGATTGCTGTAATAACAGTTGGCATTCACTTTCACACAGCAGTACTGGCAGTTCTCCAGCTCAAATCACGTCATCATGTACCTGTGTGAGTGTTGTTGATCTTGACAAACCCAGTGTGTAAAGAGGAAGAAGAACCTGTTGAACTGGCTTCTCCAACATTCCCTCACCGCTTGGAAACCTTTCAAATCCGTTAAAATGTTGATTAACTGTCTACAACCGGAAGGAGATCTACAATTGAGCAACTGACTTTTTTTCCTGGAATGGGAGAGGATCCAATTTTGCAACTTCTGCTGTGAAACAAAAAATACATGAACATTGAGTAACATTTTTACCATGCATGCTCAAATTACATAATACTTACACTCTAATGCATAGCAGAGGAAGCTGACCATTAACACTGTGATTCTATGGGCACTGGTGCTTATCTGCCTGACCTACATGTTGCTGAATATAGGACAGAGGAGGAAGTGAAATGATGCAAACTTGGAATAGAGGGTTGGGAGTTGGCCGGGTGTTCGGGGATCAGCTGGAGATAAGGAACTTGGTGCATTTTTGTTGACATTAAAGGTCAAGGAGAAAAAAAAACAGCATTGTGTTTGTTCAAACGTGGGCACAAACTTTCCTAGATCCTGATCTTTCTAGTGTGTGCCTACTGACCCACATTCCTCCCCAGTTGTGTCACTGGAACTTGCGGCTGCTCCTGACCACCTGATACCAGCGCATGTAAATATATTCTAGGCTTGCTCTATATACAGTAGCTCAGTGACAGCTAGCCATCACAACCTCCCCGCAGGTACTTATCTTCACCATGCGCACATCTAGGTCAAGCGCGCCTGTCTCGCCCTCCCTCTCTGGGCCAGGAGTTACATAATCCAATGATTCAATCCGTATTGGCTGTTTATGTTCCCCCCTTTTGCTACATCTGGCCTCAGCTGACTGGAACTGTGCGTCCAAACTCAGCTGTTCTTCGAAAATACGAAAACATTCCAAAGTTCAAGACTTTTTTTCCATGCAGTGGACAAGATTCATTTGAGTAAAGCATGGGTCTGGAGTAGGCGTATCGTGTCAGCAGTGAAGCGGCCCTTTAAACTCGCTTGTCTAATCTGGTGGAGCTAATCCTAATCGTGTTAGTGTAAACACCAAAACCATCTGGGCCCAAACACACAACAAGGTGCATTATAATTAATCTGTCAAAAAGTCCTGGAAAGCACCATGAGGCAGGCCACAAACCCTGAAACCTCAGCTATCTGAAATTATACTTGGAAAAGTTGGATCACTATGAAAAATGGAAATCACACTCTTTGCTTCCTGTATATTATTTAATCTACCAAAAATGGCAAAGAAAATAACATGTTTTTTCATATTTACACTCTGCTACACATGCTTCCATTCCATAGTAATGTAATAATGATGATAAGGCTAAGACAAAAATACACAGACATTTGGATGTATTTTGAAATGCTGATAGCAATAAGTCAATTAGGACTGTTCAACCAAACAGACTGGAAATTTTTCTGTTATAGTTTATACTGCAAGGTTTTTTATAATCTTTTTAATACAGTAGTCTAAATAAACAAATAATAAACAAATAGTTTATTGAGAATGATGAGTCTTAATAACTAATTAATACCCCAACTCCTTAATTAAGTAGTTACTAAGACAGAATCATTCTTAATAAACTATTTATTATGAATGAAGTCTTTGTTCATGCTTTATTAAAGGTGTAATATGTAACTTTGCTAGTGGAGGGCCTCTCACCAGCTCGAAATGCTTGAAAGGTCATTTGCTTTGTCTGGAAAGTTCCACAGCATGGCATTAACATTATCTGTCTCCATGGGGACTAGTAGTTTACACCACCACAGGTCAGTTACAGCTCAGATTTGTGGTGAAGCTACTCCGCCCACAGTAAAGATGCATGTTTTTCAAGGAATTTTTGATTGGTAATTTAAATACAAGATAAATAAGTTTAAATCCATAAGTATTACTGGTAAAGCAATAACACTTCACTCAATGATCCTCACTCATAGCACATATTTTCTCACCACCTGGTCCAGCACTCACCCAGTCACCCATAAAACCTTTGGAATCATTACACAAACAATCCCTGAAAGTACTAGACAGGAAGCCATTAAGCTATCACCACTGTCACATCCTCCACAAACACAAACTCCTAAATTGGGAAAATCTGCTGAAATTGCATTTGTTTAATGTATAAAATTGGTTTAGCTCCACCTCCTCTTATCTCCTTTATCACTGTCCAGTTTAACAGATGCATCAGAGACACCTCTAGAGGGAACTGCCCCACCCCCCTGAGGAAAACAGACTCAACCAGACTGTGCTCTCCTTCACAGCTTCACATCACTGGAGCTCTGTGCCACAGTGAGAAAGGCCCCAGTTTAAAGTAAATGCCAAAAAAGTGGCTGAATCACAAAAAGTGAGCACTAAAAATGTATTCTTGTTTGTTTCTTAATCTGATTAAATATATAACTGTGTATTTGAATGCTGTTGTATGTATTTTAACAAATTGACTTTGTGTGAACTTTTGAACCTCTATTACCATCTGGCAGGGGACTAATTAGGGTGTTGTGATTATGAAGTGATACCAAGTTGTTTATCTTTACTTGTACTATATCTATGTATATCTGTTTATCTAAGTATAAGTCCATTTCTATAACTACTTCAAAGGAAGGACTCCTGGCAGTGCTTTGCCTTCCTTCATCTGTCCACACATATAGAGATGCTCCACTTGAGCGAGCTCTCCCTCCGCTTGACCTCCTGGACTTGCAGCATTCCTTCAGTGTTTACCTTCTCAATTAATCTAAAGACAAGAACAAAGGAAAAGTAAAGATAGGATTATGTGATTGTCTGTTTGCATTGTGATTTTTTTTTTTTAACAAAAAGGTTATTTTCAGATACTGTTTGCGGTGGTGTGTGCATCAATTTTATATATTTTTTTAATACTACTATTTATTATTCTATATGCCTGTATAAAAACCACATCCAGAAGCCATTCTCAGGGGAATGCAAAAACAGTGTCCAGATGATCACAGCTGAAACCTTCTCTACATTGAACCACGCCTGGACGAATGAAGGACTACATCGCCTCCTTCCCAACAACTATGGGGTGATTACAATAATGAAACAGAGTGAGTTTTTGATATAAACAAAAAATTCTGTTAATTTGAAATGCACAGTGTGTTTGGTCTCATTTAAATGGTAAGTGGATAACATACTTTAAAGTCATTTTGAAAAATTATGTGCATTGACATCACACAGGTTGTCATTTTTTAATTGTACATTGTATCCTGGACTGGTTGGGGCAGAGTAAAAGGCATACTGGATAATGCCCTCTTCCAACAGTGCAGCCCTTGTCAGAGAGCAGATGTTCCTTTGTCCTGGATAAGGTTGCTTCAGTTGAAGTTGGGACACTTGCTGCATCTTTTGAATTTTGCTCTGATCCCCCACCTCCCCCCTTTTTCTGTATGGTACCCTCCGGGGCTATTGGCCTCACCTTCCCCTCCCCCGTTAGTTACCCCTCTAGCACCCTGCAGGACACCCCCCACACTCCCACTACACATTAAGATCACTACATCTCCTGCTCTTTGTCTGCTCTTTGGTCAGAGCTTCACTAATCTACCCCCCTAATCACAGGGACACATCAAAAGACAATTTAGTAGCCAATTACAGCAATGTAAAAGACAGCACAGTGTGTGTAATGACATAAATACAGAAATCAACCCAAACCCAATAAACCTACTACTGACCACAGCTGGATTGACGTAATTATCAGTGGCCTTGTTTTAACTTCCCACACAATAGTCAACGCAACACAAGTTTAGCCCCGACTTCCTGTTTTTGTGCAGGCAGGAAGTTGAGAGGAGCTGCTACTCATTTTGTGGTACTTTTTTTTGCCTTGACAAAATGATGTCGTCAGCTGCCACCCACTTACATTAAAGACTCAGAGTGATTGTATTGTAACAAATCAAATTATGTCACTGGAGTGTGATGCTACTGCTGATGGGGCAGATGACCTTTCTCTGGCTTTTGATGTGACGAATTTGAGGATCAGCAAGAGTAAGACTCAAAGGAGGGTGGTTTTACAGCAAGCAAAGAAGGAGTAGTGGTGTCAGATTCGTGGAGCCTTTGAAGGTCTGATAAAGGTTATAACAGTCATTCTCCCCTTAGTTAAGCCTTGAGGCGCTCCATGTGTTGGGGGTGGGGCATGAGGGATAAGGGGGTAGGTAGGTTGGGGGGTTCTCCAGACTTCTCCCCCCTCCCTCTCTTTCTTTGTTCATTCACTCCTGCTTTTGTCTGTCTCCCACTTTGAGCGCCTCGTAGCCTGTTTCTATTTCCCTTACTTCCACTGCCCTTACCGGGGGTACACTGCGCCTTTGCCCGGTCTCCATGGCAACCAGACGGGCTGCAGGTACAGGACGAGGTGTGCCCAAAGACCCCGGTAAAGCGGTCTGTCTGGACCGGAGAGCGCGTTTTCCCGCCACTCCACTCCAGGGCGTGGGGGGAGGAGGAGAAGGGGGAGGGGCGGACCCGAGCCTCGCGCCAAAAGCCGGCGTTATTCAAATGAGCTCAGTGGGTGCGGCCCAACTGTCTGCGTGTCCTGTTAACCCCCTCTGAGTCGCAGTCTGGAGAGCTCTGCACACAAAGGCAAGAGCGGGACAAGAGGGTGGACGTTTGAATTGTTTCACACATGTTCTACTACTCGCATGCCAGCTACTACAAGGCAATATCTGCACACATTTCAGTATATAGAAAAAGCAAGGATAAGACAGAACAGAACCACACCTAGGCTTTTTATTATGATGATGATTATTATTATTACTGTGGCTATTTTTGGATCTTCACTATGATTTGTGTTCAGAATTCTACATTATTCTGCAACTTGAAACATTTTTCCCAAATAATTTTTATGTAAATCTAAGCTGATTCTTTCCTTTTTGATTTCAGTGAGTAATAAATAGAATAACAGAATAGAATATTAGTACAATAATTGTGATTTTTGCTACTTTGAATCTATTATCGCCATTTATATTTTAGCTCTTTGTTGTTATATTTATTGTGATGTGGGAGCTACTGTGTCCAAATTTCTTTTTGTGGGTCAATAAAGTTTGTCTAGGTCTAAGTCTAAATAGACAGTAATGTTTTTATACAAATAGCATTACTGCATAGGCACTTTTATGAACTTTTCTAACGGCACTATATAGGAACACCTACACTATTGGTCAGTATTTTATGTATCCCTCATGTTAAAGACAATAGACATCTACACCAGCTTCCTCTTTCAAACAGTTGCTTTTTCACATCCTCTTTGTCTGGGAGGTGCAAAGGGAAGCGTGAACCTCCAGGTATTCTCAGCACAAAGGACTGTCAAAAGACAGAGCTGTATTCTGCTGCTCTCTAGTGGATAAAAAGGCGAATTGCATGAAATGCAAGAAGTGCAAAGTAGTGATCAAAGCAAAGGGTGGCTATTTTAATTCATTCATTAATTTTTTTCAATCTTAAACAAATTTTGAATTATTTTGAGTTTATTTTTTTTTGCTACATTCCATTTGTGTCTATTCGTAGCTTTGAGAATCTACAATGAAACTAATAATGGAAATAAAGAAGAAAAATAAATGAAAGTGTGTCCAAATTTGTGACTGATAGTGTAATTCCACATATTCACAAACAAATAAATTCCTCTTAAAAGTGTTTGAGAGGTTTGATTAGATTTTCAATTCGTTCAGTGCTTTTTATTATTTTACTGTGATTACCTTTAAAACTACTTAAGCAGATTACTAAAATTTGGAACATTAAAGCCATTTTTGAATCTGTGCATTTAAAATTATATTTATTTACATTTCTGCTGATCAATGCTTAAGGTAAATTGACTTATATACAGTCTCTGAGCACACAGTGTTGCACCTCAAGACTACTGATAGTGAGATGCATTCACTTGTTCCAGACGAGTGCTGACGTCTCCTTGAGCGACTGACCCCTCTAAATCGATAAGAGCTCTCTGCATCAGGAGCCTGGGGGGAGTGAGGGGTCTTTGACACAAACATTATTGTACTTGATTGTGCACAATCACACTGAGTACCTCTGTTCTGCCTCTCCAAGCACTGATTTCCTCAGTGTATTTTTAATGGACTACAGGGACGACGTAATAATCTAAAAGCAGAACATAAAACCATGTGAGGCTGTGTTTTGATACCTTGCTGTTACTAGTAACTGGTTTGGATGGGTCCATAGATTTCTTAATCTTTCATTGTTCCTTTGTCCAGGTCACAGAAAAGCACTGCATTGTATCTTCTCCCTTGAAATCTTCCTAACCTCCTGTTAACAGACTCAAAACATCAGTCCTAATTACTTAAAATTCATTTACTATTTTCAAAGCACCACAGACACTTTCATCTCTGCATCACCTGGCCCTGTTTGACTGATGCCACATTCGCATTACACCCTCCCCTCGACCAATCGTATTTCAGCCGCAGTTTCCCTCCGTTGCCTGGTAACTGGGGGTTGCGGATGTGTAACTCTATCGGTGGAAAGGATCCTGCAGCGCTATTGTACACACGCTGAGGCAAAATAAAGTAATGAAGATGGCGGCAGATGACCCACGGTGGACTTCATTTTCAACATCACTGAACAGGAACACGATTTGGAAAAAGCACAGCAGTTTCAGATAAGGCTGTCTTAAAATAATAACATTAGCTGCTCAAGGAAAATGTACAAAAGGTGAAACATGACTCAATTCAAGCATAGTGACGCATTATGTCTTAGACAATGTGGCTTTCATCGTTCAATAAGAGCATCTTCTACTTGTCACTTACATTATATCAGCAGCCACCACTCCAGGGAATAGCAAGGGTTAAAGAACAGGGAGGATGTCAAATGGCTTTAAGTCAGAGTAGAGCGTCGTGACATAAGAACACATAATAACAGAAGACGTGAGGATAAGGAGATGGGATTAAGGCTTTTCCTATATACGCACTGGTGTATTTCCGCAGTGGTGCATTTTTTTTTTCACCTTCGCTGCTGTCATATCGAGAGTGCACCACTGAAATGAAATATTGAAGACAGAGTGTTGGAAGAGGGATAGAGGCATCACGGGACGCACTGGCGCTCAGTGTGGTCCTGGAGAGAGTGAGGAAGAGCTTGGTAAACATGAACAACGGACAAACTCTCAGTGGAGGAAACACGACTACAAATGGCAGCAGGGGAGACAGAACTACGCTGGAAGATGCGTCGATGCCTTCCACACCAACCAGAAAGCCACAACCTGTAAGCAATGTAGAGCAAACTAGAGCTGCAGGAGTAGTTGCAATTTTGGAACTAGCCCCTGGTCACATTCAGCCCTGTGATGTTATAGCCTAGCATAAACAAGAATTATGTGCATTATTATGTGTATGTGTAGAAGTAGATGGGAATTGTTACAGGTAATGTTTTGGGATGTTATTCAATATGAAGTCTGTTGTCAAGTGTGACAAAAGCTTAGGAATCTGGTTACAAATTAGACAGATATTCTGGCTACATTAAAGAGACACATCCCAATACCCCTCTAGAGGAGAAATACTTGGTATCTTGATACACAGGCGTATTTGATCAACTAAGATGCTACTCCAACATTGTTTACTATATGAACAACAGCATTCCATGCACATGCTGACACCTAGTCTCTATAACATTCATCAATATAAATCTCAATTTGGGTAGTAAAAACTGGTAAGTTTAGATTTTGTTAGTGGATAGATTTTTAGATGTATTGACTGGTTTCAATCATGTTTTCATATCTTTGTAAAGCAAAATTAGCAGTCAATGGATTATTTTCTTTTTTAACTAATTTAGCTGTGCAACAGAATTTAAAAAAGGTCAAAACACCTAGTCAAAACTACTCTGTACAATATGTAATGCAATGCAGTGTATTATGTGTTTTAAAATATGTTTAATAGTGAATAGTAAGCTGAAGGGTTAACAGGTGTCAGTTCTCTGGCATGTCATTATCAAAGTTAGCCTCCGGAAAGTATGTCCTATCAGCCTGCTGTCACTATGATGCTGTTACGTCACTACTCGGAGCATTAGCAACAAAAACATACACAAATATAAAGCTATATTATTTTTAAAAAACCAAGATCTGTGTTTTGACCATTTGTGTAGCCTAAGTCGGAGAATGCTATCACCATCGCAGTGTCCTCCCGAGTTCTCTTCAACATGGAGAAGGAGCAGAGGATCTTTGAGGAGCAGGGCATGGAGGAGTACATCAAGTATCAAGTGGACCACGAAACAGAACCCTTCAACCCAGGTCCTGCCTTCTCCTTTGTCAAAGTAAGACCGCTAAAAAAACAAATTCAGTTATAAGTACTGGTCTGTTATCCAAAGCTGCTGTATATTACTGAACTTAATTTAAAGGTGGATTGTGTAACTTTTCTTGTGAAGGGTTCGTCACCTGCTCGTTTCTATGGACATTGTAATAGATGGTTTTCTAGTTCAAAAATACCTAGAAAAAGAGGCATTCTGACTGTGAGGCGGGTCGCCTCCCCGCAGATCTGACCTGGAACATGTTCTGGTTTAGTCTCCATGAAGATAGAAAGGTTTAATGCCATACTATGAAACATTCCAGACAAAGCAATAACACTTCTATGGAGAAATGCAATTGAGAAAAGTTACACAATGCACCTTTAGGTATGTTAAATAATACAATATGAACAAACAGTCATATACTTTATTTGTTATTAACCAGAATCTTTAATCAGGGCAGAACCATGAACCAGTTAAGTCTATATACGGACTACACTAGAATAACAAGGACAGGGCCAGAACTAAATAAGGTTTAAACTCAAGACTAGACCAAGACTATATGAGGGAAACCCCAGTGTCAGCAGATAGGATTAGGTATCAGATCATAACAGAATTGGTATAGAAATTTCAAAGCGGGATTGGTGCATCTCTAATCAGGATTTACCACATGTATAAACTAGGAATAAACTAGGGCAAAACTAGAGTGAACCAGCTAGAAAAGAACTAAAATACAACTTGACCAGAACCAAATGACAGCTAAACCAGGATTAACTCATTACAAAATTGTCACCTTTTCCATGTATATAATCCTATGGTGAACCCTATCATAAAATACATTGTGTAGTCTGTCTTAATCCTCTATATTTGTGTGGGCAGGCTCTGGAGGCAGTGAACGCTCAGTTAAGAGAACTGTACCCATCCAGTGAAGAGCTCTTTGATGTGGTGCTTATAACAAATAACCATGCATACGTGGGCCTTCGTCTCATCAACACCATCAACCACCACCGTAAGTCACAAGTGAGCGCCCCCTTGCACTATATACATTATGAGTGCAGTGGCTGTGGGGGAAGGGGGTGGTTTTTACATGGATATCTCTGACAGTCATTGTTTTGCCACTAATAAAAAAGAAAGTGTTTATTTTGTGGTATCTTAACAACATTTTTCAACATTTAATATTAGACTAAATAACATATTGGGAATCATTTTAAAGTTTAGGATTAATGTTAGAGTTAGTTAGTTATCATGATAAAATAATAAAAGGTGTTCTAGTTTAATACATGTATTGTAGTTACTATATCTACCGGTATATGTTTTTGGTTTAATGTGTTTATAATGTAATGTAATGTATTTATTAGTGACAATATTTATTCTCACACTGCCCCATTGTGGCTTTCACAGAGCAGCACATCTGTCTTAGTCAAAAAACACTGAGCTTTCAAACTGGGATCATTACATAACTGATCTTAACTTTTAATCAACCAACCAGTCCATAAAAGCAATTTGTGTGCCCCCCAAAGAAAATCTACACACGCACTTTAATGCGATGCATATTTGGTGCTAATAGATATTCTTGATTTACATTCCGTGACATACTGTTTAAAGTTGTACAGTGTCATTTTTCTAGTGTCCGCTGCTTGTTTCCATGGAGATGTCAGTGTGATCCTTAAGTCATCCAGGTAGGACTCATAGTAAAGAAAATTTAGTCAATTGGACAAACGTTTCAGAGTGAAGACATTTCTCGTCTTCTTGAGTTCCTGTCAGGTTAGTGCTGGGACACGGCCTTATATCTGTCTTATATCTCTGCACTTTCAAACTTTAGTCCAGTTAACAGAATTTAATTTTCTTTGCTATTGGTCCTGCCTGGTTGACCTGGAATGTCTCACAGTATGGCATTTACCGTATTTACTTCAATGTAAACAAAACTACCAGACCAGTTAAAGGTCAGATCTATGGAGCGGCGACCCTGCACATAATAAGAATGACTGTTTTCCAGGAGCAGTATAAACACATGTGATGGGTTAGTTTAATGCCACTGTGGAACATTCCCGGAAAAGCAAAATCATCTCACATGTGTATACTTACAATTCTATTCTCCATAATCTGCTCTCTCCATTCCCACACTGCCACTGACTCATCATGACCCAGTTTCCTTTCCCAGGTCACGTAGGACACCCTCAAAATGGACCTAGGACATAGCATTGTGATGAACATGACAAAATAATCAGTCAAAGAAACTGCACTGTTGTTAGTCTAAGTCTTTAGGTCAGAGGTCAGGCTCTTAAATGATAAAAAACTGTCACTCAGGATAGTTCTGAAGGGGCTCTCTCCAGGAAAATGAACGCAGACAGCACACACTTCTGTACAAGGTGACATTACGCTACTCCAAAACACATGACTACAATTGCACTGTTTTGTTCCTATTTGCAGAGTTATTGATCGAGCGCTTCTGTATGACTGGGGGGAAAAGTCCAATCGGATATTTAAAGGCCTACCACACAAACCTGTACCTATCTGCAGATTCAAGCAAGGTCCGGGAAGCACTGGAAGAAGGTACCAAAGTATTCTTAGCTTTTGTATGAGGAGGTAAGAGCAGTGGTGGCAATAGTGCTAAAATGTTAAAGACACAGTTACATGGATAAAAAATATTCTCAAATACAAGTGGTGCCAAAATTATACTTGTATGTATGCGCCAGAATTCGTTATTTGGGGTTATTGGGTCATGTGCTTTGTGATGCAGGTATAGCAGCGGCCACAATGTTCACCCCAGATAAGATCACTGAAGTATCCGACGTACAGCTGCGAGTGGCCTTCGATGGCGACGCGGTCCTGTTTTCAGACGAGTCAGAGCGCATTTACAAAGCCCATGGACTGGACAAGTTCTTCGAGCACGAGAAGGAGCATGAGAACAGGCCCCTGGACCATGTAAGTGTTCCTCACCCATGTCAGACTGTTGGAGGAGGAAGGGTCAAATGCAGAAGAAAAAAATCCCCACTTATGTTTTGCTTGAAATGTTCTAAAGTAACACAGTAAACTACTCTTGCATTTAGAAAAAAAGAATCTTCTACTTGACAAATCATTGACATTTCACGTTTTGAAATTTGGTGAATTTCAGTCCAGTGCAAACATATTTATCCACAATATTCCAACGAGCAAACACATAACCATCTCACGCGTGTTTAAAAACGGCCAACTCTTCTTCGTGCAGGGGCCCCTAAAAGGCTTTCTGGAGGCACTGGGAAAGCTGCAGAAGAAGTTTTACGACAAAGGTCAGAGAATGGACTGTCCCATTCGCACGTACCTGGTGACGGCCCGGAGCGCGGCCAGCTCCGGGGCTCGGGCGCTCAAAACCCTTCGCTCATGGGGCCTGGAGATAGACGAGGCGCTCTTTCTGGCGGGGGCTCCCAAGGGCCCCATGCTGGAGAAGATCCGGCCGCATCTCTTCTTTGACGACCAGATGTTTCACATAGAGGGCGCTGCTGAGCTGGGGACTGTGGCCTGTCATGTGCCCTATGGGATTGCGCAGAAAGTAGCCAATAAGGGAACAAAAACCCAGGCTCGTAATTGATAGGCTAGTGCGTAAAAGACTTTTTTTTTTGGCATGTGGCTGTGTCACCTTTTTGTGGTGGTGCCATTTGGTATATAATGAAATAAACATTTATTATTTATTTGTAAACCTTAAACTACTTAAAATAAACGAGGATATCTAAAGCAACAGTAATATATAAAATAAAATTATTAAACATAAAGGCTAAAGAGAACATGAGTGCCTTATCAGAGGAGGTGTTCACAATGGTAATTTAGTTATAGTATGAGAAGTCAATATTTTAAAAGAGCCATATAAAGATTAAATGTTATACTACATTAGTAAAAAAAAAATATTATTTTAAATAGGCTATAGTTTAAGAAACAAATCAAACAATCATATTTTGAGTTTCTATGTTCATTTGTTTTTAAACGGGTGCCTTTTCTGTCTTGCATGTTGTTTGTGTGCTAGTCTTTCATTTTTTATTTGTTTTGTATTTTGATCGCGTTGTCTTGTTGCGTGTGACGCAGTGGCTATAATGTGGATTCAGTTTGAGCGAAAGGAAGATGTTATTAAATATATAATGTGAATTAAAAAAAAGCTTTTGAAATGGTTATATTTCAGTGTATATTGCTTATTTTAATACCTAATTATTGATAATACCTAATGATTTATAAGCTAATAGTTAGGGCTATAGTAGGTTATAGTAGGTTATGTTAGGGCTATAGTTGGTTATGTATTATTTGCTGCATTTAGAATCATGCAGATGTCTATGATCAAGTCGTTTCAATTGAATTAGTCACTTAGAAACCAGCCAAACAAGCTTCAGTTGAATATCATTTGAACTATGCATTTGGTCAAAGTGCATGAATCAGATATATATATATCTGACTCATGCACTTGTGTTATTTTTAGCCATCACACTTGACATGTGGCAGCCTACCAGATATAAGTAAGGCCTATTTAATCCACAGAAGGGCACCATGAATAATTAAGAGCAGTTTAAAATATTATTATAAATAGGCCTATATGAAGCTTGGTGACGTCACGTTAGAATTATGAATTCTAGTTTTAATTTAATTTAATCTTGATACGTTTTGTTATGCCACATTAATACAAAACAAAGATGTACATCTGTATGTCAGTTATAGTAAACTCATTAAAAAGGCAGAGTGGTTTATTAGAAATTATAAAACCAGGACTCTATTGAAAGATGCAAATCATTTATTTTTTAGAAAGAGAGTCTGAGTTTTGACATAGGCACTGATCATCCATTATGTTTAGTTTAATGTAATATTCCTTGATTTGTTGTTTGCTGTTTTACACAAATACAGCAATAATAGCTGCCACAGTCCCTCCAGTACCGCCAACGGCTGCTGTAGCAGTTCCCCCGAGCCCAGCCATTCCTGCAGACACACAATGCAATAATTTGTTAGGTTTGTGTTGTTTTTTACAACAATGTTTGAAATGGTTCACCTGGCTTCTTAAGCCCTCAGATAGTCATTATTTACTCTCTTATTAAGATTTTTTTCCATGGGCCCTGCCACAGCTGCCCTGGAGCAGACTGTGGCTGCCGTTCTCCACCTTCAGCCTGTCCAACCATCACCAATCACTCATTCACCCCAAATTGTCAAAGTGGGTGCAGTGTCTTGCCCAAAGACACAACAAATTGCATCATAAATAATGTGTTTTCCTTACCAATTGACTGGAGAATAGCCACTGTGCTTCCAGCAGCCACTCCTCCTCCATTGGCAATGGCTGCGGCTGACATCATTTTGGCTGCCACGGAACCAGCCACTATTCCTGTTGCTCCAAAACCCACCACTCCCAGGACCAACGGGACTGCAGCCACAGAGCCTGCTGCTCAGAGTGACAGAGAGTCAAAACATTTTTCAGCAAAACTATGCATAGCCTACTGTAGGCCTACACATTTTAAATGTATATCACATAGTAGGCTATGAGTCTTGACATTTAGTCATCCTAACATCAAGTCTAATTTAAAATACAGCTGATGATTAGGCTATTTTAAAGTAGTCATCATCATCATGAGGCTACTAAACATCATAGGTCTTATGAAAAACCAAGACTGAACAATGCATGTACTATATCTTACAATGTTATATGCGATAACGGTACAATGTTAACCCCCCCGCCAAGCCCCTGCTATAAATTGTAAATATTGTATATATCTGCTCTGTCACTGGGTGTTCTTCAATAAAAATAAATAAATAATAAAGGTCTTATGACTCTTACCTGCTCCGGCAGCAACAGCACAGTAAGTCACTAAAAAGACAAAAATAAATAAATAAATTATTGGAAACAATTTAACATTAATAAAATAGCCTACAAACATATGCTGTGGTTTAAATAATGCCAAAATAGGATTATACTCACATAATCCCATAGTAGCCTGAAACTTTAGGATCTGCGTGCAGTTGAGTTGGGGCTCTTTATATAGAGGCTGCGTTTGGGTTTACTAGGAAACGAAAGTGCAAATAAGAAAAACGAAACTGACCAGCAGAGGGCGCCTTAACAACCCGAAAGTTGTAAAAACATCACATAACAATACGGTTCACAATCACATAGGTAATAATAGTTAATAATAGTTAATAATAATAATAATAATAATAATAATAATAATAATGCATTGAGACATGGCAGCAAAATGTCTTAATTGCTCCTGTTGTCAGAGCAACCAGTCTATTTTCTCAGCATTTTGAAATCCAAGGATATTATAATAACAATTGAAGCTAAAAATATTAACAATGGCTGAGGTGGTAAAATAATTTATGTATAACCAGACAGTTCAATCCCAGCACATGTGGCTTTCACAGAGCAGCACATCTGTCTTGATCAGTACAAAAAATAATAATAATAAATAAAATTCAGACAACGTTTCAGAGTGAGGACATTTCTCGTCTTCTTGAGTTCTGGTCAGGTTACTGCTGGGACACTGCCTTATATCTGTCTTATATCTCTTCACTCTCAAACTTTAGTCCAGTTGACAGAATTGGATTTTCGTTGCTATTGGTTTATACCTTGAAGGTATAACGCTACTTTCTGATCGATGTTCTAATGTTGTTTCTTCATCAAAAACATACCTGGAGTTGTGTTTCGTTTCATTCACACGTTTAACACACAAATCATACAAATTTATGCTGAGTTCTTTTCTCAAACAGAAAACACTCTGTTCCACCTTGTGATGTCATATGGTAATAATGGAAGTGCTCCATGGAGATTTTAAACTCCACAAACCCTGGAAATTCCTTCAGTCCCAGAATTGCTCATCACTACTGAACAAAAAGTAAAAAGGTAGCTGTTAACTTGAAAACTACCTCTTCATGACATCACAAGGTGGAACAGAGCATTCTGAGCATTGGAGATGTAGACAGACTAATAATATAGGGTTATTCAAACATGTGTGAAACAAAACACAACACCAGGCATGTTTTTGATGAGGTAACAGCATTATAACATGGCTAAAAGCTCAGTCAATTTTGAGTAATATAGTGTAGAACAATTAATGCCATAGTGTGGAACATTCTTGGAAAAGAATGTTCCACCAAACCGTGAGGAGGCTCGCAAAAACATGGATAACTATTGTAAACCCATGTCTGTAGATATGTCATGTTAAATCTGAGCTCGTTTGGACCAAAAACCAGGGACTTGTATCATTTCGCAAACACAAAACGGTGACGAATTTTTGATCCAATATGGCCGACTTCCTGTTCATTATAGGGCAGCACACTGTTACGAATTTCATGGACCTACGGCAAAATATGCATTTTGGCCTCCCATTCATTTGGAAATTAAAAAATTTCCAGGGGGCACTGTTGAGTGGGGTCGCTTTGGGCATTGTCGCATTGTCAAATTTTTCGCTGGACCAATCAATTCTATGTTTATATCTGTGAGACTTTTCGTCGACGTTTAGGCCCTCAAAATCGCGATCGTTTGCAAGGAAAATAATAATAATAGAGAAAAGGAAACAGACGAAAATAATACCATTAATCGTTACTGGCGAGGGCCCATGAGTCTTACCGGCTCCGAGTACAACTGCACCGCACGTCCCTAAAGAAAGATCAACTTTAAATCATGGGAAACAAGTAGTGATGGGCGAAATGAAACAGGTGTTTCGGCCAGCGTCAAAGCCTCGAAGCGCATGCGCTTTAAAACAGCTCCAAAACGCGAGTCAAAGCACTTGACTCAGACGGTTCATGACCCGTAGTTTCGCGAGTGTTTCGCTTGGGCCTTCGGCTCGAACATGGGTTTGAAGGACAGGGTTTTCAATAAAGCACAGAGTCATTGTAACTATTTTTTTTAAAGAACCTCAAATGTCAATAACCCAGTCTCCATCTGCAGCAGCTGAGGAGCTTGTGGGATCTGTTCGATTCTAAAATACGAAAGAGCGTTGCCACACAGCATTACAGCAGATGCCATTGTCGAAGTAAAGAAGTACTTACAAGATACTTTCTTCCTTGGACTGATGACCCTTTGCTCTTTTGGAAAGACAGTGCTGTCATACCACGTTTATTGTAAAAAAAATTCTTATGTATAACAACAACCAGTGTCCCACGTGAAAGAGATTTTTCAAAAGCTGGAGAAGTAATCAGCAAAAAAGGAATAGAATGAATCCTTCCACTGCAGAAAAAAATACATTTTTGAATAAAAATCTTGAGATGTGAACCACAAATATTTCATTGTTTTTATTTAAGATTCAACATTCAATGATTTCCTCTGATTGTTACAGTAACATAGAAACTACTTTGGAGCTTCCATCAATGAGACAATGAGTCAATTTAAACATGGCATGTACACGTATGTAAGACTCTTTAAAGCAACACAATCAACATGAAGGCAGAGACGTTATTATTTTAGATCAGTGCTTTAAGTGGGCATAAATAAGTGCCGGTCCTCTCATTAATTTAGAGTCCTGGTAGTGGTAAACCCATGGTAAGAACATGCTGAATGCTTAGAGAAGTGCTGCTTGGACCAGACATCATGGCCCATATAAACACATCCATCCATCCATCCATCCATCCATCCATCCATCTTCTCCCGCTTAATCCGGCTGGGTCACGGGGGCAGCTTGCTGCCCAATTCTCATAGCACCTGACCCCCCCTATGAACCCCTCTGCAGGTGGTGAACCCACAGGAGGGTGGACGTCATGGTCCTTGATGTTAGTTCATAGGGGTACTTATTTTATTAGAAATTAAACTATAAAGAAATGCATCCTTCCACTGTCAAAAAATATTGTATAGAGTTGTGAATAAAAACATTTAACAGTGTTTATTGAACTTCATTTTAGAAACAGAAATACATCAGTTGCACACACGCAAACGTGAACTTGTTTTTACATTTTACATTTTTAATAGCACCTTGCCACTAGAGGTCACTGTGGAAAGCGTTTCGAATCCTGTTTTATTGCTTCGATACATTTGGTTCAAACGTTTTGCTGTTTCATGAAGCCTCGTTTTGCCCATCACTAGAAACAAGGTAACGTTCTACAAATAAAATAGTCCACAGACATATGCTGTGGTCCAAATAATGCAAAGATTAATACTCACACCAACCCATAATGCCCGATGAAAAGAATCTGCGTACACTCCAGTTGGGGCTCTTTAACTGGATTTGTTGTATTTCACTCCCCCTTGTCCTCTTATATAAATTCTCTAAATTTTTGCACAAACCCCAAAGCCATGAAAACAAAAGCACTTTATATGAATTTTTTCCCTACATTTGTATAATACATATATGCATTATAATGAAGATACTGCCTTGTTCTTAAACCTTTTGAGGCTTAAAAAAACAAACAAAAAGCACTCACAAATGTAGCCTAATGTTTGAGTGAGAATCACAGCTAGAAAGTTTGATTTTGATCATAGACCGTATCTATGGTTTTGATCTATACGCCAATAGTCCCGATAAAGCATTGAGGAACATTTGCCAATAAATTAAGCTATCACAGTGTATATTCTTGTCAGAGATGGTGTATCTGTGAAAATACGCGTCTAGCCAGTGCTGACGAGTGAGAGGGATGAATGAAGAATATTATCTGGATGCGCAATGGTAACCCTCATGACACATTTACGCATGCGCGAAGGATACAGGCCTGCCCGAGAAGATGCTCATAGCTGTGTTATGCAGGTTTATATTACGATACTGTTAAAACGTATACTCGGGATAGCGTTTCACATCACTTTAAAGCACGTCTACATGTTGTAGCCTGACAGACGAATCTCGATGTCTGTGGCCAATGCGAAACACAGAGTACTGAACCCGGTAAGAGTCTTGTTCATTAGTAGGCTGTTAGCAGCGTACAGATACATAGAGCTAGACACGTAAAAACATCTTAACTGTACAGCCACCAAAACTCTAAATGATGTGTTACATTTCGTAAATGTCATGTCCAGCGCTTAAATGGCTGAGAGAGTGCGCTCTTCTATTATTGACTTCCAGCTGTTTTATAGCCTATAAAGCGCACGTAGCCTAGTTTCAATTCATTCTAAATGAAAGTGACACGGATAACCATCACCTTTGAGTTAGTTTCCCTTTCATTTCTCTTCTCAGGTGATACCGTACACAGGAGCCATACCTGGAGGTCTACACCCGGGAGAAGTCATCATAGTCCAGGGCACTGTGCCTCAGCATGCTGACAGGTAGACCTACTATGTGCATCTGGACAAGGGGATCACGCTCATGTATTTACCTACATTCTCCAATGTAATAGATCTTTGTTTTTACAGAGTAGCATAGCAACAACACATGTATAGCCTATATATCTATCTTATTAACAAAATACTGGAAATACCTAGCAGTGAAGTACCTGTGTCAAACACAGTGGTTATTTTACAGATAATTCTATCAAAGTAAATAAGACAAGTCTGCCACATTCACACATGCAAGGTGGGCTGAAGTTTGTTTTCCAAGGACCCAACCGTATGTCAGGTACTGGAAATGAACAGTCTGGTTATACATATATTATTTTACCCCCTCAGTCACTGTTTAGCTTAAAACTTTATCGTGGATTTTAAAATGATGAAATGTTAGGCTAGTTGTCTATCTCATAGCAAGTCAAATCAAAATATTACATCTTTTGAATGATCAAGCTGAAACCCAAACAGAAAGAGGAGCACAATTTTTTTTATTACAAATCCTCCCAGAGTTCATCTGTGTCAGAATAGAAGAGACTGTTTGAGTTGTACTGTACCTCCCCCATCACGCAAATGTCTGTTGTTGTTTTTTAGCTTTCAGATAGACTTGTCGAGTGGCTGCAGCACTAAGCCATGCTCAGATGTGGCACTTTGCTTCCGAGCTCAGTTCAGTGGCCCACTGTGTGTCACCTGCAACTCCCTGCAGAAGGAAAGTTGGGGCAAAGAGGAAACCATTTATCAGCTACCCTTCAAACAAGGAGCCCCCTTTGAGGCCCTTATATTGGTACATAAAAATGCCTTTAAGGTCAGTTATTACCTTATGTTTCAAAGATTGTGATGGACAGGTGCAAATCATTTCAAATACTTGTAGGTGGCAGTGAATGGCGCACACCTACTGGAATACAAGCACAGAATGCCGCTGAACAGGGTGGACACGTTTTCTGTTTCAGGAGACGTCCGGGTGTGCGCTGTTGGCTACATCCCAAGTTCAGTAAGTTATCTCTATCCTGCCCTGTGCTGTTTGAGTCATTTGTTTACTCATGACTTTGTTTGGCTCTGCCCTAGGCAATATTCTCAGAATCAGGTGACTTGGTGAGTTTCGCCTTATTTGTGTCATTCATTTTGGACAAAACATGGGGAGTGGCTTGTGATGTTACTAAATCTGGATGCAATGGCATCTTTGTGCAATTTGCTGTGCTTGTTACTGCAGAATTACTAAATGTCCCAAAACAGCCTTCACATTAAATGTACTGACTTAAATCTGTAGTTGTGCAACACAATATTGCACTGCTAACCAATATATACTGTATGTTCTGTACATGTTAATTTATCAATTCATTTAAAGTTGCCTTTGAATATTACACAAGAAAGTTTGGCTTCTGGGGCAAATGAGGCTTAAACAATGCAAACTATGTAGGTAGAGTGAGTAAAAACAAGTGTTTAATACCAAGCATGGCTGCTTAGCTCACTTTTTCATGCTCTATATATTGCGGTGTCCATCTATGCAAATGCTGCATATGCAGCAAAAATACAATCCCATACAATTTATGTATAGTAACTTTGAATTTGTTGTGCCACTCAGGCAATAGAGACAGATCTACTGTATGTATATTTTTATTGGGTGACGTTAGATCCAAATAAAAATATTTGTCAGTACGGAAACTTTGAAGCGGAGAGCAGCTATATATCTTTATAGGACAAGTCGTGAGTTGTATTTTTCAATTTTCAAATATTTCTGAACATTTTAGAGTCTCCCATACAAAGGTAGTATCCTCAATGGACTCAGCCCTGGGGAGCATATTACAATCAAAGGACAGATCAGCATCTATCCTCATAGGTAAGCAACACAAGTACCCACACATGCGCATGCTTCGTGTCAGTTTTACAACACATGTACACTTTTGTATTACAGCTTCACTATTAATCTACGAAGTAGCCAAACAAAAAACATTGCTTTGCATCTGAACCCTCGCATAAAGTCAGCCGTGTTTATAAGAAACTCGTACCTGAGTGAATGCTGGGGGTACGAAGAGCGGGAGTTACCATTCTTTCCATTCTCTTCTGGGGAATACTTTGAGGTAAGTGTAATATTACTCTCAATGGAACACTACACTACTTGAAACCTTTACAATCTGCATTTTCTTTGTAGATTCTCATTCTCTGTCAGCCCCATCAGTTTAAGGTGGCAGTGAATGGGTTGCACCTATTTGAGTTCAGACACAGAGTGCAGGACCTGAAAAGCATTGATCAGATGGAGATCATGGGAGATGTGGAGCTCATCGATGTCAAAGTGTGGTGATGTGCATCTCCTAAACAGCCTACAACACCGTTCTCCATAAACAAGAGGAACAAAGAGTTCTCGTCAGTGGTGTGGTGGCATAAGGCAGTGCACATATGCGATTACATCCATTTCATGGGTTCACTATCCAACCTCAACCATTAACTGAATGTCTCTACTCTCTTCCCATTTCACGCTATAGCTGTGCTATCAAAAAGAATGCTATTCAAAGACAGACCTAATTTCTATTCAGTTGTTTACAAAAGGAGTTTTTTTTTTTTTTTTTTTTAATAGGTTCACATATAGTGGTGAAAATCTGGATCAACATTAAAACAGAAGGCATTTATTTTGATAATTCAATTCTCATGAACTTAAAAACACTTGAAACATATTTTTATTTTTCCTGGAAGATTATCATTAAAAAGTATAAACCAGTATTGATCCAGTTCCATCAGTTCCATTTATAGACAACCCAGCCCTTTGTGGTGTAGTTGTTGAAAAAATAAACTCATGAAATGCTTCAAGAAACAACAGTCTGCTCAGTCATCTGTCACTATGCTTTACCACTTCTATCCACAAGATGGCATCAAACTACTGCTGCACTATTAAGACATAGAGACACTGAGTTTGGCACAGATTTCTTAAAAAAATAGTTAATCCAGATTTATCTGATAAAAAGTTTTATTAATATCCACAGGAAATATATTTTTGTATTTTTCTCTAATACCATGAAACAGTACAGTTGTCTTATTTTCTTACATAAACGTAGAAAAAAAACTCACCATGATATGCAATATCATGAAACCAATTGCTGAAATGCTGACTTAAATGTCCAAATATAGCCAAACACATTGTCCAATCAGCAGGTTCGCTTTTCACAGAAAATGGCATTTTGTCTTGAAATAGGTCCTCTTTAAGAAGAGATTCCTTCGAGTGAATAAAAAGGTGTCGTCTATGGGATAATTGGGCAAGTATCTCTCCCAACTCCAGCAAAGGCAAAACACTGGCTTGAGGGTATTAGTAGCAGCAGAGTAGACCACAGCTTATTCAGTTCAGTGTGTGCTGTGGAGTCTGTGGCACAGGGGGGCTGGGCGGGAGGCTCGAGTCTGCCAGTGTCAGACTGAGCTGAGTTTGACTAGTCCTCTGACAGAGTCTTCGTGAAGGGAGTCCTGACTGGCAGGGTTATAAAAGCCAGCCTGCACTGTGGGGCTGTGACCCATGGGGCTGCCACAGGGGAGCATGCCCGGTGGCGAGGGCACCTCCTCTGGGGTCAGGAAGTGGTGATGAGCCATGGGGTCTTGAAGGGGGTGTGTGTGGTTGTGGGCGTGCGGGTGGTTGTGGGCGTGGGGGTGTGTGTGGGCGTGTATGGGCAACATGTCCACAACTTCATGACAGCTCAGGCTCGGCGTTGATGTGGGAGGAGTGGGTTGTCCGAGTGGGAGTGAGGTACAGGGACCGCCCAGTGACAGCGCAGTCCGACCGCTCAGGATCCCGTTTTCAGGGGAAGCTGTCAGGATGACAGGCTCACTGCTTTGCTGCTGGAGGAGAGGGGTGGTGGCAGCCTGTAAAACGAATTTGGTGCTCTGAATGCACTGATCCTGATCACACTGAGCAGAAAAAGGAACAAAAACAGGATGGGGAAAGGATTGTGTGCACGAAAGAAAAGAAAAGACAAAGGGAGGGAAGAGAAACCAGATGTTAGTACTATTGTTAAAGTGCACAACCACACACCAGAAAGTAGCTCGTGCATCTGACCCAGAAACAGCAGCCCAGTCAATGCAAACACACAGCTATCCAGTCTACCCTTCATGGCCTATTGATCTGCACCGTATTGCATCGCACCAGAAATCACACATAGAAGTGGAGCACACCAACTGGGTTAGGGCATGTAGCATTACCAATACCATATATTAGCTCCAGGCAGATTATCTTAAATTTGGTAAGCCTCTTTTTCACATGTGGAGAGGTGACAGGCATTACAAAAGTATCGGATCAAGAGAAGTTTGATAGTGTCCCTCATTAGAGCCACACCACAGCCTGAAATGTGAGCATTTGAATCAATGTTCCCAGAGCCTCACCTTTCAGTCGCACTGTCACTGACCTGGAAAAAGTACAAATTAGGATTTACTCGTACTTCTAGGAAGTTTGTCCTCTGCATTCGACTAATGCGTCAATATTGTTGTACCAACATGTCGGAGTAGTGGCTGACTACAATGCAGTGTTCCAGGTATTTTCCTAGAGGATCACCCTAGATTGGTACTGATGGGGTATCACATTGGGGACTTATAGAGGTGATAGTAAATGGGCCCGAGTTATGAATCTACAATGAATCATAATTCCTAAATATAAATATATAAGTATCAGGAGTCTCAGTGATTGGTTTGGTATATGGCACTGCACTGTGTGGGTCGGGTGGTATGTTGGTGCTCTTTTCTATCTGCTGATTTTCCACACTGAAGAGGTCTTAATAATCAGCTTTAATAAGGCATGTTTAATCTGTGATTATTACAAGGTCATTGAAGGATAGGAGTTTGTTCCAGTGGATTAAGGAGGAATGTCAGGAACAATAATTTCCTTTGACCTAGGCTGTTTATTATGAAATCCCAACTGATAAAACAACAAGAAGGTAAGTCTCTTAACAGAATTTGAATTGTTTGACAGCCTGTGCTTCCTACTACACAAATTCAGGATGTAATATTATTTTGTCGTGTTACACTAACTGTTACCGTGGCAACTGTTTCTGATGGCTCCGACATACAGGCCGTGGCTTTCATGCTACATGAGAGAGATGCCTGATTCCAACACAGCAGCCTAACATTTGTCAGGCCATTAGCGATGTCAGCCAGCCTAATGGCCTCAGCACCTTGTTCTTCATGTCTGTTTTGTCTGTACTGTTCATCATGTACAGAATGTATTTATTATTCTAAATGATTTAGCCAAAAATCAAAAGGAGCGCATTTATTCAACACCTAAAAATAGATTATAGCTCTACAAAGACTTTAACAAGGCTAAATATTTATGCCACAACAATTAATAGCTTGTTCCTACATTTAAGCACGTGTCTGTCATGTTCAATATGTTCTTTTTCTTACCACTATATTACAGTTCATAGAAAAACAGGCACAATTGCAAGTGTGTGTCATGATCTGCCTCTGAAAACAGATGGCGGTTATTTGTGAATGTGCTAACGTAAGGGAATGTTGCAGCGGCTCTCGAGTAGAGAACCAGAGCACTCCCCTCTCAGCCCTAAAGACTGTCGGACATGTTGGAGTGAGCCTTAAGATCAGCTCCAGATGAGACGAGGCTGTAGCTTGTAATGTGCCAGTAAAACAACATGGCAACAATGATGTCATTCAAAGGTTTAAACATGGCAGGGAGAAGAAGAAATGATCAGACTATTATGGAAAAACATGATTATAACAATATAATTTTAGTATTTTAAAATCATCAGTAATTATTCCCAAACATTCCCAAAAGTATCAAATAATTTTTTGAATGAATGAACAACCAAAGACTAAATTCTGTTGCACTAACAGCTATTATTAGTGATGGGGCCAAGTGTCCACTTAGAAGAAACTTACCATGTGGCTCTGCTGGGACTGTGTGGCGCCGTACATAGTGATGCCGTTGGTTGGTGGTGCCATCTGCGGGGCATCTGATTGAATAAAGCCCCGTCTGTCGATGAGACTGCAAAGACAGAACAAGGAAACAGGAAAAAACATATGTCAAGAGTTACATTAATAATCTATTTCCTATTTCTATAAGTCCTTCACAGTTAATCTTCAAAATGAAAATATTTGAGGCAGAGCAAATATATATAAAAAAGCCTGTTTTTTTAGTGGTGCAGGACAATATTTATTTCAATAGTTAAGAGTTGAGATTTAACACATCCCACTAAAACATGGCCAAAGACTATCATTTCCTTCAAGTCAAAGGCTTTGCACTGGGTAATTATGTTACGTGTGAAGAGAACTGTAGAGAAGAATCTGTACCAGCTGCTTGAGTAACAGTCAGAACTCTGAATGTTGTTGAACATGTTAAGATGGAGATTTAAACAAGAGGTACAGTTACAAACTTTAGTCCCTCTTCTAGTGCACAAGGCAGTGGTTCTGTGGAGTCAAGGCTGCCTCCTTCGCTCCTGCCTCCAGCTGTGTGACGCCTGTGGCTGGCCGCAAACATAATAAACAGACAGAGTCCAGATGGTGACCACCTGTGCGCCTGGACTCTCCTCTATGACCCACTCTTCATCACTGCTGAGCTATGGCTATGGTCATGGGGGGACTAAAGTGCACAGTACATTTCAAAATGTTTAAAAATCACTGTTAAATACAACAACCTGGAAATTGTCTTATCTCCTTGTATTGTATGATGGTTGTGAAAAATATTTTTGATAGTGCACTTGAATCCATCTTGGACCCTGGACTAAAGACACTGTCTGAACTTTCCCTTAAATCACATGAAGAGCACAAATGTGAAATCTAATCTATCGGAAACTTTGATCTTGGCTTCAGTTAAAATCTCTTCTCCTTCTGCAGTGTCTTAGAGGATATGTACAGAGCCAAAGCTGGAGGCAGCTCTGCACATCAAAGGGAGTCTGGTGAATAGTCAGGACTACTTGGGTGACTGTGGAGAATTTAGAAATGAGACTTTGTCTAAAGCAAAGTGTGTGCATTTGCTGTACCTGGGAGGCAGGGGGCCGCACAGCGCTGCACAGCAGTTGGTGAAAATATTTCCATAGCTGTAGGGATTGTAGTTGTCCTTCCCTCTTTTAGAAGACCATGAACCTTTAATCTAGACAAACATACAAGAGCCCCAAATTTAGACACCACATTCTGCCATTTGTGTTTAATACTGTATGGCTTTAGATAAATATGGATATACTTACATCTTCATTAGTGGTCTGGTTTGAGCTGATCAAATAAGTATGGAAGCCTGAGAGGCCCACTATAGACCAAACTGAGAAAAAGCACACCACCACCTCCAGCACAGTAACACAGCCTGTTAAGGACTATTTAGTTTGTGGGTTAACTATATGGTTTACTTTTAGTTAACAGAAAAAAGCAATTTTTTATTCTGTCAGCCACAGGGAGCAGACCGGGACTTTTGGCGGTACTAGCATACTGACCTACAGCCTGAGGTTGCTCTGCTCTTGCCAATAGTTCTACATTACCAGTTCATTTGACAGGGACAACCGCATGCTTTCTGCATCACATCAAGAATACAAAGGCGGCTGAGAAGCTCTGCCTTTTTTAGTTTTTCTTTTTATGAAATAAAAGATAAAATATGATAAGGAGCACCAACAACAATGTGAATCATTTAAAAAAGGAGGTTTGGTGGTGCATAGCAAAACATGACTAGGTTTAATATGGCCTTCCCATAAGTCCCTCTGAAATGATTCTCCTAGAAGAGATGACATTGTTAAAAGTGTGCAGTAGGACTCAGGGTAATGGGCTGGACCTGGTACACATAAGCCTGCCAGAGAAACAGTTAATGCACTCAGCACTAGAGCATGACAGCAGCACAGCCCTGTTCTCACCAGTAAGTTTGTGCCTTTAATGAAGCACAGCCCTTTAGCGCCAAAGGCACCAAAGAATTTTCAAGTGACACCAAATGATATCTTATTACTATCTAGACCAAGTTCTACAATTAGTTTGATGAAACAGCCATGTTCAAATATTAACATGGTTAAAAGGATATCTGGCTGGACTGTCTTTGAGTGCGTTGAGAAACCCACTGCTGTGTGACCCTTTGGAAAAGAGAAACGGAGACATTTAGTTAGATACATTGCACAAAGATGAAGAAAGAATCCTGAGCTGGGCCCAATCTGACCACCACACACCCAAACAATTCTCCAGCACACACTGTTTCAGAGGAGCCTGGGTGTGCCATCAAAGACCCCCAGTCAAACCCATCCCTGATGAAGGAAGGACACTTTGTCTGGCAGCCTTACACTTTTCAAGTGACTTTTACTTTTTTTTGCTGCTGAGTAAAATTAGCCAGATGGCTTCATAAAGTCTATATTGATACTGTAGATTTAATTCACACCCCACATACACCTACCCTTGGAACACCACATTAAAACTGAAAAGAACTTAAACAAATATATTCTCTATGCTAAAGCATGTGATTAGCAAAAAACAAAATAAAAATACCCACACAGTTATCTACAGTGGAATAGAAGTCATTCACCTGCTCATTATAGTCACACACAGCTCCCCAACAGTCCATGCTCACAGCTGGAGAGATGGTAACAAGCCAGAATACTGTGGCTTTTGCACAACACCAATTTACAACATGCTGCTTTCAAGATCCCTGGAAAAACAGCTCTCTGCAAATGTCCAACCTCGGGTACTTACGTAAAATGATGTGTGTGATGACAAAGGCGAAGATAAAGATAGTGAGGAAGGAGAGTGAGAGGATGAACATGTAAAAGAAGCGGTAGTTCCTTCTTCCGACGCAGTTCCCCACCCAGGGACAATGGTGGTCGAAGCGCTCTGCAGACAAGACAGTAATACACATACGTCTGATTTACAGTTATTGTAAAATAGTACATAGTTCAAGCATAGCTGTGTTAAAGGGAGGAAAAATGGGCTAACGAAAATTGATCTTAAGGGGCCATACAATAATTGATAAGCTAAAACAATTATCTTATTAGTTTATGATTTATAAATGTTTTAGTGTGTTGACTTCATTAGTGTGTTTTAGTGTGTTGACTTCATTTAGTGTGTTTTAGTGTGTTGACTTCATTTAGTGTGTTGATTCACAATAGTGTGCTAAAATGTATATTATTCAGTGTTGAAATTGACATAATAATTTGACATACTGTAAGTACAACAAACTTTATAACTGCATCAAGGCCAGAATCAGAATAAATTGCTAAGCTTGAGGAAACAAGAGAACAATTAAATGTACAAATATAGTTGCCACACACTTGTTAATGCGATGCTTTTCTTCTTAGGTTGAAGGATTTTTCATGTAGCAACCATGTCCTGCGCACTGATTATTTATTCGCCTTTGTTTGTTTAAAAACATGAAGTAACCTACTTTTGTCTCCACTAATCAATGCTTTGCTCAAATGGTCTGGGATTGCATTTTCTAATAATGGGCCCAGGAGAGGCACACTTCTGGTTTCAAGGACTGTATAACAACAACAACAAAAAAATACAATACCCTTTTCTTGTTTGCTGAATTGTAATACATGCATCTACAAATTCGCAAAACTAAAATGTAAATATAATCTTATTCAAACCAACCAACAAAGCCTGAAGGTGCTATAATTTCCGTAGCACACCTATGGACAGTATGTATGTCTATAACATGGTGTGTATTATTGTTTAGATCCCTGTTGTAGTGGTGTATCTAGCTTGCTTTGTGGGCATAGTAAAATATGCAGGAAGTGAAAGTGTGCCTTGTCTAAGCGCTGCACTTTTATAGGCTTTTTCTATTGCTCCCAGCGGTATTACGCTTTTAAGAAGGAAGTCCTATCCATTGTGGCTGTTTACTTATTTAACAGGTTGTTGTTAGAGACCAGCAAAATGGGTAAACTTCAGAGTCAGGTTTTTATTACAGCATTTTAACTATTTGCAGCAGGAGGAGGATGAAAACAGGATTATTTTGCAATTGCTTAGCATTTTTATCTCCATGCTAAACTGGAGCACTGTCGTATTGTTTTTCTCTAAATAATTAGTATTTCTAGAAACTTTTAAGTGTTTTCTTGTTCACAGCTGCTCATCTAGTGAGCTTAAATTGAAAGAGAAAATATTCAAGAATTTAATTTGATCAGGAGCCATTTTGAGTTTAGATTTGTTCTCTTTGACAGACAACATGTGAGTAACTACCTTTCAGTTTTCTGTGCTCACACTGTACGTTCCGCTTTGCTATTGACAATGTGCTTCAAACTGTTCACCAGGTAAGCATGTAGTATTACTTTTATAATGATACTAGAGGTCTATACTACATATTTTTTCATGAGAAAAGATATTTATTTGAATAGTTTTTAGCTCCCAAATGTCCCATCACTTACCTACACAGTTGTCACAGAGACTGCAGTGGGAAGCCCTTGGTGGCCTGAAGATTTTGCAGGTAAAGCAGTACTTGAGCTTGACTGTCTGTCCGTTGATCACCACTTCCTTGGTCCGAGGAGGGGGTCTGTAGCCAGTGCTACCATTGGCCACGTCTACAAAAAGAGTTAGCAAAAGTGAGCAGATAGTTACAGTTACAGCCTTGGACAAATTTTCAAATAGTAATGAATTATCTGTGAAATCCCAACATGTTTACAGTCAAGGTCTTAAGCCTGCATTTGGAAAAAATTGGGTAGGTACTTTTTTAGTACCAATTCTTGAAGAATGAGGTTTTCCCAATAATTACCTCACCACAACAATAAAAAAATCTAAAAATGAATCAGTTCTGCAAACTAATATGATCTAAGCTGTACTAATAACATGCTAAATAATTAGGGAAATCCGAATGATTTTGAAATCCCCAATAGTCGAGTTGAGAGACAGTGTGTAGTAGACACTGACAGTCTTTGGGAGATCATTTACACAGTAGTCCATAGAAACATGGTGGTGTGTTGTTAAGGTTTGTAGTGAGAGGATCGTGTGGGTGTTTGACATTTCCAAAGCAGAGCAGAGGAAACGCAGTCTGTTCGACTGTGTTAAATTTGTCTCTATTGTTATCTGCACCTCTGGAGCATTCCTCTTTCTTAGCTTTGGGGAAGAGTTTGTAGGGGAAAAATCACAGCAGGGTTTCAAACCAGAAGACTTCCTTTTTTCTCCTTTAGACATTTTGATCTTATTCTGAAATTTATACTGATGTTACTTGTTCTTAGTTGGTTCCAGGAATAATTAGTATTAATTTAACTTTTAATTCTGTAATTTTGTGCTTTTATAATACTTAAGTTATTGTATTAATAATTCATGTTTATGAACAAGTTTGTTCATGTTAAAAGCATCTATTAATGCATTACTTATAGGCTTATTTAATATTTTGAGCCGTTGCATATTAATCCTCATAACCTATAACTGTACACCTAGTAAACACATGCACACTGCATCTTTTATTCTATTAAACTATATTATTCTATTCTAGTCTGCCCCAGGGCAACTGTGGCTATAACAGTAGTTTACCACCACCAGGTATGGTGTGAATGAAGAATGCTCTGTAAAATGCTGTGTAAAGCACTTTGGGGACATGTGTCTGTGTAAAGCGCTATATAAATAAACCTTACCTTACCTTACCTATTAAAAATGTACAATAATAAAGCTCTTTGATCAGACTCAGATGGAGTGAACTTCCTTTGGTCACAGGGTCTAGCGTTAAAAAAAAAAATTCATAGCAGTGTTTCAGAAAAGATGTCCTTTTTCTGCTATATACTTATGATATGTGCTTAACATTTTTGTTTCAGATCTCAGTATTCATCTAAACCAACTTAACTTGTGATAATAAAACCGCCAATTCCTGTCTGTCCCTTTATAGTACATAACTCTAAGTACCATGCGGGCACTCAAGACTGACAGTCGTGCTTGTGGTTGTGAACAACGTATTTTTAAAAATTGTGCCAAAATGCCTGTGACACTGCTAAACCCTATATCATGTTTGCATAGAGCAGGACAATAACAATTACTCAAAAATACAACTTCCAAGTGGGATTATGATGAGAGGAAACCATTATACCCTAAACTACCAAACAAGGATATTGCAGATGTCATAATGCACCCTAACCTTGTTGGCTTGCACCCACAAGCAGAACTAAATAAAGATTCAATGTCAGCCAAACATGCGAGGCGTATCCTGGTGGGGTATAAAGGGAAACTAATTGCCATCTTGCTGCGTGTGAGGAGGAGAGTAAATGAGCACCTCTGCAGCAGATTCAAACTACAAACAGAGCTAAAGTTGAGAGGGCAAACAACAACACTATGACGAACTCCACAATAAAACAGGAAAAAGATGACATGACTTCACAAAGCGTTATACAAGACACAAAAATCTTTTACTTGTGGATGGACAATGTCAGTCCCCTCACTTGAAGCCAAAAAAAACACAAAAAAGGATGTCTGTCGGGGACTTCCGGTGTCATGGCGCAGTGAGCAAGACGAGGCTGGTGACGGCTCCTCAAAATTAAAGAAAATAGTCCACCAAAACTCGTTAAAAACAACTAATTTTGAGTAAAAAGTGTATCCACGGTGGCAAAGGACGTTAAGAAGCCTGGAAGAAACAAAATGCCCAAGACGCAAGAGAAAAGCGCCGCATTAGCAAAAAGCCGAATAGCTAGCGAGCTAGCTGCCCCCAACATCATGGCGAGTGATATACTGCAAGCAATTGAGTCACTTAAATCCGAAATGAAAAAGGACAATGAAAACATGAGGAAAGATATTGTCACACTGCAACAAGATTTGGGCAGAAAACTCGATGACATAAAACAAGACATGAAAGAGCTGACTGAGAGAGTGGAGAGTGCGGAGAGCCGAGTGGGACATGTGGAGGATATGACACTGGAGTTGACCGAAGCGCTGGCAGAGTGCATCAAGCGACAAAGAAGTATTCAAAACAAGATGACAGAGATTGAATCGAGATCAAGAAGAAATAATATACGTCTTTTTGGTGTCGGGGAAACAGAACAAAACAGACCCGTGGCGCAGTTCGTGGCAGATTTCCTGCAGCGCGAGCTGCCGCTACCGGAGGGCCTGACTTGAAGATTCAGCGGGCACACCTGCCGTTCCTCCACACGATCAAGCGTCCGGGGCCCATCCGAGGCCGATCGTGGTTAATTTCAAGAATTCATTACAAAAGAACTGATTCCTCCGGGAGGCTTGGAAAAAGGGACGGATTCAGCAGAGCGGTAGGACCATTTATTTTGACCATGACTACGCTACAGAGATTGTCCAAAGACGCGAGGAATATCAAGGGATTAAAAAAGTACTGAAGGAGAGAGGCGTGCGTTTCCAAACGCCCTACACGAGCATGCGGATCCACTGGCAGGATGGTGTGGGTTACTACAGCAGCGCTCGCGACGCTGACTCGAGCTGCAGAAGCGGGCTACAGAGTGGATGTGCCGGTATGCAGAAGAGGACACGGCATCACGACTCCTCGAACGCTTGGAGTGGCAGAGGAGCGCACGACCTCGGAGGGAAAAAGCGACAACGGCGGGCAAAGAGCTAAAGACAAGCTGAAAGGGTATCAAAGAAGTGAGGATGAGTGAATCTGCGTCACATACGTGGAGTGAGGTGTCTGTTTTTTCTGGTCCTCACACAGCATAAAGGTGACACTAAACGGCTTCTTTAATCCAGTAAATAGGAGGAGCTGCACTTGTAGATAGTGGACGTGAATACGCTGGTAATTAGGATGGAAGCAGTTACATCGGCTTCCAAACCCTACATAGGGCCCTCCTATGGGGAGATAACTGCCCTAGACCCACCAGCGGGGCAAAGGTGGAAGGACACTACACCCATCGGATGGGGAGTCATAAGTATTTTTAAATATGTTCATTTGTTTACTATTGTTCCTAGTTTCTGTTCGCCTGTGGGGTCTACTTATTTCAATCACTTTAAGAGATGAGTGGCTTAGCTAAACTGAAAATTGTGTCATTAATGTTAATGGTCTGGGTAACCCAATTAAGAGGAGTAGGTTGCTGGCAAAATTAAAAAGCCAGAGGGCACAGGTGATATTCATTCAAGAAACTCATATGGCTAAAGAGGAGCATGAAAAATTTAAAAAAACTTGGCTACTTAAATGCATATTACAGCTCATATAAAAATAGCAGGAGAAGAGGAGTGATAACGCTGATACCAAATTCAGTACATTTTGAAATGCTGGAAGAACACTGTGATAAAGAGGGCAGATTTGTGATGGTTAAAGGGAAGATAGAGAATACAATGGTCTCCCTGATTAATGTGTATGCACCCCCAGAGGCAGACAAAAAATTATTTCAAACAATATTTGACAACATTTCCAGCCTCAGCGAAGGTATTTTGATTTGTGGAGGAGATTGGAACACAATACTAAATTATTCTAAAGACACAACAAGTTTAAAAAAAAAAAGCAACCATTTAAAATCAAAATTCCTTAATTTTCTCATAAAGGAGACAGGTCTTTGTGATGCTTGGAGAGAATTGCATCCTCTGGAGAAAGATTATACACATTTTTCAGCAGCTCATAAGGTTCACTCCAGGATAGATTACTTTTTGGTGAATACCGGTGACATCCATAGAGTAATAGACTGTGGAATAGGAATAGCAGATATATCTGATCACAATGCTATACATCTAACTGTTCATCTACATAATCAAACTAAGAAAACACTATGGAAATTGAATATTGGAATTCTTAAGAATGATGCAGTTGTGCAAGAAATTAAAAAAGAAATCCAAGATTGTATTGCTAATAATAAAGATGAGCAGATAGAACCAACCATTATCTGGGATACTGTTAAAGCGGTCATGCGAGGTAACCTGATATCACGATCCGCATATATTAATAAAATAAAGAGGTTAAAACAATCAAAATTGGAGCAGCAATTGAGGAATTTGGAAAGACAACAGCAAACGGATACAAGCAGTACTTTGGTAGAATGCGAAAGGTGTAAGGAAACAACTGGCAGATTTGGCGACTGAGAGATTGAAAAAGAAATTGAGATTTACAAAACAAAACATTTCTGAGTCAGGAATTAAAAGCTACTAGGATATTGGCAAAACGTCTGAGGCACTCCAGTTTGCGGACTGCAATAAATAAAATCAGAGATCCAATAAGTAAAGCAGTAACTTATGAAATAGAAAAATAAAGACATTTTCTAGGTTACTATAAAACCTTATATAGCCAATCAGAAATTGTGAGAAAATGACATTGAGGATTACTTGATAAATTTAGATCTTCCTTCTATAGGAATGATTCAAAATGATTCTTTAACAAAACCAATAACCAAAGAAGAACTGAATCAGGCCATTAAGAGATTAAAAAATAATAAGAGCCCAGGGAGCGACGGCTATCCAAATGAGTGGTACAAGATTTTCAAAGAGGATCTCGCACCTTTGTTGTTGGATTCCTTCAACTGGACACTTAAACAGGCAAAAATCCCACCCTCTTGGCATGATGCAATAATATCACTCATACCAAAGCAAGGCAAAAATAAGAGGTATTGTGAATCCTACAGCCCAATCTCAATCCTGAGCATTAGTTATAAACTTTTCACATCTATAATTTCTGAGCGGCTGGAAGTTTTCTTCGGATTTGATTGATGAAGACCAAACAGGATTCATAAAGGGACCTTAAGCATAAGATAACATCAGGCATACGCTGCATATTATTAATGAAGTAAATAAATATAACATTCCAACAGCCTTGGTAAGCCTAGATGCCGAAAAGGCCTTTGATAGAGTCTCGTGGAAATTCCTCTTTGCTGTATTAAAAAGAATGGGTTTTGAAGAACCTATAATTAAATGTATACAGGCCCTATACCAAAAACCCCTGGCTAGAATTAAAATAAATGGTGACTTGACGGACAGCTTTGAGCTATTTAGAGGAACTAGGCAGGGCTGTTGTTTAAGCCCCGCCCTATTTGCGTTGTTCATCGAACCTTTGGCTCAATACGTCCGACAAAGCAATAACTTGAAAGGAATTAAAGTATCAAAGGAAGAACAAAGAATAGGTCTATTTGCGGACGATATTATCGTATTTCTTCGGAACCCTGATTACACATTTTCCAACTTGCTAAAAATTCTTAAAGATTTTGGGAAAATTTCTGGGTATAAATTAAATATTTCAAAGACTCAAATTCTTAGTATTAACTACAGACCTGTGGACTCAATCAAACAAAAATATAAATTTAGATGGGATTCAGATAGGCTCGATTATCTTGGAGTATTACTGACTAGAGATCCAAATCTACTGTATGAGGTGAATTATAGCAAAATTAATGAAGCAATCCAAAAAGATTTGACATTATGGGCAACTTTGGTTATGGATCTCAGTTCAAGAATAGAGGTCATAAAAATGAATATACTACCAAGATTACTGTACTTATTCTCATCTCTACCAGTCCGAGTTCCAGATAAACAATTTGAGAAATGGGATAAACTTGTGAGTAGATTTGTTTGGAGTGGGAAAAACCGAGAATCAAATTTTAAAACACTTCAACTAGAGAAAAAACAAGGTGGGCTGGCTCTCCCGAATTTTAAAAGATTATTTTTTGGCTGCTCAGTTAAGATATGTGGTGTATTGGTGTTCACCGGAATATGAATCAAAATGGAAACAAATTGAGTTAAATTATTGTAAACATCAACCACAAATAAGGCTTGGGGAAAAAAATAGTCCACGACCGGAACATGTAAATTTGATAAGCGAAATGACTCTGAAGATTTGGTGGGAAGCGGTGAGTAGATGCAAGGCTGAGGAGACTGTAAAATATTGGTGTGGCCAGCATATTCCCCAAAATTTAGGAAACTGGCCAATTAGACACTACCTTTGTAAAATGGGCTAGTAAAGGGAATCACAGCTATGTGCACATTGATAAGAGGGAACACCTAAAATCCTTTGGCAAAATACAACAGAATTTAGTTTGGACAAATCAGATATGTTTAGGTATTTTCAATTAAGACATTTCTATGGTACAGAAATTAAGAAATATTTTACACAGGAAGGCAACAAATTGGTAGAAATTATAACAAAAGGCATACAAACAACTTCCCACCAAAATTGTATCTAAATTGTACAAATCTCTGCGGAATGCTGATAAAAATAACACTTTGTATATAAAAGAAATGGGAAACAGAACTGCAGATAGAAATATCAGAGGATGAGTGGCGCTCCATGTGTCTCTTACAGCATACCTCAACAAGCTCAAGGCAATGGAGAGAATTTGGCTGGAAAAATATGGTGAGGTATTTTATCACTCCAAGTATCAAAACCAAACAAATGAAAACCCCCCAACAATGCTGGAGACTGTGTGGTGAATGGAGTGTCGGTCATTCTCATGTGTTTTGGACATGTACAGGGATTGCATCCTTTTGGGAAGGTATTGTGACAGTGATGGGAGAAGTGCTGGGTTACATGGTACCTAATGATCCACGAGTTATGTACTTGGGTCTGTCGCAAGAGGGACCGATTCAAGCAGAAGACCTTTATTTGTTTAAAATCATGCTGATGGCCAGTAAGAAAGTTGTAACTAGGAACTGGCTAAAAAATGACTCATTGGAACTGACACAGTGGTTTGAAATAATTGAGGAAATTTATTTGTTGGAAAGAATGACTTATTATCTAAGGTTGAAGGCAGACAAATTTCAGAAAAGTTGGTCTAAATGGATCAACTTTAAGAACAAGAGAAATACATAATTCTTTCCCTTTAAGTTTGCTGTTTTGATTTTTCTGTAGAACCCCAGTTTGTTTTTGTTTTTTTTGTTTTTTGTTTTTTTTATTCTTTATTTTATTTTTTTTATTTTATTTTTTGTTGTTGTTGTTATGTTCTGTATATAAGTTCTGAAAAAGCACAAATAAAAAGTAAAAAAAAAAAAAAAAAAAAAAAAAAAAAAAAAAAGGATGTCTGTCATAGATATTCCTCTAATATGTAACTCATGAAGTGAAGTAAATGACATAAATGGCAAGATAAAACACAGGACATATTTCTGGGGTCTAACTTGTGACCTTTATATGTATTTTTTAGTTCTTTATTATAGTATGACCCAAATAATCACAATTATTGATTACGAATTATCCTAAAAAAAAAAACACAATGGCTGAAAGTGCACACAAACAGAGCATCTCTTAGTGCAGCCTGTAAAATCACAAGTACTGAATCTTCTGGGATCTCCTTGTCCAGTTCAGCTTTATCCAAACTGTGAAACAACACTCCCTATGAAATTGACAAGGCTGACACCTATAGTATGTGTTGGGATACACTGCAATTCTTTACATTTTCTGTCAGTTAAATTTTAGGCGACGGACATGCCGAAGAACCTTAGCTATTCAGCCCAAAATAATACAAGCCTAACCCAGGGCGTGCTGATGTGATAAAGGGGATGAGGAGGGGCTGCCACAGACCTGTTTAAGCACCGGTGTGAATTGTGTAAGTAAGTATTATGCAGATGAATACCCTTTGTCTCTGTAAATGAAGCTTTTTGGATGTTAATTAAAGAATGCTGTGGTGTAATACCTGATATCTACTTTGTGAGATGTGAAATCATTGGCCTCACCCTTAATTCCATATAACAGCATTTGCAAACTCGCTGACGGTAAGTACAAGAAAATGCGTTGGTATAAATAATAAATACTGGCTTTGTGCAGACCAATATTCAGCGCTGTGAGTCATTGTTCCCATTAGTCAGTTGCTCCATCCTACACACTAGTATCTCAGTATAAGAGCTTTGAGAAAAACATTAAAGGTCCTATATTATGCAAAATTGACTCTTATGAGCTTTAAGCCATGTTAATGCTGTTACCTCATCAAAAACATACATGGAGTTGTGTTTTGTTCCATTCACACTTGTTTGAGTAATCCTTTATTACTAGTCTGTCTGTCCAAAACTCAAAATGCTATGTTCCACCTTGTGATGCCATATAGTGGTAGTTTTCAAGTTAAAAAGCGACCTTTCATGTTTTATTTTGCTGAAACAGGCAATTCCAGAACTGAAATTATCCAAATGATTCTGGTGAAGGCGTATGAAGTTAAAAACACAGTGCAGCACTTCCTGTATTACCACGTGATATCACAAGGTGGAAGAGAGTGTTTTCTGTGTGAGACAAGAATACTGCCTAAATAGATTTGTGTGTAAACATGTGTGAATGAACAAAGCACAAGTACAGGCATGTTTGTGATGAGGAACAATATTATAACACAGATCAGAAAAATAGCTTCATATGGGACCTTTAAATAAACAGTAAACTTTAATTTGAAACCAATATTAGTGACTCTCAACATTCTCAGATAAATAGAATATTTTCAATCCACAGTTAAACCTTTCCCCCATGTTCCCCTGGACTACATGTACTGGAATATGCTTGTTTCCTTTGTCTGTCAGTTTGCATTGACAGACACCCACTCCTTCTTCACACCGTCAACTAGTCTGTGAATCGTTGAATTCACAGAGGCAATCCATCCGAAGAGGTATTTACTGCAGAAGATATGTGAGCTCCCTACCATGTTTTAATGTTGTTACCTCATCTAAAACATGCCCGAAGTGTCATCCATGCATATTTGAGTAATCTTGCGATCTCTCCTGGGCACTATTTAAAACGGCAATACAAGCCCACACTTCTTGCTCAGCTCACAAGCCTAAACCTAGACCATCTCTGCAGCGCACCCAATAGACGTGTAATGCTTTGTATGCAGAACTGGATATTATTCAAGCCGCTCAGATGCATGTGGCTTGGTGAACATCTTTCAAATGTCCAAGCCCCGGTGAGGACCAGAGTGCTCTGCATGGCGACGGGATTCTTTCTTAGCATTTTGAAAGAGGCTTGCTCATCTGCCCAGAAGCATTTTAAGAACTATTCACTGCAGATGTGCCATTTGTCCTTATGAAAATGAGCTCGCCAAATCATCTTGAAAATACTGAATAATAAATCTAAGGAACTGTGTAAAATGTTACCACAAAACTGAAGCCTATTGGTCCTTTTGTATGTAATCAGATGTAGAATCCATAGATAAAATAGGTAAAAGAAAGTACTAGTTGTAATGGTACCAAACCTAGATAAGTGCGAAAAATAGTATCACAATAAAAGTCCATTCACGCCAGCTTGATGGTTGGAATAAAATAGAATTTAGAAAACCAACACTTAAGTCTAAAGAGAACTAAAAACAACCCACAGCAAGCAACACAAATGAAGAGAGCCCAGAAGTAATGAATCAAACATATATTCATCTCCCACGTCTAAAAACAGGCTCAGCTCTGGGCAGCAAAACAACAACACAGTAATAATAATCATTTGCCTGTGAGCAAACATTCCAATTGAGAAGTCGGCTATGCTAATGCTAGTCCCCAGCACAAGAGCCAATCATGGGGGAAGAGCTGGAGGGAAGAGAGGCCGGCTGGTATTTGGGTCAATGTTGTTCATATTTTCAGCCTGTAATTTGTTTATCCTCATCAAAAAGACTTGCCAATGGAAGATGGTTCTTGTGTGCAATGTTGTTGATGGCTTCTCAGAGAAAGCTGTATTAAACGTCTCTCCAAAGCTTTTAAGTCCTCTAATGAGATTAATTAAGCCAGTGCAGACTTTGTTTAATGAGGCCCTAGTGGTCTGAGGCACGGAGATGGCTGATGGGAAGGAAGCTGAAATGGCTCTTAAAACCAGCACGATTTAAAAAGGTACAGTGTATAACTTTCTAGAGGTGGCAGTAGCACATCCCCTGAATGATTCAATGGAAATACAAAGTCAAACCTATACTCCATGGAGATAGATTTGTTTTATTCTATACTGTGGAATATTAAAGCCAGAACAACAAAGGAAGAGTCACGGTGTGTGGAGATGCTCACAGTAAGGAAACATATTTTCCAATGTAACAAGAACATCCAAAAATAAAAGAACATGCTTCCGTTTAAGTAATTTTTTTGGCTAAAAAGTTAGATACTAGTAGAGGGATAATTTTTTTTTATGACCATGACTATACTAATTGTTTAGAATCCAGAGAAATTGATGGCAGATAAATTCTGCTAATATAGATTACACAATTTTAATTTATTAAAATTGTGCAAAAATATCAAAATATCAACATATCACATTGTTTAATGTGATGATACACTACTGAAACCATGGCTGTTGTATCAATATATTGCCAAGAGTATTTTTTGGTATATTTTACTAAATTATTTTGTTACAGAGCTACAGTTTTGTTGCTGGTTTAGATGAAGGAAACTTGTTTATACAACACATTTGACATATTCTGTGTTTTGATGACTGGGATGGGTGTGTTTCATATTAACTTTGAACAAAAAGTGGTTTAATAAAGACTTTTAGTATCACAGCCATGATTTAGCCTTTATATTTTATTGAACTATATCGAATCGATTTGAAATGTCTTGTATCGAATCTATATTTCGAGGCATGTATCATATAGCCAACTTCTTAATGATACCCAGCCCTATTACAAACTCACCCACAGCCTTTTTTCATCATACACCTTTAGAGAGCTGTGTAGTCACATTTTGTGCAGGGCTCTCTTTGGACTAAAGTGTTCAAATGAAGCTTTATTCATATTTTAGGCAGTTGGTGAGCACAAACCAAATATCGGCCTCTGGTGGGGATATTGGCCTACAAGATACTGTGGTTTAAAGGGACAGCTTGGAATTTTGGACATAGGGCCACATTTCCTACGAGAGAGAGTGTTGGAGACGTGTGGAGACACTTTTTTAAAAATTCCATCCAGTCTTGTATTTGGAGAGGTTGCTGGTGCTAGGCTAGTGCATGTCAATGGCCATAGTTGGTCTGCCACTAAAAACAGTCTTACCCACTCCACAAAGCACCCGAAGCAAATCAATTATTACACCAGACTATTGATGTAAATGTCTGTGTTGATAGGTAGATAATGTTTAAAATTAAACTAACCTTGCATCGCATGAATCGTCACATGTTGAGGGACTATTTTCTCATAGTGCCAAGTTTTCTATCAGGAAGTAAAACTGCTGCTGCTGCTCAGACATAAATCCTTCAAACGCAAGGTTGGTTTTACATCTAAAATGATTCTATCGACACAGACATTCACAATGACAGTCTGGTGTTGACGTGTCTCCACACGTCTCCAGCACTCTGGCTCACTAGGAAATGAGGCCCTATGTCCAAAATTCCGAACTGTCCCTTTAAGTCAGGTTTAAAACAGAAGATAATGAACGCAAAGTGGTAATAACATCCATTTAAGCATAACAATAATTTCAAACCATGCATATTTGTATCTGTATCTGTATTATGCCATTATGTGTATTGTAAGTGCAGGTTAATAACTAACTAATATTGTACAGCCAAATAGTGTTGGAGCATTTTAGTAGATATACTAATGAGCAGAGATGGGAATCACAGGTCCCTCATGATTCCATCTGATACACAACACACGGCCGATGATACCAATATCATGAATAACAACTCATGAATGTCAACTATATGTTTCTAAGTGGCAGTAAGTAGTAACAAATGATTCTGAAAGTCAATATTATAATACTCATGATTTAATGCTGCATTTTATCAGACAGGAAAATTGTTTATTTTAAGAAGTAAAGCTGCCAAATGTCCAAGAATGCTTAGAGTCGTTTAAAAATAGAGCTGTGCAGTTAATCAAATTTTAATTGAAATTGAGATTCATTCATTTCATTCATCAAAGGCACAAAAGATATGCGTCGTGCTTTTTTCATAAAGAGAGCTACAGCCAATTCTCAGTAGAAGCATGCGATTTGGAACAAAGTTCAGACTATTTTTGTGTTTAAAGGCAATGATCAACGGTCATGTTTATGCTGCAGTAATGAATAAGAAAAGACATTTTAATTGTTTTCTATATGACTAAATAAAATCAAATACATAATTGTCATAGGTCAACACCAGAAAAAAAACTTAAGTAAAGATCCAGAGACCAACAAAAGGTTTCCAAGATGTGCTATATGATCCTACCTATCTGCCTCTCAAGGTCTGCTGCTTCGTCTGGCGTGGCCCGGGGCAGAACTCCAGGATCACTGAAACTCGTTCGCAGCAGTGAGCCCAAAACAAAGAGGAACAGCACCCCTCCTATGACTGGGATGATCGGGGTCAACTGGAGAGCCAGGAATGGACAGCTGCAACACAAGAGATCAGACGTGAGAAAATGTGTGGGGAAAAAAACGTACATATAAGAGACACAATGTTTAGTTAAGCTTATTGTGATAAAAAGAAAAAAAAAAAAAAACATTATTCTTTGCATTTATTTCCCTTATTTTATTGCCACCATAACCAAACAACAGCACCTTAATGTTCTTTCATTCAGACTGTCCAAAATATGACAATTCCTTAAGTATGTAACTATTTCTTAAGATTACTGTGACCTCAATAAGCCTAATTATCTTGACATCCTGTGGAAAGGATCTGGTTGTATTTTACATTATTTGTGATTCTTTGGCCATCAAACGGGAAATGCCCCTAATCCATCACACACTTGGTTAGAGTCTGTGCTAATGAGACAATTGAGAATAATCCTGTTAAAGCTGAGCCAGGGTGGGTTTACTATGCTCACAGAGTCCCATGAGGTGGAGCACAGCCTAATGAACTTCTCTTACAGTCTATGGAGAGTAGGGGTCAGTGTCGAGGTGCCATCCCAGAGCAGAGGGACAGGTCCACATGTGGAGAGCATGTGTTTCAGAGGCAGCTGTGGGGAATGCAAAATAGCAGCTACAGGACATACTGTTAATTTACTGAAATCACTCATGAAATGCAATGTGCTCAGACCTCATAATGATTTCATAAGGTAAGAAGCACAGCAATCTATTCTACACTACAAAAGCTGCTTGCTTATAAAGGGATTTCTTGCCCAGAATAAATGCAACTAAATATAGGTTTTCGCCACAAAAGCCTGTGGGAGGGACAGGACGTGTGCTGGAGGTGTCCGGTCTGAGTGTGGGCTGTGAAGGTGGTGAGAGGAGAGGTCACAGTGACGAAACATGAACTGTTTGGCTTTGGGTGGGTCATATTTACTTACTCAAAATGTAAACTACAAAAAATGTTTAACAGTCCCACACTCAAACCACGCAGGGTGAAACTGGATGCATTTAAAAGACAATTGCTTCTTTAATGCTTAAGATGATGGAAGGCTGATTTAACACCTGGATAACCTGGGTTCACATGTGCAGAGTGGACACCTGCTGCTCCCATATCTGGACTGAGCCTGCCACATGAAGACACTCAGGACACTTTTGACTGGAACATCAACAGGGGAGCACAGAGCTGTACAACTGTGTACAGGGGGAAGATCACTGAAAAAAACTCTGATAGAATGAAACTAAGGGTGTGATCCGATATTTTCACATTTTTAGGTTATAGAAACTCAGGTATTACTCTCATCTTGTAAATGTCACTCCAATATAAAAGCTACAGTGGTGACAGAAATCTTGTAGATCAGAATTTCATATTTAAATATGACCAAATATTTGAGTGAATCTGGTCTTTATTACTGTATGCTATTATACCTAAACCAAACCCCAAACACACAAATGACTTGGTTAATGTTACTACACAACAAAAGCATGGATGATTACCAAAGTAGAGGTAACTGTAACATTGTCTGGAGTCACTGTCATGAGCAGACTATTGACAAGCCCCACAATGATTCAGAATCTCTTTTACAGTGAATCCTGGTCTCTATTACTGTTGTGGCTAAACCAAACCCCAAACACACGAATGCCCTGGTTAATGTTACTATACAACAAAAGCATGGATGAATACCAAAGTAGAGGTAACTGTAACATTGTCTGGAGTCACTGTCATGAGCATTGACAAAACACATGCTCATTTATTTTTGATTGCTCACACCTCACTTCATGAATCGATAAAATTAGCCGCGCTAACGAGTCTTCGAAATGGGTATAAAAAACCAGGCAGAACAGCATTGTGCATTCATAGTCAGGCATTTGTCAGGGGCGATTAAGGTGACCTGGGAGTTTATTTTTTATTTTAATCTCATCTCTATGTAAAAAAAAAAGGACAGTTACAGATATGAGCTCTACCTCTGAGGAGTGAATGGGATAGTCTAATAAAAATGCAGTCGTGTGGAGAAAGCGTCAGGTCAGGAGTATCAGACGATGATTAAAGAGCGCAGCCATTAGAAGGGGTGGCAGGCAGCACAACAAGCTTCACAAATTACTATCAATATGTGAACAGGGATCAACTGGCGGTGCACAATTCACTTGATTTTCATAGGCATTAGCTTATTAAAACCGTGACTAATTTCTGAATAGGCTTTTTAAAGAGACGTCCTAATGCACCAGTAAATGTCAAAACATACTTTGGGCTTTAGAGACTTAGTTGCTATAGAGATGGGCAATACCTAATGTAAGAAATGGTAAATTGTGAAAAAGGATCTGGTTACCCTGGAAACAGACACACGAGAGAACGGAAGAAAAATCTAAGACACATAATGTTATGTTCAAAAATACTTCACTTGATGGAAGTCAGCGTTTATTTGGATGCGTTTAATGTGTCCCAGTTGCCAGTGTGGTTAAAATTAGGTACGTTTATGAAATATGATCTGGTTTCAGGGTACAGTTTGTCCTCTGATTTTCAGGTGTTCTATGGGCATATTTTGGCTTGTTTTTGGTAGATCATTAACAAATCACCTTTTATGCAAACAGACTGTCTCATTCCAACACTAACCACAAAATCCTTTTAGCAATGTAATATTATCTCCTCAGTTTAGATTCAAATTAACATGTTTATCCATCTGAAGAAAAAAAGTTGAAAGTAGCAAGGCTTTCTCAACAATGCCTAGGTATGTTTAATGTCCCTATCCTCTATATCCCCCAATTTCATGCTATAGCTGTCCTGTCAAATACAGGTTTCTGGACAGATAATATAAAATAATCAAATTACAAACTCCAGTTATTATGGTTATTACTTACTGCCTAACCATATTTTTCAAAGTAAATGCATACTACATTTGTTGACCCTATAATAATGGATTCTTTGAAATTCCAAAATTGTTTCTCTGCCTTCCATTGTATAATCTGTCATAAATGCTCCAACAGACTGAAACATAATTCGCTTGTATACGTATCACAATGACCAGTTTGGCCTGTTTAAGTGTAGGTGTGGCCGTATCCACTATATGCATGACCTCAATGTCTAGGATGTCCATCACAGGGGCGTCTATCTCAAGAGATAAGTCTTCAGATTTGTTACCCCTTCGCCCCTTGCACTGCGCTAATCTGAGCTATAATCCAATCCAGATTACCATTATCACATTTCTCTCTAAACCTCTTACGGTGGCCACTGGCTTTTCACAAACTCAGCTGGAGCCGGAGTCAGAAGAGACCTTTATCTCAGCGTAAAGCCCACTGTGATGGTTCTTCTCTTGACAACCACGTGTCTTTTCTGAGTCATCTGGGTTCAGGCACAACCACTCCCCTTTCATCCTGTGAAGGCCATCTACAAAATGAAACGGACAGCTCCCAGAGGAAAGCATCAATACGAGTGCACAGTGTGTAGTGGGGACATGTGCTTAGTCAAATATAAATGCAGAAAAAATGAAGTATTCATTGGATGACAGGCCTCTGAAAAACCCTACATTTTATCAGGTTAAGGTACACTTTATTGTCCCCGTAGGGAAATTTGTCTGAATCAGATCAAATCAGAACAGAGCAACTTGTGTTTACTTTGAAGTAATATTTTCAGGGGTTATGTTAGTGACTACTTTGTGGATGTGGTGGTAGTAGTAGTAGTAGTACAAATAGGCTCTGTAGGCCAGATATCTAAAATGTGTAGATTCAGTGAAATGGTTTGTGATGGTTTTGCAAATGTAGCCTTTATCTTATGTTTTTTTTTTTTTTGGTTAAGGTGGGAGAAGTCCAACTACAATCTTGTCCATTTAGTTTGCAATAACTTGATGTCTAATGCTAGTTGAAAATAAAATTGAACAATCTGCATTCCGCATAGTTCTGCGGTCTACATTCTCATTATTAAGACAACAGGTTTATCATAAAGCTGGGCAGAGCCTACCAGTAAACCGCTCCAGAAAAGTCTTTAAACATGTTCATAAATCAGTAAGCACTCTATTATTGAATACTGATGTATGTGCACGTGAGGCCAAGTAAACTAAAAGCTTTGTGGCACAGGCAGGAACTATTTTCTTTAGAGCGAGTGACAGGGTGTACAGTACAGCATGCATACATTTACACTGCTAAATTACTCTTTGCTCTGAAAGCAGAACTGGCCTTCAGAGGAATGCTTTTCTTAGGAAACCTCCACAATGGGCGTGGACAAAGACTCACAAGCAACTGCCATATGACACTCTGGAGCTGACATACTTTCACTTCAGTGTTTTCTACTATTGTGAGTCCAACACACAAGACTGACTGCTTCATTTCATTGAATAAAATATATGGACATAATATAGGTGGGCTATAGAATTAGGGATGCACCGTTACAGCTTTTTCAGTTCTGATACAGATTCCGATACTATAACTTTAATTATCTGCTGATATCTAATTTCAACCAATACCAGTGCAGAGAATGAAAATGGCATTTATTTCCTTAATATAACACAAAACTGATCCAAATATATTATGTAGCTATGTAGTAACTACTGTGCAGTTATTTTGCTGTGTAAATAAAAGTTCAAACATTGAGACTTTCTGAGCTAATTGTGATCAGTAAATAATCTTATTACATCAATGTATATAGCCAAACTGTAAATTTGACAGTGCTGATGTCAAATATCAGTATCGGATCAGTGCATCCCTATATACAATGTCTAAAGTTCAAATTAGTTGTTTTAAAGGCATGCACAATTAGAAAATCAAGAGCACTGTTGGTCTAATAATAATAATAATGATCTTACAATCAAAGACATAACATGATAATTTTGGGGGTTTTTTTTCAGATTTTGTGATATAATTTTACAGTCTATTAACTTTTTATGCAAAATTTGAACCTCAAAAAAGACATGTACAAGCATATTTCTTATTGGATTTCAATGCATTACTATCTGATTATTGTAACAGGGATAATCCAAAGAAACAGCAATAATCATTTTGGTCATTATCGGTTGCCCTCCAAGTTAAAAAGAAGCAGATTCTAAAATAGACTGTCCCTTTGCTCCCATGAGGCGACAGCTGACCTGAGTCCACTCCAGTATTGATAGTATTCCTGAAGAGCCACTTCTTCAAACCTCTGTACACACACGCCCATTGACTTTAAACGGCCTCACAAATGCTGTCTGTTTGCCTTACGCGCCCCGCAGCCACCACGGCTACAGTTCAATCGCCACTTTACCATTACCTGTGGGGAGAGCAACCACTCATGAATTATGCACACCTTAGCAAATATGGTAATGTTGACAAATGAAGAAATACGAAAAAAGGCTGCCTGTCGGGAAACACGAGTATACTTACAGCAAAAGTATGAAAATGTATGGGTATGGTGTTTACAGAAAAAGGTAGTAATGGGACAAGAAATACATTGTTATCTGTTTAGTTAAGTTCTGCATATTCTTCAAGCATTCAGTAATACCTTGAAGGATACGCTATTAAAGGTGCACTATGTAACTTTTCCGGTAGGGGGTTTCGTCATAGATATGTTATTGCTTTACCATGAATATTCTACAGTATGGCAATAAACCTATCTAGCATGCTTTTGCCCAATTATAACTGTTTTTGTTACTTGCCTGTGCAGGACTTTGGTGGCTACTTGATTCCATAGATGTAATGTAATGACATACATACTATGGAACAGACCAGGCAAGGCCATAAAATCACAACGGAGACAAGCAAGTGTCAGACCCTCCACCAGAGAAGTGCACCTTTAACCATGGAAAAATGTAGTAACTAGGGTCAAAAATGAAATATTGACAGCTGAACTAGAGATTAATGAATTCAGTTTAAGATTGTGTTTCTAAATGGCAACCGACAAGTAGAAACCAGTCTAAGCTAACAGATCAACCACTGCTAATCACGTGCCAAAATGGTTAAAGCTCTGCCAAATGAATCCTGGAGTGCACTGGCCTGCCTTGCCTTTTAAAATAATTGGATAGTAAATATTATCAAAACCCTGTAAACTGCAGTTTTTTCAAAATACAGTTCCAAATTATATTCTTCACACAAAAATACAACAACTAAACTAAGATAATGCCCCCAATCTCGAGCGATGATGACATCTATGCAGCCTGTTGCTCAGAGTACAAAGAGCACAGTTAGACAAATTATATGGAAATTATAGATAACGACAGCTACTGAGAAACACTGATTAGTTTGACCCTTTGAATATTGTGTCATTCAACTTCTCAGTGTAAATTACTTTCACTAAAAGAGGAGGTTATAAATCATTTCAGAGTGTTGATTTATTGGTCTATGCGACAGAAATATCTGATATTTTTAGACAAGGCGAGAACAGGCCAATAATACTAACTATAAGGGCTGAGCAATGAATCAAATTTGAATCAAGACTGAGATTCAGCTATTTCTAATGACCAATAATCAGATTGGGGTTTTTAATTGAGAGGTTCACTCACCAATCACTCAGTAAAAGCATATGGCTTGAAGCAGGGTTGAGACATCTGAGGATTTTTTGGTAATGATCAGAAGTGTATTTATGAGTTACTACCTTATGAATAACCTTGGTACTCTGTCAACATTTTTCTACAAACTATTGTAAGAATTCATCCCATGCTTTTCACAGCTTGGCAAATGTCGCTTGAGTGCTTCCTGTGGCCTTTGAGATCAATGTCAAAGAAAAGCATCAAAATCAACACTAGCCTGAGTCAACTTCAATAAGGTGAAGGCGAGAGTAAGCAACATGTGGAACAACAGTGCACACGGAGATCTTCGGGACTGCTGGAGGTAGAATAATAAATAGCTTCGAGTCTGCGGGTAACTAAGAGGCTTCATTGTGCATGGACAAGCTACTCTAAGATCAGCAAGCAAAGATAAATATAGTGCACAAAGGATTTTCTGTGTCTTTTCTACACTCTTACAATCCTTTTAGTCTGTCAATGAGTGACATCAGCAGCACACAGTCAGATACAGAGCATGTGATTTAAGGCGGAGTGTCAGGATACATGGCCAATTTACAAACTGGAAGAAGAGGCTGTTTTTCCACTTTGCTGACAACTGGTGGGAGCGCCAAGGCAAAACACATCTAATCGAAATGCATTACACTTAATGGCAACGGAGGCCAGTGTGCAGGTCTGCTGACTATCGCCCTGTCCGATAAATGTCTCCTTTCAGCTGACAGGCAGGGGCGGGAAAGCCAAGAGAGGACGGGGGCAGGAGGACTGGTCTAGCCTGAAGGCATGGACAGAACTGGAAAAGGGGTGTGTGCTGTTCCCTCTTCTGTCCACTGTAGTCACAACAAATAGTGGACAGAGCGCCGGGCCAATGGAGACACCAGTCCACTGGGCGCAGGAAGTGGAACTGTATCATCAGGAAGCATCTGGTGTCCTCCATGTGGGCTCTGAGGGGGTCCAGGTTATGACAGTCTGTCACATTCAGGTGGCCAAAATCCTTCCAGCACAAAGGGTTAAAACACACCCATGTACCTAAGACAAACTAGCTTCAAAAAAAGACAGGAGGAGGAACTATGAACTAGCAATTTGGGTTTTCAGTAATATAAAAAATCTAATACTAATCAATACTAAAACTTGTATTGGAAAAAGATTCTCATATGAGCAATGATACTAAAAAAGTCACATTCACAGGGAAAAGATTTACCTAAATAGCTTTAGAATGATCTTGAACACCCATGGACCACTATGGAACCTACCTGGACGACTGAGGTGTTACAAAGATATAAGACCACATGACAATATAAAAGAAAATACTACAATTTTATGTTGAGGATTATATTCTATTGTCTTAAAGAGCGTTAAATTAGTGTCATTGTGGTATTGGAATCGGCACTGACTTTAGTCTATTCCGTGAGTTTGAAATGTTAGTATTGTGACAACACTAGAAGTAATAACAGAAGTAATAACAAAGTTATTAAGTACCTGTAGTTCAGTGCCTGTTTAATTAGGATTTAATATCCCAGTTCAAAATGTGCTTAAAATAGATATGTAAAAAAGGTGATGTCACAGTCATTATTTCCAAACTCCCAAACGCTAATCCAGTGTGTTAACAGCAAACATAAACAACTTGATATGCTCTTAGAAAAATGCTTACAACAAGCAGATATTTATATAAACTATCAGCTCTCTTTCCAGATGTAGGACTAATATGAAAAAAATATAACTATATAATGCTATATTGTAGGAAGTAAGGGGCATGTGGGCTGGAACTTTGACATTTATAGTCAAAAGCATTCATCAAAACATAAGTCTTGCACAAATCCATAATGAAATTAATTTGCAGGCCTGCTGGCAATTCTTGACAGTGTTGTGCGGCCATCACTTATTTTGCTTGTTATGGTAACACGTTACTGTGATAAACCTGTCTAATTAAGCCTCAAATAGCATAACGGTGCAGGTTTCTTATCACCAAAGATGTGCTTCAGAGCATATGAATGTCAGGGTGATTACTGAGAGCTAATGGGGAGATAGAGCGTGTCCTGTGTTACACTTCTGTGCTGGCAGTTAACAGGTCAATGTCTGTCTACATGCTGCTGCACACTGCAATCTAGCACATGTGGAGCTGGACAGGGACTCCCTGAAATACACTCAGGCTCTTTATAGATATTCTTTTTCCAAAAGTGAACTAAAGAGAGTCTCCAGTGGGAATAACAAGATGTGATTAACACAGGCATACGCAGACAGACAGAGAGTAATCTACACCACAAGCCACTGGAGACTTGTGACAAGGCCAAAAGTCAGGGACAACTTGAGAAACAAATACTGTAGTGTTTCATAATAGCACAGGGCAGAGAAAGTGGAAACTGATATGAGATCGATGTGCTACATTACCACACAGGAGTTGGACAGATACTGTGTCAAGTCTGAAAAGGCTACAGGGATGTTCTACACCACAGTTAATACACTTGCTGACATAGTGTGAAGATGAACCCTTTAGGCACAAGAGACTATCTGATTGTACTATGGCACACAACAACAAAACAAAGCAGGTTCCAGATTGTAATCTTAAATTGTATGGTATTACGTGCATGTGCTAAGTGTTTTGTGATGGAAAATGTTATTCCAGACCTGAGGGACCCCTATTTCTTATTCTGACCAGTTTGTACTGAAATTAGATTATAGATTATAATATAAATAGATTGATTGATTATAGGTAGATTATTGAAAGATGCATTTTATAATTTATTTATATTATAAATGTTGTTACCATGGAAGATATGCAAAATTTGAATAGTGGGAATATTGTTTTTTATTTTAGATATGCTGCAAAAAGACCTGATTTAAAATATAAAGAATAGCAATTCAAGTTACACATTTACCCCACTCCTGGGACCATCAACAATCTTTGACATAATAACTGAACCATATACCAGTTTTACCACAGCAGATATTTCCTATCACCCACGTGGAAATTGAGGGCAACCCTGTCACAACCTCTAGGTGTTATACTTACTCAAAGGTGAAGAAAAGTCCACAGGTAGCTAGAATAAGAACAAGGGTCAGGTAGAAAACCCCAGTCTGTTTGGCCATCATAATCCTGCCATCGCAGTAGAACTTGTTCCGTCCTGGAAACGACTCCCATTTCCTCCTCTTTGGGATCTTCTTCTTGTAGGGGGTCTCCATAGGTGTCGAGCTGCGAGTGCTGATCTGGCTGTACTCGCACTCTCTCATGGACTCAGACACCCCGAGATGCATCAAGTGCCGATGACTATCTCCACAGCTGAACAAATCCTCTGTCTCTGTAAGAACAATAAACCGGTTCAGACCAGGAGGCTAGCTCAAGTTTACAAGTTTGCAATAGCACAAGCGAGTGGAGGCGGAAAGTTTTAGTGAAAGTTAAGCACACATCCTGGATGTTATTACGAAGAATCTATGAATACACTGCCTCTGATCGATGCTATGGATAGACAGATAACTGACATTAAGAGGTAAGGAGGGTATATAGCAAATTCAGTGGGAGCAATGTTGCAAAATAACTTCACTTCAGCCATATCGTAGCTTCTTTGTTAGCTTTTACTTGGCTAGCCCTATGTAGCATCTAACGTGTCGCTAAGGCTAACCAACTTTACAATTGACTATCATCTTAGATTATTGATTCAATTTGTATATCTAGTTTAAAGACACAGTTTTCTGAATGTAGACCATTGCATGTGCTCCTGTGGTGCATGTTAAGCCCGTAGCATGTGGGTAAGCTGCACATCTCCTGGGTCTGCTTAGCCCTGTGGAGCCGCTCAAGTGCGCCTTACCACAGCCAAGGAACGCTGCTCTCGTCGCGGGGTGGTGTCACGTAGCTACTCCTCGTTATCCAGGTTTATTCCGAGCCGAAGACAAAGCGAACAACACCATTTTCCAAAATGTCATGTATTAAATGTGCCCAAGAGCCTGTTGCCAGGTAAACTTCACTAAAAAAACGCGAAGAAAATCCAACGTAAGCATTCGATGATTTCTCAGTCAGACGAGCTTCAAAATCAGCAGCATCCTGTCGCTCAAAACACACAGTGATTCTTCGGCACACGCACGCAATCCTTTACACACATATGTGCAAGAACTGCACAGCAACAAGCAACGACAAACATGTAAGATCTTCACTAATGGCCGCGCGGTGTGGCAATATTCGGAGCATTCCTGGAGAAGCGTGAGAGCAGCAGGCAGGCCAGCCGACAGCCTCCGCACCGTGTCCCCGTCCTCCTCCTCGGCGCTGCCACCCTCACAAACAAACAGCACCCACTCACACGGAGGGAGAGCGCTCCTCCTCCCGCTGCCGAGGCGGACCAGGCAGGACGTTTCCCAACCCGGGGGCTGGAGACCACCAGGAGACCGCTAGAGGGTGCCCTGTCCAAGCAGGAGCAAGGCCAAAGAGGACTCTCACTAAAATGTGCCAGAATTTTTTGCTATACAAAATTATGTAGACTATTAGATAATAATCACTTTTTACATTAAAACACACTAGCCACTTGTAAAGTTCAAAATTGTTATACGCCCGTGATAAAACGGGACGTATTATGGTATGGCGCTGTCCGTCCGTCTGTCTGTCTGTCCGTCCGTCTGTCTGTGGACACTTCAAAGCTTTGAAGTCTTTGAAGCTTTGTCCGCGCTCTAACTCGACAACCGTCTCACCTAGGAATGTCAAACTTCATGGCTGGACACCCCATGGGTCAAGGATGTTCCCTATTGATTTCAAGGTCACAGGGTCAAAGGTCAAGGTCACGGCCCGACCCTTTGCGAAAACCTGCCCGTCGCTCTTGCTAACTGTGATCGTTAGCTTTGAAGATCTGAACTCTCTTCTCAAATGTTCTGCTGCTGAAAGCGAGAACAACCCACATTCTCTGCTTCTTGGAGCTTTGACACATTAAAGCTTTGTAGTGTCTTTAAGTTCTGTTGCTGCAATCTGATTGGTGGAATTCCGATTCTAGAACGTGATGATGTCATACTCATACTCCTACTGCAAGAGCCAGATTTCCCTATTGATTATCCGTCCGTCTGTCTGTCCGTCTGTCCGTCTGTCTGTGGACAATTTCTTGTCCGCGCTCTAAAATTCTAACTTAATTCTATGTACAATAATTCAAAGTACGGGCGTATTTTGCCCCGCTGGCAGAGCTCTTCCACCGGAATTCCACCAATGGAATTCGGGACGTATTATGGTATGGCGCTGTCCGTCCGTCTGTCCGTCTGTCTGTGGACACTTCAAAGCTTTGAAGCTTTGAAGTGTCCACAGACAGACGGGCAAGCTTTGAAGTGTCCGTCTGTCTGTGGACACTTCAAAGCTTTGAAGTCTTTGAAGCTTTGTCTTCAAAGACAAAGCTTCAAATCTTTGGAATCTTCCAAACTGCACCAACAATTCATCTTTAACTAGGTTTGACAAATTCTAACTTAATTCTATATACAATAATTCAAAGTACGGGCGTATTTTGCCCCGCTGGCGGAGCTCTTATTTTATCCTATTTTTGTGTTTTAACACCCAAGTCAGATCAGAAAAGAATTTGGCTATTGATTTTGTGGCATGAATCCAGGCATGCCCTCTATTTGGTAAGGAAATAGGTTATGTTATTGAGTCACACTTGGGTGGAAGAAGGCATGTATCAAAAAAGCTCACAGCATAGAATTTTGTTACAATGTGAATAACCATAATTTATAATGTATTACTAGTTTGCCAAGCGTTTTTTTTTTCTTTAAATAATTGTTTAATAGTCACTGGTTACTCAATCAATACCAAGTAGTATTCGGAAGGATTGCACTACATAGGCCCACATGTCTACATTTGGTCTGTCTTGTGTGAGCTTGATTTTATTTATAGGACGCCAACCATAGGAAAAAAGCAATTCAACCGAAAGTGCCTTCCGAAAACTGTCTGAGATGAAGGACAGTTATTAGGAGAAAGATTGTTGAACTAATCAACAATGCATGATTAGGTCCATGGACATCTTTTGTTTCCGCTATTAAACACACATAAAAGGAAAATGCCGCATGATGTCATTTCCTGTTCTTCTTGCTTAATTTGCTGCGTTTTCCTTTTCATTGCAACATGTGCTTGTTCTTTCGCTGTCCTACACATGCACACCAACACCCTATTGCACACTTTCTTTCAAACCACGCGCCTGACTCATGTAGCCTCTAAAGGTTTCAGTTGTCCAGATTTGGTGAACGCATTCCTTTTTGTGAGACAGCATTGTTAAAGTGAAGGAACATGTATTCAGTCTTACACTAAAACCCACACATTTCAAACAAAGTTGGGATAGACAGCATAATTAAAATGTCACGTCAGGGAAGTGAACAATTTTACATCATGTGGCATAATTGAGAAGTCATGTTGATTGGCATCTACTGCTGAGGGTGTTATGTCTACAATAACCTTTTACCAAAATGTGTTGGAAAGCTGAGAACTAAGATCTCCTGTCTAGGACTAGTCTAAATTTCAAGATTTGTATAAGACATGACATGGGACTCAGACTTGACTTGTCTATGATCATGTGATCTCTAGGCTATGAATTAAAGATGACCCCTGTTAAAACATACACTATGTTTTTTTGATGGGGAGTTGGCCACCTCTATGTTATTGCTTTGCCTGGGATGTTGCACAGTATGACAACTTATCGATCTTGATTTTAAGGTGTTGTATGCAAAAATAACAAACTTGAAAAACATGCTTTTTTGCTGTGTCGCCTCTCCATAGATCTGACCTGCTGCAACCAGGCCTGATGGTGTCACCTCACTGTAGAGGTAAAAATTGAGATAAAAATCTAACATTCCAGGCAAAGCAATAACATCTGACAACAAACAGGTGTTGGACCCTATACTAGAAAAGTTACATAGTCCAATTTTAACTTTAATTGACTTAACTCAGATGGGATCATTCTGTGGGCCTTTTTGAAGTTCTGCTTCTATCACTGACTTTGGTCGAATCCCTGGGGCTTAGATTTGCTTTGACCAAAGTGAGAGACAGTGTGGCTAAAGTAGCAGAGCTAACAACAGTACAGCCAGTGGAGCTACATCCTGTCTGAGCTGCATGACTCAGCTTCAAAGGCACTGAGCATGTGGGAGGGTGTCTCTGCCTACACCCAACACATCCCACAGCACCAACAAGGCCTGCAGCCCACTGCCCATTCAAATCTACTGAAGAAAAGTAGGTACAGGGATACCATGACATAGCTAAAAGTACTCAAATCACATCTCCACGGAGACACACTTTAGCTGAAGATCCATCAATGCTGTCAGAGCACCTCTCAGGAATGTTGTAATTGGTTTAAAGGTGTCAGTGTAGCTTTAATAAGATGGAGATGAGTGATTATAGTGATCTGCAGCTGAGCAACAGAGCCAGAGATCACTAGGTAGAAGCCATGCCTTTGATGACACTGTTTCTTGGCCAGGTTTGAACCCCAGGGATGCCGTTATTGAAGATAAAAAAAAAAAAGCTTTTGGAATGATAATATAATGTAATAGTTGAGTAAGTTAAGTATCTACTTTAAATTAAATAAAAAATGAAACAGGATTTATTTTGTGTAACAGCAACATGTAAAGAAACTAAGAAAAACAATAAAAGTTGTTCACTAAAGAACTGTCATTCCTCTCCAGACCAGAACAATTCCGTTGTGGTTGTGATCCCATTATCAGGAGACAAATCAAAAGCAGCAGCCCTCGTGCAGCTGATGTTCGTTTTATTGGCCTAAGATTGTCGGGACATAAAGCGACATAGGTGTGTATCCGCATGTTCATTGTACATTTATTTGTGACATGTGCAACACAGAGTATAAATGTGTACTGATAAAAGAGACAGTCATATGAAAAAGGCAAAGTTTACAATGAGCTCCTGGGCTTTCCTCTGGTGTCTCGGAGCCAGTTCAGAATGATTCCATTGACATGAATGGAGATATGAATGGATAGTTTCTCTGTGTGACCTCATAGCTCTCCTCTCACCCCGGCACTTTCATGTGGAATTACCAAAGCGATTGTTTTCTCAGCTATAATACAATGCATACAGGATTTGTACATTAAACATCAGTTACATCTTTTCAAATATTTGACCCCATTAACAAAATATGTATAATAACAATAACAAATTTACCAACAATAAAAGCATTTCTTTCTAATAATTCAGAAAGCCTCATCTCTCACTATGCTTGAAACACGTGTCCATATACAACTGTTTATATACACAGTGATGAAAAAATACAGACATAACACAAGTGTAAAAACACAACCCTCATCCGTGAGTCGAACTGGTGAAAGGCTATGGTTGATACGTTAGACGGTTTTTGTCTGTTAATTGGCTGGTGCAATGCTGCCTCCCCATGGCCCAAAGCGCACATTGCATGAGTCTGTTTTAGACTTTTTCTCGTCCTATTGCACAATTGATCTTCCAATGAAGAAAACATACATTTCATAGAGTCAGTGTTTCAGATTCACCATTTCTGTTGGCAATAAGATCAGACTACTGTACAGTGTCACATTTTAAATAAATACTCTTCATAACAAAAGGTCAATGAGTAGATTGGCATTTATAAAACTGAAAAATTATCATTGTCTCCAAATAAAACTCATTCAGCACCAATATCTGGTGGCAGCTTTGGCTGAAAACGTAAACAATAAACAGAAAAGTCAAACAAAACACTGAACACTGCAATCCAACACCAGCAGGTAAATATTTGTATTAAAATGAGCTTTCAAAGTTAAAACCTGTTTACTAACAGGGCCAAGAAGCTTTACACGAATAGACATATTCTGTTAAGCTGGATATTTCATATAAAACAAATTCTTCTTTCATTTTGATAAATAAAAATATAAAATCACAGGGATATGTTGTCCACTTTACTGTCCTCTGTGCAAGTCCTGCCTGTCCTCCTGTCATAACTTCCCTAAGTGAAAGAGGATTTGGCAGATTGTGGCCACCACAGCCGTGTTGAGCACCGATGAAATGGAGAGGTCTAATAATCTGCTTTCATACAGTACAAACTCAGGTTTGTTCTCCTCCACTTTGGCCATGGCCAGGAGGCCTTTAGCTGCTCTGCACAACATGTTGTTGCTGGGTGGGTCCATTGGAGGGTGTCCCATGTGCAGCAGGCTGTGAGGGTTCTGTTGGTACTGTGCCATGCTAACACCATCCTCCAAAAAGCCCACCAGATTCCCCACACAGCTCTTCTGCATGGCAATAGCACGAGCCGCTGTGGGCTCGCCCTGTGCCAGGTGTGACAAGATGGCCACGGCCATCTCTCTGTACACCTGGGTCCTCCTCTGCCCCACGTACCTGACCAGGACACTGAAGAGCTTCTCCTGTCTGCTGAACGGAGGAGTGGCTAAAAGCAGATCCACATTAGCGTCCTGGATACTTAGCTTACACAGACACTCCAGCACAAGCCTTTGAGGCGTGAGCGGTGAGTGTGAGCCTGCTGTGGGAAAGGGGTCCTGGGACTCCGCAGAGGGGCACACCATCCAGTGCAGCAGCCCGTCCAGGATGGGGAGGCAGATGGTATCTGTGTAGTGGGAGAGGTCTAGCTGGCCGGAGATGTTGGCTAGTGTCACCAGGGCATCTTCCCTGAGCACACTTAGACACTCCCACCACCACTCATCTTTATTGCTGGACACACCTTGTTCCTGCTGTTCATCCCTCTGAAAGCTTGGGGGTGCTCTGCTTCTCTCTGGGTGCTGGTGGTGCAGTAACAGGAGCCTGCCTAGGAGGAGAACCAGAGCAGGGTGGTGGGACATTTCGGAGTCATTGCCTGGTATGAAAGACAAACTGCGGACAATATTTGACACACAGAGACAGCGTTTGGATAGGGACTCCTGCCAGGCCAGTGTGGTGCACAGAGGCGCTTCATCCAGACACCGGGGCTCATCCTCCAGGAGGGTGATGTGATCCTTCTCCCCATTTGAATGCACTCTGAATGGGTAGGATGGCAGGAAGCGTGCTGGATGGGCAGATGAAAGGGCATCCACCCGGGCACACAGTACGTCATCAATAGTAGCTGTAATATGTTTGCGTGGCTCCTCTCCTTCACCTGCGCTGCCCTCCTCTTTCCTCTCCTCCCTCCATTCTTTACTGTTTCGGGCAGGGGGCTCAGTTCGTGGCTCTAAGTGTGTCTGGATATGAGCGGTGGTGTCTCCTCCTCCGGCCTGCCAGTGGAGCAGTCCAGTAGTGAATTCGGAGATGTAGCCCAAGCGCTCCATCAGGTCCTCTATCAAATCCTCTTTCTGATCGATCTTGATGGGGAACTTGTCATGTTTGCTGGCCTGTTTTGGTCTTGGTTCAGGCTCGGAGGCTGACTGCTCCTGTGGCTCAACCTTAATCTCTGGTTTTAGTTCAATCTTTTCCTCACCTTGATCTTTTTCTTTTACTTCTTTTTTATCATTCACTACCACCATCTCCTTGTTGACCTCAGGTGGCGCTATCTCCTCTTTAGTTACAGGTTCCTTTGTGCTGTCCTCTACTGTGGTTTGCTGTACCGTTGTTTCAGGCAGAGTTGTAGAATCAAGCTCAGGAGTGGAGCTGGCAACATGGTCAACTGTGTCTTCTGTTTTTTCATCATAAAGCACCTCTGGATCGCTTTTGTGAACTTTAGTCCCAATTTCGAATTCTTCCAAGATACCAAATATTTCAATTAAACAGCGACGGAAATGCTCCACAATCAGCTCCAGGAAACCAGGCAACTGGGAAATGGAGAGTGTGGAATTAGTATGGGAATCTAAGATACATAATAAACAAATACATAATTGGAACTGGTGCTTAGGTGCATCTTACCTGGGAGAGGTTAAAGGAGCCCACTGTGCTGTCATCATAGAGCAGTATGTTGATTGTGTCCAGGGCCCATGTGCTCTCAGCCAACAGCCCAGACTTTAGAGACATCATCACACGCCAGGCCTCGGGGGTTCCTGGAATGGAAAAAGACAATGTAGTCGGAATTGATAATATAACTACTCCAAAATACTTAACCAGTTAAATGTATTAACTTTGTGTCTGCCAATTTCAATCCTGAGCGCTGACCAGTGAAAATGTGTGATCAACTGCTCACCAGTTTCCTTTGATGTGAACTTCCGCCGTGTTTTGAGAGCCGGCATTGTGGCCTCTACAGATCCTGGTGGGTAGTTCAGGTCTCTCCTAAGGTTGGGTGGAAACTGAAGCATCCCAGAGCCCTGTGAACCCACCATGCCCATCCCAGGTTTGGGCATCTTCATGGGGGACATAAAGGGGATCTTGCTGGGGGACATCCTGGAGTCCATGGAGCGCTGGTAGGCTCCTGGGCTGGGGGCTCTGGACAGGTGGTTGACCATGGATGAAGAACCGGAGTAGGACGAGGGGGGTTGACGTGCAGACAGAGGGGTCATGGATGAGGAGGACATATAAGAGGACTGCCTGTGCCACTGCTCCTGCCCTGGCCTGCCCTCCATGTCCTCTCTGCCCAGTGAGCTGTAAGGGGGCATTTGGGAGGAAGGTCGGTTATGGTATGGGTAGCCTAGTTCTGTCCTGGATGACCACATGTTAGGCCCGTCGCTGTGATTCGGAGTGGTCCCTCCTCCCATCATACTGTGCTGGCCCTGTGACGGTCCCATGCGGTCCCGGGGGTATGGGTATGAGAACTGCCCTTGCATCAGTCTGTGCTCTGGCCCCGAATAACCTCCTCCGTAGTGGTTGTACATATCCGGCTGCTGGTTCTGATATTGCATGCCGTACATATCACTCTCGTGCCTCTTAGCAGGAGGGCCATACATACCATCCATGGGGCGTTTGTAGGCCTGTGTATCAAAACATACAAAGGATCATTGAGATTTCATATTTTTTTTATTCTGTACACAAATATGAATAGCATAGAGATGTCTTTGACCTGTTGCTGTGGGTACAATCCGGATGAGTGCATACCATAAGACATGCTGTACTGCTGCCCATAGCCATCATGTCTAGAACCAACACACAACACAAAAGATGAATAACAATATCAAAACTAAATGTTGTGCATCTAAGGGGCACAGTGGATGGTGTCTGACCTCGGCTGGGAGGGGTACCTATTGGGAGCGTACATATTGTTTTCACTGTTGGCGGGTGCCATACTGTTCTGACTGCCAGGAGGGCCCATGCTCCCATCCATGCTCATCATGTGGTCAGGCCTGAAATCACATGAGAGGAAGGAAATAGTAGTCCGGTAGATGTTAATGCTGTGCATGTATATGCAGTGAGTATATGTCTGATCTGCATATTTAATACTAATGTTATAAGTTTGTGCACTTATGTTTTAGAGTGCATTAGTGTGTTTCAGACTGTATGAGTGAGAGATGCATGTGGAAGCTGTTACTGTATCTTTTGTCTTGTTTTATGAATTGTGTGGCTTATGTGGCTGGCCTTGGTCCAGCAGGGGTCTAAGGATGGGAATTAGCTTTGGCTACAATCCTGCATATTTACAAGTACATGTTTTTTTTTTGTCTTTTAATATGCATTGTCCCTTAAATAAATAAATATAAACACAACATAAGAGAACTTTATGGATCTCTTAGTAGAGAAATTCACATGTTAAGGCTGCTAGTAACATACAATATAGACAAGGTAATAAGAAAAAGAAAACTGCACAAAGCAAACAAAAATATTAAATCAAAATGAATACTTCAAAACAATAGGTTTGAATACAAAGGCATTTTCTGAAATATTAGTGAATAATCAATAGTATAATTATGTGCAAATTGCTAATGAAAAATGTATCGCTCTTGACTACCAACTACTGCTGTTAAGGTTGAATCTTAAAATTATACTTTTCTTATATTAATTAATCATTTCTATTCTTAAGTTATTAGTTACAAAAAAAAAATCACAAAATCATATCACAGGTAGATAATTTCCATCAAAGTTACTGAACCTCAGAGTTAGTGTGTACCTTCTGTCATAACCTGGTCCATAGGGGTACGGAGAGCGCTGGTTCATAGGGAGCGCTGAGGAGGGTCGTCCATACATATCCTGCATGGGACCACCTGGCATCTGACTGGGCATGTAGGGGTCTCCTCCAGCCACTGCAACAACAAAGCACATGCCAACTCAACTTATTAAAATATATAGCTAAATATTCTTTTGTAAGATTTTTTTTATTTAAATTCTCAAAGTCACTCTTTGCTTTGTTGACAGGACTGCAAACCCTTGGCCTCTCTTACAGTCAAGAAATGCCAAACGTGCAAAGCAGTGGCTATTTTTAACAAGAGCTCCGCCAGCGGGGCAAAATACGCCCGTACTTTGAATTATTGTATATAGAATTAAGTTAGAATTTGTCAAACCTAGTTAAAGATGAATTGTTGGTGCAGTTTGGAAGTTTGACGTGAGAGGTGAGACGGTTGTCGAGTTAGAGCGCGGACAAGAAATTGTCCACAGACAGACGGACAGACGGACAGACAGACGGACGGATAATCAATAGGGAAATCTGGCTCTTGCAGTAGGAGTATGAGTATGACATCAACACATTCTAGAATCGGAATTTGCCTCTTCATGAAGACAAAGCTTCAAAGACTTCAAAGCTTTGAAGTGTCCACAGACGGACGGACGGACAGCGCCATACCATAATACGTCCCGTCTTACAACGGGCGTATAAAAACCTAAAACAGGAGTTTATTTTTGTTTTCTACAGCCCATATAAGTTCATTCATGGTTTTGATGTCTTCGGCGACAATCTACAATGTAAAAAAAATCATGGAAATAAAGAAGCATAAATGAAAAAGTTGTCCAACCTTTAGACTAGTAGTACATGTTTTATTAACTTGTATTTAATCCTGCTTAATTACTACTTAAATAGTACTTTTAAGCTTTGTCATTATATTGTTATATGTGCAACTATGTCCAAGAAAAAATCATTTACAGATCAACTAAGTTTGTCTAAGTCTATATTTTCAGACATGCCTTGTGTTATCCACCAGATGGCACCATTACTCCATGCATATTTCCCATTTGCGCTGATTAAACCTGCTGTTGTGAGCCTCTATCAGTTATTATGCAGCAAACATCCTCTATATTATCCATTCAGACTCCATTCTCTTTAGCCATCAGAGAGCCTCTGTTTCTTTCCACAACGCCTGTTTGTTGTGAAAACCAAAATCACATGCACAGGTCCAAACAGGTGCTTCTCCATGGGGTGGTGAGGGATGAAAGGTGGAGGTGAGGTGGATGAAAAGCGTGGAACAAAGTTAGGATGAGAGAAAGGCTAAGCTACATGAAGATCAGAAGAACTGCTGTTTTTATGATAACGCTGTGTGGATGGAACAAACAGCTTGCATCTTCTTTCATATTTTTACTGGCGCGAAATCACATCTGTCTTTTCCTCAGATGACACAGGGATTACACATAAATTATACCAGGAATGTAGATGAAAAAAAACAATGGCTTTAGATGAGTCATGCCAACAGTATTTGTGAAGAAATTGTGAATTTTAAATCTGAGGTAAAAGAGATTTCCTAAACAATATTTTTTTGTTTTCTATACTAGGAAAAGTTCTGTCTCTGCATGTGTCCACTTACTCTTCCTCATGCCAGCGAAAGGGTCCTTGGTGTCATAGTGCATCCTCATCATCATGTCCGGCATGGGCAGGCCCTGCTGGTAGGGGCCGGAAGGGGGCAGAGACGGAGCGCGTTTCTGGAAGGCTGGGTCGTTCACCTCCGAGAAGGGGTCCTGTACACTAACACTGCTCCTAAGGGGAGGGAACATAAGGTACAATGATAAACACGTTTTAGTTATAGCCTGGATCTGAAGTTAAATCCATATGATTACAATATAACATATTATGAAGAACATTTGTTTGTGTTGACTAATTGTAACAGAAACAATTATCTAAATGCATGAAAAAATTAAGCTGAATTATTTTATATTTTAATTGAGGCACATTTAAATATCCATCCATCCATCCATCTTCTCCCGCTTAATCCGGCTGGGTCGCGGGGGCAGCTTGCTGCCCAATCCTCATAGCACCTGACCCCCCCTATGAACCCCTCTGCAGGTGGTGAGCCCACAGGAGACATTTAAATATCGCTATTTTTAATTAGTTAGGATAATGATTGTAATTTAAAAAATGTGTCAAAAAGTAATTTTTAAAATGTGTTTCACATTTTTATTGTTTTAGTGTGACTCACAAATCTTTCTTTATTCACACATTTAAAAATGTGTCTGAATGTTTTAAAAGGAATCACAGAATAGCAATACGGTCAGAATAGCATAACTGATATAGCGTATAGCACCTGTTGGAGGGCAATGGCGTGGCCTGTCCCAGAGGTGTGGTAGCCGGAGTGGGGGGCTTCAGCTCTGCTCCAGCCTCTGCTGTGGAGCTGCTGCCGGAAGACTGAGGTGTCTGTGGGCCTTGGAGGGATCCACCTGAATTTGCTGAAAAGCAGAGACAGTCTTTACTGGTGGCAGCCTCAGTGATCCACTGTAGCACTAACACTGAGTCCGGCTTGTCCTCTGCTCTGACACAGCCAGGCTTTAGGTGCTGACTTTGGGAGATAAGTTCAGAATTAGACGTGAGCTCTGAGATGTGTGGCACATGAAAGCTCAGCAGTAGATGGAGAGAGTGAAGTGTGGAAAAGGTTATGCTAGGCAAGTCCCTGTCCCACATAAACAATAATTTAAAGGGCATCAATCAATGTTTTGAATGGATGATAGGGCATTTAAATCACTGTACCAAGAACACCTCTGGCTCAATCCTTGTTATCTGGTCTTCAGAGGTTATAATACTCTCTACAACTGAAGCATATAGGCAAGCTTGAATGGATGGTACCACAATGTGTTGAGTTTTCATGTCTCCAGGTCCAGTATGTTGATCATGTAATAGTAAATGATCTTCTCCTATATTCTCCTATTCTTGGGCTACTTCAATTCATTTTACAACAATGTGCTTTTGTTATGTTATTATTACTACATTTTCAATATGTATGATTACCATCGCCAAAAATCTTAACATAAACAAACTGCAGCTATAGAGCCTATCATGAATAGTCACTCAGAGCAAATCAAGGGACACACATAGGCTATTTTGTTTTTGTTTTTTTTACTAAAGCCATGAAATATCCTAATGAGCATTCAGAGCAGAAAGCATTTCTCTGTAAGCACTTCAGTCGCCTTTGAGTGCTGTACACACTATCACTGGAAAAAAAGACAGAGACTCAGGCTTTTAAAACATTGATGCAAATAGTGAATTATTGAATGATACCCCCTGCGTTTACATCATAAGAGGAGCAGACAGAGAGACGGGGATCCCATGATGAGGAGGGATGAGGAGCAGAAGTAGGTGAGAGGGCAAGCGAGGGGCAGGAAGCAAAAGGGGATTCATCAGCTCCCGGGACATCCCTGAATAAGAAATACTATAGCCCTGTGCAGTGTAATAACAGAGCAGGGAAGGTATCCATACAGCATAACATAGAGGCAGGCAGGGATAATAAGAAACCGATGCGATGTGTTAGTGTGCACGTGCGGCTGGTGTGTGTGTACTGTGACATAATCCCAGAGAGATGGCAGTAGTTAAAGGGGGGTGGGTGGGGTGGGGGTTAAGTCAGTCAGCTGAGCCAGTTTTGTGAATGAAAGGTGGCGGAGAGGTCGGGTTTGTTTACGTAGTACATTCCTCTGCTCATTAATCACCCCCCCACCCCTCTCTCTCTCTCTCTTTGCCCCCATCCTCTTGACAGCTGGACGCACTCCCCGTATGACATCACCAGCCTCCTGCTCTATATATAGACCTGCAGGGTGTCACCGGGGCACACAGCACTTAGAGCAAAACAAGGTCAAGGCTAAACTGCTGATGGGGTGTACTATTTTTTTTTTTTTTTTTTTTTGCATTAGGGGTTTAATACAAAAAGTATAGCTAAAGAAAAATACAGGTTTAAAGCAGTGGTACCATTCACACAAAATAAAAGTACTTCCAAATATTTTTCCAAGTATTTCTTTTTTTTTTTTTTTTTTTTACTTTCGTGAGCACTACCATTTTTTAAAACATCAGCAGTTAGTATAAGGAAATATACAACTCAATAGTTACAGACTGTAATTGAAAACCCTAAGAAACATATTGTATATGACTTAAGCTAGTTTAGAGCTAGACAGTCATTGTACAGCTTCAACGTAATATTTTAGACAAAAATGGAAGATACAGCATAAGCACTATAAGCACTACTCAGAATTTAACATATGCTTGCATTTATTTAAAAGCTCAGGCTATTATTAACACACAATTATTCAGATTTCTCTCACTGATAAAATCATTCTCATATTTAAATCAAAATGTTTTTTCCCTGCATTAGACATGTCAAAACTAACCTTTCTGTGGCTGTGGTGATAAAATAAAGAAAAGTCACTTATATCACAAAAGTCACAATAAATGTTTAAATTACTCAGACCTCTGGGCAAGTAGGTTACATTTCAAGAGCATTGCTAAAATGAATTCAAGTACTTAAATCGTATCTATGATATGCAATATCCAGGTTTCAAATGATACCAGCGCAAATCACATACACATACAAATACAGCCATTTTCAACTGCCTTGTAAGACCGAAATCTATTTCTAACTATCCCTTTTAAATATACTGAACTGTTGCAGACTTCAAACAACTAAATTAAGAGGTCTAAGAAGTACGTACTTCATACAAATGAACTGCATGTTAATTTGATTTTGTATACCAAATACCTTTTAAATGAATTACATACAGTAAACCTAGCAGTAAAACAACTTTGAGTGGATGGAAAAAATGGATGTAGTATTGATGTGTAATGTGTATAGAATCATATAATCCACACAAGTATTTAATATGTGGATGTGAGCATGTTTTTGGGCCTACCAGGTGAGGGGGGCTGGATCTTGACCTGCTTCCCTCTGTCTCCTGCCCCTGTGCCGCTGCTGCTGCTGTTGCTGTTGCTGTTGTCTGTGGGGGGCTCCTCCCCCCTCTCCATCTTACACTCATAAGCAAACAGATACTGGATGTACTGCTTCTTCAGAGAGCTGGCCACGCTGCTGGACGTGCCCACATTCAATGTGCCGGACAGTTCACGCCACTTCTTGTTTTTGTTTACCTGGTTTGAAAAATAACAGAGCAAAACATAAGACATTAGGAGATTAAATAAAATATGTTCCCTATGATTTTCCCACCAGTGGATCCCAATAGTACCTGCCACACACTTGTCATTTTGCCTGGAGCAGGCCAGACTACAGTCAGCTGAGTAAATCAACAATAATTGATTTTATGTTTTGACAGGGTTTTTGTATTTACTTGGACCACAGGCTAAACTAAATTTAGACACTGCTGTTCTAGCTAAATAGGAAAATGTCTGAACAATAAGCTAATATTTATTGTACCAAGATATTTAAATTTCTGTGGATTTATCAGTATTAAATAAACTAATATGATTCCAAAATAAACCTGAATCCTGAAAATAAAGTATAAATAAAGTTTTTAGATGTGCCAATATTTGTTATTTTACAACTACTGTAAATATTAGACTGATTAAATGTGTTAAACATATGGACAGTTATTGCCTCTTCATTGATATACATGTATATTTCCAGTACATTAACAAACACACCATATGTTGAAATTAATTAACAACAACATCTCTTTTTATTTCTTCCAAACAGTGTATATTTCCTCACCATAGCCAGCCCTCCTATCTCACGCACAGCCACGTAGAGTTTCCACAGGTCCAGGGGCTTCTTGCCCACTATCGGCAGCTGGCCCACAGGTGTGCCCCTCTCCTCCATAAAGGACAGGTAACGCTCCACCCAACTGCGGCGCTCTGGCTCCACACCAAGCTCAAAAAGACGCGCCACTCTATCCCCACCGAGGGAAGACGAATTAGCTTTCTGCAGAAGAGACAGAACAAAGATGAATGCAGTTCTGTCTAAACATAAGGAATCAGACTCAAAAAGGGGGCAGGGTAATGTCCAGTGATTTCTGTTTGCTGTAATAATTAACACCATATATAAAATAACCCTGTATAATACCTCTGCATTATATAGTATATTTGCAAACAAACTTGATCTAAAACAATTCAACACAAGAAACAAGTCTTCTGCTGAAAACTGCCCCACTGATTTCCAGAGAGCAAAGTAAAGAGCAGTAGACATATATGGGGTAGAATAAAACTGGAATTTTCAGAGCAATGGAGTCAAATGCAGGAGAAGCAAGATCACTCATATACACATGGAACAGTCTAACATGAGTAAAAGCACTTGAAAGTCGTCAATATGTCTCCGTTAATGTAAATACAATGAAATACTATTGTTAGCTCTGTAAATAACACAAATGTATTGGATGCCACTTCTGAGTGGATCATGATGTCTGCCAAATATGGGTTGAGTTATAAATATTTTTCAGGTGTATCCCAGTGCACTTTCCACAAAACACACCGTGTTGCCTTTGGGGATCTTTAATATTTCATCCTCTATTTACACATTCTAAGGAAAGCCTTTGGTTGAATGGCCGAGCTAAAAGAGCTTTTTGCACAGGGGGAGAAGTTTCACATTTTATACAGCTTTTCAAGACACTCACTGCCCAAAGTTAAATCCATTTCACACACCTTATAGTAGTATTAGTGTGCATGTATAGTAGTGTAAGGCTTCTGGTTCTTACAGGGCTGGAGGGGGTCTTGAGTGGCCATGGCGGGCTGCTGATACTGTCACTGTCATCCCCGTGGTAGGAGGACAGACTGGCAGGGCTGGGAGACAGAGGAGAGGACACAGGAAGAGCGCCCCCTGGTGTAGCGGGCTGGGACACACACTGCTGGGCACCTCCACTACCGCTGTTAGTGCTGCTGTAACCATCTTGGAGCTGCAAAACGGGAAGGAATGTGTAAGTCAAAACCAGTTTTATGAGACTAACTCACGAGGTGTTTTTGAAGATCATATTTATTTTGCAAGATCTTTATTTTTATTTATTTGTTTAAATCTTAATCTTTGTACAGCATCTTTGAGTGTTTAGGAATGTGCTATAAAAATAAAATGCATTATTATTATTATTTGTCAGATCTAATTATTGGGTTATTTGATTATTGTATTATCTGATTTTGAACATACCCGCTGATGTTAGGCTTAACGTTTCACATTATTTTAAATATTTGGCCAGAATAATTCCAATGCTAAGTCTGTATTGATAAGAATGTTCAAACTGGATTATTTATCCAAATCCAACTTGTTCCACTGTTTGTACAGAATCAGCATTTATGTGTCTTCATTTTCACTGTTTGTTGTTGAGCTGAGATTTCAAATGCGGACAGATCATTATGCATTAGCTTGCATTCTACATCTCCTGAGCGCGCGCTGGCTAACAGACTATGAGAAAATCACTTCATGTTAGCTTCCACTGGTGTGCATGTATGTGTGTGTGTGTGTGTGTGTGTGTGAGCTTCTGTGAAAAGGGAACAACAGCTTGACAAGTGCTTCTGGTCTGGTGTGTGGAATGCCCATGTCAGCAAAACCTTATCTTTCTCTCTCCCCTTTCTAACTCTCTCTCTCTGCCTCCTCTTCCTCTCTCGGCAGACAGATCATCTCTTTCGGGAGCATTGGGGGTCTTTCTGGCTGCGCGGGCTGCCTTAAATAATTCAAAAGGCCCTAGTACAGTAATCAGCAAAAGAAAAGACAGGGATTTGCAGAGGATGTGATAGAGTGTGCGTGTGTGTGTGGGAGTGGAGTTGTTAAGCGCAAAAAACAAGGGGGTGTGCGAAGGGGGTAGGTGAGTTGGAGCAAAGACCATAGAGTTGTGTTGGAGCAGTAATAATAGGGCAAAATGAGAAGTCAGCATTGTGTATTGGGACTTCTATGTGGATTAGAGGCATCAGGGAAGTTTAAGAAAGCTAGGTGTGTGAGTCAGTGGAGAGGCTGGAGTATGCATGGGCTGTGGATGTAGCGTGCTTGCCAAAACATGAAGCAGAGAAGAGTGCTAGGGGCAAAAAGACAAGGGGAAAACATCAGGCGCTCTAAATGTTAAACAAATCATTAGAGCTGCTTTTTGAGCTTTCTGCCATGTTGTAAAAATATTCCCTCTTCAAAAACATACCTGGAGCTTGTTTTGTTTCATTTACTCTGGTCTCTATTCTCTGGTATGATGAAACATTGACCAGTCAAAAAGTTATCTATATACGCTTTGCTCTCATTTATATACATTTGCACTGGTAGCACTGATTCCTCACAACTGCCATTTTAAAGGTGCACTGTTTTTGCTTTCTTTTGTAAGATTCATGAATTTGTACATGATCTCTGACAAATAAAGAATAAAGAAAGAGAAAGTATGTTCCACAATACAAAGTTAAATTGATCTATCTTGCATTTATTCAATTTCATATGTGCATATTGCTAAAAAAAAACAAAAAACTATTTGTCTATAACTATATGTCATACTGTGGAAGGCACAAGTCTAGCATAAAAGCACCTATGCACATTCGGACAAATTTTTTCGATCCAGTATTGACCGCTATCAAAAAAGTTACATTATTAATCACAGACAAACTATAGACTGTAATTTCCAGTTAATTTGGAATGAATTCAGGAGTTTCTTAGACGTATCTTTTCTCATAAAGCCTGAATATTAACTGCTAGTCTTGACACTGACACTGTTTGAAGCCATGATTAAAAGCTTATTATAGCCATGTGTGAGTCAATGGAAAGGCCCATGTGCATAATGTACAAATACATGGGCTGCAACTTCCCTGCCAAAAGCCCACCATGTGATGCGAGCTAGAGGCAAAATGAAAGTGCAGAAAACATTAGAAATACTAAATATTAAACAAATCATTAAGTACAGTGAGAGAACAGTGGATAGGGCACACTGTGGAGAGGCCTCATGTAGAACGGGTCGGGTTTGCTTCATTAGTAAAATAAAAAGTACAAATAATTAATAATAAATCATAAAGCAACTATAAAAGTGATTACAGATGTATTATTTGTGATGAGAATTCTACTTCTAATTGTATAATTGTATAACTGTACTTCTATTGCTGCTACTGTTTCTTGCTGTTCTCTTTACTGTGCGTTGCAACACTGAAATTTCCCCATTGTGGGACAAATAAAGGATATCTTATCTTATCTTATAATCCAAAATAAGTATATCACGCCACCTTTGGTTTGTGAGGATCATTAGCTGAGCCGTCTTCCTTTACATCTGATTTGGCTTTCCCGTCTGGGCTCATCACCTCGTCAGTCATGCCTCCTTCAAAAACAAAGATAATAAAACACATTTGTAATTGAAATATATGTATTTTCATGCAAAGAATTCTGATGGCACAATTGGTTTTCAGTATCCAGTAAAAAATGTTGAACAATATATATATATATATACTATGATACACAATAAGACAATATCTATCGAATCAGCGTGTATGATGGTCTTTTTAGTATGCGCTTAAGGTTTCTGTCTTGCCATTGACTATAAAGAGAATTTCTAAAAAGCAGAAATAGTGAAAGAGAATCAGATAAGGACTGAGGTAACACATGCCTCCTTTCACCTTGCTAGTGTGGAAGAATATGCGTATTCTAGTGTATTCAAAACGGAACGCATTTGGAAAAAAAAGTCTGTTTTTTCTCAAAGACACTTGCATACTTTCAGGTTACTCCTAATTGAAAAAGAGCTAACATCTTTAAGACTGAGTTTAATGGTGGCAGCTGCATATTTCCCCAAACAGAAAGAAGAGGTCCTTGGATGAAGGCTGCTCTCTATTCTCCCTTGTGTGTGGCGCTGCGCTGGGAAAACCAATGGCTTTTTACTGTGCCCAGGGGCAAAGCAGATGAATTTTGAGGAACCTTGGTGCTCTAATTCCTTTGAAGTTTTGCAAATGTCACACAGTTTTGATATTTGGTGTTGGATAAAAGCTGCCTTTCATTTGCAGTGTGTTTAGTAACAATGCAGCAAGTGAAGAACTAGGTAGAAAAAGAACCAATAAAAGGAACCAGCAGTTATAGCTCTGACTCTGTGGGGGACTTTGCGAAGGTAGAGGGGAGACACTGACAACTGATTTGTTGATCTTTTACTTTTCACTACTAGTTTTTCAATATTCCTTCTGTACTTCTATCCTCATGGATCTCCGTGAATAAATGCAGTTATATATGATCACTGCAAATTCTAAATCTATGGAGTTTTGTTCTTTTACATTTTTTGCTCCTTTATCAGGAATTCTGAAACTATACTCAAGATGCTCTTCCTGACATACCCATCCAGTTATTGTGACCTAATTAGGCTATGTCGATGTCTCTTGCACAAGAACACAACAATAGTATGAGTGGTGGTGGCTAAACTATTTGCCTTATTCAAACTGACTATAATAACCAAAGTTCACCTGTGGGTTGCATGTTGTAGGCTGGACTTTGTGCGTTTCCCATAGTAGAGCTGTTGTTGACTGCTGACTGGCTGTTTGACTGGCTCATAGCAGGCCCTTGGCAGTTGCCGGGCCTGAAACACACAGAGAAAAAAGTAAAACCATCAGGGGTGTGTTTGAACAAGATGAGTTGTCAAAAACACTGTTCAGCACCATAGTCATAAAATTCAACAAAGATTGTATGTGGATTCTGTCAGAGCAATACTTCAAGACTAAATCAGATCACTGTGTATATGTGTAACTCTGAGTAAAAGACCAGACAAGCCACAAATCTGCCATCAAACAAACAGCTCTTCAAACTGAAAGCAAGCTCATGTTTTTCCGCTCTTCTCAATCTCCCTCTCTCCATCCCTCCCTCCTGCTCCCACAAGTCCTCATTTAACTAATTAAGGTGTGCTTTTGGAGAGGATCATGTTATTTGTTGCCATGGTGACAGCAGAAATCAATCCTGCTCCATCTTCCTCCCCAAGCAGCCCTGCCTTTAAAGCCCGCTCATCACACGGCCTTCAAAGGGGCTTATCTGCAGCCTGCCTAATGCCCGCCGCCCCTCCGCCTTCTATCAGTGTGGACCAGTGCAGACGGAGCAGGGACACGGCGGCTGAAAAGGAACACTATGTTTAGAACAATTTGGTCTATCTCCTGGTCACTAAAGATTATCTCCACAACGACCACAGAAGACGAGCAAAGGTGCACGGCGAGAGGAGATAGGGAGGGCTGCAAATGTAAGATGAGATAAATTAAAGGAGAGACATGAAGATGGTCAAAGAGTCCATTTAAAAGCCAGAAAGTGCAAAGATAACAGTACAATATTCTTCAAGCAGGATGTTTTGGAACAGAAGACCACTCCAAGGTGCACTGTGTAACTGTTCTCATAGAGTCTGACACATGCTTTTCTACATGGAGATGTTAGTGCTTTGCCTGAACTGTTACCGAGTATGGCATTTAACTACTGAAATCTACTCAAAATAGAAAAGTGACACCACTTGGCCCAAGTTAGATCTGTGGAGAGGTGACCCCACTCACTGTAAGACTACATGTATTTTTTAGCAATATGGTAACTGAATAAATACTAGATGTTTTTAATGCAATACTGTGGAACACTCCAGTCAAAGCAGTAACGCTTTTAAGAGACAAGCAGATGACTAATCTTCCACTATAAAAGTTACATAGTGCACCTTTAGGTTTATTTATTCTAAAACATGCTTTAGAGATTTGTGCCATTCGAAAAGTCTTCTAACTGGCATCTCTCTCTGTCACACAGACTGTAATGCCTCATGTTGGAAGCACTACACATAGCCTAAGAGGAGGGATCGGCTTGGTAAACCTCCCCATAATCTCATCTCACAGATGTAATTAGTCATAGAGCACGGCTGATGATACATGTGTAATCCCTCTATGGGGGTCGAGGTGCACAGGGAGCTCCATGACGAACAAACAAGAGCTCACCAAATCCACGCTTATCTGGCCCTGTCTCCATACACTGTCATATAGAATGTGCTGAGGCTGCCTACGTAAAAACCTCTTTGTAAGTTACATAAACCTTTTGATCATGGCACCTTTCTCTCTCCAGTATTTAATCTAGCGCAAAAGTGTAAGTAGTTTACCAGTTTGGCAGTGGACCTGGTGTCTCCACACTGTAAACGCCCCCTCCCACCTAAAGCAATGTAAGCACAAGCTCTCGTGTGAATGAGAAACATCCAAATCAACAACAGCCACTGTGGTTGGAGTTTTCAACTGTGGCGCTCTCCCATTATGACTAATTCATGTCATAAAAAAGCCCATTAGAAAGCACTTGATGGAGGCACCGCACAGCGCTTAATCACACTTAATATATGCATGTGCTGCTATCGGGGAAAAATGGAACAGCACATTCATCTTGCTCTTGGGCACCTTTGTGCTGGAAAAAGCATCCTGTTGCTGAGAGAGAGAGAGAAAGAGATGGAGAGGGAGAGAGGGAGGAAGAGAGAGAGAGATGAAGGCTGAAACAAGTTGGAGCTGTGAGCATGTCCCTGGTGCCCCGATGGGGGGCATGTTTGGAGCTCAGGGGCCCAGAGCTGGAGGTAATCGCTGTTCCATGAGACTGAGCCAGGGGAACTACACGCTTACACAGAAACATGGAAAACATCTATCTAAGTCCATCACACCAGTGTGTTCTCAGTTTGTAGTCCAGGAGAGGCCTGAGGAGACAAACTCCACTCCACACATTCAGAGTTTGAGCAAAAAGTTTGAGCTGTACAAAAGCTGTCCTCAAAAGTCCAGAAAACCTAATTTACTAGGGAGAAAATATGTGGTGCACAGACAGGACTGTAAGAATACATTGTAAGAATACAATGTAAGTTTTGTAGTTACAGCAATAAAATACATGCAGTTATATTATATAATCAATGTGTATGACCAAATTTTGTAAATGATTTCCATGAACAAAGACATCCACACAGTAAGCTGAATGGAAGCTATCTAGTTTGGACAGTTCAAATATACTTTAGAGCTCACAAAAGTTGTAGTTTTTATAAGTTTTAACAACAACCGCATCTCTGTTCACACATTGGTTTGTGTATAATGCTGATCCTTGGTGGGTGAAGGGCACTTCCACAGCATGATGTGTGCGTGAGGGTCCGTGTGTTTGAGCGTGTCCTTGTGCTCATGACGGAGTGGGCCCCGTTGCCAAGGGGATGCCATGGTTACGAGGTGCCAGCCAACCAGCTGACAGCGTCTCTCTCCGAGTGGCAGTGGCTTTGTCCTTCATTTGTGTTGACAGGCCGCAGTGATGGCTCCCAGCGCTGCTAACTGGAGCAGACAGCAGCGGAGTGTGTGACGGCTGAGCGGCTGTCCCTATCGATCCCTCGCCTTTGTGCGCCGTGGAAGAAAGAGGCAGAGAGCTGGATGGAAGGATGGAGGGAATCGGCTGGAGGCCATGAATTATATATGGAGCCAATCTGTTCTCAGGGCAGCGCGGGCACATCGCTCCTTCAAACTCCTGACTCAACTCTGTGCACACATACACACACTGAGGGCACCAGAATAACCCAGTACAAAAAATAGAAGGACAGCTTTTAACATATTAAATCCAGAGAACGCTACTCCCCCTTCATCCTTCCCAAACATCAAACAGCTCAGGATGGATGGAGGAGAAGCCATTTATTTAGCCCATCTAATGAAAGCCGAGCGCAGCATAGCTCTGCCAAGACTGCCAGCGACAAAGCGCCACAGGCAGCATCCCCCGTTCTTGACATTCAAGCGCTGCTCTTATTTATTTAGCAAATTTACTTACTAAGGAGGTCAGAAATGAATTATTTGGCGAGGATTTGCCTGGGAGCACTCTCCTCTCGTAGCTTCCAACATTTTTCTCCCTTCAATTTCCTTTGATTTACGCCTCTTTTTTCCTGAGCTTTGCTCTTCTTCTACTAAGTGCTTATTTTTTGACAGAGCCTGTTCCTATAGCTCCAGGAACTTTTTGTAGAGTGTCGCCGGCAGCGCTAGAAAGTCATTTGAAAAGCCAATTCTGTTCTCAGAAGCGGCTGCCAAGAAAAGCTTATACCTTTTAATACTTTGTGTTCTCTCTGTTTTCCAAAATTTCCCCAGCATCAATCTGCCAACGAGAAAAAAACTGCACCTTTATCCCAAACAGACTTCCACCTCCTCTGCCCTGACAGCGCTGCCATCACCCATGTTCTTCAGCACAACATCAGTGATTTATCAGGCTCGCTCTGACAGACTCGAACACACAGGGAGGTACAGTTCATCTCAACTTTCTCTGCAAAGATTTGGATGTTTAGAATGACCAGGATGCACTTATAAAGTCAAAATTCTTCACACAAGCTGATTATTGGTACTACTTTAAATCTTTATCTCTTAAAAACGGTTAACTCACTGCACACACATTTTAAGTCCTTCACATTTGGCCTGTACCCATGGGACATGTTGAGAGACTATTCTGTTTTCAGTAGATTTTATTGTGTGCCACTGTGGAAAAAGCAGTATGCTAAAGTGGGAAAGAAGTCCAAAACCAACATAAAGAAAAATTGTTGGATTGTGGTGGTGGTTAACAACAGGACATTTAAGAAACAGACATAGAACATCTGACTGGTTCTGATTAGGAAGGTCAGGCCGAGTGTTGGCTGTGGCCTTTACTGTGGACGGACGCATCAAAGTTCTCAACTAGACACGCTGTAACTAACAACTTGTTTCTGAGACAAACCGGGGAGGAACCAACCCTGGATCTTTCACAATGTTGCAGCCGAGAGAGAGACAGACTTTAAACTGCAGGTTTTCGGAGGCCAATTTTCCCCTGATCTCCCTCAGATGTTCTAAAGGGGGGATCTGAGGGAGGAAAACATAACAAGGCTGTAGCTGGAGTCGGCGTAGAACAAAAAAGCAAATTGGGAGGAAGAAAGACTACGGCAGATAAAACGGTCTGGGTAAGGATAACAGAGGCAGAGACTAGGGAGCGCTGTGCAGTGGGGAGAGTTGGTAAAAAGAGTGAAATAAGGTGGTGGGAGGAGGGGGAGGAGGGATGGCTGTGGATGAAAGGGGGAGACTAAACAGCACACATGGTGGCAACAGTAGCAAAAATGGCACCCCATTAAAATGTTAAGTTATTGACAAAATCACAACATTATGAGGAAAGAAAAGAATTAAAGACCCATGTTGGCAGATTGTTTCATCATTCTTTTGTGAACATCAAAACGGAAGGGGAGTTGCAATGACTTGTAACTGCATTGTATCAGAAAGCGCAGTTAAAAGGACCCAAAATGTACAAAAGGTAATTCTTCTCTGTATTTCACACATCAGAGAAACTAAGGAAGATGCATAGTAGTCTATACCAATTTTGATACCACCTCGAAAAAAGCACACCTTCTTTATACAATAGAGTGTAATTTTCAACATAAAGGAATAGTAGATTCTTAAATATTTGCAAACAAGAAAGTTGCAATTTATTTATTTAGAAATTAATACCTCTGGAAACTTCTAGTGCAGATTTTAAGTGAATAGGGTAAAACAGAGCATAAGGGCATCTACAAACTCAACAGAGAAATGTCTTACACAAGATTTAAACCAATGGCCTGCTTGTTGTGATGCTAAAAGCTTTGTCACTGTGCCATATCGAAAAGTGAAGTATTAAATTGTCTCCACAGTAAAATGAAAAAGAAAAAAACACAACAAAATAAAAATGCAATCTTGTAAACAAATGCTATTTCCTTGATAGTGCCCCCTTGTGCTAGAGTGACAAGCGCTCTGATTGGACCCAGCAGTGGGGATCATGTCTTCTACCACTTCTTATTGACAAGCAGAATTTGCATTATAGCTTGTGCGTGTAACAACAGAATTAACCCCCCCGATGCACATAGTTAATCATAGACAGTCCCCTGGTACACAACATGGCTGGTCTCATGTCATTTGTTGGCACATTTGAATGTCTAAAAGCTGGGGTTGATGGTGGTGATAGAGTCATAATAATAATGATGACACCCATGGTTTTGCATTCACACAGAGAGATCATGAGGAATAACAGTCACTGGCAAAGTACACAGAGTTTGGGAAGAGATGGAGACGTACCACTTGAGCTGTGAGAGGGGTAGGAGGGGATGGTGATGGTTGTGGTTGTGGTGGTGGTTGGGACGAGGTGGAGGAGGTGAAGGAGGGGTGCAAGAGGGAGGCCAGTGGATGATGGGTTGCGTCTGGGAAAGCCTAAGCAAAACAAAGCAAATATTGGGTTTAATAAATGTGTGATATAGCAAATTTTGAAGTGTGATATATTGCTGAAGAAAATATAGACCATAAACAATAATAATGGCAAATTCATGCCACTGACGCTGCCCTTAAGTAGAATTGTCCCCAAAAACTATTCCTAATGTACAATATGGTTAAAAACATTGAACAGCAATAAAAAAACAGCAGAATGAAAAGCTTTAGTTTTTTATTAGTACTTAGTTTATATCTATAATGAGTCTTTGAATTTACTTATTTAGTCCTCTGTGGCTTAAATCTAATCATAGAAAACAGAAAAATAACAAAAATTCACCACAAGTACAAAGAAAAAGTCCATATGATATATATTGACCCCTGAAAAAAGTCACAACAGGCCTAGAGTGATAGCAAAAAGGCACAAATAAATTGAGATAAAAAATGGGTATATTTAATACCATACTGTGGAACATTCCATTCAAACCATTTGAAATTGCCATGGTGACTGATCCCCCCCACCATAAAAGTTACAGAGTGCACCTTTAATGATTAGATGTAAATTATGCGGCTTAATATGATAACATTTCACAACACTCAATAAACAAGCAAAACAATATGAAGTTGAGTTCGAAGGAGTCATATTGAATATAATCTTACACAAGGTTTTATGTTTGGACAGTGTAGTTTTCCATTTATAGAGACTTCATACAAGCTCATATCTTTTATTCTGCAACAACTGGCACATGGCGTATAGCACGGGCAATCAAACTGTCAGGAGCTTTATGAGATGTGTGAACGCAGAGATACTTCTGTAAATGGATTATAAAAGTGTACAACCCAAGAGGACCAGTCTTGGCCATAGATCTGAGGAGATGACAGCAGGCCATTGTGATGCTCCTCTGCTCATCTCCCTGCAGAAAACTACACGAAACACTGAGCTAGGACGCTCTGTTTTACAAATTAATGAAGCTACATCAATAATTGCTCAACTAAAGACAACCACCAAGACACTTTTGCAGGCAATCGTATATAGTCCCTGAACATGGAGTCAAATGAGCATCTTCTTCTTTAGGGCTTCAATGTTCAATATATTTAAAGGTCAGCCACCTGCTTTGTCTCCATGGAGATGTTATTGCTTTGGCTGGAATGTTACACAGTATGGTATGAAACTTATCTAGCTATGTCCACAAGAAGATGATGTCAAGGCCAGTTACATGGCTGATGTGTGGAAAAGTGACACCACTCACAGTACGAAGAAAGTTTTTCATGATATTTCTTTCAATAAAAAAAATACTAATTTAGTAAAGGCTTGTTATGTCTTTAATATCATACCGTGGAACATTCAGTGGAGACAGGCAGTTGGTCCGATCTCACAATGGAATATAGCTTTGGCAAACTGGTCCCTTTTGGCTCATGAAACTTGTAAATGTACAATGTAGCCTCCTTAACAGTGAAAAAGCATACCTGTTGTGCGTGGAGTTGGCCGACCCAGACATTGTTGCTGAGTCTTGGGATTTGCGGTTTGCGGTGCCGATAGCTGGAGGGCCCATCCCTGCGGACTGGGGCATGCTGGGGGAGCTGGGGGCCACTGGGGGGTAGCATCTGTTGTGATTTGCGGGCCCATGGCTGCGTCCCACGGCACCGGGCTGGCTCGGGCCCTGGCCTTGCATGGGACTGGTGGAGTTCATTCCCATGCTGTTTGTCATCCCGGGACCACTGTAGCTGCCACTGTAGTTGGAGGGTCGAGGGTAGTTACCTGCAAAGACATGACAGTAAGTTAAACTGTGGCTATTGATACCAAATCTGATTATTATCTCTTAAATTCTATTGGTAAAGTATGGTTAGAACATGTGTCTCCTTCAAGAAAAAATTGAGTTAACAGATAAGGCCACAATCTAAGCACCCATGATGCTTTTGTGAAGGCGGGAAAGGCTATCTGGGGTGAGCTATGATGACATTTTCACAGGTTCCTCGATGGCCCAGGGAACAATCGCTAGTTTAAGCCCAACCACTCTAATCCGCGGTAAATGCTTTCTCTCTGCCCTGTAGCGCTACACAGCTCCGGCGCTAGCAACTCTCCAAAGGGGCACTTAAACCCCTCCATTTTGGCTCTGCGTGACTCCAACTCTGGCAAAAAGAAAACGCCATGTGGTCAAAGGCTACATCTACATGCGTCCCGGTACACTTCACCGCACTTAAAAGTAACATGGGAAGGCCACACACACCCACACGCATTGAAGACATGACAATATATTCACTCTCTAGGCGACAACTGTGATCCTCCTCCCTGGGACAAATCCACACAAAATAGGAAATGGAAAATGTGGCATCCTCTATTGTGAAGGGGGCTATTTATTTTGATTTGATTAAGGGCGCCTTGGTTGGGCCTCACGGCTTAATCCCCTGAGAATGTGTCTGGAAAAGGGGATCAAGTCTCTTAAAAACCTGCAGGCTTTTTCCAAGTACCAGACGAGAGGAAGTTGAATGACAATCTTCCGCACGGGGAGGGATATACGACACCAAATGGAAATGGCTTTTGAGTGTCCTCTAGCTGAAGACACTTTTCACATGACATAAGCCTGTGAGACCCAAAGTTGTGGAGGGCGGGCGCAAAGAAACCCACTAAACAGGAAGTGCTATAAACTCTCTACCCCTTCAACCCTTGAGATAGGATTTCTATTGAATAAAAATCTTTCCCATACAACTCTGCAGCTCCGCTTGAATTTGTCCAGAAATTGTGATGAAATCTATGATGGGAGATGGGAAAAAGGGAAGCGGATTATTTGGGGGAGGCTTTGGTGAGTCTGAGTACAGCTGACACCTGTCAAGGGTTTTGGGGCTATAATAGGGAAGTGTTCAGGAAGAAAGGAGGATGGCTAACAAACACAAGAGGATACACGGGGCCTAGTACATGTGTGTACTGAACATGCCTGTCCATCTGGTCTGTGTGAAGGCATATAGAGTCCTTCAGAGACAGACAGTCAAAGGCACGTTTCAGTTGGAAAGTCCTGGGAACAGTCACTGACCTCTCCCTGTGCTCTGCAGACAGCTGCTGTGGGGCCAATGTGGGAGACAAGAACAGACTCCTCCTCTGCTCCGCTAAAGGGGAGTTCTCAATAGCAACGTCCCAAGGAAGACATGGGTGGAACAGCCAAAAATGTTACTGATGAGGGAATATTACTAGTACTGTAAATTAAAAGTTTTCATTAAAATATAACTATTTTTAAATATAGGGATGGCATACATAAATACTCCATAATCTAAATTAATGTTTCGCCCGATGGAAATTATTATTATTATTATTATTATTATTATTATTATTATTATTATTATTATTATTATTATCATCATCATCATCATTATTATTATTATTATTATTTTAAACAAATTCTTCTCACTATTCAAAATAAGTCTTCTGAAAAATATTTAAAGTAACAGGGAAGACAGATTTTGGTGGTGCAAAATTACATAACTCAAGAACAAGTATGGTATTACAACTCTTAAAAGACCATGCCTTGAGTCCAATAGTAGATAGGTGATATTTTTCATGGTCATGAATTTTAGGGTTAACTAATTCTGAAGCTGTGTTAAAAAGTGTGTCATTATAGTAAGTTTATCAGTCATGCTGAGGCACCATTGAGTGTGGAGTTGCCTGGGCTGACAGAGACAAGACAGAGTAGCATAGGGACTGGGTTAATTCTAAGCTTTCCTATGGGAGGTTTGTTCCACACTGACAAGAATGATTCATTTCCTGAAGGATCGGTGCTATGGCAGCCAAAGTCTTTTTCAAGGACAGATAGCGCACTAACCCACTTTTTAAAGTGACTTGGAGTTTGGAGATAGGAGCTTTAGTCATGTGTTATGGTTTGAAGTGCTCTTCAGACTACTTAAATGTAGATCAGAGAGATTGGAAATAAAATCATGTAATGTTTTGCATGTACTTTACAAAAACACCGGGGAACAAAAAATTTGAAGGGTTGCAATACATTTGTAGAGTTCAGCGTGTTTAGTTCAATGACTTCTTTACCAAATATGTGTATGCACTATATATATATATATATATATATATATATATATATATATATATATATATATATATATCTATATATATATGATAAGCGTACATGGAGCGACATAACCAAGTGGCGGGCATAGTGTACAGAAACATCTGTGCAGAGTACGGGCTGGAAACCCCAGGATCAAGGTGGGAAACTCCTCCAAAGGTAGTGGAGAGTGACCGAGCCAAGATCCTGTGGGACTTCCAGATACAGACTGACAGAATGGTGATGGCGAACCAACCAGACATAGTGTCAGGAAAAAGGAACACGAGAGACTAGAAAAATATCAGGTGCTCAAGGAAGAGCTGGAGAAAGCCTGGAAGGTGAAAGCATCGGTGGTGCCTGTGGTGAACGGAGCACTCGGGGCCGTGACCCCCCAAACTGGAGCAGTGGTTACAGCAGATACCAGGAAGGACAACAGACATCTCAGTCCAGAAAAGTGCAGTACTAGGAACAGCAAAGATACTGCGCATAACTCTCAAGCTCCCAGGCCAGAGGAACTGAATATCTAATATGCAGGTACAACTCTCAGTGGTTCAAAGTGTTCACAACACAATGTATCAAAAAATATATTCAAACAATAAATGCTGGTCCCCACTATATGATTTGTAGTAATGCTGTTGTGTAATTATGCAAGACACATCATGAATGACCACTTTATGAGTGAGTTTCTCAATAGAATGCCCTTCAGTATACATGGTGGCAGAAAAGCTCCATGATAATGTGACAATTCAGTAATATGAGTTCTATTCCCTGATGGATATTAAATGGACAGAGGGAGAAGGACAAGGCGGACAGTGAAGGTGATTCTTGGCATGTCCTTGTGGCCCACTACTGTTGTGCCTTTGGACAGAAGGGGTATTTATAGAGCAGTGGACAGGGGTAGAAGGAGAGCGCATACTGCTTCGTTCATGATTACATGGATATTTCCAGCCCCGTCACGCCTTTGCCGGACGCTGCGCCCTGTGCCAGCTTTAATCCCAGCAGTGCTGCGGGAGAGAAGAGTGTGACCGAGCAGATTACTGTCTCCTGCTTCCTCAGCAAATCACACAGGCCTGAGTTGTTACAGGTATGAGGTGTGAGCTGCAACCTTCACATTACATGCTGGCACTTTTCATCTGGCAGAGGTGTTTGTCCACACACACTGGAACACAAATAAGAGAACTCAAAAGCAGCACTTTTATTTGGAGTTTTTTGTTGCCTGTGTCAGTGAGAACAAAAAGTAATGTGTCAACAAAAGTGAGACAAAGTCTGAGCCATGTTTGATACAGTGCACTCTGACACTTTTTATGTCTATTACAACTTCAGACTTTAAACCTTTTCCTTGCGGTTCATTCTTACTGTACACTGTGTGAGTCTGGCTGGATGAAGAGTTTTCTGCAGCCTTCTCTTGCCCGAGGCCTGTACATCCTCTGTGAGCCACCTCAGCACCTTCCCAGCAGGAAGTCTGAGCCTCAGCAGAGAGGGGCCGCCTTGGGGCTGCCAGCTCAGTCAAACTTCCTCCAAACCCCTCTCCCTCCCCCAGGCGCTGGCTTGACTCATAGCCTTTATTTGGGCCGAATTATACCATGGCTGTAGCAGGGCAACGTGGCTTAAAAGTGCTGTCTGAAGCATGGTCATTACCAGCAGAGTGCTTAACCCCTCCAGGGTGGTGAGGGGAGAGAGCGGCCCAGGACTCTCTCCAAACCTTATCCTGTCAAGGCAGAATATTTGTCTGCTGGTCTCAGCCCACTGCTGAACAAAGCTAATAAGACTCAGTGTTCAGGTTCACCCTACACTGGATAAAGAACACTTTCAAAGGACAAGTCTAAATATGTTTTGGTTCGAGTCAACAAGAAGTGCACTTTGACAAACTAACATATCATATACAGAATATTTTTATGTAAACAAAGCTCTGTTAGATAAAGATCAAATTTATGTTTTACATCTGTCACAAAACAGCTGGCCAGCAGCAAGTCTATATGCATGCAGGAAGAACACAGAAAGTTCACTGTTACACAGGGTATTGCTGACATACATATTACATTTACTATGTTCTTTAAACCTGACCAGGACAGAGCAGAGCATATGCTGATGTATACATCTTTAGGTTTAATGTGGACAAGGGAAGCTGTCATGATGTAGCTCTTCTGTTTGGGATGGGACATCTCTGCTGTCATCCCTGTCCCAAGCCTCTTTCAGACTCACCCGCCTCTCTCTGCTCTGTGAGTACTTTATTTCTTTTTTTCAGAGCTTATTGGGCTGTCAGCCCAGGCAAAGTCACATTAAGAGATAAGAGTGGGTGGAGAGGGGAGACAAAATACCAAATGCATTAAGGCTATTAATCAACATTAATGAATGTGGGTTTTGGTAAACACACGCACGGATGGGCGTGTTTATCAAGGTGACACATGAAAACACCCAGATACTAAAATAAAACTCAACTATTCTGGTGTGTGTCCAAAGATGTAAATTACACAACACATCATTACTTCCAAGACATCATAAGAGCCACAAAAACTTAATTAGATTCTGTTCCTACATTTAAACTTTTCTGTGTTTTTACAGTCATACTACAAGTCATACATACTACAAGTCTTGAAACTAACTAAACCAAGCATTCTGTTGATGTGTTAGTCAGCCCAACTGCTGTAACAGTCAAACAGAGCAATGTTATTGGTGTAACCCTCTTATCCTCCTGACATCCACTTAACAGTAACACAGGCATGAAACGTCCAAGAGCACATATTCGTATTTTAACAGGTTTTAATTGTGTAAAGTGTGACATATGTGATATGTACTAATCAAACTCATTGTGCTTTTGTGTTTTATGTTTTTTTTAAATTAGCAATGGCTTTAAGAATTCAGTGGGGGGCCATGAAAGAAACTAGTGCTGCCACTAACGACTAATTTTCTAACGATTAATCTCTCGACTAATTTTTCGATTAGTCGACTAATCTAAACGACTAATTAAAAAAAAAGCGGTTCTAACACACACAAGTGTGTGTGTTAGATTTTACCTTGTGTGTGCTGTGCGTGCGAGTTGCAAAGGTTATTGCTGTTATGTCTGTTGTGTGTGCTCATTCAACAATGTTGAACAACGATATGCACACACAATTTAACGAGTTTGCACGAGCAGCATATGCAACGGTATGCTCAATACCTCATGCATCGTGGTCGTGGTCGAGAAAGAGAGAGACCAGCCAGCAGAGTGCGCACGGCAAATACTTCCTCAAGTTTGTTTTCTTTGGCGGTGCCATTATTTACCACTGCTGTTAGCCTTTGGTGAAGCCGAGGTTAGCCACCTCGGCGTCAACCCCGGATGTAGCCGCTGTCAGCAGCACCGGTGTCGGCCTCGGGCGCAGTTGCTGCCCGCGGCACCGGTGTCCGCTTCGGGTGTAGCCGCTGTTAGCCGCGCCGGTGTCCGCCTCGGGTGTAGCCGCTGTTAGCTGCGCCGGTGTCCGCCTCGGGTGTAGCCGCTGTTAGCTGCGCCGGTGTCCGCCTCGGGTGTAGCCGCTGCCTGCCGCACCGGTGTCGGCCTCGAGTGTAGTACGACTAGTGGTGTGGAGGGGAAATACCTGATCTCAGGCAAGCAAAAGGTCTCTGGACGAGCCGTTTGAGACCAAAAATAAATAAAGGCGAATATTCGACCAAAAAAATTGTAGTCGACTCATTTTCATAATCGATTACGTCGACAACGTCGAATAATCGCGGCAGCACTAAAAGAAACAATACAGTATTGCAAACACATTCTTCTGCCCTTAATGCATTCAGAGCTATGTATTAACATTTTTCTAAACAACATTTCTTTAGCTATTATGCTCTTACCTGGACCATACTGGGCCCCTTGAGATCCATACTGCCCTGTAGGATTGTTCTGGGAGTAGGGGCCCATCCCTGGATACATGGGGCCTCCAGGTGTGGGATGAGGGGACATGGGGGGTCCGGACTGTGGACATGCGAACTGGGAGCTGCTCTGGTTTCTCTGCATATTGGACATGAACCCTGAAAGAGACACAAATTCATTATGAGACTTTAGTCTAGCTGCATTTCAAAACCAAACAATGAATAACATCTTGAGTGTGGCCTGCTCTGATTATGTTTAAGATTATAGTTCTTCATTTCCTCCGAGTAAAAAGAGCCCTGCTTTGGAAAACAGCTCTAATCTTTAGCAATGGAGGTGGCTTCTGTTACGCGGAGATGCACCCAATAAGGACGAACTGACCTGTAAGCAGAACCTTTGGGACATCAAAACAAAAACATATGAACAAAACATTGCCAAAGTCTAGGTTTCAATGAGGTTTATAATATTTTGTATATTTTTTGAACAAATCTTGATTATCTTCAGAACAGCCGTGTCTGTTATATTGCTTCTAAATGAAATATTTTTCAATTCAGTTGTGCATAAAAATACGAAATCAAAAATAATGCTAAGACAGTGCTGTGTAGTATTTTGTTAACTTAAAATGAATAGCTAAAGAATGGCGGCTTGTTGATTGGTCAGTATGTTCCAGAATATTATGGCAAAAGTGCTGGAATACTACTCAAAAAGCAATTTTACAATTTTGCAACAGCAATTAAACAAAACATGTCTTGTGCAGGGCAACAATATTAATGTAAAAAAATATATGCTCCTTTTAATGCATACCTTATATTTAGGTGCAGAATGACATACTTGAATTCCCAACTTAATGCTCCTTTCTCCACATAATAACCTGGGAATTTGTCCATGACTGCTACTTTATTCTAATCCATTCTCTCAATAGACATGCCTTAACCTCTCAGGCCTGGACCTGGACATCACCATTCAAATTGACATTTTAAAGCAATCCTCACATGGACCAGAAGCTTTGAAATTGTCCATCTCATTTCAAAAAGCACCTCCTTTCACCACAAACCGGCAAAGGTCACGAGTGGCCGCTGAGACTAGAGGAAAGGCGGATTTGATATTACGGATCTGCCCTAAATGGATTGGGTCCGCATGAGTGTAAACTTCGATAGCTATTGTTGAATGCACTTTTGATGGTGGTTAAGAAAGTGCAAGCCGACGCATGTACAATCCTGTGTTTTTGCTAGCAGAGGGGAGATAAAACTTAAAAACCGGAGCAAGACTTCACATACATACCCGCTTTTGCCCATGAGAGCAAGTTGTGAAGAGATAAAAAATAAAAGCCCAGTGTGTTTTTCGTGAATAAGACAAGCAAAGGCAGCAGAAGATCAGGCGGAGTGTGTGTGTGGGAGGCAGAGACGGAGTGGCCGTGGTCTGAAAGTGCTTAGGCTGCGAGTGCAGGGTTTAAGGAGCCACGACGTTATTGTAATGTTTTGCTTCCATTAGGGTAAGGGGATTCTGGGAGAGCGGAGAAAAAAAATACACTGTGTAATACTGCACTTTAAATTGCCTGGAAAATGGATGGGGAGAGGAACATTGTGCAGACAGTGCTAAAAGCAAATAACACATTCAAGGATTTCTCTCTCCAAGCTTTATTCCCGCAGTACACTTATGGTCACACATAAAGGTTTGCTGTGGAAGTCTCAACAACTGGAGCACGGAGGATTTGTGTGAGAGAGGGAGGGGGAGATGGAGGGGGAGAGAGAGAAGGGCCAGGAACGTTCAGCCTGTTTATGGATAAGCAGAGAAGAGAAGCTCTCAGGAGGGCAGCCGCTACACTCAGCTCTATCTTATATGTGCTCTGTGTGTACGAGGTTAGACTTTTACAAGCATTACAGGCCATAATGTTATGGAATAACCTTGTTTGTGAAAAACAACTGTTTTTGCATGGATGCATTTTTGTTCCTACCCACCTTCCGTTTTTGATGTTAGCTTTGAAGTGGACAGATTGTCATTTATATTTCCCCATTTGGCACGCATGGCACAATGACTACCATTATTGATAGAAGCTTTTGTCAACAAGCTGTGGCTAAACTCAAGTGGCATCATTTTCTGGGAAAATCACTGCAGTCACCACAGCAAAGAGAAAAGCATGTAATCAGCATGTTGATCGGGTGAATCCTTGCTCTTTTTCCTCAAAAACACAATATCAGCTTGAATGGGACATTTTATGTTTTTTTGCAAGGGTGCCAAGAGTACCATGTTACGATAGTGCTCCCTAGTCGTTATCCAACTCTTAGTTATATTTGGAGTGATACGTGCAAGTTTGAGTAGTTCTGAATTGTGTGTGTGCGTGTGTGTGTATCTTTTCTAAATACGGTATATATGATGTATCCACAGATTGAAATAAAAAGAGAGCCTACTACATACCTCTGTCCTGAGCCATGGGGGAGCGGGGGATCGGAGGATGTGCTCCATCTGGTCCATTCCCAGTGCTCTGTGCAGTCACTGATGGACCTGCAAAAGAACAGGGAGAAGCCACAGAGGTTATCTTACAAAGCCAAGCAGCCAGCTCTAAGCACATATCATTTGCTTCCCTGTCACTCCTCACTGTACACAAACACTGGAGGCACCCTATAGGGAAGCACAGCCATCTGAGGAGCATTGATTAGATGCTTGTGTGAGTCTTTGAACTGTGCCTTTCCCATTGAAATCCAATGGAGAGTCCATAGTCTGATTAGGACAATGGCAATGGCAGTGTGGTGAAATTGATTTGACCCAAAGGAACAGGAGATGGGATCCCATTGTTTAACATGCAAAGGCGACTCTGAGGTGTGTGCATGTGAAAAAGTCTGCTATTTGCTTGCAAATAGCAGACTCAAAGAATACATATATTAACATGTTAATAAAAACACAACAATTTTACAGATTTTAACAACTCAAGTAAATTGAACTTAGCAACATCTAAACCAATTATAAAAGTTATATTGATTTTTATGACATTTCTCTTGCCAAGAAAGCTACTTAAAATGAAATGTTGGTATTTGTACTGCTTCGTCCTCATACACACTGAATGAGAACCTCTTCTTCAACAAGACACTTCACATGATTCATAGTATAAAGTGTTGGTTGGTAGTACGCCCTAGCAGCACATGACTGGAGGTGGCACCCTCTTCACATAAACAAACCCAGTGTAGTCAACTTAATTGCTTTGAATACAACTGCATAAACAACACAGCTAGCCAGCCATTCGCCTACTCTAACACACAAATAATGTACTCAACTAGAAAGTGTAAATAAACACTTGTGAGCACACAAGGAAGCACATAATGGCAAAAAGGAGCAAGTATTTTGCAAGGAGGACCCCCCAACGCACACATGAATAGCGCCAGCAGTGATGCTTCAAAGGCAGAATATTTGATTAGTTAGTCTGTCACTGCATGTGCAGCAAGAGGAGAGATCTGTGTGAGTGCAAAAACACTAGAAAAGGAGCTGTTTGGATGAAGTGGTGAAAGAATTCTACTCAAAGCAATGTCAAACTTAAGCAGCACTTTAAAGTCAAGGTAAAATATAAGTATCACACAATTTACAGCCAACTTGTGGCCAATGTAAAAAAAGGCAGTTTATAAAGTCTGCACTTTTTCATTGGATAGATGTTCCTCATGGCTGTCAGACCTGCTTTAAATACAACTGTAATTAAATTCATAATTAAATAATAATACAATTATTTGCAATGCCATCACATTTTACCAATTACTTTTTAAAATTCTAGGTAATCGACTTCCCAATAAACCAGCTATCAAAACAATGCCACCAAAAACACAACTCTGTTTTCTGTATTGTTTTAATTAGATGTCTCTGAGTAATTATATTCAAATAAATTATGTGGACTTTGGCATGTCTAATTATTAGTTACTGAACGTCAAAGCGTTTGGATAGACTGTCAGCAGGTACTGCCCTAGTCTCAATTGTATGAGATGCAGTATAAACATGCAATAATTAAAGGAAGGCTTAAAGATTAAAGAGGCTAAGGGGATACTAATGGGGGTGCTCACACTTTTGTACATGTTTTGAATAGTAGGTAAAATCTGAGCACATACAGAAAGTTTATGTGTTGATTAATGTACATTGCCCCAGTTGAATAGACCAAATAAATACATGCGTGAAGAACATTTGATATGTTCATGAAGGTAAGCTCATTAAAGGTACACTGTGTACCTTTTCTGTCTGTCCTCTGCTCATCTCCATGGAGATGTGTTGCTTTGTCTGGAATGTCCTGATATGGCATTAACCATATCCATCTTGCATTTACTCAATAACATGTTTCTTTTTGACTTAAAAACTTGTATTTTTACTGTAAGTGGGTTCACCTCTCCACAGATTTGAAATAAGTGTAATGCTATACTGTGGAACATTCCAGGAAGCAGGTGACCAACTCTCAAGAAAAAAGTTACACAGTGCACCTTTAAGTTTGAATATTGTTTCATTCAGAACCAGTGTTTTTGCTCCTTAATTAATAATAAAACTCTATACCACATTTGTAGCATTGTTGCACTGATTTCCAGTTCATTTTAGAGTTGATTTTAAGATTTTATTGTTTGTTTTTAAAACGGTACGGCACGGTGGCTGAGTGGCAACACTCAAGCCTCACAGCAAGAAGGTTGCGGGTTCGATCCCCGGGTCGCCCGGGCCTTTCTGTGTGGAGTTTGCATGTTCCTCCCCGTGTCTGGATGGGTTTCCTCCGGGTGCTCCGGTTTCCCCCATCAACCCAAAACATGCCCGCACCCCTATGAACTAACATCAAGAACCATGTTGTCCACCCTCCTGTGGGCTCACCACCTGCAGAGGGGTTCATAGGGGGGGTCAGGTGCTATGAGTATTGGGCAGCAAGCTGCCCCCGCGACCCAGCTGGATTAAGCGGGAGAAGATGGATGGATGGATGGATGTTTTTAAAACTTTGAATGGACTGGCCCCACAATACGTCTCAGATCTCATCCAAATTTACACCCCCACACGCGCTCTGATGTCCAGAGGTCCGAGGGCCAGCTCCAGTTCGTGGTGCCTTCTTTGGCTTTTAAAACCGCATGAGTTGCGTTGTCCTCTGTGTCTTTTACTTATTTTACTTATTTTCTGCTAATTTATGTTTTTTCTGGTTTTGCTTTTATTTGATTTTACTGGTTTTATTGTTTTAGGACTAGTATGACCAGATTTTAGCAATTTACCTTTTTGTTATCTTCATTTTATTATCTCTGTGCAGCACTTTAGAAACTGCTTTGTTTGTAAAATGTGCTATATAAATAAAGTGGATTTGGATTTGAATTCTATACCATGCATTAGATGGCAGCAAATTGAAAAGTGTGTTTTGCAACATTACTTTAGCAAAGAATATTCCCTGCTGCTATAACACAGTGTAATAATATACCCCCAAACTTCTTACATTTTTGTCCAGTCTCTAATGCACACGCTCCATCCCTCTTCCTTTCATCTCCAATTAATAGAGGCCTTTTATTGACTCAGACCGACTTTTCATCATTGGCATTTCACACACACAGTGGCTGCTATAAGCTTAATATTACCAAGACCCTGAAACAAAACAGCAATATGGCTACAAGTGCTCTCCCTCAGCTTTGAACTTCGTCAGTGCTCACGTTTGAAACCCTGATGAAAAACGCTTCAAAGAGTAGCTCTGCGTCTCTTCAAAGCAGACTCTGGGTTGCCTCGCCAGTCAGAGAAATTTAAAAATGCGTATTGGCTTTTTAGTAGGCAGCATTATCTTCTAAAAAAATTGCAATGAACTCTTATTACTTGTGGCCCCGCTGCTGTGTATCATGGGAAAAAGTAGAAAATGGATGTGCTCTCTAAGTGCCGTTTTTTTGCACAAAGAGGAAATTACAGTGATTTGACTTGCATTCTGAAGTGCATCCTTGTTTGAAAATCTCTCCTGCTTGCTTGCTTGCTCCCAGGCTTCCGTGAGTCTGGTTCATTCTAAAAGCTCCATCAGTGTGGCTATTAGATCTTTTCATCTCTCCAGACTAATGTGCTCTCAAAAACAAACATTTGTGCAGGTGCGTTCCAGCGTCTTCAATGTCAGCATGAATGAGTCCGTTTGAAGGCCTGTCCATGGAGGGAAGAATTACACTTGGAGCTGAACAAAGTCAAAATGTGATGTGTAAAAGCGGGTGGTTGTGTGGGGGGAACCAGCTGGGTTATAGGCAAGGTGTAAATTGCTGTCATTGCATTGTGGGTAACAGTGCCATTTGCTAATTGTGTTACAGAGCAGCTATGGGAACAGGTAGCACACACAGTACCCACATGTATGGAACAACTACACTAGAAAAGACCACTAGTATGAACCAATAGAAAATATGTCCACTTTATAATGTCTTGTAATGCTCTTAGTTCATGCAATTTTTGCAATCTTCCTCTTAGGGCATAACAGCAACAACTCTCTGCTTGACCTTTCATCCCAGAGAAAGAAGCACACTACTAATATCCATTCCCAAAACCCTTTTCTGAAATCTCCTCATAATAATGTAACAGTGAAAAGTTTGTGATCCCTTTTGTATTTTTGTAGCACAACTTTTTGTAACCCACCAATTTGGTGGTTAGTTGATGCTCAGTTACATATTACCAAGGTTTGATCTGGTTAAAGAAACAACATTCAAAGTAGGGCACCATGATTTTGACTAAATATCTGAATTTGTTATTTAGTTTACCGATTCATAAAAAAAGCTGTACAAAATGCATGTTTTCTAGAGCATTTAAAGTTAAGAAAACAATGAAATCTGAACTGCTAAACCAATTCAAGAATCCCATGAATTTCAGAACATGTTTGTAGAGGTAGTAGGTGCTGTAGACTATTGTTAGCAGGTTATGCAGGCGTCCATGGAAACAGGATGGTTTGATGTGAGGATCCATCCATCCATCTTCTCCCGCTTAATCCGGCTGGGTCGCGGGGGCAGTTTACTGCCCAATCCTCATAGCACCTGACCCCCCCTATGAACCCCTCTGCAGGTGGTGAGCCCACAGGAGGGTGGACAACATGGTCCTTGATGTTAGTTCATAGGGGTGAGGGCATGTTTTGGGTTGATGGGGGAAACCGGAGTACCCGGAGGAAACCCATCCAGACACGGGGAGGAACATGCAAACTCCACACAGAAAGGCCCGGGCGACCCGGGGATCGAACCCGCAACCTTCTTGCTGTGAGGCCTGAGTGTTGCCACTCAGCCACCGTGCCGCAAATTGATGTGAGGAGAAGATATACTAAATACAGAACCAGTGATTTTGATTAATCTTGCACTCCACAATTCCTGCATTCTGAGCCCATAGAAGAATACAACTGTTATTCGCTGTTATCTGCAGCTATCAGCCTGGTGCATGCATACATAAGTCCTAAGTCCTACTATAGCTCACCACCAGAGTAGCAGAGGCCGGTTTTGTTAAATTGAGGAAAGTCCAGTAAGCGCCAATGTACAATATGAGAAATGGCTGCTTCAGCACCATCTCCTAATACAGGCCTGAGGCTGTAAAAGCACACACCTGCTCCGGCCAACAAATGCACCAGCTCATATCCCCCACTTGGCATGTCTTTAGGGGGAGGAGGCAGATAAACAGCGGGCTCCAATAATGCTGGTTTAGATCTCAATGGGTGCGAGTCAATGCCTCTCCGCGCCGGGGGCTAATGCCAGTTAACTCTCCCTGTAGGGGACAAGCGCAGGCCTGCAGTGGCTCGCAAAACAAGCCCTCTCCCTAGATCCTCATTACTTCCACCACTGAGTAGCAAGTGTAAGTAAGGCAAAATTGCAAGCTTAAGCTAAAAAACAGCAAGCGGGGAAGCGATGGAGTGAGAGAAAGAAAGGGAATAGGTGTTGGGAAAGAGAAATAATTGCGCGTGGTGCTCTAGTTTGGGTTTTCTCGTCAGTTAGAATGGGATCTCTCTAAATGGCTAACACTGCAAGTCTACGGCTTTTTTCCTTGTTTCTGTTTTTTGGCCGACAGTGTACTTTGTGATGGCGATGCCTGCGGGGAGGGCATTTTGCTGTTTCACATCCAACATGAGCAGCCATCAGGAAGAGCAGAGACGTCGGCATGTGGGAGCGATGGGCTATGGATGGTACGAGGGGGAGGGGGTAAAGGGGGGCAGAAGAACGGAGGAGAATTGGAGGAGAGAGGAGCGAGGAGAAATAACAGAGGCAGAAATGTGGATGGGAAAAAAAAATCCCGTCTTGTTCATCGGTGGGACGCCCGGGTACTGCAACGGCGCTCTGAGCGTAAAGAATACGGCACAGGCAAACAGAGAGCGCGGAGAGGGGTGGGGATGAGAGACACAAGGGGAAACAGAAGATAGAGAGCAAGAGAGAGAGCACGATTCAAATAATGAGAAAGAGGATGGGACAGGGACAGCCAGAGGCGCTGTTCCCACCACGCAGCCTCTCAGGGAGTGCGGTGACTAGAAAACTCACTGGAAAACACGTCTGCATAAAATCTATCCACCCTTCAACCATTTTGCTGCAGCTTTCTCATAACAACCAAAACAGTGAAAAGTGCAAGTTTGCCTTCCCTGTGGCATTGTTCCTCGTCCACTAACTGCATGCTTACAAAAATATTCTGGCTAGCTTAATCTAAGGTCAAAGCATCAACAACATTCCCACTTGCTTGTGCTTGACCTATGACCCTGAGTGCAGAAGACGACTAGCAACAAACCAGCTCTGACTTTTATGCTAGCATCATTAGCATAACTTTAGAAAAACACATTAAAACATGCAAACTAGGGGGTTAGCTTGGGGACAGTTAGCATAAAGGACAAATGCTGCAGATGTGAAGTGAGTTGTGATGCGGAGTATAGCAACCCTGGAGCAGCCAAACTAGCCAGAGACTCTCACTCCTCCTATCTCTCCTCCTCCTCCTCTCTCGCCCTGACCTTTGTGTCCTCGCTCAGGCCCTGGAAGCACTTGACGCTCAGTGTAGATAAACAGCTCTTAAAGTCTCCGGAGTGCTTGCCTAGCAGCTCCAATCACTTCTTCAGAAGAAATCAGAAGAAAATATATTCAAGGATGGGGAAAGGAGGAGAGGAGGCTAACCGGACCTCAGAGGACCCCTGTGCTAAAGGGGTGGGGGGTGCGGAGGGGGAGATCTTGCAGCTGAGGGGGGAGAGAGAAAGGATGTAGTTGGCAATTAGCAATAGCATTGTGAGGAAAATTGGTGTATGGCCTTGAAAATTTGCATCTACTGTATATAAAGAGGTGTTCTGCTGAAAAAAACTACAACGTTGAAATTGAATGAATGGAAGATATAATGATACTGAGTAATTAAATACATGAATAAATAATAAGATTAAACTCAAAATAACATGATATTAACTTTGAGTGGCACAAAAAGCTAAGAAAACCGCTTTTAGGTCCAGGAAATTAAAATCCTGTTAGATTCAAAAAGTACAAGCTCATACATGCAACTTAGTAAGCATTCAATTATTCAATTCAGTAACTTCAGATTTGAATTTTTTTGTGGATATTTACAAAAGTGGAAGTAGTTTTACAAGTTTAAGTATTCAAGGCACAAGGAATAGGGTATACACCTCTGAAATATAATTCAAATCGGGGCTCTAAAGGCATAAACTTTGGTGGGGGCCTGTGTTCTCCAAGTATTTCTAATATTTTACAACCAATACCTTCCACAACAACTTTAGCCAACTTTATCCACTTTACCAGATGATCACCTCTCCCCCACAGCTCACAGCCCCTGACAGGATCTTGTATTCCGGCGCTCCCTTCACCGCTTCACCGTCCGGCTGAGAGATGAATGGCTGTCCCCCGCCCTGTCCCCTATGTCTCGCGGAAAGAGAAAAATATTCGGAGGATGCTCGGAATTGCTTCAGAGACACTGGGAGGAGGACGAGGTGTGTGTGTGAATAAACAGCTGTGTGTATATGAGAGGTAGTGCTGGCGTTTGAGCAATGCGATTTCTGCTCGACTGTCACAAATCTAGCGCAACAGGAAAATCAATTTGGCCCTGCGTGTGCCTTTTTGGCTCCGGGAGAGAATCCAAATAGCAAGGCGAGGCCCGGATAATGTTACAGTGTATTGGATTTGCTTCATGGGGAGACGGAGACGGGGGGAGAAAGACGCAAGGAAGAGTGTGGAGAAGAGGAGGGAATCACAGGCTCTGACAAGGTACATTTGTGAGCCAGTTTGGATGTATGATTGGCTGGCAGGCTGTCAGTCCAACCTCACCTATAACACTTTTCCCATTCAATATGAGTGATCTGGAGCGTGCATGTGTACAGCAGGTGGACGGCTGAAGGAAATTGTTTACAGATAAGTGAGAATGTGCGTAAGCGCCGGACCCAACTGTTGTGATTTGAGATTTTCCAGGGATGACATAATGAAAGTGCTCTCTCCGCTGACTGCTGTCAAGGGTAACGCGTCCCCCAAGTGCTCCGCCACATGACATATCCCTTCACTCTCCAGACGTGATGCTGGCTGACAAGCACTGGCCTATCTAGGAAAAGGAGAGATATAGTGACAATCATAAGTAAAATTCGGCTGTAAAGGGTCTCGTGAATTTGACAGAAAGCTTTTTACTGCAGTACATCATTGTGGGGAAGATGCAGTTCACGAGGAGTTGATTGGTAATAACAATCATTTTGTCTGTGCTGCCCTTGTGTCCTTGAGCAAAACACATAACCCCCTTGCTTGCAGCCGATTAATGAAGTCTGTCCCAAGAATTTGGGGTTTTCATTATCTGTAAGCCATAATCATCAAGATGTCAAAAAATAAAGGCTTGAAAGCTTCGCTCTATGTCTCGTGAATCTATATAATATATGGGTTTGACTTTCTGAAATGAGTGACAAAAAATCTTGAACTTTTTCATGATATTCTAATTTTGTGAGATAGCCTGTTTGTCCATTACTAGACCTGTCATGATAATTACTATATCCACTTATCAGTACATTCAATACATGATAGTTGGAACAAAACATTTTTGGGCTCAATATGTACGGTATCTTTAGGGCTTTATCTTTGCAATAATGGGGAGATTTGTTATTTTAGTTGTAATATGGCAAAACTGATCTACACTGGGTTGAATAAGTAACTTCTATGGCTAATTATTGGTTTACTCTGTTATTTATTTGTTGAAGCTCATGCCTTTTAATGATACTGTTACTCTATAATCTATTTTAAAAATGTAAACCTTTATGTGTGATAAGGTCTAGAACCAAATAAATGATGATGATGATGATAATGATGAGTAAAACTTAAGCCCCATCTTGCAAAATATGTTTAAAAAGTGTGAAAACCAGAACCAACCCAATTTAGGCCTTGATTTTAGGGATACAGATAATCTATGCCCATGAATCTGTTCATGTCAAATATACTGTTTCAGCAGTTAGCCATGTCCCAGCAGTCTCCATTGTCTATAGTGCACTATTAGCTTTTTTCTCTCTTAAGTTAACTTAAATCAAACAACTATAGCGACATCCCAGTACTTTAACTTAACTGCAAAAGTGTCAATAATGAGATGTATGCTAACCCTATTAGTCCTTCCCTGTCTTAGCTAGACTGCTGGCTCTTCAATCTAATTCAAACTGATTGTAGAAAAGCCACTAAAACTCACCAGATGTTACTACTCTATACTTAATCACCATTTATTTGGCATGGGGAATATATTTTTAAATATCTTCTTATTAATCATACTCCAGCAATGACTTTATGCCCCTATCTTCGCTGTCTAATTTGGGATCCCGGGTTGTGATTCTTGGCACGGATTCCTGGAAAACCGCTGTCCCAGTTTTTCATTAGCGTCAATCACTGTAGTGCGCGGCTTGGAGGTGACGGAGGGGAGAGGAGGGGGGTGGAGGGGGGTGGAGGGGGGTGGAGGGGTGCATGGCGCGGGGGGATTGAGCTCCAGACACTTTGCCCCCCTCGCATCAACGTGAGTGGCAGGTCTGAGACATTCTGATGCGCTGGTCAGACACACTGCCAACTAGAGGAGAGGAGTGACAGCAGCACCCACACATGCACACATAGCACACAGTTACTAATGCCGAGTGTTTATCTAAATTGTAATGTGCTCTCTTCTGGCCCCCGGGAGACAGACGGACAGAGTGCATTGTGTGATAATCGGGCTGGTGTCGTGTTTCTCCTGCTATGACTTCGATAGGGCTTCAAATCTGATGGGAGGCTGTCCAAATACCTGCCTGTCTCAATTCATTAGCGACTGAAAATGAAGAGGAAATATTCTCCCTCAAATATGCTAGTTTTTCAGTTTGTCAGGAAGCAGGAAGATAGACTTAATAAATTCCACTGTCATGTAGGGACATTCTACTACATGGCTTGATCAAAGGCTTAACAAATCCAGACTATGCAAACACAAAAAAATGCACGAGGAAAATGAATGAGTCATTTCTGATGAAGTGCTGAGGTGTAAAATCTTGAGCGGTGAGAATAAGGATCAGAAATACAGAAAGAGATATCAGAGTCTAGACACTAGATTGATACGATTTGGGATTTGCAGCAGTGTAGTCCCAGGCTAATCCTCTGTTCAAATGAAGGGAAATTGATCGGGCTGGATTATGTCCTGTGTTCCAGATAGGAAAAGAGATAGTTTGGGACCTTTATGCTTCAGGATGTTGAAATGAAAGTTTATCGTCTGGTTTGGTAACTGACCACAGCATAGGCCTGGGCAAAAAATCTATTTAAAATAAAAATCGAGTTGCCAAGTCAAATCAATTGTTTGTTTTTTTTGGAAAATCGATATTTAAGTTTTTTTTTTATCCCCTATCCCATACATTTTGCATTCGCCAAGACTTCCTATAGGCTTTCCATAGTACACTTCCTGCAGTGCCTCCCTCTCACTTTCCCATGGAGAACGGCACATGCACAAACAAATCTCTGTCATAGAAAGAACACTCATATAATCCACTGAGTCGTGTTCTTTAGTCCGACAGAAACTGATCGCATCAGCGCACAAGGAAAGAGCTGCTTTTTTGGAGCATTTATAGTTTGTGCAAATTAGCCATGCGGTTTTGTAGGACGTAAACAAATGTGGCAAAGCTGCATTAAACACATTATAATCTCAAACGGGCTGATGTGGCTCTATAGTGTTTATTATTTATATGTTGTAGACTTGAGTTTATTTACACAGATTAGTAATAGTAATAATAATGACAACAATATTAACATAAAAATCAAATGCCCATCCCTACTGTGTACCATATGAAATGCTTCCATTTTATTCAGTGGAGAAGAGAGGTTTTCACAACATGGTGAAAGTTTTGGATGCTCGCTATACGGTCGAATCAAATCAAATTGTGAATCAAGGGGGGGTCACCCAGCTCTATCACAGCACTTTCCCTACACTATCAACTTTAATAACAAGTGGTGGTCTGAAAGAAGCACGATTGGAAACAACTAAATACATTTCTATATAACAAAAAAGTAAAGAAAAAAGCAACAATCAAAAGTAAAACTGCACTTTCCTTGCAAGTGAAATAGTTCTCTGCCACATATATAAACTAAAGATATATAAGAGTCTGTAGTGTAAAGAAAAACAATATAATACACAATTACATCAAAGTCGGTCCCCTGCCCTTTAAAAAGGTCTCTTAAATTGCACATATTCAAAAACAAATGAAAGCAGGCCAAAGCCTCTAAATGGCTGTAGAAATGGAAAGGTCAAGCACAACTATAGGTATAAAAAACAGTGCTTTTACCTAGCACACTGGCCAATGATGCTTCCAGGTTTGTTTAGTAAAAACTGACCCTGAAAGCGTCTCTAATGTCCCAGCTGTTGTTGTTACTGCTGTCAAAAGCAATAGAACTGACGTGACATAACCATCTGGGAGATTTGCCTGTGTTCTCATTTGGTCTCAAACAGAAGCCCTTGTTTGGTGGCACAAAGCAATTTCCCTTTAAGCTGTAAAGTCATTTTGCAGATTTCCCAGGGAATCCGACACAGTAGTGCAGGATATAGGCAGGAGAGGAGTGTGGCTCAGAGCGTTCTAATGTTCTTTCTGATTTGTGATGTTTTTATCACAGGCTGAGGACTGATGGCATGCTTACCTGCTCCAGTGTTGTTAGCAGAGGGAGCACTGGCGGGAGAGATGGGCCCAGAGCCGGTGCGGGACTGCTGAGACTGCGTGGAGCCAGCCGGGGAGCCCACTGGGGAGGGTGAGGGGCCACTCCTCTGGCTGGGGAGGTGAGGGGAGGCATGGGGGGAGAAGGGAGACTGTCCCTGTGCACTGGCACCTCCCTGTTCCCCTTGGCTACTACTGCTGCTGGAAGAACTGGCAGCACCGGCTGAGCCCACACCGGCCTCTGTCCCAGTGGGGAGGTCATCGATGGAGCCAGATAGATCCTGGAACACAAGACAGGGCTGTTTAGTTAACTACAGTAAAAGAGAATGGGGTGGTAGTATCTTAGTTGATTGCAAACTAATCGGAAGGTTGCTGAATTAATACCTTTCCCAAAAATGCATACTGACATTGTGTTGATATATGTGTTTGTGTGACTGAATGCAAGCTTAAAAGTCTTATATTACGCTAAATGGATTCTTGTGAGCTTTCAGCCATGTTATAATGTTGTTAATTCATCAAAAACATACCTTTATTATTAGTCTGTCCACATCTCTAAAGCTCAAAATGCTCTTTTCCACCTTGTGATGTCATGAAGTGGTAGTTTTCATGTTAACAGCTACCTTTTACCTTTTGTTCAGTAGAGATGGTCAGTTCCATGGCAGAAATTATTCATATTTTTAGTAAAAGTGTATGGAGTTGAACAGAGAGTTTTCTGTTTAAGAGAAGAACTCAGCCTAAATATGCAGGATTTTATGTGTTAAACATGTGTGCATGAAACAAAACACAACTCTAGGTCTGTTTGTGACAAGGAAACACGTTAAAACTTAGATGAGAAAAGAGAGAGAGATACTTCATTGATCCTGAGGGAAATTCAAATTCTAAATAGTGCAATATGAACCTTTTAAGACGTAATACAGGAAGACAAATTTATCTTCAAACATCGGAGTAGGCAATATTGACAAAAAAAAAAAAAAAAAAGACTCAATGCCATTTTTAATATTTATCCTACCTTAACTGAAAATTGAACCGTATTACTATTACATAATGATTATCTTTCATCATTATATTGGTAGGCCACAAATGCTGCCCACAGGAGCAGAAAGGTTGTGAAAATGAATTATAATAGGCCTCCGTTCAGACCAGGGTGAGCTCACATTACCGTGTTCATTCCCTGTGGTGCGTGAGAAGTGTGCACTTTTCAGACTGCGTTAACGGGTTCCCCCTTTTTCAATTGATTCCAGGGATTCCCCACCAAATCCAGCTGACAGAGAACTGACAGCACAAAGGAGAGTTGGGGTGTGTGTGTGTGAGGGAACAGGGGAGAGGTAAAAGTGGAGTAAGAGCAGAGCAGATATGACTTGATGGGATGTGAGAGCTTAACTACAAGTGACACACATTTAAACACACACTCGCACACACAGACTGGAGCCTGTGCCACAGCTGCACAGAACAGGGGAAATCACCTGTGTGTGTGACCTGGAACTATGGGCAGAGTGGGCCACATGCTCGGATCTACTCCAAACCTACTCCAAACCTGACCCCTGCAGTCACACCTGAGCCTAAACAACTGTTGTACAGGCTTAGATTTACTGTAGAAATAACACATTTCACAAAGTCACTTTTGTTTACTTTCTGAGGGCTGCCAGAGTAGTATGTTGCGTCATAACATTCTGTTGAAAAGCAAACCGAATGTACTACAAATAATATAGTATATGGTTTGTCTGTCAACCCTCCATCGTAACTTTAAGGAATAGATTTGATTTCAGTTTCTACAGCCCTGTCATTTCCATGTCAGCAGGAGGCAAACACTGCAGCTTTTCTCATTATTCTAGCACAATGTTACATCACAAGAGTGAGACAGGCGCTCCCATCTCGTCCCATCTATGTGGGCTCAGCCGCTGGAACAGACAAGAGTTATTGTGGCAGCCGCTCCATGGCTGCTTGTTTTGGTTAATGCGATCCCCACACTGACACACAAAGCTTTTGTTTTGCTTCATGCCACTGTGAGTGCCCACCCGCTCTGCCAGCCTGCCAGTCTGTCGCCTGGCATTATCTCCTCTGCTCTGCTCAACACATGGGGCATTGGTTCCGTCTGACGCTTCTCTCTTTTCCCCTCACCCTGGTACCACTCGTTGTCTCAGCCAATCACGTCAGCCAGACAACACAGCTGAATGATGTAATGCTCTGCAACCACCAATAGACTTGAGTGTTATTTTTGACCAAACCTCCACTAGGGCGCATGGCATTTGACATGGTGGGGCATAAGAGTCCGGTAACCATGACGATGCCTCTTCCAAAACACCAGAAGCTAGCCTAGTGCAAAGCTAGGTTGTTAACCCACAGGCTAATTGTGTGAATGGATGGGAATAATTGCATTCCAACTAATTGGGTGCTGTTGCCAGCTTTTCCAGTGGCAGTTTAGGGCTGGGAAAATGTGTACCAGTAATTCGTTTAGAGGCTGTTAGGCTCATTTGGATTATACACGTACTTGAGCACAGCTGTGAGGCCTGAGCCAAAATGTAGCAACGTTATATGAAATTAAAGAGTGTTAAAGCTTAACAATATTATAGTAGTTATGACATGTCATTTGTAAACACAGACTAAATCTATGATAATAAGTGCCGAACAACTGCACATCCATATGGCTCTGTTCTGAAGTCTTTGTGCTCCAGGGCACTGAATAACCTCACTATGTGTTAGGTACTGTAATCATGTGTGAAGCACCAATGCCAGTCAACCGTCCCAGTAACTGTCCAGGCAGGATCATCCTACCGCCCAACAATCTGGGGCCCAGGTCCAAAGTGGCCCAAATCCAATTTGTTTGGCTCGGGGCTGCAAATTGCTCTGTGCATTGAGTCTCCAAATAGCTGTCAACCACTCCCGCTTGGTGTCCTGTATCGCTTAATTCGCTCCAAGAGCATGTAATTGTCATAATAAGAAAAATATTGAGGTGATAATAACCAGTTACTTTGAGATGGCCCCTCCGCGCACACATACACAGGCAGCGGGCACATAATGGGTCCAGAATGGCATCTACACTTTTCACACAACATTGGAGAGGCAGCCGCTCGTGACCTTTCACCTTGCTGCTGTTGATGGGTGTGTGTCTGTGCACTGCTGCTGTCACCTGCAGACATGCTTGAGCACTGGAGCAGCAGAGGGACAGATGAGCCTACAGCCTCTCTCTCTCTGGCTCTCTCACACACACACACACTCCTCTCTCCCTCTCTCTCACTCTCTCTATAGGACCATACGCATCAGAGTGGAGCCGGGAGCTGTCACAGTCACCTTCTCCCCTGACCATGCAGCCGATGTTGTCTCCTCTCGCTGCACTCAGGGAATTAATCAAAGTTGCCATGGTAGAAGGCAGTGAGTGTAGCGTGTCTGTGTGAGGGAGTGCTTTCTGTCTAGACAGGGAGGAGCCAGCACAGCTAGCTTCCTGTGGAGACAGGAAGAGTGGGCGACAGGGGAATGGTACAGCTCCTCCCCTTTCACTCACACTATAGTGAAATATATATCCATTTTTCACTCTACGGCTGTGGCCTGGTCAGTGGAAAGGGTGGCTTAAGGCTTTGTAACAGATGGGGCCAGCTAACCAGAGCCTAAAAGCACTCACAGCCCTGTGAGAGGTGCATATCACACTGTGACCTTGTTTTCTAAATTTGCGAAAAGAAGTTGAAACTACAATATTATGTCAGTGTGCTTACAAAAAAGTTATTTTCGTATCCATATTTATGGGTCCAACTTATGACCGTAGCAATTAACAATTGGAAACTAAATATTTTACTTTTTGAATGATCAACCGTGCTCACAAAATGTCACCATATAACAGGAAACAGAAACCCTTGAATAGGATAGTCACACAGATGGTTCAGATGGACCTTGGTCTTTTTTGGAGTATATTGCATGGCCTCATACTTTTCCACCTCCACTGGGTACCAAAAGTGGATAACATCAATGAACTACTACTCACCAGTTCATAAAGAGTTATACTCCAGTTTGCACAGTGGTTTCTTGGCCAAGGGCACAACAAAAGTATGTGCTGATGGGAGCTAACCTTTTGGATCTGTGCCCTCATTCCAGGCACATAGTTGCGAGTTCTATGATCATTCAGAAAATGCAAATAAAGATGATAACAGAAGCAACTTATTATTTCAAGCAGCAAAACATAATATACTTCCACATATTCTGTGAGCTTTTTATGAGGTTAAAGTATTATTTCAACTAACTAAGCATCACCAATCATCCAAAGCCCTATATTCATTAAGTTAGCAAAAACTTCAGCGGAACTTTCTGCTTGGCTCGGAGGGGCCCCCATGAGCACCTATGTATAAAAGGTTAGGAGGCTGAGTGGGTGGCCTATGGCAGATATATCTCTGTTTTGTGTATTCCTACTACTTTATGTACTTTTCCTGCAGTGCTAATGTGCTCACCAATGCGTATATTTATCCATATAGGCCTAGGGTTTGCATGGGTCAGTGGTAAAATACATTATATTGTTGCACACAGAGACTACAGTGCATTCAAAAACACCACCTCTGAGGCCACTTTGACTCTCTTGGCTGGGTAAATATGATGATGTAAACTGTAATTAAGTCCAATAGCTATCGTTTGGAAGCCGGAGGGAAAGGCAGCACATGGCAGCAGCACGCTCATTTATCGGTTTTGGCCGCTGTGCTCTTCGTCTTTATAGCGCGCTGGAGAAAACACAGAAATACTGTTGCACCAAGATGTTATTGTTTATCATGCCCCACAAACCTTCCATTCAGGCACGGGCCAAATGAAAAGCTAAAGGTAAATATATCCAAATGAGCTTATAATTGTGCACAAGTTAAAGAAAGATTCAAGGATGCCCCTACAAATGTGATTCAATAAGTGCATTAGTGGGACTGTTGTAGACTACATTGTAGTAGCCCAAGAATTTAAGAGTAGTTAGAACACTAGAGTTCTAATGCAGGAGAATTTTACTGACCATCAGTAAAGGAACCAGCACCCTCAAGTTGATGTGACATTTGTTTTATTAATTACTGGCCTCTTGAGATGCATCATCTCATTTTCGAGGAGGTCCTCAAGTTCCACAAGTTAACAGTCCAGTCTGCCTGTACTTCCGTTGTAGGAAGTATTATACCTCTGGTGACAAAGGTCGAGCTGAACTGGGACAATAGTTTGTCTATTGTAACTATGAGATATTATCGATATATTGACCTTCCATGCTAGGGGCCACCTATCAGAGGCAAATTATAGCAACAACATTATGGCCTCTAGGGACCATTATCAAGATCTGAGCCAGGATTCTGGTCAGGAGTTCCTACCTCCCTAGAGAATAGGATAAATGTGTATGTTATTTTATTGGGCCACTGGAAGAAACTCATTCAGATATCAAATATCAAAATTCCCCTCACACAATTGAACTGGAAGTCTTCTGGTTGTAAAGTGGGAATGTTTTACTGTTTCATTAATCCCAAACATATTTGAACATCAACAACAAACTGTCCAAGTGCCCAAATAAAGTAATACATGCTCTCTAACACAGTTGTCTACTTTTAAGCCTGTACAAATGTGCCCTCAGCTCCTCTCTCCTCTCAATAGTATGGGCAAGTGTGCCCTGGCATGTCTATGAGCATGTGTGAGGAGATAAGGGTGCTCCAGCTCAGTCTCTGCCATCTCCTGAGGCTACCTGAGTGAGTTCTTACTTAGCGAAGGTAGACACTGGGCACAATGACTGCAGGTACAAGTACAAGGCTGCTCTGTGTGAACCTAGGGGAGATTGGGTGAACTCCTAGCAGGCACTCCAGTATGCTAACACGCTTACCTGTGCACCTCACTGTTCAATGTTCCTTTCTCAAGAGCCCAAGTTTTCATTTATATGTGTCAGAACAGCCACAGGTGGAATGCAATCTAACCGAGACGTTCAGCAATCACTAATGAAACTAATTACATTCTGTAATGTATGTTCAAGTTACTGCCCACTTCAAGAGAATAATCAAGGCTACTCAAGTTATTCAGTATTTTAAAACTTCTCTACCTCAGAATTAAGTGTGCTACCAACGAACACATCATCTGTACCTTTTTTCCTGTGAGAATCTGACTCGTGACACTTATTTAGCATATTGCATTAGAAATGTCTCTGCAGGACATTATTTGGACTAATTTAAATTAACTGGTGATATGGTCAGTACTTTATAACTTTTTGAAGGTAAAATTAGTCAAATGGTTTAAGGTACACTAAATAACATTCTGGTGGTGGGTCTGCCATCTGTTTGTCTCCATAGAGATGTTATTGTTTTGCCTTTCGATGGAGACAGATGATGCCACCAGGTCAAGCTACAAGTTGGATCTGTCGAGGGGCAAAGCAATCACAGTAAGAATGCATTTTTTCAAGGTTTTTTCCACTCCCATATTGCAGAATAATTCAACATTGCATCTCCCCTACCATAAAAATTAGATCTGTAAATATATATACAATTAATCATAATGAGCATACTTACTATCCTTCTAGATGCCCAGAAGTACTGCAGGCCTTAACTAATAACCATAACTAATAACCAGTTAGTAAGGCTAAGTAATAGACACTTTTTGGGTCCCCCATAGTTTCTAGTGGGATAACAGTGGGATAATGTGTGTAACAAAAAAGACTTTCATGTGGTCTAGTCAGCAGGTTTGTCTAATCTTATGTTGTTTCACTTGATATTACAGGTGGTAAAACAGAATAGCATTTGAATGGCTGTTTTTGTTTAGACACACGATTCTCCAACAGCTTACTGCATTTCTGCCTGCTCGGTCCTGAGAGAAGCTCCCTGTATGAAAGCTGCATTCCTGGGATTAGAATAATGAGCAAAACGCTTCTGCTACTATTTTATGATAAAGACTTTTTTTCTTTTTGTAGGAAACAGTGCTGAATACTGTCTTTTTTGGCTTTCTTTTTGTGTTTTTTGTGTTATCCGAGAACAAAAGCTACCTAGGAACAAACTGTTCAGGGCTCCCCAAAGTTGCGTAGAGGAGAGCCACAGCAGCACTGAAAAGAAATTGTGCTTTTTCTCTTTGATTCGCCACACTTCACAAAGCCAGCACAATCTCCTGATAATACCGCCACATCCCAGTAAGAAAAAAGAAGCGCTAATGTGTTCCCAACAGCAGAAAGAGGAGGAAATCAAAAAGCTAAAAGCAGAGAAGGTCACAGTTCAGGGGTCAAACAGCATCGGACACCTAACTATGGTTGACTGCGCAGACAAGGTGATAATGTCAACAGTTAGCCTGGCGCGTTAGCAATTATGGCATGTAGTCCGATAGAAGACTAACTGTCTGATAACTGTACTGTCTGCTAAGCCCCTTATAATGCGGCGATATGGGGCGGGCCACTTTGAAAAGGACATTTGAGACGCTATTAGCCCTAAGCTGGTAAAGACGGCCAAATCTGCAGGCCTTGTCTCCAACTGAAAAGGATTAGCAGTGAGTTTGAGATCCTGTCTGATACAGCAGGGGTTAGTAGTTAACAGTGCTTGGCCACCGGGTGCTATTAATAATGGGAGGATTCATTTGTTTTTGTTTGTTAAAGTAAGAACAATTCAGGTTCTGTTATCAGAGACTAGGTAAAATGAGACTAAAGACAATTTAACATTCACAGAAACAGAGATCTCAATGTTTATAGTGGAAGGACTATATTTGAATTGCTATAATAATTACATTTCAAGAGTACTAAAAGTAGTAGTACTTGTGTATATTATTTCATTGTATTTTTATCACTGTATCAATAATATATCAATAATTAGTTTATATTTTTGCAATTCATCAGAAATGTGCAAAAAAAAAACAATATGTTGTTATAATATCATAATTAAGGCTCAATTATAATTTTTTTTATTTTAATACAGTTTTGTAATAGTTCTATATGCTTGAAATTCTAATTTCTCATGTCTTCAAAACAACTTTTGTTTTTAATGGCTATAAAAGTTTTAAAACAAGTTCCAAATCTTAAGTATTATTTGACTACAGATTTCAAACATGGGCGTTTACGATTTTGCACATCCTACTGACTGCAGCCCTTTTCTTCCAATAGCTCTATTAGTTCTGCACATATTTGCTTTGCTAATGTTATTATTTATAGCATTTCAACATGGCACCCTCAGCTGCACGCATGAGTGTACATAGATAGCACTGTGTGATATAGAGGGAGAGCGATGGGAGCTGGGCCGAGCAAAATAAAGAAATAAATGCTCCCTAAATTCCTCATTCTAATTCAGCTGCTCGTTCAGCTTAACCTCTCTCTCCTCAGCAATTAAAGCGCACGCCACATCCTTCACGCTGCGTACGGCCCCGGCTAAATAATGCAGGGGGCATCCAGCGCCCGCATCCTTTATCATCCCAAATGACAGCCATTTGCATATCTCCCCAGTCAATTAGAGCGCGGCGGAATAATCAGGCCATAATTGGGGGAGAGCGTGGGTAATCAGGCGCCCTGGCACACCGACAGGGCCGTGGCAGGAGCGCGCACTTCACTTCACACTAACACGTCCAAACAACTCGCTCCACTCCTCTCCAACTACCCATAATTCTCCTGTCCCTGCTCTTCTCCTCGCTAATGTGCACGCAGCAGCTTCCTCGGCCGGTCTGCCTGCACCATATTATTTCTACGAGATATATTTCAAAGGAATGGGTCAGTGAGGGACTTTCCGAAGCAACAAAAAGTCTCTGTGAATGACAGGTTTCAGCTGCGGCGGCATTCATCCCCAAATGTTATCGAGCGTTAATTGTGGAGCATTGAAAAGCCTGAATAATGGTGTGCCCTTCAGTGATGCGACTTCATAAGTGGGATTAAGAGTTCAAGATCGAGCTGGCTAATATGAATTGGATTTAAAAGCAGACAGCCACTCTGTCAAAGGTATTATTACTACTATTCATACATACTTCATTTCCTACATCTTTTATTTCTACTAATCTACGACTCTAACTAGATATTTCTATTCTAATTTACTTCAAGCACACCAGAATGTTTTGATGTGTTCTAATGCATTTCTCATTTAGACACTTAAACTACTCACTACTATTTAATGCATAATTGATTACTTACCAAACCACCTACACCAAATAAGCATTCGAACAGGCACAGTGGGTGAAGTGTCTTGCCCATAGACACAACAATACTATGAAAGAAACGGATTTAAACCTGAGATCTGAAAATAGATCCAGAAGGTTGAAGCATGAATCAAATAAATGCAGAGGACAAATTTACCTAAAAGTTTATATTTATTTTTATTTGTATCTTATATTTTTTATTGCAGAAGCCCTGTCAGCCTGTATTCAGTGGTGTAGCTGTAGTAGTGCAGGGAGCTTATAAGGATGCCATTGGGGAACAACCCTCAGCTTGACACTTTTGGTTCAAACAATCACTTCATTTCATGGGAAGTTTTCTGTGTTGCTTTGAAGTCCTGCGTGTATCTCCAGCTGAAAGGGAGCAGCCATTTTGAAAGCACAACATTTTCCTTTAAAACTCTGAACCCTCCCATTCTTTAGAAGTTTGGGCCCTGTCCTGTGAACAAATATTATAGCAGCAGGCTGACAGTAACTGGGTTTGTGACATCATGACATCACAGAGGAGGCCAGCTCCCATCTGCAACTGCTGTCTCTATTCCCAAAATGCCTTCTTTATATCTACCCAATCTGCTTCAGTGCTAGCCAACGCTGTCTTTGCTGGCCTTTTATGCTTAGATGAAACATTCCTCAATAGAAGACATAAAACAGGAAGTTACAGCTTGGCATGAGAAGACAGGTTAGAAAATGTGTCTTTATGCAGGGTGCACAGTCCAGGCTACAAAACAACATAAAAAGTGCTAGCATCCTTGAACGCCCCCTACTGCCCGCACACAGGGAAAAAAAACCATCAATTTGTTTTTCTCGAGGTGTCATTCTATGGTTAATTCAGCGTTCCTTTGCTCTCCGGGGATCACTGGCATTTCCTACCAAGCAGTGAGCTCCACACGGTATGAATCACTGTCAGGGTGGCTCTGATCAAAAGGGGGAGAAGGAGGAGTAAATGGGTGAGTGGGGGTGGTGGGGGGTTGATGGGCATGAAGTTGAAGGCCTATCCCCCCACTACTGCCGGACGGACAGGCCAAGCTGTCAGGGCCGACTGCTCCAGTGATCCATCAAGCCCACAGCCGCTGATCAATAACTAGGGATCAAGAGAATCCTGAAGAAATATGGACATGTCAAATTAATGTTTGCACCTGGCAAGTGAAACATGTAAAACTGAAATAGGTTTTTCATTAAAATTTTGCAATGGTGAAAAGTAGCGTTCAGGGATAAAAAAATAATTGTAACATATTTGAAGAACATTTGTCCCAAATACTGTAGTTAATTATAAATTGTCAAATCCAAAAAAATAGGATGTAAGGATTACTTGTATTAGACCAAAAAAGAACTAAAAAAATTCTAATTGTGAACATTTATTTTGATTTCCTTTGAAGTAAAAAGCTTGTTCATGTCATATTAACTTAACATAATCATTCAAAAGAAATTAGACAGTGTGAATGAAAGTGTGAGATTTCACTGCTGTTTGGTCATGAGGTCAATACTTTGTGAATAATTGTAAAATCAAGCTATATATCTCACAAAAATCATACCACTAACATTTGATATTTTGACATCCCTATTCACAATTGAGTGTAATGAGTGTATTTGCTAGTGGTGGTGCAATGTTTCATTTAGCATACAATCAAAGTGCCTTTCTGAACAAGACTACTTCACTCATCCAACAGGCTGAGGCGTATAGGGAGCAGCAGCCCTCTCAGGACAGGCCTCTCCACTCTCTCCTACGTCTCCTCGCTACGTTCAAACAAACTTTTTAGCAGCGCAAAAAACAAATTGGGCTCACCATCAAAGAGACTTTTCAAAAAGCCATTTCTCTCTGCCAGTTCAAAAGAGAGACGCGCTCTGTAAACAGGCACGCACAATTCACAGCGCAAAGATATTGTAGAAGGAGGAGGCAGGAGCTTCGCCACAACAAAGCAGAGGAGGGCGGCAATTCATCACACGCTCCACAAAAGCAAGTGTGACTGACTGTCCGTGACCAAAGGAAACAAAACAAACAAAAAAACTTCTTAATTGGAGAGGCGTTTTTTTTTCAAAGTCCATCCATTGTGTGCTTTTCTCTTTCTCTCATTCCGATTCTTCTGTCTGCAGTTGCCCTTGCCCTCTCCTCCCCGCTCTCCCCTCCCTGATTCTTCATTAAAACAATTCTAGTTAGCCGAGCCTGTGAGAGAAATTAGCAGACAAGACACAGCTCCAGGAGAAAGGAAAAAAAACAAAACAATGTTGGCTTGTGAGATTTCTTAACAGACAGGCGTTTTTTTGCTGTGTTTTAGCACCATCTCCGCATGCACCTCGGGCTATTTTTGATTTGTCCAAAAATCAACAACTGACTTTGGGATGGTAGTGACTAGCAAAGGAACAGAAAGATTGAACGGCCGCAGATCTTCATTAACTATGCAGAAGACGGAGGAAATGCTGACACCCCAGTCGCAGGCGGCGAAGCAGGGGATTGTTGAGTATGGCAGGTGCAATCCATAGCATCCTGCCTGCACCTGTCTGTCTGTATTGACATCCTTGGCTCCTTCACCACTTTTGCAATTAGAATCAAGCGGTGGGGCCAGAAGTACTGACTGACATGTTGGATTAGGCCCGTTGTGGAGGGCCCTGGGTGTGTGTGTGTGTGTGTGTGTATGCTTGTCAGGTGCCTCCCTGTCCATCTCTGCAGGCATTGCTTTGTATGTGCAACATGCTAGCTGCCCGGTTTCCCTGTCAATGTCTCCTCCTGTCTATCACTTCATTTCGCCTGGCTTTTATTGGAGCGTGCAGTGGCATATGTAAGGAGCGGGGTGTGAATAACAATGCAATTACACATTAAATCCAACTGTGTGCCCCATTTGTTTCTGCTGGCTGCTCTCAGGAAGTGTATCATCAACTGATTATTTTAGGGCCACCATGTGACTTGATAGATTCTCATGTGAGATTTTAGCAGCATATTAATGATCGTAGACAATTAAAGCTTCTCGCAAACACAGAAAAATGACTTCAAAATTGCCTTTGTGATTTGCAGAACAATCCGGATACTGCACTTTACCCAAATAACAAACTGTGACAGGGAGAAATGTCAGGGAAAGTGACAACACAAGCCAATCCAAATGTTGAAGGATACGCGAGGAAATCACAAAGCTGTCAGAATAAAGGGAACAAACAGGCTCTGAATTAACTTCACTGCGGCGCCGTACCAATCCGGCAGGCAAGCCGTGTCAGACATGCAACAGAATAGAAAAGAGTCCCTCACAAGGCAGCGAATGAAAGGCGGAGAGGAACAAAAACACGTCAATCTGTGCTATCCGAAAAGAATGTGAGCCGCTCTCGTGCCTGGTGTCTGGTGAGTTCGAATTTAACTCTTGCCAAGAAGATAGCGACGTCATCCATCACACATGACAAATGGGACATGACAGCTCAGCACCAGTACAGGCAGAAATCCACTTAGAACACAGTGTGGAACAAGGAAAGGTTTGCCAAAACTGATAAGATCTGAGCTACTGTGCCCCATGTGTCCAAAGAAAGAAGAGCTAATGCTAATGCTAACTAAAAAGAGTAATTTGAATGACATATCAGGCTAGAATCATGAATCATCTGTTACACTAGTTGTACAAGCTCTGCTATTTTACAACTAATACTCACACAGCTAAAACTCTAACTACTATTACTACTGATACTATCAATAAAACTTTATTACTGGTTACTGGGCACTAGTGTATTAACTATTTATATTGCCCTTGTATTCACTCTGGGACACTTAACACTGCATCATTCATTTACTTCTTGCACTTGCGGGCGGAAAGCTACTACTGTGGCCACAACTGCCCTGTGGCTGATCAATAAAGATGTGGCTGCCAACCTGCACCAAGAGCCTCTCCCACCACCACCAATGACTTGTCCACACGCATATTACTGCTATTATTTTAAGAGCTAAGTTGTACTAGTAATGCCACTTTACTAACTAAAACTATTTTAGTATTTGTACTCTATTGCTAATTACAGAGCTACAACTGTACTTGCTATGTGTAACTATATATACTGAGTGTATATGTGTCAAAGTGTACAAAAACAAACATGGCCGCTCTGATTCCCCTGTTGTACTGACAGCTTTTGTTGTGTTTGATGCTAATTGGCCAGCGCACAACAGATATATCCAAATACATGGGCTTTTTGTGAGACATTAAATATACCACAAATGTCACTGATGAAAAAGAATTGCAGCACATGTCGGCCGTGACTTCAAATAAAAACGCCAGAACCAAGATGACAACAAAACAGCCATAGATCCTGCCTCTTATCAATCAGCCCTGTTCTTTGCATATTCATGTGGAACGTCCTGGGTGCCCTCACTCTCCCCGACACTAACCAACCACAGCGTCCTCCGCGCGGCCCGGGCAGCCAATGGGCGACGGCCATGTGATGTAAGTGGGGAGAAAGGAGAGGTGACAGCGGCGCGAGGGCTGATCTAATAAAAGGCGAAGATGAAACACTGTCAGATGCCTAAAACACACAGACGTCTCACACTATCTGGAACCCACGTGCACGCTCACAGCCCACGTGCACGCCCCACTCGTGTGATCGACAGTTTCATAGTGTCGGAGCTGAGGTGCCGGCCTATAAAAAGCACTGCTGATATGATTTAATGGGCGAAGTCTTATTATAAGGCTGTCGCTAGGCCGGTGTAATCTGGCAAAGCGCTGCGGGGCACAGCACGGAGACACATGCACTACAATGCACTAGATAATATTGCTATGTGCTAACGTTGCTATTATAAGATGGAGCTATTTGCCACAGTGATACGGAGTGTATAGCACTGTCATTTGGGAGGGAGTGATTTATGACTGCGAGGCAGACGAATAAAGACGTGGAATTATTTTGATTCATGTCTCTTTAGAGGCTAACTTCTTTTATTCTTTGTCTGTATTGTGCTTATTTTTACACTGAATCAAAGGGGGATTGGAAAACACACATCAGCAGCACCATATGGGTATAGGTTCTTCCCCTCCTACTGAAACTACTATTAAAGTAATCAAACTTTTATACACTTTAATTAAGCTCTATATTAATACATTTTAGCATAACAGTATTCAAATTACACTAATTTAAAATTAGAAATCAGATCCTAGGCCCAGAAAGCTACTCTTGAGTAAGAGTAATATTATTTTGATGTAGTAGTACTCTTACTGTAGTAATTTTTGGCTACGCTTGCCATCTATGAAAATCAGTGTACCCAGATCCTGGGGACAAAATGGGCCAAGTGTTTTTTCCAATGACACAGATGTGAATAGGGTGCATCAAATAAGACTAATAATAAAGACAAATTTGCTTTAATTACAAATACCACTAAATGTACCACTACAGTAACTACTATTATATGAAGAATTATATGATTATCAGATGCAACATCTCTTCCCATCTACTGCTATTTCCACTGTTAGTACTAATAATAGTGAATACCAAAAAATACCAAAAAACAATACTATTACTACTACTACATGTTCTCTTACTATGACTGGGGTGTAAGAGAATAAATATGTGATATTATTTTCATTCAAGTCCCCTTAGAGTCTTTTCTTCTGTTTGTATTGCACTTTTTTTTACACAGAATCAAAGGGGAATCAGTAAAACACACACTGCACCATACGGGTTAGAAGTATTTTTACAAGCCCTGTGGAGTGGAGGCCTCCCACTCAAAAACTACACAATGTCACTTCGACATTGATTTTGAATGTGCTCCTAATGGAACGAGATCCCTCTGTTAGCTGTCGTACAATTTTTGCCACGACTAAATTGCTATTAATTATAAATAGTGAAGCAGCTGTCTTAAAATATATGACACATCTACTTGGGTATTAGACACTGTGGTGATATTGCCTCTCCTGCCACTTTTAATATCAGCACCCTGGCTCCAATCACAGCCTAATAATGGTTTCTCATTACGAGGTGTGTGTGTGTGTGTGTGTGTGTGAGAGAGAGAGATGGCGTGCTTCAATTCCAGCACTTAAAAGCCACAGATGACACCTTGTAAAAAGTTAATTTCATTTTAGACATTTACGGAATAGGGCTGTAAATTTAGGCTCTGGAGGTGCACTGAGAGGCTATCAGGTCTGATAATTGAGATATTGAATAATTAGATGTATGCATTTTAGTATGTGAATAAATACAAAGTAGATACAGAAAGTTACAAAAAAGTGAATAGATAAAGAAAAGTGTGGGGCCAAGAATTCCCATTTGCAGTACTGTGTGTTATAACACGTATGGGCAGGAGGTGGCAGTGTGCTTGTAGTGAGCACAGAGGAACCAGTGATCAAACTCTGTACTATAGAAGAAGGGTATGCTACGACCAAGTCAATGTAAACAACATATTATCATAATACAAATTCAAGAGAAATGGAGTTAGATGTTGTAACAATCATAGTATTGTTAATTAACATGATTTTGAATTAAAATCAAAGGTAAAAGTACTACTCCATACATGTATATCTACTGTATATCTATACCAAACTAGCAGAAGTAACATGCCACTCACAATATTGCTACTAGAATAAAAACAACCACCACCACTACTACTACTACCCCAGTTACTTTGGAACAAGCTTAATACATAAACTACTGCTATTTTCTCCTACTACATATGCTAAAGTAATATAATACCTGTACTCATTTGATAATCTTGAGATCAAGCTATGAAATAAACCTTTTCATACATGTGTAAACACCAACGTAGCAAGGTAGAATGTGTGTGGGAGTTTAGTTCATTCGCTATGTATTAAAAAGCTATATATAATGACACTATAAAATCTACTAAAGAAAATATGCAGCAAATGTTTAATATGTACATGTGTTATTGTTCCAAGATGAGACTGGCCTTATTTGTTCTTAGCGCGATCAATGCTCACCTAGTTGTGTATATAGAGCAGATAATGAACGCCACATTTTCTCTGACACTATTTTGCTTTACCCCTGTGTATTTGGTGATTGCAAAACTGCTCCTGCTGCTTGATTTATGTGTAACCTGCTTTAATTCCTACATCAGATGAGATCGAGTTAGCGCGGAAGGCATCCCTGTGACCGTCCATACAACATCCGTACACTCCGCATCCCCCCTCACAGACCCCCCTCGCGGCCCCTGTCTTAATTTCACCGGGGAATCATTTGACAGATATTGCCCTTGAAGAAGCTGCCTTTATTGTGCCACGGAGAGCCATGGCGGGGGCTGTGGGAAGAGGAGAGGGCGAGTGATGGGGGGAGAGAAAGAGGCTGGTGTGGTGTTGGAGGGCTGGAGGGCTGGAGGGAGGGGGGGGTACAAAGTTATTAAGTGGATGTGAAAATGCAGTGCAGCCAAAAAGGTTAAGTCTGAAATAGGAAATTAAAACTTGCATCGCTTTTGGCTTTAAATAGATTTGGTTTCATTACGGGCGCCAAGGCCAGTTAGAGTCAAATCCCCCCGGAGAGAGGAACAGACAGCAGGAAGGAGAGGAGGGGACGTGGAGACGAGGTAAACTGCAGAAAAGGACACAATAAGGAGGGAAGGTGGCTCACTCTAAAACTCAGGCTTAGTTCTATAAGAAAAAAAAGTATTATCATTGCTATAGTATTAATACACCTACATGTACTTCAGGTCCTGATTAATACTAATGCTACTGTTGCAACCATTGTTATTATATTGCTCCCATCACTTGCTAATATCAATACACCTATTTCCACTACAACCAAAAGCAACTTTTACTAATAGTACCTAGGGTTGTTAAAATGATCAAAAATCAGATTCTAATTGATACTAAAGCTAATATCGAAATTAGATACTCATCTGAGCAAGTATCACTAATGCCAAAAATCACATTGACAGACAAAATTTAATCTTTCCTGAACAATCACATTCTATTACTAAAAAGGAGCAATCGAGTTTGAAATTTTAACATTGTGACCACTTCATCAGTACCACATCTGCTACTGTTGATAGTACATTTACCCCTATTACTACTTCCTACTTTTTGCTATTAATACAAAGTCTAGCATTATTATTTCAAATACTAATGTAAATTACAAAAAGTAGACCAAGAAAGTTTTAATATTTACTATACTTTGGTATTACTACCTATACTCACAATACTACAACTACTTCTACCACAGTTGCCTTTAATATTCCTATTCTATTTCCATCACCCATTTTGTAGAAGAATCAGCCCCAATATCATGCAGCCCACATTCATTTTCAATCTCAACCCCAAAACCCTCCTCAGTCAGGCGAATACCAATTCTACATACCATTACAGATTTAATACTGCGACTCTAACTGGGATCCCAGGCTGCTGCAATACATGAATACAGAAATCCCCCACAGGCATTGACAAACAGGTGTGTGGACGTCATGTGACCTGTTCCCTTTTCCATTTACTGGGCTCCTGGGTGACTCGAGTTAATCTTTCGACCCTGGAACGTGCAGGCCTTTCGTGGTCTATAGCCTTTTTACCTTTGTCGCCTGGGAAAATGAGAAAGCATGTTCCAATTGCAACTACGTCCTTGTGCATTGTAGACCACACCAGCCTCTTATATATGCATGAAATATACACCAAGGATTCCCATTCTAAAAGCTAAACCATGAGGGGCCTTGGCTATGGTTCAACAAGGGGACAAACTAAATGTAATGTGCCAGAATCTAACCTATGTGCAAGTTGGTCTCAGAGGGCAGATGGTACTTGCTATTGTATGCTATATAGTGGCAACAAGGGAGTGTGTGGCCTCTACAACCTACAACCTCTAACAAAACACGCAAAGTGGATAAAATCTCTTGCTCAATTGCATTTTAGCATTTTTGCTCTTTGTTACTATATTTATTGTGATGTGTGAGCTACTGTGTCCAAATAATTTCCCTTGTGGATCAATAAAGTTTATCTAAGTCTATGTCTGGCAGTATGCAGGAATCAAACCACCAACCTCTACTGGCTTGAGACAAAAAAAGAGTCCAGCCGCTATTTTCCACAGTAACACATAGTAGTACCCATAGTTGAGTGTAATAGTGCAGGTCTATGCAAAGGGATGGATAAGATAGATGCTGTTAGAGATAGAAGCCAAGGTGAAATAAAGTCATGTGCAAAGCTATGTCTCTGTAGAGATGTTATCTTTTGCCCCCTCTGGCCATGCAAGGAAACAACAACAACACGGCTAATACAACAATGGCTGCTGCATACATGAATAAATAAAATAGTTAAGGTTTTTAGGCAAATTCAAACTGTTAAAAACACTTTTATGATGATAATTTTACAAATGAAAACATGTAACCTGCAGCTAAATGAAGAGCCAGTGCAGAATTAAGATGGTGGTGAAAAGGGGTTATTTGAATGGAACATAAAAGATATAGTGAAGAAGCTAAATGTGACAGGAAGCCATTTTCTTTCCTCGGCTATCCTGGCTCTTCCTCCCAGCGACAGCACAGGGCGAGGGCACAGTCTCCTCTCCCTGTCCGCCTCTGAACGCCACATTATGAAAATGAGCGGGAACCAGTGACCCCTCAGCTTCCATTGCACACTGTGGGAGGGGCTGGACGACGCACTCCGGGTACTAATAAATATGAGGCGCAGCCAATGTGACACCAGAGACAATGCATTCAGATGTGAAAGAATCGAAGCCAGCCATCGGAGAGTTAGGCTGACATGTGTATTTACATAGCACTGCATGGCTCACTAATGAACGTCTATGCGATAAGTGGAATCATGTCATTAAAATGTATGATCTGTTGGTATTCTCTGCTATACTGCGCAGTACAACTAGCTAACTGTGTAAAACAAAATTAACATAATAATGCGACTTTAAATGGTTTTCAGTCAAGTTGATTTAGCTAGTTCCAAAATGTGCCAATCTGTTCAGAAAAAGAAATGTCATAGTACTTTGGTGCCTGTTTGCGAAACATTTTTTTTTTTTAAATGTTTGCAATTACAATTAAAAATGGTAATTACAGGAGCTATCAATTCTGGCCGCTAGATTATTTCTTTGGTGGAGGTAAAAGAAAGCATAGACACTCATGGCATTTATGTCATCTGCCCCAAGACAGCTGGAACTAGGAGTAGCTATTACTATTTATAGAACGGTAAATAGTACAGTAAATAATAACACACCAAACTAGTGAAGACAAGCTAATTCCTAAAACAGATAGATACAATGTTATTATTTATGTTATTATTATATATGTTATTATTAATTATCAACTTTAGATTAAATAATTTTTCAAGAACATCTATAGTTAATTATTTTTATTAACATACAAAGTGATGTTGCAGAATAAGTAACTGGAGACAAGCAGACGGCAGGTCCTCCACCAGAAAAGTTACACAGTGCATCTTTAACCAGAAATGCTTGGTTAAGTACCCATTCACAACAATAATAGTCTCGGAACACTAAGAACCCTTCAAGCATCTCCTGTGTAATACCAAAGCGAGCCCTCCACATTGACTTCTTTGTAGCTCCAGTTCTTATTTACACCTGTGCCGCAGCCTCTTGTGATGGACCAAGCGACTTCACCGCCTTGAGTATGAAAATTAGCATCTCAAAGAAGAGCCCATTTAAACTAGAGTCCATATAACTGTTGCTTTGAGTCATGCATGACAGAAGCTTCTCAAGTAATGGTTGTAATACAAATGTTATAAGTACATGTTTTGCTTTAAAGCACAGTACATGATCCCTCGTTCTCTAAAGAAAAAAATTCTTCAACCTTGTTAAAACCAGCACCGCACTACACTGTCTCTGAGTGGTCTTGAAAAATACCAGGAGATTTGAATATGGTGATAAGTGCAAAATGGAAAGATCAAATGTTATAAAACTGCACCAAGCGCATTATTTAAAGTGAACTCAAATTTCTTCCTCTAAGCATACATCAGTCCTCTAAACTTACTTCACTTAGTGGGTCTCTCTCTTTGCATCAAAACGAAGGCCAACACCAAATTTTAAGTGCAAGCAAGTGCATTTAAGATCTACAATACGACATTTTTACTCTTATCAGGGCAGATAAGTGCGTGCGTGTGAGTGAGAGAGACACAGGCAAGAAAGTGCATGGTTGTGAAGAAATGATGCGCTGGCTTCTCTCTCAAGGTCTGCTTTGGAACTAGAGAATATCTGTTAATGCGTGTTTGTCTCTATACCAATTGAGTGTGTGGTGCACGCTCATCCCAGCAGAATGGAGAGACAGAGCACTCCAGCAATGACAAGTAGGTAAACAAAAGCATCCGTGCAGAAAAGACAAGAGATGGACCGCGAGGACGGATGGAGGGGGGGATGAAATGTGCGCCGCAAGAAGAGGGGGAGGAGGAGTGAGGACTGGAATGTTGGAGATGCTAAATGATGCAAATAAACAGAGAGAGCATCATAAATTAAGTACACACATACGACACAGGCAATAGACCGGCACATTTAGGCCAAGTAATACAATATGAAAGACTAATGCTTGATGCTATTGGCTAACCGCAGTCGCTCTGTACAGCACAATATTTAATAACACTGCGGCATTATGGGAAAGTGAGTCCAGGTGTCCTGTGCGCTTCCGTCGTTGGTGCTAGAGCCAGTTCCTAATGTGACCACTCTACACCAGACTGTTGTGGTTCATGAGAACTGACAGTTCAGTGTGTGCATGTTATTATGTCTGAGCATGTTTATTTATTTATATTTATCTCGTGTGTTGCAGTCTTTGAACATCTGTATGCTTCTGTGTCTCTCTCCCTCCTCCCTGTGCCTCCTCTCCACACAGCTCTGCCATGATGAAGTCCGTCGCAGGGTCCCCAACCCAATATCCAATGCCTAATAAACTAATACATCATTAATGAGAGCAAGGGAGGGATGCGGAGGAAGACGGAGTCCACTGCTAGGCTCTAGCACGCTATTGCTCCACAGCTCAATAGGCTTTCTAACAAGGCTCTGTCCTTGAGAGAGGCTGCATACTAAAAACTTCTCCATCGGCCGCTGTGCCAGGCAAGGGGAATTCATAAACAGAGGACAGAGGAGGGAGGGAAGGCAAAGGGGGGCACAGGCAGCGCTTCTCAGAAAAGACAAGGAGGGAGGCCAACAAGATGAATCATGCTCCACTTTAATTGTCCTTTCTTATCTCCCGCTGTAGTCGGGTCAGGCTGTCTGTCTAAGGCACACTCTAATGACACATGATCAATAAGCAGTTTATTAGTTTGTTTGTCCTGGTGTGGGAGTACGACAGCGTGTGCATGTCACTTATATGTCCCAGTGGCACGTAGGCAGAGAAAGAGGGCGCCGCTCAGCTTTACTGTCCTCCATAAAACACACTTCACATAGTTAGAGCTCAACACAACATTAGGCCTGTCATGAAAACAAATCTTGAAGCACGATATTTTACTACACTGCAAGAAATCCTACTATTGAAACTTCTCAGTATCGCTCAGTGATGTTTATGTCGGCAGCGGGATTTGAACTGCCAACCTTTGGAACGGTGGGTAAATACTGAGTTACTGTCACCAGAATGGCAGAATGAACTGATAATTAGCCATAGCAGTTATTTATTTAACCCTCTACACCTCAAATCTCATCAACTTACATTAAAATGGTTAAAATAAATGGGCAACAAAAATAAATTCTACACAACACAGGTCTACACAACATTTAGACAGATAAAACTCACATAACATGGACAAACTGCTTGAATGGAGGGTATGGAAATCCAGTTGCTCCTACCTTTATGTTGCCTTCGTAAACACACGGCCACGCTTACACACAGGCACGCTCACACACACACTAATGGGACGACTCTGAGCAAATACTGCCGCGGGGCTCATTTGAATAGAGATAATTGAAAATCAGACTTGTTTATCAGGCTAAATAGAATGACAGACACTCACAAAAGGAGCCAGTGAGCACGGGCTTAGCCAGTATTAGCATAATGTTCATGGCTGAATGATTTTAGGTCCATTAGGCCAAAGAAGGACGAGCAGAACTTTTCACAGCTGAGAGTACACGCTGAAATATTTCTCCAAGTTGAAGGTGTACGTCCAATCTGGGGGAATATTCTAATAATAGAATTAACAGAATTGAAGTATGATTGGAAAAAAACAAAACAAAGGAGGAGTGCCTTATTTTGATGGGAACTATCAAAGTCCACAATGGGTTCTCATATCCGCTTGCCTCTGTTCCCTGCTCGTCTATCTTGTTGTGATCACCGTGGGCCCGTGGGTGCGGGGGGCTGTCGAAGCAGTTCTTGGGCTGTTTGTTTCTCCCTGGGCCCTGGTTATGGCTCAGTGCCTGGACGTCCCCTCAATTAGTCCCAGACACATACAAAAGACACATGGCGGCCTTCTCAACACAATGCCACGGCTCACAATGAAAGGGAGCATTTGGCCTAGAACACAGGGAAGAGGCTACAGGGACTGCTGAGTCAACATGAGGACGACAACTACAAATGCACAAATACAACAGTACCTTTTGGTGATTTTGATATGTTAAAGAAGTGATTTTAAATATAGAAATGAATGTTGCAGTCATATAGTCAAAAAATCTGCAAATACAAAATAAAATGTAACAAATATTACTTAAGTTTAATTAATTTTAGTTTATGCAAAATTGACTCTTGTGAGCTTGAAGCCATGTTATAATGTTGTTACCTCCTCAAAAATATACCTGGAGTTTTGTTTCATTCACACATGTCTGAGTAACCCTTTATTATTAGTCTGTTCACATCTTCAAAATTAAATATGCAGGGCTTGTGTGTTAAACGTGTGAAAAAAAACACAGCTCCAGGTATGTTTTTGCTGAGGAAACATTATAACAGATCAGAGAATAATAGTAATATGGGCCCTTTAAATACTGCCCCTGAACGCATTTGGTGATTACACTGTAACATTAAAATATTAGTAGACTAGAAGTACAATCAGTATTATAAAGTTATACAGGATTTCACCAATGTCCATTTTAACTAATTCACTTCCAGTTATAGAGCCTTATGACATTTTACCTGAAATGACTTACTTTATCCCTGTCCCTTTAAAATGTTTTGATAAAAAAAACTTGCAATTTAGCTAGTGTCTTTCTTGTAATAATTTATTATACTAGGTAATATGTAAAAGGCTACTGCGTCTGAGATTTTGGTTTAAAATATAGCTTTAATCCATACAGAATTTCTGGCGAAGTGCTCTGAAGATGACAGATTCACAACACAAAAGTCGGCTGGATAATATTTACATGAAGGCCATAGATCATGGAGGAAAAAAGTGCATTTATGTGAGTTAATATCCTGGCTGTGTGCCCTTGTGTCATCTACAGCCATCCAGAGGTAGGAGTCAAAGTCAAGCTCCCCATTTCCCCACTGAGATGGGCTGATTAGCAGGGGAAGAAAAATGGCCCTGTGACGGGATGGATGGGAGAGAGGAGAGCAGCTATAAAGGGAAGAGTGAACAAAAACAATGGAAGTCAGGTTAGTAAAAAAGTATTCAATCTAGTTCCATTAATATATCAAACAGCAAAGTTCAGTTCAATAAAAAGTTTCAATTAAATTACATGTCAAGTGCCCAAGGTTTTCAGTAGTAATATTTGTGGAGTCTTGTTCTTGGTCATTCAGCTAGTAATAGTTTTATGGTTGTCAATAGAAGATATAACCAGTGCCTATGAAAAGTCTTATAGAGCTAAAGTTACAAAGGAAGGGACAAATTCCTCAAACTAGTTTGTCATGTTTATAAGGATAATGTAATATATTCTTTCATGGAATTCATTCTCATGAGCCAGTTTGCTATTTCTAAATTCTGATGTCAGGTAGGGCATCTGACAAAAAAAAAAAAAATCCAAATCAGTATGCCAATCATTACTACTTGAGATAAAATTGGTTGTTAAAGGTCAGATATTAGGTAAAAAAATATTTTTGTGAGCTTTAAGCCATATTAGAATGCTGTTACATCATCAAAAACATACCTGGAGTTGTGCTTTGTTTCATTCACACACGTTTGAGTAACCCTTTATTAATAGACTGTCTACATCTTCAAAGCTCAAAATATTCTGTTCCATCATGAAGTGGTACTTTTCAGGTTAACAGCTAGCTTTACCTTTTGTTCAGTAGAGATGGGCAATTCCTAGGCTGAAATCAAGCAAGTGATTCTAGTAAAAGTGTATGGAGTTTAAAAACACAGTGGAGCACAGTGGAACAGAGTGTTTTCAGTTTGAGAAAACAACTTGAGTTTATGTGTTAAATATATATGAATGAAATAAAACACAGCTCCAGGTATGTTTGTGATGAGGAAATAGCATAATAACATCAGAAAATAGCATAATATCGCCCGTTTGGGTATTTTGCACTCGTAAATAACCAGACCATTTGAAAACAACACAATCTGTACTCTATTTTCTTGCCTTTTGTGCAGGTAAACTTGTGCTAAAAAGTACAAAAATAACCTAATGAAATATGTATTAAAAAGTCCATGAGTAAGGCCTGCTTGACATGAGAGTATTGAGCGACCAAACACAGCGATAAAGCAAAGGACAAAGGTGTATAAAGAAGAGGCAGAGGACACGGACATGGGCCTGCTCCTTCGGGACCGCAGAGATGGGAGGGAGGCGAAGGTTGAGTAGGAAGAGCTGGAGAGGGCAATTTGGTTTCCACTCTCCCCTAATCTAATATGTGTAACTGTGACTGATTCTCTGTCCTAAACCTACACCCCCAGACACCAGCAAAGGGCACCAAACTTCTCCGCTCGCCTCGGGGACACAACAAGCCGAGGAGGGAGAAGTAGCAGCTATGTGTCAGCACTGGTGAGGAAAAAGACCTATGGAGCCAATTGTACAAATAGAAGACGGATATTCCCAAACGCTTGTGTGTTATTGCGGCAGATGTCGGACAAAGCAAATATCTAACACAGTGCGGTAAATCCTTTGAAGGTGATGGTGTGAGGACGGCACACAGGAGGAAAAAAAAGGACAGAATCACAAATTTTTCACAGCACCACAGGAACCCGCTGACTGAAAATGTACGCAGGTGTGGAGTGTGGCTGCCGTTTGGGTCCCAGTGCAGAGAGCTAGGGCTGGCTATTTGCTCTTTTCACACTTCATGGAGTAAAAAAAAAGGTACGGACGCACAGGGAAAGGCAGCTATTAAGACTTCCTAAATCCCCCCTTTCACCGCAGGGCATTTCGTGTTTGGCTAGCCCTGCTCTGAGAGGCTAATACCAACCAAAAGTGACATACACATACACGGCCACGCACTCAGGCATTCTCCATTAGATTATTGATTTTAAGAGAGAGAAAAAGGCTCAGGGCAAGAAGGCTCCAACAGGAATGTCTCAGAAGGCAAGATCAGCGATCTGCTACTGAGTAAAAAACACTACACAAATGATAACTCATTTGAAATATTTATTGATGCAGGTTTCTGTAAGCGGATTCAGCAATGTAAAGAAGTGATGATTCAAGCCACTGTCTGGGCTGACTGCTGTCTACAGGAAAACACTTGAGTCTCTACATCAGCACGTTCTTTTTAGTACAAAAGAGCAGTTATGTATAAATAGTTTGTCTAGGGTCAATATGGCACAGTTCATATCTCACATTGTATTCAATCAACAATTACTGTATGTAGGATAATTTATTATAATTCTTATTTGTTAAAAATATAACGTCCTTGATATAACTGCTCACAAGAATGAAATACTCTCAATTGTGCTGGACTTGGGGAATCCACTTGATGTCAGTACAAATATATATTGCTCAAAATTGTTAAGACAGCAAGTTATAATGGGATAATTCCAGGTCTAATAATACAAGGCTACAGTCAAAAATGTGGATAAAACAGACCCTAAATTTAAAAAAAACTATAGAATATCTTACGTGAAACCAGAAAGACAATATATACAGTAGAGATCGACCAATATGTGTTTTTCATGGCCGCAGAAACCGATGACAGATAAACTGATATTTTTGGGCCATTATGTAGGGCAGATTTTGATTATTACATAATTGAAATTTACTACAAACTCGACCACCTTTTTTTATCACAAACTTTAAGAGAGCAGTGTAGTCAGGTTTTGTGCAGTTATCTCTTCATATAAAGTGTTAATATAAAGCTTAGTGTGTAATTTTTAGGCCGCAGATTGACCAAAACAAAAAAATCATCCTGTGATCAAAATTTAACGCCGTTACTCGAAATAAAAAAGTCTGAATATCGGCCCGATATATCGGTTGGCTAATATATGTCTATCTCTTCATACCACCAGTGGTACTTGCACCACAGAGAAACACAGCATTAGGATTATACTAGCTGCCAAAACAGCTTCACACAGAAGTCAGTGGAGACAAAAATGATTACTAGATTAATCAAATAGTGATATGAATGTGGCTACTTGATACTTCCACATACTTTTCCTCTGACACGTTCTCAAACCCAACATGTTATCAGCCTGTATCAAATATTACCTCGCAATCAGCACTTGGCCACTCGAGAACTTGAACAGCTCTCACCAGGAGAACTCACCAACACCCAACACATCTACAATCCCCGGTGCCACATGACAGTCCTATCTCTTACTCCACGCAAGAAATGTCCCTTACAGGCACTCTTACTGTCTCACAATACATTCTCAATGTCAAACGGCGGTGCCATTCAAGCGTGGGCCTCCGAGGAGCGCAGAAGACGGGAGCGTTTAGGCATTTTAGTGTGAATAATACGCGGACGCTCTCTTAAGTAAGTGGGTGCGTGTGTGCGTGCTGCATATTGAGTGTGTCAGAGATGAGTAGCCATGCGCAGCTCTCAGATAACGCCTGTTGCAAAGGGATGGAGAAAGAGAGAGAGAGAGACTGAGAGAGAGGAAGAAGGAGAACATCTGAGCTCAAACTCTTCTAAGGCGATCACAGAGGACTTCTTTCAAACAGCTCACATTTAGATCACTTCTCATTTCTTATAAAATAGAATATTCTTTCTTCTAGCACTTATAAAGGGCTGTATGTTCTCTTGATGCTATAGCTGCTTGAAGATCAGTGTCTTACTGTGTAAAATGTAATAATGGGAGATCAACTTTGTGTGCCAGAGAGCCACAATAGAAAATGAAAGGATGATTCATTCCTTGTACTTAAGAGGGCTGGGAATCACCGTGAATCTGTCATGATTCAATACGATACTCAATACAGGGCTCACAATACGATATTATTATAAATTGATATATTGCACATGATATATTGCTGTTTTTTAAAGAAAGATACATTTTAGCTCCAGTATTCCTTTGTTAAAACACCACTTGTACAAAGTTAATATGAAATACATCTATTTAAATCATGAAAACAGTTAATATGTTTATATTCAATATGAATATAAACATATTAACTGTTTTCATGATGTGGGCTCACCACCTGCAGAGGGGTTCATAGGGGGGGTCAGGTGCTATGAGTATTGGGCAGCAAGCTGCCCCCGCGACCCAGCCGGATTAAGCGGGAGAAGATGGATGGATGGATGGATGAATATATATAAGTGTATGGCATAAACAGGTTTTCTTCCACTAAATAAGCAATACAATTGTAGTGTGGTCAAAAAATTTGCTAAAAGATACCATAATATAAATACAGCAGCCCAGTATAATGACACTGTATCATCATATTTAGTATTACAATATATTAACATTTCAACATTTTTGCTACTGTAGTTAATGCTTGCACCTGATTGCAAATTTGATTCAGTGGACCAATGTATTCTGATGGGTCAACCTATATTACACATCCCAAACTGCAATAATTAGCTTAGTGCAAACTGATTTTTTTTTTCCTTTTCAGAAAAAAAAATCCCTCATGAACCATAAGGGCAAACAATAAGAAATCATTTGTTCCTTTATTGACCCCTTGTGGCTAGAGATGGCGTCTACGTTACAGTCATATCTTGCCCTTATTGCTATCCACATTATACTGCCATAATCTTAACTATCAGTATTATACATATGCATGTCTTTGAATAAAATACAAAAAATTACTTCCTTTTTTTCAAGATAACTGCACCTACCAAGCTGAACTGACAAAGACACATTGCAACCGAGAAAAGGCGCTTTCCTAATGCAATCTCCACAATGACATCAGCATAATTGCTCCGATAGTCTTTACCATTTGCATATCATTATTCCCATACAAAACATGCAATTCATTAATTTTACATAGGGTTTACAACAGCCACTTGGTGGTATAATTACATATATTCCCAGGAATGTTGTCTAACATGATGACAATTTGCTGCATGTGCGCCTGAATATATGAACTGGTGTGAGAGATGTGCTATTTAAGAGCCTGTTGGATCATTAGTGCCTTTGAGATCCACAGTAGATTTCACAGTGTTATAATGATTGTGTTTGCACATGACAGAGCCACAAAGAGAGGGCTGGAATTAGTGTTATTACTATAGAGAGGGAGAGTGATGGCCAATATAATGGGGTTTCATACAAATTAAGTAGAAGTCAGTGTGAGCTAAAATAAAATCTAACTGATGTAAGGTTTATAGTGTTTAGTATTTAATTTAAGGTGCAAATGTTTAAAAATTAACACTGCATAAACATAGCTCCCAAAACCTCTACAGCTAATGCTGACAAGCACTGACTGACAAACTGCAAGGATTTCTACTGTTGCTGCTATTGCTAAATTTACTAGTGTTACTTCTATTGTTACTTATTCTCATCCTATTGAAACAAATTAGTACTACTACTCCCACTACTGCTTTCAGACTGCTTATACATAAACCATTCCTGTACTTTACTCAGCTTGTAATCAGTTTACCAGGAAATCTTTTAGTTAGATCAAACTTTAGATACCATGTTAATAGCTTTAAATTACTTAAATACATTTGCTTGGTGGTATCTTGGTACTTTTACACTGATAGCAACATACAGCATCTAAAATCCAAAAATCACTAATAAAATAACTATTAATATGACACAGATCTATCCGTTCAAATTACTAGAAAATATGCCCAAACTTTACTATTCACCTCTACCCTCCCTCTCCTCTTCTTCACTTCAATCTCGCTGCTCTGCTTTTAATTATCCAGAATGCAAAAGGAGAAATTAAAAGGGAAAACGCAGAGCAGTGAAAAACACGGGAGGGAGGGGGGCGTGCAAGGTAAAGAATGGAAGATGTCATGATAAACAATCTAGCCCTTTAAGTGAATTAGATTAGGTGTGTGTGTTCAAATGAATGATGAGGAGGTCTGATGTTATCACTAGGAGAGGAAAAACAGATAGGTCAAACAGGTCGGGCATGAGTGGAGTAGGACGCAGGGGCAACCATTAATTCTGCTATTTCCCCTTCATACCAGATTCCATAGGTGTACCTAGAATTTCATATGCGTTTGTCTGTTTATATATCCAAAGCTCAAAATGCTCTTTTCTACCTTGTGATGTGATAAAGCTGTAGTTTTCACATTAGCATCTACCTCTTATCTTTTGTACAGTAGAGATGCGCAATTATAGGACTGAAATTATCCCAATTATTCTAGTGAAGGTGTATGGAGTTCAAAAACACAGAGGAGTGCTTCCTGTATTACCGCATGCCATCACAAGGTGGAACAAACAGAGTGTTTTCTGTTTGAGAGAAAAAAAACTCAGCCTAAATATGCAGGGTATTAAACATGTGTGAATGAAACAAAACAAAACGTTTTTAATGAGGAAACAACATTCTAACATAGATAAGAAAATGACATAAAATAGGCCCTTTAAATATTGGGATCCTATCTATATAACCTATAACACTTGAAAGAATTGATACGGCAGATTTCAGTTTTTTTTTTCTTTCCTCCGTGTTTACCACTGTGATGTCTAGCTGTCCATCTGTGTTTTTGCCACTTTAAGAAGCAGCCACAGGAAGGAAGAGAAAGAGAGACGAGATTTCAAACGCAAATTCTCCCGAGCTCAGATCACAGACACACTAAAAACAGAATCAGATCAAAGTGTCACCAATGTGCCCTTCTGAGCATACAAAGCATCAGACTACCGTCACATTTTTGAGGAAAGGTAATATCGTGTCACCATGTTTTTGAATGTAAAAAATCTAGACTACCTTTATCAGTTTCATCGCCCTACAGACATTTTAATAATTCTCCTACTTGTCCCTCTTCTCCAGTCTGTCATCCCTCCTGATCTTTTGGGCTCCTCCATCCCCCCGGCTGCTTCCTGCCTCAGTCGCTTTGCAATTTAAATATTTTGCCGTTTTAAAGTGCAAGGACAAAGTTATTATAGCTGGATTTTCTTGTCTGGCTTCCTCTCATTAGCTCTCATCCTAGCTGGGTTCTGACTACTGGAAAGGGCCTGGGAGTGAGAGAAGTACAGAAAAATGCATTGGACTGAGAAAAAACTGCAACAGAATGTTTTTTTTTTACTATTGATAAGGGAAGAAATAAAAAGGCAAAGATGTGTTCATATAAAGCTGACTCAAACTATGTTCAATTCCTATTTGATTCATCAGATTTATCCTGGTTTAGGGCTGAGTGGGAATGCAATTGTATAATCATTCACAATTATTGACACCAAGCACTTTACATTTTTGGAGTACAGATAGATTTTTGCTTCTAAAATTCTTTCAATGGTTGTTTTTAATTCTTACAATTGTATAGTGACTAATACAACTATGATGATCGATTAGAGACTTAATCTTGACATCCCTTAGTAGCTAGATGCAAATTTGTAACACTTTGGGACTGGGTTCATTCTAAAAGTCAATAGGCCAACTTGCATACTGTATGACATTACCCTGGTTTATTCATGATTAACTCAAAATGGTGTAATTTAAAATTCCAGATCTGCAAATATTAAACCATGCATTTTAGTTAGTTTATTTGAGCAATCAGATACATTATTTATACATCTTCTTTAATGAAAAAGAAGCCCACAGGAGCAGACTGAAGATGGAAGTTTATGAGCAGCTGCCCACAGTTACAAATGTACTTTGTCAACTGTAAAAGTTTTGATGCGTTGAAAGCACAGAATACTTTCTCGTATCTTAACTTTAACTTCATATATGAAACTATACATTGAGCAAACATATATATGTATTCTGTGTGCACTTCTGTCTGAACACAGCAGGAGGCTCACTGGTCCGGGGTCCTTCCTTCATTAAGCAGCTGCCTTTACCAACTCCACACACATTCTCCTTGTATGACACCTCCACATGCTTTCTACTGCCATTCTGTGTCAAAGCGCAGGTTTATGATGAAGGCTGTGTATCCATGTAAACAAGGGCATTCACACAAGAAGAATTGAGCGCATCATTAGTCGTGGAAGAGATTTCATTTGTGCTCCTTTTTCTATAATTAGACAGGTGAAAAGAGCCGAAGATAGCTAGGAGAATGACGAATGAGGTCAGACATCATTATAAATATATTGCGATGTAAAGTCACTGTGTTCCCAAAGCAAATAGGAGGATACAGTAAAGATGTGTGCGTGCTAGCCTGCCCCGACATTTGCTCACAAGTGACAAGTTCTCATCTGAGCTTTCCACAGCTAACACTGACAGCGCTATATAAAACTACACACACAAGCCACATTAAAGGAATGAATGCACACATTACTTTGAGCTCAGCATGACACAAGCAATGGGAAACAATATGGGAAAAAAGTGCTGTTAGCCTGCAAAATATTCAGAAATTTGGTTCACAGTCAAAACAATGTGACCCGCTGGTGCTGCCTGGGGTTTGAAGTTAGCTAGCCACAGACAAATACACATTATCCACCAGAAGTCCATTTATTTTCAATCATTTTCCAAAGCTTGTTTGTGTTAGGGTGGGGGAGACCAGATCCTATGTAAACAACTTTGATCTTTATGTGTCCTTATACTCTATACGCCTAAGTACAGTAATACAAGTACTACAATAGCTGCAATGACTGCTTCTACTGCAACTATTTCAAATACAACTGCGATGACTGCTACTGCTTCCTATTTAGGTAGGGAATTACATTGTGGTAATTCAAAGATGAAGTGTTTGGTTGAGAAGTCCAAGTCCTAAGTGTGTTGTCACTGAGGAGGTAGAAAGCATTAGCATGTTGTTCCAGATTTACCAGAGGAGTCCTACAGCAAAATAGGTTACTTTACCATGTCAAATAATCAGTAATGGGAAGTAACTGAATATATATTCTAAGAATATGTATTGAGGGCAGTACTTTATCACACAATTTAGGCTTCAAATAGCACATAGTCAGTGAGAAAAAATAAAAGACACTGTTCTTATAGTATGTGTAGTTTTTCCTTCTCGATTTAGCGATAGGAAATGCAAAAAAATGGTGAAACAAACATAATCTGTCTTTAATATGTCTTGACACTATAATGTATATGCAACTCTGTTTAAAAGTATTCTAAGTATTGAGAATACAGTAATCTGATTGGTCCATGTATCAGAATATGTTACACAATACATTTTAATGTAGATATTCAGTATAATAACACACGCTCAAGAGGTACCATTGGTTGTATTCTACTAAGGCTACATTAACCATACATTACCCTATACATTATCTAGTGAGTCATACATAAATACTACATACTGAGAGGGATACGGGAGAAGTAATGACTCAAAAATAAATATTAATTTAATGACAATAAATACACACTTAAGGCTGTTTCTCATGCAGACTTACTGCATAAACACCACAGAGCTGTATTTACAGTCACAATGGACAGTGTTAAAATAACTTGTTTACACTTGCTAATCTGTGTGATATAGCTAGTTTTGGCGTGTCTAATGAGCTCCCCTCTCCTCCCAGCGTCCCCAGTATCAAACCTCCTCCCTCCACTCCAGTCCTGTACCCGGGGACTCCTCTCTGTGAAGTCGGCTCGAGCTCTTGTTCCAGTTCTTTGGCTTCAAACGCTGCCGTGCCTTTTGGGGAGCTATGCACACGTACCCTCTCTCTTCCTCTTCCTCTCTCTGTTCCCCCCTTTTCAAGTCCTCCCCGGTGTCTATCTAGATTTCTGCTTTTATTTTTTTTCGTCTTTCAGGTGGGAGCAAGTAGACTGCCAGTTTTTCCTTTCGTTTCATCTGCTTTCTTCTTGTCTCTCTATCCCATTCTTGCGCTGCATCTCTCTGGTTCTTCAAATTGAGCAAAGAGAAAGCCTTGATCTGCTGTTTTTGAGGGAGGGAAGTTGGGTTTGCAGGTTTTTGAGGCTGCCTTGTGGATTTGACTTAGTGGTACACGAACAAATAATAGGATTAAACAATACATGGCTAATCTCACTGTAAGTATTGGTTAACTTCCAGTGAATAAACAGCGAGGAGTTTAGGCCTTGAAAAGAGGCACTCTCAAGGACTCTCTTGACTGAAGTCGGTGCTTATTATTTCTCTTACAAAAGTGATTGTGGCTCTTCTTTATCTGAGTGGATTTCAATTCAGGAAAAGAAAAGTTAGTACTTATGTACTTATGTCTAGATCTTTAGTGGATTTAAGAAATTCTTGGTTGACCAAAGACATTCTGCATCAATTAGTCAACTAAAGGGGGTACGTTGCAAGCTCTCAGTACTTTTTTGTATCTCTAAATTTCGGATCATGCATCTGATCCAAACTTAATTTTAAGATTAGAAGTACACAAAAGGAATATCAAATTACTTTTTTTTTTTTTTCCAAAAATGAATAAAAATAAAGATAAATTAGATAAATTAGATTAGATAAACTATTTCAGATAAACTCACTACTTCTATGCTAGCAATAACTTCTGCCAATAGTACCGTAAATATGCAGAAGTTACAAGTACTGTAAGTGATCTAAAACACATTTTTGTAATATACCGTATTTTCTGGACTATAAGCCGCTACTTTTTTCCCAGGCTTTGAACCATGCGGCTTTTACAAAGGTGCGGCTATTCTGTGGATTATTCTTCCACCACTTGGGGCGCTCTAACCAGAATTTCAAAAACAAGATAGACGGAAAATTAATGCAAAGAAGAATACGCTACTTTTTATTTAGCAGATATAACACGCACGACAAATTACTAACTGGTAATTATTTTCAAATCCTCGCCCCTTCATCATGAAAAGCACACGAAGGAGTTTGTATGATGCAAGTTTTAAGTTGAAGGCATCGATCTTGCTCCAGGAAGGAAACCGTGCTGTAGAGTCCTGCACCCGCGGGACCCAACACAAAACAGTGCGGCATGGGACACATTCTGAAAGCTTATTGCGGGCGCGGGCGGGAGCGGGACTGAAAATTCTGTCCAGCGCAGACCTCTACCGTGCTGCTGCACGTAAGCTTGGGTCAATGGTTTCAGCGAAGATGATTAAAGTGACTTGTGGTTTCACTGCACAGGAGAAATGAAGGTAATCAATTGCCGGTTCTTTTCTGTTTTTGACCTCGTTTTAATCAGCACAGTTGCTGCCGTGTTAAAAGGCACTGTTCAGAATCTGTTCAGGTGCATAAATGTACATTTACAGTACAAAATCATTCTGTATATGCAGTAAATATCTAATTTTTCAACACAGATATCAGCGGCTTATAGCCCAGTTGTGGATTGTATATAGTTTTTTTTTTTATTTAAAAATAGAGTGGATGCGGCTTATATACAGGTGCGCTCTATAGTCCGGAAAATACGGTAGTTATTCTAAATTACAGTACTAAGTTTCATTCTACAAGCCACACATGTGCACTGTCCATATGAGTTATACGAGAATGGACTAACCTCTGTATTCATTAATAGTGAAGCAGGAAACTTGATGGAAAATTCAGTACATTAATTTCCTAAAATAACAAGTGGCCCGGTGTCCTCAAACCTAAATGTATGGGCTAGCATAGTACTTCTCTTCAGTTCAGCCACACAGCTGTCCTCCCACAGGTCAGCCACAGACAAATAACTCGCAATATAATGATTCTCGGGTGGAATTGTGTTCCCTCGCTCGCCTTTTAAAACATATCAGCATTTAGTTTGTGTAGGCAAACTCCGAGACATACTGCATTTAATATTAAAATGAAGCTTAAAAAAACTATAATTGAACAGCGAGTGGTCAAAGAGCAGAATGGGCCCTACAGGAGGAAAGCGCCAAGTTAATTTATGAGCAAAAATCCTATTAGCATGTGTCTAGTGGCATAAAGCCATCAGAAATAAACAGGGAAGAAGAAAGCTCAATTTAAAATGAAATGCGCTGAGTGAGGGGGGAAAACGACTTTCTGTGCCGAGCTCTCATTGCTTCCTGAATCATTTTATAACGCTCGTCCAAAAAATCACCCCAATTATAGAGCTAATTTTAGCCTCCAGTCACTGTGCGTCTGTGTGTGTTTTTACCTTTCCAGTAGACAAGGGAAATAGGCTTAATACACCAAGCCACAGTCAAGCTAACTAACCTTTTCTTGGCTTAAAACAGTCTGAATTTAGGTGGTACTTGAAATTATTAGCCCACAAAAAAATGTTAAAGATGTGCTATGTAGCCTTTCTGGTGGAAGGTCTGCTACCTTCTTATCCCCAAGGAGATGCTACTGCTACACCTTGTATGGCAAGAAGGTCAGATCTGTGTAGAGGCCAGATTGGTAAACTATATATTATACTATAAATTACTTAGGCATTTGTAAATAATAAAAACACCTATAATTGTAAAAATGCAAGATGTACAAATGTAATTACATACTTTGGCATTGCAAAAATATGTGCAATGTTAATACTGAATAATTAATTTTTTTAAATTAACAAAACTGTGAGTGATGGGATCCTTTCACACACCCTATAACTCACTAGAGTGCAGGCTTCTGTGCTTGCGCCCAGTTACGGAAAAAGCGAGATTTAGCAGCAAGCTGTGTATGTTCTCTCCCCAAAAATGTGTGAAAAAATTGGTAGACAGCTTGTGTGCAAATCCCTACATTTGTGAGTTTGCCTTTAGCTTGTGAGTGCTTGAGCTTTAGTGCATTATGTTGTGTTTTGCGAGTGTACACAACTGCCAAAATGTCATTCGCTTGCTAACACGGCGATCATCAAAGCCTGTGCCATCTATCCTAAAGACCATCTAGTGATATTCATAAAGAGCATAGTAGATAACAGCCTTGTCATGTTAGCTCCTCCATAATCCAGACGTCTAGCCTTTCATGTGAGCGCCGCAGAAAAGGAGGTTGATCATATATGCGGCTGTTGTTAAGGCTTATCACCGGGATCAGAGCCATGTCAAAACAACTGTGCACTAGCAGGTGATGACACGGGCTGTCCTCGCACGCGCATGCTTCACAGTGAGACGGGGTGTGCAAGGTTGGCACCGAAATCAATGTTTAAAACTTTGGACATAAAGTTATGTGTGCCATTCTGATAAAACTACATTGGGATACTCCTACAATATGGTCTTTAAATTCCTTGTGGTTAAAATATGTTGTTCAAAAATGTGAATTTGATTGACTCAATCAAAAAGCTGAACTGCATAGAAGAGTCGATTAGATCTTTAAAGAAGCTGCACCTGATTTTTACTCTCTGAATGTCAAAAACCAAAATCAGTCCATTTTAATTTGTTTGTTACAGACCATACGCATACCTCATATTCCTGACTAATTCCTAGCATCCTATATATCCTTACATGCTTATAAGCGTGTTTCACAACTGTAACCGGCCATAGTAAAGTTTTGACATCAAGGTAAAGCTAACAACAACTAGCATGTTAACAGCACACCACCAACCTTAATTTTGGTTTAACAGACTACAAAAGAGCTGCTTGCAATAAATCTGTATTGGGGCAAGACAAATGTTTGCCTTATTGCAAGATAAAACTGGTTACATTCTGTTGACGGTGTATAGACTTTAAAAACAGAAAGAAGTTTCTTAGATTACAATATGTGGAGAGAAAGACAGACTAATATACAGAAATGCAGGGTTAGTGAAACCTAAGGCATGTATAACTGCTAAGAATATAGCATTATAACATGGGTTCTTGATCATAAGATTGTGACGTAGTATATCTTGTCCCTGTAGGTGTCAGAGTATGTGAGTTCTTGTACCACAGCCAGAAACAGGCGCACTCTAATTACCTTTGGGACGCCAGCATAACGCCAGCAGCCAGGCAGGTGTGGAACAGGCTTGCGTCTCTGAAGGTACTCTCAATTCCAAGTGTATTTTTGAGAGAGAAATGTTAATAACAAACCTTGATCAATATTTCACAAAGCACAGTTGATTTTGGCAGTTAACAGGTTCTGCTCCCGAGTGGTGGAAGGAAATTCACCGCACTTGAAGTCATCACCAGATATGAGTGGATCAAAGGTGTGGGAATTTCAACGGGAAATGCAAAATCGTACTGGGAGAGTCTCGCAATTTAGAAGTGATCATTTATAGATGCTGAGTTATGAGCTGAGTTCATGAAACTACAAACCCAATTAAGGGTTTATATATATATATATATATATATATATATATGTATGGTGCTGTTCCCTTCCATAACTAGAATGCTTTATGTCTTTCACGGTATCAGTCTCCACTCTAGACTTAAAGAGCCCATATTATACCATTTTTGGTCTATGTTATTACAATGTTGTTTCTTCGTCAAAAACATACACAAATCCTGAATAAGTGTTGAAAATTAGCACATGTGCTAACACACTTAAGCAATACATCTGGTTTGTCCAATGTATATGTGATGTCCATATTAAATAAATAAATAAATAAATAAATAAATAAATAAATAAATAAATAAATAAATAAATAAATAAATAAATAAATAAATAAATAAATAAATAAATAGGCTGTGTTCTTCTCTCAGAATGAAACACTGTTATAAATTGTGATGTCATGTGGTAACACAGGAAGTGCTCCACTGTGTTTTTAAACTCCATACAACTGAATTCATTTGGATAATTTCAGCCCTGGAATTGCCCATCTCTACTGAACAAAAGATAAAAAGTAGCTGTTAAGTGGAAAACTACAGCCTCATGACATCACAAGGTGGAACAGAGCATTGAGCACTTTGGAGATGTAAACAGAATAATAAAGAGTTACTCAAACATGTGTGAATGAAACAAAACACAACTCCATGCGTGTTGTTTTGGGCTGGTAACAGCATTAAAACATGGCTTAAAGCTCACAAGAGTCAATACTGGACTTTCAATTGCACTTGTCTTGTAATAATATATTTTGAAAAATATTTTTGGGAAAATCCAGATGCTTTAAAGTGGTAGATGACCAGGTTTAAAACAAAGCATAACATGCCCCTTTAAGTATATCTGCAGGCAACTTCCTTCCCATATGTTTTGCATCGCTTCATGTCCTCTTGTGGCTCTTCTTTCTGTTTCAGCATTTCCATGACAGATCAGCACCTATCTCCCGCCTCCTCCGATCAATACATGGTTACTGCAGCCAAAGAGCTGACACACACATACAAATGCTGGTAAACATTAGCATGCATAAAAGACGCATACGAATGTGAGAAGAAACAGTGGCCTATATGTGGTAAAAACAACATGGCCGACGATGAGCCAGGCAGCTGCATACACTCTATATGATACATGCTAATTTTCCCAAGGACTCTGCTAAATGAATGGATCTCATGGGGCTGAGTTTCAGCTAAATGGTCCAAACCTCACTAGTGTGGAGGAGACTGTTGAGGAAAAAAAAAAATGAGACAAGATAAAAGAGGAATGGTGGGCTAAGAAGAGCTGCCATTAATATAGAAAAAGAAACCAAGCAGGAAATGAACGCTCAGATTCCCGGCTTCATCTGCTAATATGGCTTTTATGGCTCAAATCTACATTAGCTATTGCATCTGCCACTTTCTTTTGCAATACGAAAGTAGTTTCAAGAATTTCATATGTTAAACTTTTAAGCACTGGACCTAATGTCATCAGGGCCTGTTTTCTCTCTCTGAAGAGCTAACAGTGCAATAACAGTAATTCTGTGATTCAGTAAAACACGGTACAAATGCGCAAAGGTCAGAGTCATTACACAAAAATGATATTTCAGGACGAATGAAAAATCAACAAAGACAGCAGGCCAATGTAAGAGACTTTGTGTAGACGGCAGACAGAGGTGTAATAACAGCAGCTGCAGAGCGGAGTGGCAGGATTTTTAAATCTATTTCTCCACCATAATTGAGTAAGTGATACTGTGTCTACCTCTCATCACAGCATAGAGACATTTATGCTGCTCTATCAAACAGAAATGATTGCCACATATACGCTCCTGATGGCTATATAAATCGACAGCAGTTGAAATGCATGCTGGGAATTGAAGTGCCGGTAAACACAAGGATTCTCTGATTGGTTCTGACAGCTTCTATTCCATACATGTGCTCTCTTTAGATTGAATAGACAAGATTCAGCCTCCTCACATCACCTGAACCCAGTGACCTATGACCTTGTGGTAGTCATGGCAACGGTGGCGGGTTAGCTAGCACACGCAGATACATACAGATGAAACTGCACACAACAATAGAGCATCCTTTTGTCTGCGCCTTTGTTTTGCCGTTGTGCTTCTCCGGCGGAGGGTTTGAAAGTGATTACCGATGTGGTCCACTTCATTAGCATGAGAACAAAAACAGCGAAGGGAACGCATTATCACTTCACAAGAGAAAAGCCCGGCTCTGTCTGTGGGTTTGTTTACTGTGCCGTGTCCGAACATTTTCTCTCAGAGTCGCGCTTGTCTCACGAGGATGCAGTTTTCTGTTGGAGGAAGAGCTCAAATGCAGAGATGGACAAAAATAAAACAGTGTAATATGACGTCTACTGAAGAATCACACAGAGATACCAAGTGCACTGTGACCATAGTGATCATTAATACTACAACATGTAAATGCTTTTTGATCACATTTGCAACATATGACATATTACAGGCAGATTAATTTAGGCCTATGTCTGTAACCTTTAAGAACCATATGTGTCAATGTTTAAGGTAACATAACTATCACAAAAATAAAATACTTGTCTTATGTCTTAGTCAAGATGTTCTTTCTCTTGATGTACGTTCAAAGCTAATTATATAATGGTTCTATCCAACCTCAGGAAAAATATAAACAACTCAGAATCTTCTGTCACGTACTTTGTAAATCACCATTCTATCATGCGAACCAAACCAATAATTATGATATGAAATGTTAGCAAATAGTTATTTATGCCAGAAGCTTTGACATCACATGCAGTCTATTGGAAGCAGTGGACCAAAACACACAAGCTATTGGGCCCATAAACTCAATTTTAAACCAGAATCCTTCTCCCACGTCTCTGACTGTGTCCAGCCTAAAGGAAGGAGTGTGCCACCAAAATGTAGAGCAAACAAGAGACTAGCGCTCAGAGGAAGCTATTTGGAGCAGGCTGACCCAGGGGTCGGGCGGCTGCCTCGCTTCCTGGTTAAAGGGGATTGGTGGGAATGGAGGCAGTTCCGATTAGCCAATCAGAGTGTGTGGAGCGGAAATCAATGAGGTTTCTCAGAAAATGTCAGGCAGAAGTGACCTTTCTGCCTATAGCTGTAGGTGGAAGAGGAGGAAATAGGAAGAAGTGAGGATGGGGGGAAAGAGGAGGTGAAAGTAGAGTGGGATGACAAAAATAACTAAACGAATGCTGAGAATCTCTGAAAACCCAATCAAGGAAAAATGACCTTGAAACCAATTTTAAAATGTATGACAAAAACAAAAATAAAGCTTTTTTTAAAAAATAGATTTGAAAATTGTTGGTCAGAGGTAAACTTTAGTAGCAGTTGCAGGGTTTTTAACTACACCTCCAGATATTTTCCCTGCTCTCGCTTCTTTTTCTTTCTGTCAGCGCCGGCCACTTTTCCTCTGTGGAAGAAGAGAAATGAAGTCAGCAGAGGAGTTTGAGTGGAAATCATTTGAGAGATGGAGAGAAGGAGGGAGTGAGAGATGAGGTGACCTTTACTGTCTCCTGGCACTGCTCCGTCACACATCGTCCTCATGGGGACAAGACACAGGGACACAACAGGAATGAAGACACTGGTTTCTTTGCTCTTGGTCCAGATCATTCCATAAAACTACCACTTCACAAATTCTGAGAAATTGTGAAAACAGAAGTTGAGTTTTAGGATGAACCAACTGAGCTATTAATTTATATCCACTAGTGTAAATACCGGTAGTTAAGGTTTCCAGGAGAATAAAATCAAATAAAAATAATTCATGTTAACGACTGGGTCAGAACAAGGACACTGACTAAAGAGAAAAAAAAAACAGATAAAGTGTAATTATTTTTTAAAAGGCTCTGATTTCCTTATGTGATGCCAATATTAAATATAAATCAGAGTATCTCACCTCATAATAATCACCTTAAAATGTGACATAATAACATCCTTAGTCATTAACCATAAATCTGATCAGAGACCTGTGCACACACACTCAAGCGAGCGGCATAAATCATGTTTGATTATGCACTACAAAAGTCAACTGTGGAAATCAGATATTGAGCGCCAATATCAAACTGTCAATTGCCACTCGAGGTTGACCTTTGGGTCGAATGGCGGAGCGCAGAGACGTGAGAGCAAATATTCAGGGTAACAACAAACGCAGGTCCTGTGCACTTCTCATCGCAGGCTATACACTGACCAGACTCTTTCCACACTCTTTCCATATTTTAATATATGAGGGTCTTCAAAATGTGCACACAAGTTAACGCAAAATGAATGCAATGAGGGAATATACCACAATACTTGCCTTTATAAAATATCGATAGAAAAACTATACTTGCAATTTAAAATATGAGTTTTATAATAATGCAGATTACAACTTACTCCTAATAGGACCAATACTACTATTATTATAATGACAACTTCTAGTAATAATAGTAGTACTACTTCTACCAAAAAACATACCTGGAGTTGTGTTTTGTTTCATTCACACATGTTTAACACACAAACTCTGATACAGGAATTGCTCCACTGTGTTTTTAAACTCCATCCACTTACAATAGAATCATTTGGATGATTTCAGCCCTGGAATTGTCAATCTAACTAAAGGTAAAGGTAGCTGTTAACTTGAAAATTGCAACTTAATGACCCAACAAGGTGGAACAGAGCATTATGAGCTTTAGAGATGTAGACAGACTGATAATAAAAGAAACATGTGTGAGTGAAACAAAACACAACTCTTAAAACTCACAAGAGTCAATTTTGTGTAATATAAGACCTTTAAACACAGTAATTTACCTACATAACAGCAATTTTAAGGAATTTGTAAAATTTTGAGTATATTGTTTTTAGTGTATGCAGTTCTGTTAATCGCCACAAGGGGTTTCTGAGGAACGAAAACAACACTCAAATTAGCTCAAGGGGAATCCTGACATTTCTTTCTACTGTTGTCAACACAGAGGTCAAAGGTGACTCCAATCCTAATGGGAGCTCATCTGGCTGTCACTGTCCTTGTCCCTTTGTCTATCACGGCCATCTCTGAGAGTCACCTGTGCCGACCTCAGCTCACCTTTGGGACTACCCTGCCTGCTCCGCTACCGCCCTGGGTCACTTTTAATTAGAGGAGGGGGCTCTTTGATTGCAAGTGATGGGGGGGCCAGCGCAGTTTCTCCTTCCTCCCTGCTCCTCCTTGCAGACTTCCACACACAAGCATGCGAGCGGGTGCTTTGCTTTGAACTGAGCGCTGCAGCGTGTTCAAAGCGGAAGGCAAAAAGTACGGGGGTGGTGAGGGATGGAGAGAAGGACACTTGAAGGTGAATTTGATTTCCACAACTTAACCTAGCACACATGCAACTGACACAACGCTAGCGAGTAACATCCCCCCAAAGAGCTGTATGTACATGGATACTGCTGCTAATATAGTTTGTTTGCTAGCGTGCATTACATATTTATGAATTTAGTGTCCCCTTTTAAAATGAATGTTTACTCAATATGCATATGAGCGTGTAGGAGAGAGATGACTCATGCAAACTGGATTCCACATTCAAACCGAACAACAACAGAGAAATCAACAATGCGCTAGGAAAACCCTGGCTAGCATGTTTGCATGTGTTATAGCACGATGCCAATTAAAGCAATCAAGTCAAGAGCTAGCCACCCACCGCGCAGCATACTGATGAGGCAGGCAGGGCTGAACACTGACCTGGACTTGCTAGCCTGACCCGAATCCACTCCTACAACCAAAACACAGTAAACACTTCACCACTCTGATATTGCACCTCGCACAAGCGAGATGCAAATAGACTGTTGACAAAATGATGAATATTACCTGGCGCACAAAAAGGAATGAGGCGAAACAACTAAAAAGTCAATGGCTCATTAGAAAGATAAAAACCTTGCAAAGCCTGAGGGTTAGATAGTGCGCTGAAATCAAGAAATGAGAAAGAATAGAGTGAAAACGTCTTGAAAGACGACAAATCATAACAGCTGTAACTCGATTCGGAGGCCCGGCAATAGGCAGCTTTTTTGATATCCTTCATCTTTTCTGCATTCTCTCCATCCTTATGCTGGGTGCTGTGGTAATTTTTCCAACAAACCAATAATAAGTCGTTATGTGGCAGTAATATGGCTGCTAATGGATGCAGCGACCTGAGAGGAAGAAGTGTGCCATTAGTCCAAATGCTATGCAAAAGCTATCACAAGGCACTTTGAGAATTAGCTCATGTTAGCTTATATGTGCTAGCTGTGTGTACAAAAAGACAACAGAGCAATTATAATAGCAAAGAGTTGGTATCTCAGTTAAAATGAATCTTAAAATTTCACAAATTAAATACTAAACGAATGTACTACTTTGGTTCATTGCTAAAAAACACACTTATTATGCTTACAGTAAAATGCAAACCTGATTCATTGTGATTTTTTTAATTGACAGGAGTTTTACAAAATCAACCTAATTTTAATAGCCCCAATAACAAAACAAAAGGACAATTAATCGAGGTCAAGAGTAGTTTACTTCCAAAGCACTAGAATAGTGAATTGCTTAATTCAAATTTCACTTGTTTTTTCATGGGGAATGATGGTTCAGACTGCCTTTATACATAATTTAATGATTAAAACAATTAAAACATGCACGGCCCATGGAGGAAGCATAATTAAAACATAATAAGAATCAATTATAGCAGCCGAACCTTGCTTAGCACACGCGGAAACATTGTGAAGTATTAGTGCTCATAAAGAATCCATTAGAATGGCGAGGTTTTCGGGGAGCAGAAGGGATATTGTTCCTTAATTTTCAATTGCAGCATGTTTGTTTGGAGATGGGACTTTTATTGCGACACAAAAGACATACAGACACTTTGGAAAATAAAGATGCTGCATCCATCTCGGAGGTCAGCGGCTCATGACTTATAACACTTTCCTGGAGAAACAGACAGGGAGCGCTTGCTTAATGATCGGGCCAAGTCTGACAGATGGCCGGCCACTTCCAAAAGAGCAGTGCGTGGCTGCCGGAAAAATGGGCCATTAGTGACCCTGGCGTGGCGTAGCTGTGTGCGCGTATGCATGAGTGCCACTGTTACTAAAGCTAATGCTACACCAGCTTTGTTTCACTGGAAGTTGCTGCCAAATGTTAGTAGTAATAGATTGACGGTTGAATAGCAGAACGACAAGCATTCAGAGAAGGCCTTTACAAGTCAATGCCACCTTCTTTCATTCATACAGAGCCAAACTTTCTCTCGTTGCACCACTTTAACAAGCCATTACACCAAGTATAATGCCTACTAGTGCAGCCCAAAAATTCTCAGGGCCAATTGGTTTTATTTTCCGAGTGTCGATTCATCTGATCATAGAGCAGTTTTCTACATTTAACATTTTCTCCATCCACATAATTTCTGAATAAATCTCTTCTTTCTCAGATAATGACTTTTGGAAGTGGAAGTGTTGTTCCCGTCTGCAGTGCCTCTTGAAGCCCGAAACTTTTTGAAACTATTGTACTACTAAGAATATTAAAAAGTAAAATAAAATAAACAATTTTTTTTCAATTATGGATAGCACCAGATTGTTACAGCAGTTTTCTAGCAAACCTTCACTTTATTGATTTGGTTTTAAAATATAAAATGCAAACTAATTACCATAAAAGTTTTTTTAGTGTTACCATTAATATTTAATGGCCAACACAAAGCCCAGATAAATGCTGCAAGTAATACTATAAAGGCCTTGTCACACAACAGCACTTAATAATGCATTTTCTCATATTACATAGGGTCCCAACTTTTCCCCCCTTCAGTAATGAACCATCCATTTCACCACAACCCCATCCTCATGTACACATCCTTCCCACATTGGAAAACAAACAGTCTTTGAGCTCGCTGCTGGGACATTGCAACATAATTAGCCACACTGCTGATCTGGTCTTTACATAAGAGACAGCTCAATTACACACAAAAACATGGCGAGGCGTGGAATGGACCTACATATGCACAAACAAATACAACTGGCACATGCACACTACTGGCTGCTGTCCAGGCTAGTCATGCTGTTGTGTCTATAAAGCCCTGAGCGGCAAATCGACAAGTGTAATAACCATAGAAGGCGAGAGAGAGCACACTGCATCCTGACCCACATCTCCTGCTTCCTTATGGGTACACATATAAATCAAAGATATCGCAGCCGAGCAAGATAACATATGTTTAACGCACATTGGCGCTGTTCAAATGCACTTTTACATGAAAATAATGAACTCCGTTGACCAGCGTAGGAGCCGTCTAGTGTCAGGCAGTCAGCAAAGGTCCGTAATAGCAGCGCAAGGCCATGGAGCAAAATGAAAGTGCACTATATTGGAGTGGAGATTGAGGTCAAAGCTATATGGTGCGCGGGCCAAGGAGAGGGGAGGCGATATTAGGATGGGGCCAAAAATCACCACTTTCCTCCCCCATTCCTTCTCCTCATTCCTGGTTTGTCTTTCACCTCTCCTCCCTCCATCACACTCGGCCGGCATCCTCCTCCCCTCCTCCCCGCTTCCTCCATCCTGATTCAGCCCCGGAAACCAAGGAGAAGCGATTTGCTGCCGAGATCCGTCGCTAATTCTCACTCAGCGTTCATGAAAAATGTATAGCAGGCAGAAGGCAGACTGTGGGGAGATGCAGATTGGCCCTGAGCGCGAGCCTGGCTGTGCATTAATGGAACACTATTCTCACCAGCTCATCCCATGTCTTTCTTTATATCCTAGCTATATATATGTGTCTATCCATCTATACTATCTTTGAATGTGTCTTTTCCAAGTCGATAAAGACAAAAAAACATGAATATTCCAGGCCTCGGCGGAATATTAGCAGCACAAACGCGGCTATCTGCAATCTGAGCATCTTTTTATGCATGTGCCTGGGAGCGCAGTGTGTATCCAACTAAACCTTCTCCGAGATAATAAGGGGGAGAAAACTTTATCTTAATCTTTAAAAGGCACAACGTGAAGTTTTGAAGGCGGAAAATGGGTCGAATGTGTGTGTGAGCGCTCCATGGTGAGTGATTTCAAAGAGATAATGGTGCATGTGTGTTTAAATAAGCACAGGTATAATACGAGGCAAGATTAATACAACAAGTGTAATGCCATCAGAACTAGTCGCAGTGTGGAGCATGCATAATAAACCTCCCGAGGAGTTAGCGCACACATACACACTTGACGTCGCCATAGCAACGCTGCCCCCGAACCCTGAAGTATGAAGATGTAATTTCAGCCTCCCAGCAGCCAGAGGGAGCCATGGTGATGACAGACTGCCGGCTTCCCATCTCCCCCTGGCAAGAGGCGCGCCGTGCCTGCCTTACACACCAAAATAAACCCAAAGGTTAAGAGTGGATGTGTGCAAGCAGCAGGGGGGTCAGATGAGACAGAGGAAGGGCACAGCAGTCTGGGAGAAGGGAGGGAGTTGGCTAGGAGGAGGCATATGATGTAGCTGTTTTGCTATTTAGTCAGTGCATCTATTTAGAATGCTGTTTGGCTTGTTGCTAATTCATTTCATTTTTAATAGTTAGTTGTTGTTGTTGTGTGTATATGTGTGTGTGTGTATATATATATATATATATACTTTTTTTTTTCTGGTGGAGCCTTTTTAAAAGGTCAGTTGAACTAATTTGTCATTATGTCCTTGCCAAATTTGAGTAAGTTGAATAGAAAGAATTACCTTAACTCTGTACCTTAACTGCAGATGATTCTTAGTAGGACCACACAGATTGACCTTAAATTGGCCTTCACTGCCCTCTGAATCTCACTTCCTTGTTTCTGCAAGGCCCATGCATATACTGTCATATTTTTTTTAATGAAACTAAACATAAACACAGCTTTAGGTGACAGGAAGGCTATCAAAAACATCTTTAACTGCACACGAGACTCCCTGCTTAGATCCTGTTGTACAAAGATCCTCCCTGAAGCTGGATGGGGACCTCCTGTGTCCTTCTAAGGGTCCGTTGTGCCTCTGCTGCTGCTTATCTTTGTCTCTGCTCTGAACTGAGTCTGGTGGAGCGGCGCCAGTTGAATCGCACCACTGTTTTCCTAACCAAGTTCATTCCTCTCCATTTCCCCATGCTCCCAAATCACAGTCCTGTCACACACCGGGGGTAGGTGCATCCTTGCCTGGGACTGGAGGCGGTCTCCTGTCTCCGGTTGCGGGGGTATGTGGGTAAAAACATGGCCCCTCTGTTACTCTGTTCCTGCCAGTACTATTCAACCATGTGTTACCCACTCGCTCTAACAACCTGCACTGGCTGGCACAGCTCCCAGTAGGTGGAACAGTGTGTCGCCTTCACATTTTGCCATAACATACCACTAAATGCCTCCGGGCTGAAATACATTATTGATCCCCATGGGGCTAGACTTACTGGAGAGTTTAGGCACAGCATGCACGCACACTGACTCAGCTCCTGGCATTCTCCGGCCTATTAAAGGATACTTGCAGGAAATTGGGGCGGTAGAACAGATTGTACAGTCATTCACATACTGAGGTTGGTAGTTTGATCCCTGCTACCTTCTGTAAATTCTGTTGTTGTGTCCTTGGTCATGAGACATCACCCACCATGCCTGTGCAAATGTAAGTAATTTGTGGTGATGTAATCAAGAAGGGAATGAATATGTAAAGCACAAAGGGTATTATTATCATTACTAAACTAAATGTGAGACCTAAAATGTATCCAAAAATACTGCATATTTTTCACAGGTTTTAACTCTCTGTGTGGCTGAACAAATGGCAAAGCCCAAATTGAAACATGTATTCACAGCTTGGGAGGATCAAATAAAAACTCGGCGTACATGAAACTATGTGTGTGCGTGCTAAATGATTCATGAGACGCAAACGAAAACAGGCGCGAGTACAAGCGGAAAAATAGCACGTCTGCATTTCTGATGAAGCAGGTCCTCTAAGCGTCTGTGTCATGATCCGAGCTGCAGTGCGGTGAATCAGAGGGGAGCGGAGGAGGGTACGGCGGGCATGAGCGTGCCTGGATGTCTGCGCCTCTTGTGGGGAGGGGGCTGGATGCTGTTGCTGGGAGTGCGGACGTAGCTCCACATTAGCCGTCCTATTCTCAGAGCTGCTGGTTGAAAGCGGTGTCAGGACGCTGCTGTGGCCTTCAGTGCTGCCAGTCTAAGAATAGGCAGAGGCCCGGGGAACATGCTGTCTCCCTCATGCACACTCCCTCTGCCTCTGCATACTTCAAAACATACATCTGAGCTATCCATTTCACATTTACAGTTTAAGTGACAGAAGGGGTTATTGGGGAACGCTATGGACTGGCATAGCAACTAATGCTTTTTGTCAGTGCGTACTGTGTCTTAAAATATCAGATGTATTTTTAAAGCATATGAATTTGAAAGCAGTAGATGAATTTTCCTTTCTGTATTGGTTCACTCAGTTTCTTTTGCCAGTTCCGTCTCTTCCTCCCTGGTGTTTCTGTGCTGTCTCCCTCTCTCGGCTCTCTCCTCCCCCAGCTCTAATGTGAGGCTAAAGCTAGCCCTGCTGGATGACATTACTGTGCGCTGCCTGCTGGCCTGTCTGCCTGCCTGGGGACTCTAAAATAAAACACAGCGGTGGGAGAGCCACAGTGCGAGCACATGCTATAGGCAGCCTGACTGACATGCTCTGATAGAGCACACACACGTGCGCTGCCTGCGTGTGTATCTGTGCAGAGCAGGGCTGTGGGGGAGACAACCTCTCCAGCTGTGTCCTGTCAATCATTCATGACCCAGTACTCCGAACAGCACAGGAGGCCAAGGTGGACAGGCCTTAGAGGAGACAGCAGCCTCACACAGTACTTATGAGTTTGTGTTTTTGTCTGACGGAAAATCATTCGGAGAGGCAAATGATGCTCATATACTTACAATACATTTGTGTGTGTGTTTAAAAGAGGAGCCACATCCGTCACCCAGAACAAGTGACAAAAAGATAACAATGTCTCACTTGACTGCTCCTCACCCTCTCTCCCTCTCTCCTCTCTCTCTGCTCACCTCAGAGCTCCCTCCTGATCTTTACACATGGCTGCCCATCCTCTCCCATGTCCCAGAGGATGGGAGCTTGTGCGGCAGCTTGGCAGGCTGTCAGGGGAGCGCCAGAGAGCAGGGAACATGTAGTGACTGGAACGGGGGCTGGAGGAGGGTGGAGGTGGCAAAGGGAGGGCAGTGTTTCCCACCTCACTGTGGCAGTGGAGCACTAGCTTGATACAAGGTGCAAGAAGGCGACAAAGGCAGGAGAAAAACAGGAGCAAAACTCTTGTTATCCTGTGTTTGTAACCACAAACCTTTGTGAACCACAACCCACTGTGAACCAATCATCAGCAGAAAATGTTTGTCACTGTTTATGTGGTCTATAACACTACAAACACACAAGAAAACAAAAGTGAGTGTGTGTGTGTGTGTGTGTGTGTGTGTGTGTGTGTGACATAGTCACAAGACATGTTTGGAAGGTTGATAGCATGTTTCTGAGCTACACTTATTAAAACGTAGTGTCGAGTATACTGGGAGTATGGACCAGTTTTCAAATCTGTGAAGCATCATTACCTGTTCTTAGGCTGTGAATGTCGGTTTGGTGTGGAACTGGAAAAACAGGCTAGACTACCATAAATGTGCTAACAGTTCAACTTGTCCATGTACTGAAAATGAGTGTAGAATCAAACAATATAGTAATTATATCTGAAGAAAGTAGACAGTTAACTGAGGTGTGAATAGTAGTTACAGACCACTCACAGCCCTGCATGCCCCTTTGCATTATGTTTCTAGGGGTGGTGCGACTCACATTTGTGATAAGTTACTAAAGCACTTTCTCCCTTTATTCTGGCTTCAAAACTAGCGCCACATCATACGACAGCCCTTTCCCAAAACAACAACATGACACTGTGTCGACCTGCACCCTCTCTCTCCCTCCCCCTGACAGTAGAGGAAAAGAGAGAGAGAAAGAGAGAGAAGGGAGAAAAAAAGATGACAGCGGCTTCAGATCTGACATCAAACGACGGCTAGAGAGTGAGAGAGTGAACATCTCTGCAATGACAGCCTGTTGGAAAAAAAAGCTTGGCAATTCCTCTTCTATCCTCTTTCTATCTATCCATTGCTTTCTCTGTGTCTTGCCCATCAAAAAATGTGCCGGCGATTAGGATCTAGGCTAGCAGCGGATCGCTTTTGGATGGGGTGTAAAAAACACACGGAGGACCCAGGGGTAAGAGAGTTGATAGTGGTCCTGGTTCAAATGCAGAGGTCCTGCCTGCCTCACACGCTAATACATCAAGAGCATTTTTCATTTTAGCAAGAGGAAGGGGGCAAGGAGGGCTTTGATGATGCTGCTTTAGGGAGGGAAATGTACTGGGACACAATGGAAATATAAGGGGAAAAAATGTAATTAAAAAGACATTGACTTGCTTATGTGTTTTTCAGTTAGGGTTGTTAACAATATATTTAACACTGATACTAAAAGAAATAACATAACATAATTAGGACAAAATTGAACTTTGCTGAATAGTTTCAGAATGGTCTTGATCTATATATGGACAAGTGCAAGACCAAACAGTAATATTAAATAAGCTAATATTGTTTTATGTTGAAAATTACACTTCATTGTTTTCTTATAGTCACAAGAATTGACTTGAACTTTAGTATCATGACACCTAGTAGTATCCTAATTTGGACCTGTGTACTGATGGGTTAGTCCTGGTTTATGTCTGGGGTAGTTCTTGGTTGGGTTTAGCACTAGTTCAGTTTGCTTAGTAGCCATTTATCTTAATTAATTCATGGGTTAATTTTTAAGAAAATAATTAAGAACTTGTAACTGACTAAACACAGAGCAAAGTTAACTAAGTAAAAAAAAAAAGTATAGCGTCTGAAAACTATTTTAGTTAATTAGATTTCATGCATTTAATTTAGATTTCACTTCATCACACCGCTCTTGAGGCCGTTCCAAAGTATCTGGTAAATTAAACGCCGCGCACCTCGAGCCGTGCCAATATTTGCGACAATTTGCAAATGGGTATTTATTCTATTCTTGCAAAGTGCTGAGGAGCTGCGAAGGAACATACTGACAGAAAGTGAAAATTAGTTTAAGCCAGGAAAACAGAGGAAAAGTAAAAATGGCCAAGCCCACATCTCATCCTTATCTTGTGATTACTCCTCCAGTCCAACCTGCTCAGTGAAATACGCTGGTCCGAATGCCAGGAGGCTGAGTGCGTGTGGGTTAGTAGTGTGACTGCATGGGCGCTCTGGCGGGAATGTCTTGCGTCCATGCATATGTCTTCACTGTTCATGTGGGAGTAGGTGAAAAGCCATGTTTAGACCAAGCTGATGAATAAAAATGGTTAGCATTTGTTGTCTTTGATGTGGAAAGGGTCAAAACATAGACTAAAGCTAGAGCAAGTGACATTGATCATATATATAGCAATATAGCAATATGTTATAATGGTTTCCACAAATGTCACATCATCATCAAAGCTGGGATACCAACTTTTATACTGAGAAAAGTTAGTGTTTTAGCCTGCATAAAGTTACATTTTTGATCAATACATTTTGATAATTGTTATGGTCCTGCATGCGATGTTTCATTTAACTATAAATTACAGTTTTCACCTACCACCTATATACGCCTACCGCTCTGTACTTACTTTGTTTTTCTTAATTTTTTAAAAAGTAAAAAACTGTGATACACATGAGGTTGTATATACATTTTGGCACAAAAAAACAAAACATAAAATTCTGCTTGCTACCTGTGAGCTGCAGATACCCATAGGTGTGGCCATTGTTGTGATAACGTTCTAATGAAAAATTACAAGAAAAACTGCAGAAGTTGCAAATGTAAAACGCGTAACTAACCAGTTTTGTACATATGAGGAGTGTAATACATGTCTTGTCGGTTGTATTCAAGTAGAAAGACATGTGAAATAAAATGGAGCTGAGATACATTGGACTCTCTCACTCACCGGCAGGCTAGACGGGCGGTCCTGGGGTACACCGTCCTCACTGTTGGCCTTGGCAGAATTTGCTGTGACTGGACCCCTGGCGTTAAAGCTCTCCTGCTGGGTTTCCTGGAGCGCAGGAACAAAAGGCACAAATGGAGAAAATCAGTCCAATCCATAAGCTCTAAATTAAACACACAACGCTACACACACACACAGAGCTCTGGCGTAAACATTTGACACTATTGGAACTCACATAAGAAACCTTCTATTAGGGCAGTATTGTGCAGCCTCCTGTTGACATGGTTAGATCAAAGTCGCAAAAGTAGGAGGGGAAAAATACACAAACACACAACATACACAAACACACTCTAATACAGTAAACAGAAAAACAGGGCTAACAAAATCAACCATTAGAGCAGCTATAACCGTCAATTCATCTGCGCCAAATGTGGGCCTAAAAACACCCACTAATCCAGCATAGTATACAGAAGTACACACCACCATTGGAACACACACGCCTGGTCTATTGTTCAAATCTAAGTCATTTTCTTCCCCCTCTGTAATCACGCGCCTATCTAGTGTAAACCAATTTTCCTTCCATTGTCGGAGGTGTTGCCCTCTCCCACACTCTCTTCCATATCTCTCTGCCTCTGCCTTCCTCTTTTCATTCACCGCCGAGGTCGTTTCTCCATCATGTTAAGCATCGGCCGCACAATGGCAACTTGTTAAGGAGCCCTGAGTGGAGGGATTAGTGATAACTGGGATCGCACACACACTTCCCTGGCAGTTCCTTCAAATCCACTTTCTCTCCCCATGTTTGATTTCTTATCGGTACAGTAGGTGGGCCGTGTTACTGCCAGCAAGATGATGTATTCCTTACAGCTAGCTAAAATACTCCTATTACAGGATTAACCGTACATCAGTGCCACAAGACTTTATTTCCGAACCATATTTCTCATTTGTAATAGCATCGTATACACACAGGCAGTCAAAAGTCTGTTCATTCATAATTCAAGAACTAGTGACTTCAAATGCCCCATACAGACAGTTCAGATTAAAATCATTAGCCAATTAAATCCAATCAGTTTAAATATAAAAAATGTATAAATATGATTATTATACAGAGCAGGTATTTAGTGGACATGCAGTGCACCATTTAGCAGAAACTGGATTTGCATTGCTAACCCGCCGCCTGTATCAAATGAATGGGTATTATCAGCCTCATCTGTTCATACAGTCAATTAATTTACCATAACTGCATATAGAATCTGCTTTGCCAGTTAACAGACAGAGATAGAGGTCAAGCCATAAAAATTAAAAGTACATTCAGATTTTCATTTTCCTGCGTCGATAAATGAGAATATTTCTGGCTGCATAAGGAGGAAGAATTTCAGCAATTAAAATGATTGCATCTATTCAGGTGTTTATTCGAGTTTCAATCAAACTAGACAGAAAATAGTTAGTTTTATCAACAAAACCAGATCACATAGTACAAATTGTAGGTGCATAGTAAATGTGTATGGTAATAAGTGGGTGGGTACAGTGTGACTGCTGAGGTTCTTTTTTGAATACAATGTCGACAATTGCTAGTTTAAGCCTACATTAATTGTGCATTCATGTGTTCTGGATATTTACTAGAAGCACTAATGCTAATCAACATGGCATATTTACTCAGCAACTTGTTTTTGTTACTTCCCGCTCCTCAGTCTAAAATGAATTTTGTAGTTTCCCTAGTGCATACTATCAAAGCTATGGCAGTCAGACGTTCCTGTATAAATATGCCAAAAATATACAAGCTGGAAGACCAATAGTGTTGTGTGTTGCTACTAATATGAACTGTTCCAAAATTAGGGCTGAGCAAAAAATCTATTTAAAATAAAAATCGAGTTGGCAAGTCAAATCGATTCATTTTTTCTGAAACTTGATATTTAAGATTTTTTAAATCTAGCGCATACATTTTGCATTCCCTGAGTCTTCTTATAGGCTTTCCGTAGCGCACTTCCTGCAGTACGTCTTTCTCCCTGAGAATGGCACAAGCACAAACAAATCTCTGTCACAGAAAGAACACACATATAATCCACTGAGTTGTCTCCTTTAGTCCGACTGAGGCTGACCGCATCAGCGCACAAGGAAAGAGCTGCTTTTTTTACAGTTTATGCAAATTAGCCATGCAGTTTTAAATTTAGTTAATTATTAATTGATAATCAATCATTTATTCTCCCAGCGACCGATTTAGAAAATTGGTCCTTTGGTCATGAGCTCTGGGTAATGACCGAAAGGACAAGATCGCGGATACAAACAATTGAAAATGAGTTTCCTCCGCAGAGTGGCCAGGTGCTCCCTTAGAGATAGGGTGAGGAGCTCGGTCACACGAGAGGAGCTTGGAGTAGAGCCACTGCTCCTCCACATCAAGACAAGCCAGTTGAGGTGGCTCGGGCATCTGTTCTGGATGCCTTCTGGACGCCTCCCTCAGGAGGTGTACCGGGCATCTCCCACCGGGAGGTGGGACATGAAAGAGGCCCCGAGGAAGACCAGGACATGCTGGAGGGACTATGTCTCTCGGCTGGCCTGGGCACGCCTTGGAGTCCCCCTGGAGGAGCTGGAGGAAGTGTCTGGGGTGAAGGAAGTCTGGAAGTCCCTGCTTAAACTGCTGCCTCCTGTAAGAAAATGGATGGATGAAATATGTCTACGCCTCCACCAAAAAAGAATACAAATATGTTTATAAACAATGTCGAAGTTTGGTTTCACATTCCCAACTTGATAAATATTGACCCAAATAGCTCCACAGGTAAATAGAAGAAGGGCTGGACATATGCAGTCAGTTGAAGGTGGACGGACACACAACTGAACAGTGTTGTAGAGTTACTGCTGACCTAAGCCCAATATTTACTCAGGCGGAAGTGTGTGTGTGTGCACGTTTGTGTGTACTCCAGGGGATTTCTCTTTTAAGTGGGTCAAAGTGAGCAGGGTTGCCTCGTGCCACTGTTTACGCTCATATTCTTACATCATCCCTGTCAAGCATAATAAGGACACGGGGGCACAGAGGGCGGGGCTTACAAGGAGACTGACGGCCCAAAACAAACAAGGTGAAATCGCTCAGGCCTAGGCAATTACGATTAAAAATGTGGAGGAGAAAAGACATCAGAGGAGTGAAGGAGTGCTGCGAGTGCATCCTTTCATTTGAGTTCTTTCCAGTCCATTGTCTCAAAATCCCATTTCCCAGCTAATTTAGAAGCTTCTAAAATACACCCCACTCCATACCTTAAGCCTTAGGCCACAGTTAATCCTGTCTCTACACACATTCACACACACACACACACGCACACACATGCATGCCGAGACACGCTCATTCATCCTGCCTGCGTTTTCAAAAGACTCCATCTTGGCATAGTAGAAATGAAGGATATTGAAGGCAAGCGTTTGAAGTGCATGGGGGAACGCAGGGATTCAAACTGTGAGTTAAATGCTATTAGACAGCTGTGTGGAGAGCCAGTGTAATATTAGATGTGATTGAATAGATGACTGCTGAATGCAATGTAATATATAGAGCCGCAGAGGCTTTATACAGACCTAAATCAATATAGCAGCACAGTGTTAATCCCAGTCACTCAGGAGCCACTCGCACAGAGTTGAGGAAGTAAAAGATGAGTTTGTTGCACATGATGTCAGTACATGCTTTACAAGACAGTTTAGAAGTCATTTGTCTGTGTGATGTTTGCTTCTGGAATGGACATTTTTATTCCCTGTTGAGACACTACAGAAGTTTTCAATTTTAAAATTTGGTTTGTCGTGCAGTAGGGAGAAGGGGAAATACATTTATTGTATTTTGTCAAGATTTCCAGATGGAATATCGATTTTTATCCATTTCTATATCTAGTTATTTAGATAGAGGTGGGTAGATTATCAAAATATCACTAATGTTGTGAATGCTCTTTTGAAGATATGTTAAATTTGAATATCAATTATATAAGTTAGATTAATATTTCTGTACTTTTGTGGGTTATTTCTCATTTGTCTGATACTTAAACCATAAACATATTTAAAGACATATTTTAACAGAACCGGATGGACTGACATAATATTGTCTGAATGTTGAATTTGTGATACTCAAAAGAATCTATATTGATTCATATAATTTTTGTCAATATAGTCCACCCGTATGTCTAAACCCCACTTGCATTATAATTTCATTGCTAGCAATCTACTTAAAAAGCTCCTCAACAGCACATGTTTTCTACTCAATGACCTGTATTGTTAAAAGCAGATCAAGAAGTCACAGAGTCAGTTACCACATCAGATCAACTTCGACACCTGTCACTTTTAACTACAAAAACACAACCAATCCTTAGCTGGGACTTCCTTTTGTCTGTACACTGGAGCAGGGTGCAGGGTGCAGAGTTGGCCTGCCTTTACTTGAATGGGTTTGATTGCTTGTCGGGACAAATAAGCAGTGAAACTGGTATGACAGCACGCAGGCAAGTCTGATGCCTTCCCCCCTGACACTAAACAAAAGCACTCGGTGAAAAAATCACAGCCATTAACTAAAGCTGATTTCACCTGACATGTGTCTTCAATCCCTTTTTATAAATAGCAAAGACAAGATATGGATTACTTCAAATTGTACTTCAGCAGGAGTTTCACCTGACATGCTTTGGCGCTAGATTAGAACTGCCCGCTTGTCAGTCTTTCACATGGCCAGTCACAGTGCCCTACTACACAACTACTGGCAAATAAGACCAAAGATGGTGGAAGATGTGTCCTTATTGTTATGAAATGCTGAAATATTTATCTATTCTACACACAGGAGTTATTAATTTTTTGTCATTTTAAAGTAAAAAGCTCAGAAATACTAACTATTACATTTTAAGGTAAAAATTCAAAAAATTGTCAAGAAGCAGATCATGATTTTTAGAAATGGAGTTAGGGTTGTCTAATATTGGCACAAAACACAGAACAGTTTAACTGTATTTCGTGACTTCACCCAAACCATGGCAAAAAGTTACCTACATCACATCATCAGAGTTATGTATGCAAGAATCTCTCTCTTTCTTCCCTTTCTCTTGTGGTTGAACCCAACACCTTCACCTCTACCCTCCTGTCTCCTGCCACTTTATTCATGATTCACAAATGAATTAGTCATCCCCCTCTTTTTCCCCTGGACCTTGGCAGATGCATATCTCCACAAAATCTGATGTTAATGCCATTAATATTCATTAAAAATTAAGCTTAATTGTGCGCCTTTAGGAGGGAGGCCACTCAGCTCCCACACCCCCTCCCTCCCCTCACAGACTCTAATCACACACATTATAAAGCACAGCACATTTGCTGTGACCCTCCTATACTTAAGGGGCACAATCACTGATGCTTGAGGACCTATACCTTCCATGCACTGGATGGTGGTATTCAGTGCTGTAGCCTTTGTTTCTGTAGTAGTTTTAAGAACATTTCACGATCTGGTCGTCATTGTTCCACTACTATGTGGAGTACAGATTGGCAATATTGTGAATGTTGATTTGAAGTTATGCAAAATTTCTGGTATATTGTTTATAAAACAAAGTTTTGCAATTTTTCAAACAAGTATATTTCTGTCAATATCGCCCACCTGTAATTGTTGGACACAATGAGCGCCATGTAAGATGCAAATAATATACTTTAGGCTTTAAGTGGGTATATGCTGGACAAACAAATATTTAGTCTGGCATTGAATCAATGTTTAGATCAGATTTTTTCTTTCATTTCTTATTACACATTTATCATGAGAGAACTGTATGTGTTTATATGTGTGCGCTGAGCCTGGCCCAAATGATTCTTTAACATCCATTTTCCTGCTCATTTGGCTAGACTGTAAAGCTGTGAGAGAGCGGAGTGATTGAAAATAATGCACACATACACAGTCCTATGCATCTGAGAGAGCCTGTTCTGGCAACGGTGACTGGGCGCATCCATATTCAGTACACCGCTTTTACACATGCGTCAGTTACGACTCACACCAATCAGGCTGACGGTGCCATAATTGAATTCACAATCAGCGAGTATAACGCTGCAGAGTGGTGCGATCCTGACATGCCAACATTTGCTGTGATGTTCATGTTTTTCTGACACTTGCCTTTTTGATCCATTACACAACATCTGAGAAACACTGCGGTTAGCGTATGATTACTCCTGCAATATCTGCCATATATTAAAGGGCAGGCTTTACCTTTATGTAAATGCCATCATGTACACCACCAACACAGACATTTGGATACTTATTATCATCAAGGAAAAGGTGAGCATTAGAATGGAAATTGCTGCTGTTTGTCCAAGTCTGAGTTTCCATATAGCGGTGAGCTCTTAATAGCTCCATTTGTACGGGGCCTGTTCTAGTGCCATGTCCTTCAAATTGGATTCTATCTCACAATCCCCCTGACCTTTAGCACAAAGACACTACAAGTGAGGACCAGCGCTCAACACGGGGCACACACACTCCCATATCTGCCATAATACTCAGAGAGCCAGTGCCAGCCATATAAAACTAGAGGAGCAGAGACCGTCCCATAGAGATGATGTCAGATGTAGCCGACAGTGCTAGCAGCAGGTGCGTTTGCCAGGATATTTTATTCTCATTCGCCTAAAAAGGCTAATCAAATAAAAGCCTGTCTTTGTAGCATCTTTAGCTTCACACACTCTTTGGAAGTTTGCCTCGCCAACCCCCGTCCGCCCATTCACTTGAATGACTTTGGCTTCCTGTTAAAGAGGACATCCACGCTAACTGGTGCACACCCACACAACTTTTGCTAAACATGCAGGAACAATAGCAATGTGTTGGCGAGCTTGACTTTGACGGTGACATTTTTTACTGCTTTCTCTTTCTGTGTCTGAGTCTGTATCCAGGAACAAATGTAGCGGCATTTCCTAACAAATGGCAGCTAAATGAGGCCCCCAGGGTGCTATGGCGCTAACTACCAGGCCCCCTTTTTTCTGAGCCATTATGATTGTCCTAACCGTTCCAAAAAACACCTCTCCTGTTCACGTTCATTTGCATTTGAATTGCCGCTCGGCTGTACAAAAACAAACATAAATCAAAAAAGAGAGAAAAAGAAGAAAAAAAAACGTGGTGGATTCTGGTTGAGCAATTAGCGAGTGTCAGTCAAAAACACACACTAAATTAAAAACATTGTCTCAAGCACGCTCGCACTGCTAGCTGACATATAGTTTCTTTTCCCCAATTTTATCATTTACTTTTTTAGCCGGGAAACTCATCAAACTTAAGTGCTCGTCAAGCGGCGGGCAAATCGGAGCGCGGCAGGCCCGGGGTTGCCGTGGCGATATGCGGGGACATTTAGAGGACTCCGATAAACTCATGCCATTTAAAAGGTTATGACAATTAACGCCGCCTCGCTGCAAATTACCACTGCCAGACCTTTACCCGTGGACGTCCCTCTCGCCTCTTATCGCCCTGCACCCAGCCGCCCCCCCTCCCTCCACAGCACCCCCCCTTCACTCATCTGCCACCATATGCCCTCCATTTCCTCCATGCCTCCCCCCTCGCAGCTAGCTTTTATTATCCCCTTAATTAACACACACTTCTTCGCTTAATATTCAAATGGCGACCAATTAATGGCATTGAACTTTGGGGGTGCCGAGGCTCCTCTACACTGTCCACTTTCTAGCACCCATGACTCCTGGCCCCCTCGTTCTCCTCCGTCCACCCTCTCTCGACCCAAGGTGAGCGCCCATTTCCGCTGGAGTGTGTGTTCATAAGGCTGGGGGTGGGTGGGGGTGGGGGGCAGAGTGGTGAAGGACGATAATTGAAGCAACAGAGCAGAGTATACAGTGCATGGGGTAATAAAGCCAAGGGTGTAGACCGCTGGAAAGGCCTTTTAATTAACCCGGTGTGATTAAATGAGGAGGTGGCTGGGGAGAGGGAGGGCGAAGGGAGATAGGGCGCGCGGTTGGGGTGACAGACAGGAAATGCAAAATGGTCCACAGCTCTTGGGTCCAGGTGAGGCATATGCACACTCCCGATTGAGTTGTTTTACAGCAATCTATAGGCCCATAAAATCAATAAAAAGTTATTCTAAGTCACAAAAGCATAGTCAAAAGTAATAGTGTCCCCATTTTGATTTCAGTTTAGGGACCATAGGTTATAAAATATATGATATTCAATCAAATCTCTAAAGTCTTCTCGTAAAATACACAATCTCAACTAAATCCCGGATTGCTGCTTATGTTGAGCAGTAAATATATAATTGCACATAACTACAGGAAGATGCTAACTGCAATATTTCAACTGTATGATATGAAATCTAGGTTTGCACATTGGGAATTCTAAAAAAGTACAGTAAAACAGACTTGGAAAACTTCTGCATGTCAACAATGAATTCTGGTGAAGGGTTTGCCACCTGCTTGTGTCAGTGTTATTGCTTTTCTGGCATTTAAGTTCATCTCTATGGCGAAGAGCAGATGAGGTCACCAGGCAAAGTTACAGGTCAGCTCTATGGAGAAAAAAAACAGTGTCCATATTAACATCAAACATATATCACTATACTAGTGCTGCCACTAACGACTAATTTTCTAACGATTAATCTCTCGACTAATTTTTCGATTAGTCGACTAATCTAAACGACTAATTAAAAAAAAACAACAAGCGGTTCTAACACACACAAGTGTGTGTGTTAGATTTTCCCGGGAGGTTACCTTGTGTGTGCGAGTTGCAAAGGTTATTGCTGTTATGTCTGTTGTGTGTGCTCATTCGACAATGTTGAACAACGATATGCACACACAATTTAATGAGTATGCACGAACAGCATATTGCAACGGTATTCTCAATACCTCATGCATCGTGGTCGTGCTCCCGTGATAAGCCAAAGAAGTCTTACAGAGTGTACAAACCACTCTATCACCATCTGTCCGAAAGTATTCCCAGACTTTCGAGGCTTTAGGTCTTGGTCTAGAAGAAGTCGCCACTGTTCTTGGATCCGACTCTGACCCACCGGCCGCTGGCATTTTCTCAAATGCTCAAATCGGGGGAAGGGGGAAGAGAGAAAGAGAGAGACCAGCCAGCAGAGTGCGCACGGCAAATACTTCCTCAAGTTTGTTTTCTTTGGCGGTGCCATTATATACCACTGCTGTTAGCCTTTGGTGAAGCCGAGGTTAGCCACCTCGGCGTCAACCCCGGATGTAGCCGCTGTCAGCAGCACCGGTGTCCGCCTCGAGTGTAGTACTACTAGTGGTGTGGAGGGGAAATACCTGATCTCAGGCAAGCAAAAGGGCTCTGGACGAGCCGTTTGAGACCAAAAATAAATAAAGGCGAATATTCGACCAAAAAAATTGTATTCGACTCATTTTCATATTCGATTACGTCGACAACGTCGAATAATCGCAGCAGCACTACACTATACAGTATATTTTAGTAGTTCTGTAGTATAGTTTAGTCAGTCTAAACTATACTAAGACACTGAGTTATGTTACTTTTTAAACTTACAATTCCAAAGTGCAGCTTGTGCAGTTCAAAGGACAAAAATTAAGGACTATTGGATTGAGTGATTTGAGCACTTTGTTTTTCCTGTATTCATGGTGACCCTAATTGCTGGCTGGCCAGCTGGCTAGCTATGCTATGCTAGCCAGCTAGCTCTGAAATGCTACAGACTTTCTACAACAATGCAACAAGGTTTCTACACCAAGTATGGCAGAAGACGTTCCATAGGAAACACTTCAAGAATGTCCTGTTTAATTATCAACCAAAACAATAAAGCAAAGGAAGAGTGAGGTTTAGAAGAGACTTTCCTGTTGTGTGTCTGTTGTGTGTCCAGACTTCACCTGGATCGCCATGGATACTGCTGTGATGATGCAGGGCGCAGAGGACACATAAGAGGGACACTTTTGTCCTCAGAGCTGATACCCTCCTCAAACTGCACTGACACAGGATCTGTTGAGACTTTATTTGAGCCTTTCTATTATTATTGATATTTACTGCTCAGTGTGCTCAAATTGCCTCTTGGGGACAAATAAAAGTGATTGTGATTGATTGATTGAGTGATTCAGTAAATTCAATAATGAGAAACAGTTCCATCAATGTCAGTTGGTAACAATGCCAAACCAGTGAGTAAGTGACTTTTCTGGCCTCTGCTCCTGCTCAGCCCTGATCTTTTTGTATAGTGATACTCATGTCCCAGGGGCCTGCTCCCAGAGAGGAAGAGGAAACCGTTAAGGCCAATAGAGGAAGCAAGGAGTGGGAACAAGATTCTCATGGAGAGGAGGGGTGGGCTACACGGTGGGAATGATTTCTGTCTTTAAAGTCACTCAAATCCACACAGACACGCTTTGACTATATCCAGTTACATGTAATGACTCCCGAAACATAAATTCAACACATTACTCCGGAGTGTAAAATTAAACAGGGACTGGTTGGAATAACAGATTAAAGGCTGTTTTCACAACATTATGAGTTTACACTTGGCACACAGCCAGAACAGCATTAGAGTTCCTATCCCTCCCCCTGGTCTCCTCTGTCACACTCGGCTGTATACTGCCCAATAAAACAAACATGCCATAAAAGTAATCTCCAAATTCTTAAAATTACAGCGCTCTCATTTTGATTTTATGAGGTACAATGTATTAGATGGTAACAGGATCTCACTTTCCCTGTTATGAAGATTTAGACTGTGCACTGACCTGCGCTATAACAATCATATCCATCTCCACTATAATCAAGTCAGTACAGTTAAATAGTGAGCATAGTACTTCTAAATGAAATTGTGCAGCTGCGAAGAGACAACATTCTAGCAGGCCTTGTCCACATGTAGGCGTATTTTTGAAAATGTTACTTTTCAAAGACTTTTGGCCTTTTGTACACATCCAAACTGTGATTTAGGTCACGGAAAATGCTCTTTTCTGAAAACTAATTTCAAAGAGGAGACCGTCAGTATGCCTGTTAACTGCGCATCAGTGAAGACAGATTTTCCACAATGACACCTCAGCTAAGTTTAGAATAACAGATGTATTTTCTTCAGACAAATTTAGAGTTTAGTGATCAACAACTAATGCACAGTGTTTTCATCCAGGATCCTGATTTTGAGAAGGATCCCTAGACTCCATGGTCTCCTATGGCTTCTGAATATGAAGTCAGATGTAAACGATATCAATACATAGACAACAGAGTATGACTTTTGCTTAACCATAACATGAATATAAACCAGTCTAGGGATCAGACTTGTTACTGCTAGTGATGCACCAGTGCTTCTTCAAGCTTGATACCGATTTCAGTACTATAGCTTTAAATATCTGCCAATTCCCAATATCAACTCAAACAAGAGCAGAGACTGAAAACCTTATTTATTTACAAAAATAAAATAAGACAAAACTGATCCAAATGTGTCACATAGCTGTTACTTATTTTAAGTAACTAGAACAATTTTGCATGAATACAAATTCAGACATTGTGAGACTTTCTGGTCCAATTACGACCAATAAATAGTCATATTACATCGATTTACATAACAAACAAGGATATTGACTGAACATATATTTGAAAGCCGATATCCAATCCAGCAGATGTTTCAGTATTGGTGCCAATATTAGATACCAGTATTGAATCTATGCATCACTAGTTATAAACGCGGTGAACCCAAGGTAGTAGGACAAATTATCCATTTCTTGCATGTCAATTATACCTCTGATCAAATATATTCCAATTATAAGAATTTCAAGCATTTCACATTTGTTTGGTCCTGGTGTAAATAATTATAAGTGATACGAGATCGTGGCGTTTCTTCTCACAATAATTGTGACACTAAAATTTGATATTGCAACGTCTCTATTGGTTGACCAACAGTTCAGAAGAAAAACATATAGTTGTGTTTTCAGACTCCCACCTATACTCCATATTCTTATTTTTCTTTCTTTTCTATCAGTCTTGGAAAAGTCTTTTAGCCTGCTCTGCTCAGTGCAATCAGATGAGGTCACAGCGGTGCAATAGACTCAAAAGGCGGCGGTGTTTTCCCTCGATTTGTTACAAAACCAGCTAATAGCGGTCGGGTGCAGAGCAAATTCGGTGTCAAAGGCAGCTGGAATGGCTCCATCAACTGGAGGATGTCCTCTGGCTAGGGTTAATGGGAGTGGAGTGGAGGCAAAGGAACCAAGCAGAAAGGCGGAAGAACAAAATAAAAAACTTTTCAGCTTAGATTTCTCAGAGTAATGCAGGGTCAAAGAACTGGGGTCAATAGCACAATGACATCCTAATCTGCAGTATACTGTTGCTGGCGTGTGTGTAAATGTGAGTGTGTGTGTGTGTGTGTGTGTGTGTGAGAGAGAGAGAGACAGAGGCTAACATCATGTCTCATTTCAGCACAGAATCACACACAAAGGTCACGCCTCGACCTTTTCTCCACTCACAATTGCTGCAGCACATTCGGCTGATTAGAGTACACACACAACCCGACACCGCCAATGAAACACCACTACTATTTTAAATTGTGGTCAAATTCAACATCACTTTCCAAAAATGTCAAACTTAAATGTTTTTGAGAAAGTCATATGAGTGAAAATCCTCCATTTCCCTGGCTGAGTGTGGGTAATTCCAACACATGAACAGTAGGCTACCAGATATTTCTACCCATGATCCTCAACAGCAGTGAAGGATGGCTTAAGCACAGATTTTTATAGGGATAAACAAGTGCATTCAATGCCATTACAATGTTTAATAGGACTTGGTCATATCATATTTCCCATGATATACTTATATTATATTAATAAATTCTTTTTTTAAAGACAATGAAGATGGCTTGCAGTTAGCAGCAGAAACATGTGAACCAGATAAGTAGATCTCCAACTTGCTGTCATTAAAAATAACAACATTTGGTTTAGCTTTAGTTAGCTGTAGCTAACATCAAAAGCAGCTTTTACAGTGATCATGGCATCTGCAGATACTATTAAAACACTAATAATGACAGAGAAAGGATTTGTGAAGTGGAAGCAAAACTTAAAGTAAAACTTTGTGTGTGTGTGTGTGTGTGTGTATGACAGTGTTTAACAATGCATATTAATCATAATGTACATGTTTTCATTGACAAACAAGCATTTTCATGTATGGAACAAATAAATGAATGAAAAATAAAATGAAATACTAAAGGGTATGGATACGATGCATTTGTTCATCACATGCATTATTTTGCAAGAAAAAATTTAGGCGACATTGCCCTGCCCTGGTTTATAAATTATTCTTGTGTGAACTGTTTTTGTTACATTCCTTACCAAACAAGGTCTACATATAAATCCATCCATTAGCAGCCACACTGTTTATTTCCTCCAAGCCATACTACACCCATCACCTCTGTGCAGTTGGAACAAATTAAAATTCCTCTTCCCTCGCAGTGGGTCAAACAGCAACGTGCATGTGAAAATATAGGACGAGATGCTTATTAGCTGGCAAAATAGATTGACTTGTGTTCAATGTTGAGCTCGCTAGTGAGCAGACCAAGAAGGTATGTGCCGGCCGCCTGCTGAGCCTGGTGCAGGGCGTAAAATAACACATGGGAAGGAGTTTTTTTGATTAGAAGTAAAGACAGCAGGACTGCACCGTTGATGCATTGACTAGAGAAGGTATTGTGGCTTTTATGCATCATTAGCAAGCGCGTACACTGATTGCAACTTCTCTTATGTGCATGTATTTGAATGAAAAACAGACATATGGGAACAGAAGTAAACATGTAAGAAATCTTATTAAATAGAACTGCACAGATTTGTTTTCGTTGTTATAAGCAAGTTGAAAACAAATTCATTCGGTACTGATAAAAAGGTTAATTTCTGTGTGTTGGTTATTTATATACCTAAAGCTGCCTATACACGACAATGTAATCTTTGCTGCTGTTTGAATAATGGACAAATAAAAGGTTGTTGTTTTTACTATAGGGGCAATGAAAGAGTTTTCTGTAAATGTCCCTTTTAACAAGCAGAGTAAATTAAACTTAAACAAAATAAGTAGCTACTTTTTTAAACAGAAATAGCTCGAAAACCACTCTAGACAAAAAAAGCAAACGCAAAAGCCCAAGAGTAGTTAGCTTGGTGCTGTGCACTGTGCTCTGAATTGTTGAACATTTAGCTATCCAATTGCTTTGTTAATTAGCACTGTCTGTAATCATTTATTGGCGGCACGGTGGCTGAGTGGCAACACTCAGGCCTCACAGCAAGAAGGTTGTGGGTTCGATACCCAGGTCGCCCGGGCCTGCATGTTTGCATGTTCTCCCCGTGTCTGGATGGGTTTCCTCCGGGTACTCCGGTTGAACTAACACCCCTATGAACTAACATCAAGGACCATGTTGTCCACCCTCCTGTGGGCTCACCACCTACAGAGGGGTTCATAGGGGGGGTCAGGTGCTATGAGTATTGAGAAGCAAACTGCCCCCGCGACCCAGCCGGATTAAGCGAGATGTAATTTATTACTTTGCTGGTATTATCTTGACTATTAAGATTATTGGAATCAGATTCTAATTTGTAATTGTGTGCTTTTATTTGCTCATCTAGTGTACATATAGTAAAGGTCCACTATATTGAAACAACAAGTAAATATAAGATGTGACATGGAATAATCACTGGTTAGACTGGACAGGAACCTGTTGAAGAAAGGTCATATGGGGTCAATTGCTGCAATATCATCAGCAGTGATGACTACAGACCATAATACAGCTACAAAATGTCAAGCAATGAATCCCAGCCTCTCCTCATGGCAAATAGCATTACTCTATAGAGAGCGAGCGTGTTAGTTAAGACATAAGTGCTTTTTAAAATGGGAGACAATAGGCATGGCAGCTGAAACCTTCACTCAGTGTTTAAAATTACTATGCTAGGACTAACGATTTTCTATTCTGACACCAGCCATTGTTTCAAAATGGCTGGCTTTTTGCTTGCATATTTGTCTCGAGTTGCTCCATATTCAGAGCTGTCTAAAGAAAGCTTTAACTACATCTTGGTAAATCACAGTATAAGTAGCACGCACACTTCACATGTCAAAAAGCATCAATTTGTTCAGTCTCTTTTTGTAATTGTGAACCATAATACTGGCCAAGCAGTTACAGAGAGGATGTTGTTTAAAGTATCTTTCTGGACACACTGCCCCTGTGCTCTCTTGTAGAATATTTTTGAATAGTGAAAAACTTGAATTCAGAGCAAAATGTTACTATTAAAGAGTTTGGGTTAACATGCTGTGAATATGCAGTGGCAATTATTACACTGCATTTATATTTTTGTTGTTAAGTTTTCAATATGTCCCGCTGTTTTTAATTGTAGGGGAACTGGAGCACCAAAAGGAAACCTACACAGGCAAGGGGACAACATGCAAACTCCACAGAGTGCCACCATGCCATGCATTGCTAAAATACGTATGAGTACCGTATTTTCCGGACTATAAGACGCTACTTTTTTGTCAGGCTTTGAACCATGCGGCTTTTATAAAGGTGCGGCTATTCTGTGGATTTTTCTTCCACCGCTAGGGGCGCTCTAAAGGGAATTTCAAAAACAAGATAGACGGAAAATTAATGCAAGAAGAATTAAGAGGAATACGCTACTTTTTATTTAGCAGATATAACACGCACAACAAATTACTAACTGGTAATTATTTTCAAATCCTCGCCCCTTCATCATGAAAAGCACACGAAGTGTGATGCAAGTTTTAAGTTGAAGGCATCGATCTTGCTATCGAGGAAGGAAACCGTGCTGTAGAGCCCTGCACCCGCGGGACCCAACACAAAACAGTGCGGCGTGGGACATATTCTGAAAGCTTATTGCGGGCGCGGGCGGGAGCGTGACCGCACGATGCAGGAGCGGGCAGGAGCAGGACTGAAGAATGTGGGAGCGGAACTGAAAATTCTGTCCAGCGTAGACCTCTACCGTGCTGCTGCACGTAAACTTGGGATCAATAGTTTCAGCAAAGATGATTAAAGTGACTTGTGGTTTCACTGCACAGGAGAAATGAAGCTAATCAATTACCGGTTCTTTTCTGTTTTTGACCTCGTTTTAATCAGCACAGGTGCTGCTGTGTTAAAAGGCACTGTTCGGAAAGAATCTGTTCAGGTACATAAATGTACATTTACAGTACAAAATTGTTCTGTGTATGCAGTAAATATCTCATTTTTCAACATAGATATCAGCGGCTTATAGCCCAGTTACGGCTTGTATATGCTTAAAAAAAATTATTATTTTTTTAAATAGAGTGGATGTGGCTTATATACAGGTGCGCTCTATAGTCCGGAAAATACGGTACTTCTTTCTTTGAAAGCATAAAAGACAGCAGTTTTCAGATACTTCATCAAAACTTATTTAGGGTTAAACTAAAATGCTGCATAATATCTTGGGTAAACAGGATGTTTTTTATTGCTTAGATATCATGTATTAAAGATGATTCCGTCCATTGTTGTGCATCTCCTCAACCTCTATTGACCCTGTCTGATCCTGTATCCACTCCACTCCTCCTCGCTCCTCCTAATCTCCCTCCTCATCATGCCTTGTTGTGCTCCTCTAGCATCAAAACTGGAGCTGCTAGCCAGAGCTGCTCCACACGGGCTGCACAGCGGATGGGAAACACATGCGCAGCCTTCAGTCAACTCCAAAACAACTGGCTGAACTCAACTTCTCCTTGGAACAAAATGGAAAAAATCTCCTAGAACACCATGCAGAGACTTGGCAGGATGAGGCCACGATCCATATCAGGCACTTTGCTGTACTGTGGACGTGGTTTACTCTGGCAGTGGCTCTATTTGTGTGCATGGGAAATATATATATATATATATATACACTGTATTTGTGCACTTTGGCTGTCCAATATGTGAACCGCATTCAGATGTCCTTTTTTGTACTACGGAATAGATAGGGAGAGATTGAGATGAACCTAAAATACCTCTCATGAATAATGCATGAGGATAGCACATGTTTACACTCAAACACACACACCCACTGCATGCATTTATCCCTTAAGATGCTCGCTACAATCCCCCGCACCAGCGAAATAATAAAATACAGGCCATGGAAAAGAATTGGCTGAAAATCCCTTCGCTGCTGATGTTTCAAATATTATTCTTGATGTTGTTTCTGATAAGTGACATCTGTGCGACCTTGAACAACAATATGTATTTATGCTTGTGTTGCACTATAAAAACAGGCACGGAGAGTGGATGTTTTGGCTGGTCGTAGGTTGTATGTGCTGGTACCTGTTGTGGTTGTGGCCTTGTCTGCATGTACGGGCCCTGAGTAGGTCCTGGCGGGGTCTGCTGAGGAGGGCTGAAGTATGGGGGGGTTCCCGGCTGGCCTGCCTGCTGCTGCTGTGGTGGTGGTGGTTGTTGTTGACCGTAGCCTCCCATTCCTTGCTGGCTGTATGGTGGCACCTGCTGAGACAATAGAGGTAAATTGTTAAAAGTGCAGTATGTAACCTTTTGGTTGGGGGTCCGCCACATGCTTGTTTCTATGGATATGTCACTGTTCAGCAGAAAGGTTAATGTTCCACAATATTAATTAAACAGCTATACTTTACAGGTATGTTTTATAGCTCAAAAATACCTAGAAAAACAGTCATTCTGACAGTCTCAATCTCAGTGAAGAAATATGCATAAGTTGTAGTGTATTATTCATTCACTTCTTGAAGCTTCTGTAGCCACAATAATCTATCGTCATCAAACACTTTAAAATTGCAAATCCAGTCTTGCCTAAGTACAGAACTGCGCCAGCAACTGGGGATTGAGACAGGGAGATGGACCATTAACTTTTTGATTTTAGGGCAACCACTCGACCTTGACCACAATCATGCAATAAAAATAAAACAGCAATGTCTGGAAAAAAATATTGATTTTGGTTGAAGAAACTCTTAAAAACATTTTTTTTTTAAATGCAAAATTCAAATTAACTTGTAAAATTTACTTTTCCAAATTATTTTTCTGTTTCTTCTTTCCTCAAATTCCTAATTTGGTCAAATACACCACCCACCTGTCTCTTAGCATCTCTCTCATAATGAACTCCCTGGCCCTGTCCTGCCAATTGTATCTTCCTCGACTCAACACTGCCACGGTAAATTTACAGATGGCCTGAGGTGCGTTTGATATTACTGCGAGCCTGTCCCTGTCTGTAACCTTAAGGAGGATGATTCTGGGACATACATACCTTTTATTTAAAAACTAGCTCACTGATGCATAGTACATTACAGTTACAGGAATGGGAACAGTGAGTGGATGCATCAAGCTGGCACTGATACAAATGTAGTCTTAATCCTAGCCCTGTCGTTTGTTATGAGTACAGACAGCGCCAGGTGCTCCCTCGCTCCTCTAAGGATTTCCTATGGAGTTTTTTCATTCACTCCCCTGCATACAAAAGCCAACCACAGACTATTAAAGAACGTTTACAGCCACTGGTGTAGCAATATGACATGACTTTTCATGTCTGATTTTCCCATCATGTCAAGATGATTTTTTTATTTCCCTCATTCGTAAAGACAGCCAACGATGCAGCCACAAACTCATTAAATGCAGCACAGGCTGTAATTTCTGCAGGCATGCACAAGTCTACTGCTAGGTTTTCATCTGTCATAATTTTTGAACTGCCCCTTTAAATTTTTTATGCTAGATCATGCCAAATAAAAAAGCTCACTTATTCAATAATAAAAATATAATAATTTATGGAGAAACAAGTAACTACTTTCAGCTACATTTGTACAGTAAATCATACCCAAATATTTGAACTGCCTCTTTTATATCTTCTGCATCTAGTCAGACAAGATGCAAAGCTTCAAGGAGCACAGCACTAACTTTTCTTGTGGAGGTTCTGCCACCTGCTTGTCCGTATGGAGATCTTATAGTTTAGTTTGGAATGTTCCATAAAATGGCATTAAACATGCATTCAGACCATTACACTGTTCGAGGGAACAGGCTTGCGTCTCCACAGATCTTACATGTAACTTAGTCTATTGGTGTTACCCGCTTACAGTGGAACATTTCAAGCAACACAATCGCCTCTCCATGAAGATACGCAGGTGGTGGACCATTTGAAAGAAAAGCTACATCGTGTCCCTTTAATTGATATATCTACATATCTACAATAATAAACTGGTTTATAATAATCAGTATATATCATAATCATATCAAAGATGTATTGCATCAAATGATTTAATGTGCTGTTCTGAGTTTAAATTCAATAGCACAATATTTTTACACCTATTCTGTTGTTGGTCTTTCAGCACAGATCAAATAAGGCAGTGAATTTTTTGAACTTAGTATCATAACTTATTTTGAAATTTGGGTACTAGTTTTATTGAGTGAACACATAAACTACTCCACAGCGGCCTTGTCAGATCAAAAGCAAAACTGTGCACATTTCTGAACTGTATCTCCTCTATTACTGCACTGAGATAGAAAACCCTCTCAGAATTTTCTGATAACTGTAATGGTGGGTATAAAACACAGTGAAATGTGATCTGGCTGCTACGGAGGACCTCTTCAGACGAATAAATATCAAATAGTTTTCAAATGTAACTTCCCTTGAGTGGGAGGTAAAAATGTCTTTTCTTGATACCGGCAGAGGCTCTTTGATGCTGTGAATAGAGATGATTGGACAATGCTGAATACTTTTCACTTGAATGGGAAATTGATTAGAAAGGACAGGTTTTGCACGAGTGTGTGTGAGAGTGTATCATTAGGCTGTGGAGACAGGCAGACCGGCAGGCTTGGCGATGAGGCTAGCAGGCGCAGAGGTTAATAGCATGGCCCCTGCTCATGCCAACTGCTCCTCGGGATTCATTATGACCTGTCCAATCGGTCACTCACTTTCACAGCATGGACATGCACACACATATATAGTATACTTCTTACAAAAGTTTAATTTAAAGATAAATGATGATGAAACTCCTGCACTCCTTTTTAATGTTAATTTTATCATGATAATTTATCTTTTAATTTGATTGTATTGTGATTTTAATGGCTTTCTTATTCTATAAAGCACTTTGAATTGAACTTTGTTTACGAGTAGTGCTATACAAGTAAACTTGCCTTGCCTAGTACATTGACGTATCAATACCAGAAGAATGGTAATTTTTTTTTTTTTTTTTTTTACAACTACCGGTGTTATAAAACCACATGGTAATTTATAGAAACTACTATTATTTTGTGCGCGTAAATGGCCTTCTACTGTAAAAAGTCTCATTTTTAACAACATCATGGTGGTAGAATATGTTAGATTAAAAATAATTCATTTTGTCAATATTGCATACCCCTTGTAGGCTACACGGATTTGAGGGACAATAAATACCCCATACTCCAAGGACACTCATGCATGCACACTCACAATTGCCTTGAGCTGTCTTCTTCCATCCAAACTAAGTCTAACTCTATCCAGTGATCGCTGATGACAGGCTGCTGTAACATGCTGGGTCTTAACTCAAACGCTCCTGTTCTGGGATTGGTGGGGGATTAGGTCGCCATGGAGATCGAGACCAGACAACCGTGGGTGGGTTGCTTTCTCAAGAAGAAGAAGGAAAAAAACAAAACAATGCCAAACCAGGAGACAGATATGGGCAAACAGTAACAGACTGTGGGAGAGGGTAGAGACACAATTGTAAATGAATGGAGAATATAATTATGACTAACATACTGGCCCTATTTCTGGTGTTATAAATAGGCATGTTGTAAGGCTAATGAATAAATAATAGCATACACTTGTTTCAGTTATTTGTAAAGAGCTGTTAAATGTGTAATGTGTGCAAATTACATGTTAAAACACACTGGGGACATGTTTTCCACAAAGCATTGGAAATTCACTCGCTCTGCTCATCTGTCTGATTAATATTTGTTCTATATGCGGTTGATGTAGAGGCCATTGTATAGTGTTAATGGGTACACATTTAGATAGACAAATTTATATGTATTTGTTAACAAATAGTAGTAGTCAACAATGTTGAACTAACTTAAACTTAAACTCACTCAATTATGACTGTTGGGGAATGAATGAAGTAATTCTGAAACTAAACGATAACATTATACACAATATGTGACTGCAAGAGAGTTCATGGAGCCTGATCTTGACATATCTCACTTGACAGCAAGAACATCTAGATTACCTATGGGGCCTGTCTGTGTGGAATTTGTTCTTCCTGAGTCTGGGTCTGTTTCTTGAGTAACTTGGTTTTGCCCATTAGGTTAAAACATGGACATGCTACGATACTGAAGTAGAGTTGGGCGATCAATAATCAATGTTTTCCCATTGATTTATCTCAAATCTTGATTTTATTTTATTTTTTAATTTCAACAACAAAATAAACAAGTCAGACTTTTAATCATTTCAATTTAACACAAAAATAGCTAAATGTATTATTTTTAAGTCCAAACTTTGCCCCAGTTGATCTGCTTTTACTGGCAGAAGATTCGCTGTCTAAGAAAATTCAAGAATGAATCTCCGTCTTGACTTAGATTAAACACCAAGCCAAAGTTCAATGATTGGTAAAATGCACAGAAAAAAAAAAGAATATAACAAATGGACAAGGTGTTGGTTACTGGTTAATAAAACTATTTAAACAGGAATAGGAGAGAGACTGGAGACTGTTCATTGTAGTGTTTACTTTCTTAACAATTGATTCCATTTCCTAAAAGTAAATGTCAAAATGTATCTTGGCACCTGTGGCTTTGTGTCTGTGATTTGTGTAAAACACCACTTTTTCCTCACAGCAACAGCAGACTTCCCTGCAGCACCGCGGAAACGAAGATGGACGGAGAGGCTGATATGTTGTAGGTCTTTTTTATTACAACCCAAAACTTGCTTTGAATGGAAAAATCTCGCTAGGAGGGACTATCCATTTTCGGGGCGCCCCGGATGAGACGCTGACAGATATGCAAACAGGTAGACAGGCAATCAGGCAGGAGCGCAGAGAGGCAGACACCAAGACAAACAGAAGAGGCAGAAATACCACAAGTCAGTCAGTCAAATGGGCCCAGAGACAGCAGGTAGGCTCAGGTCTAACAAGTAGCAACCTGTCACTGTGGCTGTGGGAGGGCGAGCCAGTCAGTCAGGGAAGAATCACACTGAATGAATGCACTGTACCCACTGAGCACACACCAGCTCACTCAAACCCCATTCTCCTTCACTGAGAATATGCTGCTGATAAACAGCCTGGTTGAGCTGGTGGCTACGACCAATAAAACGAGCGGCTGGAGTCAAAAATAAGACCATTTTCTGCCTTTTCCCTCCTCTCAGGTGTGAGCCAGCCGACAAAATAACACTGTGATTTACCCAGAGTGTCTTGGCAGGCACATGGAGTCAAATAAATGTCTGTAATGAAATGACAACAGATGTGAAGTGCTGTAGGGAGAAATGGCGCAGAATAGACGTCCTACGAAGCAAATAATTTACCATAAACTGCAGAAACAGTGTGATGAAAACAAAAGCCTCGGTGGCATATTAAGACACAAACAGACTCCGAAAGACTGGGAAAACTCAATCAGAAATCTATCAAAACATGAGAGCTCTGAAAAGAGAGACAATCGGCCTCTGTAAATAGATTGAATAAATAGTCACCGAGCATCCTCTAGCAGACAGAACTGTGTGAGTCTGTGTGCATGTCCGTGTGCATGTGTGTGTGTGTGCAAGCGCGCCTTAAATCAACCGTTTAAAAACCTTCCACGCAACACGGCGCCGCTTGTAATTCAATTGGGCCAATGAGCAATAGACAGGGATTTTCATAATTCTGTCAAAGAGGCGATATGGCTCGCTGCCGACCGGGTCCAGAGGTCAAGTTTTTTTGAGTGACAGATGGGCCCAGCCAACCAGAGCCCTAAGCAGAGCCACCACCTCGACCCCTAGCAGTCACGGAACGACAGGCAAATACAGGCAGCAAATCAGCACTCACATTCTATCTGTAAAGAACTCAACTGGAAGCTTTAAATAAATATAGAAAGAGTTACAAGTAATGGGGCATCGCATGACATGGAGAGAAAGAAAGAGAGAGAGAAAGAAAGAGACAGAGAGAGGAGTGGAAGAGACATGCTGTGTGCGATTGAGCTGGATATACAGGCATCAGATAAAGGAGAGGTGTTAGAGCCGCAGACAGGAGAAGCACTGGCTCGTGATAAAGGGAGACAGATGGAGACGCTGATGTGGACACAGACACATAGACTCACACAGACACATTATAGAGAGCTTTAAGGGAAGGATGTGCAGCAGTAATGGAGATGTAAAGACAACAGTAAGGCTACAAGACTACAGTGTATTAGGCAGTGATTTAAACTGTTCAGTGTTTGTCCATGAAGAAATGCCAAAATGATGTGATAATAAAATTCAAACAGTGATCTGACCTTGTGATGAGCTGTCAATTTACATGGATTGATAGATTGTGATGCTTTGCTTAATGCTAACACACAGACATACAATATAGCGTGTTCTTTTCTTCATCAACTTTTGCTATTGGTCGACCTCCATCGAGCTTGGCGTGAGTGACAAGCAGAATTAACCAATCACATGTAAGTATCAACTCTCTGAAGACGTTTTATTTACCTCTCAAGGAAATAAAATGCAACAAAGTAAACAAGAATCGTGATCACATCAAAACTGCAAAGTGGTCTCTAAGGAAACTCTGAAACACTGTATATTTGCAATGCGTTTTAACATGAACTGTAACAAATACATCTGCTAATACTCTTTTTCTAAGCAGCAGCCTTGCTTTTTTTAATGCAAATGCTGTAATTATTGCCATTACTGCCAATTAGCATCTTTCATAAGCCCAGCACAAACACTGTAAACTTGTAAAAATTGTAAGCATTGGATAAGCACTGAATAAACATTAGCATTACGTTAGCATTCATAAAACCTAACATGATCCATGTGAGAATTCATAAAAGATAAAAGATGTACTCTCAGTAGCATTTAGCAACATAGCAATGCATTTTATAAATTCTCAAAGGCATCGATCTTTGACCTTTTTGTGGGCAACTATTCCTAACAAATTACCTATAGCTAAACAAAGCAATATAATTACTGCTCCTGCCATCATGCGTAGCAGCCATTATCATATAAAAATACAGTCTTAGTGGATAATCGCAGTCTCTAGATGTGGAAATGCACAAATCGTCTGCATTAAAATAAGCACGTTTGTAAACAAAGAGCAGATGACACTCTCTCTCCAGCAGCTCACACACTCTAAAAGCTAACTTAAAGGCGGCTAATCAAAAGAAATTTCAGCAAGGGAGCGCAGCGGGGAAACAGGCGCAGAGAAATGGCACTGCTGACAGACGCGTCAATCAACAAGATGAGAAATATACAGGTATCAAAATAACTCAGTGACAACGCAAGCAGCTCATGTCTTTTTAAAGATTATTAGGAAATGGCTAAAGAACTTGCATTATTCATTTGGAAAAGCTTTTTATACCAGTTTCTTTAAGATGTCAGATCTATGAGAACTAAAAATATTGTAAGCACTGTATTTCATGTTTTAGATCAAGTGTCACTGTAAAGTAAAAAACATTTTGTCAGTTTTTTGCACTGCAGGAAGCTAAAACACACATGGTCGAGATGTAGTAATGTTCACCACTCTGCCAACACATTCCACTATTCACCAAATGCAAATTCTATTCACTTTTATCTATTAGCACGCCAAAACCTTAGCTAAAATTAGATAGACAGACAGATAGACAGATAGACAGATAGACTACCCCTACAACCATGAAATGTTTGTAGGGGATTTGTTTAACAGTTCATATTTCAATCCTCACTCAAATGTTAATGTCCGTGGAGAAGTTTATAATGTTCACCTTGAACAAAATCATACTTTTTAAACATAAATCATAAATCTATTTGGAGATGTATTTTTTCAAAAAATATGCAGCCCTAGTCATATATTGGCTTTATAATGTAAGCTCAAGCTGAGCTAAATCTAAAGTGAAATAATGCATGTTCATTTTATTTAGATAAAGTCCTCATATATGTGGCAATAAAAATAAAATGTAGTGAGTCTGGCCTGTTTCCATAGCAGCCTATATACTCCTTGATTGTGATATGGATTTCATCTCTCCTTATTTTTGTATCATATGAAGCTGACATCTAAAGGGTTATCAGTGCACTCCATCGTCACACATTCTCCAGCTTTGTGCGGCGATAACATCATCCACTCACAGGCACAGCTCCGATGCCTGCTCCCGGGACGTGTCTGCAGCAGAGCTCTGGATGGATCCAGAAGGAGGGCAGTGGTTTAATGAAACGGAGGGAATCGGAGGTAGGGATCAGCATCAACAAGCTCATGATTAAACATAAGGAGGAGAGGAAGGAGAGGAGGAAGAGAAGGAAGAGTAGCATCATCCTTTCCATCTCTCTCTCCTCCCAAGGTGACGGCATGCTCTGTTGCTCCCTACTTTTGATCTCTGCTCCTCCCCTTCTCGCGCATGGGAAGGCCCTTGGCACCTGGAGAATGAGCTGCCCTTGAGGAGAGGGTTGGCTGGGGAGAAGAGTTATGGGGTATAAGGCCTCATGTGCCTAATGCAGCGCATTATTAGAAAAATATGAAACCTGTGATACCTGTCATCAATATCAAAAGATTATTTGCAGTGTTTTTATATTACTTAGGTCAGAAGCACTGAGTGACCACTGGCCACTAGTGTTGTTACAATACTAATTTTTTTTAGTAGTAGGCTAGTTTATATAGAATTACCACATGGTATTATTATATAGATCAGAATCTGTCCATATTTTCAGTATTGATATTTCTTCAAATGAGTATCTAGTTTCAATACTAGTTTAAGTATCACAAGGCCTAGTAACCCTATTCTTTATCATCAAACTGGTCATGAGCATTAGGGGGAAAATTAGGAAATTACAGTTAGGGAGGTCATCTGACGTAAAATATAGGTCAAATGATAGTCTATATCACTGCACAATAAGAGGTAGCTGATTGGCTGAAGTGGCATTGAAGAAGCTTTGAACTCCATTCCCTAAACTTCAGTCAGAAGTTAAGACCAGCATGTCATGCCAAATACATTTTCTCTGTATTGCGCGGCAGCCCTACCTACACATATACAATAACGGCCCAGCAAGCCGCTTAGGTGAATACACTGACTGCCCTACAATAAAGCTCCGCGTGCAGAGGAGTTTAACGTTATGAAGTCTGATGCGATCCCATCCCTGCTCCCACATAACTCCATATACTACCATTTTTTATTCTGAAATGAAACACAAGCCTGTCTATTCAAACGCCCGGCGACTTATCGACCTGCTGATAACATCAACGGCGCACTGACGGTGAGTGAAAGCGAGAAGATAGTGTAGCCATTGACGGATAGACGCGCCGCGGACCCTGTTTTTCTCTATTTTCATCTTGGATCCCTTTGTGAACGCAACCAAAGATTGCACCGTGCCCCCTGCCTGTCTGCCTCTATTTTGCCTCTCTCTCTCTGTTTTTCTGCTCGCATCAATTGACGGCGAAGAAGGGGGAAGAGTACAAAGCTTTGGGTTTTATTGCTGACTGGCGGAGAGTGTGTTGTTCCGGGCAGACAGTAATGGAGACATTTGGAGAGCCAGTGCTAGGGCAGGTTAATGCTCTCCCTAATGTGTGCAAGAACAGACATTTATTTTGGATATTTTTTTTTTTTTGGTCTGTGAAAAGTTCTGGGCTCCGTGCCACCAGTTCCAAATGTTTTCCCCTACTAAACTCTTGACCCCAATCTGAGGCCAAGAACCACAGCAGAAAAAAATGAGGGGAATTGAGAAAGTGTATGAGACAGAAAAAAGGCCTAATGTAGTTCATTTGGAGAGGTCACAAGTAGATGTGACTAAAAAGAGCTAGTAAAAAGACCAAAAGTGTGGGGGAGATGACAGATTTTAACACTGTGAAAGATCATCTATAGGTGAGTTTGCTGATATTGTAGTGGTCGCAGTGAAATGATTTTGGTACAAATCATAGTTTATTTAGGGGAATAGTTTATGCTACTCAGGTGGCAACTAAATAGACTAAAGGAATATAAATAAGTACATTTACATGATAGGTTTTGCAGTTTAAATCAAAGTGAAACACGTGATATATTGTGCCGTTCATTTGCTTATATGTAACCAATAGCAACTACATCAAAGGCCCCATATTTCTCTATTTTCTGATCTTTGTAATTTCCTCATTAAAAACATACCAGGAATTGTGTTTAATTTCATGCAGACGTTTAACACACAAACCCTGCATACTTAGGATACTTCTTCTCTTAAAACACTCTAGTCCATCTTTTGATGTCATGGGGGAAGAAGAACTCCACTGTGTTTTTAAACTCCATACACTAGAGATCAGCGCCTTTCATGATGTCCAAAGTGCTTTACAGTTCATTATTCATTCACTCTGCACTGGGTGGTGGTAAGCTACTATTGTAGCCACAGCTGCCCTGGGGCAGACTGAAAGAAGCGAGGCAACCAATCTGCGCCATCTGCCCCTCCGACCACCACCATCACTCAAGCACACACCACTGTCATACTAGGCAATGTGGGTGATGTGCCTTGCCTAAGAACACAACGACAGTTTTTGCCACTGACGCCCCACTGTGGCACCTGGAATTCCCAGTGGTCTCCCATCCAAGTACTAACCAGGCCCGGCCCTGCTGAGCTTCTGAGATTTGACGGGATCAGGCTTTGACAAACCAGTAAGGCCACTAGAATCATTTAGATGATTTCAGCCCTTTAACTACTAATCTCTACTGAACAAAAGGTTAAAGGTGCCTGTTTTATGTCATTCCAAAGCCCAAATAAATTAGACTGTTGCATCAGCCAAAAGTTAAGTGTTCTAGAAAAACTATACTGGAGAAATGAAGCCTTATCCAGCATCTTATCAGATGCAAACACATTTCTCCTAAGTATCTCCACTTGACCTCCACAACTTTATCAAAACATCAATTATGCTTTTACTATGACAAAAGAAAAGAACTACAAATCTGCACTCACCCATAACCAGAGAACCACAGCATCAATGTAAACAACAGTGTGTAGTGACCTATGGAAGATGCATGTGTTGCTTTGGCCTGCATCTAATTCTGGCTGTCACACTAATTGTCTCTATGTTTCATATGAGCTCAAAGAGTCGCACGTATAGTAGTAATTATCTGACTGTAAACATAACTGCAAATGGAGGTCAATGGTTATGTAGACTTATTACTATAACATTGTGCTTTGGAAATATCAAACGCATTAAAGCATCTATTAAAATGAATGAGATATACTCAATACGAAACCTATTGATCACGCCAATCAATTGCATCTTCCGTTGTTAACAGTCTTTCCACCTTCACAAATGAAGTGGGAGAGTTGTGATGCTAGTGTGGACGTTAAAAAAAATCTATGTGTAATCTGGATGAAAAAGTGAGGAGAATTCTCAGTGAGCCAATTAAAGCAGGCACTAATCCGGCTGTAACTCTGCATCCTGCCTCTACCCCACTCCCCCTGGTTCACTTCACTTTCATCTCGCGCCTCTTTTATCTTATCAATAGGCACGTATAGAGCGGAAAGCTTTCAAAAAGAAAGGAAAAAAACTTGCACCATTTGGAGACGTTTTACACCACTTGCCGGCATTCATCACCAAATTGTATTAAATTCCAACTTGACTTCACCTGCCTGAGTGGAAGTGACGGCGCTGGCAGCTCGCACGGCTAATGCAATAGCGAGAAATAAGAGAGACAGCTGGCTTTGTAATTTAACTAATGGTTCACATGAGAAAGTATAATGTGGCTCTTCATGCTTCAGCCTCACAGTAAATGAACGTGTGCATGTACATTATATGGAGTTAGCTGCTGCTCAGAACATGTGTTTAAGCTTGTATTTACTTCTTCTACGTGAGCTTTGATATAATCACTGGGGTCCAGGCTATTCTTTTTGAATAGCTCCATACATTGTCTCTCCATACATGTGATTGTCTGGGAGTCACTCACAGCGGCAGGGTAATAAAAGTTACAAATGAGAGCAGCCTATTAGAGACATTGATGTGCGTAGGCTCGCTGGCTAATTAATTGATCCTGAAACTTCATCTATTCTGTAGCCAGTGAGAACCCTTAATTAATCAGCCTCTATAACACTGTCTTTTCTCTCTCCTCTCAGCCCTCTCCTCCCTCTGTCCTAATGCGTTTCAAACTTTGAGGTGAGTGTGCCCATGGCCCCTTGGGCAAGGCATGAGTGCAGGTCTGGAGTGTATCTGCATGAGGAGAGGTGCACTCTGATGTACTCTCTGAAGGGAGGGGCCTGACGGGGGTGGAGTGGTCCCCTTACCCTCCATCTTTCCTGGCAGAGGAAAGGCTGATTTATTGGGGCTTCCCAGCCATCCGTCAGAGGCAGCAGCGCTGGCTGCATTAACCCCAGAGACAACCCCAGCACCCGGGGCCCCTAAGTGCTTCCAAGTGGCCCTCACTCTCCCGGCAGTGAGAAACACCCCTCTGCCCAGGCACTATCGATGTTGTAAATTACCCATCTAACTCCACAAAGTCGATACCCCACGAGATGATGTTTGGACAGACACAGATTTGTACTGCTTTTGTTTTAATGGAATCACAAAAGTAAAAATAACATTTTTAATAAATTATACACATATTACTATTGCAATGTATTTTAAAATACCATTGCAGTGTGACCTTAGCTTTGTACCGTGATGCTGAAGCTTGCATTCTAAATATGTCTTTGCTTGCTAGATTATTTGTACTTAAACTACTTTATAAAAAGTCTTCCTGAAGCACAACTTGCTTTATTTAACTAAGCACAACTGTTAGCACCTCTGATGCTATACACCTTCACACCTTTGTGCTTACTACTGAATGGAATTGGCAGTTGCATCGACAGCTGCACGAGAAAGAATTAATCAAGCCCATCAGTGCATATTACCAGTACTTCTGTGATTTAGCCACACAAACACACCTTCCACTGGTTTAACACAGGGACTTATCGTAACTCTCTTCATGACTCTGTTTGACACATTCAATTATTACACATTTCACTACTAAAACTTCACTAATACCTTGACATTATAGCTTTAGTATATACACCTATTATTTCGGACTCATGGGGCTTGTAGATGTGAAAAATCGCATAGTCCAGCATGTTTCTAAAGACATTTCACCTTATTTTAAATATTTGGCTTTTACTAAGTTGACCAATAGTATACAGTATGAGGAACAAACAACAGTAATGGTTTGACACCTTCACCTAGCCCTCCACATACTTTCTCTCTACCCTTCATTTCCCAGGATATATAATTTTTTCCCTTCTGCTCTCTCTCTCACTCCATCACCCCCCCCCCCCCTTCCTTCCAACTCCCCCTTTTCACATCAAACACTAATGTTTCCTTCAAATTCCTTTTCCTCTCTGTCTGCCAACTTTGACATCACAGGAAATTACGCTCAGAATTGGCGGCCCGGTTTTCCCCCCTCTTTCAAGTCTGTTCGTTTTCTCATAAGGTGTCTCTGTAACGCGTGGACTGTCCTCCCCACTCACCCACATCCCTCTCTTCTCTCCAAGGGTTGATTTCTGTGTGTATATAGGAGGAGGACCAGTACATGATGTGCCCTATAGTCAGTCTGAGAAAACATTAAAGAATGGGACATCTGGAGGCTAACCACATCTAAAGATATTTATTGTTACATCTCCATGATATGGATTGCGAGGCAGTTAAGGTATTTTGAGAAACTAAGAAAAGGTTCCAGGACAACAATGTAATTCTACAAATCACAGTAAACTAGTGCTGCTGCGATTATTCGACGCTGTCGACGTAATCGAATGTGAAAATGAGTCGAATACAATTTTTTTGGTCGAATATTCGCCTTTATTTATTTTTGGTCTCAAACGGCTCGTCCAGAGACCTTTTGCTTGCCTGAGATCAGGTATTTCCCCTCCACACCACTAGTAGTACTACACTCGAGGCGGACACCGGTGCGGCAGGCAGCGGCTACATCCGAGGCGGACACCGGTGCGGCTAACAGCGGCTACACCCGAGGCGGACACCGGTGCGGCTAACAGCGGCTACACTCGAGGCGGACACCGGTGCGGCAGGCAGCGGCTACATCCGAGGCGGACACCGGTGCGGCGGGCAGCGGCTGCGCCCGAGGCGGACACCGGCGCGGCGGGCAGCGGCTGCGCCCGCGGCGGACACCGGCGCGGCTAACAGCGGCTACACCCGAGGCGGACACCGGTGCAGCTAACAGCGGCTGCACTCGAGGCGGACACCGGTGCGGCGGGCAGTGGCTGCGCCCCAGGCGGACACCGGTGCTGCTGACAGCGGCTACATCCGGGGTTGACGCCAAGGTGGCTAACCTCGGCTTCACCAAAGGCTAACAGCAGTGGTATATAATGGCACCGCCAAAGAAAACAAACTTGAGGAAGTATTTGCCGTGCGCACTCTGCTGGCTGGTCTCTCTCTTCCCCCTTCCCCCGATTTGAGCATTTGAGAGCGGTATGAAAATGGCAGCGGCAGGTGGGTCAGAGTCGGATCCAAGAACAGTGGCGACTTCTTCTAGACCAAGACCTAAAGCCTCGAAAGTCTGGGAATACTTTCGGACAGATGGTGATAGAGTGGTTTGTACACTCTGTAAGACTTCTTTGGCTTATCACGGGAGCACGACCACGATGCATGAGGTATTGAGAATACCGTTGCAATATGCTGCTCGTGCATACTCGTTAAATTGTGTGTGCATATCGTTGTTCAACATTGTCGAATGAGCACACACAACAGACATAACAGCAATAACCTTTGCAACTCGCACACACAAGGTAACCTCCCGGGAAAATCTAACACACACACTTGTTTTTTTTTTTTAATTAGTCGTTTAGATTAGTCGACTAATCGAAAAATTAGTCGAGAGATTAATCGTTAGAAAATTAGTCGTTAGTGGCAGCACTACAGTAAACTACTCAAAACAAGAATAATTAATTCTAGTAACTTATAAATAGTTTTTTCTACATTGAGAGAATAAAAGTTTTTCTTTTTAGCAGTGCATAATACAGCAATGTGTTGGGGTATGACAGACTGAGATATAGTGACCAGTTTAGACACACACTGCACATAACCTGGCTCAGTCCCAGAGAAGCCAAAGACATACATGCATATCAATGTTGACGTCACGTTGTCCTGGCAACATCCCAGCATGCTCGAGTGTGACAAGCTGAGGCCTCAGCCCTGAAGCCTGATGCATCATGGGGGATGTGTGTGCGTGCTTTACATCACCCCGGATCCCCTTCCTGTCACAGCACAGATAGCACAGAGCCACAGCTGAGCAGTACCCTTCTGGCACACGCGAGCTCAGAGGAGATGGAGTCTTGGCATCTTCGCTCTGTTTGTTGCATCATTCAATACGTAATTAACAGTCACTTTAGCCCTAAATATACAGTGCATTTTGCGGAGCACATCTGGAACCCTCATTTTTTAGGCTGACTGATCAGGCCCCTGACCACTTTTCTGTAGGTGAGGCTCATTACGTTCATCTGAGAGCCCAGATTTAAACCTCCTCCTCCAAACTCATTACTGTGAGCTAGATTCCACTGGCTGCAGATAGGCAATGCACTGGTGCTGCTTTTAAAGCCAGAGTCAGATAATTAGAAACTTTAGAAGCGCAGTTCCCATGGCTATAGCCAGAGTGAACAGCTAATTCTATTTGAACTAATTACGTTCCATAGCGCTATGCTGTGATTGCTACCCGGACGCTCGGCCTCCCCAATGTATTAGACTGAAGGATTTCATCTCACTTCAGGCCTTCACATGTATTTGAGAGTGTCTGAAATCTGAATAGCATCTATATATTGTTGTGGTAGCGAGATAAAAAAAACAATATGTAAAAGTCAGTCATTTACTTATTTGTTTTCATTAACTTAATTTTTCAGTTAAAAAAGTGTTTGTAAAGATAAATTTGTATTTGCAATAAAACCAAATACAACTTTTATGCAATTACTTAATATTATCTCATATAAAAATGAATAAGTGGCACTACATAAGGGTGACATATTCTCAAAAAAACACCTCCACATCTTTGCATTCCTGTCTCTCTGTCCAAATCCCTCTGTCAGTGAGTCTGTCCCCGTGCGGGTTGTCCAAGTCCACCCGACACGACTCCCTAAATATAGCAGGCATCCACAGCAGGGCACTGGCTCTCTCTCTCTCTCTCTCTCTCTCTCTCCTCTCTGCAGCTCTGCTCTGCTGTCTCACCAAAGACCATGAGCTCAAAGAACGTCACTGTCATCCTCACACACACACACACACACACAAGCCTGTTTTGTTCCATCCACTAATACAGCGCACACACGCTAACGCATACAAAGGCCGTGATAACATACACATTATTAATTCACCGAAATAACTTCTTGCTATCTCTGCCGCTCTAATCACATGCACCCTTCCAGTCCAAATGGGATTTACTTAAGACTCAATAATACAGACAGAACCGCCATTGTCTTCCACACAGAGCTATTGTGTAGCATAGAAAGAGAGTGACGTAGGCTGGTCGTGCTGCTGCTGTTTACTAGGCACAGAGCATTCCTTTACATCCCAAAATAAGACGACACACTGGCACCTCCGAAACCTCATGTAGAATTTTAACTATGCTTACAAATAACATTCAACAATTACTGCATAGATACATTTTCTAGCTTAAGCTATGGTGTTTCCAAGGATAAACTGTTAAAAGGCAAATGTAGTAGGCTGAGATTGACAGAACAGTGTAGAAAGTGTGATACAAAATAACCAAGCAAACATAGGTTAAACTTATTCACTAGATTTGATTGAATAGGACAGGGAAATATAAGCATTGGTTCAGTCTATTCCTTTAAAGGTCCTATATTACACAGAGCTTTAAGACATATAATGCTGTTACCTCCTCAAAAACATACCTGGAGTTGCGTTTTGTTTCATTCGCACATGTTTGAGTAAACCCTTATTATTCATCATCTCCAAAACTCAAAATGCTCTGTTCCATCTTGTGATGCAATGAAGCAGTAGTTTTCAAGTGAGCAGCCACCTTTTACCTTTTCTTTAGTAGAGATTAGCAATTGCAGGGTTGAAACTATCCAAATGATTCTAGTGAAGGTGTGTTAGTTTAAAAACACAGTGTAGTATTTACTGTATTACCACATGATATCACAACATGGAGAGAGTGTTTTCTGTTTGAGAGAAAAATCCATACATGTATGAATTGATGAGGAAATAACATTATAACATAGATCAGAAAATAATGTAATATGGGCCCTTTTAGGTCATTCTTTACTATGAATGCTTGTAATTGTGTCAGTCACATCAATGACCAAAATAAATACTTCTTTTGAATTTACATTGGTTGCGATTAAATATAGCTTTAAACACTTCTACTAATCTACTTGTTTTTTTACTTACCTGTTGTTGGGGGTACTGCATCCCGCTCATGCCCATCTGCCCGCGTCCCTGCATGCTCATTGGATAACGATGAGGAGGAGGTGATGTGTATGGCTGGTTGGGAGGGTAAGGCCCGCCCCCTGGCTGCGGCGGAGCTGTGTAAGGGTTGTTGGGCATCCCATAGAGCTGCGAGCGCTTCATCGCCATAAAGTCCATGGAGGACACCTGTGCAAGACAACACACAATAAGAGTTTAGAATATGCTCTACTCAAGTTTTAAGTACCTCTACAACGAAGATGAACAAAGATGGATCTGGAGCTGTGACTAATGACAATTTTGATAATTGCTGATTTCTTTGTTTTGTTTAATCAGTTAGTCATAGATTGTTAGATTTGGTTCATATGAGGTAAAACTCTGACATCTGGGGAATATTAGATGGAGCATATTTAGAAAAGGGAGGTTATTCATTGAACTTCAAAATTTTGACTTAATTGTTGTGAGTTGGCAATAAAAGGCCTTCTCTTGGCACATGGCACGCTGTTGTAAGCTGCGGCTGCTCAGAAAAACTGCATATCGTAATAGCCTGATTGAAACCAACTTTATGCACCCACTGTAGAATATGGACACAACTGATTTATTGCATAATTGCAGAGTCAGTAAAAGCCTTGACTAAACATGTACAGGTCGTAAACTCACTACAAATGGAATTAAATACACAAAGATGTTTATTGGCCCACGATCAGAATCAAACTTTACCTGGAGCAAGGCCAATGTAAAATGATTTAATTAAAACCTAAAGCTTGTATCTTTGTTTTAATGTCTGCGAGGCCTCTAAAAAGCGTTGTTAATGTTGTTTAAAGAGATGGGAAGCAATAGCCATAAAAACCTGTATGGCCTTGTTCTCACAACCACAGCCCAGTGATGCCAATAATGACTGCACATTGCTCCTACTACTGATACTAACTGCAAACTGCCAGTATTACAGATTATTAGATGTGACTATATGCCATTACTTCTTCAAATATTCAAGCTGCTATGTGCTTAAGGTCTGCCTGCGAGTGCGAAGGTGCGTGGCAGGGATCCAAGCTCAGAGAATTCAACTGTGGCGAGACATTTAAAGTTGGAAATCCCAGCTGGGAACGCCGGGCGGGCAGTCAAGCAGTCAAAAGTACTTGCTCTGTAAAGCTATACCTTAGGAGCTTAGCGCAGTGGTGAACACGGAAAAAAGAGAGGACAAAAGGAGAAATGTCAAGGTGGATCTTTACATTGGAGAGATCAGTTCTTTTTTTTGAGATGGTAGATTGGGGTCAAAAAAGTGATGTCTTGGAAATGTATGGGCTGTGCGCTGGGTTAATCTGCCAATCATCATTTTTTTTATCTGGGATGTCTCTCAGTTTTTGTCTTTTTGCTTCTACTACACAGGGAGACATAAGAGACATAACATGTATGTAGCAGGGATAACAGCAACTGTAATACAAACAGTAGTAAGACTAGAGCTGCATTTTGCACTGTTAAAAGGGAAGGCACTACCAGTACCTAACTACAATAAATTGTAGATAGGCAGGGCTGTGCAATTAATATAATTTTACTCAAGACGCAGCAATTTCTAATTGTCGATGATCAGCGTGGGGCTTTTTAATTGAGCGGTCCACAATCAATCCTGTATCAGTAAAAGGATGTGATTTAATGCGGAGTTCATACTTTACTTTGTGTTAAAATAAGGATGTAGTATTGTTCAGCCTTAAATACAAAAATAGTACAGATCAAGTACACGTATTGAAAACTAATGTTTACCAGTACCACACATATATATATGTTATGTTGTATTGGTAACAGTATTACCAAGATGAAAACCGCAAAATATAAAGAACTGCAAAGAAAATGTCAATAGAAAAAATGGCGTTGAAACTATTTATAATTTTCTGCATTAACAGGAGATAGCAGAATATGTTTTACCTCAATAAGAATTTAAGTCAGAATACATGGTTGGAGTACTAGCCCTTCTGCATACAATTTATGACACATTAATATTGCTCTTCCCTCCTCCAGCTCCCTCCTAGGGTCGGACTCTTCTCCCAAACTCAATATCACCTCGTCTGGTGTGGAGGAGAGGTCGCAGCAGTGGGCTAATATTTGGGAGACACACCAGAGGATGGGAGCTTTATTCTGCAGCTTGTGTGGGCTGCTCTGCCTGGAAAGTGCTTTTGCCCACTGAGGCATGTGCGTGTAGTCGTTCGGGATACTTGGAGAGTGTGTGTGTGTTTTGGTGGTGGGAGACAAAACCGGAGTTAGCGAAAGATGAGAGCTCTTGGAAGTTATTTGGCAGCCTGGAGGGGGATGAGTGAGCTTATCCAGGAAATGTGTACACGGGCATGTTTTGCAAGGCTTGTACAATGTTCATATCTGGGGTGTATGAAAGTACTGACTCGTTGTTTTGCTCAGTGTCATAATAAAGTGAGAAATATTGCACTATTGCACTGTATTGCAATGTATGCTCAAGAAAAATAAAAATTATATATATATATATATATATATATATATATATATATATATATATAATGCTGTTTTAATATATTTTTAGTATTTTGTAATTGCTGAGTAAAACGAATGCATTGGAAATAGAATTATATTATAATATAATATAATAAGGTAATCATTCCGCGCAACTTAAATCAATTGAACTACAAGTCCCTCGACTGGTATAATTTTAATTATTACTAGTAATAATTGCGCTCAATGTTTCTCTCAACAAAAAAAATCTATTTGGGCAATATAGCATAACAAAATCATAGTTTGTTGTTCGTTGTATTATCAAACATGAAATGTAACAAGACACAAAAACAAAAAGAGCTTAAATATTAAATATCAGCATAGTCATAATACTCCACAAATCTTTCACCATAGTCTGAAGAAAATTTATAGTAAACACTGGTTCTAACTCAACAATAACAAAATACTACAATGTTTTGTTTGTGAGGAAAATGTAATAATAAGAAAATCTAGAAAATATATGAATCTTAGTTTATTTTGAAATGGTGATTGAAATAACTAAGTTTGAAAAACAATTAAAGCAATGATTCATGAGGTTCACTATTCTCCGTAAAATATGACCTCCTCCACACTGTCACTCACATCACACAAATACGCACACACACAGAGCTCTTATTGCTGCTGTTGCAAAAGGGCAATGCCTGGAGTTCCTAAAAATCTAGGGCAGTGTGCCACTCATGATATGGGACACACTCCCCCTCCCTCTCCCCTTCCAGTTCACCAACTCATCTCCAGAGGTCCTCCGTATGCCAAAAATGCTGAGCACAACACAAGTAAATCCCCCTGCACGTGGCTGCCAAGTCCACACACACTCAGAGGGGAACAAAGTGCTGAACTGGAAAAGACCTGGACATAGAAAATAAGGGAATTTTGGGGAAGAAACAAGAGAATTATGGGATATCAATCTCCAAATATTGATGTAATCTACTAGAGCTCCAAATCTCAAAAATAGACTTCAACTCAAAACTTTTTGTGTTAAGGGGTAAACCAATGAAACTTTTCATTGTTTAATTTTTTTGTACTTATTTGACAAAAACTGAGCAGGTCCGGTCACATCCCCCCTGAGGCACATTCACTGACAGACAACCAACCAGACAACCATGATTATTCCACACCGCGACACATCATCAACTATTTCTATCATCAAACCTCAATCTCATCATTTGTTCTGATTAAAAAATAAAAAGCAAATCTTATATTGCTCGTCACTAAAGCACTGCACTGTTACTGTATACCACCACCACCTTTAGTAACTGATGCGATAAAATTCTATGGTACTTTCAAATCCACATTCTCCACACATGTCCACAAAGGAGCAAAGTCAGTTTCATATCAGCTCTCGTGACAACTTCCATTAAATGAGATTTCAGCCCACTGCTTCCCTCACACCACTCCACAACAATTCCTGACAAATTGAAACATTCTCCTTTCTCTCCTCTGAGGTATGGCTGTAGTTAGGAAAAAAAATTATGAATATGACATGAAGAGAGTGCTGTTTGTGCCAGGAGGGACAGCAGATAAAAAACTAGTGGGAATACACACAAATTGTTTTTTTATTTCTTTCAAATGCATTTTTCACTTTTGTTCGTCTGGGCACGCCATTGACGGGAGCAGGGGGAGGAGCAGTGGAGACAATAGTGATTCAGCTGCTAAATTTAAAATTCAATTTATGAACTCCTCTGCTTACTCTCGTGAGCTAAAGAGAGGGAAAAAACAAAGCCATTAAAACAGAACATGGGTGAAATTACGGTGTGTGAACGCTGCTAAATTGCTTTTCAGAGCTCAATCGAAAGTGTTTTTATGTAGCAAAATTATTGTACTACTTGCTTTAATGTGCTAAGTTGTTAATCAGAAGGAGACAAAATACAGAGCACAAAAGCCTCGGAAATGTGGATATGCGCTCCGGGATCAGGTAAACATAAAACAAGATTAGAAAATGGTTATTATTCCATTTCCATTTGGGAAATTGGGAATTTTTCAATCACTATCTTTTGAAAATTATTATGTGAATAACTGAACTAACCTGACTTCAGCAAATTCTGTCCACAATGCAACCGAATCATTATGCCATTTCCCTCAGTTATTTACAGCGTCTGAAATTGCAGCACCAACGACAGAAGTACTATGATTATTGGGCAAAATTTACTTAACTACTGAACTACGACTCCCTTTGGTCTTTTCATCTGCTCTTCAAAAAAAATACATTACTTTTTGTCAAAACAATGCTTTAATTTAAGGTTGCAAATATACTTTAATTTCAAACAAGCTCATCATTATTAATATGTAGATTATAAGGTTAAAATTTTAACTTATGCATCATTAATAACATCCATTGAATTGCTAGTAAGTCAGGGGAGTCCTATAATATTCCTTTTCAGTTTTCAGTGCAAAGATGAAATGATGTGTTTCTTTTATTAGGACTAAAAAGCTATTTGGCAACTTCTCACATGGAGCAAATTACAACAAGCTTCCCCCTGCAAGAAGACATCAAACTGATTGTGTATGAAAATTTGCCCCTTGATGCCTTTTGCTATTGATTGTCTTTCCCTTTTCTTGGAAGGACTACTAACTGTGGTATGCCGGCATTTATTTGTGTGTTTGTGAGGAGAAACAAATAACGAATAATTATTGTCATCGGATCCTCTTTATCCTCTGTGCAGAGGCTTGTCTCGGAAGAATCAACAATCCCACATGCCTTGTTCTATTCAAAGTGCAGTGTCCAGCCAAGCCAAGGCCCTCTGCGAAAAGCCAGTGACAAAAAGGGTTATAAGTATGGAGAGGAGGAGAAGAAAGACTGCAGCGGGGTGGGCAAGTTCCATATTAATGTGTGCAAATTCCCCGGCTCCTGCTGACTAAGATTAGAAAAATTAATTTCATGGATGCAGAGACAATACTGATGTCATCAAGCGGAGAGCAGAGGAGCAGCGTGCTGTTAACTCCTGCTTGCCCGGCCCAGAAAGACAGATCAGGCTGCAGTGAGCCAAAATCAAAGTGAACAAACAAATGTCTCTTGTGGTAAAATATGGTGTAGCTCATACTATGATCTCACCTGTGAATATATGTAAGGGATTCTGATTAATAGCTTCAAAACTACTCAATATGCAGTTCAAATATCAGTTCAAATACTAAAAAATGTTTTTAAAAATGTATGTCAACAGGGCTGGTTATAATGTCAATGGGATAATGATTATGATTACTATGACAATATAAGTTTGTAATGTTTTTTAAACCCCTGGCAACTTCTGTTTTTAAATGCAAATTGGGGTTATTTTCAATTATTTTTATACCTTTTATACAATCCTAAATTTTTAATTTCTTAATTTGGACAGTATGTCTTCAACCCAAAATGTCCTCTTAGGAATAAACACAGTAATATTGATACACAACACAACCTTTAACAAATAGCCAACAAAAACTAAAGCTTTGTATAATCACGTTTGACAGACAAAAAGAAGTTGCTGTGTATAAAGTTCTACACATACAATGAGAATTTGAACTGATGAGAGCTGACATGTAGACTGGAGCGTGTACTGGTCTGTATTTACCAATAACACCGATGGAGCTGAGAATAAGGTGAACAAAGGGACATCCGATAAGAGGCTCCTGTAATGTGGCTTTTGTGTCGGTGCAATACAAATAATTGGTCTGTGTTTGTGGCCCTATGCGTTTGACACCAATATTTACACCCCACACAAACACACACACACCGCCCCCCTCAACCCCCACCCACCCCTCCCCTGTGCATCAGCAAAAGTTGCCGAGCTCTGGTTTGGTCACGGCCGCTACAGACACGTCATTAGCTGTGTGGAGGAGAACATCAGATGGAGGGAGGGAGAGAGGGAGAGCAGGAGGAGAAGAGAGGCTGCTTCATCTGTCTCAAGTGAGATTGGGGTCACGGGGTCGCCCAAGCCCTTTTTCTCCACTGAGAGTGAGAGATGGAGGAAGCGGCAGGGACAAAAAGATGGAAAAAAAACTCAATGACAAAACGAGCTATGGCTGACATGCTGGTGACACGGCATTAACAGCCAAAACAAATCAAATGCAATTGTCGGCAAAAGTGTGGATGAGCACACTCTCAAATTGCCAGTTTTTCTGCACTGAATCTGTGGACGGATGGTTACATGAAAACAAGGGGCATTACAGCATTTTTGAGACAGTTTGCAAGATACACTAAACTCTGCCCTATGTGTTTATTTAGCTTTTTAAACCATGCAATCTTGGTCATCTGTGGAAAAGCATTGCACTTTTTATAGCCTATGACTACAAGAAAAATGCTACACTTTACTCTAATACGAAACTGTTGAAGAAACCAGCAGGGGGCAGCTCTGAGGGCTCAGGGTTTTGTATGATGCCATTTTGCCATGAAAATAGTGAGGAGTGAGTGAAAATAAAGCAGCACACTTTGATAAATGAATGAGTGGAGTAGGTAGGCGTAATTCTGTTCTGTGGAACTAAGCTTCATAAACTCCATGGAAGAGAGCAGAGGATTAAAAAAGTGTGAATGAAATAAAATAAAATTCCATGGATGTTTTTGATGAGAGATAAAAAGCCAATACAGCTATTTTATTTAAAACTTTTCCTTTCAAATATACGCCCCTGATGTGTTTGAAAATGGAATGTCAAAGGTATCAATACCCAATACTGATACTAAAACTAGTACTGAAACTAGATACTCATTTGAAAAAGCACAAAACAAGACCTGTCTTCAATAGTTTTAGAACGGTCTTGATCATTCTAACTAGTATTAGAGACAGCATGGTATCATTTAATGGACTACTACTAATTGTTTTTCTTTGGAAATTCCATTCTATTGTAAGTTCTCATTATCAAGAATCGAGCCTTTTCCTTAGTATCAAAATCAAGGCTGAAACAAAGTATTGAGACAACACAAATTTTAACCATGTGACATGGGTCTTGTTCCAAAAAACCCAAATTAAAACGCTGTCTTTGTAAGTAGCTGTGAATTATTTTTAGAAAGATATCCACATGTGTTCACTGTGTAATGTTAAGAAACTCGGTTCCCAGGCTCCTCCTGTCTCCCACTGTCCCAGCTCTTGGACGGAGCAGGACTGCTGGGCTCAGGGAGGAACCAGAAGAATGTGCTCCACTCACACTCCCTCAGCCGCAGTCCCATAGAGAGACAGTTACACAACACAAAGACGCAACACAGCTATGGGTAGAAAACATTATTTCCATGTGGCCATAGAGCAAACATTAAATATGCAAATCTGATTCCCGTGTATTCCCGGACATCAACACCTTGGCGAATGGAATGACATTGGAAAGGAAAAGCTTTTCTCTATCTTGGATAATTATGAAGGAGGCCCCATATCGCCAAGTGTTTTTATGAATTAGCAATGGTTATTCATGATAGTGTGAAAACACATAAGTGAATACTAAGCAACAGAAACACTGCTAAAGGGTCCTGAGGGGGCTCTCTCTGCCATCCATTAGTCTTCCCTGCAAGGCAAAGCTTAACGAGCTCTTTGGGCTGGGAGGCCGGCCACTGCGCAGGAGAGCACGGTGAATTATGAATGCTAATGCTACCTAAAGCAAAACAAGCTATACTGACTCTTACACTTGTGGATCTTGATTTTCGATGTAGGAGGACTTTCAAACAAATCAACGAAAGCATTAATCAAAGTAAACGTAGCAGTTCTATAAAAAGCAAGTGGGTCACACCAGCCGTGCAGTTAAAGAGCGCTCACTGCTAAAAACAAGAATTCGCAATCAGTCTGTTTGTTTTGGAGCACTGCCCAGTCCTCTAGGGTGGAGGCATCCATATTTCTGCTGCAGGTGATCCATCAGGAACAAGAAAAAAACATAAAACACAAATAACAAACAGATACCATGACCTTCCTTCCTCAGGCGGATATTACATACTCATTAAAAGTCACCTGAAACAATTTGAGGCAAATTGATTTCATTATTGGTCTCGGCACGACATACAAGGACCCCATGTCTGATAGCTCAGCGGGAAATTTACAAAGTTAATTAGAAAAAAATTGATTTTCATATAATTTTTCCTGCACAGCTCTCCCACCAATGACAGAGACAGGGGTGTGTGAATGTGATGGCAGATTATAGAAGTGGAGGGAAGAAGAGTGTAGAATTTAATTTAAGTATTTCTATTACCAAATATTGTTTATATAAATAGCTATTACATTGCTTTGGATACACAAAAGTTTCTAAAAGTAAACCTGCCCAGATTTTCAGATTAAGATTTATGTTGTCATTCAAACCATACTCAAGTAAGGGTTTTATTTTTACTCACTTTAAATATAACTGTATCGCACAAGAGAACTACTTCAAAATTCAATATAGTCAAAAGCAACCACTGTGTTAATATAGGACAATATGAGTGATACTCATATCTTTTAACCTGTTGACCCCTTCCACTCAAACAAAGTGTTCCTTATAGCAGTCATGACATATCTGGCTTTTATTTTGACCTGTAATGAATGTCTCCTGCCCACAATGAAGCCTCCCACAGAAATAGCCTCCTTGACCTGGTGCTGTGTCTCTTCCTCAGCCCCCCAGCTCACCCTGTGGAAGGCCCCCCTGACTGTGGAGCCCAGGCCAGGCCTCCATCTCCTAAGTCCTGCCTTGAATCAATCACAGGAGCTGTTGGGGGAGAAGGGCCAATCAATGAGAGGCTCTGGGGCCCCACGCACATGTCTGCACTGGACCCCTCACTTCTATTACAGCAGAGCCCGGGGCCCCGTTTACACTGCACTGACCGGGCCAGGCCACATGAATAAGATATCTGCTGGTTAAAACACTTTACTATATTTAGGCAAGGTTAACTGATAAACAGCTTTTCATATGCAAGCTATTATTGTATTGTGACACAAGATATTATCACATGACTTATGAACTTCTGACTTATTAACTATTCATACTGAAACATATCTACAAGCTACTACCCTGAACATATGCATACCTTTGGAATACCTTGGGAATAAAATGGGAAGTACATACGGCCTGTAGAAAAGGGGTAACAAAGATGCAATCCTTCACTCACATTCTCCCTGTTACTTGGCTCAGTGACATGTGCTTAGTTACCAAAACAAAAACAAACAAAAAAAGAAATTATCAATACACAGCTAAACCATGCTGACTGTATGAAAGCCTATAGATGTTATTTATCAAGAACAATGTCCTCTGGTATCAGTCAAAGCTTTGGTGCATGTATAGAGCCATGTCCAAGTGCAGTGGAGTGTGTAGCAGATGTGTCCAGATGTGCTCAGAAGACTGAGGCAGCCTGGACAGCACACACAGTTGGCAGGCCTTCTGACGGCCCTGTGCTTCTTATTGATAGAGGGATCACACAGACAGAGGAGCAGCCCACCACAATATTGTCCTGTGCTGTTATTCTTCCCAGTCGGCCTGGACCAAATGGGAGCATCAGAGCCAAGCTTACAGCTGTCAGATCTGGGCCAAATCATTGAACTGAGTTCAAACATTTAGTGAAAGAAGCAGTTCATTTATCGTGCACATGCCTCCAGATTTGAATGCCAAGCACAAAGAACAGAAAGAAAAGGGAATAATAATCATGAGACTGTATTTACTTTGTTGCACTTATGTGAGTAAATGTCAAGTATTTAGCCCTCCAAGTTTAGTTTTGTAACACCAAACTTTTAACCTCTTATATGTTAAATTATTATTCTAACTACCCATCTTAAGATGTTTTTACACAAAATGTTATGTTTTGTTTGTTTTCCTTAGTTGTCATTATGTTGTCTTGTCTGATCATTTATACTGACACATGAATCAATTGAATTGAATGAAAACTTGAACTGGCACACAATCATTTGTAAAATATATATTTTTAATCCTTATTTTGATGACTGATAATAAAGTCATTTTGAAGTAAGAATGCTTTTGTGGATTGTTGGCTCCTTTTCTCACCTCTGCACTTAGCACAGATCACAAATTGGTTTTCTAATATAAAAATAACAATATTTTACATCTATGATCAAATATTTGCCGGTGTTTTGACTATGCTATGACCATAACAGCTTGTACTCCTGAAGGCAGTGACCTGAGCTGATAATGTACTTGTGCGTTTTGCCTTTACAAAAAGCATGTGTTGTCTGCTCATTCCCTATTATTGCCTGTTGAATTGTCTCCCTGACCCTGCTCCCAGTGCCATCTTTCTTCTCTGGCTGCTGCAGAGTTATGGAGTGGGGCCGACGTTTATGGAGGGTCGACCCTCTTCTCCGAGCTTTGATCCGCAATGTTCTATAGCCTATAGTTTTGTAGGGGTCATCCCAGAAGAGCTATGCAGCCAGTGGTGTGTGTAAATGAAAGCACATTGAGTCACCACAGGGGCCTTGGAGGATTTGAAGAGGGCTGTGAGGTGTATGCTGGCCCCCACCCATGTGGCTGGCAAGGCTATAGTCCACATGTGCAGGTGTAGGTACAGTATGCAACATTAATGCACAGGATAAATGGAATAGAAACACTTCCTTTTACACGACCTTTGATACACTGTGTAAGAACCTGTAACCCTAACCATAAATACAATGTAATTAAATGTTATTAGAGGTTGTTACATAGTGTGTTATGTTTGGGTTAAATGGTATTAGGATATTAGACAGGGGCTATATTTACACACACACAATCTGATCATTATCTGATTTCTGGAGGTAACAGATTATTGAAGTGTTATGTTCTCACATCTGATGTGAGTAACCTGATTTCTTTGAGGAAAATTATGCAATAAAGAGCTAACGAGCGTAAGACAAAAGACAAAAATGTAAGAATGTAAAAGAAAATGCCAGTAATATCACTTGTGTATTTATTTAGCAATTTAATGTGTTCTTGATGATGAGAGATCTTTTGACCATGTAAATACACACCAGAAATTTGACCTGATTATTAGGTTAATTTATTATTCCAGTTTTATTATTCTAGATTTTCACTGACCATACAAATGGACCCATGAGTTGGGTTAAAAGTTATTCAGGCTCATATACAGTGTGTTACATTGTGTAGTGTAAAATAAATTGTGACCCAAACAACTAAAGTGCCAAAAAAAATGACAAGCCAAAATCAATTCAACAGCATCACAGCTCTCCTATCTGTCATCTCTGTTTCATCCAGTGCCTGTGTCCCCTATACAAATTATTCATGCCAGCAGCTAAATGTATTCATACCATTCTGTTTACTTTATTATGGCACTTTTATTCTGCTCTTTTCCCCACATTTGTTTACAAGAATAAAAGCCTACTCTGACAGAATTATCCCTCTGCACAACAAAAATAAATCACAGCGCTTGCACACACATCATTCACATTCAAAGAGCACTGCTAAATTATAGATGGCCCCTTTCTCCCCAAATATGCATTTCATTAGCATTTCCTTCGCTTGTTGTTTTTTTTTTTCACTCTTTCTATCGCCTTGTGCACAGGACCAACTAATGCATGCACATCAGTGTGTGTGTGTGTGTGTGTGAGCGGAGAATGGGAGCATCGCAGCTAAGCAGGACGCGTCCCCCTTCCCAGGCCTAATTTAGGATTCAATTACAATACTCTTTAAAAAGCGTCGACTTCGCAATTAATTATTTTAAGATTAGTCTGACAGTAATGGGCCTCCCACTGACGCCAGCAGCCAATGCAGGACGGCCCTCCTGCACCCCGGGACCAGCCTTGTCTCCTGTCTTATATATAGAAAATAAACGCTTGCTGTGTCGAACTCCTGGTTCATTGTGCGGCTCTACCCTTCACACTCTGTCTGCCTTCTCTCCATCTCGCTCAGGCTCGCTCTCCAGAGGAAACGCCAGATAAATCTTCCTCTGTTCACCTTCACCCTCCTCTGTCCTCTCTCTTCCTCTTCCTCTCAGCAGCACACTCACTTTGTTTCTCTTCTTTTTGTTGTTCTTTGTCCCTTCATTACTCTGTCACAAGCTCCACGACGGAAGTAGTGCATTTGCCAGTATACGGAGTGCTGCTTTTTTACGAGCCACCAGGGCCTTCTCCCACGTCCTCTCTCTCCGGCGTCCCGGGTAACGCTGACGGATGAGGTGTGCGAGGGCGTGCACGTGAACACACACACAAGGAAGAGAAACATGCTGTCTCTTTCTCCTGCTTTGATTGCCTAGCGTTCGTTTTCTCCCCTCTCTTCCTCTCCGCTGCTGCTTAGTACTTCCTCCCACCTATCACCACACTGCGTACCCAAACTACTTTCCTCGTTTCGGAAATGAATGTCATCATACATCCCCTTCCTCCCGCCATTCCCACTTCCCCTGACACCCTCGGGCAAACCTCAGCTCAAGTCCACGATTGTGTTTATTTAAATATTTGATATGTAAGCAGTCATAAAATAAATGTCAGTAGAGGAGGGGAGAAATGGATAGGGGGCCATTATGGGTAATGGTTTCTGATGTATGCTGAGGCCCCCACATTGTCACCTTCAATGGTCCCCCCAGAAAATAAAACAGCCTGCAAAGACACTAAAGCAACAGGGGAATAGATGAAGCAGGGCACCGACCACTTTCTCTCTCCCCCTCTCTCTCTCATACACACTCATTCAGCCAGCGATATGGAAAATAGGCCCTCCCATGCACAATTGACTTCTAATACATTGTATACTCCTCAAACCATCCATTTACCAGGCATTGCAATTTCAGGGGCCCCAAAAGCAGCACTTTGCCTGCACTTTTGAGAACACCTTAAAAAAGAAAAACGCAGCCTGTTCAAACGCTCTCTCACTCTCTCTCTAAAGTGCCAATTCAAACATGTCTGTGAAAGTGACAAAACATCACCGTGCTGTATTGACTCGCATGTTGGGCAGAGCGCCTGGTGATACCTACTGTTCAGAAGCGGCACACAACCTCCACATGCCCGCAAGAACGTTTCCCACCTAGTAGTACCCTAAGGATTACAGCCTGTAACAATTTCACCCAAGAACTGATAAAAGAGGGGAGGTGGGCGGGATGCATAAATCAAGTGCAGCCACTGAGGAAGAGAGACAGAGGAGAGAGTTAGGGAGTGAACAACCTTGAGTCTCTCCTTGATGCAGAGATGCTGGAATACTGCGGATCAGCACAAAATGGAATCCCCAATTAAGAATAAAAATCATCAGGAAATGTTCATTAGCGCTGATGGTATATTGACTTGGCATTTCGGGGCTTTTTATACTCAGACCTTTGCCTAACAAGCTCCCAGGCTGGACCAAAGAGCTGTAGGAGGGGACTGACATCACATTGGGGATCACATGTCACCCAAAGGTGTTGCCATGCTGGAGCAGGTTGACCCCATCAGCCTGAGTTGTTTAAATATGTACAGTATATTCAATCCCCAGTGGACTTTTCCTTTGTTACAATACACACATCAGGTTGAAGCTAAAGAGTTCATTAACTAGTTTTGCTAACGTGAGTTCAAAGTTATCAGTGAGGACTATCAAATAAACATGAAGAACATTGATTCACAATGAAAATGATACACTTTGTTAAGTTTGAAACAAAACTGCAGAAGTGTTCACTATGACCAAATTTAACAAGCAATTTTTTTCCACTTTCAGAAATACTTAACATTTAATATTATGGTGATAATCTGTCAATTGTTAACACCTTTATATAAAGTAATTGATTATATACAACATGTGTGTTTTTAAAATAAAAATAGACTTGTTTCATTATGAAGGATTGATGAGAAAGAATAGAAATAGAAATCTGAATTATAATGAATTAGGATATTAGAATACTAATTATACCCAAGCTCCTATCCAATTTAACATTTCAAAGCATTGACAGCTTTCCTCCCTGGAGTGGAACTGGCTTTCCATGGGTCATATATATGCATAATATAGTCATGTATTGTATCTCTGTACCGTTTGTAAATGGATACATACAGACTATAGTGAGCACTACGTTTCTATATCCATGCATTAGTCTGGCTGTATATACAAGAGAGCGCCCCCGCCAGAGCACAGGTCAGGGTGCCCTCCAGAGCGCGCCCTCGTCTCTGTTAATTACCACTAATTGGCCCCGCTCGTTTCTCTGCCGCCATAATGGAACCATTCATCTTTACTACTTAATGAGTATAGCAGTGTAGTCAGTAGCCAAGGTCACCCCACCGCCACCCGCATTCTAGAGAGGAAGGCTCAGAGACTGGAAAGAAAGATGGAGAGGCTGTCTATTTGAACGCAAAACTTTTAAACATGATTCAGCTTTTTGGAATCTGTGGAGAAGTTAGGCAACCCGGTCTGCAATGTCCAAGATCAACCACAACACACATGGGGAATTTCCAAAGACAGTCTAATTAGAATACCCTTCTGCAGCTAAACAATACTTCTTACCAAACTACGCCGGCACGCAGTAAATAGAGAATGTACTTTTCAAATCAGTCAAAACAGTTGTTGCAGACAGCAGCCCTGGTGGGTGAGAGGGCAAGTGTTTCAGCCGCCTCAGATAGTATGTAACATCTAATTATCTGTTTAGATTTCAGAGCGCAATCTTGGTATAAAAAGGCTGTACCATGCATTTTTAAAACCTAGCACATTTCAACAACAGCAATGCATTGCACACTACATTAAAATCCTGACAAAATGTTTCCATAACTAGTTTTCCAAAAATGTACTATTTCCGTAATCCATCATATTTAAGAGTTTCTCAGTATTCAACAATAATGTGTGTCTGTGGCAGTTTGTTGCAAAAGGAAAAAATACATATATAAAAAAAAAAGTTGGTTCTGAAATGTTACATATACCCAAGGGCCAGTGGGTCAGAAAGACAACATTTCACGACAGCAAGGGCCATGTAGGCTGTCAGCTGTAGCCTATGGCATATTGGAAGGATATGACATCAACGCTTGGAACATCATAATCTGCCCTGTCAAGTCAAGCCAAAAGTTGACAACCAGCCATTTCCAGGAAGAAGTGCCAGTGAAGTCTATTGCATCCACATTTTCCTCAGAAAAAACAGAGGAGAGACATGTTCCTTGTTCTATTTGGTCTATAGATTATGGTAATGCAGTATTCCTCTCTCTCCATTGACACATGCCTGACATTACAGTAACCTTTGCATGTTTAGCCAACAGTAGCTATAGCTGATCATTGAGAAATCTGGAGTCACACAGTTGCACAGGGAGATTAGAGCTGTGCATGGCAAACATCTCCTCCCTGTTAACAGCATTGATATCCTTTAAGGGAATTAACAACTTAAAGAATAAGACATTTTAACTCTGAAAATAAAGTTCACGATGTAGTCGATATCTAATCCAGTCTATCCGGTTTTTGCCAGAGGAGTGGCAGCTGGAATGTAAAAACAAGCCGGGATATATCAGGAGCTCATAATGCAAAAAATAAAAAGCTACGCCGAAACAACAGATGCCGATAACAGCCTCAATAAGAAAAGTTTGTTTTAATCTAATACAACAAACCCTGCCCTGTCTTATAGGGCAGTTTTTGATGAGTCAACATTTTATTTATTTCATTATTTCCATTTCAATTCAACAAATAATTTGTTACTCTGTTATTAATAAATCCCTTGCTGTAGTGAAATTGGGACATTTTAAAGGTGCATTGTGTAACTTTTTTGAGGGTCCACTACCTGCTTGGCTCTATTTTGATTACTTTCACTGGAATGTGCCATGATATGAATGTTATTGCTTAAGAAATATATTGAAACATTTTATTTCTATATTATTAAATATGCTAGACAAAGCAATAACCTTGGAGCGTAGCAGGTAGTGAATACCAGAAAAGTTACATAGTGTATCTCTATCTTTAACTGGAAACTATTTACAATTCTGTGACATGACCACTGTCAATAATTATATATTATGTATTATTGTTATGCTGTACTTTACTTTTTTAAAGTTTTGCTCTGGCCAGTGTTGTGTATTCCCGAGATTGTGGTGGGGAGTTCAAGTGACTTAAAATTGCTTGTCCATCACTCACCATGAGAACACAGCTAGAACAAAAAAATATAAACCAGCATGCTGGTTGCAATAGAAAATCTCAAAAACACTATACAGGTGTCATGTTGAGGCTAGAAAATACATTTAGCCCTTGTCAAAGCATAGCATAAGTTTGTGTGAGATAAAAAACAAAAGCCGAGAGAAACTGCATGTTCTTGTCAGTTCATTTTGTTGTTCCAACGCGTCCCCACACCGTGATTGTGGAGTTTTTTAAAAGCTGAGCAAATGGTTCTGTCATGCCAGTGTTGATTAGAATCACCTCCAACCAAACACTAAGATAGTCTGGGAGCTCAGAGAAGTGTGCTAGCTTTGATGTTAGCGCTTGGTAATGATGATGAGAGCCACAATTATGATGATGTCCTTACTTACTGGATGAAAAACACACACACAAATGTACACTTGCATTGAGTCGTATTTACTCTAATCGCACAGCTGTGAGAGGCACTGATTTCTCCAGATACGAATGATATGACTTTACCAAAGGATATAAAATGTGCTTACACTTAAGGGATGTGTGTGGAAGTTAGCTGGTGGCTCAAATAACACTTGCAATAAAGCCTAAATATGTGTATTTGCATTGTATTTTAAAATTTGTAAGAAAACCAAAATTAGGTCTAGTATGCAGTGAATCAAATTAGCCAATCATGCAAAAATGTATTTTACTCTTTTCCAAATGTATAAATGAATTATGGCATTGGCCACTTAGGTGCATGGCAAATCAAAGGTGTATTGTATTTCAATTGTCCAATACGTTCTATTTTTTACAATTCTGGACATCATTAATAACAGTGGCGGCTTGCAGACTTCTCAGCTTTGTTCTTATTTCACATAATTTATCAACTATCTTATACATCTAAGAAGTGACTGCTGCTCCCTCAGGACAGAGAAAAAAGTGGCAGAATATAGTCTTTAAAAATCTATAGTGGACCATCTGTTAAGAAGGTATAGTTGTCATCCTACATAGTTGTTTCATGGCGCAACATCAAGTTACAGGCGGCGTGTGACTTAAAGAAAGAAGAAAGAGAGAAAGTGATGCTCCTCTGGGATTAGAGAAGGGGAGAGGAGGGGGCAGTCCCATTCAGTAGCTCCACGTGGCTAATTTGCATATGTGAAGGTCAGAGGGGTGGGCTGGGTGCCACAGCAGCACCCGACACCATGAGACCTGGCACCCAGCCAAGAGACTATAAGTGTGTGCGTGTGTGTGCAAGAGGCCAACAGATTGTAAATACTACTTGTGTATATCGTTCACAGAGAGAGGAGGATTTAAACTATGCTGACATTTGCCAAACGTTCTTTTTTTTTTTGTGTGTGAACCCAGTCGGGCCATTCCTCAGGAGTCAGCAGTGATCCTTGTGACTTACATCAAATATAGCATACAATTCTGCATCTCTGTCTTATACTCCTCATCACTAAACACATTGTAAAAACAACATGAACATAAATTCTAGCATGTCGTTTTGGCACTGCAAAGTAGAAAACAAACCACTGCTGTTTCCAATGGAGACTTTCAAATAGTAATTGTAAATGAATGTATCTGATTATCAATAAAACCTTCATGAGCAATTACTAAACACTAACAGCATGGGCTTATGGGTGAAATAATAATTACGTGTTTTCAAATTAAGTGTTGCTCGAGATGGCCTATACTTCATTTATAGCTATGTCAGACATGCACATAAAACATAGCAGAGTGCCTAAAGACAAGCTGCATATTTTATAAGTGAGCAAGCCCAAACATAACAATCAAGAGCCAATCCAAAAGACTAAATCGCCCACGCCATCCAGTCCAAATTTCCCCTATGGATAATTACGTTCTGTTACCGGCCGCTTGGATAAGAAGACGGTGTCGGGAAACAGCTGACATCAAATCAACGCCTGCCTGTAGTAATTAAATCCCTTCTTCGGGGTGTTTACACATCAACCTTTGACTCGGGGGGATGTTCCGAGCATGTGTACAATGGAGCTATGCACAAAACATACATTAACTAATAACACAAGCCTGTACCACTCATGTAGAGGCATTTAATATTTATTATTTTTAAAGACATAAACTTAATTGGCGTTTGGTGGAGAACCGCATGCTCACAAGGATAACCTCTGCCTGGCAATTACCTATGCCGGCTAGCTGTTTTATCCTGGAAAGATGGAGAAAAAAAAGAAACTGGGGCTCTTATCGGACACGACAGAGCAAATTAAAACAGCGCTATGGTCTAGCTAATCAGCGGTATAGCGAAGATGTAAACAAAACGACATAAACAAATGAGAAAAGGGAGGGAGCTGAACTAATGCTGACCAGGAGGTTTAGCCTGCTAATACAATGCATTCAAGGGCACACTCAGACACCCAAACCATCACCTAGGTGCCCACTGCTGGACAGCACCCGTGGGTTGTCTGTGTCTATGCACAACATGTACCATAAATTAATTCTCTGCCATATCCATAGTCAAACCCATCACTATGCAAGACTCCCCGAGATAGCCGCATAATACAACGTGACATTGATGCATTGCTCCCATTATAAAGTCTTTGTTCGTATCACACTAATAATTCATAAGGGAGAAATGTAAACAGTATGCACTAGAGAGCAGAGAGTGAGAAGGGATCATATCAAGGTAAGCACATTAGCTTACCTTTGTGCGTCTTTGATATGAAGAACTGAACTGTAGCACTGGCCTTTTGCTTTCTAATTTTCTACTATTAAAAAAACGACAAAACACATAGCACAATTGATAACTTAACAAGAAATACAAATGCAGTTTATATTTTTTATTAGGTCAGGTTTTAAACAAATCGCTGCTTTAATTAGCAGCAACAACTTACTAGGCTGTTGTTTTTGCCTGCTAATTGCTTTTGTTTGTATGTGTGTGTAAAACAAAGTGATCTTTTTAACACATTTAGGAGCAAACTGGAGAGATTTCTAGACTATTGTAAGCCAATATAATATGAACATGTAACAGCTATAATGATGATGCGCTGGACATAATGCATTCACTACTGCCAAGGAAGAGGATGTACAATGAATGCCAAATATTCTTCTGTTCATGACTTCAAATAGGCCAGAGCCATTTGAAAACTAGGACAATGCCATTTTGATGAGCACTTTGACACAGGCATAGACAGGTGCACGGGAGTCTGTGTCTTTATTTTGGTGAGTGGTCAGGCCCGGCGTAAATGGGGTGCACTCTGGAGGGGCAGGCAGAGGGGAGGGGTAATTGAATTTGAAAGAGGGGGAAAGTGTGCCAACAGGTGACAAGAGGCCTGCTCCCCACCAAATGTACTCTCTCAAGCACAGCGCAGTCATATCACGGGGCCAATTTGGAGACGGTATATTATGCACTACACCGCTCGGCTCTCGCTCACAGCCTGTCAGTGCAGAGAGGAGCCGTGCTGCTGCTACCGCTGCTCTAAATATGAATTAAACATTGGGATTTGTGCCGTGAATATACTGCGCCTAAAATGTTGGGAGTCAAGTAAAAACAGTAACACATGTGCTTGCTTCTGAAGATAGGTTAGAATAAAATGCTGGAAAGTAAATATTTTCAAATGGGGATCAAAAACTGTACAGTTTGGTTTGACGAATTTGAATGACCCCAAAAATTAAGTCCAAAATACATGATCAACAGCGGTCAGGACTGAGGCAATTGTGGGTTTGCACTGACCATCATATCAGTATCATTTACACGGATCAATACAACCCTGTACACGCCATGCAGCCAATCCAGATTGCTTTTGAATTTAACCATGTGGGTTAATGAACTGCTTGTGTTATGTCTGAGACGAATAGTAAATACATACGTTCCATCTCCCTGCTCCCCGGTGGTCCAGATGTGTCATTCACATCTGGACATAATTTACGTCATCAACTACTGTCACTGATGGGCTGATTTAAAACAAACTGTGTTAGTATTGTTTGAAATAGTTATATTTCAACGAGGCCTATTTATGCACAGAATAACTGAATGGTTTCTTGTGTGTGTACTATAAAAGATCAGACTGTCTGACTCCAATCAAACATCTAAGCTACAAGTAATGAGAAAAATGGTAGGCTACACAGTAAAAACAAGTCTTAGTCTTAACCTCCAAAAATGTTAAAATGTGTATTAAACTGCCACTTTCTTATTCCCACAGGACGTGAAAACACCATCACCCATCATCAGTGGAAGAAGCTTTTACTAATGCAGTCCAACAGGGCCATGGGGAGCCAATCAGATGGCAGACGGTGTGTCAAATGTGAGCCAAGACCACTGAGCGCTTTTGGCCACTTTACCTCCAATTCAAATTCCTGAGTTGCACAGAAAGCATGAAACGCAGTAGTAGCAGCAGCAGTACTGTGTTTTCAGCCATGGAATGGTTAGATCCACTCTCTATACATGACTTGTTTTGTACATCGCCATCCAACTCATCCAAGTCATTTGAATGACAAAATATTTCAAAAAGTTGTCATACAGACTTGTTTAAGATATCACTACTGAATTGATAGGCTACTTTTGAGAACTTGTGTATGTAATTACCACAGGTTATATGTGAGCATATATGGCTCCTGAAAACAAATGTGTAGCATAACGCAGTTCACTGATGGGCAGCGCAAAGAAACAAGCAATTTTGAGACGTGTCTCAGATCAGGTCGTCAACTGGCATTTGAGTAAACTGCCCTTGTCGAGTTATTCAAGAATAGCTTTAAATGAATTTTAAAGCGTACGACCTACAGAAAATATCTCACATAGCGAGCATAACGTGTGTGTCTGCTAACGCCAGATCAAAGCAGAGGCCTGAGTGAGTGACAGCTCACGCATGTGAGGAGACTGACCTCAGGTCACCGATGCTCCGCGGAGCGAACCAAGTTTCCAGAACTCACCTGCGCCCTGCCGATGGCCTGGCCTCCATTTCCGGGACTCATGGAGTGGGGTTGATTTCTCTGCTGGCCTCCCCAACCATGAGTTGAGGGCGCTCCGTACTGTGGTCCCATGTCCTTTCCCAAACCCATGCTGGTCTGCTGTTGCGACGAAGGACCAGTGTAGTCTTGATAGGCAGCGCCATAGCCCCGCATCATAGGACTGGGGGATGTGAGCAGCTGGTTTAGGGTCGGCGTGGCCCCAGAGGGATGCTGCTGAGGCTGGCTCTGTCCTGGGTACCTCTGAAAGCCACCCGAAGTCGGTCCAAGAGGAGACTTGCTGTGGCCCGCAGGAGAGCTGCTGCCCATCATCATGTTCCCGGGCTGTCTGCACCCTGTGGAGCCCATCATCCCGTAAGCCCCACCACCATAGCCCGCACGGTACCCTGGGTATTGGTTGTATTGGCTATTATAGCCCGTTTCGTGGGAGTTCTCCAAGCTGTTATGAGCCATCCCTGAGCCGCCATGTTGCTCATAATAGGAACGAGGAGTGTAATAGTTGTTATTGAACTCAGAGTTGTTGCTTGTTGGTCCCAAGTTTCCGTGCTCATACCTGCCCCCCATCATTCTCTCCACGGGCTTACAGGTGAGCTCACCCTCACCTTTCCCCGTCATGAGCTGCTGCTGTGGCTCTCCCTGGCCCCCTAACAGGTTCTCCTTGCCGCCGTGGTGAGGGTGATCCACAGCCCTATCCCCACGGGGACCTTGGCCGTTATTGTTGGCTGTGTTGTTACTTTGGATCTGCCGTTGCTGATGTGGCGCAAACTGGTTGAAGTGCGTCGGCGGTGGCGGTTGCTGTTGTGTTTGAGGCTGGGGGTCTCCGCTCCCCATACATTTCAGCTTGTGGTTCGCGATCAAGCCCACTTCCATCGAGGAAGTGGATGAGTGAGTCGACGCCGGAGCTAAAGAGAGATTGTTCCCATCTTTGTCATGTCCGTCCGCAGCGTTGTGACTCGTGGAAGTTGAATGGACCATGTTGTTCTCGTTTCGGCGGAGATGATCTACATTATTCAGAGTTCCATCTCCAGCTCCGAGCATCAGTCCAGTCCGCTGCACGGTCCCACCTCCTCCGGATTTCCCCGAACCGAGGTCCGGTCCCAAGCTGCTAGACAGTTTCTTATTTTTACTAGTTCTGGTCGGAGCCGATGCCACTTGCGCAGCCATAGTCACTGCAACATCTCAGCGCGCAGTGACAGCAAGCTCCAGCCAGCCTTGCGCACAGAATAGTACCAGAGAGGCAAAAAGCACGCGCAGGAGGTATAAATGCGTATATTCAGCAAAAACTAGCTTTGTTCTCGAGCTGTAGTTGTAACATGGCGCGTCAACGAGGGTTCATCTTCAAAGTTTCTCCAGTAGTTTAAAACAAACTTTTCTCGAGCCCCCACCGCCTCTCATCCATCCTGCTTCTCGGTAATGTGTAGCAGCGTCTCCCGGAGCCCTTGTGGCCCAGCATGGCATGAGAGAGAGCGGGCTCGACCAGCTTATCCACCTCCTGCTCTAGCGCGCCTCGCAGGAAAATGTGGACTGGACTCGTGAGCCATTACGCACGTTGCACTACTATGCATCCCTTTTTATAGAAGTTTAACTGCTTGTATAGCGTATCTCAGACGCAACTATAACATGGGAAAAAGCAATTATTCGCCAAAAAAAAGCCATTGAATTAATTATCCTATTATTAGGCTATTTAACGTGAAATGATTAGACGCATCATCCGAATAATATTTTTAGACGTCAAAATATGCTCCAGGAGTGACTAGGGAATAAAACAACAGTTATAGTTAAAAGAAATAAAATAAATTAAGACATAAAAAGACAACGTTGGCGGATCCACTCCAGGTCTGATTTTCCCATCTGCCGCTCTCCCTGTCCCTCGGCGAGCGCCAGTTCTCTGCAGCTCTGACAGGAGTCGGACACGCAACCACAAGCTGTGCGCAATAATGTTGCCATCGGAATAAGAATGTAATCACACTTTATAGCTGCTTTAATGTAGTAATATCTGTTCCACATAGCTCACCCCATGCGCTCCAATCACGTTTTTTTTCATACTGAAGCGGAGTAACGATCCCCCTGTAACAAACCGTAATCTGGTGATAAGAGACCATACATGACAAACGGTGGCATAATCTGCACCACACCGAGACTCATAAAAGATTAAATTGGTTAGTAAGTAAGGCTACAAGTATGATTATTTAAATATAGGACTCACTTTAAATGAGGCCTATCGTCTTATTTTGTTCCATTCATCTAGTTTAGGTTGTCAAAAAGGAACTTTTCTTGATGTGAAAGTGACAATGAATAAAACAGCTGAGATAAAACGAAACCCCAGGCTGTGGTGTATAGGACCACACAAAACCAAAGTCTACAAGACACGCTCTCCCATCAGCGGTAATTCACACATGAATGTATAATGCTGGTGCTTAGTAAAGAAGCCTGGTGTCTGCTGGGACTTGAATGAGCAGTGGGTCCTCTTTGATGAGATCAGATGCATTTGATCAACAGAGAGAGCCGCGGATGAAAGACGGGTAGGAGCGAGGCTGAGGGCTGGGAAGAGCCTGGGTTTGGGGATGGGGCTCTCAGACAGGATGTCCATAAAGAAAGTAAGTACAGCGCCTTCAAATATGCGAGAATAAACGTGGCAGTGGAACTTTACATTTGTTTAAACCTAACGCAATGTCAAACAGCATCTCTAAACTTCCTCCTCAACCACACTGTTTCCTCAGAGTCGACTAGCTATATGAAGGCCATGTAGGAGGGAAGACCCCTGCTGGAGACATGATGTCATTACAGTTTAGAATAAACCGTCTATACTAGCAGTATAATGTAAGACGGGGTGTAGTGCTTATTGATGTACATGGAAATGGTTGTGTGTGTGATCTTACTTTTATGCTTCCCTCTTATTTTCAAATCAGGGTCAAGTGAATGGTAGCAAATAAAAGAAATGACAGGTCTAAAACATTTTTATTTATTCATATTATGAGTCCATATGGTTGAGTGAGGGCAGTAACATTGTTACGGCCTAAACACTTGCTGAGGCCCAGCCTATAGCACCAACAGGCCAGATGGCTATTTATAGACAGACCTTGGAGCTGTCACATTTGCATTCACTGCCAAACATTTGGGTAAAAAGTATTAAAGAAGATCCATTTAAATGATCAAGAAGTTTTGTGTTGAGTGTACACTTGAAGACACATGACTGGTTCTATTCCACTGTTGTGATTAAAAGAAGTGTCATCCACACAGTTACACTTCATGGCCTGTGCAGTGCTGACTGGCTCCATCAGCGTGGCAGATCAAAGCCTGAGCTCTGATCTCTGCAGCCGCACCAGCGCTGACAGAGGGGACCTGGGGCATTAGCATATTCTATGATGGCGCCGTTGCTGCCTCGACTGCAGCTCTGGGTGTGCCATGCTGTGGCTTTGCAACTCTAATTTCTCTCTCACTCATTAAAAAAGCCCACTATTCTCCTATTAATTCTCAGACACACTGATCTGTTTGAATGGTGAGGAAGGGGGGTATGCAGGAGGGAGGTGGAGGAGGGCAATGGCTCAGCGCATTTGCATTTATGTTTAATTTATAACCTTCAGGGGCCCCCTGATGCAGCAAGATTGAAACAATAACTCCAGACAAACACATGCAAGAGAGGAGGAGGAGCCGGATGAGGGTGGATGGAATTAAAAATATACTGCACTGGAATGCTCTCTGCTTTGAGCACATCTAAACCTACTGTTGTGAATACACACACTTATGCTTCTGCATAACACACACACACACGCTGAGAGGCAGAGGTCCCGCTCCACCGGGGGATAACATGCCATGGTGAGTGTCTGTCAGGAGGAGAGCTGGAGTCTGTTCTGGGGAGTCTGCAGGGATCTCCCCTAGCACCACAGCACAACACAGCAGCAGCATGAGCCTGGCCAAGCACAGAAAGTGGGTCAGCCCAGAACACAGACACAAGCACACATAGACACACACCCACATAAGCACACGCAGACACACAAACAAAATGTTGGGTTTTCATGCTTATTTTGGGCATCACATTGGCTTGATTCCTGGACACTGATCCTAACCTTAATCATAGTTACTACTCGCCTAACTTTAACCTTTTTTAACCCATACCTCAACTTTAAACTATGTTGTCAATCTAGTCCAACATGAGCACACAGACACACAGTTGCTCAGATGGTGCAGCCCAGTGTCACACTGGTGTGTGTTGGAGAGAGAAAGAGAGAGAGGATATCTCATACACCACAGAGAGTGCGCTGTATATTTTGCATTAACAATGTTGAAAGATGTCTTTAAGGCACAAAGGGTGTTTGGCTGCAGAGGAGGGGACTGTGTGGGGAAGACAAAAAGCCAGCCTGCTGTTGTGTGTACACCCTATGGAAGTGCATCAAATTGATCCATAGTCTTTTCATTTCAGGCTTGGGTAAATAACAGCATTTGCATTGATCAGTCTGCAAAATCAGGCAAAGACAAGCTTTGAAGCAGAGCGTGTGCGCCGCTGAGTGTTTGTGTGTACGTGTGGCAGCTAACAAAACACATCTCTTATTCCTCTGTGCTCCTTGCAGAGTTGAGGGCCTCAGCAGAGCCCTACAAACAGCTATGATGGATAAAATGTTTTCAACAACACTTGAAAAGAGTGGATGCTATTGTGTCCGCTGTATACTGAAACACAGAATTCCCAGGATGCCACATGCTCTATTTATGTGGTATGAAAAACATGACTCAAAAGAAACAGGAAAACAGCCCTGCTCTACTTTCGCCAATCATGAGGAGTGTGAGGACTGGGTAAGAACAAGCCAGAGACAGGAAGGCAGAGGACTGGAGAGTGATTTTCTTCATCCACAGATCCTGCTGCTGATGGTGTGATGGTGACAGGGGACCCCCAGCCCCTCCCTCAATGCTGCCTGTCACCGTTCCTCCCTCCTCTGTCCTCCTCTTTCTCCCGACTGGAAGAGTGTGTGAAGTGTCCCCCGTGAGGCACACACTCAAAGACAGTATTTACAAGATCCACACAGAGCCCACTTTTAACTGGCTGTGAAGAACTTCTCCCGCTGCCCGCCTTTGATGTGTCAACCTAATGGGGAAGAACTCGCCGCCAGTCATTGCATATGTTAGCGAGGCATCGTGGGCTAATCCGCTAGCATTGCAAGGTAGACTTCACGCTGTTTGTTGTAAGTGAGCACTTCAAATGCTATAGTGATGGTGAATTACTTCCATTGGAAAAAAAAAATCCCTCATGGCAAACAGTCACTAACATGGTGTGTCAACTCTTACTTCGAATGGTAGACCATGTAGTTTGGATAAATTACAAGTTGTATGTGGTGTATTAGGTCTTTCTAAGTTTTTTAAGTTACAGTGCCAAATCATCAGTTTATGTACTTTGGAGTTACCTTGCATTGGCATACAGGATAATTTCACAACTGAAATTGCTTTCAATACACAACAGTACTAGATGTGAACGAAAACAGTGGGAAAAATGCAGTAAGAGGAGTTTAGACAAAAAAAGGGTCTCATCTCTCCTATACATCACTGGTGATGAGCAATATTCCATGGATTTCCAACAAAATTAAGGGAACAGATACCAAAAATAAGTCATACATGAAGTACTTAAATATCCCTATTATGAGTTATTATGAGTTGAAGTAAAATTATACTCAGTTATAATTCTGTGAAGTTGTGGCAATGTTTTAAAATGTACTGACATTATTACCATACATGTATACTGCATAAGGGGATTTTACATGTTCTTTATTGCCAGGTGTTGTGCAATAAAGCCTAACTCGTGGATTCCCTTGCCGCTTGACATTTCTATCCAGATGGGAAGATCAACAAAGCCGTCTGCATTATACCACAATGAGATATCTGCTACAGAACTGAAGCAAATGGACAAAGGTCATCAGAAACATTAGGGACTTCCACAAAAGTAAAACATGCTTTCTCGTCCAACTTTTTGCTTTAACTCCAGCTCGGAGGAAGACAACACTGATAACAAACACAGGCATTTGGAACGATTTTGAATTAGGCTAATTAGGTTTGTGTTTTGTTTGTTGTTCAGGAGGCATGATCAAAGTGATATTTCACCAATTTGTGTCAGCCCAGGAGGAGAGGAGGAAGAGTTTGGAGAATGCAGCCTATTAATCTCTGCAGGTTTGGTACTGTGCGGTGCATATAGGGATGCTAATCAAAACAAGGGTATTATGAATAATGAAGACTGTTGATCAGAAATGAAACAAAACTGTAGATTTGTCCTGTATTATTAGCTTATTAGTATTATGATTGGACTTGTCACATTCCTTTGTACTTTCCTGTGTTCTAGATCTTTTGAAAAAGGTGAATTTAATTTGAATGCACGCCTGAGTGAAAAAAAAAATAAAAAATCAAAGAGATGTGGACGGCTTGACCCCAAAGCGCAAAGTCTGGGAGCAACTGGCTGTTTTGATCTTATCTAATATTTATGAATAACTTCCTTGATATTTCCTTTGCACCATGAAGCCCTCCACTGTTACACAATGATGTCTTGGAGGGGCGATGACGGAGATCAAACAGGGCCCGGGTTCAGAATATAGCACTCTGTCTCTTTCCCTGTAGCCGCAGAGAAAACACAGCAGCGAGCTATCCAACGTGTGTGATTGAAATACAGGCTCCCCTAAGCTGCGCCTATGTGCTATGAGATGATATTTGTGTTCGTGTCAAAGGAATACGGAGCTGTGTCCTTAGTTTAGTTTAATGGCGTCTGGGCGTGAGAATCCATCTGTGTCTTTGAGTCTGTGAGTGTGCGTGCTCCACAATAAAGATAAAAACACAGTGTCTACAGTACGGCTTTTACAGCGCTGGCAGCCGCACAACTATTCCAGGGTCTTTGGATGTGTAATGGCCTCAGATGCTTTTCACTATCTCTTCACAAAAGTCAAGTGTTCTCAACATGTTATTTGCCCAAAGTGGCCTTGTTCCATGGCTCTATTGTTAGCCTAATGGAGGCTAGACGACACTAAGACTCTAATTATGGACACCAGCGATCAGCCCCGATAATATTGCGAGTAAAGTGGGTAATTTGTGGCTGTTGTATTGAAGGCTCGAGGGGAGGGAGAAGAATAGGGGGTAGAGAGGGAGGTGGGCACGTTGTTTTCTTGTGTCATCACCTCATCGTCCGTCACCCTAATCACCCCCTAGCCCCCATCCCCAGCATTAGGCGATCATGTGGCACAGCATGAGAATATTAATGGACGGTGAGACATTAGTTCCCGCCCATTCAAAACAAATGTTCTATTACATTATAGTCATCAACAGGTGATTTCTCAGAGCTCACTTGGCTTCATGGAAGTAGAGACTCCTATTTTATAAAGTGCCTGTATGGCCCAGCTCAAGTGCCCATTCATCTCATTTAATACCAGTATTACACATACAGTGGAGCTATGTCTATAGATCAATGACTTATCTGTAACCAGGCTGGCAGCACAGCTTTCCCTGTTCAGTATTCTTAAAAGATTATGTAATAAAAATTGATTCATGGTTATGACTTGATTCTGCAATAACAGAACAACATTGACTATTGGCTGAACATATTTTCAACACAATCCTTTGTGTTAGAGCAGCCCGAGGAAGACAGAATATTGCAATCAATACAGTGCTGGTGAGACAAGCACCAAAGCAGCGCAGCAGGCCTGTGCCGATTCTGTCAACACCAAATATCAAAGGCCTTTCCCTTGAGTGATCTGTCCAAACAATTAAAAGTGAACCTCTTTGTGCCATCACACTTAACATGGCAGACAGAAATGAAAGCAGTCCTGTGTATTGGTGGAGCGAGGCATGATGCCTCCTGTGACAAGCCCCAGCGAGAACACAGCACGCCACTAGAATGACGGCCCTCTTCAAATTTTAAATATGTTTTGACACAAAATCAAAAGTTGCTCCCCATTCTCTGGGAGAGATTCCCTATTATTTGTGTGATCACTTATTAGACCCCCAGGTGAAGCAGGCAGAAATACTGACACCTGAATATTCTCCTTGCACCTCCTCTGACGTTCAGCTGCAGATCTGGGCTTCATTCACACAGTGCGCTTTTTCATAGAGACTGCCTCTGTGATCAGTACATCTGAAGCCACTCGTCATCTGTGAGGATTCCTGAGTGAGCTGTGGAGTTTTACATGGCTCATCCTTACTACTGTTACTACTGTGTGGGGAGCAAAACTGCCAGCCTCAGACTGGAGCAGAAGAGACCAGGGACACCCCAGTATACTGGGTATTTATGGGCTGTTTGCCACAATTGAAAAACTGCATATGAATGTCAACAACACTAATTGTTATTCATGTTACGGTATGCTGATTATGTTATCTAGGAATTTCCATCCATAAAAGACTGCTGGAAGAATCAAATATACACAAGGCACTAAATGAAACAGTGGATTGGACAAATGCTGTCAACCAATCGCACCAATCAGCTGCAATCTACATCTTTTTGTCTTCTGACAATAGCATTAGAATAATTCATTTCAGTCATATTAATAAGCCTGAGTGGTTTTAAACATAATGGAACGCCAAGACTGTTTGAAGGGCTTTTAGTGTCCTCTATACATAATCCTGCAGATGAAAATCCCAATCATCACTAAGAAGAGGAGTGGTTTTAAAGCAGGACCTCAATTATGTCCTGCCACAAATGAGCGTGTTTAATGCAGTCAAATGTTTCAATGAAGAATAAAGGAAAAGTAGCAGAAAACAAAAGCCAACTGCATAATGAGATTATCACAGCCAGCTTCCAGTGCTCAGCAGTGGAGTTCAGATAAATGAAAGCCATTAAGTCTGATTCAAAGCAGTCTAATCCGTGAAAGACTGGTGATATGATGAATTCTGTTATATCTGGTGATGTAGTGCATGAATTCAACCACAGGGGTCTGAAAAAACAGCCAACACACAGGACAGAGCCTCTGATGACATGTGAGATTTCTTTAAAAGCAGTGCCCCTCATAATATAATATTCGCAGATTATTACACCACGGTGAACAATAAGAAAGCGATATTCAGCAAACTGTAATATTTGTATTCAAAAGATATTAATATATGCTATGTATTCATAGCATATGAAGTTATAGTCAAAGGCTAAAATAGACCAAAATACAATGTTACCTATTCAATGTTAACATAGCTAATTTAAATTTAAACAGATTATCTCAAAATGAAAATAAAACAAATACCAGAAAGCAGAATTGCTTTAACAATAATATGAAAGCAGTGACTTCAGAATCACTACATATTTGTCCAATAATTTCCTCCTGCAAACACATTAAGGATGACAAGGGAGCATCCACAGCTGCTTAAATGAGCGTTAGAGTAAAACAGAAAAGGTGATGGGGCTGCGATGACAAAAGGGCATCCAAAGGAGAATGTTAATAACCATTCCACTAAAACAATTTCCATTAATTTTCAGCCATCTCGCCAGGGAGTAATATCTACATGCCCGCGGCACGTTTAAATTGCATAGTCTGCCTGAGAAGTAGTGGAGGGCTCCCCAGTGTCCAGTCGCTGTCATCAGAATAGGAAGAGCCGGGTAACACCCAGGAGACAGGGATGCTCAAGTGGAAGTTAAGATAGGCACAGTGCCTCAAAACAGAAACAACTGCTTTAAAGCAACTCTAATCTACAAAATTGACTTTGACTTGTCCAGGGCTGGAGGATTAATGCAGGCAATAAAATAAAAATCCTAGTTGAATGGCTGCAATTAACATATAGCAAAACCTGGATTTATTTGGGTAATTTAATGTCCTCCACAGAGAACAAAAACATCCTGTCTCCGGGGGTCTTACTTTGTATCCTGTTATTTCTATGGCTTAGACCTCTACAAGCATGTTCTGAAATGCATATATTATTGTGTATATTTTTGCTTGAAGGGTACATTGTTAATTCTGTACAGAGCAAAAGAGCTTTTAAATGAGAAAGGTTGCAATATATGCAGTGTTGTTTGAGAGGTGACATAAATAAGAAACCCTCTACAGTATATTAGGCAGAATTATATGTAGTGGTGTAGTCAACTAAAGAAATTCACGGCCAACAGTGTGCATCAAATGGTTGACAAAGTGTTGTATTATGCTAAATTATAACCATGTAACTGAATCCACATTAAACCATACCTGAAGTTTTGTTTCTTTTGTGCAATGTTACATACTTTGTTCCTAAGGTGTCCAAAGAATCAAAGCATAATATGGACCCTAAAACAAGACATATAGCACCAAGACCACAAAATAAGAACTCTGCATCTTATGACTTTGTGCGACTTAGACACAGGTCACATACCTCAGCGTATGAAGGTACAGCGGGCAGGGGCCATGGAGGAGAAGAGAGGGAAGGCAGCCAGCCTCATGTCACACAAGTCCAGCTTCACAGAGTCGGGCTTCCACTGCGTCTGCTGCCTAAAGCTATTCTGTGGCAGGTCTGGACTCTCACCTCCCCTCACCCACACCAGGAGTATGCTGGGTCACTGGAGATGTCTCTTGGGTCTGGGCACACCTGGCACTCTGTCAGGGGACTAAGGCAAGAAAAGAACAAAATGTGGAACACCAACATATAGTGTGTAAAATAAACACAGCATTATAAAAAGTCAGTCTAAGTTTTTACAAGCCTGAAAACTAATAACTTTGTGTCATCATTTCTAAAACACAATATTAAGACAATGGTTACAATTACTTCACAGCAGCAACAAGGTCCCCGGTTCAAATCTTGCATTGCATGTGGAGTTGACGTGTTTTCAACATATCCTTTAGGTTCTTCGGTTTTCAACACCAGGAGCTGGAAAAATGTTCCTATGATCATTCACTGCTCCTAAAAGATTGCATAGAGTCACAGTAGAGGCACAGTAAAAATCAATATACAGTGTCTGGATATTAAATGCATTTGTAATATCTCTGCAGGAATGATATATTGTCATCTCAATTGGAATAACACATTATTGGGAATGGTTTGATTATTTGAAATTAACTGTGTACAATTATGTAAATTACTGAAAGCACATCTTTGTAATAAAATATTGTAAGCTCTCTAGATCTGGAAGACTGAATGCTAGACATATGTTACTGACTACGCACAAAAATTTATGTTTTATTTTACTTCAACAATAATTTCTCCTTTTCACATTTCAGACACACTTTACCTGTACAGAAAAAGTCTATAAAGATCAACATCTCCCTTCACTCACATAACAGCAGACAACAAAGTTCCCTGCCGATGAAACTTTTCTAATATCCTGTCCCTCGCCTGCTTCTGGAGGAGGCTGGACGTCTCATTTGCAAGAGAGCAGGCGCCAGGAGAGGAGCCGTCAGCCGCCGCCTGTCCGTCACCGCAGCGGCTGGGGAGAGAGGGGAAGAGTGTGTGATTAATATCAGGAGGGCAGGGCAGAGCGCGGGCTGCAGCTCACCGGGAGAGGACACTTCTCTTCACCGCTGCCCAGGGACCAGAGGGGGTAATGAGGCAGAAACAGGCTGGAGAGTATAGGCGCAAGGACAGACAGGCGCACCACATCACCCCTCCACCCCCCAAACTCAATCTCTCCTCCTCCATACCCTATCTGTGCACCATCAAGGTCCTCCTCAATGTTTTCACTGTTTGACACTCATTCCCTGCTTCCTACAGCCGGGCTCTGTGTCTGTTCTGCTCCATATCACCTGCGCCTAATGGTAAAATATATCTGCTTCTACAAAATAGTACAATTCACCGAACAGATGTGATTGAAAGGGCATGGAGAGGCCTTTTGACAAACTGTTCTTTTTGAATAAATGTTCGAGTGACAGTTGTCTATGTATGCCTCAAAATCATCCCTGCAACAAGAAATCTTTTGTGCGTACCCCACTAAAGGCACAAAAATAATGGAATAAGCTGATATCTGTCAATCTCACCCTTCCACAGATCTGACCAGGAACTTGACCTGGTGGCTACACCTATTCATCTCTGTGGAGATGGATTACTTTATTGCCGTACTGTGAAACATTATAGACAAAGCAATATTACCTCCATGGAGACAGGCAGGTAGTGGAACCTCCAGAAAAGTTCCATAGTGCACTTTGAAGGTTCCTTACAAGGCTCAGTTCACAATTTGATAGTCATATTGTCTTATTGCATCATTTGACAGGAGATAATACATCTTATACTGGTCAATTTTTTTTTTTTTACAAAACACAGTTAGGTCAGCACTGGTGAGTCTTGGTAAACTATAAAAACACAGAGCGGAAGGAGAAAAGGGACATCATGACATGTGCCTTTTCCAGTATCCAGAGGGCGAGAGGGTAAACAACAGGCAGTGGGTGGGGATTAAGAATGGATGCTCAGTGTTAGGCCCAGGCACTGTCTCTGGAGCTAGTCATGCTGGACAGGAATATTACACTCCACATGTTTTTTGTTTTTTTGTTGGAGCAAAGCCAGTGAGATGTGTCCTTTATGGGATTGGAGCTGTGTGCTTACTCTCTGCAGGCAGGGAGAGGATGCATTCACTCGGACTTATGAGAGATATCGCTGGGCACAGGAGGTGGAGGCCAGGAAATAACATGAGCAATTTCATAAATGGAAGGGAGAGGCTGTGACTTCCTAAATCGTGTGTGAAAGACAGAGGGAGGTAGCTGTGTGGGGGGGAGGGGGGGGGGGGGGGGGGGGGGTATAGGCGCTAAGTGTGTGTGTGTGTGAGAGAGCAGAGGAGGCCCAGGCACGCTGCTGGTAAATGGACACAAGTGGGTGAGTGAGAAGGAGAGCGGCCAGAGAGATAGGAGAGATGAAGGGGCAGATTCGGCACCAGCTGAGTGAGCACTTCTATTAGCGGCCATGCTTTCCTGTGCTTCTTCCTCCTCAGTCTCAGTGTGGCTTCCTCTCACATCAGATTAGCTCCGGCCGTAGGGAGATGCTTCAAACTCCTCTGTCAAAGTTACTTAAACACGAGACATGGAGGCCATATTTGCGTCTCCATATTCGCCCTTGTTGAGGTGGTGCAATTGCAGGCTTCAGCACTGGCAGCACAGCTGGAGGTACGTGTTCCTGTGGTGTCAGAAGTCACTATCAATAAAGCACAGAGGGTGGGTGGGTTAATCAAGGTGTGTCAGGAGGATTGAGAGAAGTACAGTAGTCTGAGGGAAAAGAATGTAAGAAAATAAGTAAGGGGTTTCACTGCAAACAGCTCAGAATGATGATGCTTGGATGTGATTGCAAAGAGTTAAAGCCATACTGTGTAACATTTCATGTGCCCCACCAACTAAAGTGTCACAAAACCCCTGAAATATGTTCCTTTTGCTTTTCCATAGGGGTGCACCGATCCAGGTTTTGCAATTCCAATACTGATATCGACACTATGTCTTTTAGTATGTGCCAATATCTAATATTAACCAATACCAGAGTAGGGATGGACATTTTTTCTCTAAAAATACAGTTAAATTCTTAAAGAACTGATCCAATTGTGTTATTTGTCTGGCAAGAAACTTCAGAACAGCTTTGTATGAATTAAAGTTCAGACATCATGAGATCCTAAATGCTTGTATTTTATTCTATTCATTGGGTAAAATGTTAAGGCAAAAGCTTTAAATGAAATGCCCAAAAATCTGTGTAACAAACAACCAATAGGGCATTTATTATTGGGCTTATGAAGTATGCATTAAGTCCCCCTCTGCAGATGTCTTAGAATGGAGAGAAACAGAACATACAATGAGTCGCTGTCAAGCTTTCATCCCACTGATGAGAGAGGCCAGAGCAGTGTGGCAGAGCACAGCCCATTTTCTGACAGAGACGGCTGTTTGAGCTCTCCAGTCATGGCCCCGGTGATGAATGGCCTCCACTGCCAGGGAAAGAAAGGAAAAACGGGGGCTTGGGAGGCCTCTGAGGATCAATACATACGCAGAGGAAGAGCTGCTCCGCATGTTAAAAATCCAATCTGGCCCTGCCTCCCCCTCACTGGCTCACTCTGCTGTCTCCTGCATCTCTGACGGACAAGCCTGTGGGAGCAAATGGGCGGGGGCGGATGCTTCGGAGGAGACTGTGCATCTACATAAAGTGTGTCAGCAGGTTTCCACAGAGGCGGACATGTCAGCAAACTCAAGGTCGCCGTGGCCCGTGATCGAGCGCACAATCCCAAATCTCTGCACTGTTGATGCTCTGAAAGGCCTCAGTGAGACATGGTAATTTGAAGGTGTCTAAGGCGATGGATATCCTATTAATGAGCCCAAAACAATGACTCGACTAATGAGCTTATAATGGGAATATTGAATGCATGGGAATGGGATTGGGCAGGGTGTCAGCCAGGAAGGGGAGTGCTGAATGAGCGCCAATGCAGCAGGGCTACAAGGCTCAGAACTGGGGACGAATACAAACTGCGAAGGGTGTAGCAGGAGGCTGTGTGGAGGGGAGCACCGTCAACCCGAATCAATAGCAGCAGACCCGCCCCGGCTCATTGCGTCTGTGATATACGCGAGCAGACGGCTTTCTGATCATAAATAAAACATGAAAATGCAACAAATTATCAGACCAAATGGACAGAGATCTATTTACTGGGTGTATTTTCAGTTTGTGGTGGGAGGGACTGATTGGTACCCCGCGTCCAATTTGAATCAACCAAGCACCGTGATGTGATTCAGTTTTAGTTTGTGAATTAATCAATTAATCAAAGTGGTGGTTCAGAGGGGTGGGGACTAGAGGGGTAATGAGAAGCAAACCAAGCAAGTGAGCGGTTGCAGTGACGGCCTAATAGCTGGAATAGGAATTACAGTCCAATTGCTCTGTCTTATTCGGGCTTTAATGCTGCAAAGGCCTTCTGCTGCCAGCCGGCCTGCCTCCCTGTGTGATTTGATTCCATTTGGAGAGCCTTATTTTCCTCTTGATCTCACACATTAAGGACCTTGCTCATATTCACCAGGGCAGTGGAAGCAGGGACGACAGTCAGAGCAATGGGTTAGCATGCAGCTGTTAAAGCCAAGCAGGTTGTGTTTAAAGTCTCCACACTTGTCCAGTGCAATCTTCAAGCCTGCTCTTTAATTGGAGCTGATCAACTGCTCTGGACAAGAAGGAGATAAAGTTGAGGCTTGCAAAGGTATGTTACATAACTTTCAAAACAATCAACATATTAAAATAAATACATACTAGCTAAATGTTTTATCCCCACTACACAGTACAGCTATCCATGGGTTTCACAACAAAACATTTAAGACAAAATTTTATTGTCTAAAAGTCCTCAAAATGGCATCCATGTTAACTCAGTGAATACTACAGACTTTGGTGAATTTGATAGAAAATTCTATCAGTCTATCAACAAATGCAATTTGCAGTACGTTCCTGCCATTTCAAGGTAAAATATGCTAAATCTTAACTACTTAAAATAGCAACCGAATGAACGACAATATCCCATTATCAAAAAGGCATTTAGCTAGGGTGACCAGATTTTCAAAATAAAAAAATCTGGGACAGCCTCCGGTTTGTGGTGGTTGGTAATAATAAAACTGTGAATCAAGTGCGTAATTAAGGAAAATTGTTCTGCGTTTGGTCCATTCATGACAGTATGTCAAATGACAATGTATGCCTTTCTTTACTGTTGGCAGGGATGAGATTGGTCAAAAATAGGGACAACTGGGACATTTCTTGTATAAAACTGGGACAAATCAATAGTTTAGGGACACAGGGCTCAAAATTGGGACTGCCTCGGGTAAATAGGGACGTCTGGTCACCCTACATTTAGCTAAACTAATTTAGCACAGGTTGCTAGCATACAGCGTTAGCATGTGGCACTGACTGTACACGTTTTTACACACTACCGTTTAGTTCAAAGCTCATTCATTAAGTGATTATACATCATGTAATACACTTATACAAGCTTGGAGTCTGCTAAAGTTACCAGTACCGTCCAGGCAGGTGGCGGATCCTCCCCATTAAAGCTACACAGTGCACCTTTAACATTCGCCGGACAGGTGCACGGCGTGTGGTGACCAGTAGCTGTGCTGAGGTAAGGGACGGACATTTTCCAGTGGTGCTTGACTTGCCCACTTTATACAGCCAGCCAGTTATCTCTCTTAATTATATACTGACAAGAATGAATTGATGTTTTTGGAGAGCTGATGGGATAATCTGGAAAGTTGGCCGCAGTTATGCTCCTTGGCTGCGCTCACTCTGTCTGTGTCCCACTGATCTCCGCTGTTGCATTGCATCTTGAGCTAAATAAATTCTAATGTATTATGGCTATGTTATTTTTTTCGCTTTTTTTTAAAAAAGAAATTACACATTTTTTATACTTTGCTTTTTTATTTTGCAATTTATTTAGACTGCTTATTTAGAAATATATTATTATTATATTATTTTAATGCGGGTCAGTTTTCATTTTCAGCAGAGAATGATGGCAGTATTCAATTACAATCTACCACTTTTTTGAACAAATGAAAGGTAGATTTAATTTTCTGCTCCTCTTCAGTTACAGCCTGGCAACTCATTTTTTATTGCTCCTTGGTGACAGCGCTGGCTCTGAACCAAGACGACACACGGCGCAGTGGAGCTGGAGAGTGGACTGACACTGATTGTGCCTCTTCTCATTAAACCCACCTGACCCTAGTGTTGGGACATCATTAGTTCTCCTTCTAATCATCACACTGCACCAATTACATTCTGTTTGTCCCCATTTGCATTTTACAAGATTTCCCTGAACAATCAAAAACGGATTGGCGAAAAAAGAAATTGGAACAACATTTCAACGCATCTTAAACAAACAGACTGAGACTGAGATGCCATATATAATTTATTTAAAATTTATCTGGAAAATGTCTTTCTCCAGAAGAGGAAGAAGCTGAGGTGGCTGATGATTCTGCTGTTGTGACGCTGCTGTAGCCTGCAAAAGATATATATATATATATATATATATATATATATATATATATATATATATATATATATATATATATATATATATAGCCTATATATATATATATATATATATATATATATATAAGGTAAGAGATTATATTTAAAGTTGATTTAAAGGTGCACTGTATGAATTTTTTTTTTTGGCGGCACGGTGGCTGAGTGGCAACACTCAGGCCTCAGCAAGAAGGTTGCGGGTTCGATCCCCAGGTTGCCCGGGCCTTTCTGTGTGGAGTTTGCATGTTCTCCCCGTGTCTGGATGGGTTTCCTCCGGGTACTCCGGTTTCCCCCATCAACCCAAAACATGCAGCACCCCTATGAACTAACATCAAAGACCATGACGTCCACCCTCCTGTGGGCTCACCACCTGCAGAGGGGTTCATAGGGGGGGTCAGGTGCTATGAGGATTGGGCAGCAATCTGCCCCCGCGACCCAGCTGGATTAAGCGGGAGAAGATGGATGGATGGATGGATAACTTTTCAGGCGGAGGGTCCGTCATAGTGTGGTATTAACCCTTTTTATCTTCATGGAGACCAAACCAGATCAAGTTATAGGTCAGATCTCTGGAGAGGCAACCCCGCTTACAGTCAGAATGCCCATTTTTCTATGAGCTATAAAGGCACCTGTAATTGAATACATGCAAAGAAGAGCTGTTTGATGTCATACTGTGGAACATTCCCGGCAGAGCAATAACATATGCACAGAAACAAGCAGGTGACAGACCCTCAACCAAAAAGTTACACAGTGCACCTTTAAGATAACTAAAATCTCCAGAATGTAAGTTTACCATTCAATCAACACAAATGCTCAGCTAAATTTGGTAAATGGCAGACACGGGGACTTGGAGGAAGTGAGACACTAAAAATAATCATACTTTATAAAATCCCACTGCAGCTCCGATCGCTCCATTTTCACAAAGCGCATACACACAAGTAGCAAATGAAGCCATCTATAAGTGTGCACTTCAGGGAGAGTGCACAAGGGCAAATTCACCATCTGTATTCTGGGTGACAGAGCCAGTGTGCCAGGCCCGGGTGCTCCTCTCCCGGATGAGGTCTATATAGGCTACGTCACTATAGCCTTTATTATATAGAATACACTTTATCCAATCACAAATCAGAAAAAAAATGTTTACATCTGTAAACATCTTGTATGATGCAAGGATTCTGTGAAAAAAGCAATTAATGTATTGATAATGCTTTAATGATTGAGACTTCAAATCCTCTTAGCTTTTCCATTTAAAAAATAATTAGCCATGTTTGTGATATAGGCCTCAGAGTATTGTATTGGAGAGAAGCTCTGATAATGTATGTGCTATTATATGCAGTAAATCCTACCTATTCAACCTTAAAGAGTTTGTTTGGATTTGAGCGATTAACTGAATGCGTGACTGGTACATATTTTCTTCAATATTATTTCTTGCAAAAATAGTCTAGTTTATTAACTACAAACAAATGTCTTGTCACTCACTGTAAATGTAAAAATTACATTGAGCAGACTGAGTCACAACATACACTGAACGAACCATGCTTTAGAATTGCAATTACGTTTGGAGGAAATTAATCATAGGAGAACAACGTGATAAGAAGTGCTAACAGGTTATTACTGCCTGCTGAGCTCACACCATCAGCTGGGAGCAGAGTGCATTCTGGAGTCACATTTCACATTAAGGCACTTTTAAATGGCCTAATTTGAGGTCAGACTTTGGTGTAACTTAATTTGACAAGATTAATTATACAATTAAATCCAAACTTCTATCAATTATGTGGAGGAATGCTGGCGGCCCGCTCAGGTCGACCCTTCACCTTTACTGAGGCATGCACCTGATAAGCATAATTTCAATACACGCTTACAAAATTGTGGTCCATTTTGTTTCCTTGTCAGTTCACTAAATCACAGCTTTAATTGTTCAGACTTAGTGACTTTGCCCTTGACATGAACCAGCAAAATGTGCTGCTGTTAACTGCCACATAAGAGATGTGGAATAGTCCTTCTCAGATTGACAAGACAATCCAGTGAAACAAAACACTTAACTGTGTCAATTGATTGTCTAATTGAAATTGGCAGGCCTGCCACTTCAGTCTCATTGATTTATCATGTGTGACGAGAGAGCACCTCATCACACAATATGGCCTTCTTCTGCTAATTGGCACTGTTACCTGTTTGTGATCAGTAAGCAGTGTTTGTCTAAAACTGTGAGCCTATCAAACTACATAGGATACCTAAAATGCCAAAAAAAAAAAAAAAGGGCACTAAAGAAACAGATGAGCAGACCAGCAGAGGGCAGCAGACTGCAGTGCTGTTGGACTCAGCACCAAAGAACACAGGGGTACTCAAACAGATCTGAATCAAACTAAAATAAAACTGTCTACTATAGGGTAGAGTTGGTTTTACATAATAATAGTCCCTCTCTGAAGAAGGAAAGGGCGGAGTATTGCTAAAAAATTCCTCTGCCTTGAGGGTCTGAGCTAAGATACTTTTGTATGTCAAGGCTTTAAGCCTAAGCAGCGGGATAGAGTTAGACAGAGCAGGTGAGCTCATCGCCTGTGACAAGCAGCCATTATCAGCTCCGTTTGTGGAGTGCAGGAGAAGGGCCACCAGGGAGGGCTGTAAAACCTTTTTCAGAAGCTTTAAAAATCCCACTTTTTAGCCGTGCTCTCTCTCAATCCTCAGCCTGTCATCATTTAACCGGGCCCCTCTCTCTCCTGACATGAAGGGAAAGTGGGGTGTGATCCACTTGACCTTAATCTGCCCAGTAGTGAGTTTCAGCGAGATGACATGCAACCTCAGAGCTAAAGGCCAATTGTTTCTTGTGCCTCCTCTGAGAGCCCATTTACAGCCTCTGGGGTCTTTTACGGGCCCCGACAACTGTTTCAGGCTGCACTGCATTGTTTTTGATGCACTCGGTTGGAGGGGGATTGAATAACAATAGTAGGCACACTACTTTACCCAATTCATTTTTCTGTTCAATCAATCCATTTTAACAACAGAATTTGGCTCATGCTTTATTCTTGCTAAATTTGAGCTGTTAGCAGTAGCATCAATGTCACAACTGTATAATTATGAAACAATTCAACAGTAATCCCACTTGGCAAACTTCCCTCCTAATTTTTCATCTTACAAAGATTTTGCTTAAAACTTCTAGCGGTTTTGCTAATAGATGGAGAACTCATGAGGATAGCAAAGTAATCATGAATATATAAGTCTATAAAAGCAGAAAAAATTACCCACAAGTCTTGCCATGCCAATGCGAGTCATGAATTAATAATTTGCACTGAAGTTATTAAGTTATTTGTTAACAGTAAATATTCTGTGCGCGTCCCCGGGAGCATGGCTTTTCAATAATTCTGAATTTTTAATCTTTAATGTTTAGCTCCGTTCTGGAAACAATGGTGCTTAGCTGTAATTGATTCTCGGGGCGCTGAGTGAGTATGATGGTTGTGTCAGGGTAGAGCTTGATCCACTTGGCCCTGGGTGATGGAGAGAGAGCCAGGGTGCAACACAGACACAGTTACATGTGCTTACACACAAACAGAATAACAAGTGTGGAAAGTTTTCAGATTGTTTTGAAGGACAGTGATTTTGGTTCTATCATGGGTATTCATATTTGACCCTCTACAACTACACACTACGCAAGCAAGGTACTTCTGATTAAGTTCCTATCTCAACACATAAGGAAACACATGCAGTTCAAACTATTTCTCCTATAACTCTTCTTATTGATTTTCTCAGAGAACTGGAAATGTCCCTGTGGTCACAATCTCCAAAACATGCCTTCTTGATGCAGCTTGGCTTTGTCTTTTATTGAGAGCAAATGCATTTAGCAGATTCTATTCTATTAAGCCAATTTAACTCAAAATATCAACAATAAATATAGATTATTTTCCCTTTCCCTCATAAAATGTAACTTATGATATGGAAATAGACATTCTCCACATAGCAATACATTCTCCACGATGTTTGTAAATAATTCCCTTATATCCATAGACTGTATAACGATGTGGACTAAGGGAGTGTGATGTCACCCCTAGTGTTCGACTACAGTCAAATGACGCTCACGAGGCTAGCCAATTTGGAAAGAGATCCATATTTGGAATAGGAATTTATTCACGGACAAAACAGCGAAATAAAAACACCAGGATAGTGTCAAGCGGGTTAAATTATAAGACCAAAATAACGAGGCTCACAGCAGCAGCTACAGTGAGAGGGGTGATAATATTTCACTGTAAAGTGAATTGGAGTCAGTGGAGCTGGAAGCAGCCCTATGAACACTTCCTGTTTGGAGCATGGCGGCTATTGGGTTAGCTATGTCTATTTATACAATCTATGCTTATACCCTAACCACACACAATACATAGAATGGCTTCTTTTGCTTTTTAATTTGATATAAAATGATTTATGCATTGTGTGAGTTTAAAATTATATTTTTAGTCTCTTAAAAAAGTGAAAACCAATTATTATTCAACTATGGCAGGTTAAAAGTACATTGTGCCAAAGGTGTATGCCCATTTCTAAATGATCAGGTTTGTGAGTTGTGGCAGTAGACATGTCTATTGCCCTGTTTGCTCAGAGGGCTGGATATAGTGCACACTCACAGAGCAGCCAGCGTAGGACGGAGGCCTGGCCACAGCTGCTCGCCCCTGCCTCGGGACGAATTGCTTCCATTTGGCCTGTCACTTTTGGCCGCTGTGGCTTTTCTCATTTGTCAGAGAGTGGGGGCGATCCTCAGGCTCCTCTGGGCTAATCTGCAGCCGCGGGGTACATACAGCTCTGCTCCTCTCTCCTCTGACAGACGCACACTGAGCTACACATGAGGCGCTTTACTTTCCGTTAAGTCAGACAGTGGGGAGCATGTCAACATCAACAAGGTCAATTATATAGGACGCCACACTGAATCGCCATTGGATATGTATGTATTTATTTGAATTAGAACATTGCATATTAATCAATGTGTCAGCAGGCAGCATCAACATAAAAATGCCAAAGTTAGCTAAATTTGTCATGAAAAGATTATTACACAGATTGTTATGCCAATCCATCTTTCCAGGTTCAATGTCGCTATCTATACATATTCGATAGCCGATATTCGAAATCATCCGATACTAGGGCTGAGACTGTGTTTAAAGGAAATAAATAGCAAACAACAACCAAACAACAATAGCAAAACTAATCCAAATGTGTTTTGTAACTGTTATTTATCATTTAAAGTAATTACAAAACAGCTCTGTCAAATAAGTTTAATCAATACCAGAAGGCGATATCAGCTGAACCAGTATCATGGAACCAATATCCGATCTAGCAAATTTTTCAGTATCAGTGCCCAATATCCAATATCAGTATTGTATCGTTGCATTTCTAATTATTATATCACAAGCACTACAAATATGTATTTAACAAAAAGTCTATTACTTATTGTATAAGAACTGGTAATCCTGGAGTTTACAGTTCTAAATATATGCATGAATACAATGTACTAGTATGGTATTATTGTTTTAATTTAGTGGTTCATATTTAAGTCCTATTTAAGTGTTAATGTACCTGGGCATGTTTATGGCTGCGTTCACATAGGCACACACACCACATCAAAACTGAGACTAAACCCAAAGGAAACCTGGACTAGACCAGAACTAATCCTAGACTAGACCAGAACTAGAAGTAAAAAAGTGCAGTGAGCATGAGTGTTGGTGGTGGGCGGAGGGGCCGATGGCGCAGATGGGCAGCCTAGCTTCTGTTAGTCTGTCCCGGGGCAGCCATTGCTACAATAGTAGCTTGTCACCACTGAGTGTGGAGTGAATAAACAATAAACTGTGAAGCACTTTGGGTGTCTTGTAAGGTGCTATATAAAAGCAATGATTAATTAATTAATTAACTAAATTTGGACTATAACAAGACCAAAATAAAGCTATAAGGAATAAACTAGACTCAAGCAACAAGCAAACACACCTTAAAATCTGCACTGTGACCTGAATGCTGATTTTAATTCAGAAATCAAATATAATTACAGTCACAGTATTTGTCAAACATATTGCAATTTAATTCTTCTCCCAAATCATGCTGCCCTCAAGAAAGCAATGCCTTTCTATGACAACAGAGTAGGCTAACTTACTGTGGAAAGATAGGCTTTTGTTTCTATTATGAACATGTCACTCAACACTTTACTTGTGATCACTCTCAGTCAATAAGTGTGAGTTAGACAGAACACATCAAGGAAAATACATGCTTTTGAATTGTATTTATATGCTGATGTACAAAGTTGTTTTGACATGCAATTTCACATCAATTACACAAAAACAATTAGGCTTCACACAGCACACAGTAACAAAGTAAAAGTGTAGAGCTGTCATGGAGTCCAATTGAAAAAGTGACACAGGCAGAGCTTTGAGGTACCACATTTTATAACACAGACCTTTCCCACCATGTGTGTACCTTCAGATTGATGGCTTCCAGATGGCTGCTGAAACACCTTAATAAAAGAAAAAAAGTCCCTTTGGTTGGGGGTCCATCACCTGCTTGTTTCTAAGGATATGTCATTGTTCTGCATGGAATGTTCTACAGTGTGACATTAAACAGCTCTTCCTTACATTTATTAAATCACAGGTGGTTTTATCGCTCAAAAACACCTAAGAAATTTCTGACTGAGCAGGGTTGCCCCTTCATACGTCTCACCTGTAACTTGGTCTGGTTTGGAAGAAAGGTTTAATACCATACTGTGAAACATTCCAGACAAAGCAAAAAACAAAGACAACGGTCCTATATCACGCACAGATTTACTCTTGTGAGCTTTAAGTCATCATATAAGAACTTTGCAAAAACATACCTCGAGTTGTGTTTTGTTTCATTTACATATGTTTGAGTAATCCTGTATCATTAGCAAGTCTACATCTCCAAAGCTCAAAATGCTCTGTTCCACCTTGTGATGTCATGAAGAGGTAGTTTTCAAGTTTACAGCTACTATTTACCTCTAATTCAGAAGACATTGGCAATTCCAAGGCTGAAATTAGGTGTATGTGTTTCCTGTTTGAAAAAAGAACTTGGCCTAAAAATGCAAGGTTTGTGAGTTAAACATGCATGAATGAAACAAAACACAACTCTGGGTGTTTTTGATGAATACAACATTATAACATAGATTGAAAAATGACATAAAATGGACCCTTTAAACCTTAAGTTATAGTTTCATGTAGCCTACAATCTAGTTCACTTTGCCATACCCATAGATCAAAACCTCATCTTTAATATACAAATCAATGTGAAGCATATTACAGAAAACATGAGTGGAAAGCTGGTCATAACTTTCCCAGTCTTCCGACAACTTAAATGCATCTTCAAGTTTAATTATTTCTTAATATTGACACTTCTAATTAAACTGCATAATTGGTGCGACCGAGCTCAGTGGCAATCATCTCACCGGCCACTGAAAAATTCATATCAAAATAATTAATGAATACTAGCGCTTTTAATTGCAGTGTAGCCGTAGCCGTAATTGCTGCCGCATCCTCCTTGAAATGACATGATGACAAATACAAGTGTCATGTCAACGCTTTCCCTTCCTCATCTACACCTCAATCACAGCTAATCCGTTCACCTCAGACACACAGACAAATTAAAGTTGCGTTTCATTTTCCCCCTTCATTAATACATCGCGTTTCCAAGGTTACAATCATTTAGAGACAAACACAAGGAAGAGCGTGCTTTGATATTTAGAGACTTCCACCGAGCAGGAGCTTACACACGGAAAACAAATCAGTGAGCAAAGCTAATCCTCCGACTCCTGAGTCTTCTGCCTTTATCACAAAACAAAAGGTTTCATCAAAGCAGTTATATGTGTACATTTTTATTTTGTATGCCTGAAAATGAACTATAATTAATTAATGCATATGAAAGGTTAGACAATATATTTAACTAAAGGTCCTATATTACACAAAATGGACTCTTGTAAGCTTTAAGGTGTGTTTTGTTTCATTCACACATGAGTAATCCTTCATTATTAGTCTGTCTACATCTCCGAAGCTTGAAATGCTCTATTCCACCTTGTGATGTCATGTAGCAGTAGTTTTAAAGTTAACAACTGTTTTTTTAAATCTTTAGTTCCGTAGAGACTGGCAATTTTAGTGCTGAACTTATACAAATGATTCTTGTGAAGGTGTATGGATTTTAAAAACACAGTGGAGCACTTCCTACAGTACCACATGACATCACAAGGTGGCACAGAGTGTTTTCTGTTTGATAGAAAAACTAAATATGCAGGGTTTGTGTGTGAATGAAATAAAAATAGGTAAATATATAAACACCAGGTATGTTTCTGATGAGAAAACAGCACTATAACATAGATCACAAAATAGTGCTCTATGGGCCCTTTAACTTTTGGATTGTGGTCAGTTGATGTAAAGACAAACTTTTGACTTTTACTTTGTTACTGCATGCAGTCAGTAGCATCATTATTTAAAGCATGATAGTTAACTGACTAACTGTGAATAAACAGCATATTTATTTAAGTTGAAAATATTGCAGTTTACATAATTGATTTTAATTTATTTTTATTTTTTGGTTATTATCCAAAGTGAGGCAAAATGATAAAAATATCAAATATCACACACATTTCATTGTTTATATGAAGTGGTTAACATAATTAACCACTTCATATAAACAATGAAATGTGTGTGATTTAACATAATTGCGGCACGGTGGCTGAGTGGCAACACTCAGGCCTCACAGCAAGAAGGTTGCGGGTTCGATCCCCGGGTCACCCGGGCCTTTCTGTGTGGAGTTTGCATGTTCCTCCCCGTGTCTGGATGGGTTTCCTCCGGGTACTCCGGTTTCCCCCATCAACCTAAAACATGCAGCACCCCTATGAACTAACATCAAGGACCATAATGTCCACCCTCCTGTGGGCTCACCACCTGCAGAGGGGTTCATAGGGGGGTCAGGTGCTATGAGTATTGGGCAGCGAGCTGCCCCCGCGACCCAGCCGGATTAAGCGGGAGAAGATGGATGGATGGATGGATGGATGGATGGTTAACATAATTTGTTTCAGAATATAATAGACTTGTGCCTAAGCATATTGATGGTTTTCAGATCAGAATGTGAAGATGTCATATTCCCAGATGAAGAGCAAGAGCCAGATTTCAGTAATGCTGTATTTTGCCATGAAATATCCAAGAGGTAAATTCACAAACATTGGATCTGATCAGTTCTATTTCTGTTATTTGCTAGAACCAAGAACTTTTGTATTGCAACAAAAAATATGCAAATGAATATTATTGGCCTATTGTTGTAGCTAATGCCATCAACATTCCCTGGTGTTGTGATGTTAACTGTAGGTTCTTACCTTTCTGGATGAAAATCACCTGAACCAAACCCTGAATGCCCATATTAATTTATTCATCTCATATATTAATCAATCTGGCTCCTCAAAATGTTGTTTAAATCAATTTTTTTATTTTTTCTTGAGGTTTCAGACAATCTTAAAACTTTTTGACAGCTAATGTAGCATTGTGTCACCATCATAACTTCTAAACATTCTACCATTAGAGATACATGTAGAACACCCCCAGTATGATGTGACTGCAAAGTCTCAACACTGTATATAGATTTCTATGGCAACAGGCCATTGCTAAGTTTACTCCATGGCTTGGATGTCATAATGTCACACAGGTCACCTGGTTCTTTAAGTCTACCCGAGTCCTGTGTGCACATGCATCTGCTCATAACTTATCCAGACTGTGACAAAGACAAAGTGGCCATCAGAAAATATGAACAGCATGAACAAAGAGCAGAGCACAGAGGCTCAAACAGCCAATGTGATCATGAACGGTAAACAGCATAGAAAGTCACATCGAGCTCTTGAAGCAGTGGCCATGGAAAACACCACAGACATAAGTAACATGCCCAAGAACCGAGAGGGGCAGCTGTTCCTTCAGCACTGTGTTAAGGAGTACACTCTCTGGTACATAAACTTCTCAAGCCACAGGGGACCAGGTGTCATCTGTAGAAGATCTGCTGAAAGAGAATCAGGAGCTAAAAGAGATGCTAAAGAACGAATAGGAGGAACACCAGGTATACAAAGCTCACAAGCCCAGTGTGATCACTGAATGGAACAAGTCAATAGAGACCAGGAGCTAGAAGCCAAAGATGCTGAGATCAAACTTCTAAAAGCTAAAGGCTTTTCATGAAGATGTGGAGAAAACCAAGAAGGCTCTGGAGGTGAGTATGAAAAAACCGAAAAAACAAAATTACAGCCCCAAAGGTAATGTGGTGTCATGAGAAAAGAGAGCCCAGCATCTCCTGGATGAAGTCCCATGAGGTCACAGCTCTGGAACAGAGCCTGCAAAAAGGGCAGGAGGAGAAGGAGACTCTGAAGGAAGCAGCAGCTAAGAGCAGAGAGGACTACCTGAAGAGACAGAGGCTGTCAGCTCAAGTGAACACACTCAAATCTGCCCTGGAACAAGGGAAAGAGACTCAGGACAGACTGGAGGAGCAGGAGATAGAGAACCAGGAGCTGAAGAAAGAAGTCTCTACTCTGCTTTGACAGAGCAGAGGGACATCAGCACAAAGGCTGAGAGCAAACTCCAAACCCTGCAGGAGGAGAAGGTCAGGCTGGAGTCTGTAGAAAAAGCACTCAGCTAAACCCTCAGCCAAGAAGAACACAACACTGAAGTCCTCCAGTCCATTGTGACAGAGAAAAAGAAGGCTTTAAAGAGGCGGCAGACCCGGATAAAGAGCCTAAACATTACCTCCAAAATGTGAGAATTCAGAGAGTTTCAGAACATGAAAATCTGACCAAGCAAGAGAGGAACACCAGGCAAGAGATGAAGAGCCTCAAGAAGACCCACAAGGAACAGCTGTGAATGGCACAGACCACAGAGGAGCAGAAGAGAGTCATCCTGGAGCAGAAGATAGAGGAACTATCTGTCACTCTGACCACCTTGGAAGAGACCAACTCTGCTCTAAAGCAAGTGAACAAAGAGCTCCAGGTGTGGCAGATCTATTTCAACATTTGTGAATTTTGTGAGTTTTCCTTCTAGATGTCTCTATGAAAGTACATTTCATCATTAGGATAAACAATGTCTCTTGCTGCCTGGACCTTGACAGGTGTAAAAGTATAAGTACATGTAGACTACTATCCCACCTGTCATGTACAATTACATAATTATACTTTAAGTAAAAAGAAAACCTTTCTGTTCATCTCTAAAAGATGGATTATATTTGAATGCAAAACAATGTGTGATTCTGAAAAAAGACAGATCTGCTATATCTAATTGACAGAAAGATACTGATATTTTAAACAGTAACTGGAGTATTTTTACACAAAATAAGTTAAGCTTGTTAAGATAGAAGTAGCAGTGGTACCAATAGCAAAGAGATAGCTGTTTCAAAGCATAAGATTGAGGCCTTTAACATAAATAGACTAATTATTATATTTTAGAAATGCCTCAGTAATAGACAGATAGCTGACTTAGTCCATATGTTAAGTATCCTCTCTGATAAACAGGCATTTTCAGTGAGGATACTGTGGTGGTTCCCATGTTCACCACCAGGGGGACACCATGCCCACCCACACCCATAGCATAAAGCCCCATAACGGCCCCATGGAAATTTTAAATATATATATTTCATTTACATGGTTGCTTTATATATTGTAAAAATTAAAATTAAAAATTTCCAGAAAAGTTTTATAAAAAGTGAATAAAATAAATCCTATAGGCCTAGTTACTGTGCCAGTGATAATAGCATGGTGATGTTACTGTCATATCTTTACTTGGGTACTATATTGATGTGGTCTTTGCCAGGGCGTGCAGTGTAAGGGAGCATGTCAGGTCTTAAATATATTGTTCTTCTCCACATTGGCACAGACAGCACCAGCAGTGAGTCTGCATCGTCATTAGAGTTCCCCTGCAGAGTGATGTGACAGGCCTTGACACGATGACCTCATTTGACTCAGGTCTAGAGACACAAAATGGTGCATGAATACAACAATACGATTTCTGGTAGGCTATTTGAGCAAAAGCAGACCAACTAATTCTTGCATATCAAGCATGTTTACAAACAACATTTTCTTCTCTGCTAAAATCTTCAGTGAAAAGCTTTGCCTGGAGAAACTGGCTGGAGGTGCTGGGGCCAGTGATGAGCTCTCCGACTAGCCTCTTTCGCATGCAAATCATATCTGAAATTCTCATTAGCATAAATGCATGAGCAACTTTAAATGCTTTTAATTTTCAATCTCGCCAAGCAGAGGAGTAATTTGTCACTGTCAGGATGGGAGACTAAAAAGGGGGGGACCAGAGGGAGCCAAGGACTGCACGCTAAACTGAAATCACAGAAAATTTCTGATTAACTAATTGACTGATGTGCGGTTCAGTTGAGTTGCCTTGAAGGTGTAAATAATTCTGGGTTTATTCAAATGGCAAGAAATGAGGAGAGCGGGTGGATATAGAAAAGCACATTACTTGATGCCTCTCCCCAGGCCATACTTTTCTCTGGTGATTCTCATTTATAGCACTTCTTTACTCTATAAAGGCGGTGCAAGTTAGTGCATAATCATAGATAATCAACTGGAAATTAAAAGACACTGCCACATTTGCAACATAAAATCTCTGTGCCATTTGACAAGAAAGAGGCTGCTTAGAGCGATTCAGAAGCTTATCACATAAGCTGTTGTGAAGTCATTTCAAATTTTATCTTCTCTCTTTTAAGATTTTAGATCAATTGGCACTCCGCTGAGAAGCCTAAATCACTAGTTCTTTATTTTTGAACAAAGCAGTTCAAAATCAGAGAGTCCTTAATGGGTATGCTTAGCTGTAGGTAAAATGAGACAGATTTAACAAGCTCTGCATTCAAATGACTAAAACCAATTATAGAAACTTAATTATAATTCTCTAAGAACATGACAATGTGAACAGAAGATTAGCTGCTAGTCTAAACACTGACTACCTGTGCCAGAAATGCTTTTGTCACCATCCATTTTAAAGTCTTCTGTTACCAACAAAACTGTATTGTCATTAAATCCCAGAACTAAATTTGTAGTTCCCTTAGTGATACAGGGGCTAACAGGTCAGATCTGTGGAGAGGTGAGCCAGTAAAAATGTCTGTTTTAAGGTATTTTTGAGTAGTAAAAAGGGGATACATTATGTGAAATTGTCTTTTTAACTTTTAATGATGTTAGTCCATGGTGTTCAAATGATCTCCCAACTGTTGAGGATGTTGAACCTAAATTGCTGCATATTTGATAAAATATCACATCACTTTGGACTTTTTTTTTTTTTTTTTTTTAAATCTATGACCTTCTTTCTCTCATTTCTTCCGCTTATCTATTAGCTCTTCCCTCCCCATCTCTCTGAAAATGAACAGGAACTACCACATTTCTGATGGAATGTAGAGCTGTAGCTTGATTATCATTAGAATTTTAATAAAAGGTAATATTTATTTTTATTTTGGTTCATATTGTCCACCCCCATATTAGGCAACTAAACCTGTCTGGCCTCAACCCACAGAACCTGTGACCTCAAAGGGACAACACAGTGATGAAGGCCAGTGTGGCTATATGCGTGTCACTGTGAGCAGTTTACTCATTTTTACTTCGGTCACACACTGCCCCCCAGTGGTCAATCACTCAATTACAAGTGGGGGGAGACAAAATGTCACACCGGGCGTCTTTAACTTGAATGGTTGTTAATCAGTAGGTGTGTTCACAAACGTGATTGGAATCAATAAAAAAAAAAATAAAAAAAAATACTTGAGTAATGGTTAAGATCACAACATCATATAGGCACATCACATATCTTAAACAACTATTGCTTCATTATTTTGTCATTCTCTCTGACCCTGCCAAGCCAAGATTGCAAATGGACCATTACCAGTGGAATGAAGCTGGTCTTAATCGCTGAATGAGGCCTATGTCATTGTGTTTACAGTGAAAGTGCCCTCAACATGATGTGATATTCCTGTTTGACCAGAAGGTGGCAGTCTGACTAAACCAATGAGGGAGGCGATATTCAGTGGTAAAGAGAAACAAGACATTTTCTCTCAAAGACAAATGTTTTATTCGAAGCACTTAATTTGGACATATCCAAAGTTATTTCGTCAGGCCACTTCAAATATCATCACCAAAAGTCTTGACCTCAAACATGTCCATCACAGCAGCATATCAAAAGCTCCACGCTCCATAAAAAAGTAACTAAATACAGACTGTGTAGCCAGCAAGATACTAAATGTTACACCACATCAACGATGCCTGTGTCACACTGTCTATACAAACTATATCAAAAGCATTGAGCCACGCACCCCCCACAGTAGGCCTACTGCAAGTATTAATGCAGCTAAAAATGGACATTGTATAAACATCATTCAAAGTGAAGGCGGCCACGCAGTAACAAAACCACATTTATGTGTGTCTTTAAAGTTTATAACCAAAGATGAAGCCTTGTAGCAATTTTTGACAGACAGAAAAGTCTTTGACTTGACTTTGACCTCTATTCTTTTTTGGCAACAATCTGGGAAACTTGGGGAGTTAGGAATATAAAAATGGCATTTAATAAAAGGAGTCCATATTGTAAATTTATTCTGACAAAACTTTTATGTAATAGTAACTGTAATAGTAATAGTAAGTTATTAATGCTGTTTAACTCTTTGGCACACATTTCTTTTCATTTATAGCCTAATATAGGACATACTAAGAATTCACAATAGTGCTATCCAACCTTGTGCTTAAAATTTTGTTACCCCTAGGTACAAAACCAGATAGTAAATTAGTATATTTAAAACATTGACCTAAGGGCCAGTGAAGTAAATATATTGATATAAAAGTAGGCTAACCATAACCTACTGGTTATAACCTACATGTAGTTGCCAGGATAAGTCGTCTTCTATATAGAGGCTTTAACTTGGGCATGACTAAGCATGCTATTTTTAACTTAAACAATCTAAAAATAAAGAAGATAATGAAGGAAGAACAAAAGTGCTTCTGTTAAGCGCTGGAAAATCTTATTAACCTTGTACAAGACTTAGCTAGTTCCCATTTTGATTAACAGCAAAGCTCACTTGCAGCTAATGCCTTTTCATTTGCATATCACCTTTTGTCATTCAGATTGCACATTCAATATCCATCTTTTTACTATACTCTTTCAAAACATAAGGGTGTTTAGATACCGTGATGGACAGTACAACATTACAAAGACTCAAGAGATTAGACACCCACCAACAGTAACCTTCATATTGTCGTCATATCTACAGTTTCAGATCAAATATTGTTGCTTTCATTCAAAACAAAGGTTTAAGGCTTAACCCATAGATGCATTAAGTTCCCATGCAAAAATTCACATTGCAAGCAACCAAGGTGGACATTTACAATTCTATATAACGTGTTTTGCTTATTGAATTTTGGCTAAAGCACACCCTTAACTGTTATTCTGGACCTGACCATTATGTAACTTTCTCAGTCTTTTCAGGCAAAGTAAGAACAAAAGGGAACAGCACGCCCCGAGCCTCCACTGGCGCCTTGAGCATCTCCTCCACAAAATAGGCATTCTCCTCCTCCACCACAAACTGCAGAGTCTGGCTCTTGTTCACACAGTAGATGCAGTTCCCAATGACAGCACATCGGAAGGGCAAAAGACTCCCTATTTTCTGTGAAGCGCAGTCGTGCCACATTTTCACTATGGTATTGTACTTGAACACATTGATCCCTTGCTCGCGGTTCACGTCAAATCTGTAGATGAAGCTTTTCAGAGCCACCATGTCACTCGACTTCTTCCTGCTGTTGTTGTAGGGACACTCTTGCCACTCGTCTCTTTTTGGATCATATTTCAGAAGCCTGTAGAACAGAGAGCCTCCAGATACGTACAACTCTCCACTACAGGTTGTGGCTTCGTGAGCGACTGCGAATGCTCCTTTAGGGAGAGGAGCTACTGTGGTCCATCTGTCCATACGAGGGTCATACTTTTCCACAGTGAACAGACATTCTCCTCCAATGGCGTACAAGTAACCGTCCATAGACACAAGCTTTAGCTGGGCCCGAGCCTGGATCAGAGGCCGCACCTCAGCCCAGCGGTTGGTGATAGGGTTGTAACAGAAAACTTTATCAGACACTTTACCTTTTTCTCCATTACCCTTGATCCCCCCGGCCACAAATAAGTAATTAAACATAGTACAGATTCCACAGCCCTTAGTGTTGAGATCATCTGGTAATGAAGTCAAGGCTGCCCAGTCATTTACTGTTTCATTATAGTAGTAAATCATATGGTTGTCCTCCAATGACCCCACCGACAATGGACTCTGTGGACGACTTCCACAGCGGCTTGGCGGTCTGCTCCCAACGCGATCAAAAACATCATTGACTTCCGCCACCATTAGCACCTGCTTCCCCTCCATTCTCTTCTTCAAAACCAGGTCCCTCTCAGATCCTGTGAGACGCCCGTACACAGAGGGGTCTTTCAGTATTTGAAGGAAATTAGCGCTCATGAACCCGTACGCAGTCTCTTTCAGCTCACTTAGGCGTTGCTTTTTGGCTATTGTAAGTATCTCGTAGCAGTTCTCCGCCGTGATTTGTTCGGACATGCAGTCCATAGCTGCCTGGACGGCACAGGGAATCTGCAAAATCTTAGCCCCGGTAATGACATCCACAACATTATCCTTGCTAACATTCATATGAGCCGTGTAAACATAATCTATTAATGTGGACATGGTCTTGTAGTTGACCCCTTTCACTTTGAGGATGTTGCGTGACACGCGAGCTTTGAAATAATCACTTTTCTCAGCCAGGACAGACTTGTGTGCGTTGATTGTCTGTCCGCCAACTTCAATGACTAAATCTGGCTCCTCTTTTCTCAAAAAGCTTTTTTCTGCTTCCTGGCCACTTTCCTTCAACGTGTCTGTTTCCTGGACAGTTTGGCCGGAGTTGTGCATTGAAGAATCTGCATGGTAAGACACTTTAGCTCTGGCGCCATTGTGGCTTTCACTAGCAGTACAGTTCTGGTGCATGCTAGTGAAATGATTGGGCAGAGCGGGTTCAATGTGGGCACTTGTTTCTGTTGACATTGAGGTATATGATCCGTTATTTTTGTTTTTGTCCGTGTGATTATTGTCTATCAGCCTCCCATCCAATAAATATTCCTTTTCGACCACAGGTGGTGGGCTGATTTCTCCATCATCTTGAAGAAATTCGTGGATACAGTTTGCACCCAGCCTTCCATCTTTCAGAACAGCAGGAGTCACAAGGTCAGAGGTCGCCGCGTGGAGCGTGACATCAGTCTCCACGGTGACGGCCCCTCCTCCCTGCACGCAGTCCTCACTCATGTTACACTAGTTGGATACTTCACAGATCATGCTGAGTGGACATAGTCTGCCAGCTGGAGTGATTTCTGCCTCCTCTCTCTGCACCTAGAGAAACAAAGAATCAATAGAAAATAAATAAAAAATATCTCATAAAAACATCAAGAGACTATTCAATCTCTACTTCTCTTGAACGCATCCATTTAAAAGGAGGACAGACAAACAGGGAGCCCAGTACTGTCCTATAAATGCAGAATATTACACCAAACACATTTAACATTGTAAGTCATTTTAATCCATGAGGCTATACTCTTAATGTGTGGATGTGGACACTTGCAAAAGCGCATGCGCAAAGGGTGTTGCACTGATGGAGGAATTAATACAAAAAAAATAACGGTGAATAGATGTTTGCAATTAATATTAAACTTGTCTGTAAAGGCAGTTCACAGTTTAATACCCAATAGTTTCCAAACAATGTATTTATGAGTAATTTATATCGTTTAACCATTCCATTATCGATAGTAATTTGACATGACCTACCTGCGTTTTCTCCTGCGAATAAACAGCTCGGCACCCACTTTTTTTCACTGCCCGTCCCTCCACAAAGCTCAGTTACGTAAGGGCAGTTGCCATCATAATGGACGAAGCAACTCGCCAATGCATTCTTGGATTAATTCAACGAAAACGCAGCCGACGTGTCTCCCACTTTGCTCCTGTCGTGTATCGAATTGTTCATGTGCGTCTTGTGAAATCGCCCAGGCTCTGTGGAGAAGGCGAGGCAGAATGACGATCCTCCAGTCAGTCCAGGTCGCACCTCCTTTAGATCAGCCCAGTCGGAACACTGCCAAGCCTCTCTTCACAGTCCTTAGAGAGCCGCTGTTCCCATCCTGTCTCTCCTCTTGCTATCAGGAGACGGAGCTGTCCAGCACTGTTTACTAGCATCATCAGGACTGGGCTTTTAGTTGTGTGGGTGTTTTTTCCCCTTTACAGTAGACTACAGTGAGGCGGTTTTAATATTGATCTAAACCACGCCCCCTCCTTAGTATTAACCCTACACTTAACACAAGGCTCCATCTGTCCATCTGTCCATGCGCTGGATAAGACGCATTCCTTTACGCATCTCCCCTGGTCTGGGGATAACGATCGGTATCGACTCCAAGAATAAATTACTGTCAATATACTGTCAAATGTGACGTATAAAATGTAATAGGGAGGCGCTGTCGATATTTAAACAGAATGCATGCATTTTATTTGACCTAAAATCAACACATGTTCACACATATACAATGTAAATGTATAAATGCATTACCATTAACTTGTAGACCTACTTATTTTACTTTATTCATTTGCAGTTTGAGAATTCCCAATATACATAACAATACTGCAGTAACAGCGAGCTCATGGCCTGCACAGCACCATAATTCCAATCATCAGAAATGGTGTCTTTTTTACTGTTCAAAGTGTCCATTGCTCCCTCTTCAAAGAGCATAGGTCTTTACAACTGCCCTTTAGAAATATAAAAATAGAGAGGCGCCCCCACACGGTCCATATACATCTATCAACCCACTGAGATTAAAGGGCATTCAGCTGGGAGGTTTAAATGACAGATATTCGGAGTACAAAGCTATGCTCATGATCCATACACATGCAAAATGAGGGTCTCCATGGAAACCTCAGGAACAGAGTGAAAACAAAGCAGTCGTGAATGTACAAGCAATGATACGGCATCCACCCATACACACTGATAAATGACCTTGTGACTTTGTGTAGTTTAAATCAGAAGCATTACATCATCGGAGTAATAGAAACAGATATCATAAGGGATTTCCCACCACACTGCATCTATAACCAAGCTGACCAGAGTGTAGTCGATGATGGTTGTGCAACAGTAAAAGTAGGTGTAAAGAGAAAGTCTTGAGCCATTCTAGACATAGTGGGAGAGAGACAGAGTGGGAGAGAAGCAATCCAGGAAGAGTGGTATCAGGCGCAGTTCCTGTGGCCCCCCCAGGCACATTGCTAGTCACAGCATGTACTGATGGCTGCACACAGTCAGAGAGAGGGAGAGTTCAGACAGGAGGGATCAGAGCACTAGAATAAAGATGACACAAGTTTGGCTTGGAGTGCCACTCTTATTTTGAGAACACAAGTGAGACACTAAAATATTTAAGATGAATGTTAATAAGCACATCAGACTTTAAAATAGTGTGGCAGTATAAAATGTATTTTTAAATATCCTTGTAGCAAACCCAAATAACAAATGGGGGAAACAAATGAGTAGTAATACATCCCACTTACATGCATGACTAAACCTGGCCAGCCAGGAAGTCCCATCTCTAAAACAGTTCAAAATATTTGTCATAATTTCCCTTTTTCTCTAGTTAAGATTGTTAGGCCATTCCTAACAGCTGTTCAGTGTTACAAAATGGATAGACTTATCTGACAAAAACAAAGTCCAAATTCAATCTTCAGTCCTTTCCAACATAATCCTGAGACATTCTTACAATGCTTCCATAGGGTCGGTCTAAACCTCGAAATGTTTGTATAAAATATGTTACATGATTCCAATCACAAATGTAACCTTACAAAGGCCACAGATTCATATTCCATTTCCAAAATGTAAATACTGAATTTCTATGCAATGAAATGGTGCTCAAACAAATAAGTATTAGCTCTGTTTACAAATGAATGATACACTCCTATGTTGAAAAGCATATTAACAAGCAAGTCTTTTTTAAATACATAGTTTTGTCAAATACTGTTACATATCAGTGGTTATAACTATCATTTTAAATATGCACTTTTCTTGTTCTTATGGTATTTATATTTGAAGCAGCTCTGGTATCAGAAACAGATATTCAGTAATGAAATTCATAATTATAATAAAACTCATTCTGTGCTTGTCTTGTGCTTTGGTCCTTTACATGTTAATCAGTGGGATCTGCCATATCATGATGGAGGATGTTGTGTCTTCATGGCGAGATGGTTTGATCTTTTTGTTGACTTTTCGGTGGCCCAGACCTCCAGAGACCACGAGCACGGAGCTGACGTTGACCTTGTTGGTGCGGCGGCCCCTCTGCTGGTGAGATGGGTCATGTAGCAGGTCATACAGGGCCCCATCCTCTGGCCCGTGCTCTAGAGAGCCCTGGGAGGGGGCCAGGGAGCCGCAGGAGGAGGAGAGGGAGTCCTGGAGAGCCATGTTGGTGCAGCCTGCCTCTCCCAGCCACACCCCTCTGCCCTGCGCTGGAGTGGGGGTTGAGTCTGAAGGAGGATCAGGGCCATCTCCATCTATAAGCTCAACAGGCTGGGCAGAGGCCGTGTTAGACAATATTGTAGATGAGGGGCGATTACAAACTGCAGCCGCCATAGTGAGGAACTTCACTGGTCCACTGTGAGAGTGCAAGGATACCATACCCCGACCTAGACCAAAGCAAGAAGACATTGTTAATACCTACTTAACAACACTTACAAGTGCACTATGGAACTTTTTTCTGGTGGAGGGTCCTTTAGCTGCTTGTCTACAAGGAGATTACAAGTAAAATATAGCTGTTTTTATCACAACTAAAATCCTGAAAAAAATGCATTTTTACTGTCAGGGCATCTCCTCTTGACAGATCTGACCTGTGGTTTGGCTTAGTGCTTGTCTCCATGGAGACAGGTGCATGGCAGACCTCCTCCAACACCATTAAGTAGTATTACCAATGTTGTATTTTTCCTTTTTCTTATATTGATGCATGCCATATACACATGACTATTTGAAAGTGGTATCTCTGACATCTCTTACCTCTCACCTTGGGGATCCCCTGCAGTCTTGGAACTGACAGGCCCACAGTCACCCCCAGATTGGTGCCGACCAAAAGTAGTCCATGACACACTAGCAAACTGCTCACAGAAACTCTGTGGTTACCTGCAAAACACAAACATCATTTTATTTATCAGAAATAAGTAATATAAACTTAATGACCTGTACTTCTAATTGTTAACTGTAATCCGCAATATAGTTTAAAATCAGAAACAGATTCACTGGTTACCTGCACAAAACTGCTAAGTTAGCTAACTAAGAGGCACTGCCATATCAGGTCAAAGTCATGGTATTCTTACAACTAGAGAAGTATACAAAAAGTATACAAGACTGTATATCTAATGAGCCACTTCAACAGGTCTGAATACTGTGTGGTGTGTGGGGGTGGGAGGTGTGCCTCTTCAGTAAGTGTGATGATGTTTAACAGTTATTGGTCTCCAAGGAAACAGAATGAGAAGCGTGGATAAAAGCTGCTCTTTTCAACAACAAAATCACCATTGTGGTACTCGTCACACTAAACAAACAAATACAAAAACATTATGTAACGAGATAAGTGAGGCACGATGCTGTAATTAGGAAAGTAGTACAGATTCTTTTAGGACACAAGTTTAGTGGAATCAGAAGACTCACTACACAATACTAGATCAAGTTAGTAGAACCCAAAGGCAAGAGCATGACAGTAAACAGTGTTATAATTTGTGAACATTATCATTGCACAGAAACACAAACACACAATCTACACGCTGAGACAATTTACAAAGAGTCGCACATCATTTGTGATGGGAGAGAAATATCAGTTTTTTCTAGTACCAAACCCTCAGTCCTCCTATGTGGGAGGCAAGATTGTCATGAGTCATTACTGCTGCAACAGCTTGACTTAAATTTCCTCCTTCAAAAGTAATCCTCTAGAGATTTGGAAAAAATTACTCCCAGTCTCTCTGTCTGACCCTCCTCACTAGACCTGACCCCTCTTATGGGGCAGACTCACGCCATCCTGACATTCTCAGAGGGATCTAGTCACAGCCACCGACCTGTGGAGTTCTTTTTCCAAAATCTCAGGACAGCATCCACATGTGCTTCTAATGAGGGCCCAGAGTGAACAGAAACATAGACTAGCCTTGCTCAACTTCCTACTTTCATAATATTTGGAGTTCCCCGCCCAGAGGGTGAACTAAAATAAACCCCAAGCGAGCATCAACATGGTCCGGAGCGGCCTGATCCTTTACCAAAGCATCACTTTGATCTGCACTTAGTCCCGACAACCAACTACAGGAGGCCAGTCCAAATCCCAAACATCAGCATAATGCTCAGGATGCGAGGAGAAATGTCACACAGCAGTGTAATTATACGAGGATATACATGTCAATACTGTAATACAGTCATTAACATAATATACAGTACAGTTAGAATCATGTAGATTAGGAGTATGGTCCATGATAGTGAATTGTAGTACAAAAGACATCTAAACAACAGAAAAACTGGAGGTGTTATTTACAGACCCCCCTTTATGTTTGTGTCCCGTCTGGCCACGGATGGCTGCCTATTTAGGTCAAACAATCCTGACATCAAGATCCTCAACACAGCAGTAAGCCTCAATCCTCTGCCACACCACTACTGTACTCGTGATGGAGGACTACAACCAAAACTCATCAATATTAATATATTTATTAAAATAAAATGTTAATAATTTTGTCAACATGCGCATGTCACTTTATTGATTGTAATACTTGTTTAATCAAAGTACTAGCCACTCGTTTCCATTTTAAACAGAAGTTCAATAACATAAATCTATTTTCCAATTGATGAGCATGTCCTACTTGTTCTCTAACTGGGTCATTAGCTGCAAATACATACAGTACAGTCTTTGAGTGACCATTGACTGTACTTTAGTGCAATTCTATTGAAAATGTGAACTGCACAATGACCATTACAACATTTTACAGAGGGCTGAAGTGAAGAGTGCATGCTGAATTGCTCCAACATGTGTGAACATGAGAAGGATACCCCACCTCAGGCACCTTGTGGATTTAACACAGAAGCCCTGTTAGAGGCATTTATGCTCAGGGCAACGCCCCATGTGTCTTTCTCCTGCAGGAAAGCCAAGATTACATTATGCTCTGTAATGCAATATGGCACACAACCAACAGATCTTATATCTGCATTCTGGTCCAGTAATAATACAACAATGCTTCTTGTGATCAGATCCACTATTGGCTGTTAACATCAACAAGATTGTGGCTGATGACAATTCCCTTATTTTTGCACTTCAGTAACAGGTATTCACCGGTATTTACTCCTGTCCAGCTGTCTGACTGACACCTTTAGCTACATCAGAGTTTATACAACATGGAAATATTGAATTAATAATATTTAGTACCCTGGTCCACGTATACAGAGATTTTCTTTATACAATGAAAAAGTAATTTTGGCTGTCCAAACAAAATATGTAGTACAATAGCACAAGGTTGTTAAATACAAATGCAGTAGTAAAGTGTTTTTGACACAACAAAACAACAATGCAATACTGAAAATGACAGTTCCCAAAGGAGAAAAATGCCAGAGTGACTTGACTATCATCACATACAAACACTACAACCATGTTTAGACTGGAGCCAGAATGTGCATCCAGTGTTCACTAGACCACTTAGAAGAAGTGTCATTTCCCTGATTAAAACTGACTAATGGATGAGAATGGTCTCACCACAATTGTGCCTTTTGTTGTAAAGTACTATGAGTTATTATGACCATACTACACGTGCATAAGATACACATATGCACTGAACTGACAGCATGGGTTCAAAAGTGCTCTAGCAATAGCCCATAATAAAAGGGTACTGAGCCACTATTTAGACTGGGGGAGCCTTGAAATAAGAACGATGACAAACTGGACAGATATGCAATAACAAAGCTGTCTGTGATGTCAGCTAGTTACTGAGAAGTGGTGCAGTAGACAGTACTTTGACAACATGAGATCAAGTATTTCACTGAACTGAACAGAAAGTGGCTGCCTTTATGGTTTACTTTAGTATCAGTATGTCACTCTTAATGTCCCTTTAGTCTACAGATGCACAGGATACTTCAACTACATAATGACAAACAACTCCATGTTTCAAATGAAGACCGTGTAGAAAATAGTACAAATAATGTATAATGTATATTGCTGCTAAGGCTTGTTATTATATAAGATACAATTTAAGTACAACTGCCTACACTAGCCTTAAAGTAGAGTTAATATCACACTTGATTCTTACCGGGCAGTATACTGTGAACAGGCGTGGCAATGTTAATGTCCTGTAGGTGCTCCAGGGTCTCTGTGTGGAAAAGACGGAGGCTGGAGCCAGAACTAAAGGCAATCCAGATGCCCACCCCAGCCACCACCATGTGGGACACCACCATGCCCTCCTCCTGGTGGGCCTCCAGCTGCTTCTGGATGTGAAACATATAAAGAACGGATTCATCAAAAATCTGTAAAAGATACTTTTTTTTCTTGTATTTCTTCCACAAGAATGACATTATTATTATTATTATTATTATTATTATTATTATTATTATTATTATTATTATTATTATTATTATTATTATTATTATTATTATTATTATTATTATTATTATTATTATATAATTTCATAATAAATACATTGTGTTGTTCAGAATTTGACCTCACATTTTTTTATTTATTTCATATTTTTGGTCACAGCATTTATGACGTGCAGCCTCTCGTAATGTCATTCAATCCACATGTGAACACATGGAAAAAAATAACAGATCATTTTCCACATGTGTGCACAGTCTTGTTGATCTTGTGTCATGATATCTTGTCCTATCTTGTCCTATCCATACCTCTAACCGTTCAAAAGTCTGTCCATATGCTGTCAGTGGATTGAATATTTTTGTTACATGTTTTGAATCCTATAATACCACACAAACAATATCAATGTCAACTACAATTTCACATATCTGCTTCACGTTCATTAAAATGTCCATTTCTGGGAGGACTACAAACCAGGCTTTCACTGCAAGTTACATAATCTCACCACATGCTGCTTAATGTGGAGGTGGTCTTATTTTTGGAAAGTGGGAGGCCGGCCGAAAGTGTGTCAGTGCTTTTTACTTGAAAGTTCAGATTTACTACCAGCCCAGGCAAAACGTATCACTATTTTGCAGTTAGTAAAAAAAAAAATCCAATCATTTCCGTTTTCTTTCCTTTGGTTTCATGTTTTTCAACACCCAAACTGGTCTAGTGATTGAGGGAAAGAGTGGAGCAGGCAGGTGGTCCCACATAATGAGCTTAATGGGGTTAAACTGATTATGAACTAGTGCATGTCAGAAAAACAGTACTATTCCTGGACTTGGAACAGGTGTGTCCATTTCCTACACTAGTGCTGAGTTTATCCAAGGCATGCCAAGTGTAATTTCTGCCCCAGTATAGACCATATGTATACATTCAAAAGTCTTATTGAATGTAAATGTATGTGGCACCGTTTTCATTGCTTTCTGTTCTAGTTCAACATGCTCCAGACATCCAATCAAAACAGAAAGATAAGTTAGTTCCATACCTCGACAGTGTGAGATTGGGTGCTGATGATGAAAACCTGCCCTCCCGATGATGCCCAGAGGTGCTCCTCCACTGCCAGCATTGCCTTCACGGGTAAAACGCCCAGCTTCAGCACCTTAGGCCTGTCAGAGCTCCACAAACCATCTAGACAAAAACAGCAACACTGGTTTCAATTAAACTGCACATGTGTTTTTTTGTTACCATTCACAGAGGCTACAATATACACTGAACTGTGCCTTTCTCAAATGGTGCAATAATAACACTTTTCTTAGTTCTTAAAGGTGCTCTATGTAACTTTTCTGCTCGTCTGCATGGAGGAGTTTTTTTTTGCCTGAAACTATTGTGAACGGGGCCAACTCTCCACAGATCTGACCTGTAACTTGACCTGGTGGCACTGCCTGCTTGTCATCATGGAAGCTAAGACATTCCAGACAAATTAATAACTCCAAGCAAGTGGAAACCCCTGAAAAGTTACACAGTGCTTCTTTAATATATAACAAAATGTTAACCCTGTAGGTTAGATAGCTACCAACACATTGTCACAGTGCATGTGATTCATGAATGAGTTATCTCTCATATGCTATTGGTCCTGAATGAGTTTCAACAGTGTACTCCCAACAGAGACTTGATTTTAAAATTGCAAATCCAATAGCAATAGTGATTACAAAATGCATTTTTTCTTCCTGACTGTATAACTCATTGGCTGTTGATGGACTCCAAAGACATCACTATGAATATAGATGTGTTGAGAGGCATTAGTCAGAGTGAAGCTGTATCCCACACACACCTCCTACACAGTGCTCAACATGTGCCTGGACACCTACAGCACCAGCTCAGGGACAGAAAAAACACAAGCTCTGCCTTTTTAATATACGTGCACGGAAACCTGACAGATTTGAGATGGAAGAAGTGCTGCATGATTTTGGAAAAAAACAGTATTCATTTGTGGCATATTATATGTTTAAAAATGTGAATTCTGTTCACAGGGCACATTTTAACCAACTCCAGGAGGATTCACATTTGAGAGAAAACTGAAATATAAAGCTACAAGAATTCACGGCCTTTTAGTACAATTGTAGAGGTCTAAAATATTAATATGACAACTGCAGCCTTTCATATGACAATTGCATTAACTCAAATTGCACTTTCAATTCTATTGTAATATATTGTGCAGTCCCATATGTAACAAAATGTAAGTAAAGGTAAGGTAAAGGTAAGGTAATGACCAATTTACGTTTCATAAGAGTTCAGTAGAAGGTTAATTCCTGCCAGTACCTCACTCCCTGGGTAATCTAGTCCAAGAAGTAAATGTGGCCACACCGGTAATGTTTGTTTTGAAAAGGCACAAAGACTGCTATTGAAAGGAGTACCACGCAGTAAGAGAGAAAGAGAGAGATGTTCTTGTAAAGCTGCCATAATTACAGCGGAAGTAAAAGGTAAGCTCCTTCAGCAAACTCAAGGTGGGAGCAGAATTCCAGTAATGCCATGTGTATATTATTGTAGTAATCATACCATAAAGAAGCCCTTATGCAAGAACTGTGAATGCCAAACTGGGAAATAATGTTCTTTATTAGAAAATATGCTCCCTGTGACAAGTAACTGCGACAAGATTTGAGATTTAGGTTTAAAAATGATGATTCTGTTAAGTGCTCATTTCAACAAGTCCAGGAGCATTAACTAAGAATTAGATTCATTTAAGAACATGTTTGTAGAGGCCTAAGGGGTTAGCAGTTTTTTTTACTGTAAATATAGTTTGTTGTTTACAGTGGATTATGTAAATAACTGCAGTCTTTGCAATTCTGTATTTGCACAAACTCAAACTGTGATTTCGAACTGATTGTGATATATTGTGCAGCGTTGTGAGAGATGGCAAAAATGATTCTTTTACTGAGCGCCTATGACATATTCCCTTTGCTGAATCTCTATGACGCAGCCCAATACAAACAAGCAAGCGTGGCAGTATGAGGCTGAGTGGACAGGCCAAAGAGACGACAGCATCAGCACCAGCATTACATTACAAGCTGAAGCTGCACCGTAGTCTGATTTTGCCCTCAACATAACATTTTAAATTTTGTTTTTTTAAGTGTATTCATTACTAGGAGTGGGTGATGTTGATAAAAATGGATCTCTCTCCTTTTTTATGATCTCAATGAGTAATTTGCAGTGCATCAGAAATGTGCTGAAATGTACCAGTAATTGTCTTGATTGAGAAGTATTGCATAAAATGTGAATGGAGCATAAAATTAACCAGAAAAGTGCATGTTATGCCCTTTTTAAGATGATTAGACAGTGCAAGCACAAGTGCAAGTTTTCATCACCTCTTTGCGCAGCATTTTATTTCATGTAAGAGAATTTGAATCTCTCCAAAGCAGCAGTTAGAAAATATCTACATATAATACCTCTGTTCATATTCAAAAGGAATATCAAAGAAGTGAAGTCTGATGGGTGAAGCAGGGACATTTAAAAGAATAAAATAAAATAAATAAAATATTCAAATTAATTATGGGCCAAGAAACAATCTGCATTTACAATGTACAATAGTTCAGTCTGCGTCTTGTATCAGCCCATTAAAACCTTGCAACAGATAGTAATTGTGCATCACCTACAGTGATGTTACAGGTTGGTACATGCACAATAATTCTGTGTTGTAGTGTGTGAAAGAACCTTTACATTACAACCTTTTGTTAAAGCAGTAGCAATAAAACTACTGGAGAATATACATGTATATCTTAAGAAAAACACTCTAGTTATGTGTAACTTCAAGGTATACAATGCTTTATTTCTTATATATTCTTCAAGGGAGAGGAAAGAAAACTAATCTTAGTCATGAGAAAAGAAGTAAATGGTGAGAGATAACGGCTAAAACTTCTGTCCCAAGCCATATCATATTTTTAACTTCATGCACACACTGGCTACAAAACACTGATCAAATGAGCGCAGCAGACAAAATACGCAGCCCAAATCTATTCTGCATTTGTGTCAGTACTCGGGAGGAACAGACTTAAATAGGTCACCACAAACAGATCAGCTTCTTCAGCAGTAACCCTCGACAGAGAAGACCTACTGACCTAAGATCCACTCTGAGGAAACCAAGGCCAGGAGGGCAATAGAGCAGGGACTAAGTGACATAATAACCTGAGCTACAAGTTCATTTCAAAATTGTTACTATACTGAAGATGCTAAGGTTAGGTTATCCAGTATATAAAGCAGCTGCAGAATGATCATATTAAAGATAATAAAAAATATGTAATAGGCTACAGTAATATTTCTGCACTACTGAGATTAACTTTACGGTCCATTCACAAATTGACAAAGGCAACTACAGGCGCATTTAAGAGTGTCTGGTTTGAGCCCAGTTTGAGTCCTGATGTAGACTTAGTTTAGTCCTGGTCTAGTCCGGGTGTAATTTAAGATTTAGTCCCAGATTTTTGTAATTCATTTCATTTGAATATTGCCAACCCCTAACCTGAGGAAATTGTGTTTTTTGTTTTGTTTTTTTATGATTGTAATAAAAAAGGTTGAATATAAGAAGCTCTGAGTGTATGTAATGAATGTCTCATGCAATGCACCAGCCCACATTCGAACTGAGCAATAAAACTGGGCAATTCAGTGCAGACTAAATATTTACTTTAGTCTTTATATTCAAACCTCCCAGGTGAATATGATGCTGTTTTGCACAGTTAACAGTCACATACTTAACCCTGGCAATTACACTCAATTAACCCATTTGAGAGTCTAAACAGAGATTACAAAGAGAGACCTCTGAGGGGAAGACAGAGGAGGTACACAAACCTGGAGATCTGGAGTAGACGAGCACAGAGCCGCTCACCAAGCCCACATAGAGACAGTGTTTCTGATACACAAGGCTGGTCACTGTGGATTTGTCTGGGGTGAAAAAATGCTGTAGACGGACTTTCTTTGACCGCTGACTGCTCTTGTACACAATAATGCTGAAAAAAAAAAAAACATGATAAAAAAGGAAATATTTCATCATACAATTGCTTGACTAATGGTTTACTTAATAACACTTTACATCACACAGAGTACAGAAGTGCCTAGTCATGGGTTTCATATGACAATGCAAGATTCTACTTTTTTAATCAAGTTGGGGGACTGGTATAATTTATATTGTTGATGTACAGATTTAGTGTATTAATTTGTTTTAATTTTTGTATGAAAAGCTCTATAAACAAAGTTGGATTGATTGATTAAAAATAGCGCATAGGGCTAATACGTTATGTTATCAGTGCTAAATATTAGCTTGTAATAAATAAAACACAGGATGGGAGATAAAATTAAACATATTTTTCAGATGTTTGTTACAATTTCACAAGTTCAAGCAGCTAGTCATGAATAGACTTTTTTTAATAGTATTTTTTGTGTATATTATAATTTGGATTATTCTTGAAATTGCAATGTAAAATGGGGGAAAATAGGGAAAACTAGCTCCTGCCCCCCATTTGTGGCATCAATACATTTATATTAAGAATCTGAAAACGACTATTATTTATGCAGAATTATTTGTGAACTGCTTTGTACCTGCCCTCCTCCATGCCCAAACACATGGTGGGGCATTCGGCAGCTTTCCCTGGTGCTGTGTGGTGGTTTTCAGACACACTCTCTCCGTTCTCCTGGGGCTGCTCAGCGGGGATGTAGGCCATGCACAGGATACGAGACTCCACATTGAAACACTCCGTGATCTTTGGACTGGAGTTCTGCATGGCTACAATAGCTATCTGTCCCATCTGATTGGTACAACTTGCAACCTTAAAAACAATATTTGTTAAAACCTCAAGCAAGTGTGACCTTTATTTTGAGTCAATGGATTTTTATGCATCTCACCCAAACACATCCATGTCCCAAGACTGGTGTATCAGCAGTGCTCTCTGTATTGATGTGAGGCTCTGGGTTGTGGACTGCACATTCCACCTACCACACAAATGAAATAAAATTAGGTTGTAATATGATATTTTTTTAAGTTCTATTAGATCTTACTAAAACTGCAAACCAGATTTGTACCAAAGAATAAAATGATTAAAAACTGGGATTGATTGTAAGCCTAAAAAGGATTGTGATAATTGGTATATGGTATATTCCCTTCACTCAGTGCCATTAGATTTAGACAGGATATTTCCTGTTAATGTGCAGGGGTTAATCGCTCTCATCCTAGTTTGTCTCAACAGTACGGTTAACATATGGAATATATACTCACTTTGAACTCTTGTAGTTTGGACATGACCACAGGCATTTGTTTGAGCAGAAGAGGGTGCTTCTGCTTTTTGATTTGATTCCCATCGTCCTCTGCAAAGAACCATCCATGTGTATTGTCCTCGTCTATGAGAAAAAACAATATATGAGCATAGTTTTCTGCAGGTCAATTTGTAAAAGCTCTCATAGATTTACGCAAATTGTAAAGCTACAGCTAGTAAAACAAGTCATAATATAAGTGACAAACGTTTATAGTTAAATCAATCTGTCATTCTGTCAACACTGGCAAAATAATACAGTGAGGCCAACAAGGAGTAGCTTTAATAGCTGTACCTAGAGCCAACTTTGCCATTTGCAAGTTACTGATCCAAGATTGTTTGATCGCTGGGCTCAGAGTATTGAATACTGCACTGAAGTAAGTGGCTTTACCAGACCTGTAAGGGTAAGAGAAAAACAACAGTTCAAAAATGTTAACATTTAGGATTTTTCAAACTAGATCAAATGACAACTACAACAAATTTTCCTGATATAAGATGCCATAAGTGTGTCACTTTAAATTTTTGACAGGAGCTAATGTGCCATGGCTGGCAGACTAGCCCCAAGGGTGAAGTGCTGTATTGTGGGTGAAGGATCAGTAAAGGAATGAGGTGCACAGCTATTCTTCTAAAGATATCTGTGGATAATCTGTCCTGTTATATACAACAGAGATGAAGGATTGCATTAAATTGTGAGAGAGGAGTAGCAAATATGTGGCTACAGGGCAGAGAATGTGGAAAATTTAAGTCAGGGTGCACCCTTGGGTGACCATGTGCAAAATATAACAGAGTGTTAATGTGTGACAAATATGTGTGCATAGTAACAGCTGCAGCTATGGTCTTTGTTGCCAAATTGATCCACATCTCCTTGTGATTCATGCCACAGATTAGAGTTGGTGGAGAACTTGCTGTGTCTAATAGCCAGATATTTTACACTATACAGCTGTGAACAGACAATAAGCATAATGTATTACTAATGAGTTAAACAGAGGTGAGTGGGCTGCACAAACTTGTCTTGTTTGCCCGGCAGCTGGAGCTGGATCCTGCAGCGGTCAGCTGCTCTAATCTCCTCTTCCTTCTTCAGGATGAGCCTCTGCAGACCGGACACCCAGTCCTGCGCCACTGTGGGGTTCACATTCTGCACATACAAACAGGATGCAGACTGAGACAAACATATCATACTTTGTTTCTTCTTTCTTAAATATGCACTAAATCACTAAATGTCTCATAACACACTTTTATAGGTATGTGTTCAGTGTTCATAGAACCCAACATATATATTGAGCTTTTCCATAGATAATGCTCTTTGAAAGGTTTTCTGTTCTTCTGCTTCCTCTGAGGTTTGCCTGGACCTACAGCCCAGCACAAACACACCCTGCTAAGCTCAGTCCTACTGCACAGTCAGACCTGTGTCTCTCTAACCACATCACATGACAGGCCTGAGGCCTGAGCCCAGAGGGACCCCAGTCTCCCCAAGACAAATTGGCCACGCTGGCACATTCTGCTCATTAGACTGACTGTATGTATAGCCACAAGCTGCTTCTGAGATGTGTGCTATTGCAGACAACAAAAATGTATACCATGCTATGTACTACATACTACTACTGTGTATACTTTATTATTATCATCAGTTATACTTCAGGCTTTCATACCTGGTAGTTCCCCTTGAGGCTGCTTATCATGCTGGATATTTGGTTCACCAGGCTGAGGTCATGGATTAGATTCTGCAAATCTTGGTACAACTGTCCTGGACCCATGTATAGTTTGTCTGTAAAGATACATAACATATACATAACACCACAAGAATTAATACATTAATATAAGTGATATGTTCAAGATATTGTGGGCAACTAGGCATTCTAAGGAAACTGCAAAATGTCCTGAGACTTTCACTTTTTAAAATTATACAAAAAAGCCCATTTGTGATAGCAATTATAGTGAGTTAAGATAGACATCAAATCAATAAAAGGTCTTTCCTTTTGGGAAAAAAGGGACAGTTTTCTTAATTTAGACATGTTTCACCTCCAAATGTGCACAACACTTTCATTCACCCATGTAGTGTTGGCAGAAAAAATGGGCGCATAGTCATCAAGTTTTATTGTGTCTTTAATCAATTTATATAATTTAGTTCATCCCATGCCAGTTACTGTACACTATATAAGAAATTTTTAAAAAAAAGTATTCCTGGTGATATTACAGGGATCTAAAGAGTTAAACTGAGTCTAAGAATGTCTGGCACAGAAATACACTGGGTCCTGTTTGTCTCTGCTCCTCCTCTTCTACAATAGACACTGAATTGGCCATTGGCGGGTGCTCCGACTCCATGGTAACCCAGCTTTGTCCATCCCTGAGGCCGTGCTGACTGGGTATTCAGAAAATATACTCCACTAAATGGGTTTGCTTATTTGGTGGTCTCCCCAGAAATGTATTTAAAATATATTTTATAATATTCCTCATGCATACAACTCACATACAGTAGAACATAAGGCAAGCATTAATAAGGATAGAATGCATTTTAGCAGTTTTAACTTTCTTATATAGAAATCACCAGCTCTACCTCATAAGTAGAAAAGCTTCGATACACCATATTAGTAATTGATTGTGGATGCACTGTTCTATTGTGTTGTTTCATCATAAACTCTCAACTCTAATTCCTGTACAGCTGAATGACCCATTTATCTCAATGAAGGCTTTGAATCCACAGGGGAATCAGGTCATAACAGAAACGATGAACTCTACAAACCTGTCATATCCCCCAAATAGGCCACACATGGTGAAAATGTACAGTATATTTATTGTGTAATAGAACACTTAATCCGATCCAATACTAGTCACTGTTTGTCTTGCACTAAAATCAAATCACAGTCGACACAAATAACATACTCACTTTTAAGCAAATGTTGTAATGGAAAGACTAGGCTGGCCACCTAGTCGTATCACTCCTGGAAAAGGTTGCTCATATAGGTCAGTGGAGTATTAGACAGACTTAGAATTTCAGTATTCTGTGAGGGAATCTCTAAGATTTCACCATGGGGTTAGAATTATGATTGTAACTTGAATCATCATAACAGAAAATATTTAACCAAACTGAAGTGACATTGATGCTGGGTGGGGAGCATGTGATTGCTTAAAAGACATTAACCAATAGGGATTAGGATGAGTAAACTGTGCAATGTGTGACCAGAGTGGTTGTAATTCCAGTTTACTACCGTTGGCAACCAAAGCCCTAAACCCCTGCCTCTGCTTAAACACATGACCTGTGACTGCCGGGGGGTCTCACCAGCTCAACCATATAGTGCCATAACCTCTGAGCAAACTCCTAGAATAAAACTGCTCTGACCACTAAATAATATGTGCTTGCCTCCTACGCTCCTGCTTCTCTTTGTCGATCTGGTCCTTTTAAAGTGGTTGAGCAGCTGCTTGCGACAGTGGAGCGCTCAGTGGAAAGACTGAATTTACTGGAGAAGGCCTCTACCGAGCCAGAATTATTACTAGTTTTCTGAGTGGAAAACATTTTTTACAGACTACAGACTGTCAACAGGATAACTTTGTCCAGGAAAAAACAGAGTAATAGAAGCACTCAAGTGACTGCTGTTAAGTGCCTCATATGGAATTTTAGACAAAAACAGGTTAGGACAAGACTTTTGACAATGATTCACAACTTGAAACAAAACAAACATTAGCAAACTGTGGTGTCATTGTCTACAGGTATGTGGGATTTTTTAACAGATAATTTATTTCCACCCTTTATGTTTTTGGAATTATGATGAGAAACAATATATGTTGTATATTTTTTAATTTGAGTAATCCACTTTTTTTCTAGTGAAGTCCCCACGGAGATGTTATTGCTTTGCCTAGAATATTCACTATCATGGCATTTACCTTTCACAAAGACAAGCAGATGATGCCATTAGGGCAAGTTACAGGTCTGATCTGTGGAGAGGCGACACTGACCATGTTTTTTAAAGGTATTTTTTTGCCATATAAACACCTATAATTGATTGAATGCAAAATGGACTAGATTCAAGGTAAGGCAATAACACCCCCATGGAGACAAGCAGTTAGCAGACACCCAACCAGAAAAGTTACCTAGTGCACTTTTAATGACAAGGATCATATGCAATACTTTGGTTGGATTCTGCTATGGCATTTGTTATTGTGGATTATGTGGATATTGCTTTAGCTCATATTGCCATAACAAACCTTTTGCAATCCTGTGCAACTATAAAAAGCCATTCTGCACATTATGACAGCAAATACCTACTGGCTGACCTAACAGACACTGCACTGTACCATAAGCTGTATAACAGTGTCTTACTTGGCTTTGCGTTGATGACCACCTTCTCCCCAGAATGAGGCGGTTGGAAGCGGCTGTTCTCAGGCATGTCCTCACTGGATCCAAACTCCAGAACTTCCACCAGGTTTAAAGGGACGCTCCATTTCAACAGGAACCTCTGGTCTAGGGACACATTCCCAGTACCGCTCCCACTGCCATCCAGATACCTGCATTATAAGAAATGAGCATTTTCTGTATCCCTCACCAATCACCCTAAAATAAGAATAATATGGGTATTTATCCAAGAGCTTCAAAATGATGAATAAATAAATATGACCTTAGTCAAAGCAATTGACAAATGAAACCTTTTACATCATTATATCTTTTTTTTCTATAAAGTTCTTCCAATGTCACCTATAACAGGAAACTGAAACCCATGAATAGGTCACTGAGTTTAAACTATTCTAAAACCTTAAAACTGCACCTTAAAACATGGGTCCACAGTATTACTATGAGTTACACACAATTTTTATTGCCTGTGGGAATCCTATGCTGAATAAATATCCAGACTAATTTATGTTGACAATAAAACTGTCTTCAAAGTCAAAGGGCAAGGGGAAGAGCAAATTACAGAGAGGAAAAGATTTACAGCTTGGTCAGGTTTGTCTCACCGGACATTAGGCGTGGCACACATGAGCACATCATTCAGCAGAAAGAGACGTCGCTCTTTGGTTTTGATGATTTCACCTCGATCATTGTACACTGTCTCTACCATGTCATCTGAGCGTATTAGGTATCGGCTGCCATTGCTCAGGAGCTGGAGAGAAACAGACTATAAATGTACAACCTGAAGAACTGTCTTGTATGTCTTGTTTCATATATGTACAAACCTTGTTGAGATAACGTTCATTCATAGCTTTTGCAATGTGGCGTATTTCACAGCGCTGATCAGCTTCCCTTTTCTTTTCATTCAACTTGTCAGCCAGAGTCTCTAATTCGGTCAGGGCCATCTGCAGAGGTAGGCGGTCTGCGTGGCCCACAGGTGTGTTCTTCAACATGTCCTGAAGAAAATTAGTAGTAAAAAATGATAAACCATTGCTATTAAAAGGTATAAAATTAAATGATGAGCAAGTTAAACTAATGTATAAACATTTTCCTTATACAATACAGTTTTCCAAGACATTTTTTGTATAGTGTGAAAAGAAGGCTGTATTCCACAGAAGTGCATTGTCAAGACAAGCCATTCAACTTGGCTTGTGTAGATGGCACTCCCTCTTCTGGTGAAAAATAGAATCTACAATTTTACTATCACTGAAATTACCTGGAGTAGTAATATAAACTGTGGAAATCGTTGTATAGGTTTCATCATTAGGCCATACAAAGTCATTCTGTCCATACTGGTCTCCTGACGATGCTGTAGGAAGACAATAATTCTGTCATTATTTTTTTGTCTTAAGATTGTTTATCTTAAGAATGTGGAACTAACAATATTTTCTATATCATAAAGTATTAAAGTTCTCTTCACAGACCTTAAGAAATTCTAGGAAACCAGGTTTGGCTGTGCAAGTCTTCCTCACCACTGCCATTGCAGTGCTGAAGTTGTTTACATATTCACTGTAGGCATCTAGTACCATGGACTTTGAAAACTGTTGGGAAAACCATTTAGAAAATATAAAAATCTCAACTTTCTTTACCACAAAGAATATGTATCTGTCTGTTCTGAAGTCATTAGGCTGCTTACCGATGCCACAAACACATCTCCAATCATCTCCAGACTGTCCCACTCTGCCACTCGGCTCGCCAGTGCTATCTGGAACAAGAAATGGCACTGCAGAATCTCTCGCACGCGGTAAAAGATTATTTTCAGCTTCCTGTCACTCAGCAGACGGGGCTCGAGTTGGGTCAGGGGCTTCTCATATTGCTGATAAAGCAGATTAGGTCAGCTACAAAAGTACAATGACAAAAAGAGAACTGCAACCACACCTCACAGACCTCCAATATCCTCTTTAAAGCTTCAAGGTAGTTCTTCTCACTTTCCAGAATAGACCCCAGGATACATCTTCTAACAAGCTGAAAAGACAAAAACAATACACTTGCATAATATTTTGTGGAAACTGACTAGAATATTTTTTCATGGCAGATGCTGACACCAATTGTTGATATGTTTGGGCCGATATTTAGGGCCAATTTTGATTATTTTCCCCAAATTTACTATAAACTCATCCATAGCCTTTTTTTACCACAAACATCTCATCACACTAAAGTGCTAAAGTTTTGTGTGTACTCTTTAGGCAGCAGGATATCCAAAACAAAATATCAGCCTGTGCGGGAGATTTAAGCAAAAAATTGCAAATATCGGTGCAATATGTTAGTGTATCTCTAATATTTTGGACAGATAAGATAAAATGTATGCACTGTATATTACCTGTTGTTGTGAAAGGCCCTCTGGTGCTGGACACAACACCGGTTCAACATTAAAACAGTCCACCTCTATGAAAAGCTCTGCCTCGTCTTCAAAACAGTCTGACTTTCTCTCTGGAACATGAAGTGAAAGTAAGTACAGCTAAAATGAAGCTAGGGTGGCACTGCGGTTTCTCACCGTTACAGAAGGATTTCGTTTTGATAAAAGAACGTCCCTTTTTCACAGCAGCTTTGGTTTTCTCAAGTCCATCTTTGGTTCCTTCTTTTGCTGCTTTCACCAACTTCTGCATCTATAAGCAAAACCATAAAACGTGTTAATTTCAAACTATCATCAGAAAAACATATCGTACCACTTATAAAAATATCCATGTATTAGTGAATGTTATAGAAGCTGCTAAAATGAGGTACTTAGAGTGGATTGTTAGATAGGATGATCTTGTACAACTATGTTTACAAGATGGCAGAAGATCACAGTCCCTTTACCACCACGGATACAAGAATGACCATTATTGCAGACACAAGTGAGTCTAATAAGAAAACCCCATTCCCACCATCACCAAAACCACCTACATTGACATTGACATCAGAGCAGGATGCAGGTCACTATGAAATCCGAGTTAGCTAGAGCGGCTTGGGACTAGCGCAGGGGAGTTAGACGGGCCACAGTGGTTTACCTTCTGCTCATGTTTCTGTTTAAGTTGCTGCAGCTCTACAGTCCCCACTGTATTAGCCATTAGATCTTTCATCTTTTTCTCATAGTGTTCTTTCAAGCGTGTAAGATCTTGAGAGAGCTGAACAGAGGCAAATGAAGTGAAGACATTACAGACTTTGTTGTAAGTACACTTGCTTGATTGTCATGGGTTTAAGTACGCAGCCAGACGTTTGTTTGGATTGTCAAAATGTCTAATGTATTCTCTTTAATTAACAAAATAATAAAGACACATGATTTTTAAAAAGCCAACTTAATATCAAATAAACCAGGCTTTTTAACATTTTCGGTAACACTTTATAATAACTACTTTAACTACTTTAATTAACCTTAATAAAGCATGAACTTAATTCATACTTGTATGTTGTGCTTGTTGTATTTGTTGTGTGGACTGCCTAGGGAAAGCTTTGTTGCTGCTCATATTTACATTTGTTATAATCTCAATGCAAGTCTTCATTAAACTAGAGACCACAGATGTGTGATGGACTTCTCATAAGTTTAAATTTGAAATGGAAATCTTATTTTTCCATCATAAATTTGTCAATTTACAGTATTTAATCAAGACTTGTTGTGCAGTCCATGCTAGTGTGTTTAATACATACATGCGTTTTCTTTTGGGGTGGCCGCCCTCTCATAAAGGCATGGGGTACACCGTTGTCATGGCGCCCTTCTCCATCACTGGCCTCATCGTAGCTCTCAAACTCACTGGAGCTCCAGCCATTGTCCAGACTGCTACCTCCCCCCTCCTCGCCAAACTCAACGTCATCATAGATCATCTCGTCATTCTCTGCACATCAAATATATGCATAGAACACAAAAAGTTAATTTGTAATGAATTTGAGCTTAGATCATCAGCAAAAAGAAATGAAAAGCAAAAGTATACACACAAACATAAGAATAACAGATTAAGAATACATTCAAAAATATGTACTTACCTGTGTCTGAGTTTTCCCTTGGCACATCATCATAAATCACTTCATCAGGATCTGCAGAGCAACATTATTTTAACAAAAACAAAAAGCAAAGTTTCTAAAGAAAGGCGTACAACTAACTCTACTTCCTCAAAATACAGGGAAGGAAATGTCTTGGAATTCATGTGAGACCAGTGACAGTGACAGCAAGGAAACTAAACTGTTGAGATTTTTCATTAATAAGTCATGCTTTCATAAAATCAAAATATATAACATCACCCACTTTCCATCCATGCAGTGTTAGCTGGATCTGAAACCCATTTAGCCAAGGCATCCTCTTCTCTAATTGGGGGATACTCTTCACTAAAAACACTTCACGGAAAACATAGGATTATTTTTAAAAATTGATTATTTTCTTATATATGGTACTTGTATTAATACTTTGAGATCTCTATAACATACACTATGTAGAATGAATGTGGAAAAAAAATACCTGTCAGCAGATGTGCTGCCAGTCCCAACCACCGTGACTGTGGGCAGAAATAAAGAGACACAAAATCAAACACATAAAATGTTATTTGTGTACACACCACTAGATGTCACCCAGGCACTTTACTGTTCCTGTATTGAATTGAAGACTTTATTAAACAAATGAAAATTTCTGTTGGTAAAAAGTAGTGGGGATCTGGTGATGTTCATGGTGTCTTTTGGTGTGACCCTGGTCCATGGTTAGATAATTACAGAGGGATCACATTCCACAGCACAACTAAACTGCATGGAGCAAGAATTTAGGGAAACCGGAAAATCCTCACAGCCAACACAGGCCTTTGGGAAGGCTAAATTTAGTTTGTACTTCCTTGTGGGAAGGCTGGGCAGAAGAAAATCAAAATGACTCAACTTAAGAGCTCTGGTCCTTTAGACGTTTGGTTGAGTAATTGGGCAGTAGTGTCTTAGTCAACCACATTTTTTGTTAGCTTTTTATATTATTAACAAATTCTTTTAGCATTATGAGGATTTATATGGACCACAACAGAGAGAAGAAGGCACAGAGTAAGTTAGCTGGATTTTGGAAGTGACCACTTTTTTGCTTATAAAAATATTGTTTACTCGTAACATACATGTTTTTGGACAAGATAATTTTAGACACTAATTCATTCACCGGGCATGTCTTTAGTCAAGCAAGAATTTCTTTTGTTGATTACAGTCCTATTATCCTATTATAGCTAGATTTAAATAATATTTGTAGCTTTAAAAAAGTCTCTGTAAAGGTATTTTCTCATGCTGTATACGTTCCATTACCTTCTTCATCCATAGAGAGGTGTCGAATGATGACGGGTGTGGTGTATGCTGGGGTGATGAGAGGCACACTGGAGGGCGTCGCATAACCACAGGGCACGGGGACTGAGTAACCTGAGGTGATGCCGACAGGACTCGGGTGGAGCTCTGTTGGAGCTTTGGGCTCTGTGGGGGTGGAGGCGGGGGAGGAGGGGCCATGCTGCGTCTGCTCTGTCTGCTGCACTTGGAGCGGAGAAATGTCAATCACAGAGTAGGGGTTGACTTTTCCCTGGGACGAGGCTGTCTGAGGAATGATGTCTTCTTGTGGTGGAGAAGAGATTTCCTTGACTATAAAAAACAACACTGATTAGACAAGGGTAAGTTATCTAGTTTAAAGCCCCACTGTGTAACTTTTTACCCCAAAAAATAAGAATAAATCAATATAAATAAAAATTATATTTTCATTATGGATGTCTTTATGGCACTAAAAAAAACGAAAGAAAGAAAAAGATGCATCGTTACTGTGAGCAGGCTTGTATCTAAACAAAACTGACTCAAATGAGGCCTGGAGGAGGGCCTTTACCTGCCTGTTGCCATGGAAATTTTATTGTATAAAACCTATCTCTGTGGGGAATGTTTAAAAGTATGGTTTGAACCGTGGAGTCATGCTGGTGATGGCTGTGTTGTCTTAATGATGAGAGGGACTGTTATTTACACCCCCTGCAATTCATATTATATTAATTTTGGGATATAGTTTCATTTGAATTATTACATGTTGATCCAAAGGAAATAAGTTAGAGGTTAATCTGCTTAAAATAATATGCTTAATATAAAAAATATATATATGGAATATATGACATAATACCTCTATTCAAAGTCCACATTTAAATGCTTGTGTATATTTATGAGAGCAATGTGAAAAATAGACTCACTGTGCAAAAAGAAAAAGCAGAGAATAACAAACCTGTTTTTTCTTCATTTCTCTCTATGTCTTCGGGAGGAGGTGGTGGGGGTAAATCTGCATCTTTGTCTTCAACTACAGACGTGTGCTCTCCTGCTAACACCTCTCCCCCTGTGGAGAGGGACTGGCTGTTGCTGATTGTTGACTCTTCAGGCGATGGGGCTGTTTCTGTGGCAATAGGTGGGGGTAAGTCTTCCTCACCATGATCCTCTGCGCTGGGGGCTATAAACACTGGAGGAGCTGGAGGAAGTAACCGATCAGCCTCAGGAACGTCATCTCCACTATCATCAAACTCAAAGGCCTCTCCCTCCTCTTCATACGAGGCATTGTCTGCCAACACTAAAAGAAATCATGAAGTACTTACACTTACAAAATAAAATGTAAATCTATACACTTCAAGATCTACAATGTCCCCATATAAAGTGAATGAACATTATTAGGAATGGTCTGACATGGATTTTTTTTCGGTCAGTACAGTATTATATATTTGTTTTGCCGTTTCGTCCGACAGCTAAACATTTAAGTTACGTTGTAGATAAATTCACAGAGGAACTTTTTCCCTTTCTGTTTGTCCATACATAATTTGTCAAAATTTTCTGTTCATTGCGAAAACATAGATTCTCATGGAGAGATTTGACTTATATCATTTAACATTGGAGGGATGGTTTCATGTTGTGATAATATAAGCGTCATATCCCTTACCTGCCTACTGTGGGCCTGAATTTGTATCACTGGCCCCATCTCACAATAGAACACTTTTTATCTATGGCAGGGTGAATGGGAGGTTTAAGCATTTAATTTCAAGACTTGAATCAACTGTGAGACACGCACACTGGGTGGGATCCTCTTCTGTTATGTTAAGTGAAACGACTCGGCTTTAGACTTGTAATTTAGGGTGTGCTCAACTCAACCAAACAGTCTTATTTTTACAGTGTATCCACAATCCACATCTCTTTAAAAGCAAACACATGGAGGATCTGAAGGCAGAACACTGGCCTGGAAAATGAAAAGTATAAAAAGCTGCTTCTCACAGTTGCTCCCGCACTCAGTTTTTTTCTGATTTAATGAATGTGGCAGGAAGCTCAGTTGTGGAGAGGAAATTACGCAATATGTTGTGTTCAAGTTTTTTGTTTTTTCCTTTCAGCTTCAGAAATAAGCCGTGAAGTACTGTTCTAAAAATTACGCATTTTTTGTTAAGTACAGAGTAACCAAGCTTAGCGTTATCAGGAGGGGCACTTGTTAGCTATTCAAAGTACAAGTCCCCTCCCCCTTCCACAGCCGAAATAGCTCAGTTGGGAGAGCGTTAGACTGAAGATCTAAAGGTCCCTGGTTCGATCCCGGGTTTCGGCATTTTGACCCTCCCCCAGCCACAACTTAAGCAGTACGGATAGCATATTTAGAAAACTTTTAGATATAAAGAGTTTAATAATTTAGTGTAAATTGCCAATATGAGCAGTAAGCTAATTACAGAAAGTTAGTTCTAGGTTTGTTTAGAAATCCTAGCTAGAATGTGGGTAGTACTCAGTTACATTTACTCAAGTAAATTTACTTTGTTTGTGATTACTCTTCACACATTTTGTGAGCTAGCCAAGTTTATTAAAGGAAAAGGCTTTATGTTAACAATACAACAGTACACGATTTGAACATTTGTGTTTCTTTCACTGCCCCTTAAGATTGAAGTGTTTTCTAATATTTGTGGTCTTTTCTTTGAAAATTGTTTTTATGCATGATGTCATGTTTTGTAGTTCAAATTATTAACTCTGGTGTTATGTCAAGATAATTTACTTGAGTATTAGTTTTGCCAGAAACACGCTTACTTGAGTACAATTTTAGGCTGAATTTTCACTCAAATTCGGGGAAGAATCGGCCTGTGGCTAATGTCTCAGCCAGGTCATCAAAACTGACCCACTACACTCCAACCTCAGATTAAGAGCAGAGGTACAAAGTGGTCATTTCAAACTAGATCCTATCTTTCTTTTTCCACATAAAATAGTGAACCAATTGTGAGTCAAAGAGATAAGGCACAGCTAAAGTGTTTGAGGGTTTACTCATTGACTTCTATAGTTTAAGCTAGTAGTTAACACTACCTAAGAGGAGATTTGATGGATTGTCTCGTTGTGAAGCTACTGTGCCTGGGCCTCTCACTGTTGAATATGTGGCCATGAAAGTCTGCTGTGGCTTAATTATAGGGGACTGTTCATGACACTGACCTCAAAGTGCAAGTTGGCAGATGTTCGCTAACACAAAACCAGATGCATGGAGGCTGAGCTGCTCTTCTACTCAAACTAAACATGCTTACACTGACAAGAAATATGTCCAAATCCTTCAGGTCACAAGAAGTTTACAATATATGTGCAAATGTGGAGTGGAGTTGATCAGTCGTTTCAAATTGGGGCTACTGTAAAGGTAGTGCTGGGCAATATTTCTTATTGATCAATTACAATGATTTTAAATGGTCTCATTAAAAACAAATAATATGTCATTATTAAAGGGCCCACATTTTCAGATCCATGTTATGATTTTTTCCCTCATCATAAACATACTTGGGGTTTTGTTTCATTCACGCATGTTTAACACTCAAACACTGCATATTTAGAATGAGTTCTTCTCTCAAATGAGAAACACTGCTCCACCTTGTGATGTCATGTGGTAATAAAGGAAGTTCTCCACTGTGTTTTTAAAGTCCATACACTTTTACTAGAATTATTTGGATAATTTCAGCCCTGGAATCTCTCAATCCATATTGAACAAAAGGTAAAAGGCAGCTGTTAACTTGAAAACTACAGCTTGTCAAGCTTGTCAAGCTTGTCATCACAAGGTGGAACAGAGCATTTTGACCTTTGGAGATACAGACAGACTAATAATAAAGAGTTACTCAAACATGTGTAAATGAAACAAAACCCAAAACCAGGTATGTTTTTGAGGAGGAAACAGTGTTCTAACATGGCTTAAAGCTCAAAAGAGTCAATTTTGTGTAGTATAGAACCTTTAACCAGCCCACTAAACCAGAATAAAAGCTATGACTTGTCTTCTTTGTCCTTAGAAAACAACAATGCTTGTTGTATTCCTCAGCCTATGTCCAGCCTGACATACAGTACCAGAGCGGGCATGGGACTCTCAGATGAGTCACAGGTCACGCTCTCCATCGCCCAGTCCACAAAGGCAGCAGCTGGACAGATGGAGTCGAGGCATTTCTCTAGCCTGTGTCAATCTCTGCTCACTCCCTGTTTGTGTGTGTGTGTGTGCACGTGTGTGTGTATGATTCTGTGTGCTTCTAAAGGCACATTGTCTGGAATTCACAGCAGCCCAGCACAATTTGCCCTGTTCATTCCCTAGCTCCACTGCCCACACACTCCAGCAGCAGAGGAGGGAAGAGCAATCTGTGCTGTTTGTTCAAGCAGTCCAGTTTCACTAGCATACACAGAACCCAACCAGGAAGATTAAACTATCATATATGATCCATCCAACTATATGATTCATCTAGCAATGTTGTCATCATACTCAAATTTCAAACTTGATTTTTATACTGAAATAGTTGAAACCAAATTTGATACCACATTAGAATGCAATTATTAATGTAATTTTATTAATGGTCTTATACTTGTTCTAATGTAAATGCAGACCATTTTCAACTATTAAGAAAAGTTATACCATGGCCCTACTTATGTGATTTTAGTATTGACTAGTATCTGGGTATTGTTTTCTGACAATCCTGCCAAATGCAAAATTGCAAAAGTAAAAAAAGTTTCAGTGGCCCGTACGGGGATCGAACCCGCGACCTTGGCGTTATTAGCACCACGCTCTAACCAACTGAGCTAACCGGCCATGAGGCACCCTTCCAACTCCTGTCTGTCTCAGATAAGACCAGTGATACATGTATGCCCACATGTATATTTTAAAATCCCAAATAGAAGACTCAAGTACATGTCAAAGTGCATGGCATGTGTGTACAAAAGTTGAACGTATTTACTTTCAGGAGGTGGGGGAGGGAAGTCTTCCACGTCCATGCTGACTCTTCTCTGGCAATGGCTCCTCAGAGTGCAGCATGAAGGAGTTCAAGTATGCAGCCACACATTCCTAAAGGAGAAATAGGAAATGTCAACAAGACGGACAACAATGGCAGGGTTACATTAGGCATAAATTCTTAACAATTCAAATACACTGGATCTGTCCTTCCTGATGTCGGAAAAATTAGATAAAAAGCAGAGACATGCTGATCCTTAATGTAAAATAAAGCACTGACTCGTTCAGAACAATGAGGTCATATTTCTCATGGTAGCTCCAACACATCAGAGTCAAAAAGGGCTATTAACAAGCTGAGACAGGAGACCTCTGGACCTGTAGGGGCAGAAGACCTTACATTCCACACTGCTTTTGTTTTCTGATGCATTATTTATACCAAGAAGTGACAGTTTCTGTCAAAGACCTAATATATATATATATATATATATATATATATATATATATATATATATATATATATATATATATATATATATATATATTTATATATATATATGTGTGTGTGTGTGTGTGTATATATATATATATATATGTATATATATGTATATATATATATATATATATATATGTGTGTGTATATACATACATATATATATATATATATACATACACACACACATATATATATAGTATAAAGCAGTAATTGTTGAAGGCCGTAAGCTGTGTATTCTATTTATTGTGACTTTTTGTTTTCTTAGATTTCCCTTGAACCACAACAGAGCTTAACATCTGACTTAGATAAAAATACAGTGAAAGATAAAGAAGAGGATCCAGGGCTTGTTTTGTCTGCTGATACTGTGAAAGCGTCTGCCTCTCTGTCCCACACCCTTCAGAGGGCAGAGGGCCAGACCAGGGGCTCCACACACAGGACCAGTGTGTGCTCAACAGGGCAGCTGACAGGAGCAGCCAGTGCATCGCCTGAGGACACTGCTCCCAACAATGGAAAGGAATTCAAAGGCACACAAAGGCGGCTCCAATCCTACAGCACATCTGAAGGTGAAAGCAAAGAGTGTGAACCAGGTAAACTCAGACCAAATACAATTTGACAGTGAGTCAGACACGAATCATCTCCCAAAGTCAGGAACAACGGAAAAAGGAAGGGAGGGAGAGGGAGCTGCCAAATGTTCAGATGTAAAAACAATAAAAAGGACAGTTGTAGATGTAACGTTACCATGTACCAGCATCACTGCATTAGATATCACTGCTTAGTAATCCTTTGTGGTCCATAATACTCAGTCATCTTAAGAAAAGGAAGTGTCTAATTACAACGTTGAAAACAGCGGGCACCAAAAGGCAGTGAGCCTGGAGCAGATGACAGACACAGCAGAGCATGTCATCACATGCCAGGCGGACTGTGGTGTTCCCAGCTCACACTAAACACTCATCTGCAATGCTACGCTAATGCTGCAATTAGCTTACTCCTGTTCTTATTATACACTTTACAGCAGAACACACACCCGGGATTCACAGTACACAGCAACATTATCTTAGCAGGAGAAACTAAAATATCTATCATTTTTCATTGCAAAAGATGGAATTGTGTACATCTCTGACTTGGGTTGTTTTGTAATTATTCTGAATAAATTAAATTGAAATTCAAAAGCTTCCATCAAATTCAAAAACAGATTACAACACAGCATGGTTTCTTGGAGGGGTTTTTGATTCCTCAGCACAGCGTTGCAGAGCATGCATAATGGCAAGTGGCATTCCACAAAAGTCATAAACAAAAGCCTGGGGGAGAGGGTGACGAGGAAGAGGAGTGAAGGGAAGAAGACTGAGAGACAAAATGAAACTTTTTTGCTGGTTGTGTTCAAATGGGGTTACAGCTTTCAGCCCATCAACAACAGATAAAAGTGATGGCAATAACATACAGTATAACAAATATTAAATAAGAAAGAAGTACATGTACAGTTAAAACAAATTCTAGATTATAACTTGAAAAATATCAGATAAACACAGCAAGATTTGACCTTTCCTGAACAGTGTTAGAATGGTCTTATATTAAGTGTTGACATGTGTTCACAATAACACTAATCCTAACACTACATAACATTCTATTTTGTATGATAATAACTGATAATTTATCTTATTTATCCAAGTAGGTCGATTTAGAGCTAATCCTCATGTACAACAATATAAGTTAACAACAATGTAATAACATAATGTAGAACTTAAGCAATAAGATAACATATGAAGAATAGTATGTGAAAATGATGGCGCCCACTATCCAAACTGTCACTTAACTGGTCTCACCTATCCCCTCAACCACACCAAAACCACAGGGGTAAGCATTAACAAGGTAGTAACTAATTAGTTGTTGGCCAAACATAACTTTGTTGACACAATCTAATCACAAAAACACAAATTCCATTAAACTAGCTGTAACTATATCTTAATCCATTGTGCAGGCCATGACAATGACCGAGTTGTGGAGATTCTGTGTCAAAGTTAGCAGCAACAAGGTGAAAGGAAACGAGAGCTCAGCCCAGACAAACAAATCTCAGCTAGAAAAATAAATATGCAATTTCACACGTGTATTTGGGGAAAATCTGCAGCCCTGTTGACGTTCACAGCTGGCGCTAAAGTATGTCAGCAATCCATGTATGATCTCAGTGGATGTTTAGTGGCTCTGCGGCTGGCCACTGTGTCCATTACTAACCAAAGAGAAATGGCTGGACCTCTTCCATGTACTGACACTTCAGGATTTATCAGGGTAAAATCTGCTTGCTTGAAATGTCCTGACATTGAGTGCCTTGTTTAGAACGGAATCAGACAGTTTATTTCTCTAGGCTGCTGTGTTCATAACATGGACTAAGCAAGTTTAGTTACCACACTGGTAGTAAGAGATGTGGTACTGGAGTGTTGAGTCTATGCAGGTGTGTGTCTTTACAGTCAGATCACTGCTCCTATTTGTTTAACAAATGACCAATGAGGATTTGTGTACAATCATGTGTGTGTGAGTGACCCCGATTTCTCCCCCTCACCTTGGGATGCCCCAAACACCAACAAAAAGAATGAACCTTGAAGTACTTAAAGTTTCTTTTCTTGTCAACCCAGGGAAAACCTGTAACAGAAATGTACATAAACTCACCTTCACTGTGGTTCTGATTAATGGGCTCTTTACACAACTATCCTAATGTTCTAGTTGACCGAAGCTGTACAAGTCCTTTCACTGAGGAATGCCATGCATGACTACTTGAAATCAGACTTGAATTTGCAGACTGCTACAACTGCCGACCCATGGAGCATCTTCAAAAATCATGTAGTCCAAAAACAAAACAAAACAAAAAACAAAAAAAGCAATGAGAGAGCATATGAAAACTCTTCTACAACAGGTAGAATATTGTAGGGATTTTGTTGTAGGCTTCGGCACAAGTGTAATTTCTTGAGCACTAATAACACTCCACTACGTACATTAGTTTTAGATAAAAGGGCAGTTGCCACATTATGCTACAGAATGAAAAGTAGGTAACAAATAAGGAAGCCTCTAGCAGGTTGACAGTGGTGGGACTTACAGAGTTAACTCAAGCGCCACGTTATAAGCCATCTCCCCATCTACATTATCTTTCTCAATAAAATTCCAGAAGAAACAATTAACAAAGCCTATTTCTTATCCAAACAACAGCGCGTAAAAATGCACTAATCCTAATAAACACTAATCCAGAGCAAAACTTGGGGAAAAAAGAAGGATATCAAAGTTTGTCAGTTTCAGAAAAAGTGTTACTTACTAAGACTTCGCCTTCACGTCTCGCATTCGTTTACACTGTGACGACGAGGTTTCACACAAAATGCATTCAACATAAAACGGAAAAAAACAAATATATCAAATAACTTTCTTGAAGCGTCTTCAGTGGATGACTTTTTCCAATGCAAACTGAGCTCGTCCATGCAAAGCGTTTGCCGTCTTCCTAAGAGCTAATTGGAAGAGAGCTCTGCTGACAAGGCTTCCTATTGGCTGATAGAGATGTCACTCACACTTCCACATCATTTGATGGGCGGGTTAACCATGTGACGTGTACACATGAATCCACCCAGAAAGTCACAGAAAGAATAGGTATATCTCTATTTTTACAACATTGGCAATGTTCACCGCGGTTTTACGGGTATCCTGAGTGCAACAATTGTATGAAAAGTAGGGGAGTTTTAAAATGCAGTAAAATGGCTTAAAATTACACAAACATTAAAAATTATATGACGGATTTTATTGGGCCTGTATAACCTGTTATTGTTTGCCTGAAATTAGACAATTATGCTATAATGAATCACTGTGGCAGTTCTGTTAAATCCCAATGTATCCAGCAGATGGCGATGGCTTTTGTTTACATTTTCATATTGCGTTTCAGTATTACGTTCAGTTACTTAAACAACTCTTCTCCAAACCCCTTGAGGAAATGTAATGTGTGAAAGTGCATTGCTGCCAAGTGGCTGCATGTGATAACTGCTGCAAACCATAGATTTATTAGGTTATATTCTGCCAAACATAAAATTAATTCAAATACAGTGAGGTAATATTAGGTGCACAGTAATAAGTCACATTCCATAATAATTTAAACAGCAAACAAAAAGCTGAGATCCAAATGTTAAAATTGCTAAAAGTCTTGTGTCTAAAACTTAGACTTCCATTGATAAAAAGAACACTATATAATGGATATCAGAATACTCTTCAGTTTTATATCATCAAGACAGCATAAAAATACAATTGAAATAATGTAACATTTACAAAAACAATTAAGTTAATGTGTGAGTAAGGTTTTTGTCAGACACAAACTACCCCATTTTAAATAAAGATCATTTTGGTTTGCGTGACTCAGACATGGTTAACAATTTGTAATGTGGGCTGGGATTTGGTGTAGTAATATGAATATAGAAGAATATGTCAAAATAATGTGTAAAATTATTAAGAGCACTGCTAAACAAATTTAGCTTTGATTTAAAAAGAAGTTGTGAAGATAACTGCTTGGTGACAATCATAGACTGTATAACGAAGTGTATGATGACAATGGCACTTTCAAAGCTGACTTCCAAAATAAATTCAATAAATAAAGCAACAACATTTCATGACATAAAATTATGTTGATGTAAACAGGTAAGTAAAAGTTGTTTTAGCTTGATCTTTGAAAGGATTTACCAGGCTAACAGCTCAGCACAATAGTTAAAAAAAAAAAAAAAGTCATTACCTACTTAAGAACATGCGATCATGATGAAAGGTCAGTGCAATCTCAGTACAAGTAACTATCTATAAAAAAAATATTTTACTATAAAAGCTCTAGCAAATCTAGTCAATAATATCATGCTAACAAATTATGAAATGATATAAGGCCATTTAGTCTTTGTGAGATATACCCTTCTTGGGGCCGTTTATAGGCACTGGTTTGTTGCCGAAGTTCCAGTCAACAGGGTTAAGAAGCTGCATGGTTTTCTTGTGTGTCCAGATGGGATTCAGTACAAATGTGAGCAAGACTAAACCAGAGAAGAAAAGCAGGCGCTGTGGCAGGGACACATGGGCATTGATCTCGCTCCAGTGCGTACAGGTAAAGTACCACATGTAGTAACTGAGCACCATGCGGCAGTGAAACATGTGGATCATCACCCACTGGTTGGCTTTCCAAAACACGGTGTGGGCATAACCAGCCTGTAAAGGGGAGTAAGAAAAAAGACGTGAGAAGATAGAAATTACACAAAAAAAAAAAGAAAGAAAAAAGAAATCACATTCAAATATTTTATTTAAATATACACAACATAGCATACTTCCTTGTCTAATTTGAATGTTACGGAGAAAGGTTTACTTCATTTAGGTAACTTCCTCTTTCTAAAAATAAAACTGACAAAAAGGATCTGAAACGAACAGGCCTAACACTAGCTGCATAATTGATTTTTTGATATCAGACATAACAGCACCAAAAAACATCACCCTACCTTTAGCAGCATCCATGATATACAGGTAAACGGAGTGCTCATCTCCATCAGTAAAGTCACCATTGGCAGGTAGTGTCCTGTTGAATCCCACACCACTGCCCCTGCATACCCTGCCAGGGCGAAGAAATGATGTGTGGCCAGTGGCATGTCAAATGACCAGAATACTAAACTAGAAGTGTGGAGGGCTACATTCTCAAAAATAAAAAATCCTGTGGCAGTGAGTATGTGAAACCACGACCAATCCACTTGGCCACTCACTTTGTCCCTGGATAATATGGAGTCCTCAGTCAGAGTTCTCAGTCCTGCTACAGTACTCTGAAGGCCAAACACACCCCGTGTAACAGCCAGGTTCCAAAACACCTTCTCCTTGGCCAGCAAAGAGTTATAGGTATGTGACAATGCCATTGAGAGGATATGGCTGAGGAGGAACACTGCTGAGTAAAATGCAAAGCCCGCGCCCATGAGCTGCAGACGGTGCTCCCAAGACAATTCAGCATTAAGATGGTGGAGGGTTTGGTCCGCGCTCCGTCTGGTCAGCTGCCCTGAGTCCATGATCTCTATGGGGTGGGCACAACTGTGGTTCCTCTGCGGGACATGGAGAGCATAAGACAAGTTTAACAAAAACAGGAGTTTTCAGAACTGAAGAAACCGCTGGGATAAGCGGCGAATCTTCACTTTAAAACTTGACAGAATATTATTTTCTTTTGCTATGGAATCTACAAGGACGACTGAGGGATTGAGACAAAAGCAGGACTCGTACAGTAGAGTTTTGTATACAGTATCTCTATAGGCTACTTAGTGTCGCCGGAATGCTAACTCGCCAGCATACTGTTTATGTAAGCGACTGCAGTGAAGCTAACTTACTGCTAGTTGCATAGACCGACCGACCGAAGCGAACAATTAAATCAGTTTTAAGCCGTATTTGTTAAAAAAGAAAAGCGTTTCAGCTTATTGATACTCACCACAAAAGAGTAGTTTGTTACACCTGCCAAATGAACGCGGTTTCACATGATGTTCTGCTCAGAGGGCTCATATCACACGACTTCAATTTTGGTCACATGATCAGCAAACAGGAAGTCACGCCCACTTACCATTTACCTGCTTCCTATTGGTCAATGTAGGTTGCTGCTTCTCGGTCCACAACCTTTTTATTAACATTTATTTTGGTCAGTTAGGCAACGGCACGCTTGCTGAATATTGGTCTTATTGTTTATTCAAAACTGTACATCACCAAACATTAAACTATATGTACATTAATCTTGAAAGAACAATAAATACAAAATATAGGCCTATCTTGTCATGTTTTTTCTAGGACCACCAGATGGCGACCTCGTCATACTGAGAATAATGTTGCAGATGAAATTAAATATAGGTCTATAGGCCTACTTGGCTATTAACAATAGAATAATACAATAATACGTTGTTATAGCAAATCCTTAGTTGGTGAAAAAAGACACAACACAAAAAGTTTGTTTCCAAAGCTTTTGTCAAAAAATTTAATTGCAATATTATTTACATTGAATGACCTCAACTATGATTAACCTACTTAAAGAAGCAAAAACACTGACCCAAGAAAGAATGTGTCTAAGTCTTGCATATGCTAAGATACATAACACAAAAAATGGAGCGCTACTAGGCCTAATAGGACTGATAAAGCACTGAGATAAAAAAAACATTTAAAAATGCTTGTGTGGTCAACTTAAACATACAAATGTGAGAGACAGTGATAAAAAAGAGAACTGATCATTAGTAAATAAGTCTACATTCAGAAACATTACTTTGCATGCCAGCATATCAATTTATAAAATCAATCAACCATTAAAAATGACAAAACATGAGCAAGAGCTGAAAATATTTTAATGTTTTAATTGAGCATATATTATATATTTATATATCTATATATATATATATCTATTATATATTTCTTTACAAATAATGAATATTTGGCATTATATTCATCCTTACTATAGATATGATGTACAAGAGATGACATTTTTTCTTAGCTAAACTACTACCTTTTTTCATTTATGTCATAATTGGAGAGTTTCACATTCCAAGTTCAAGGAAGTGTTGATTCAGTCTCAGTAAGTAACACTTGCCACAGCATGTTTCACAAAAGGTCCCCTTAAATATTTCACATCTTGGGTTTGAGTGAATGCTCATATTGAGTCATACCAAAAATGAGGCCACAAATGTATGGGAGGGGAGAGCAGGCAAATGGCAGAGATGGGTTGCAAAACATTTAGGGAATAGTTTATGATAAAAAGTATATAGGTGGTGAGGTCAAAGAGATGGCACTTGTAGGTCATTGCTGCCTTCCTGGTGAATTTTTGCCCTTAGGTTTTCAGAAGGTTTTGGTGTGAAACTACCAATTAGTCAGTGAATCTTGCAGAGCTCACAGCAACACACACACACCATCCATATAGAGCACAAAATGCTAAAGAAAATAACAAGATCAATACTAATACCTGAAGTATGCAGTGGAATCATATATACAAAAGGTAGGTTGTGAGAAATGGGATGTGGATATACTTATTGTTATACCACAAGTCAAATGAATGCTGGAAATTGCTCACTCAGTTTCTCTACTTTGTATATTTTAACAGCTAAATTTAATTCACAATAGTTCCACAACATTATATAAGTGACGGAGCATATGTTTTCATGAGCTAAATAAGAAAAACTAAACTTCATTCTAAAATGTTGGCACTGATTTAAGTGTATTTCTCATACACTTAAAAAAGGCTCCAAAAACAAACAAACAGAAAATCATTTGAAATTGAAGAAGTTGGAGAAGACACTTCAATCTCTGTAAGCCCTGATCATTTTGCATAAGGAAGGAGGATGTCTGTGTTGTCTCATTTAGCTAAAATACCTGGTGCTATAAGCTTGTTCTCTAACACATTTCTCCATAAAAAGCATTTGAAGGGTCTTTGAGGATGCTTGCTTGATCTCACCCAGGGCTTCAAATCTTATATAAGATGCTTCTGAGTCAAACTGTGGAATAGTGATCCTCAGCCTTGGAGCTCTACACCACAATGAATGCAGTTTGGGGTTAGCATATGTCAAACTGAGTGCACATCCCATAGCCTGGCACCAGCAGAAAGGCATCTCCACCCCCAGCTCACTTCCATAGCTAGAAGGTAATAATAATAATGATCTGAACAGCCTAATATGGAGATAAAGTCCGGCACTGCTGCGTGTAGTTGTGCCTTTGACTTTGGCTACATGCAAGAGTAATGCTACAGAGAGCATGCCCAGTTTGGTAGTATGTACGCTGTCCAGTTTGGTAGTATGTACGCTGTCCAGTTTGGTAGTATGTACGCTGTCCAGTTTGGTAATATGTAGTGATGATACAATACCTCTGAAATGTAACTTAGCTTACACTCTTCCATAATAATAAGCAAGTAGTGTAAGTGTTAAATATTCAGCAACACTTCATAATAACTACACTATTTGCAGCATTAATAAAGCATGGAGAAAAAATAATTCATAATGAACAAATAGTTTAATAAGAATGATTCAGACCTGAATAATTCTTCTATTTGTTCATTATGAATGAAGTCTTTTTTCATGCTTTATTTAGGCTAATTAAAAGTGTATCCCTCTCACCTCACCTCGCCTTTTTCAGGCTCACCTGTGGTCTCTGGTCTTCTTCTGTTAATCTAGCATCTAGTGGTGATATGTGAGAATACAACAGGGCCTGGTTGGCCAATCTAATTACAACTTTAAGGTGTTAAGTGAGGCAATTTTTGAGACACCCAGGAATAAAATATATCAAAAGGTAAGACTAAACTACTTTTTGGTGACATCATTAAAACGTCACCACCCATGGACACATCTAGAGGGAATCACAGTCACCAACACAACACTTGGTTGGTGGCAGCTTCTAAATGAATTATGAATGTCCAGCTGTTGTTGTTTCATCTAATGAAAGTGTAGTTATGATCAAATCTTACCAACATTATTCTACTGCGTATACATGTGTATATACCTCTGCAACAGTTACCAGTTCTAATCTCTGAAGTTCATCTGTGAAAATCTTTGCTACATTGATTGTTCTTCTATCACAAATGTGAATGATTTTGGTCAAATGACTTCATAATGTTCATTTCCTGACAATAAATATTCTCTACAAACTCTAAAAATATTTCATAAATAATATACCTCTTATAATTTCACTCTTTTATATATAATTTTGAATATGTCTCACAATGCCAAAGATAACCAGGAATCTTTTAGTTCCGGGGTAAATGCTCTTATCCATTGAGCCAAGAAGCCCTTGTATCTTGGAATATAATATTTGTTATCTACAAAAATACATTTGTTGACATACTGCTACAGCACAACAACAGTCATAGACACTGGTAGTATTTTACTGAATATGCCTGATTTAGGAAAAGATTACAGTTTAGTTTGTCCTCTCTGAGCTACCATACAATGAAGAAAAATAAAAGGTGTTTTGGTTATCATAAATAAGTTTTTTTTTATACAATACAAGACCTATGTGTCTAAACTATTTGGGCTGCTGCATCCACAATTGAATGCTTGTCACCTAATTTCTTTTTGATCTCTTTCATCATTGCTGTTCTGTAAACCACAACAAATTATTGTGAAATGGGGAAAGAATGAGGTATTTTTAGGGTAAAATGTCAGAAATTAGTGAAGACAAAGATAACCATTGTCTATAATTACCAGTGAAAATGCTACTTGAAAAGGGCCTGAGTTTGTCACGTGAAAAAAAGAAGTCAAATTTGTTGAAAGCAAATGCAGGCAGGTGATGTGGGCAAATCACAAATGTTTTTTTCCTGCTCGCAATTCAGAAAAACAATAGTAATATCATTGTGGACTGTACATTTCCCTTGAAGAGAATTGTAATAAGTGCATAAGTGCATTGTCTACACATTTGAATCTAGAAGTTACATAAGTTTAACTACTGCATTGATGATGAACATGTTGGCACAAGACTTGCATGATTGTGGTTTCAAGTAAATGTAAATATTTAAAAATGACAACAAGAATTTAGCATACAATGGTGCTGGAAAATCACTGCTCAAGCCACAATGTCTACTTTCTGGGCCTTGCATTGTGGTGTTGTAGGTTACCACTGGGCGAGCAATAAATAAATAAATGGCACAAATAATATACTGGCTTGTGTCAATATAGTTAATATTCAGTGTGAGCCAATACAAAATAGCAAAATAACATCTTCTTTTCCAATGTTTGTCACACTTTTCTGGAAATAAACTACAAATATTTCAATTTTCTTGTACCATTGCTATTGAGCTGTAACTCACAGTGATGTCTGCAATCTTTTTGATACTGCCAGATGCCACTTCAATAAATAATGCAGTGCCACATCTGATTGTCATTCACTGATTGAAACCAGCCAACTCAGAAATCCTCAAGTTGTGCATATACACTGATTCGATTTTAAGCATGCCCCTGATTTGTACATTAAATGATCAATGAATCTAGCACCAATTTTCCAAGCACCAATGTTTGCCGTTGTTAGTATGTGCATGATAATGAGCTTGTGATTCCACCAATCCAGAACATGAAAGGATTGACTACATCCAGAGTGATTAGAAAGCTGCATTTTTCCCAACACTGACCAGTCCAGAGCTTATGAGGGGTGGCCTGAATTGTCTTAAGTGCCACATGCTTCATCAAAGTTGAGGTATTTCGAGCATTGGCACAGTTTGAATCTACTGTTAGATTTTCAAATGCAAATAAAAAACAAACAACTAAAATGGCTCAAAGGTAGAGGAAAGTTTATATCGCTCGAAATTAATAGATTGTTTTCCTTACAATTGTTGCTCAAAGACCTGGTTGCTGGTAGGTTTTGAAAGCTGCACTTTTTAAATGGCACTTTGCAAATGCTGGAAAAACTCCACGCGTGAGCACAACAGCTGGCTATAAGCATCACCAGCCACCATTACAACCCATGTCAAAGAAAACCACACACAATTTGGCAATGGGACAACAGGCTCAGCACATCCTACTGACCAGTGGAGCTTGGCAATGGGAGGATGGCTACTGAGACAGAATGATGGAGAAAGGAAGTTTTGACAGAGGAGAAGCAGTCTAGAAAAAAGGCTAGTTTCAAAGTTGTACGATGTTTTGGAACAGTTCAAAGTTGCCTGGGTCTTCTCAAAGTCTAGTCTGAGCTTCGGGGATATAGATCTCAATGCTGTCCGCTCGCTCTGACGCTGAGTTTTGTCTAAAGGAGGCCGCTCTCTTGGCCGCCATAAGCCTCCGCCGTGCCTCCTGTCTATGTCGGTCCGGCAGGTCCAGGGACTTCTCCCGCATGATGCCACTCCGCTGTCGCACCACCTTCTTTGGTACAGGAGCTGGCAGCTGAGTGAAAAGTAAAACAGTATTAAGACTAGAATGATCAAATTTAGAAACGTATCTATCAAAAATGCTGCTCAGTGTGATGACATTATTAAAGTGTACTATGTAACCTTTCTGATGGAGGGTCCTCTACTTGCTTGTCTGTGTGAGATGTTAATAAGTATTAATACTCCAAAATATTGCACAGTATGCCATTAAACTTATCTAACTTACATTTTCAGTTACAGTGTTAGAAAACATGCATTCTGACTGTGGTCACCTCTCCATACACTTGACCTGTAACGTGGCCAGGTGGCACCATTTGCATGTCATTACAGAGATAGAAGTTTAATGCCTTACTATGAAACATTGCTAAGCAATAACAGCTCCATGGAGATGAGGATATGGTAGACTCATCACCAGAAAAGATAAACAGCACACATTTAAGTCTTGTTATTGTCTTTGTAACATGTATAATGCTATAGATTGACAATTAGCCTGCATATTTACTATTACAGATGTAAAATAGTGCAATTTTGTAACTCGGTGAGGGGCAAAGATAAGACATACACATATAGAGAACAATTCACATCAAGTCATATCCATTATGGCCAGTTGTTAATATTACTATGTATCTTGCTATACGAAGGCGACTATACCTTTTTCTCAGGGCTGTCCAAAGGCCTCCAGTTATTGTTCTTGATCTGCTGCAGCTGGTCAAACTTCATGGTGACATCGTCGATGGAGAGCTGCAGCAGATCCCAGAAGCCGGCCAGGTCCTGAGAGGTGGGCCGAGGCATGGCACTAGGGTCCTATCAAAGAGAAGAGGCAGACACTTTACTGAACACAAAGTGTACCTTTAATGAGGTCTATAGTGTAGGAGCAGCACCCCAGGCAATAGCTGCAACTCCTGTAATCCATAACAATGACTTGCACTGCTTGCATCCAAAAACATTACTGCAAAGAGTTTGAGGGCGTTTGTGTGCACTGCAACTTTTATCCACTAGATGGCAGACCCATCAAAAGGCTTTGGGGAACCATTGGGTCTCCAAAGGGAATGTAGAGTAAAACCTGTGTTCTCTTTTCAACAGTCTATGGATTGCATAAGAGAGTGTAAGGAATGGCAGTGTATCTGGTTTATTATATAATGTCAACAGTCCCATTTAAACTACAATAGATAGAAAGAGTTGTTTTAGATGAAATGATTCTATTTCATGAAAGGTCAGTGTACATTTAGTACATTTAATGTTTTGACTTGCTTAGTGATGGTACCAATGGACTCTCCTTATGAGCTTGATTACATACACTTGAATGACATTCCCCTTGCCCCGATTGTGTTTAGGGAGCTCTCATGTTTTGATGTGTAATTACCACAGGGCTGCCTCAGCGGATGATCGGCTTTCCTCTGACCCGTGAACTCATCATTTCCTTCTCAGAACTATCTCTAAAGTCGAACATATCCATAGCCCGGAGATTTGGAGGAGTTCATTTTAAGCCCTGGCTGACAGGGTACTATTTAATCCAAGGCTGCCTTCCTCCAGAGAATTGTTCTGCACTGTTCCACAACGCACTTAGCTTGAGCTGCAGAATATTTTGATACAGCACCAAATCACTAATGTGTAACACAGTTTAGTTTAGTTTATTTAGTTTATTTGACAGGGGCCATGTACAGGAGCATTACTCCAAGAAACATTGAGGAAATGCTTTATACCAGATTATAGCTCTCAGAGCTAATTTGATTTTATTTTCTGTAATACATAAAATAATACTTTTATTTATAGAGTAAAGACAGCAGTGTATTGGTAGTGTATAGAACAAGTGATACTGGCGACTGAGTTTAGCAGCCATGGCTGCTCTGGGACAGACTGACATAGAAACCTTGCTGCAATTCTGCAGTTACTCAGGTAACATCTTTCCAATGACAATATCTTTACAAGTTTCATCAACTGATTAAAAATTGCAGTATGGTAAATTCACGCACAAGTGATCCAGGCTCAGTTTTGTTTATGGACTACAGGTAAACTGCATATCATTATATTGGTACTTCTCCAATTGTAGGTTGATAATAACCAGACATACAGAGTAAAATTAGAGTTCAGATTCAGACTGTTGGCCCACTGTGTACAGCAGCTAATAAGCACCACTGTGATCTGCACCTGTGTGAGTTTAAAACAGAATTTAGAATTAAGTTATTTGTGACACATTATCCATGCACATTTTCAGGGAAGCAAAGTCAGACAATATTGTTAATTAATTGGTGTGTTTTGTCAACAGAAAGGGGCACTGCACAAACTTTAAAATGTCTGAATTGTAAATGTACTGATGATTTTATGAGAAGATCCCTGTTGGAAGGGAGCCACACAGTGAGACAGTAGATACAGATTTACACCCCTCCAAGACAATATTACCCTCTTTTCCACACTGCTTTTGTCTCTTACCAGATTTTGCTGACACAGCCAGTAAAACTGCTGGAATTTCTGAGACATGAGCAGCTGAGCGCTCCCCACTGCACTCCGGATCTTGCCGAGGACTGAAACACAAGCATTAGAGCAATTAAATGTGATGATAGGAGACAGATAAGCAAAGAAAAATATTCTGAAATACATACATAAAAACACATGAATCCATATTTTAATTTCAAAATATGTCTAGCAGAATCATGATGCTTTGCTTGAGGAGTTTAAAGGGGAACTCTGGCATGTTTGAAGCTCAAGTCCATTGCTAGAGGTGGTTGAATACTGTCAAAAGCCAAAAAACAGCACAGATCAGTGTTATCCAATTCACTACACTAGCTTGTTGCCTTGACAGACTCACTGCCACAGCGATATCTCCGCCGAGGCAACACTGATCTGTGCCGTTTTTTGGCTTCATTATTCGACCACCTCTAGCAATGGACTTTAGCTTCAAATGTGCTGGAGTTCCCCTTTAAGTTGGAAATTATAAGCACAAGCTCCACTAGCACACACAAAAATACTATTACTACTACTACTACTACTACTAATACTACTACTACTACTACTACTACTACCACTACTACTACTACTACTATTACTACTACTACTACTACTTCAACTATTTCAACTACTTCAACTACTTTAACTACTAAAACAGCAAAACATTTGGCATTTGGTATTTTTACAATCCTGGCCATTTCTTCTTTCTTGTGACAGACATGAAAAGTACGCTGCTTTGAACCCTACATAATGGATACACTTATTTGCTAATTAGCATTGTTTTTATTTTCAAATTTAATTTTATAATTTCATCACTCACTCTCCTCTGTCAGATCATTTTCCTCCGCCTCTGCTTCCATCTCTTTACACCATCCCTCCATCCTCTTGGTCTCTGTGTGCAGCAGCTGCATGAACCAGGTGCCATCTCTCCTGAGGGATGGGGAGGCCCGACCTGACTCCACGGGTGAAGCGGTGCTGTCCCGTGGGGAGGGGGGCTCCAGCTGCCAGGTGGCCTCACTGTTGCTCTCTCTGGGACTGGTGGGCTCGGTAGGGGTGCGGTAGTCGTCCCGGTAGCTGAAGAGGCCCTGGGTGCGGACTGTCCGAACTGCCCCATACTGAGTGGGTGTGCTGGGTTCTGAGTGCCGCTGGAAGCCCCCTCCAAACTGCAGACCCTTGTCCTCCATGATGGGGAAGCCCTCCACCTCCAGGTCTGCTTGTACTGCAGCTGTTACACTGTTGGAACGCTTGAACCGGCCCTGTCTGAGATACACACACAACAATACATTTTCAATACAACGTGGTGCAATGTAAAGAATTGTTTTGAAAACTGAATTAACTGCAAAATTCAAATGAAGGGCAAAAGTGATGGTGAAAATTTTACCAGAAAATACATGCATGGAAATTGTTAATGGGTGGGTCCTGTGCCTTTATATATTATTTATCTTCTTTTATCTTTTATGATCTGACTGAAGACATTGGGCATGTTAATTTTTTATGTGGGTGATAATTACTATATAATAAAATGTGACAATATCATGCAAAAAAGATCCATCCACCATCTGTTGCTGTTGCTTTTTATACAGTTTTTGGCTCAAAACATCAAAACATCCCTGCTTTTAGTACTATATGCTAGAGGTGTATTTTGGTGGTATAATTTTGTCACCAGATACTAGAACACAACCTATTCACAAACAACCCTGCTCCTAAAAGCACTCTTACCCTTTCTTGTCATCCTCCACCTGGATGCCGACCGAGTGGTACTCCCGCAAGCCTTTGCTTTCTGATTCCGAGTCTGTGGCTGCCTCCACCTAATATGGAACAAAAGGAAAAAAAGAAAGAAAAGATTCAACATTGCTGCTCATTACGTGCACAAGTTTTCCCATGGTAGTTCAGGCTTTATTGGTTTGGAACTGGTCAGAGCACCTTAACTGTAGTGCACTGTCAGGAAGTAAACACTGTATGATTAATGGCAGAGGCTAAGGAGACGAGACCGGAGAGGATTTGAGCGGGGGATTATAGGTTAATATTGGGATTCTTAATATAAGGGCAGAGAGGATGGGGCAAGGTTAAAACACTCCATCACCACCATTACTGTAAGTGGCTTCTTATTACAAGATACAGGCAAATATTAACAAGAGTAATGCAAGCGATAATACAACTGTGATGCTTGAGGCAGTTTTCTCCGCTCACAAAAGTACCACATTTTATTGGCGTCATGTAGAGCCTTTTGTTATATTTATACAGAATTAAGCTGGTCATCCATTCTACTATCCATTTTGTAATTTCCTCTCAACATCCTATCTATTGTCTGCCTTAAGCATCTTTTTATTGGCACTGTCTGAGATATTAAGGGAAACATAAACAAATAATAGGGCAAAATCTCAAGATGTGGAGAAGGGTCCCCACTGCTCCTGACAGGTTGCCCTGGATGGGTCAAATGCAGGGGATAAATATCTCCACAGAGACATCATGGTGTACCCTGGAATTGGCAAACTCTGCTGAGCTAAAAGTAAAAGGTGGCTGTTAATTTGAAAACTACCACTACATGAAGTGGAACAGAGGAGGTGACAACATTATAATGTGGCCTGAAGCTCACAAAGGTCAATTTTGCATAATATAGGACCTTTAGTTTTAATCACCTGACAATATTTATTGATAGAATGTTATGTGAGGAGACTATTATGCATTTGTGCACTACTAAAGGTGTATTTTGACATCTTTTTCTTCCAACTAGTATACCTACTTCAAGAATGTGACCCAAAGTAGTTAATCTAGTAGCTTCTCCACTTCTAGCTTGGAGCACTTTTTGACAGATATTGACCTCTACAGAACTATGGCTGCGGACTCGGAGTTGGATACAGTAGTCTAAAATATCACAGTTTGTATGACTGTTTGGCTTAGTACCTGTTTGAGAAGAGTCCAAATAGCAAAAAAGGTTTGGCATTTATACATCTTCAGCCCCAGTGCACCCTTTTTACAAACATGTCAAAACACTGGTTAAAAATAGCCTATACAGGAGATACAGGGAAATGTCAGGGCTGTAGTGCAGAGTGGTCAGTATTGGTGGAGTTTTTGGAGTAAAGCTTTGTATTCTGTCCGAGGAGATGCCGTTAACGGTCTGGTGATGAGTGCGGGTGACCTCCATTTTACTCTGTAGTGTTAGTGGAGCAGCTAAGTCCAGCTTGTGAAGAGAATGAAACGTGAGTGTGTGATGGATGAGGAGGAGAAGACAAACATCAAGTTCGGTGAATACGTTTTTTATCAAGTTTAAAGGTGCATTATGTAACGTTTTAGTTGGGAGTCTGTCACCTGCTTGTTTCTATAGAGAGATGTCATTGCTCTCCCTGGAATGTTGACATTAAACTGAATAAATGCAATTAGAGATCTTACATTTATTCAGTTACAGGTGGTTTTATAACACCCAGAACTGTACCAATACCTAGAAAAACAGGCATTCTGATAGTCTCTCCACCAATCTGACCTGTAATTTGGTCTAATACTGTGAAACATTCCAGACATAGCAATGACTCCAATGGCTCCATGGCATTTAAGGGGTCCACCACCAGAAAAGTTGTACAAAGCACCTTTAAGTTTGAGCAAGTCTTGGATATTATTTCGTCAAACACATATCACACATCTCAGTTTTGAGTGAAAATATTATGACACATCGCAAGTCAATTCTGTATTCCGATCCTCACAGTTATCTAATTTTATCTTCTCAATTACATGGAACGTGAAAGGATAATAAGTAATTTACGTAATCATTAATTTTCAACCTGCAGGCTGTCTCCAGGCAATTTCACTTGTTTATGAAGATGTTTCACATGAATCTGACTTACTAAATCAATACATATAAAATGAATAACTATATTTTTCAGTCCCTAACATGTGACAAGTTACAATGCCATTATACCACAAATGCTGTCACAATTACACAAAAAAAGACCTGAATCTGGTTTAAAAATGTACCATGTAGATACAGGAAACAGGTCAGATTTGTGGTCACAGCGAGTATGCATGTTTTAAGGTACATTTGAGCAATATAAACACCTGTAATTGAATAACTGCATATATAGTTTAATGCAATACAGTAGAATCCCCATGATGACAAGTAGTTGGTGGACCTCTCCCATCAGAAAACTTACACAGTGCCCCTTTAAATGTGGAACTTGGCAAGGCACTTTCTTCTATCTCCAAAAAAAGGAGCACTAGTCTGTAACATACATTTTCTCTCTGTTTTCAAAACCTTAACCCAGGAATGCACTTTAGTTTGGTTTGGTTTTGTCATCTCAGAACTGAACTGGAGATGTTTGGGAATATAGAGTCACTGAGATGTGCAAACATACACTGCCACCATGCGCCAGTGATCGCAGAGTCAGCACTGATATGAAAAACCGTGCGCCTAAGCGAAAACTGCACTGTGCTTTTGAAAACAAACAACTCCCGGTGCCTTCTCCAGACAACATGTGCGCCCGGGGTTAAATACTTTGACTTCCTCCATAATGACTCTAATGACGCGCACAATTACAACTATTTTTGGTCAGGAATCAATAATAGTTTCAGATGATGTCTTTAGGATGAAGCAGATCCAGCAGGGCACGTCCACAAGGTTAAAGGTAAGGCATTTGTTGTCTGCTGTTGAAATAGTTGTCACAAACCTCAACCTGGATCAATACAGAAGCAGGATAATTCAGTTAAATGTAAGAGTCAGACTGACAAATGAAACTGTATGATAAAAAACTACCGGTAACCTCTGGTGAAATCATGTGCTCAGCTCTACAATTCGATCAATATTACTGCTGTTCTAACAGACAAATGGACTCAACTTTTAGAGATTGTATAAAAAGACTAATAGTGGTAAGTTAAGTTTCTTTTATTATAACATGCTCGCTGTGTTAGATGTGAAAGAGAAAGTCAGAGGGAAAAAAAATTTAAATGAAAAATCACAGAATAGGGTCTCTTTGTAATTTGTACTGCTTGTTACTTTGTAATATCCTGCACTGAAGCCCTTTGTGGCCTACAAATAACAAGATAAAGAACACATATCATTGAACTAACTAGTCTAACAAACAAAAAAAGAAAAGGAAATTCTCAGAATGCAACTTTCATACTATAATTATTGATATTCATTAGTCTAGTTGACAATACTTTAAAATAAGGTTTCTTAGTAAAGAATCACTTATTACTTAATAGACATTTTTTACTCCTCAACAAACAAGCCTGTTAGTAAGTCACACAGTGTACTTTTGTAACGACATTCCTGTCCTTTCCATACTCTATTACATAAAAAATCCAATAAACTTCCACTTAACATAATGTAAAATAATGTATATATAATTTAAACTAGCATAATGTCTATTTTAAAGGCCTTTACTAGCATTTAGGATGATATAATGTAGCTAAATGTCACATGGATACATCTATTGTCTTAACACCAGGAGTCAAACCAAAGTAAACACATGACTGAGCTAACTGGACAATTACAATGATTTCCTTTTTCCCCTCCTACAATTTAGGCTCATTTGATTTATTATTGCTTACCCCTTTAGACTTTCTCTTAGTAATGAGTGAGTCAGATCCCACCCGTGTATTCATTTGGGAAGATTTGTTTCACCAAACCTGATGTTTATTGAGGCGTGACGACAAGCTTCTATTTTAAATTAACCACTTATCAAAATGATCATTCCAGAGTGACTGATCTGCCAGAGGATACATAGAGTAAGCAGAGATGTGTGATGTGCTCAGTAGAGTGGAGGCACAGATGAGGGAAATCAGGGAGTTTGATTGAGAAAGCACAAGTGATTAAGTGTAGAGCGGACAGAATGGTTCGGACAGAATGAATGCAGCAGTCCTCGCCTTCAAAAAAATGTGAATATGTGAATGCACTGACATTTAACTCAATCTAAAAATACTACTGTGAACTGTCTGTGGTACATACAGTATAATGATGGCTATAAAAAGTATTCAGGCGATAGAATTGTTCACAGCTATAGCCATGTCATTTTCTATGATATTAACTAATGCACTGAATGGTCAAGCAGCTTATTTTACTTTGTTAGTGTCTTGAGGCAGAGACACTGTGGAATATGATACATAACACCACACAGAGAGTTAATAGTGTCCAGTTCATTATGGTCGCTTTATATTCAGCTTAAAGTATCTTTTGTCAATTGTGTGTTGTGTGCCCAAACCTGGGGTCAGAGGGGTCAGAGGGGAAGTGCTAAGGAGTAAACATCATATGCTCTCTCTCTCGTAGCTTTTCTGATGTCTGCTTATGTCCACTGTGCAGTTATTGTTCAATTCAATTCAATTCAATTTATTTTTGTAGCGCCCAACAACAGTTGCCTCTAAGGGCGTTCCAAGATTTGGATGAGTAAACAAACACACAGACATATCAAAACAGGAATAAACAACACACATTGTTCTGCCTTGTATGTTGAAATTTCTTTTCAATTTCAGGTGTTTTCATTGCTTCAACATGTATTCTTAATGTGAGTGGGGTCACCTCTCTGTAATACTTGACTTCCACCAGAAAATTTACATAGAGCACCTTCAAATACTAGATACTAAAATCCACCCATGAGTGATAAACATACTACATGTGTGGGAAGTTAAAAACAGACATAGCATTGTTACACAGGCCTCATCTTGAAATATTTTATTCGCTAGAGTCAACTATCACTTATTTTACAATCAAAGCAAAACAACAAAGTCTGTGAATGTGAGAGATGAGTAATGGTTGGACCTGTGGCTGCGGGGGGAACAATTCCACACAGAGATAATGGGAAATAGGAGGTGAAATTGCACAAAGAGAAAATGGGGCTGGAGCAGGAGGAGGCTGAGCGCAAGGCAGAAGAAGTACAGTAAGTGGGTGGGGAATGAATGGACCATGGCTACAAACCATTCACTAAAACCTGCTCCGCCTGACTTGAATCTTAATTGATGGATTGCGGTAAAATGACTCACTCTGGCTATTTTTAGAAAAGAAAACAGAGCAGAGTTTTCACCCCCTGACTTGGCCATGTTACTTTTAGCAGTGGAGACAGAATTAAGTTTGCATTGCTTACTGTCGTTATATGCTAAACAATTAGAGGTACAATTAAGATCTAATAGTCTTTTTATGTATTTCCCTAGAGGCTACGTTGCACCAGACTATTAGCAACCCAAGTGAATTCAAAACTAACATTTGTTTGGTGTTTTAATTTTTCAATAATTTATTCCTGCTCTAGGGCTAAAGTTTATTCATGTAATAATTTCATTTAATTTGCTTTTCAGATGTGAGCAACACACCTGATTCACTGGTGCTCCAGGTAACAGCTAACTACAGCTGTGGTTATACTTATAAACTTATAAACAAAATGAATAACTATATTTAAATCCAAAACAATTATAGCAATGACTGTTCTATTATAATCTCATCATATTTTGATCTTTTCTGAACCAAAAGAATTTAAAGGTGCACAATCTAATTTTTCTTGTCTCCATGTAGATGTTATTGCTATTTAATTGTGTGTTTTTGCTGAACTATACATAGAAACACATGTATTCTAACTGTGAGCAGGCTCGACCCCCTATTGATCTGATCTGTAACTTGATTCGATGACGGTAGAGACGTTTAATACAATAATGAGAAACACTGCATCAAGAACTCCATGGACAAGCAGGTGACGGAACCTCCACCAGAAAAGTTACACACTGCACCTTTAACTTCTTCCCCAATGATTTTTCTTTACCAAATAAAGAAACATTTTCCTGACCTGTATGCCAATAGAGGAGCGCGGTGTCTTCAGGTACTCCTCCGCCTTGGACACGAGGATGGCTTTGTCGCACGTGAGCACCGAGCTATGGCTGTCTGTGGATGGGTGCCTCTTCCCTGCCATGGCCTTGGCCGCTTCCATGGCTAAAGTGACGGCCTTGGTGCTGTCCAAGCTGTCTGTGGAATTGTACAGGGCTCTGCCAGGACTTAAGCCCAGGGTGTGGCCGTCGGGGGCCCACATGGAGGTGTGGAGGTGGCGGCCCTCGTGGTAGGCGTCCTGGGTGGACTCGGTGCTGCTCTGGGCCGTGATGGAGATGAGCGGTTTAGAGGTGGTGCGTGGCGGGACGGGAGGGGGGTCCTTCTTGTAACTAGGGTTGTAGGTAATGGCTGTAAGGAGAGATGATGAGGATACTATAAAAAACAGAGTACTTTGATACATGTAGGTATGAGATATGTACTAAATCTGCTATGTATTTTATTGTGATTTAAAAGAAGAACTTTGATTACATTTAGAACTACCTCCAGTCAAAAAAGGCTAGTAAATAAACATAATTAGTTCAAATGCATTCCTCACTAATGTAAGACATGTAAGTCACTGTAGGTTTTATAGGCACTACGTTTGCAATGTCTTGCTTGGGATGGCTATCATTTCATTATTATTTTTATTTGGTATGTTCTGCAGAGCAAAGACAAGACTTGCATTACCTTTCCTCTTCACCTGAAAGAAAAGACATTCAATGTTGCTCATAAGAAAAGAATACCATTTATATGTCAGCAAAACATATTTTTTCCTCAAAACACAAAAAACATTGCATATTCACAGAATTGAGGGAAAGGTACAAAAATCAAAAAACAAAAGCTTTTAAGGTGTCACATAGAAGGATCTCTAAATACATCACTATAGTTGATTTCATTCAATACAAGTTTCTCTGACCCTCTTTGTTCAGTTCAGTTGGGATTTGTTGCTTTACAAGTGCAGATGAATAATATTGCCCTAATCCACTAGGAGATGAACCTGTAGAGTGGGTCTCTGATGTCTGCCAGGCCTTTTCTGTTCTTTATTTTGAGGAAAATCTCAGGTCAATGTAGTTACTAGCCGAACCATTGTACCGGGATCAAAGTGAAGCTGACTCCAGTGAAAAGAACTGGGTTATATTTTAGCTTTTCTGACAATAGCTTTAACACAATGATACAAGTCTATCAGCAAAAATCAATGTCTCCACATTTGGGTTGGCCTTCCTCTCACCCTTGTTTTGGTTTATTAATACCTCACCATAACTCATAAAGGATCCATCTGCTTTAGGGCATGGTATAATGAGTCACACCATAGTTCATTCACAAAATTATTCATGCTCTGAATTGGATGCAGAGGACAGCAAAATGAGGACAGTGCATGGTAGGGCATCTGCGGAGAAAGATTTTGTGTGCGCGGATAAATCAAGGAGATCAAGGCGGCAAAGAGATGACCCATGATTCAGCAGGACGACCAAAATAGAGCTATTATGAGGCAGCCAGTCGTGCAAAGGGGGGGCCATAACTCTCATCCCTGTCCTGGCAGCAACAGTATTACTCAGCATTTAAATTTCACTTTGATGACCAGGGCTGGGGAGATGAAGGGAATGTATCAGATTTATAAAGCATAGGCTAACAAGATGCTCCACCACGGCCAAGGTTATCCTCTCATTTATGCACAAACCTGGAAATGAAGAGAGTGCGGGTTCAGTCAGATGGAGCAAACTGGTATTTCAAGTGTTTCTATGCTAACATCAGTGCGTAAACTTTGGAACTTCAAACTAAAACTTGAGCTCACTCTTGTGCCGTTCCTAAATGGAGAGGAATGTGTAGCTTGTCAAGAAACAAAGTTGTATCCATAATGGCAAAAGGTGCACTGTGTAACATTTCTGATTGGGAGTCCGCTACCGGCTTGTCTCCATGGAAATGTTATTGCTTTGCCTGGACTTTTCCACAATACTGAATTAAAATCCACAGTATTGAATTTAAATCTTGTACTAATTCTATCACAGGTATTTTATGGCTCAAAATATCTTACAAAACATTTGACAAATTCTTACAATGAGTGGGGTTCCCTCTTCACAGATCTGACCTGTAACTTGACCAGATGCCATTACCAGCTTGACTCCATGGATCCACAGATCATACCATATTGTGGAACTTTTTGTGCAAAGCAATAAAATGTTAGTGCAGACAAAAAGGTGACAGAACCTCCAACAGAAAAGTTACGTAGTGCATCTTTAGGATCAGCTTTATATAAAGAGAAATTGTAGTTCAATTCAATTCAATTCAAGTACAATTGAGCTACTCTCAATTGTAACAGCATGTTTAATTACCATTTTTTGTTTAATATGTAGATTTATTTGGTGTTAATAAACCTTACAATTCTCTATGTAGTTTTTAAGCTGTAAAAAATAAAAGCTATCTTTTCCCCGTGCGCAGAAGTACCAGCAACAGCTCGCTCTGTGCCTTTGTGCCTAGATAAAACCAAACACAAAAGCAGTGAACGAGGCTCTCCATCTTTGCTAGTTACCCTCTATCTATCAAACAGGCTGCTATTCTAATGTTGGCTGGGATGGGGCAAGCTGAGTAACAACAGGATTTATCATTATGAGGAATGTAGTTTGTTTTGTGTGGTGGACTTTTCAAGAAAATGTAAATAATAATAATCAATCACAAGACAGAGTCAAAGCAAGTCAACTATGCCAGTATATGGAGGTTGAGTCATGATTTTGCACTGGTAATCTTAGTGCAATATACAATGTGAAAGAATCACATAATTTGTAAGGGAGCTGTAAACAAGTATGGGTGACAATAAAATAAAAATACAAACACCAACATACAAAATAGAAAAAATATAAATGAAGTTGAAGGAGTTTGTAGACCTTTTAAAAACTTCTGCACAGCATAATCGTTTCAAAAATGTTTCACTGCAGACATCAAAATACACCATAATAGGGCAATTTTATAGATGTTTCTCTTGATGTCTGAATCAAAGGCAGTGATTTGGTCTAATGCTTTGCCACTGTCCCCCTGTTGGTATATGTACTGTTGCTGGAGTCTGATAAAGTACTTCTCTGTTAGTGGCCATGAGTCAGATGCATGTGTGTACTGGGTTCACAAGGACATATGGAAAGCAACAGCTAAGACAAAACACAAATACATCAGTACCAGTAGATGTACACAGAGAATACCTGAGAGGAATTATGTTAACTATGTGATCTGTCAATATCATCGGCTAGAATGGAGTAGGAGAAGGCTCACTGTCCATACAGATTTGATGTGACTGCAATTATTCCAACAACAGCACAGACAGACGACAGTAGTTTCTCACAGTCTTTCACAGAATAATAAGCCATTAATGTTTTTTTAAGACACTTATTTGTTTGGTTTATTTAAATGTGCACTAATTTTTTGGTACAGCTTTGCTTCTAATGTTCCTCTGTATGGTTAAAGCCATATGGAAGAAAAATACTTATTGGTCCTACATATATTCATTGTTTACTGTCATTCATTCACAGTGTGAGCGAGCTGGTTGCTCCATAGCCTATTGTATCCATGGAGACATGAGTTTAATGCCAATCTGCGGAGCATTCTAAGCAAAGCAATAACATTTCCAAGGAGACAAGAAGGTGGCCAACTCTCACTAGAAAAAGAGACTCTACAATGTCATTGTTTAACATGAGTCTGCATAGTGCACCTTTGAATAAAACCCATTCAACAAAACACTTACTGGTACTTCTAATTTAGCCTACAAATGACTTTCCACAGAAATAAGTAACATAATGTTTTCAACTATGAATCATGTGCAACATACCCACAAATAGCACATGCATTTTTTCATTGTATATTTAGCAACTGGCTTGATAGATAGATAGAAGTGTTCCATATGGAATAGTGGGGGTGTATTAGAGATGGGTGTTCCACATGAATAAAACAATGCAACCCAATTAACTCCCTCGTTTCCTTCTTATTGAACCAATTTAAAAACTTTTCAGCCAAAGCATTGTGCATATTTTCATTTGAAGACAAACACAGAAGCTGCTCCCTTTGTGGCACAGCTTCACTGATGTTCTGCTGAAAGATTCTTTTTGTTTCACTGCACTTTATTAGAGCACAGACTTCAGCGGGCCATTCCATACACAGCCCAATAATTGGACAAAAAGACAGACAGAAGTTGTGATTTGCCTCGCTTTTGGGCTGCTGGCAAACAGACTTCCTTAATCATGGGGGCGTAACATTTTCCCTCTAATATCCATTTAAAACTATGAACAGTGAATTAATATGCACCAGTCAAACATAACATTATGACTACTGTACAGTCTTATCAGGCCACCAGTAAAGAACTGTGTAATGCACGACAAATTAAAAAGCAATGTTAAGTGGTATATTCTAATTAAGATAGATTGGATCAGTTTTGAGAAATATTGCCCACAAGAGCTGCAGTTTTGGAGATAACAGAACCAATTTGTCTAGTCTTCCAAATGCATGCCTTGACAATTTCCCCTTTTTACAGAAGCAGATTTTTCTTACTTGTAGTAACTAGGGCTGTGCAATTAAACAAATTTTAATTGAGATCAAGATTCAGCCATTTCTAATCTAATTATCAGCTTTGGTCCTTTTAATTGAAAGGTCAGGCAGCAAAAGCATGTGGTTTGTGTTGTCATTCAGGAAACTGATGTTGAAAGTAATTTTCATTTGTTTTGAATATCATTTTAAAACGAACAATTTGAGACAGAAAAAATATTTTTTTCTGTTTTTGCTTTAATATCGCCTAGCCCTATTTATAAGATTTTTTTTTTTTCTTTTTTAACACTGGATCTGCTTCTCACTAACAGTCATACTGCAGAGAAAATGTTTTCTGCTACTTTTGCACTCATCAGTGGTCATAATGTTTTGCCTGATTAGAGTATCAAGAATATAACAATGAGGCACCTTGAAATGCACAAAATACTGAGCCCATCAATCATGCACTGTTACATCATTATTGTCATCATTCAAAGTCACATATATATAAAATAGTTACATTAGGATCTCATTTCAGTATAATTTCACATATCATTACTTTTCATTGTCCCATTGCCATTACAATCTCAGTCTTAAATTCCTGAGCATTTTGGTTATATTCCTCTATACAAAAAATACTTTTTTTTCTCTCCACTATTATTACTGTAGTCAGGTCTTATAATATTCATACTTGACCATATTTGTTTTACAAAGATACTTCAGAATAGATTTATAGAGTGGCATTTAGGCAACATATTTACATTTTAGCTACATATACAACACTGTGCTAATAACAGAGATTTGTTATTTTTGATTGAATGCATTAGTACAGTAAGTTACATCAGTCTATTATTGTGCAAAACATTATTTCACAGCATAATTTTCCCTTTTTGTTTTAGAGGAGTTCCATAAATAGTTTATAGTTTATAGTTATATGATAACAGTATTATTCATACAAGTAATAAAAGACTCATCCACCATCACAGTGCCACCTTAGGGATTACCGCCTAAAACAAATTGTCCATAAATTAAATTCAATATTATTTAAGCGTTCTTTAAAACAGTACATTTGGAAGATCTATGCCACAAGTGGTGGTAGAGTAGTCAGGGGTCAAAGGGTAAACCAACAGTTTACTTCCACCAACCTCCATTCCAGTGTTCATCATTCTTCCAGAGTGGGAAAGTTACAAATCCACATTTCAATGCCCCAAAGTTCACTGGAGTGGCTGTATGGGTCTTCACAGCTACTAATAAGTTGATGCTACATGTTGCCGGCTTTTTATGAGGTATTGTCTACAAAGTAAGAGATACATATGTTATTTCTGCACTGTTATAGTCGTATCTCCCACTCCAGAGCTCAACACTAGCGCTCCTGCGAACTGGCTCATCTCTATTGGTTCTTCTATGACATCGATACCAAAGAAATGTCTCTTCAACTGACCTCTCGGGGTTACTGGCTGTTTCCCCGGCAATGCTCCCGCTCTCTTGGGATATGTTCAAACTTTCCTGTGATCTTGCTACCATTTTGTCGGATTCGGCGACCAAGTCAGGTGAGGATGGAGGGTCTGGCGTTCCAAAATCCACAGATGAATCTGGAGAAACTGAGCTAGGAGGGGATATGGTGACAGTGACTAACGGCAGTGGCACTTGGAAATTTTGAGGCATGTCATCCAAGTTATATTCCATGCTTGGATCCAGGTATGGCAGTTCAGACTGTGGGCACAGTGGGTCAGGTTCCATGGTGGGTAGGGGTGAGGTTGGATCTGATTGATAAAATGGTGGATCCTCACTATTGGATAAGGAATCACTAAGGTCAAGTGGTTCAGGTTCAGGATCCATAAAAACTGAATCAAGATCATCTTGGTCAAGTGATGTAAGCATGACCAAGTCAAAATGCACAAGATCGGACTGGTAGATTGGGGTTGTCGTAAGTGGTTCAGGAAGTGGAGGCCATTCAGAATCTTTGGAGTCTTCTTCAGAGGTCGGTTGAGGCGAAGATGATCGAGAAGTTGGTTCCGATGTTGGTGGAGAAGAGATGATCACCTCAGGAATGTTTGCAATAGATGATGGCCCTGGACTGCTATCAGTTGGACTTTCTGGAGGCTCTGGGTCGAAATGCTCCGACACTACAATAGATGGACATGTGATAAAGATACCGTCTTTAGATTCAGTAACAGTCACTTCAGGGGTAGCAGGGTAAGGTGGCGGAGGTGAGTCACATGTTTTCGGCTCAGGTTCTTGGTCTATGGGACATTGATTGGCGCTTGAAGATTGTGTTGTCACAGTAACAGGGTCTGGTGGGTCCACGGTCAGAGGATCAAGGGATTCTGAGTCGGATGTGACCCCGTTATCGTCTGGCGGTGACACAGTTACCATGGGAACTGGGTATGGGAGAAGCACGATTGTTTCCTTGCTTTCGTCTGATGCTGTGTCATCAGAGAGGTCAAGTTTTGGAGAAGTCTCTGTCTCCTCACTTTGTGGTTTATCAGTGACAGTTTCTGAAGAAGTGACACTGCAGGATTGTACCGTACTTTGAGTTATGGACTCATGGACAGCCCTCCTCTCAGGTGACTTAACTACTTCCTCATCAGGTAGCTTTGTAACAGGCTCCATTCTAGCTTTGGCAGGTTTGATCGTCATTTCTACTTTCTTTGGTTTAAATGTTCGGACAGTGCTTGGAAGTATAGGGTCGAGTGGGATGGCACTTTCGACAAACATTGACTGTGGGCTTGCAAGGATACTGGGGTCCATAGAGAGCTGTTTTGGTAAACCTTTACGCCCTGATTTTTTTTCCTCTTTTTCATCAGGACAGTTGACCGCAGCATCAGCAGTGCTCTGACGAACAAGGACCTTACTCCGAGCCTGGGTGCCCACTGATACCTTAGATACTTGAGGTTTCTTTTCCCTAGCCCCCAAAGTGGCCCGATCTATTTCAGATGGTGCTGATTTTTCAGTTGCAGACTCCATGCCAACTGGTGTCCCTGTTGCTGCAGCAGTTCTGAAACCTTGTCCCCCAACCACCCTCCCACCCAAACTTGGCCCCACTCCGACAGTCATGTGAGCAGCCTGAGGGGACCATGTGTTGTAGTGCTGGGTGAAGGTGTTAAAGTTACTGTTAAAAGCTCGCAGCTCTTTACACAGGTCCCTTCGGAGCTCAGCTAGCTCTCGCCTCATCGCAGACACCTCTTCCTTCCACTGCATACTGATGGCAGCGGCTAAGGTGGCAGATTCCTTGATACTGGCCTGGATGGCTTTAGGCGAGCGTTCTGGGGCACTGGACCTGGGTGACCTGAAGAGGCTGGGAGACACAGGAGGTCCCGACAGAGGTTTGGCTGTGGCCCCCATGGTTTCTGGTGTGTAAACCCGTGATGGGATGTCTCTCCTGATGGGACAGCCTAAATCGTCATGAACCAAAGGAGCAGTGTCTGGTAACTTCTCATGAACAGTGGGCCGCTCGGGTAAACATGACTCTTCCTGCATATAATTTCTGTCTGGAAGACAAATGTAAATATGCAGTTGTAATATGGCCACAGGTGTGAGCAGCTGGAGATTATGTGCTTTTTATTGCCACTAAGAACTAACATCAAGTCATGCACTGAATGTTATGAGTCAAAATAAGGCATTAGTGGAATTCTCACACAACGTTCATATTTCATGACAACTGGTCACACATTTTCATGACAGATATCAAAGATTATGTTTAATATTAGGCTTTACTTTTTACAAGCAAAACAATGAGAAATATTTCTCATTTTGACTCATTTCTCAATTGTTTACACTGCCTTCTCAATCTTAGATTGCAGCATGCAATATTAAATTTCTTCAATGCACAAAGCTGATCTACTGACTACAAATAAAATAGACATTTTTAACAGATGTAAATGAACACTTCTTGCATGCTCCTTATGTTTGGAGATTTGTGCAATGAAAAGAAACAAAAGGTAAGCAACTGTTCCAAAACTTTTCCACCAGTCAGGAAGTATAGTATGAACCCTATTGAAAATGTGAGGTCCAGTTTGACCAAGTCATTCCAAGCTGCAAATTGTGACAAACCTTATGAAAAGTTTTACAGCTTAAAATACTGAGAAAGCAGTGTAAGCAATCTTTAGTCATAAAGAAATCATCAAAGCACATCACCAGATGGCCACACCTCTGGCTCTGAATACTGACTGTCCACAGCAGGATTCTAAGGTCTCATTGGGGGGAGGAGAGAGGCTCTTCATCTTCTTTGCCCGTTCTTCTTCACTTCTTAGTTAATCCAGCACATGTGATTGATAAAATGATTACCATTCAAACTAGAACCACAGATGTTCACAATTGTTATATCATTCTGTATGTAGCACATTTGTAGAACCTTGTGACAAATTTGTAGTAAAACAACAGTGTCTTATCCCCGTCTCTCCATGTTGCACATGAAAAGGAAAATGTGTGATGTGTAGCCAGGTTTTGTCCCAATACAATTCCATATATGGTTTTCAATAGGGTTCATAGCTTTACTCTCTGATGCATCCAATGAGCAGATGAAGCACTGTATTGCAAATACAATTGATGGACTGGCTCACTAGTTGCAGCTACAGAAACCAAACATCCATAAAAGCAATGGCAACATAACAATAACAATATACATGCAACAAAATGAAGCAATCAGTTATATCTAATGTGAGGGTTGATAACTACAACAACATTCAGCTAGTCACAATCAGGGTTTTAGTACTACCTTCTACAGCTATTGATGAGAGCTTACCTGTGGTGGACCTGATGGTGGAGGTGACAGTGGAGGTTATGGGGGGGATGCAGTCGTCATCCTGGGAGTAGCCGGCCTGGATGGCCCTCAGGTAGCTGTGGCTGCGCGTTCGGAAGCAGCCCGGCAGATCCAGAGCCTCCATGGCCTGGGACTCCACTTCACTAAACACTGACTCGCAAACTGACTCGAACTGTCCGTTAATCTCAGTCTCACTCACCTGGAACACACACGTATTTATTTATTTAGATAACTGTCAGAGATTTGTTTGAGAGTCTTGCCTCAGAAAATGAAGTAGACTCTAAATGTTTTACTCAGAATTGAACAGATATCATCATGCGCTGTTTGCTTTGGGATTTAGCAGTTTAGCTTTAGTTGAGCTTTTAAGACTCTCAACAAATCAATGTGCCTCAGTTTAAGGAGATAAGGTGCATGGATCTTGTCGCTGACATTGTTGAGATAAAAAGACAATTAATTTGCATAATTTGTGTAATTAAATCTCCTCAGTTCTAATATTTCTGAATAATATATTCATTATGAGAAGCAGGAAAGAAAGCCAACCAAGAAAGCCAATACAGACATAAAAAGCTATTACTGACACAAAAAAAAGATGGGTAAATCTTTTTATACTATTTTTAGTATACTATTTCATATATACTGTTTATTTAAGATGACATACATTTAAGATGGCATACATCTAACTGTACACCAAAATTTTAATGCATTTAGTGAAGAGTCTTACCTGACTGACTTGGCTGACACAGCTGGCCTGGCTGAGTGTGCTGACTGCTCGCATGTAGCTCTGGTTCCTGGAGCGAAACTTGGGAGAGTTGTAATTGGTGGAAGGGTCCAGGCCGATGCTCGGATGCATGTCTCTGGTTTGCAAGTGGTAGTTCTGACTGAATAGACAGAAATAAAAGAAACAAACATGAGTGTGAGTGCAGTCAAGTAAATTACATTCCATGTAACACAATTAGAGGATTAGAAACGTGGTTTACCAAGAGGCTGCAGGTGTATATGTGCTAACATAAGAGAGAAGTGATTACAGCAGCACTTCTCCCAGGTGGACACCTTTTCTTACTTTGAGCTCAGCAACCATGGTGGAAACATCCACTCAGTGTGAGTATTAAAGGAAATGCAAATCAAAAGGCAAAAAAGAGAGCCCACTCCTGACCAAGAGCTCGATCAATTACATGTGCAATCCAAGCACAACAAAAGGGTTTGTAAGAATAAAAGGCAGGAATGAAACAAGCAATATGAGTTCTTGAGAAAAACGGCCAAAACATGACATTACTGAAACGTGTGAATGAAACACAACTCCAAGTATATTTTTGATGACAACAATACAGTGTAGCGTAGAATTAGACAAAAGAAAGGCAATAGAAAATATACTTTGATTCCCATAGATGATGACATTTTGAAACAACAATACTCTAGAGCGATCAATCAGAGAACATGTTCAACTATGGTTTATGCGGTGGCAACCTTGATAAGTGCACATTGCCCCAGGTGACCTCTCATTGACTGGCCCTGAGTGTTTAGGCCCCTCTGCGAGGGGTCTAAATTGAGTATGTCAGCGGGGCAGCGGGCCAGCTGGCTCCTGTGTCCAGCCACTGCAACACACTGGCACAACACAACATAACTGAGCCTGTATTCACCTTAAGTCTGCAGCAAAATTGGTGATGTAGTTACGCATGTCACTGTTGATTTTATCCAGGCGGTAAGAGCTGTGGGTAGAGAAAAGAACACAGTTACTGGGTCCCATAAGAGGGAGTTGGATGATGTGATACCAGTGAGTGCACTAGCAACTGCACTGAATGTTTGCTTGGTTTTCCCACCAAAATGCTGCAAACATTTGGGTGTTAGGAATGGCCTAAAAGGATGGGTAAAGTGGGTATATGTTGTATTTAGTAGACACAATCGTTTTCCACAGCAATGTCCTTGAATGAAATGTGTACACACATGGACAGCATAATAATGGAGTTTAATGGGAGCTGTCACACACACGCACTGTTCACCTCCATCACCATCACACATAAATATAGTGAGACAAAGCATTAGGGACAAAAAGCTGCATCCATCAAACTGTTATTTTTCATCAATACAATCTTTCCCAGTGTGGTTAATTGAATTTGGTTGACGGCGCCGAATGAGGATTTCACTAAATGGCTAACATCCATCTCTGGACATTTCAGCTTGACCAGCCTTTCAAACGTCTCCCCTTTTCCTCTCTGTCCAAAACGATGCCTGACTATTATCACAATGTGAAAATCTGAATGGCCATTGTAAACAATGTCAGCCTCTTTAGCAAATTACACTTGACAACATTTCCACACAATGCCATGGACCAAAGATAATGCATTTCTTTCAAAAAATGAAAACATCTTTGAGAGATGTCTGTGTAGTTTATTTGAGAGGTTGAATAAAGTCAGTATTGTTATTACTGTGGTCTGCCAATAATGCATGAAAATTAAAATCAGGTTTTATATTTATTATTGAACCAACTGCAAGAAATCAAAGTAGTTAACAGCTATTTAGAGCATGAAGCATTTGACTTATGGTCCGATCCATAATTTGCTAGAAGTGCTTTGATTTTTCTAAACTAAATACTACCCTTGAAAACTTGTCCACAGTGGAATGATGAGAAGATCCAAGACTGATCTTAGTCTGTTGACTCAGCTGCACTTAAAGTCTATAAGATAACTTAGTATGCATTGCACATCCCTCTTCACTTAATCAGTGGATTAGAGTTGCCTTGACCTTGAGATTTGAAAAACCTCTGCTTAAACACCAAGAAACAGCTAAAAGAATATGGCGATCATACCTGTTCATAATAATTGTCCTTAGGATCAAAATGCAAATCTAAAATGCAAATATTTCTTTCTTTACAAAATTACAACTAACACAAATGACTACCATAACCACTGTACTTGTAGCAATAATGCTGTGATGAACACATTGCATATCTGCACAGACTGTCATCAATCCATAGGAAGCTTGCGTTGACCTTGAGATCTGATGATTCATTGTTTAGTTTTAGTTTATCGGTTTATTTTAGCAGGGACCACGTGTAAACACATTCATCTAATAAAAGAAGAGATGCTTTACACAACATTCAGATAAAGCTAGTTTCCATCTGCAGTTCCTGGGCAGGATAATTGATCATTTGGGCTGTTTTTTTGGGTGGGGAGAATGGACTAGAATGTTAGCCCCACAATTTGCCCCAACTACCAAAGTTAAAACTGAGCAAATTACAGCTGAAGTAAATAAAAATGTGCCAAAAAGGGTGAAATAGTGCGACCAAAGTCTTTCATAGTTAGGTTGGAGGTTAACCATTTCTCTGTGTCGGCCTAAGTGGCAATCAGGGATCCAGTCATTATGTTAATGGCTAACTGTGGGATTGGCTGCATGTCATTCAGCTTCCATCATCATTATCTATTAACGTCTATGACATGCTCGGATATAGCACAAAAGGTATATCTATTTTTCACCAATAATGCGTTTTTTGTTTTTTTTAAGACCTGCAGGTAAAGTTAGGAGTGATTGAGAATAATTACATCATTGAGACGCATTGCTTAGTAATGACACGAGCAAAGCCGTGACCTTATAGAGATGTGACTGAGAGTTTGAAGAGAGGGGGAGGGAGGACACAACCTGACAGCCTGTTCTCATTCCAACATGATTTGCTTCAGGGAGCCGCTGCTGTCAAATTTGTGTTTTGGCCCATGTGAGTGCCCCCGCGAGACAACAAATTGCTACAAGTTGCAAGGGGAATTTCAACCAACGCCCACGTCTGTCTCCAATCCAGTCCAATTGTGTCCCAGCTGAGCTGAGGAGCGTGAGATCTGAGATGCCAGGTGACACTTGTGACTCAACAGTGGAGACCCCACACAGAAATACAGATGCAAAAATAGGAACATGCTGTAGCCATTCATGCAACAAAGGAGTAATGACATAAATGTGTGCTATTTATATTTGCTTTGCTTTGATGGCAGCTAGAGGCTTGGCTTTGTCCAAGATTGAAATTGTGTTTTTTGTTTTGTTTTTTGGTAACACTTTATAATAATTGCACTTTAATTTGCCTAAATAAAGCATGAAAAAAGACTTAGTAATTTAATTTAATGCCCTAACTCCCAACCCTATAATCCCTATAATAATATAAAGTAATTACCAAGCCCGAATCATTCTTAATAAACTATCTGTTCATTATGAAATATGACCTGATCAATTTTTATTAAGGCCAATTATGAATGTAGTTATTGGTGGTAGCAGAAAGAAGACAGAAGTACAATATTTGGATATTTGTGTCCAGATTAGATTTGTCAATCACAATAGCAGCAGACAGAACACCAGAAGACATTAGTATAAATTTAAAGATGCATCATGTAACTTTCAAGGGTCTGCCATATTCTTTTCTTCCTGGAGATTATTGCTTTGTCTTCATGGAGACCAAACCATACCGAGTTAAAAACATACATGCACATATGTAATTTACATGTAAGGTAGAGCTGTTTAATGTCATATTCTGGAACATTCACAGCAGAGCAATGACATATCGATAGAAATAAGCAGGTGACGAATTCCCAACCAAAAAGTTACATAGTGCACCTTTAATGAAAAGGAATGGAAAAGTATAAATAGAGCAAACTATCCAAACTAAAATATTTTGGTCATTAATAATTACAGTGAAAAGCAGAATTCATTAAAAAGCTTTACACACACAATACAGGCTAACCTCTGTGTCCGAGAACACAGCTGGTACATCTGTAGCATTTACACTACAAAGCTGCCATGATGAAATTCCCCGCAAATAACCTTGACGTTTGCTTGAGCGATCGGTTGACAACATGAGGTCCTGTAGATTTGCATTGAGCTATCTCATTTCTTACTCATACACACACTTCATTGACAAATCCCCACTTAAAGAGTATACATAGTGTCCAGGACGATCTGTAATGACACCCATGGGAGACTTTTGGGAGACTGAAATGAATGCACAAACAGAGCTCACTCAATAGCAGCACCTCGCTTGTCAATTGTAGCTGAAGCGAAGGATGCAGTGTGATCCATGCCTGTCAATATCTTGCTTTCAGAGGAGGCCTGGGATGCTCTTGGTCTAACCACTGAGAAAGCCATTATACAAGAGGCCTCAGAGTACAATAACTGCAGCTGATAGGGCTTCCTGCTATTCTATCCTCATAAATCATTCACTGTTTACCGCTATTCAAAAAGACAGCCAGGGATCGCTTGGGATGATGGGAGAAAGAGTAAGCCAGAATGGTCCATCATGTTCTCGAGGAGGCAGTAAAAATTGCTGTATTACACATCGAAGTATCATTTTTGTGTCAATAAGTATCATCATAATGTTGGATTTGTCATTTTTTGAATAGCTCAGTTATTAAGTAACTTATGGGTGTGCAAGCAATATCCTTGTTTTCTGTCAAAGACTAAGGTAACAGTGGAAAGTAGCAAAACATGTTCCTGAGTGCATTATGAATATTTTATAGTAGGTAGAGTATAAGAATGAGTGAGCACTGCAGCAGTAGCTTCAGGAATAATAATACTAGTAGAGGCACAGTCATCATGATAGAAGTAGTTGTACTGGAAGTAATGCTGCATAACACTGGATGTTAGAACTCAGACCTCAAAGTAATGTTAGTTCTGTTCCAGCGCTCTAACAATGACCACTAGACTACATTATAATACACACATAGTAACAACTTAAAAGTCATAATGTAGGAAAGTGCTCCAATCTGCCAAAATGCTGGTCAGTTCAGGTCAACTATTAACCCGGATATTATTACTACATTTACTATTACAGATAGTATCAAATTAACATCTGAGAGTGAAGCTTTGACAATAGTTCTGTGTATCCATGAGCATAACAGAGCATAGCAGCACATTTATAGCTGCAGGGCTCAGCCATGATACTTAACTTTCAATACTTTTAAAGTAGTAAAAACTGTTGCTGTGTCATTAGGCAAGACACTTCACCCACAGTGCCTAGTATGAAAGTGTTGTCGGAGGGGCCAAAGGAGCAGATTAGCAGCCTCGCTTCCATCAGTCTACCCCACGGCAGCTGTAGCTACAATAGGAACTTTCCACCACCAAGTGTGGAGTGAATGAATTATGCACCAAATTGTAAAAAAAAGTGACTTTAAGCATCTGAAAGAGCACTATATTAGTCTAATGCATTATTATTTTACATCAGTACAAGCAGCAGCTATGTTTGTTACATGTTCTTCTGTTTTAGTGATACGTAATATTTTGCTCCTTCCACTCTGGACCCTTTAAATTTGAGGGTAAATGCTTTGTATATACACCCACAAAGTTAGTGATGTAATGAATAAAATGGATGCTAATATAAAATGTATAGTCTTACCCAAACTGAAATCTACAAAACAATAGAAGTTGGAATTGTGTGTTTCTCATATTCGTTCCCATTACTCATAAAAACATAATACAAAATATGTCATTATTTTGTTTATATTTAACAGGATTAATTTACCAGTGGTGGATTCTGGTGTTGTTACCCATTGTGGAGAAAGCCAGAAAGAGCAGCAGCTTTTAAAGGGCTTCCTGTGAATGATAATGAGCGTGGCCAGTGTTGTGAGATGGGGATGTGACAATCATGGGTGTTAGTGTGTGTATGGCTGTGTATCAGGGTCACTGCGGGACACCACAGAGTACACTCCATCTGAGGAGAGAAGCTGTTTGTATAATGTCAACAAGAGCGCCCATTATTTACGTTCAGGCTTATGTAGGGGAGAGGCAGTCCAGAGGTAGGGTATACTGTGTCAATGAACATACCTGAACCCCACTACAGAGCAATGCAGCATCTTTCTGCCCTCTATACTAAATCTATAAATCTTCTATATCTATAGATACTACATCAGTCACACATAGTTGTTTAGATAAAGTATGAGATGTAGTAATGATGACCACTAAGGGTTGTGGAAAGAAAAAAAAACATGTATATATTCTATATTCTAATAACAAAAGATATAATAAAATGATGTATTGCTCCACTGGAGGATGTTATGACTGGGCTGGACTAAACTGGGGAAGAAACAACAGCAGTAGAGAGAAAAGCAGTCCAGGAAATCACTGGAAAAGTTGCAGAGGTCATTTCATTTGAGAATCAAGGTGAGGTGATCAAATCCAATCCAGAATAAGACACCACTGGCTGTAAACCAGGTGAAGATACAAGACTTCACGATGAGCCATTTGTTCAGATAATTGAAAGTACTGAGGACAAATCAATACCTGATAGAAGAGATGCAAGCTGAGGATGGAGCTATGAGCGGTACCCAAAAGAAGAGAAAGAACAGGATGAGAAGAAACAATAAAGAGTAAAGATGAGACTCAGTTATGGGAAGAAAAACTTGTAGTCTACTGGAAAATGAAGGACGTTTGAAGATCAGAAGACCTCAGTAGTGGAGCTTAGTCAGGTCCAGACCACTTAGGAGACTTTTAGAGAAGCTGAAGTCTTTTCACAAGAAGAAGGACCAACAACACCGGCTAAGGAGGAGGTGATCAACACTGAGCCATCAGTGGAGGAACATATGGATCTCACAGTGAACAGGTCCCTGAGGAGACTGATATTTTGGACATTTCAACTCTGCAAGAAACTGAAACTGCCAAGTGTGAAGATGACCACAGACACAAGCAGTTGAGGTAAAGAAGGTCCAGGATACTTGGGAGCCTGATCTAACAGGGGATTGGTTCACTTGCTTTAAATATACAAATAAAGAGCCAGAGGAGAACACAACACAGAGAGCTAAAGTCACTCCAAACAGTGTGGTTCAAACAGCGGATTGTCTATCTATTTCAATAGCCTTTCACTGTAACTGGGAATGACAAAAGCAGACTGACTCAAAAACATGACTACCAACAATGATTAATCTCAAAATACTTAAATATTGTAGGGTTAATAGTATTACATAACATTTTTGGAGCAATTATTACATTTGCTGGGATGTCACATTTAATTTTGCCCTCATTTTCTTGGGGGAGGAGGCAAGATAATCAGGAGTATTATTTTTTAAGTCCAACAAACTTTTTACTGGGGAGCAGAACAATGTCAATTCATGTGCATACCAGTCACTTCCCATTTGTCAGGTTTTAATGCTCATAAGAATCTGCGCGTAGCCAGTCCCATTGCAAACAGAAGAGAAATGAGACAAAACAACACAAATACACATACTAGGTTTACAAAATGTGCAGTATTGCCATTTAGCATAATCATATTAGCACAAATAGGCATTATATTGTGAATGTAGTGATCCATAGTGCCTCTATCTAACAATAAACAACATTGCATCTTAGCAGTGTTCACAGGCTACTCGAGTCATAGTTGGGAAAGTCCTGTCTGGCACCTCCACATAACACTCAGTCATGATTTGCTTTTTGGCTCCTTCTCAATCACACTGTGCTGTGCTGTGCTGGGACAAGTTTTACTGACATTAAGCTGTGAGTTTTAATTGAGAATGACATTTTTTCCTCTTTTTTCACCATCTGCAATCAGCAAAAACACACCCTTGCGTATGTGCTATGTTAACTTTTGTATTTTCGACTTTATTTAGAAAGGTATGAAACAATCACAGGCACAGTCTTGCCAACACCAACCTTGAAGTGAAATTAAAGATTCTGACACACTGAAAATTTGAGGCATCTGTCTCCAAGTAAATAATGCAGCATTGCAAACTGCCAAGAAAGTGTGTTATTTTGTTTATAGCTAAAAAGAAAATCAACAAATTAAAAGCATAGCAAGAATTAAACAATCTAAAAAGTGTATGTTCTCCAGAAAGTCCAATTTAAATTTAAATTTAAGTAATTGTTATTGTTACAAGAAAAATGTAGTGTGTTACAGACAATACAACCAGTTTAACAAGGCAAATCATTTTAGTAATACAAAGAGCTCCGATGCGTTTTGTGCATAACTGCAGAACAGCATCAGTTACTGTCAGGCTACAATTATATTGAGAATTGGACTCATATAAAGAAAATAAAAAGTTGTGTTCATTGTTAACCTTGCATTTACTTGCACAAAGGAATTACTAGATAAAAGATAGTATTTTAAAAAAAAACTCCACTGTAATTACATTTTTCTATTATGTTTTTTACAAAGAGATAAAAAGAGCTCTTTTTGAAAATGTGAAAAAGACAATTCTCTGCTCCATTTGGGATGAATGGATATCTTCCATACACTGCACAATTCGGTGGACTATAATAATAAAATATAATAGCTGGTCTAATAAAACTTATTTGAAAAGGTTCACTTTAGGATTGAAAGAAAGAATGGCCCTTTTAATAAGCTGCAACTAATATATAGAATGACAAATGATGGCATTATGCTCCTGTGATGTATGCGGTGGCAGATGAATTAAAGTGGAAATAAAAGGTGCGAAAGCCAATACTAATAATATTTGAACAGATCTGGCATCCTATTATTCCATATGGTTTTAATGGGTTTAGTGCAATCATTGTTTCCAGTATCACTGACTAACAAAGTTGCTTGTGTTTACTTTGCTGTGGCATTGTGCTTCCGCTTGTCCTACCGTGTAATCCTCTTATGTGTGCTTGCTTTCAGCGTCAAATAACAAAAAAACAACAGCTTTTACCCTTTATAAACCACATCCCTGATGAATGGAGCTACCAAGTACTAACGGATATGCCAGTGCCATAAAAGGCCTATGGTAAGTGCAAGGAGCTGCAACCCACTGCCTCACACCCAAGTGTCAGTGGGCAACAAAATACTACAAGAAATAGTAGGGATTATGAGCTAAAGACTAAACTTAAAAACTTAAATTTACTCACTGGAGTAGAAATACAAACTTATTCGGGTATTAATGATTTCTATTTTGAGTTACATTGGATTTGAGTTAAGTAGAAATGTCTGTAGTTTAACACACAATTTTGTAACTTGTTTGGATTCGGTTGTGCAGAGATTTGGGCTTGTTTTTTCTACAGTCATTCACATCCTGGCCTTATTGAAGTGTCTTGCCCAAGACAAACTGCAATTTAAGTAAGGTTCAAACTCAAAATAAAAAACAAAACAATCACAAAAACCTACAATCACAAATCTTCTGTAAAACAAAAGTACATCTTTTAGGATACATAATGCCACTGTGTAAAATGTTCTATATCAGGTGATTTGAAGTGTATGGACGTTTCTAATGGCGACATGATAACCCAAACATTTTACCATGTAGTGGCTTTATGATCCCAGCCTTACATTTGAATACTGCAGTCTGTACCTCTGTGAGTCCAGCAGGTCTCTGGGTCTAATGAGGGCCTTAACCAGAGCGTCCGGCCTCACTGACTTCTGAGGAGAGGTCTTTGGGCTGGAGTCAGACTCTCCGCTCTCCTCATCTCCCATGGCTTTGACATAACTACTGCTCCTCATGCGGCGACAGGGGATCTCGTCGTCCTTACCCCCACCAGGATAGCCCCCCCACTCATCCTGGGGCACCTGTGGAGAGAAAATGCATATAGATATACACTAGTACTTCATTTTAGATCGCAAAACTAAATCTCACAAGTAGGACTGGGTACCTTTTCAATAATTTTTGGTACCAGCACAATACTTGTTTTTGGAACCTGTACTTGAAAAATCCATAACCCATTAATCATTCTCAAGGTCAGAATAACAAAACAGAATCATCATCTCTTTGATGAAAAAACATTTTATCATCAGTTTGTGGTGACACTGCTTAATATTTTTAGTGCTTCTTATCAAAAGTCATTTTATGCTTGTTAATATGTATGGAAACATCTCATATGCAACATAATAAATAGACATGATCAGAATGAATCATTTGTGATCATATGGGACAGATCCCCACTGTGACAAGAAAACTAATACATCCTGTACTTCCATCTGCTGAAAGTCTGAATGTGGTCCACTGTGTCCAGTTTATATATAGAGCTCTTTCACTTTCATCATATCGGTACCACTTAACCACAGCCATAGTTGCCATGAAAAGCACCAGAAAATAGCATGAGAAAATAGGACACTTGAGGTGGTGTAAAATGGATGTCATAAATAGCAGTTGGGATCCACTTGTTAGAGCATCTAAATGAGTGTTTAGACAACAGCCTGGACATTATCCTGTTCAGAGCAGGAACAAGGTGTCTCAGAGGCAGTTGAGCGCTGCCTCTCCAGCAAGTGAGAGAATATTTCATACTTAACAGGGAGGCAGGCTGTACACTACTGTATTATTTTATTGCTTTTAAATGTTACTACGAAGACCTATAGGAACAAAGAAAGAATGAAAGAACCACTCAGGTTTGCTGAGTGTTGAACTGCAGTAAAGATTTTTTTTTATTTTTTGATTTCCCCCCTGTTCTGCAAACTACAGAAAACCTATTTGACCTATTGAGCATTGGGAAAATCTTTTATGAATGAGATAAAACAAATTACTGCATTAAACATGCAACCCCAATATGACATCACTGCTTTCAAAGCGGTCAGTGCTGCATGGCCCTGTGCTAAACCTTGGTCCCTATGACTGCAGTGATCCAGCTTTCTTGCATTTTCAATGCAATTCATGAGCTAGAAAGGGGATAAAATAAAAATAGACTTTTAAATCAATTTGAATTTTGAATTAATCAAAATTAATCAAATTAATCTAAACTGATTGTTTGATTTAATCTTTTTTTTTTTTTTTTTTTTTGCCCAGCCCTAAAAGAAACAGATCCAATCATCAGGGTTATGTTCATCCTGTACCATGTAACTTTTGGGTTGTGGTCTGTCAAATGTTTGTCTCCATAGAGATGTTATGTTTGCCAAAATTTGTATGGCATTTAACCCATTTTGTATTTATTCAGTTACAGGTGGTTTTATTAAACAAACAAACGTGGCCATACCGGCTCGTCAAAGCCTGATCCCGTCAGATCTCAAAAGCTAAGCAGGGCCGGGCCTGGTTAGTACTTGGATGGGAGACCACTGGGAATTCCAGGTGCCACAGTGGGGCGCCAGTGGCAAAAACTGTCGTAGTGTCCTTAGGCAAGGCACATCACCCACATTGCCTAGTATGAAAGTGGTGTGTGCGTGAATGGTGGTGGTGGTCGGAGGGGCTGATGGCGCAGATTGGCAGCCTCGCTTCCGTCAGTCTGCCCCAGGGCAGCTGTGGCTACAATAGTAGTTTACCACCACTGGGTCTGGAGTGAATGAATAATGCTCTGTAAAGCGTCTTTGAGTGTCCTGAAACGCGCTATATAAAACTGATGCATTATTATTATTATTATTATTAAACAAACAAACAAAAACAAAGAAATCCAGTGCACCATAGTGCTCTTTTAAAACTATTTCATTCTCTACATGGAAGCAAATCTATATTAAAATTCTGTAAATTTGATCTATTATTGAAGACATTTGTATCTAAACTATCCATTCACTCATATATGATCTGGAGCCACACACCAAAGGCTCTTATTTGCCCTTACGTCATTAGAAAATTTTTCAGAAAATTAAATAGGTAAAACAAATCCTGTTTAAAAAAAAAAAATCTTAATAGTGAACAGCATGCCTCACCAAAACATTTGCACCATACAAATCACATAATTAGGTAGCGTGTGGCTGAGCACAGACTAATGTTCAGACAGTTCTTTTATTCCTGACACATAAATGTGTTCACACTGTTAAGAGCTTTTATTAGAACAACTGTGATACTGAGCTATTTCACCAATCGTAATCTCTGCTGTGACCCCATTATGTTACACGCCATTATACACCATGTACAAATGTCATTATGCCATTCTAATAGGTTCCTGCATTGGAGCCGCTACTGCAGGCTTATTAAAACCAGACACACTAACTTCACTTATTCATCTCATGGACTTATTAACACTGCACAAGTTCATTACACACTTCCATTCTTTTTTCAACGCCCAATTCATTCTCATTAAATGTGTTCAGTCACAGGAGTGAGAGATGTTAGATTTTACTATGGTGAGCCCTGTCACAAAGATTGACAGCACAATTTACACTATTTTACTTTTTGCTTATTTAGTAGTTGAACAAGTAGCTTAAAGTTCTAAAATCAAAGTAATGAAGATGTACGAATGTGTATGGTCCCACATCTCAGCCATTTTTATTAAAGGTGCCATATTACTCAAAACTGCCTCTTGTGAGCTTTACGTCATGTTATAATGTTGTTGGCTCCTCAAAAACACACGTGGAGTTGTGTTTTGTTTTATTCACACATTTTTGAGCAGCCATCTATTATTAGGCTGTTTACATCTCCAAAGTTCAAAATGCTCTGTTCCACCTCGTGATGTCATGTAGTGGTCGTTTTCAACAGCTACTTTCCACCTTTTATTTAGTTGAGAGAAAACACACTGGACCACTTCCTGTATTACCACATGACATCACGAGGTGGAACAGAAAGTTTTCAGTTCGAGAGAACTCACATGTTAAACATGTGTGAATGAAACAAAACACAACTCCAAGTATGTTTTTGATGTGGAAACAGCATTAAAACATGAATCAGAAAATAGTGTAATATGGGCCGTTTATTGCAACTTTTAATAAAGTTCAGAGTCTATTAGTCTATCTGGATTACATTACAAATATTTGGTGTGTTCTCTTTAATTCTCTACACAACACCATATAACTTTTCTGGTGCAGGGTCCACAACCTTCCTTTCACCATGGAGATACAATTTCTTTGCCTGGAATGTTCCATGGTATGGCATTAAACTCATCTCCATGGATATAAGTAGGAGATGCCACGAGGCCAAGTTATAGGTCATGTGTGGAAAGGGTAGTTTGCTGACAGTAAGAAAGCATGTTTTTCAAGGATATTTTCAGCCTCATATCTTCATTGATCAAGCTGGTTGCTGTTCTCCTATCAGAAAAAAACAAGACAAAAACTTTGGTAATGTTGTTTATTGTTGTGGATGACACCTTGTGCAGTGGAAATAATTGGGCAATATATCACTCAAAGAAATCAATTAGAAGACAAATATTATTTGCACACAAACAATGCATTCAGTTCTACTTGGGGGAATGCACTGAACCGCTGTGATGAAGTGACGTTGACATAAGGCTTGGGCTTTCATAAAAGATAAGATTGTCAGTAATAATTAAACAGTTTGGGGAATTTCAGGCGTGCTTGGCTGTGGCGTCCATCAGTCACTGCAGGGGCAAGATGGCAGCTGGCTCCGCCTCCAAATCTCATTTAAACTACACTCTATTCAGGCTTTGTTTAGACTTCACATTAGCATCAAAATACATACATCAAAAAGTTGAACACAGAAGTAAACTTGTCCTAACTGTTGGTAAGAATAGAAATAAGTTGAAGATTACATGAACAATGTAATGACTAAGCTTATGCTGACAGGATCACAGTTCACAATCTAACAGTTGAATGGCAAATCCCACCATGTTTAAATGTCAAAAACCATCAAAAACATAACCTATAATAAGTCTCATTGGATATAAATGCCACTTGTAGTAATAATAAAATCATATTACAATTAGGTAAAAAACAATCTGACAAAGTATTAAAGATCCTATATGACATCGTGAGCTTTAAGTCATGTTATAATGTTACTTCCTCAAAAACATACACAGAGTTTTGTTTCATTTACACATGCTTGAGTAATCCTTTATTATTAGTCTGTCTACATCTCCAAATGTGCAAAATATGCTTTTCTACCTTGTGATGTCATGAAGCTAACAGTTAGTTCAGAGCTACCTTTTACCTTTAGTTCAGAACTTGGTAATTCCAGGGCTAAAATTATCCAGACGATTCTAGTGAAAGTGTATGGAGTTTAAAACCACAGTGGAGCACTTCCTATATTACCGCAAGACATCACAAGAGTGTCTTCTGTTGGAGAGAAAAATTCCAAATAAGTATGCAGGGTTTGCGCGTTAAAAAGTGTGAATGAAACAAACACAACTCCAGGTATGTTTTTAATGAGGAAACTTCATTATAACATAGATCAGAAAACAGCATAATATGGGCCCTTTCAGGAGTATATTTGTTGAATATATCTAGCAAAAAAATGAAATTATGAAAAATCTAATTAGTATTAATGGATTACACAAAATCCACAATATCCAGATATCTGATAGATGTATTGAGCTTTATGGATAATAATTGTTTATACTGGCAAAGAAAAAAATGAATAGATGTGAGTGGTCTTTGGTCCAATGAGGTTCATTTGGTCTTCCGAGTGGTCATGAGTGGTCTTTGTCACAGCAGCACCACCCATCTATGATTCCTGTTTCCAAGTGTGACCTCCCCTTTCACCAAAGGTTCAAACTGATTATGATTTCATTACAGCCTTGTTACGGTTAATCACATGGACTGGCACCTTTGACTGGAGGGTGTTCTCTCAGATATTAAATAAGCATGAAGGGCGACATGACTGATGCTGGGGTGACCCACAGAGCGCTGGATCGTAGCTTTGTTCAATACAATAAAAGAGCATTATTGATAATACTATGCACAGGCTTCTGACAAAGGCTTTGATGAATTTATAATAGTTTGGGGCTGCAGGAAGTCAATGCTTTCACTGTGGCTAATTGTAGTTTCCACTGCCAGAATTTAAAGGCATTTAAAGATGCACTATGTAACTTCTGTCCTTCCGTCCTCTGCTTGCTTGTCTCCATGTTATTGCTTTACCTGCATATGTTTGTATGGCACTAAAGGATAATTTGATTGAAAAAATACTTATTTATTTCGGGAACAGTGCATATTAATGAACATTTCTGTGAATATGCTAGAATTAACAAAGAATTCTATTTTGCACAAACAAATCTATCTCCGTGGAGGCAAGAAGATGACACCACTAGACCAAGTAATCATTTAGATCTGTGGAGGCATGGAAAATACATATTTTAAACATTTTCCAGCCATAAGAACTTTTCAGGTAAAACAAGTAAGTTCTCCCTGGGGATGATCAACCTTGGTTTTGGGTTTGGTAAATGGTACATATTAGTAAGTGTATTATTGCTTAACTACTTACTTTTATTTTAGTTCTTGTTTTTATTTATGTTTTCACTATTTTTACATCAAAAACTATATGCAAAGTAAAAATAATTATTGATCTTGCAGATTATACAGTATAGGAGAACTATCAATGAATTACTTAAGATTAAAAATTGTATTTAGCAGTATGTATGATATGGTCCAAGTAACATTTGTCCAATCACCAGGAGGTACATTCGTTATCATCAATCAACCAGCTGCCTGCACATATTTGTATGTAGCGTCCAGCACTGCCGGACTCTCAACACCTTTAAGTACACAGGCTGATAAAAGTCATTCATCTGTGTTCCACAGACGTGCATGCATAAGCTCACACGCAGAGTCGACAGGTTAATTAAGTCTTGGAGGGGTTTGATATTTTTAGACGTCTAATTAATGAAGGGAACGCCGGAGGACAGGCACAAGCTGTGGTGAGGTTTTGTTCATTTGGATGGGCTGATAAATGGCAGAGATTGCACTAGGGTGTCTCCCCGTGTACCAATAAGCACAGAAGGGGACTCAGCATGGTAAAGTGAGGCTGATATGAAAGTGATGAGAGCCTTCAGCACCATGGACAGCGACAGGACCACAGAATGGGCCTTTTGAGGCACTTGTATGTAAAAGGTGCAGTAACTTTTTGCACTAACTTTTCTGGTAGAAGGTTTACCACCTGTTTAAATGTCATACAGTGAAATAATAAAGGCAATGACCTCTCCAAGGGTACAAAAGGTACAAGCACATGGCGGACCCTAAGCCAGAAATGTTACACCTTATTAACTTACATTCTAATTTGTACCATACAACTTCATCAACGTTTATATTTTGTGTGTTTGTATTTAACAGTTTTGTTTCTTATATGTTTAGTTGTTTCTTAGTCCTAGTGAAATAGAAACACTGACTTGATCTCCTGATGATTTAGACAAATCAGTCACTGGGTGTTTTTTTCCCCATAAAATATATTATTCAAACATTTTAATTTTAGGTCTCAAAGACTATGATAGTAAAGATAAATTTAGCTTTTATGCCAGAAAGCATCTGTAGAAGAATACAATGAAGGTTCTTTGTAGTCTTTGTTCAAAACCATGGTTACGACTTTTCAAAACGCCATTCTAATGAATGTCATTTTAATTCGTATGGACATGGTTATGACATGACCACTTAACAGTTCTATAGGTAGAATTTCAAAAGCACATATTTCTGTAAAAATAACAAAGGAATATGCGTGGATGCATTTCACAGAATTGCAAACCTGTGAAAAGGGTCAAGTCTCACAACATAGTCTTTGGTCTAGTTTAGAGCCAAATAAATGCACCTGACTCCCTTGAAATGCTTGCTCTGTCCTGACCTCTCATTTCACAGTACTCCTCTACATCTACTCATTTCCAGTTTTAAAAGCATAGCACATTTATCACACATTTTCTGTTGTTTATTAACAACACTCAGAACTCAACAGATGTTAAAAAGTAAACAGAAGTTAAATTCTGCTTGTAAAAGAGCATTATTACAGTACTATACAAAATAGAAAAAATGTCTTTCTGATTCTGCTTAGTCTGAAAATAGCTTCAACCTGACTTAAACCTTGAACATTTGATGGAACAACACACTTTAAATTTTAATCACCTGTCGTTGCAGTAAAGCCCTGCACAGGTTAAGAACAGTAAAACAAAGCCAGGTGCAGTCCTAGAATATCAACATCAAAATTGTTAATTTGATGCAAAAAGATGACTGTGTAACCCAGGTTATAAAATGTGCCAAAAATCCTTTTTTTTTTTTTTTTACCTGTGAATGTATGGCAAATCATATGCACAATGCATGTATAATTTCATCCTTGTGCAGTCTGGTAAGAGGCTTGCTACAGCCAGTTCAGTCCCCACCCTTCACTATATCTACTACTCACATTCACAACTCCTTTCGTGTGCTATATAGACAATTCATGAGCTCTGCTGAATCTTTGGACACTCACTCAAACTATTATTCATCCTGGACTGCAAGTTATAGTGAGGCAAACTTACTGCCATTGCAGTATTATGGTGGGTGTGTTTGCACTGGACGGTTTGGCATACTATTATTATTGTTGTTGATTATTGTGAACTGAATATTTATTTATGGAATAACAAATTCCTATTGAATGTCTAACTTAAAGTACTTTAACTATCAAGCTTGATATTCATATCTGCAGATTTGTAAATATTCTGGTTTATGTTGTCTTTTGCAGTATTCACTGGTAATACACGACACCAGCCACAAACCCAAATTACTGTCTCCACTGTATTATTACTGTCATGCACGTTGAGAGATGAGACCTACCTTCTGATCTAGCCCATAGTGACTCCTCCTTTAACTTTTTGGCCAGTACGTACATATATGCTAAATGCACTTTGAAAGTCAAGTACAGTTAAAAATACTGAAAATGGATTTCTTTATATTTCAATGGACTGTATTTTATTGTCGTAACACACCAAGTATAGTCTCTCCATAGATCCATAAGTATTGTTATCAGGATAACAGTCAAGATAAGTGGTTTAGGGTTAACATCCAAAATACTCAAACAGCTGGTAAGTTACTGATCTTAGCAAAACCAAAATACAAATACAGCAGCTATACTATAAACTTCTCTTTTCCCTTAATGATGACAAAGGAAACCTCTATATGTGCATAGGTGGTACAGTATATTTCCAAATTACCAGTCTATCTTTGCTCCGCAAGTTTTGCTCTTCCCATTTTAATTAGATGTCTTTGCGCTTCTGAGTCTCCACCTTTGTCAAGCCAGCGTGGCAAGTAATTGGCTTATTAAATCCCAGCACAATGTCCTATCAGCAAAACTATCAAAGACTAATCCTGCCTTTGTAGCTGGAGTGGTAAATGCAGCGGTACAGGGGCTGGAGCAGCTGGTCGGATCAAAGTGAAGAGCTGACAGTTAGAACAGGGAGCACAGGTTACATGGAGGTGAGAGAGGAGGGTCAGAGTTGCCCAGTAAACATAACACAAGTCAGAGCATTTTCTGAAATGTGAATAATGCAGTGAGTAAAAACTAGAATGAAAATTGTATTTATTTGTTTTTGGTTTGCAGTCCTTAGTTTGTTATAAATAGCAAGCCAAACTCTGGTATTTAGGCATGTGCAGGGCTAATTGAGGCTAATTTGTAAACTGTCTTGGAGCCGGAGAGCGATGGTTAGAGCCAGGGTCTAAATTCCAAACATTTATCATTTACACAAAGAAGAAGCCAAAGTGACTTTGTCTCGATCTTACCTCCATCTATCTCCTCTGAGAGACCTCTCTGCTCATTTATTCAGATCACATAGAGACTAGATCATTATTTAAGGAGTTTTGCAATATACAATTAACTGTGCTTTCAATAAAGCAACTCATGAATTAATCTGAAATCTAACATCAGCACTTGTTTTTTTTGTATTCAATGTTAGCTTTTGTAGTAGAAAGACAAATTCAAGTTTAAGACATTTAGTGCAAATGTTGTGGCAATGCTACTAAAAAGGTTAATTGGGGTCAAATCTGTCACTTTGCTGCATTCATTCTGAGTAAATTCAGTAGGTTCTGAGCTTTCACATAAAGCATGTCCATATACTGGCAATGAAGAAAAAAAACATGTATCTTTGATATGCAGATTAAGGTACTGGACCCAGGTTCAGTTATGGTTGCAATATTTATTGTAAAACTGTAAGAGCAGAGCCTACATATAGTTGCTTCAAGATTGTTATTGTGTTTTGCATAATTACGTTGTAGACATAGAAATGTGAAATCTTTAGAAAATGTATAGTCATTGTTGATATGGTTCCCTGGTATTAAATGCACATGAAGGCCATTTTCTTCCTTCTTGAATGTAACACTTTTTGACAGTGTCATAAAAGGAGACAGAGACAAGGCTGGTGTCACCTTTTGGAGCCATCTGCTGTGGAACAAACACAGCCCACACATCTGACATAGCCTCCCTGGGTGCACTTTATGCTGTTATTGAGGTGACACTTGTGGCCAATCCCAATCTGACCACAGCAGGACAGACTCACTCCTCAATGTGACCCTTTGGTATGAGAGGATAATTCTGACTTTCACTGCCTGGTTGTCCCCGGTGATGAGCAACAACACAAGCATCACGAAGACAAAAACAGTAATTCGTTTAGCTCTGTATCTCTTTCTCTTCTCAGGAGGGTCTCCATATATCCACAGACTCTTGCTGCATCTTGGGGGCCCACTGACAGAGCATTGATTCTGCGCCGGGGAGGGGAGATGTGTCACCCAGCGCCGATAGGATTGATAACGACGAGCTAAATATAGCCCTGCGGCAGGAAGCAGCGGCCAAGGGTATTTTTAGAAAGAGTTTGTGTAGTGCCAGGGCTGGGACAGTACCTTAGTTAAATGACTCAATGGGAACAGAACTCACTGAGGCAAATGCACTTAGTAAAATGATGCAGGACAGCTTAATAGATGTGCACAATTCTTGTCTGTTTTGGTCATTAGTTACGTTTAAATATAGCACTGAAGTTCTGGGAAGGGGGCAAGGAGTACGTGCTGGTTAGTGTCCCTGCACTAATCAAAAGAGCTGGATCCAACAATGCAGTCTGATGAAGGTCTGCATATTCTCCCTATACATATCCTCTCTTGTTCTGCTTCAAATAGGTTGAAGGCATGAAATGTAAATGTAATTACGTACTAGGTCTCTCACAATAATTACTATATCATTATAAAAATGTATATGTTCAAGTAAAAATAAATTATAGAAATATAGTAATACACATATATCTTAGCTATATGCAAGAGGCTGTAAGGAAAAACAGTAAAAGATGATATAATGATTGACAGGACAGGATGTTATCTGTTACATTGTGATGTGCGCACAGCTGTGTCCAAATAATTTTCCTTGTGAATCAATAAAGTTTGTCTAAGTCTTGTATAAGTCTATATCAACTTATGTTACAATATATGAAACCTGGAACAATATTTATTGTGTGTACAATTTCTTTGTAAAAGTCGGGTGATTTGGGGTATTTTTTTGTAATATGGTGAAATTTGAGCTGTAGAGAGTTGAATAACTTCTTTGGCTTCTATGGGAAATTACTAATTCCTTCTGCTATTTATTTATTGCTGCTCAGGCCTTTTAATGGTACTGTCTATTTAAAAATGGTTTATCTTGCATTACTGTTTTTTTGTCAGTGGCATAAAGTAGTTCCAATATTATCGTTTATCACAGTATATATATTTCTTTGGGGTGCTTTGCACTGTTAATGATAAACCGAAACTAACTTTACCCCATTCTGAAACCTGCCCAAATGAAGGTGAAATGAATCAACAAAACTCTTATAAACTCTATTAAAGTCTTGGTGCCAAGTCTCGCCCTCCCTCTGGCACAGATCATTTATGGAGCTAATTGATTTGGCCTGCTGTGATAGTTTCTGGTGCTGTTTGTTGCATGTTGAGCGACGGGAGTGATCACATTGTCAGAAGCCGAGTGGTGACAAACAAAATAGTTCTTTGAAAATCAATCATGTTTCCAGCTGAGATGAGCAGGCTTTTGTCTTGTCTATCAATGGAACTTGCTATGGGTACAAAGTATTTTGATATTTCTGCAGGGATTGTGGAATTTTAAACTTTAACAATTAATTTAATTAAAAGAGCACTAGTGTAACTTCTCTGATGGAAGTCTGCTACCTGCTTGTTTCCATGGAGATGTTCCACTGTTTGGTGTTAGATTACATTTATTCAATTAAAAATGTTTAATTGCTAGGAAAAATAGCTTGAAAAAGATGCATTCCTTCTGTGATCAGGCACTGCTCTTCACAAATTAGACTTGTAAACTGAACTGGCTGCACTGCCTGGTTGTCTCCCTGGACATTTACAGTAGTTTGAATAACTTTTCTTTAAGTTTCACAGTATGGTATTAAACCTTTCCTTCTTCATGAAGACCAAATCAGACCAAGTTAGAGGTCTGATGTATGGAGAGGCAGCTGTGAGAATGCCTGTTTTTCTAGGTATTTTTGAGCTATAAACCCACCTGCAAATTAATACATGTAAGTTAGAGCTGTTTAATATCAAACTGTTGAAGATTCCAGGCAGAGCAGTGACATATCCATAGAAACAAGATGGATCCCAAACCGAAAATTTACATAGTGCACCTTTAACCATATATGGGTGATTCTCTTTTTGCGGCAACATTTTGGGTTTATAAAGTTGGAGGTAAAAAGTTGTAATGGAATATATTTTTCATGTTGTTTTTTAATACTGACATGTTTAACTATAAGAAATGCATAATGGTCAAGCTCAAGGATGAATATAGTAATAATTACAGGTAGTTTTATTAAATGTTGTTGCTGAAAATGTTCCACCCTGTTAGGGACATTTACAATTAAATTGCACATAGTTAAACATGTTAATATTGTTTAATAACAACATTTTCCTAGAGAGAATTTGTCCATTTTGATGCCATAATATGCTTTAGTTTGAAACTGTTAAAGGTTATTTAATAATAAAGAGGTATATGACCGTATCCTATATGAAATGACATTTTAACCATCCTTTTTTACTGACAGCACTGAACAAATAATCATTTCTACAAATATACCCATATATGTCCATTTAATGTTCCTGACCTTCCAACATAGCACAAACATTTTAACAAGATTTACTGACTATGTCAAAATATTTTTAAAAACATTTAACTTTACAGGGTGGAACGGAACATAACAGGGTGGAACAGAACATGACAGGGTGGAAGTCAGTGTTTCAGTATTTAAAATCTGAGCAGTATTCCAGTATGAAACTGTTCTTCTTCTTCTTCTTCTTCTTCTTCTTCTTCTTCTTCTTCTTCTTCTTCTTCTTCTTATTCTTCTTATTCTTCTTATTCTTCTTATTCTTATTCTTATTATTCTTATTATTATTATGTGATCTTAGTTTTATAACTGTCCCGTTGTATTATTTGACCATAGTAGGTGTCCAGATATAAATCTTCTAGCTCATAGTGAAATAGTGGAATGAAAGAAGGTAGGAAAAGCAACGTTTATAGAAACTGTGAATAAAAGAGAACACCTGTTTCTGCACACAAAACTTATTTGTATTTGGCTATCAAACAGTAGTCCTTATATCGTTCAATAAAGTGTACTTGAACCGATATTTAAAAGTAGTCAGTTACAAACACACAAAAGCATCACATATCCTAACATTAAATTTGATCATAGTGGACTATGGTATATAGAATGAAATGAATGGTATATAATGAAAAGTTGAACAAAACAAGACAAACTTGAACAAAATGCCTACATTTTAAATGTAATTATTGTGATTATTGTGATTATTATTATTATTATTATTATTATTATTATAGGTGTGCACATTTACTCCTCAATTAATTTCCATGTGGATGGATCTAGCTCCAGGTATCTTGCATGAGCCATTGGTTCATCTATCTGGCTGTCATCATACCAACTCTTATCTCTTCTTGGGCTCGGCCAGTAGTATTTGTTCACACCCTTTTTATGGAGGCAGTCAACCCGACATTACCATCCTCCACTTGAGTGATGATACCAGGGTAGAAGTTGTATCTTAATATAATATCATACTAGGGGTGGGCGATATAAAATATATCGAGATATTTTTGAAACTCGATATGAATTCTGACATATCGATCTATCGCTATAATGCTTATGTTTACTTCTGGTTTCGCCATAGCTTGTTTTGCCTTCTCTGTGCCGCTCTCTCCGCCTCCTGCTTTTGTCCCCCAGGCTCCTCCGCGGAGCCGGGCTGGGCTCGGACTAAACCAGGACTAGGACCAAACCAGGACTAAGCGGCTGCAGGGACCGGGGCTCGACGCGGACTAAACCAGGACTAGGACCAGGGCTCTCCAGTGCGCCCATTTCACTTACCATTTGCAAGCAAATATTTGTCGTCGAGCGTGGAAAAGCGAGACAGGTGCATCTGTGCGAGTGCTTCTGCAGCCACAATAAGAGCTGCACACAGGCGCATAGCGTGGCGAGTTAAACTTTCTAAATGCCCGTTTCCCAGCGGCGCAACCCATGACACCTCCGACCCGCGCCTGACTCCAGCGTACGAGCTCCACGTGTGGCCAGATATCACTCCATCTGAACAAACTCCGGCTTCAGAAACACACCTCGCCCCCTTAAACGAGGAGCGCCCTGCAGCAGGACCCACACCTGTCCCACCACAGCAGGACCCACACCTGTCCCACCACTCAGACACCCCGTGCCGCTGGACAAAGCGAGAGCTTTGGCTTTTGTCTTGGTCTTGTCTCGGACTCGAGCGCATTTGGACTCGGTCTTGTCATGGACTCACGGTCTGAATACTGAGTGCGGTCATTTTTCATTAATGCCGCTGCTGTTGCCAATAAACTCATCCCGGTGTGCGGGACCGCGCGGGAGCGTGCGGGCTTCTCTCTGCAGCCTGTGCCAAATGCCAAATAAATCCGTTTGTCACAATGTGCGTTTGATTTGGTAAATGTGCAGAGACTAAATACCACTTTAAAACAAGAGAATGTAACTCCAGTTTGGAATTTGAAAATACAGGTTTAAAAATCCTGCACACTTTATTCACTTTGAAGCAGTTTTGTGTCAGTGGAAGTTCTCTTAAAGAAGAGGTTCTTAAACTGTGGGTGAGGTCAAAAGGGTGCAGAGTGCAGTACTAAATGAATATTAATCAGATAAATTTGTTTTATCATCCCGTGATAAAAGCGGGACGTATTATGGTATGGCTGTCCGTCCGTCCGTCCGTCTATCCGTCTGTGGACACATTAAAGCTTTGTAGTGTCTTTAAGTTCTGTTGCTGCAATCTGATTGGTGGAATTCCGATTCTAGAATGTGATGATGTCATACTCATACTCCTACTGCAAGAGCCAGATTTCCCTATTGATTATTACGGGCGTATTTTGCCCCGCTGGAGGAGCTCTTGTTTGTTTTTGCAGTAGTTTGAAGGGGGGGGCTGTATTTTTTCCTGTAAAGATATCGAGATATATATCGTATATCGAGATATAGCAAAATATATCGAGATATATTTTTTGGTCCATATCGCCCAGTCCTATATCATACTAATATAATAACACAATAATAACAGCAACAATAATAACATATTATATAATATGTGTAATATGCAATAATATACTAATGTACTACACATTAAAGCAGATATAATAATAATAATAATAATAATAATAATAATAATAAATAACAACAATACAAATAATATAGCAATATATTATTATTATTATTATTATTATTATTATTATTATTATTATTATTATTATTATTAATAATAATAATAATAATAATAATAATAATAATAATAATAATTTCCACCCTGGAAGGATCCCATTCCCTCCTGTTATGATAATAGGTCTAACAGGGAACCGACAAGTGGAATTTTTTTAATCTCATGCTAGCTCTTTGCCAAATGACCTTTTGGCTCTCTGACCTACAGTAGTTTAACACTACTTTAATAACTAAATCAAATATGTTTTTTAAAAGAATAAACTGAATTAACATTCCTCATAAGTTACCCTAATAGGGTGGAACTTTAAGCGTGCCCCAGAAGGGAGTGACATGTTTAAGATCAAAAATAGTAAGGAGGGAGTCTCAGTAGAAGCTTACCTCAGTTTCCACAGTTTGAAATGCCTTCCAAAAATGATGTCACTTCCTGTAAATGGCTTGTCTGGAATTGTAGTTTTTTATTGCACCTCAATAACAAACATTCTAACAGGGGGTAAAATCACTACTGGGACATGTAAAGTAGGAATAAAACGATAAATAAAAAATAGAATTTTATCATATTAAATTACAGGATTAAATGAAATTTAGTGTAGCCTATTTAACAGTGAAAGGGATTTTTTAATATATATAATTTTCTAACTCATTCCTCTAGATGAAGTTGATTACTTGCACTGTGGGACACAATAAAATTAAGTGCGTGTGTTACCAAAAAGGTGTATTAATTATGAAATAATATTTCAAATGCATTTGAATTGAATCTAATGTATGAAAAACAGTTGATACACCATTGATTTACCTTGCTTTTAATATTTGGCACAGTTCAGGCAAAAATCAGGCCAAGCAAAACATGCGGACATAAAATGTTGATGCAAAAAGAGAATCACCCATATGTAATTCGTCACTTGTGAAGAAACCATTTCATCCCTCTCTATGTCAATGGAAGTAAATGGAGGCCCTGAGAGCATCATTAACTATTTTACATTACACCACATCCCTTAAATATAGTGGGAATAGGAGCAAATACATGCTTCTTTGGGTTGAAAGTGGATAGTCACACTTGGGCAGGAAACCATCTCACTTTTTCATTCATTACAAGCAATTTAGATGACGACCAATTCATCTATAATTGCATGTCTTTAGGTGGAGAGAGGAAGCTAGACAACCTCAAGACAATTTGCAGACTCCAACTAAAGAAATTAAAAGTATATTGAACCAGTGCTCTCCTTACTCAGAGGGGGAAAGGGGGAAGGCAAACTTTTCTACCACCATGAATTAGACATTTTAAAATCAGTACAGTACTTTAAAATATGTAGTGCTTTCAAAACCCTATATCATATAATCATTTAAATCAGTGAGGGGCTCAAAACACAATATACAATAATACACTGGTGAATGTTGGCAGGCTTCTATGATTTGAAGTCTGTTTATTCTCTCTGTTGATCTGTCTTTATTAGCTAAAGCTGCTTAAATATGGACTTTGTATCTTTTCTGGTTATGCTTGTCTCCAAGGAGAGTTACTTTGACTGAAATGTTCCACAGTATGACATTAAACATATGTATCTCCTTGGAGCCAGCCAGGTGGTATCTTTAAGCCAAGGTCCATGTCAAATCTACAGAAAGGTGACTCCACTCGAAGGAAGAATGCATGTTTTTCAATGTATTTTGACCAATAAAGATCACCAGTAATGCCAAACTGGTAAAGCAATAACATCTCCATGGAGACAAGCAAGTGGCAAACTCCCACTTGCAAAGTTATGCAGTGTACCTTTATAACACAAAAACTGAACAAAAAGCAAAGCTATCCTTACCTGTAGATAGTGACAGGGCCGGAGGTTGGGCTTGAGGTCCGTGGGCGTCATGGGCTTCTCCAGGTTGAGCGAGGACTTCCTGTAGGCCTCCTTGGCTTGGCTGACAGTCAGTGTAGACCAGGAGCTCCTTTTCATAAACTTCCCCTCTGGCGCCATGTTTATACTCTCACAAGCAGAACACTTCACATCATTGTTACTTTTGGACATCTTCAGGGACATGTCTCCTGCCAGATGTCCGTGCACAGAATCAGGGTAGCAGTGGGTGATGTGGTCCACGTGGTGCCGAGACATTATACTGGGTGTCCTATAGGTGCTATCGCTATCTAAGTTATCATCTGAGCTCCACCAGCCCCCTGACCTCTGCTTTCCGCTACCTTCTGACTTGCGTTCTTTACTTTTGCTGCGTTTGCTGTGTTTGTGGTGGTGGTGATGGTGGTGATGAGATCCGTCCCGGTGCGAGTCACTTTTGGTGCCGTTCATTTTGGAGGAACCTTCCAGGGAATGCGATTTGGTAAAAAGCTTTTGGACAGAATGGACCAAATGCCGTATCCTTCCTGGGCTTTCGTTGCGCTGCTCTGTGGTGGTGGTGGTGGTGGAGGTGCGTTGGTACTGCAACGTGTGGAAGCCATCGCGGTGTAGAGGCATCTGCTTTTCAAACTGATCTAGAAGGTTTGCAGGGATTCGGTTCATTTTGCCACTGCCCCCGTGCGTCGATCCGGTTTCCTCTCTAGAATCCCTGTTGTTACCGGTGCCGTCCCGCGTAGTGCTGCCATAGTGCATTCTGGGAAAAGTGCTACTTGAAATGGAGTGGTCGGTGGCGGACATGGACACTGGCATCACCATGCAGTCGGAGTGGATGGAGCTCCGAGGGGAACAGCGGCGATGTCCATCCACAGGGCAGCTCTCGGTGGGGCTGAGGAGGTAGGATGGGGGCCGGGAGTCGCCATGGTGCAGGTGGTGGTCCAGGGAGTGGTCACAGTCAGCCAGGCCGCAGGTGTGAGGCGTGGGTGAGCTGAGCTGGAGCTGGAGCTGGGCATGACGACCACCAGAGAGACCCTTCATGTTCCTGGGAGGAGGGGAGCCACAGTCCTCATCGAAGTACGGCCCGGGACACCATGAATACTGCTGGTCTGTAAAGAAAAAGACAAAAATACTTACTACATAAACATACCAAACTCGACTGAATTTAAGTGAAATGGAAAAGTGTAGGAATTCATTTGATAATGTACATATGTATATTACTAATTATATTAATACCAAAAACCTACAGACCAGAATGTGGAGTATGAAGATAGGCATTTGATTATAAAGCATAGCATTTACATTTATGCTAAAATCTGAAAGCAAAAGTGATGGAAGACAAAAATCTTAGGTGAAAGTTGACAACATGCTCAATAGACAAAAGCCTCCAGTTAAGTCAGTCGTGACCAAGGTGTGTTCTTGCTGCATTGTACAGCAGCTGCCCATAGTTCCTGATTATTTGTCTCAGCAGCATTTTTTATATATTATATTATTTTCTGATCTATATATGTTATAATGTTGTTTAATGTATAATGGTTCAAATGCAGAGGAGGAATTTCCCAATGGAGACCATTAAAGTAAAACTTAGCCTAAACGAAGAATAGATGTGTAGAGTGTAACACATTACTCACTCATCTTACACTTTTTCAAGTAATTTGGTATTGCACACACAATCTTGTACAGTATATAACCAGTATTGTAACCACTGTTTACATAGAGCTGTATAAAAAGATGTATAAAAATACATCAAATAACAGCCACAGCTTGTTATAACATCATCCCAGCATGGCATACGTTAATCACAAAAAGGTTAGCTCAAAGGCTTATGCTCCATCTCCATCAACTACAAATGCAGCCAGGGGGCACATCTAACATGTGAAATCAACAGATAGTGATGCCTCAGCCCTCCTATTTGTCTTGCCTTGCAGCTGTATGATTGCATGCGGCTATGGGGAGGCTATAAGGAGATAGAACTGAGAGCAGAAGGGCAGAAGACAGGTAGGAGCCTGCATTGCCATTTATCCCATGCAAAGTGAAATAATAGCCTATCACTTTGTAGCGCTGGTGTCATCCATCAAGCCTTGAAGAGAGGATTGAGAAGTGCTCTGTGGGACAGCAGTCCTTGGAGGCGTCTAAAAACAACGCTGTCTTCCCATTTCCCTGTCGGCCATGTTGCCTTGGATTAAAACCATTCTTTATGTGATGGGCGAACTAGGCCAGACGTCCTGGAGCTCTGTTCTGATGTATTTAACTTAATCATAGGAAGGGTTTACTTTATGTCCCACTGCTGTAATCCCATTGTACGCCACTCAAATCATGTCAGGAGGAGTTACAATCAAATTCAACAAGATGCAATAAGGCTATGGACTGGAAAGCTAACTTATAAATATAAATATAGTTCTTGTAAGATTAAAGTCTTGTGAGGCCAGGAGAAAAAGCATGCACCATTTTTTATTTTTCGTAAAGAGTGGGTACTATGCAAAATCGACTTTTTGGAGCTTTCTGCCATGTTATAATGAAGTTTTCCCCAAGTGTGTTTTTTTTATATGTCATCCGTGCATGTTTGGGCAATCTTGTGATCTCTCCTGGGCACTATTTGAACCCTCCTTATGGTTAGCAATATGAGCACACAACCCATGTTTCCACAGAGGCATTTTTCATACATATACAAGAACAGGATACAATACAATACCATACAACTGCAATAGACAGCAGTTTAAATAATGGAAAGTACGCTGATTGTGTTGTGGTAGCTCTCTGATGGGGGAGTGTCGTAGTGTGCTTTTCAGCAACTATAGTATTTTCAAAACAATAAAAGGTAACATGGTGCTCTAAATATGTGTTAGTGTAATACCCCCTCTTTAAAGAGGACATATTGTGTGAAATTGACATTTATGAGATTTTAACCATGTTATAAGGTGTTCTTTGATCATTACTTTACTCAGAGTTGTTTTTTATTGATTTATACATGTTTGAGTACTCCGGCATTTGAGGCTTGAGCTCTCAGAAAATCTGTTTTCACAAACCTACTATCTCTGTCCACTTCTATGTACTTACTTGCAGTTATATCAAGGGCTGAAGAGGGTTCAAGAGGGTCATGTAGTCAAAAATGAATAAATGAAAATCTACTGCTTACTACAGTAAAATGTCACTATGAAGACATCTCATAGTCAGAGATTCCATTTTTGTATCCAAAAAGTGTTCTAAACATAAAACATAAAACTATTTCTTCTTTATAGCTTGCTTTAAAAGAAACCAACATAATCAATAAAACACAGAATTGTATAACATGTTCAAAGGAGTTTACATTCAGATTGCATATTTTATGTCATAGTCTTTCTTACCTCAAAACACCTGTATACTTATCTCTATTTATTCTATTTAATGACTTTGTTATTAGCTATTGTCATCCTATCACATGCATACCTGCCTTCATCTATCAAAATGCACTTCTCAAGTGTTAGAAAAATCTCTTCACTCATGTACCTCCCTCGCTCTCGCTGCACTAAAATATAAAAATATACTTACAGCTATTACAGATCCACCACAAACAGTAATTGGTACATTAGCTTGTGTGAGATGTTCCATTTAAGTAAACCTGAGTTGACTCAGGTAACCCAGCTTGTTCAAACACAGGTTCACACAAGATAAAAGTACACTACTGATTGATGTAGCCACTGTCTCACCACAAGGCATTTCATCTGACAGCTATTCCAGGAGGATTCCAAGGGAGCTGTGTGGAATAAATTATCTTTTAATGAAAATATAACATTTGTAGGCACTAGTACAGATCATAGTCAAGCCTGAGACCCTGTTTACAGCTGGTGGAAACAGACTTGTGAAAAGATGATGTCTCAAAAGGATAGGGTCAATATCAGGTGTGGATTTGCTCGACCACCAGGAATATGATGTACAAGGGATTCCATCATATTGACATAGAGGGGTTGTGGTAGTGCACCCTAATACTGTATTTCCAGTGAGTGTATGTATTTCCAAGTGATATATTGTGTGTAATAATGTGAAATATGAAGAACTGATTTACTGTGCATTACTATAACTTTTCTTTCCTTGGAGATGTTATTGCTTTGCTTACATGTTCCACAGTATAGCATTAAACTTACAAATTAAAGGTAAAGATCTGCGGAGAGCTCACGCAGAGTAATAATGAATGTTTCACCAAGATTTTTTTTTAGTAGAAATGCATCTGTATAGGAGCAAAGCTAAAATCTCTATGCTAGCCTGAAAAAGTTAGAAGTTAAAAGTGGATCTTTAAAGGGCCCATATTATGCTATAATCTGATCTATGTTATAATGTTGTTTCCTCATTAAAAACATACATGGAGTTGTGTTTTATTCTCTTTTCCACCCTGCCATAATACAGGAAATCATGCTCCCCTGAGTTTTTAAACTCCATACACCCTCACAAGAATCATCTCGATCATTTCAGCCATGGAATTTCCTATATCTACTAAACAAACGGTAAAAAGGTAGCTGTTAATTCGAAAACTATTGCTTCATGGCATCATGAGGTGGAACAGAGCATTTTGAGCTTTGGAGATGCAGACAAATAACAAAGGATTACTCAATCATGTGAAAAAAACAAAACACACTTCCAGGTATGTTTTTGATTATGTAACAGCATTATAACATGGCTTAAAGTTCAAAGAGTATATTTTATGTTTATTTGTACCATATTGTTAAAAAAACTGGATTAAACAATAAGCAGACCCCCCCACCCTCCCCCAATAAAAAACAGATAAATATATGATTTAAATGTGTTTCATTCTGTTGTTTTAATACTTTACTTGTTGTTTTGTACAGTCACTTTCCTTGATTTTAAAAGGAAATGTGGAAATGTGTTATTTACTACACACCCTAATTTCGCTCCATTCCCATTGTGAAATAAATGTAATTCTGAAAAACAAAACAAAATAAAATTGGATTATTTTAGAACACATCACACATTTGTCAATAAAAAAACAAACAGGGGTGAAACATACTGAAGTAAAAGTAGTAAAATACTGTACGTAAGTATAAATGTGAGGTATCTGTACTTTACTTAAGTACAATTTAAGGTGGGTACTTTAATTTTACTTCACTACATGTGAGAGCAGGTATTTGTACTTTCTACTCCACTACATTTTTTAACTGGACTGTAGTATTTTCTATGATTGTTTGAGACCTGCTGAAAAAGCTGAGGGAGATTTATTATTAACATTCCGGTATTTGTAGTTTGAGCAAACACAAATATGCAAAAAAAAACAAAAAAAACAAAAAAAACAAAAAAAACAAACAAAAAAAACAACTAGGAAAAATAGACTGATTCAGTTTTTCTATAAAACAAAATTCAACACAAATCTCTATCAAAATTATTACATTTGAAGCTTTATTAGATGTGAAATACTTTTTACTCTTTAAGTGCATTTTTAAGATGTACTTTAATAATTTTATGTAAGAAACAAAATAAGAAACAAAATTGAGCACTTCTTCTACCACTGCTCCATTATAACAATTACATAGAAGCTGCTTTTCTGATTTTCTCTCAGCAGCAGTTGACATTTTTGTGTTACCTACCAACTGCCAAGTCATATTTTATTCATCACACTTTACAGCGGTGTGCATATGGCAAATTCTCAAATCTAATCTAATTAACAAAACATTCTGGAGCAACTTAAACGTTCTACAAAACTGCATAATAATATACACTGCAATAAGGTTCATGGTGCAGAATATATGCTTACAACTTGAAAACAACAACTGATGGATTTTTTTCATTGTACAGTACCAAGGACAGCTACAGCTAGTAAGTGTAGGAATGGAGAATAGCACAATGTGTTGAGGGTACAGGTGTCCACGTCCAGAACTGGTGGTATACCGGTAAACTTCTCCTGTTATAGCCAGTCTCTTAAGTCTCTTGCATCTCTATAACTCTTGGGTTACTTGTTTTTAAACTGTAAATATACAAATTATAAAAGTTCACAACATATTCTCCATTTTAATACTGACACTTGATAAGTAGAACAAGTGCAAAAAATGGGTATTGGAGGTCCAGTATTGTGAAGAAAACTGCTTCCTGCTGAGTGCGTGCTCCTCTGGCAAGTGTGGTGTGAACAGGGAGACAAGTATCTGTGACATCTCTGGACAGGCACAGGGCTTGTTGTTTTTGCACTGATACAGCACCTGCCATCACATTATCGGCTTCCTGGCAAGTGACACACAACTTCTTGGACGGGAGATCAAGGACAAACTGGTGTCAGGGTTTCAGACTATAGCAGCTGCAGCAGCATGGGAATTTTTATGGGGAGAAAACTTTCCCATAGCATTCGGAAACAAGTGGGATGCATTATAATTAAGTCAAGCAAACTCATATCAGTCACTGGCAAAATGATATTTCAAATTGTGAACAACCCAGATAGTTTTGAGAATTGACATCTGAAATCAACTGTACTCATTATTATTGTAAAATAGCAATAAAGGTGGCAAAGTTCAGTCTAGGCCTGTCACAATAGTTACTATATAGCGATCATTCTTGTATTCTTGTAATCTCATTATACTTGTATAATGACAATAAAGGCATTCTATTCTATTCTATTCTATTCAGTATATGACAATTTCTTTGTAATAATGGGGAGATTTTTGGTATTTTAGTTGTAATATGATTAGATTTGAGCTGCAGAGAGTTGAATAAATAACTTCTATGGTTAATTATTGGTTCATTCTGCTTTTTGATGTTGCAACTGCCTTTCAATGATTTGGTCTACTCAAAAAGTTGTTTACTGGGATTATCCTGCTTGTACTTTCAGCATTATTGTTTATCGTTGTATTTTTCAGTAGCAATATAGCGTGCTTCCAAGTTTGTTATCATGAGTCTAGTTCAGTCCTTCTATCATGTTTAGTTCTGGTAAAAACTAAATCAAATTAATTTGTGGTGTAAAACTGTGTGCTATTTTCAGTGGCCAATTCATTTCTTCTGCTTTGGTTGGAACCTATTAGAGACACCATTTAATCTCTCTTCAGATACTTTATATGCTGGTCTTGCTGCAGTCCAACCATGGTTTTGTCTCTTGTATTTTTACTGCTTTATCACTATAGACGTAGATAGTTCATTAGTGGTCTATATAGGCTATAGCAACTGGTAACCTTAATATTTACTACCCTTAATGAAAAGCACCTTGTCCACCTCACACGTGTTAGACTTGACTCGTAAGCTCATTGTGCGCTGCTATCATCGTCTCATGTCCAACTGAGCAGCTGAACCGTGCAGCTCCATAATGTTGTCAAAGCCCTCTGGCCCTGCGTGATAAAGTCTATCAGGAGTATGAGGTCGTGAAGGCCAGAGAACAGAGTGGAAGGAAGGTGCTCATTTATTAAAGGCTGGGGCTCAGTGTGGCCGCTCCACCGTTCCCCAAGTGTGAGTAAAGGTCGTTTTGCTCTTCTTAGCACATTAGCATTTAAATAGCATGATATCTGCGGCAAGTATCACTGACGGCGCCCACTCTTCTCCTGGGACCAACCCTAACTGCTGTCGAAAACAAAGTTAGAGGATAATAGAGCATGTGCAGGACTACAGGACTATAAATTTGTGCAATGATACAGCTCGGTGGTGTCATTAATATTTTGAATACTAATCATGAGAAGAGAATAAAGTTACTAAAAACTTAAGATTAAGGAAGATGTTATTACCGCTGCTGCTGCTGCTACTACTATCCTACTGCTATCCTTATTGTGAAGTAATTAGGCTGGATGCCCTTCCTTAACAGTGTCCATTTCAATGATTTGGGCTTAGGACCTTTATTTGAAGTATTTTGACATGTGACATTTTGGAATAATGGTGTTGATACATATTTTCCTCAACATGGCCCCCAAAAAGTAGAGGTCACTACAAGAAATAAATAACAGTCAGGCAAAATACACAATACATCACTGGTTGAGCGGTGAGACGCTGACCCACAAGTTGGCGATGCGATTCCAGCTCCCACAAATGAATGCTGTCATTGTGTCCTTGGGCAAGACACTTAACCCACCTCACCCCTATTTTCTGTGTATACTGGTGTATGAATGTGTGTGTGAATGGGTGAGTGCTTTGAGTCCCCTGAAGGTGGAAAAGCGCTATATAAAAATGAGACCATTTACCAATTACATTTGTTCTTTTTGTTGGAAAGTAAGACAAAAAATCTGAGCTAGCATAGGCTAAATTAGAAGTGTCACGCTCAGTGTTGTGCTGCTTTACAATTTGCATATGGTTGAACCTAAACCCTCCTAATGAAATGTAATCAGTGTTTCTCTTTCAAATGACTTACATACACACAGCAACCTTGCATCACTATATAGTCAGCAGCTTTCTATCCAATCGGCCAAACTAACGCTACAATCCCCATTTCGGAGCAAAACAAATCGATAGTAAAGCGTTCTTATCCATCTCCCAAAGGTTAAATGCAGTCTTCTCTCAAATCTGGCCTTTCTTTTGGATGGCAACACGAGGGGAATTGTGTCCTCAACCCTCAGGGCAAATCAGCAGTGGCCCAGGCGATTACATTTAAGAGGAAGACGATGGACAAAGAAGCAAATCTGTCCTCTTGGCCAGCCGCCTCTGATATTCTCCAGCCTGCTTCATCACAGGAATTTGCTGGCTTATGGCTTTGGCAAATATCCCGCTCCAACTTGTCCATCCGAGTGACAGTGCACGATGGAGTGTGCATTTCAAGTGAAGATCGCGAACCGCTCGTACAAATGTAATACTGAGCTGTCTGCCACTTCCCCAGCAAAAAGAAACTAATCACATGCAGCGGATATTTGTCCCCATATGCTGTCTGGATTTGAGTAACCGTAAAAGAATTGGCAGAGAGAGTAGTAGTGTTTAGATTTTATTAATATTACAGTAGTAAATAAATCTCCCTAGTGTATTATTGGTCTTGTCAACTCCAGCGATGGGGAACAGTTTACCTTAGTAGCAGGAGATTTTGTTAGAAGAAATTGATGCACTGCTATCATGCGCGGTTGGAAATGTCATAAGGAAAAGATTACCTATCCTTAAAGGTGCATTATGTAACATTTCTGGCTCATTTGAGAGTCCGCCAGCAGCTTGTCTCCATGGAGATGTTATTTCTTTGCCTGCAGTATTCCATGGTATAGCCATCAAATGTCAGTGTCATTTATCTCCATATAAACAAACAGGTGATGACACAAAGACAAGCTACTGGTCAGGGGTCTCATTATAAAAGTTTATATAGAATTCTTACTAAAAGTGTACATAGGGACAAAATACAAACTTTTTCACTTGTCATTCTGAGCTCTGATTGCCTTCTGCCTCATGTCTGAAAGTCCTGAGACCCAAAGTTCAGAAAATTTGGATAAGACCGCTCATTTTCATGTAAAGTGGTCGTTTTATACTGTAAATCACAAACTTAACATGGAAATCACGTATGTAACATTTTTGTACGTACGCACACTTTATAAATGAGACTCCAGATCTGTGGAGGATCCATGTGTCTTTCATTGTATTTTTGTGCCATGAAAATACTCTAAATAGGTGAATAAATAAAAAAAAATAAAAAAAATAGATACAGTTAAATCCATACGGTGGAACATTCCAGGCAAAGCAATAACATTTCTATGGGAACCAGCAGGAGCCAGACCTTCCACCAGAAAAGTGACATAATGCAACGTTAAGCTTATTTATTTGAGTGCATAAAGTTACATGTTGTTTTAATCATAGCTCGTCAGTACAAAAGCGGGAGGACTCACAGTGTGTTTGTGAATGCTGTGAGTGATGTGTGGATATGGCTGTGTGCTTGGTCGCCCACCTGCTTAAACACACTACAGAGAAAACATTATCTGTGCGAGTAAACTGGGACCCCACTCCTCACAAGTCATGCAGCAGTTTACAGGCACTCATCAAATGTGCTTTATTATGGTCCTGTCTATGAAATATTTAGTCTACAGTTAAGGCAAAACAGCACAGAGTATGAAGTGGCCAGTTCAACACAAGCTCACATGTAAATAAGAATTCCTGTCAAGCTTGTCTCTGTAGAGTAATACTGTACAATGTGCTCAATACAGTGAAGTATTTACTAAACTAGAAAAGCAAAGTCACTGAGGTCTGCCTATTAAATCTCTGTAGTGAGATTAAAATGCTGTATCTCTCTTGTAAAATGACAAAACTGGGCATTAAACCAAAGGTCACTCTCTTGTGTGAGCTAAATGGTTACATTATACTCTATTAAGCCTCAAGGTGTCTTAAAATGATTCTTAAAGACTGAAGTTAAAGGTGCTCTTCTAGTGGAGGGTGCCTTGTTTCCATGGAGATGATATTGCTTTGCCTCAAATGCTCCATGTTATGGCAAATCCATAAACATGTAATGCCTCCAGGCCATACGTCAGATCTATGGAGAGGCAACTCCATTCACGGTATGAATTCATGTTTACAAGGTATTTCTTCTAGCCATAAAACAACCTTGTAATTTTGAATACTGTGGAACATTCCAGGCAAAGCAATTACAGGGTTAGAAAAAAGTTAGGGGCAGCCCAAGATATGAGTTCTAATGCTCAGCTACCATGGAAACAAGTAGAAAAGCTACACAGTACACTTTTCACTATAAATATCTATCAACACAGGGATTATAAATCCGATCGTTGTTCAACGAAAACATAGCACAATGTATTTTAATGAAACAGTATACTCCTGCTATGTTGTATGTAGACTATAATTTGTTGGCTAAGTATGTCTTGTGCCAGGGAGAGGCATGTGTGCAGCATGCATCACACCTCCTCATCTGAGCATGCTGTCAGCGTGAGAGAAACCCACCAGCACCAGCGCCCAGAGCAATAACAGGCTGCACCCAGCTCCCAGTGCTCACAGCAGGTACAGAGCGAAGGAGGAGAAGGGTGGAGGCAGGAGAAATGGAGAAATGGGGGGAGAAATGACATGTGCAGGTGCTAAGTGGCTAGTTGGTATAGGATATGTGTAAACAATTGTCTAATGTTGTTTGAGGATAAATAACATTAAAAATACATTAAAGGTCCTATATCAAATAAAACTGATATCTGTCTGTCTCCAAAAGCTCAAAATACTCTGATCTTCACCTTGTGAACAATGGATTTCTTCTTGTATTATCACATGACATCACAAGATGGGACAGAATGTTTTCAGTTTGAGAGAAGAACTTTAAGATGCTAAATATGCAAGGTTTGTGTGTTAAACATGAGTTAATGAAGCAAATCACAACTTCACATATGTTTTTGAAGAGGAAACAACATTATAACATAGATCAAAAAATGGTGCTTTAATAAATTCAAAGATTTTAACCTAAATATTGTGGATTGAATTCCCAGAGTACACAAGGAAGTAAGTCTACATTTAAAAACGTACAACGTACACATACATATAGGTGAGTTTGACATAAAGCATAGTCTCATGGCTCTCTTTGGGTATGAGTGATGAAAAATGGCATAGCAATTTAAAAATATTATATCTGTTGAATGGTGAAAAGTACTCAAAATGAATGACAATTGACTTAGATGATAATAGTGTGATGGCTAATCTCTGGTTTGGTGATTAAAAACTGCCCATAGCAAATAAATGAGCAACTGAATAGGTATAATTTAATATGTCCAGTGAGAAACATACAATAGAGCTGCTGTCAATGCATTATGCTCTTCAAAGATTTCTAGGCATATCCAGCTGCTTCAAATATGACAAAACAACTGTCAACCTTCTCCAGCCTGAGCTAAATTCTGTAGCTTTAATGTTACTTCACCCATAAAGCAGTGCACAGAATAACTTAAGTATTTAGAGATTACAGTTGCCAGATAAGAACAGAGCTGCTGAATGCCTGAATACTTATCGTGAACGCACTAATGATGAAGTGTGCTATCTCTGCCACGCTCAGCTACTTTCCATCTTCTGCCAGTCAAAGCAGATAGAAAGGTGACACAAGGAATTTTTGAATGAGCTTGAAGTTTTTCTGTCATATTTTGCATTACACAGGCTTTGAAGTTGAATCCAGCACATCCCAAATGTAATCTTTTCGGCAATGCAATCACACAGACAGTCAAATCATGATCTTTGTTTTGTTTCTTATTTTTCCAAGATCGCTCTAATTTAAATCTCCCCAAAGCTGTCCTTTCATTTAAAATCCCTAGTGAAACTGCAGTAATACCACTTGTACAAAAAAGGATGCCAAAAAATGTGCACAAAACCAGCACTGTTACCCATGAGTGAATAAATGAACAGAAAAGCCCCTATGCGCCACAAAACACAGAGAAATAGACAAGAGTAGGTTGCGTCTTATGTAACACACAGAACTGCATTCCCAAGCAACTTACGTATTACAGAAAGCCTCAGAACTACTGCTGGTTACCATGGCAACGCACACTAAAGTTCCCATCATCACCGTTTTTGTGGCAACGGAGGTGTTTGGACACAAAATGAGAGATAATTTGCTTTTATCACAGTGCTGTTATTGCCCAGAAGAAGGCACAGGGCGTGAAATACTAATATGTTTCAAGTGAGGAGTAGGTACAATATCATCCACAGACCACAGGTTTGTCAGTACAAAGCTACAGTGATTCCCACCAGAGGTGATCCTATCATATCATGCATGGGATTAGAAAAAACAAACAAACACCACTGTCCATTAGGTCTGTGAGGCATTTGGGTTCCAGTTAGTTTCATTAGCACTGGTAAAGGTACTTGTGTTGTCATCATACTAAACAAACTACCGGTACTAAACTACATACTGACTACTACAACTAACATCGCTGCTATGACTCAGGATGTTATTGATAAAAATGCATATCTTATTTTTCATACTATTACAATGATGATCATTCCAGAACACACAAAGTCTCACACAAAATACATAAAAAAATAATAATAAAAATGCAGAAATATAACTTTATACACTTGTTTGAAAGAGTTAAAGAGTTAAAAATCCATTAAGTGAGTTTACTTGAATCTACTGAATAACAATTCTAAAACATATTGCTATTGTTATTAAGACTATACAGCCGTACACATTAGAACACACAATGCATCTGGTGAGGAAAAGAAAACATCACCCAGTGGTCACTGCTAGAAACAATTCTTCTGGTCTGAAAAAAACATCCAAAAGCTACCATCAGTTCAACCAGTCCTATCATGGAAGTGATTTTAAGAAATAGGTCCCTCGGGTGCTCCCCAGTCTGAAGAAGACAATTGAAATCTTTTCCACTCTAATGTAATTTTCCCTAGCACCCTGACCGCCTCCACAGACCAGCGCGGCCCACCAAGGGAGAGTCAAGGTGGGGGCACACAATAATGACTTTTTGGAGATGGCACAGATATCGACAGTACAGTGGAGATTCTTGTCTGCCTGTCTCTCCAAAGACAGATGGAACATTTGAAGTCAGTCAATGAGTACAATGGTTCAACTCACTGACATTTTAACAAAAAAGAAACAGCAAAAAAAAAAAAAAAAAAAAAAAAAAAAAAGACCGGGCATAAAATGAGGACCACTGAAAGTAAATAGGAAATATTTAATTAGGGCATAGTGGTATATAACAAACACCTGAACTTTAAAAGAAGAGCTAGTGAATGTTTTGATTACAAAAAGATGGACAAGTTATGATGGCTAAGACTGTAATATGTTCATCTATGTGACTTTTCTGGTTTCCACCACCTGCTTGTCACCATGGAGATGCTATAGCTTTGCCTGGGATACTCCATCTTGCATTTCTCCAATTACAAAACGTACTGAAGCAGCCATTCTTACAGGGGTGCCTCTCTACAGATGTGACAATTCGCTTGTCCAAGTGCTATCTTGTCTCCATGAAGATATGAAAGTTTAATACCATGTTAGAAACAAGATGGCGTAATCACATTTGTCCAGGAGTGGCTGCACCGTTGAGACCTTCTCTGCACCATAAACTATATAAAGAAGTGGCCTAAGTGAGAGTGACGTCCCCTACAGCGCTCGGCTCCACTCAAATGAAGCTTGCGATCCTAGCGGTTACAGGAGTGAATTTGGAGCCAGGCTCTATGTTATGAGTAGGATTTTTTAACAGACAAAACAGTAGGAAAAAAACAAACCCAGGATCATGCAGAGTGGGTTAAGTTGAACATTTTAGGGGCCTCAATATTCCAGTGTAAGTCAATAGGAGTCAGGGTCAGTAGAAGCTGAAAGCACCTGCGTGCAAACGTCCTGTTTAGAACACGGTGGGTGGCGCGTTAACTATGTCCATTTATATATATATAGTCTAAGCTGTACACTTAATAGCAGAAATGGTGTGGAACATTCCAGGTGATGTTTGCAGCTGATATCATCAATATTCCCTGGGGGTGTGATGCTAACTGTAGGCTCTGCTCTGTCAGAAGCTCTGTTACTCAAATTAGACTTTAATCTGAGTTTTATTTGAATACAGTCTGATGCTAAAGGACTTATTTAGTTGGAACTACGAAAGGTGAGCTGATTTGTGCACTTAAACACGTCTCTCACACAGAATATTACAGCCACAAGCTAGCTAGCTATGAAAATCAAACACCTAAACAGGACCATGAATGCTCGTATTGACCACGGGCTCCTGAAAATGTAAAATTTAAACAAATTTAAAAATTTAAACCCATTTTCTATTTTTTCTTGGCTGTGTTTGCTGATGTGTGCATTGTATGGTGTCTCCATAGTAACTGATGAACTTTCCACCGTATAGATACATGTAGAACCCCCCACATGATGTCACTGCAAGTATGAATTGCAAAAACATCTCCATGAAAACAAGCAACAGCAGGGCCTCCACAAGAAAAATGACGGTGCAACTTTAAATACATGTGGCTTTGGGTGTAGATGGTTAGAATGTTTTGGCCATGTGATTAGTTAGATTATTATTATGGGCTGCTGCTGCTTTAACCTTACTGAATTTTGACCATTCAAAATTAGTCTGACAAGTCAAGAGAGGCACGGACACTCAATGGTTGTCCTAAGGTGCCCTTCCTTTCTTTCGGTAATGTTTGTGAACACATTGGACAATTACTACTAATTAGGCTGAGTGTTCAATAGCTGAGTATTTTTACAGCAGCCAAATTAAACAAGAGCAATTGAGAATGCCCTGGCTGCATTCAAAATGTCACACAAAATCAACACTTGAGTCTGCGCCATTGTCATCACAGGAAGCATATGTGTTTTAGATAAGGAACAATACTATGAAGAGTAGTTTGATGAGTTTTCCTTCAAAATGAATGTCATATTTAGCATAGATTGAATAGAAAGAAATTGTAAAGAAATTTCAATCAATATCTGGCAATGGGTGGTCCACAAATGCCCTTTGCAAGATCCCTGCAGAAAAAGGTCAAATAATAAAGAGCCAGGCCAGATAATGCTAATTAGTTCTTTCCTTCAGGACAGAAGGTCGAAAAGTTTCACTCCGAAGTCACTGCATAATATTGTATAATGTCAGGTATTTCTGAAAAGCTTAGGACATCTCATAGTTTTGGCTAAATAATCATTAGATTATTTAGATTAGATGCTGTTAATTATTTACATCAAAAAGTTAAATTATAACATTTGTGTCAATATGAAGAAGAGGTGATTCAACCTAAACATACAGAACATACAGGATACGTGGTTTAATTTGGATCGGGATGTTTCTTGATACTTGTCTGCACAAAGTAGATTTTTTGTATAATAAGTTAGTGATAAAATTACAACTAAAAAATCAACTAACTGTTTAAGACAGCACTTAAAAGTAAGGGTGGGCAATTGCAATTTTGATTTGAGCATTCATGTAAACTTTATGTTGCCTTGAAGAACTAAATTGAGGTGTTTGTTCTAAACGTTCATACTTCATTGCAGTTGGTTAAATTCACCTGTTATTCAGTCAGTGCTGAGACTGACCAATAGGGGGCGTGAGAAAAGATGTCTATTTGAGCACAGAGCTGCATTCAAGAGAAAATGGGTGTATCACTATACCAAAATATCAGATTATCCCCATGTTACTCAGTCCTACTCAACAGTATGTACAAAGCTTATATGTTATTTCTATGCAGAACCGTGAGTTTATTTGGAATGTAGTGAGGGATGTATGTACTTTTATTGCTTGTCTCGGCACACATCTGCTGTTCATATTGTCGACAGAAGTGGAAGAGAAGTCTAGTGAGACCAGCCCGGCTCATTCCCCGGGCAGTCACTCAAAACACATGATTGGAGTAATAACTCAATGGAGTAAGCAAGTTGATTTAGTCCCAGCTCAACGCCTTCGACTGAGCAGAGGTAACAGTAATGGAATAACTGGTGAGAGGTAAAACATGGAGACTGGATTCAGCCTGAACAAACTGATGTTGATTTAAAAAATTGGGAAGCACTGCAAGTAACATAATGGTACTATGACAACTACAATGACACCTAAAACGCCATTACTGCAATAGCAAACTTTTATATTCTAATAAATACTGCAAAACAATAGAGACCGAAGACATATTAGTTCCAATGTTGGTATTGTTCAGTGTTTTCCATAATCGGATCATCCCTATAATAAATCTTTGCTTTGGTGTACTTGATATTGGTCTAATAAGATACAGCATCAAAGTAAGAAAAAGACGTTGAGACTATATTTCCCATGGGAAGCCATTCACTAAAATGAACTAACATGGCTGACAGTCTCAAAAACATTTAGTTGAGAATGGCAAATTATTTTTAAATGAGCCCTGCTTCCTGTTCTTTCATGCTGGAAATTAAAACTAAAAATACACTGAATGACAACTTGAAAATCCCATCTTTCTCCAGTTCCCCATTTATCTTTAAATGCTGAAATAACTGCAGTTAAAGTGATCTATTTATATGGAACTACTAACCCAACTGTACACCAACTCCTCCATCCTCCCTCATTCCTCTTCTATAAGCTCTGAGCTGGAGGTTGCTTAGATACAACTACCTAGAAGACGATGTGAAAGTATGTTAGTTGCAGTAATAAGCTGGCATAGTGGGCTGTCAGTCACACACAGAAAAAGCAACAGCTTATAAAATGAACAGTAGACTTTTTGTGTAAGAATGTGTCATTGCATTTCCTGGAATGTTCTATAATACTGCATTAAACATACTGTGAGTGAGGTCACCATTTCATAGATCTGACCTGTAACTTGGTATAGTGGTGCCATTTTCTTGCTGCCATGAAGATAGATATGTTTAATACTATAAAGGCGAAACAATAGCATCTCAATCTCAGGAAAGTGACATAGTGCATCTTCAAGGCAGGACAATATGCAGTTTACCATTTTACATTTTAATAAAGATGCATCCATCCATCCATCTTCTCCCGCTTAATTCGGCTGGGTTGCGGGGGCAGCGTGCTGCCCAATACTCATAGCACCTGACCCCCCCTATGAACCCCTCTGCAGGTGGTGAGCCCACAGGAGGGTGGACATTATGGTCCTTGATGTTAGTTCATAGGGGTGAGGGCATGTTTTAGGTTGATGGGGGAAACCGGAGTACCCGGAGGAAACCCATCCAGACACGGGGAGGAACATGCAAACTCCACACAGAAAGGCCCGGGCGACCCGGGGATCGAACCCGCAACCTTCTTGCTGTGAGGCCTGAGTGTTGCCACTCAGCCACCGTTTAATAAAGATGAGTAATTCTTATTATTTTATATGTTCCTGTAGAGGAGAATGGTTAGGTAACCCCTTCATTTATTATTAAGACTAAACTCAACCATGACAAGTAACTTCAAATGGATCTCTAAAGAAACAGAACAGGCATAGAGGGTCTGCGTACACCAGTGTATGAATGTGTGTGTGAACGGGCGAGTGGTTCCATGATATAAAGCACTTTGAGTGCCCTGAAGATTTATGAAAATACAACATATCACAGTAAAAGTCACAGTTGACATCCTCCTTGGAGTTTGTGAATGAGTCATTACCTTATTTACATATTTCAATTGCCATTTCTCATTCAGAAATCACAATAATAATATTTTAGCAGTGCATAAAAATATCTTTTGTACTAGATTCATTTGCATTCCCTGGTGGTCCCTCCCATAAGTCTCGTACGTGACAAGGTGAGTCTTCTGAAGCTGCAAGTGGCTCTCAGCTGATTGGGTCCTATGCCTGTCCTTGAATCCATGCATGCTCTATATTGTATGTGTGCACACTGTGTAATCGATTAACTCAAGTTCAGTTTAGACCGACAACAGCTCATATAAAACAACAGGCCTATGTCATTTTGTGTTAGATATGAAACAGACTGACACACTGCGGTGCCTTTTATACCAATATTGTGGACATGAAGAGAAGCCAATGCATCTTTATGAGTAATTATTATGTTTGGCAGAAATGAAAACAGAATATTCAAAACATAATGCGGATCACTAAATGCGCTAAATGATAAAATTGATGTAAGCCTGTTCATGCTCATACTTGAATGTGGCTATTTAACTGACACCTGTCCCATCTTTTAGCACAGCTTTTGTTAATCTAATAAAGGCACATAATAAAACATTCATTACATTGTCCAAGGCATTTCAGACGGTATTCACCATTTTGATTGTATTGTAATTAGGGTTTATGTAGTAAAATTTTAAAACAGAGAAGAGGAGGCGAGAGAGCAGAAGATCAGGAAATAAAATGGCTCTGGTAATAAAAATGTTTATGGGTTTCTCGTAACATTAGGGAGATATGCACGGGTCACTGGAGTCAATAGTAAAGGGCAGTGACCCCGTGACTGCTTAATGCAACAGTTCAATTTAGAGTCATAACAATAATGACTCTTAGACGTGTAGACAGACAAAGCCACAATAAAAGAATGAACAAGAACAAGGTTTGAGAATTAAAAGCTAAATATAAAATTGAAATTGCAGCCAATGTTAATTACATCTGCTCCCTTTCCACATAATTTACTGAGTGGATTGTTTTATCTTGTCTCTTGCAACTCTTCTTCATTTACTGGAAAGTTGGATCAGCATAAAATGTACTCCAGGGGTATCGTTCACATAGCAACTCATTTAGATTCATTTGGGACAATTTTGGGTTGAGACTAAGCTTGAAATATTTTACAACTCAGAATAAGTGTAAAATCCTGTTAAAACTTTGAACCTAAAGTTGATCAAGTGCTGAATTATGTATGCTCATTTTAGAACTAATTAAAACTGTTGACATTTCGTGACTTTTTCAATCAATGAGTGAGGTGGTAGGTACGATAAAATAATAGCAAAATTAACACATTTCTTTCTGTACTATTCACCCACTGTATTAGAAACTGCATTAATTAGTCCAGCTCATTGTAAAATAGGATGCCTGATAACTGTACCTATGCATCAAAAGAATAGTTAGCATCTATTTAGGCTCTCTGCAATGTATAACCACAATTAAATAAGGTTTTATGCAATAGAATTATTATCTTTTTAAAAATGTAATCAAATGGAGAGGCAACCACTGCACTTAAACTGCACTTTGTTTGATTACAAGCAGGCTGTTATGACACTCTCTCAGCTAAAATCAAGCTCAATTCCAGACACAACATTTAGAGAGGAGAGAAGAGATGCACTGAAACTGGGCTGATAGACATTAGAGGGATGAGAGGGCAAAATAGGCTGAGGTGACAGTGATAGATAGTTTGCCATTACTGTTAAGTGTGGCTGGCTGCTGTGTTGTGTTTGAGGATAATCAAAATGAAGTATCTCATGTGTCTCTTAAAGGCCTCCTATAGAGCACAGAGAGAGGGGTTTAACACAAAAGGAGCTGCAAGGTTTGTTTGGAGAAAGCTAATCTAGGGAAATGAGCTAAGTGCACACAATGTTTAATATTGCAAGATTAGCAATTAAACCAAAATCTCAGTTTGAATGGTCATAATGAGCAAATCACAAAATTCTTTGTCTGGAATGTTTCACAATATGGTATTAAACCGTTCTATCTTCAGGTAAACCAAACCAGACCAAGTTACAGGTCAGATCTGTGGAGAGGCAAACCCACTCACAGTCAGAATGCCTGTTTTTCTAGGTATTTTTGAATAAATGTAAGTTTGAGCTGTTTAATATCACACCGTGGAACATTCCAGGCAGAGCAATGACATATCCATAGGAACAAGCAGGTAATGGACCACCAACAAAAAAGTTACACAGTGCACCAAGTCTCTAATTTAAGTAATGTCCTCTGCATGCAACATGATATTCAGTCTCCACTCGCAAAAACCCTAAAAGGCGCATCGTTTAGATTAGGGATATCAAGCTTTAGTCAATAATTGGTCATTGATGTCTTAGTCAAGCACATTTAATGAATAAATGAACTATAATTGCCTTTTCAAATATAAAGATTACATAGATTTGTATGCATACCAGCAGAAAAGAGAAGGCATTAAGTGTCCAGACAGTTTAATCTGCCTTTTCACAGAAGATACAGTTTAATAGTGCTTCTCTATATACATGGTTATATTTGTGCGAGATCCTAAAAAATTGAAGAACTTTTGCCAGTGCCTCACTGCACCCCCTTTTAGCTGATTAAGTCTTTAGTCAACCAAGAATTTCCTTTACGACTACAGCCCTATTTTAGACCCCTACAAACATGTTCTGAAATCAAATAAGAATTTAGAGATATTAAAGCCAAAATTGCACATCTAATAACAGTGCTTGTTGCAAATGTTATATTTTTTACAGCATTATTCAGCCTTAACACAATATTATGTTTTTCTTTACACTTTTGAGTGCCAACTTTGGTCACTCAATTTCCATATTATGCCAGCACTTTCAAGAGATAATATTTGTGTGATGACTATAAATTAGCCTGCTCACCGTAAAACAGCTCGGCTACAGAATCACAACTCTTTTCACGCATCTATCTTTGACTGCTCCACTTCCTGCCTCCCAGATTAACCCAAAGTGACCTAGCCCCAGACCCGGAGAGGAATTAATGTTTTCTAGGTCCACAGAGGGTCTGGCGGGCAGTTAGTCGTCACAGCAACTGCAGGGGAAGTGTGCAACCTGAAGGGTATGACACGGTACACACTATTAACCCAAGTGATCTCTGACTAGGACCACATCTGACAGGTCCGGTTAGCACCCACTGTGCACTTTGGCCAGAGGTTGGTTTACCACTGAAGATTGAACACAGCCTTGGATAACAAAAGCCTATATTCTCCCCGGTTTTGCATGTAAGCCAGCAAAGTTTTCAAGCAATTTAAACTTCCCCATGGTAATAACAGAGGCAGTTCTATCGCAGTGATAGCAGACTCTTCCAATACACCGAGCAGCAGCCATTGTTCCTTTGTTTCTTTATTTATGCTTTTTATGTGTAGGAGACAGCGCTTCCCCTGAAAACTAGGAAGAGGTTTAGAAAAGTGTATTTTTAGCAGTGAAAGTATGTATTCTGCACCAGGACTGTTCCTCTAAGGCATGCACACAGATGATAGACACTAAATGGGGAAAAACTGGGGAAATATAGGTTGACAATATGCAAATTAGATGGTAATATGCTTACATGTTTAGCCTTAAATTAATAAAGAATGGGATTTCATAGTGATGCTTTTTCACTGGTCTTAGGAGGATGTGTGCCATATTAAAGGTCCTATATTATACAAAACAGACTCTTGTGAGCTTTAGGCCATGTTATAATGTGTTACCTTATCAAAAACTTATCTGGAGTTGTTTGTTTCACTCACACACATTTAAGTAATCCTGCATTATTAGGTTTTGTCTACATCACCAACACTGAAAATGCTCTGTTCCAACTTGTGATGTCATGAAGCGGTGGTTTTCAAGTTAACAGCTCCTTTTACCTTTTGCTGAGTAGAGACTGGAGACTACTGGTACTTTAAATATTACCTAATGTTTTTAATTAAGGAAGATAATCCTATCAAGAGAAACTGTGAAGATGTGGTGCCATCATTTTCTCTTGACCTGAGAAAGTGTGAGCCTGATTTCCTGCCAGCTCTCAAACTTCCCCCAGTGTGACTGCAGCGTCACATCTCACTAAATACAGAAGCTGTGGAGCATGATAATGTCATTTTGGTGCTAGAACATCAGCAACAAAAAATGTGCGAGGTCTACTGAACCACTTGAACTGACAGAGTTTGATAATGTGTTTCTCAAACTGGGGTATAGAGAAAAAAAACATTAAATTGATGCAGAGTTTGTTGGAAGCTTGACCTGCACTTCAGCTTTGCATACTGCTATTGCGCTTTCAGGTGAGACATTTTAATATTCACAGTCCTTGTTTGACCCATACCCATGATAATACTTGTTTAGGCTCAGAGTTAAAGTAGATTGCTAAAGAATACCTTAAAAATGTGTGCGGCACTGCTCCATAAAAGTTACATAGTGCACTTTTAACACCAGAGAACAGTCAAATAAATCAGTTTTCTTTATTCAGACCAGTATTTATTTTTGTTCTCAGGTGACACTAAAAATGTTCCCTCTTGTCATAGGGCACTGAGGACTGTATAAAATGATGCCGTTCCGTCTCGGTGACCTCGAGACATTCAGACCTGATGAAGCTGTAAACAAGGCGCCACAATAAACCGAAGTCAACTGGCTACAGCCCTCCCAGCTTTATGAGGGACCAATGACGTCAATATTATTAGAATCAATTGACAGATTCGGGCCTCCAGTGTGTTCAGACCAAATGAAAACAAAACCGAGGGAACTGTTAGGACAGGCCGTGCCCAGAGGTGGAACATTTGCTGAACTCCCGACAGCTGAAAATAGCAAGCCCATGATTCACCCATGTTCCTGACAGCAGCGCTCTGTCATCCCACCTTTAGATCCATTCTGCAGTGTTCCCAGTCCGTACAACAGCTACAGTGTGCTTTCAATTCAGCGCAGCGAGTCAGTGCATCACCCCATATCTTGGGCTCCCGTCTAACGCTCGACTAGCCAAGCGTTACTGTGGTGCTGGCATCATGAATAAAAGCCCCGCCAATAAACTTCGATTAGGATCAAAAAAGCAATGCAGCACTTAAACATGGTGAGTTTGCAGTAACCACTAGCATCTCCAGAGGGCTATCATTTGGAAACGCAAGGATTAATAATAATTTTTCGAGGAGTTGCAGACAGTTCTCGGTCATGGGTCAGTTGTGTGTGTAGTGCGTGAGGGGAGAAGAGGGTCTTATTACCGTAATTGGTAGCAGTATGTGGTACAAACTGAGCAAAAATGTTGTGATTGGAGATAGAAAGATAAGGGAGGTGCGGAGATCCCAGAGGTAGACTATGTGGGTTTTAATAAGCAGCGGAAGAGCTCGCCACAAAGAGCTGGTGGTCCGCTGGGAGAAGACCTCCGAGCCGATGACCATAGCGAAGAGAGCAGCCGCCACAGCTACATTAAGGACAGAGGTAGCACAAGACCACAATGGGGAATTTTATAAAGCTCAGAATAAAAGGATGTGGAATAGTTCATGAAAGAAGAAGTCTATGTGGATAAAGAGACAGAAATCCAATACTACCATGACAGTACTGCTATTATTTGTATTATGTATGTATTTGCTATTACATTTACTACATTGCCTTGTGAGCACATGAATACACAACTGTTCCAACAACGGATCAACAGAAATTACAAGACAAATGATATAAAATGTATAGAAGGCTCTTATCTTTTCATTGCAGATACAATTTTCTTATATTTATGGCTGATATAAGCGGATATATTTAATGATATAATATGAAACAACTATTGACAAACTCCTGCCTGACAGACTAAGCATTACAAAACTAAGATAACTGGAAAAACATCCAATAGTGCTCCCATTCTAACAGATTTGATGTTGAAATAAAATGCTGGTTGGACCAAATAGCCAGGACCAAAAGCTGATACAAACAAGACCAAATTTCTGTGGCCACATTGCTATCTTGTAAACACGAATGTGGAAAATGAAATACAGTACTCAGACATGCGTACGCAAGTTATGAAGTGAGTTTGCCATTCATCATTTGTCTACACAGATTGAAAAGGGAAATGAATGATGAACACAGATGACACCATCACTGGCCAGTTTCTATCACGCTCCCTGCAGTCTGTGTCTAATAATGAGATTATTTGCAAGCCCATGGTCAGTATTTGTAGATATCACCCAGAGCCCCTGAGCATCACACCACAGCCTGAGTTGGAGCTGAATGTTCATTGCGTAGCCCTATACATTAGTACATTTCATATTTCAGGTTGAGCTGGACATCAAGTTTTAGTGGAGACTGAGATTCAGTCATGTGTAATTATCATTGATATGTTTATGGGGGGTCAGGTGCTATGAGTATTGGGCAGCAAGCTGCCCCCGCGACCCAGCCGGATTAAGCAGGAGAAGATGGATGGATGGATGGATGTTTAAAATTGAGAGGCCCCCAGCCAGTCTTTCAGCAGTGTTTACCCCTTTGGAAGAAGAAATTTGACTATTTTTTTGTGTAATAATATTGAAAGCCTATTTTATTTAGTTTTTTTCCCATCCTAATTTCAGGAATAATGGAGTATTGGTTGTGCTAAAGATTTATTTTATTCTGGTGACCAGTGAATAATGGATTAAAGGAGTAAAATACAATTCTTAATGTAAACTATACAGGGAAATATGTGATGCATAAGCTATATTTAACTCTAGAGGTCCTACCCTAGAGGATGTCAGGCCCTTGTTGATGAAGGATGAAGACGGCCGAGCTCTGTGTATTTTCCTGCAGCTATTACAGACAGCAGTGGACATGAGCTCACCGGAGAGCCACAGTCAATGCCACAGTAAGTGCTCCTTGGTCTTATTTAGAGAGCTTGGACCACTTTGTGAATGAATTCTATGATTAGAGTAACTTGAAGTATGTGTTGTGTCTGGAAATACAGCGGCCCCAACACAGAGAGATGTGTATTTCTGATGGCTACTGTTAAACCAGTGTCAAAGTAAATATATGAATGCTAAATAAAGCTATATTACTTTGGTATACAATATTAAAATTTGTATTTTAATGTTGCTGTGACTATGTGTCCTAGCATGATGTTTTAGACCTATTTGGATTGTCACCTACACCTGCAGGCATGTCAAATTTAGTTGCTTTTCTACAACACTTAAACAACTATTTAAACATTGTCACTAAAAGGTTCAGATGGAAGAAAAACTGTCACTACCAAGGCTGACTCAATACTCATGAAAAGAACACACAACAAGATTACACAACACTCCGCTATAATCACTTAATTAAATGTCCTCTTCATTTAGCTGCTCATTGCTCAGGCCTGAAGAAAAAGGCGTATAAATTAGAGTAATGTGAGAAAAACATGTAATGTGCAATGGACAAATAGCTGTATTGATATCAGAAATATTCAAATACCAATGTCTCACAAATACTCCTAGCTCAAGAGGAAGTCTCCATGCACTCAATCTGTCATAACTCCATAACACACTAGGGTATGTATTAAACATCAAAGTGCATGTGAGTGACAATAAGCAGTGAGGGAGGGGAACACAGGAAAGCTGAGAGGGCGGTTTTGCTTATACTTGATGATAAGCTCCAAAGATTGACTGGCTGCTGTTGCACTTTTCATTGTAAACGGAGGAAAAACTGCTTGGCGTTAAAAAGCTTGTTTTCTTAATCCCACTTCACGGGGCAGCTGGGGGGTATGCTCACTTGTAAGATTTCCTTTCTGGTTCACACTTCTCCATTCTCTGTGTGACAGTTTTTTTTTGTTTTACGTTAAAGGTGCATTATGTAACTTCTTCACTGCAAAAAGGCCTATCAAAAAATAAGAAAAAAAAAACTTTTTGAGGTAAATATGCCCTATTTTAAGTGAAATTATCTGCCAGTGCAGTAAGAAATTTTCACTTACCAAGTTTTCTTAAAACAAGACGAAATACAAATCTTGTTCTAAGCAGAAAACACGAGTTTCAAGTATTTATGGCAAGATTTTTCACCTTATTGGTTTGAGAAGGAAGTTAAAGAGGCTTAACCTGGCTTGATTTAATATAAAAAGTACTTAGAATAAGTTGTAATAATAAGATAAATCAGGATGGAATATCTTGAAACAAGTCAAAAAGTCTCATCTTATTAAGTAAAAAAATCTTAAAATTGATTTTTTAAGATGAATCTGCTTAATTCAAGTCAGTTTAACTATGCTAGAAAATCCTTTTTTGTAGTGTTTGATGACATTGGTATGACATTAACAACTCTTGGTCTGGTTTGGTCTCCATGAAGATAGAAAGGTTTAATACCATGCTGTGAAACATTTCAGACAAAGCAATAACATCTCTATGGAGAAAAGCACTGATGGACCCTCTACCAGAAAAGTCACACAATGCACCTTTAAAATTTTATTGTGAGTTTACATGTGTACTCCATCTTCCAACCATAGTACACAGAGTTCTTATAGGAAAAAAGTCACCTTCTTCTACTGCCAAATACCCATTTCTGTCTTACCAGCACACCAAATACCTATTTATCCATGTGAACAAGGATTCTGTTAAAGATGCTACCTGGACGAATGAGGGTTTCTTCACACATTCTGTTAAAGAGATAAAAATGAATAAAAAAAGAAAAACCTATTGTTGTCTTCATCTTCAAATAACAATATTATTATAAAAACACACAGCACAATAGCAGCAATAGCAATAAGCAGCCACATTACCAACAAAGATAATATCCATAATTATGTTTATCACAACCATCCAAACAGACCACAATAACACAACTACATGGCTCAATAATGCTCTAATATTTGTATAAAATATAAAATAAAATCACACGCATTACAGTGCATGTTCATGAGAAGATTCTGGCACTATTAGTGTGAAAGCTGTGGTGCTTGTTTTCCTCCATTGCTCTAAGACCCAACAAGAGTGTGTGAGCCTCCCAGAGCTACAAACGGGAATGCATCCAAATTCCAAGGCAGCAGACAGACTCGAAACATTATAGCGTGCTATTAATGTGCACTGTGTTGCCAGATCCAACACAAGTCAGGAGGAAGATGCAGTTTTAATGAACAGTTTTAAATTATGACAAATGGTGGTCATATCATAGCTGCTATTTTCCCTCACTTACGTCAAGTTGTGTGCTCTATGACAATGTTCTATGATTAGCTTTACTAGCCGTAAGCAGTGGGGGAAGAAGTACTCGGTTTTGTTACTTAACTAAAAGTACAGTTTTTGGAGTAAAAAAAAAAAAGAAACTCAAGTAAAATTATCACATGAAACAATCTGCTTAAGTAAAAGTATTAAAGTAAATCAGATCTAATAAAGCTTCATTGTGCTGTTTTTGATAAAGATATGTGCTAAATTTTGTTCAACCAAAATAATGCAATTCAGTTTTTTTCCTAGCCACTACAAACCTGCTGTGGTAAAAATAACACACCAGGTCTGAAACTGACAAGAAAAACTACTTTTACTTTTCAGCACTGTTAAATCTAGTGAAGTAATAGTTGTAGTAGTTTTTACTTGTTACGTTCCACCACTGGCCTTAAGAAAGCTATAAGATTCTGTACCTCATTTGTAGGCAACACTTCACTTTCCATCACTTCACCGTCACTATATTGCTTATTTGGACCACATTTGCCAGGATAAGCAGACCCCAGACACCCCATCATAACAACAGTTTTCCAGATGTTGCAATCAAACTGTCCAGCTAATGTGACCCTTACAAACTCAGAATTGCATCTCTTCTCGCACACTAATCAGTGCATTCCATCAACTAACAAGTACCACAATGGGGATGTAATGGACATTTATCCATGAAAATGAATTCCTTGAGATTAATTGAATGCCCTGTCTCAAGTAATTTGTGGGTAAGTCCATGTGATGTCTATTGTTCATCTGTTGATAGTAAATGGAACATCAGCTTAAGTCATTCTTTCTGTCTGGTTAGCTGCTGTGTGTCATTATTATTAAATAAGTGTTAACCTTATTTGATATTCATGAAAAACAGACTCAGTATCTCATTCTAGCTCCAGGAAGCGGCCTGTTAAACTGAGGGGTTAAAGGTGTCAGAATACGCTAGCACCAGTACTGACACATAAAACTGCAGTATTTAACATAAAGTACAGATAATCTATAGCTCTGAACAGAACACTGAAGGTTGTGTCACCATTTCCTTTTTGGCAGCTCTTGTTGCTGTGGGGGCTTCAGAGCACATCATCTGCACTCTGCTCACACCTACAGCACAGCCACTCTATATTAGGCACTGACCTTGGTCCGCCAGTCTGGCACTCATCCTATTTGTCCAGCCAACATACAATGTAGATGGGTTTGTGCAGATTAGACGTCTGTGCAGGCCAATTCAGTACGGGCCTGTTTCTGCACACTTGTTATATGCATTAGATTCGAGTATAATGATTTGGTCTCGTCTTTCATTTTTTTTTGAAAGTCTCGATGGTGATGTTATTACTTTGTCTGTTGTTTTCAACAGTATGGCATTAAACATGTTATGACCCTCAGTCATTAGATTCATTTGGGTGTAAAGTCATGCAGTACCACTCAAGGTGAGCATGCTCTCTTACACTTCTCAATAATGTTTTTACTTAAGGTGTTTATGAAAGAGTCTTGCATGCCCTTGTCCCACGGCGGGAGTTGTTCTGCTTTATTTGTTACAGTTGAGTGGAAATTTCTCTACAGCAGGAGTTCAGTCACAATATTTAGGCTTTTGGTTCTTTTTCAAATAACTTTGTCCTTTTGACAACCATGATCAATCTCCTGATTATAGTTTCATGTTGCATGTTCTTTTGAAGGTTTCACAGAGATTGAAGCTGACACAGTTCCTCAGGGTTTGAGAACATCAAACTCAACAAATATTTGAGGATCACTGTGAAACGTTTGGTAGGGTCTGCCTCCTTACTTTGGCAGGAATGTTCCATAGTATGGCATTGTATATATCAAAGGGACAAGCACTAGGGAAAATTAAAGGTCAGATCTGTGGAGAGCTGAGTCCTTGATCACATTGTGTACATGTATCATGCACATTTCCATGGAGCAAGCAGGTGGCCACCCATCAGAAAAGTGATTCCATCTTTAAATAAAGCGAGGTAAATGAATCTCTGTTAGATTAAGGACTGTACATTCATTACAAAAGTTTAATTTACTGCAGTCCCACATTGTGCCAACAAAACATAGCACTATTCTAAAGCATTGGCTCTACTGTTTAGGTCTAAAATAACTCATATTATTAAGTGCATGAGGCTGCCTGTCCATGGTTATAAATGTCTTTGCCATTATTTGCGTGTGTATGTGCGGTTATCTGTCCTACTAAAGCATGCTGCTGCCTCTAGCCCAGCCTTCTGCAGCCCAGCCTTCTGCAGCCCAGCCTTCTGCAGCCCAGCCTTCTCTAGACCACCCTTCTCCAACCCAGCCTTCTCCAGTTCAGCCTTCTGGAGGAGTCGAGCTGAGCAAATGTGCGTGTTTGCACTTTAATCTCTCTCTCTCGCTTTCGTGTTTCCTCGGTGGACAGTAATTACCTGCAGGCGCTGCGGCCTTGCTGGCCTTGTAAATTCACTTTATCCCTTTTGGAGTATCCTCACAGCAAGTAAACACTATTAGAACAAGAACAGGCTGATTATTGTCCTGTTTAAAGATGGTAAATAATAATGTTAGTTTAAACATTAGGCCTCATCCATTAGGCACAGTATCTTTGTGGACTGCCTCAAGGCGGACCCTCCCGCAGCCCTATTAGAGTGTTAAAAATGTGTTCATATTCAACCACTGAAACTTATAAAAGGCAAACTTAAACTCTTCAAAAGCAAGTACAAGTATATGAATTAAACATTATGTAGGTTCAATTTGTTGTTTTAATTGGAGGTAATACATTTTGTGTTATTTGTCTAACTTTCTTTTTGTTTTAATAAAATGCATTTCGTATGTACAAAAGGAATATACACTTGGTAGAACTTGAGAAATGTCTAAAATCCCAGAGGGTACATCACTTTCCTATGCAGCACACAACGTTGTCCTCAGTAGTGAAGCCTCGGGATCTCCCTTCTGCCACCCTGACACATGCATTTGTAAACATGGAATACTGTACACACATGCACACTGAAGCCCCCCTCCCTTTCCCCTTTCTCTCCCTCTTTCTCCCCTTTCTCATCACTCCCCCTTCCTCACTTCCTCCCTCCTATAGTTCCTTCCTTTAGCTGCTGTCTCTTGGTGGGAAGGTCACAGACACACAGTTATCGCACTCGATTTGATTATGTCTTAATCCAATCAAGCAAAGCAGAGAGAACCCCATTGATTTTTGTGATACAGAATAATGCTCATTGGGCTTAGAGGCACATGGCTGCTTTTCGGCGCAAGGTTAAATCCACAGGGAAATATCATATCTGTCACTGAGCCCATTGCTCAACAACAACTACATGTGAGCACTTTTGTTTCAGCGCACGGCCCTCTCTCTCCTCTGCAAAGGAAAAAAAAAGCTGTCAGCCTGGATTGTATCAAGCATGAATTCTTTTCACTAATGCTGGATGAGGTTGCTAGGAACTTTATATGACCAGAATTAGTCAACAATGTCCGCATATCAGGTAAAAGTGCAAATATATAGCCCTCTTTCCTATATGACAATAATACATGCAAAGACAAGCACTGTATTTATGAATTAAATTGAAATGACCTACGCCACGCTCTTGGAATAGGAAGCATGTGTGGAGTACAGTGCGGAGAGGGCCCTACAGCTCAGCAGCCATTTGGATAGTGCTCTTAATAACATGTGTGAATGAATCATACTATTCAGTGTAAGGTGATGCAGGGGCGTGAGTGGTTAGACAGCATCATAGACAGATACATAGCTAGATGGCGTCCTTGAGCCTTCATGCTGTTGATCACTAAAGTACAAAATAAAAATGGCCGGCCACTTGAAATGTACAAAAATGCACAGGGCAAGGTCAGAATCTCTGATGCAGGAGTCAAACCATGCCATGCACCATTGCTTTATGATGGAGGCATAGTGCTGTCGTTGCTGGCCTAACTGCAAGCTGGAGATGACGGAGATGACATGGGCTATTCAGGGATGGAGAGGCCCACTCACCTTCTGGTTCACCACATAGTATGCATTGAGATTCTAAACCAGAGAGAAGACAAGAGCATGTTAATATAGAGAGAGTGTGGGGGAGGCAGCATGTGTCTGTGTGGGAGAAATGCGACGGGAGAAACGAATTACTATCAACAACTAAATATTTACTGTGGTGCCTTTATTACAAGATAACAGGCCAGATTTCTGTTTCTATTATGAATCCAAAATTGCAGGCTCGCATTCAAGCATATGTATGGTACAGACTACAATGGACACTGTAAGCAAGGTTACTAAGACAAATTACTTAACAATAGGATGGTCAGAAAATTAATACTCAGATAATACTTCATACTAAAACTACTATTGAAACTACATACATATTTTAATAATATATTTCTTAATCTAAACTACTTTTAGTCGGTGCTAAAAATTATGTTGTGTTAGAACATTATTATTGTGTATCAAAATATAAAGCATTTTCGTTGATATTAAAATCAAGTTAGAATTTTTTGTATTGTTATTATCATTTATAGGGAGGCACCATAGGATAGTGGTATCAGATATTGGCGCTTACATTGACATTTTTCATGGATTGGAAATCAGATCCAAATCGCTTTAGTCGATATCCCATTTTGGTCTATAAATTGGTGTAATAAGACAATTTACTGGTCAATGCTGGCTCAAAATGTCTTGTAATATTACATTTTTATTTTTTCAAAGTTGTTTTGTAATTACTTTAAATGATAAATAACAGCTACATTGTTTTACCATATGCTATTTGTGTTTATAAGAAATTAATTTTATTTTCAGTCTGCGCTGTAGTATCGGTTGATATGGGGTGACGGCAGATGTTTTGATGCCAATATTGGAACAAAAAAAGCTGGATCAGTAAATACTTTATGAAGTTACAAAAGAATAGGAAATGGAAGTGTGGTTTAGTCACGAGAGAGAAAATGTCACATAGAAATAAAACAGAAAGCACAGATTTATTGTTCAAACATGGATAGTTTTTATGCTTGGAAATAAATAACAAGAAACAAATTAACTTTTGCCCCATCAACAAGTAACATATTTCAACAAAAACAAAAAATGTCTGGTATGGCCATAATCTTGCCGACCTTGTCCTGTACTGTATCTCTACACATGTCTTTCCTCAAACCTTATTATTATTGAATCACAACATAATTATAAAATGCCTTGTTTTATTGTGGGCAGAAAGAACAACATGTCCTCTGGCTTTGCTGTTCGCAGATGGCTCCGAGCAGCTGTGCTACGTCAGTATATCTGTCTCAGTCTGACCAAAGGAAGCCCCGGTGTTTTTACCCTTCATCTAATCACCACTAATTAGAAGCCTCATTAATTCAACCAGCACCTTGTTGAGTTTTTGACAGAAAATAAAGTACTTTTGATGCAGGATAATATAGGGCGCCATCTTATGCATTTTGACAAGCAAGGGAGAAAAAAAAATCATCTAATTAGGTCAAAATGAACAAATTGAAGTCGCAAACCTGTTTATACTGGGTGGGACCACACAGAATTGTTGGGTCCAGGATGTGCAGTGACAAATAGCAGAAGCCTGAAGAGAATTTACACATCTAATTAGTCTTTTTTACTTGCCATTCCCCACTGTCTAATTCCACTGAGTCAAAGCAATTGGCTCTATTAGTTTGGCCTGCCAGGCTTAAGATTTAAAGGGCTTTTGGATTTGACTGTGTGCAGCCCCTATTGATTCCTGTCCATTGTGTTTTTACAGTATGGGCAATGTTCCCGTCTCATTTGTGCTGGGTTCGGTGGGAGCTGTAAAAAGGAAATAATATTTTTACTAATTAGAGTAAGAAAGCATTAGAAGACTAAAATGGAGGGGAGGTTTTGTGACTTTAGGGGCTGTGAATTTTTGTATTTTCAGACAAAAAAAGGGAAAAAAGTGGTACAACTTTATATATATATATATTAGGACTGTCAACGTTAACGCACTAACGCATGCGATTAATCACAAAAAAATATCGCACTAATGTTTCTTTAATGCAGATTAATCACAATTTATTTTGAATGCACATGCTCCTCTATGGAAAGCGCGGATGGTGACCTGAAAGGCGGTGCAGGTTATTAGGTCAGTGATCAGGTCTGTCCATTCGTGGATGCGAGGATGACAGATGAGACTGTCACTGGTGCTCAGTGGCAAATTTCTCTTCAAAAAACTGCCCGACGGGACTTTAGATAAAACTAAGGTAGTTTGCAGATATTGCAGTGATGAACTCTCTTTCCACAGAAGCACAACAAGTTTAAAATACCATCTTAAAGCAAGACGTGTTTGATTCAGCCGCTAGCAAGGACGCTACTTGTGCACCAACAACAAGCCGAGTTAATCCTGATTAATCAATTGTGATTAATCTGATAAAAAAATGTATTGTTTGACATATATATAGCAAATAATATAATCTAAATAAATAATACACAAGATTGTTTCAGAATGATGAAAAATTTGGACTGTTGTCATAGCAAGTATTTAAAACAGAATTATACATATCTGAATGATGAGTCCACAAAATTTCATGTATAAACGGAATACGAAACCCACTAATAAACCTGATTTAAAAAAAAAAACATGAAGAAACTCAACACTACTCAAACCTCTCTACCTGAACATACATGACTTCCCCATATCCAATTTCCACAATTTGCATAAAGACAAGCGGTATCTGTGTTATTACGCTGTGATACGGTGCAGGCTGGGAGTAATCTTACAGACAGAAATGTGTGTCCCCCGGTGCTTCCTATCTCCAAACACAACACACAGAGCAGCCAGAGCAAATCCTTGGCCTTGATCTGATAATGTATTCATCCATAATTAAAGACTTCATTTCCATATCAGGCCGCCTTGCTCACACCTTCCCCATCGGTGGAGCTGCGTGATGCACTGGAGATACAGGTGCTAATTAGCGTGTGCAAAAAAACTGTTCTGGGCTTTTTCACGCGAATGCCATGTCTCTGAGAAAGTTAAGCTAGAGCATGGTGCCGAGTGAGATCACAGGTGCAGAGGATGGGGGGAGGAAGGCGGAGAAGGGGGGAGGTTGAAGTTGGTTGGAGGGTTTGTTGAGAGTGTTTGCTCTGATGAATTGGCTCTTCAAATGTGTTTGTATATGAGTGAAGGGGCTGGTCTGCAAGGCAAATAGAATCTTATTTATAGGGCAGAGTCAAACAGGAGTTGATATGAAAGCAAAAAATATAGGGTGTTTTGGACTATACTCATGACTAGATTAAAGGCACTGTACCTGATTTGTACTGTCTTTAAAATGTGAAAAACACAACTAGATTTTTTTATTTTATTTTAATTTGGATCCAAATTTATATCTCACTTTCTTAACCCATGCTAGCATCCGAATTATTCACCCAGTGTTTAAAGGCACTTTTCCCAGCTTGTAGCAGTTAGAGGGAAGTTTCGCCACAACTAGTAAAACTAAGAACAACTCGAATGCTAAGCAAACAGCTAATTTTTTGGTCCACTTTTCTAATTTGATGCAGTTTCATTTCTGCCATAAGAACTGCATATACAATATGTACTGAAGCTTAACTACACAGAAAGAAAATGGGCAACTTTAAGCTTTCAACAAGATCATTATGTTTAATAATAATCATGACTTTGATTTATAATGCACTTTGCAGACTTGACAAGGTTCTCAATGCTCTACAATTGGTCATTATTCATTCGCTCTCCACACTAGGTGGTAGCTTCCTGCAGACTGATGGAAACATAGCTGCCAATCTTTTTCTCCATCACCAGTCCCTCACACAAAATATTCACAAAAAAGTGTCTTGCACAAGCACCCTACAAACATGAACTCTAATTGGAGCTCAGATTGGACTGTCATCCTGGTGATGTGTGCCTTCAAAAGCCTATGCAGAAGAGAAAGAAAATAAATGCTTAAAAATCTAGTGCTCACAAATAGAAAGCATTTATTTGACTCCATATTACATAATTATGCAAAACATATCTGACATCTAATAGGTTTTTAAAATTTCAAATAATCCACTAATATCAGCCCTAATTTGAATACAGAGTTACTTACTGAGCAGTCCCCAGTGAGAGCTAAAGATGCACCAGTATATCAGCCCAATATCAGTATTGGCAGAATTTCATGCATTCCAAAGAGGAAGTAAGCATGGGCGCGCTTCGACTCCAACTCCAACATTCACAATATTGAAAAAATGTCACCCCTCTCTCCGTAACTGCTGCTGTCAAGCTCCTTATTTTGGTCTTTAAATGTTCATACTAACCCGCGCTACATGATCCTAGTGTTTTTATTTCTCTATTTGGTCCATAAATCAATTCCTATTCCTATTGGCACTCGGGCCCTCTGCTGGCCTTGGTCAGGCGCTATGGGTGACATCACACTCCCTTAGTCCATTTTGTTATACAGTCTATGAGTCTAACAGAGCAGAGTGTAAACTTTTATGTAGTCTTTAATCTATGTCAAAAGACCCAATAAAAACAGAATTACAAACTCAAGGCACAAGAAAAGTTTTAGGAAATAAATGCGGAACTTATTAACTTGCAACCCACACTCAATGTTTTGATAATTTGACTTGTTTTCCCTCCTGAATGACAGTTTGGACATATTTACTGTCTCGCTAAGTTAGTTTTAGTAGTTAAATGGAGAAGAAGAGAGTAATGCCTGTGAGTAGACTGTAGTAGGCTGAGGAGGAAGAGGAGGCACTGAACTATCTCTGCTGCTGCTACAGTGAGGAGGAAGAGTAACGTGATGATGACACATGGACTGGAGGGTGACTATTCACCTTTCTCTTTACTTTTCTCTTTCTCTCATTCACATTATCCACAGAAATTGTCCTCAGCAAATATTGATATTAAAACTACACAAAACTATTACTCCAGTTTGAAGTGTTATTTGAAAGTAAAAAGCGAGAGTAGTTCCTCACGTATCTGTTTACATCTACACAGTGCGCGGATTGAGGTGAAGCTGCAGATTAGCGATAGTGACTCTACTTCCTGTGTACTTTATTGCCACTCTTTTGTGCTTTAAAAATCAGGCATCTCAAGTACTGCACAACATTTCACAAATAATAATCGTGGCCATACCGGCTGGTCAAAGCCTGATCCCATCAGATCTCAGATCTCTGGTTACTACTTGGATGGAGACCACTGGGAATTCCAGGTGCCACAGGGGGGCGTCAGTCACAAAAACAGTCATTGTGTCCTTAGGCAAGGCACTTCACCCACATTGCCTCGTATGACAGTGGTGTGTGCGTAAGCGATGGTGGTGTTCGGAGGGGCCAAAGGCACAGATTGGCAGCCTCGCTGCCGTCAGTCTGCCCCAGGGCAGCTGTGGCTACAATAGTAGCTCACCACCAGTGAGTGTGGAGTGAAAGAATAATGAACTGTAAAGCACTTTGGGTGTCATGAAAGGCGCTATATAAATGCAATAATTAATTAATTAATTAATAACAGTTTTGACTTGTGTCTAAACTAGAAGTGCAGAGCTCTAATCTTTTGAACACTTAAGAGTCTCAAAGCGAGTGGTTTTACTGTAGACAGGAAACAGCTGACGAGAAGTGCGCTCACAACTTCATAGCCTGTGGTTCGCAGCCTTATTCCTCTACAGTCTTTACAACTGGAGATTTTAAGTGCCATAAGATTCTTCTCATGTCTTCTGTATCACAATCATGATCCAAGTTAGACATTATGCTTGAGGAGATTTTCTCTAACCGGACCTCCTCACATTTTAGTTGAATACCCCTGTTATAGGCCTATCTCTAACAGTGCTTAATAAATTATACACTTATCAAACTTTGTGTTGTTTGAAATGAAAAAAAAAATATATACAAAAGAAAAAAATAGTGGCCTAGTATCGGGCAAAGTTTTTTACCTGTATCGGGCTAAAATCGGTGCATCCCTAGTGAGAGCAGAGGCTGAGTGGCACCTCTGTCTCTGAGCCTTGCCCCTGGTGAGAACAGGGGCTCCCAGTGGAGCTGAAGTGGCACTTCTCTCAGGACCAGAGCAGAACTCAGGATCCAGGCAGCATCGGCCCTACTACTGCTACTGCTATTGGGGCTAATTACACCCAGTGGTCACGCACCCTCCCATAGGCATGCATTATGTAATACACTCCACTTCAACATGTCTCTGTGTCAACCTGAATATCAGGTGGTTAATATAGAGAATAACAAGGGTCTGTTGCTCTACATCTGGATTTAATGAGGTAGTATGAGAATGTACCGAAGAGATTTGCCTAGAAGTTCAACATGACACAATTTTACATAAGTACTGTGCAATTCATAAAATTTTAATGGAAATCAAGATCCAGTCATTTCTAACCATAATGATATACTTGGGTCTTTTAAACTGAGAGGTCCATAGCCAATGCTCTGGCTGTAAAATTCAGATGTTGGCAGAATAAATTGGTCTATTTAGCGGTGTAAATGGTAGAGATAAGCCGATAGGGTCGATAAGTGCACTTTTTAGCGTCTTGGCTGTTGACCTTAAATCTCCAGCACAGGCCGATATTTTGTTTGGGCCCACCCACTGCCTAAAATTATATATAAAGCTTTCTTGTAACTACATTGTCTCTAGGTTTGTGGTAAAAAGGATGTGTGTGTGTGAGCGAGTTTGTTGTAAAAATATAATTTGCGGAAAAAGACATAAGAAAAGCTTCATTCAGAATATCATTGCAGGCATAACCACGCGATCGACTCTTCACTATAACTGTGCACGTACATTTGAAACCAGCCTCTCAGTATTGCCTACTCTACTGCAATGGAGCGTGTGTCTAAATATCCATAATTGATTCATACTTAGCGGGGAAGGGGCCAGTACTTGACATCAAACAGCGTGTGTCTGACACTAAGCCATCATTCATATTTGTGGGATGAGGACCGCAGTGAGAATAGTAAATTTGTGAAGTTCAACTGTTCTAACGTCCAAACAACCCAGCACTAAAATGTGTCTGACAGTATGGGGCAGAGAGGGCAATGATGCTGGAGGCTCTCAACACCACATACATGCACCAATAAAATATTCATACACTGGGGATACCGCAAGTTAATTTCTGTCCCATTAATTTGACAAATCAATCTACTGCTGCTGACATTTCCACTTTGACTGGTCAATTTGATTATATTTAGCGGTCAGTGGTAGCATTCCCTTGGGCTATGATTACTGTTACGTGTGTTATTTCGTGTCATTCAAGTAACTCTGCAAATAGGGTTGTCAAGATTATTTTGGTTAATTAATCGTAACAAAAAATCGTGACATAAAATAATAATCGTGATCATTTTAGAAGCGGAGATTATTTCAGTTCAATATACAGACCAAATTTAAAATGCTGTTTATGACATTAATATCATTTTTATCATTAAAAGGACCCACATTAAGCTATTTTCTGATCTATGTGATACTATTGTTTCCTCATCAAAAACATGTAGTATTTTGTTTCTTTTCACATGTTTAACACACACACATCCTGTATATTCTTGTCCTTCTCTCAAACAGAAAACACCCTGTTGTGATGTCATGGGGTAATACAGGAAGTGCTCCACTGTGTTTTTAAACTCCGTACACCTTCACTAGAATCATTTGGCTAATTTCAGTGCTGGAAACAAAAGTTAAAAGGTAGCTGTTAACTTGAAAACTACTGCTTCATGACATCACAAGGTGGAACAGAGCATTTTGAGCTTTGGAGATATAGGCAAACTAATAATAGATGTGTGTGAATGAAACAAACATGACTACAGACATGTTGTGAGGATGTAACAATGTTCTTACCTGTCTTAAAATTCACAGGAGTCAATTTTGCATAATAAAAGACCTTTAAGAAAGTTTGATTTCAAATGTCTTATCAGCAAATGTCTTATGAAACAGTAAGGGCGCCCACTTAAACTCATGTAGTTCACTACGCTGCTGAGATCTGCTGCATAACACCAGTATATAAAATCTCTTTAGAAATGTCATTATTATTACTATTATTACTTTCTTCAGTATTCTACATGTACTGCCACTTTAACAGCATAGGAACACTATTATATTACAACCGCACATACAAGCCACTTCAACCACTTTCCGCAAGGTTTTGATTAAAGGTTAAATAATTGAAGATTTCTATTTCAAATGCACTTTGAGTATATCACTGAATATGGAGTGTACCTACAGCACTCGCCAGTATACAGCATGGTTCCATTAGAAAGTACACTCAACAAAAATATAAACGCAACACTTTTGTTTTTGCTCCCATTTGTCATGAGATGGACTCAAAGATCTAAAATTCATTCCAGATACACAATATTACCATTTCTCTCAAACATTGTTCACAAATCTGTCTAAATGTGTGATAGTGAGCACTTTTGCTTTGCTGAGATAATCCATCCCACCTCACAGGTGTGCCACATCAAGATGCTCATCAGACACCATGATTAGTGCATAGGTGTACCTTAGACTGTCCACAATAAAAGGCCACCCTGAAACGTGCAGTTGTTGCTTTATTGGGGGTCTGGGGACTCAGAACCAGTCAGTATCTGGTGTGACCACCATTTGCCTCATGCAGTGCAACACATCTTCTTCGCATAGAATTTATCAGATTGTCATTTGTGGCCTGTGGAATGTTGGTCCACTCCTCTTCAATGGCTGTGTGAAGTTGCTGGATATTAGTGGGAACTGGTACGCGCTGTCGTATACGCCGGTCAAGCACATCCCAAACATGCTCAATGGGTGACATGTCCGGTGAGTATGCTGGCCATGCAAGAACTGGGACATTTTCAGCTTCCAAGAATTGTGTACAGATCCTTGCAACATGGGGCCGTGCATTATCTTGCTGAAACATGAGGTGATGTTCATGGATGTATGGCACAACAATGGGCCTCAGGATCTCATCACGGTATCTCTGTGCATTCAAAATGCCATCAATAAAATGCACCTGTGTTCTTCGTCCATAACAGATGCCTGCCCATACCATAACCCCACCACCACCATGGGCCACTCGATCCACAACATTGACATCAGCAAAGCGCTCACCCACACGACGCCACACACGCTGTCTGCCATCTGCCCTGAACAATGTAAACCAAGATTCATCCGTGAAGAGAACACCTCTCCAACGTGCCAGACGCCATCGAATGTGGGCATTCGCCCACTCAAGTCTGTTACGGCGACGATCTGGAGTCAGGTTAAGACCCCGATGAGGACGGCGAGCATGCAGTTGAGCTTCCCTGAGACGGTTTCTGACAGTTTGTGCAGAAATTCTTTGGTTATGCAAACCAATTGTTTCAGCAGCTGTCTGAGTAGCTGGTCTCAGACGATCTTGGAGGTGAACCTGCTGGATGTGGAGGTCCTGGGCTGGTGTGGTTACACGTGGTCTGCGGTTGTGAGGCCGGTTGGATGTACTGCCATATTCTCTGAAACGCCTTTGGAGACGGCTTATGGTGGAGAAATGAACATTCAATGCCCGAGCAACAGATCTGGTTGACATTCCTGCTGTCAGCATGCCAATTGCACGCTCCCTCAATGCTTGCGCCATCTGTGGCATTTTGCTGTGAGACAAAACTGCACATTTCAGAGTGGCCTTTTATTGTGGGCAGTCTAAGGTACACCTATGCACTAATCATGGTGTCTGATGAGCATCTTGATGTGGCATACCTGTGAGGTGGGATGGATTATCTCAGCAAAGCAAAAGTGCTCACTATCACACATTTAGACAGATTTGTGAACAATGTTTGAGAGAAATGGTAATATTGTGTATCTGGAATGAATTTTAGATCTTTGAGTCCATCTCATGACAAATGGGAGCAAAAACAAAAGTGTTGCGTTTATATTTTTGTTGAGTGTATGTACGCTCCATAGGTTTATACATATATGCATGTATGTCAACCTGCTCACATACCAGTAGCCCTTAGTGCCTGCTGCGATGGCTTATTCAAGTGAAGAAACATTTCATTTAGCACCTCGTGTCTTGGATTAGCCTGTGGTGCTAACAACAGACTGGAGGACAACGGGAGCGCAGCACTGGGAGGACACTGGACACAGATAGGGGACATCGGTCACAGAGAAATGGACAGAGAGAGAATGGCATGTGTTTCCATTGTACTGAAAGAATGAAGGCTCTGGGGAGTTATTGGTACTCGAGGCAGCGGACATACATATTTTAAAGAGAGGATTAGCCTGCAACTTTTTGGACTGTTTGGTGAGATAAAAAGCTGAGGACATTGTTCAATAATGGAAAGAATAGTGAAAGTTGTGTAGAGAGGAGCGCAATCCACATGCCTCTACAAAAAATGAACAAAAAGAGTGATTTTCTACTTCAAGAGAAAATGTTCCTCTGAACTAAAATCTCAAAACAATGAAAAATACTTAAAATTACTAATAGGGATTTGGTCCATTTTTTCATCTTGTAATAGTCTAAACTCTTAACTGAATCCGCACAGCTTTGAAACCAGCATTTTTTTTTGTTTAGTTGCAGCTATTCTGGTGGTTTTACCCCCTGCTTGTTTCCATGGGGATGTTATTGCAGTAATTAAATGTATTTTGCATTTATGTTTTGGTGTTAAAAAATATACTTACATTATCTGTTTGAATTTCCACAGATGTAACTCACCTTTTTTACCTCCATTACGAATATGTGTGTAATTGATGTTATGTGTATAAGTAAGTAAGTTTTTATTTATATAGCGCTTTTCACAGACACACAGTATGTCACAAAGATGCTTTACAGATCATTATTCATTCACTCTGGGGCAGATGTAAGCGCGGCTGCCAATCTGCGCCATCAGCCCCTCCGGCCACAGCCATCACTCACACGCCCACCACTTTCCTACTAGGCAATGTGGGTGAAGTGCCTTGCCTGAGAACACAATAACAGGTGGTGAAGTTACATAACCCACCTTAAAGGCATCTTGCTTCAGCCTATAATGTATTTGAAACTTCACTGGTGGAAGCAAAAGAAAAATGTAAAATTAGACAATGAATGTCTTCTATGTCAAAATGAATGAAAAACCTCTTGTGGTTGAGCCTATACCTTGTAGTAAAGACACCTTCTGTATCCACATGCTATTCTGAATCTACTCCTGTTAGACATATAAACTAGTTGTGACCATCATCATCAATACAAACCAACTAAAAATAAGCCAGCAACATGAACAAAAAGACAGAGGACATTTTTGTTTTCCTTTGTCACCTAGGGCCCCTGAATTTATTGGTCCTCTCTTGAGTTCAGATAAATATTTTAAAATGGAGGAATGGCCCAAGACTGTCTGCGGGTGACAAAAACTGAGAAAATAGGGCAAAAGGTTGAAGATATGATGGAGAGCTGAAGTGAAAGGTGCGCAGACAGCGGCAGACTGGTGCACCGGGATATTGATGGGCCTCGTCACGCCCCGCTACACTTATGTTTTACTAAAGCATCTATCAGAAGCAGCCCAGGCTCCTACTGATCCACACTAGAGGAGAGAGGGTGGTGCATGTCTGTCACTTCCATGTAACATCTATTAAAAAGCTGTTTTGTGCATCCTAATAGGACACTGAAATACAATAACACTTTTGAGAATCGATTTCTTCTCCATAAGCAGAAAGGAGGGCTAGTTATTGTCACAGTGATCTCTTTTCTGGCTTTAATTTAAAAATATTCCCAAAAGTTTAAGCTATAACTAGTGTTGTCACAATACTAAAATTTCAAACTTCAAACACCAAATAGATTTGATACACACTACCAATTCAATACCACAATGATAAAAACACTCTTTATTTAGACAATGGAATGTAATTTTCACCTTTAAATTGTAATACTTACTTTTATATTATCATGTAATCCCTCAGTCGTCCAGGAATGTTTCATAGTGGGCCATGGGTGTGTATACTAGTCTATGTGCTCTTATACTTGTTCTATACAGCTTAAACTTATTCAGGAAAGGTTCATTTCTGTCCTGTGAAAGTGACATTTTTAATATCAATACCTGCTCGAATGAGTATCTAGTTTCAGTACTAGTTTCAGTATTCATTAGTACCTGATTTTCAATATGTTTGACAATCATATTTATAACTACATTAAACTTTAGAAAAATTGTATAGGGAAAAAATAAATATATTGACAAACATGCTTATTTTTGGTCATAAATGGACAAGAAGGATAGCATGAAAACTACATTTTGTTTAGTTTTTTTTGCAACAGAATGATATACCGTAAATTCCGGATCACAAGCCGCTACTTTTTTCCTACACTTTCAACACTGCGGCGTGTAATATGAAGCGGCTTTTTTATTTTTTTTTTCATCGCGGGAAAAACATGGACCAATAAAATGAATAAGTAGTTCACTGAGGTCCAATGAAATTGTATGATTAATCACAACTTCCTTATTTCAGTCTTTCTGCTAACCCTCATCAACATGGAGAATACAGACAAAAAGCATATGATGCAGCTTTTAAACTAAAAGCGATCACTCTGGCAGTTAAAGAAGGAAATCGAGCTGCTGCCCGTAAAATTGGCATAAACGAGTAGATAGTGCGAAGGTGGAGGCTCCAGCAAGAAGAACTGAGCCAGTGTAAAAAGACAACCAAAGCTTTCAGAGGTAACCATAGCAGATGGCCTGAGCTTAAAAACTTTCTGGAGGACTGGGTTAACACGCAAAGAGCACGCGGCCGCGGTGTTTCCACTGTACAAATCAGACTGAAGGCTAAAGCGATCGCTACCGTGGTTTATTCCCAGAGCGCCAAGGTGTGTATGTGCATGTCGCGTGTGTGTGTCCCAAGTGTCACCAGTGAGCGAGTCCGTCCCCAGAGTTCAGCGGGGACGCGTCCTGCCCATCCCGAGGCGCTCAGGCGGCGGGGGCGCGAAGCGAACCCCCCGCCTAGTCTTTGGCCAGCGGTTTATAATATGGTGCGGCTCATATAATTACAAAATTGATTTTTCTTCATAAATCTGAGCATGCGGCTCTTAATAGGGTGCGCGCTGTAGTCCGGAATTTACGGTATGTTTCATTTGTTTTATATTATTGCTCACCATTTTCTGACATTAGTACTTTCAATGATCTTAACTTAGAAGAACATTTCATTGGTAAGTGCTCTTACACAAAATGGTTAGACTAAAAAAAGAATGTCTGACATTTAGTGACCTGCTGTTTTGAGTGATTCATATGACGTGTGCGGATGTACCTGTGTTTTTTGGCAGGTTTTAAAGGTGCACTGTTGTCAAGAATCTGTTCTGGCATAATTTTAACAGATGTGAGGAAGTTGAGGCTCGTTCATTATGTCGTGTAGCAGCTGGGAGCCTTTTCAGTACAAAAGATGGTGAGTCTACATGAATCCATGCATTGATAAATTGAACAAAAGCCTGACCTGAACTGGAGGTGAATGCTGTGATGGTGATGGAGTTCTTTATGGTAAATGGTAACTGGTCACATTTTATATAGCGCTTTTCCACCCTCAAGACACTCATAGAGCTTTACAACAAGGAACCACTCACCCATTCACATACATTCATACACCAGTGTACGCAGACACACTGGGGGTGAGGTGGGTTAAGTGTCTTGCCCAAGGACACAACGGCAGTATTCATCTGTGGGAGCTGGAATCACACCAGCCAACCTGTGGGTCAGTGGATTTTAACGCTCAACCAATGATGTTTATGTTCAGTCTATGAAGGACATTTTCTTCATCTTTCACTTGGCTTACCCTGTGAATAGTGTTAATGTGAGATTGTGAGATTGATGGTCCTGAGTTGCATGTATGGATGGTGTATTATATTTCCATTGATTTCACTGATTTCACTGATTTAAACTCAAAGGAACCCTCAATTTACATTATAAAATAAGACTATGACCTGAAAACACATTGTACATCTTTCGAGGGCCTATATTGTGCAAAATTGACTCTTGTGAGCTTTAAGCCATGTTGTAATGCTGTTACTTCATCAAAAAACATACCTGGAATTGCATTTTGTTTCATTCACACATGTTTGAGTAATCCTGCAGTATTAGTCTGTCTACATAACCCTAACCCTCCAAAGCTGAAAATGCTTTGTTCCACCTTGTGATGTCATGGAGCGCTAGTTTTCAATTAATAGCTACTTTTTACCTTTTGTTCAGAGAGAGGAACTCAGCCTAAATATGGAGGGTTTGTGTGTTAAACATGCTTGAATGAAACAAAACACAACTTCAGGTATGATTGTGATAAGAAAACAACACAACAGATCAGGAAACAGGATAATATGGACCATTTAAAGCTGTCTAGAAACAATTCTCATTTGGCTTTCACCATTTCCGAATGTGCACAGTAAACTTCCTAGCAACAAGCTCTTGTTGTTCACAGAAATAGTACGGCCCTGATCTTGCAGTGGCTGACCCTGACCTGTCAATTATGAGCAGCGCTGATTGTTCAGAGGAACTCTTTAGATGTGGCCTTGGGACATGCCCTGAAAATGACACCCTCAGTCCCCATCCACAGCAGCTCCTGAAAGCCTGGCTTTATATCAGCCCAACTCTATGCACATGCACTTCTATTCTACCTCAAGTTTAGACATTTATAGTATAACATCATTTGACCTTATTTATGGGAGAGCTCAAGCTATTTCATGTAGTTTTGGGGAAACACCTGTGAATGAATAAATACAAGATATATTTGTTAAATGTCATATAGTGGAACATCCCAGGCAAATCAATGACAGCACGCAGATGGCAAACCCTTCACCAGAAGTTACACAGTGCATCTTTAAATCTGGATCATGCAACATGATTATGTTATTATACAGAAAACCTACAATTGCAGAAATGAAAGGGTTAGGAAAAAATGTAAAAAGCCTGAATTAATAAACGCACATTTACAGTTTTCCATGCTTCTTCTGTATTTCGTAATTTTAATCACCGCCCCCTCCACATTTAGAGCCAAAAAAATCATTAAATGTTCTGTAATGATGTGGGTGAAGTCGAACAGTGATCCGATGCTACATGAGTTTACAGGAGTTCCTATGAATCGATATGCGCACTAGCCCTCTGCACTGACCATCTCACCCGGGCGCCCTGGACATGTGTTCGGTTGCGACGCTCAATAAAAACAGAGCACACAAAGGCACAGGAGACAAACTGTCATCCATGAAAGTAATCAGCCAGGTCAGCGACAGTGGTGCCGAGGCTCCTGTCTGCTGTTCTTATTCATTTACTGCTACTGCTGCACTGGATACAGAGCAAATAAGACACAGGAAGTAGCCGTCTTCGCCAAGGGAAATATGTACTCCTCTATTTGGGTCCAATTTTCTCTGGCTTGTTGGGGTAATTTTCTTTTATTAACAAGGCACAGCAATGTAAATGATCTCAAGAAGAAATTGAAAAGAGTAAATTGTTAGGGATTGCATGGGGCAGATGAGGTGACATTTTTTGGAAAGTGTAATTAAGAAGACTTGGAAATGGTGGTTAATGTTGGGCTAGATTTTCAAAAGTAAATTTGTATTTATCTTTCTGGTAAAATCCATTTGTGCATTTTAATCAGTGATGCTTTTCTGTACATATTCAGTGAGCAGTGTCAATCCCAATCTTGGAGACTAGTAATCTGAGTTTAGAAGGGCATCCAGCTCAAAAAAGCAAATCAGAAAGAAAATCATGGCACACTATTCACAAAGCTAATAAATGTAACTCTTAACTATATGTGTGGTACAAGCAATGCTCATCCTCTGAATGTTGAAGTGCTTTATTCATAATGTTTAGTTTGAAATGTCTAAAAAAAATACTGTATGTCTCATTTTTGGTAAATGGTGACATTTTACATAGCGCTTTTCTACCTTCAAGGCACTCAAAGCACTTTACATTAAACAACCACTCAACCATTCACACACACATTGACACACCAATGTATGCAGACATTGAGGCTGAGGTGGGTTAAGCGTCTTACCCAAGGACACAATAATAGCATTCATCTGCTGGACTTGCACCAATCTATGGGTCAAAGGATCTCACTGCTCAACCAAGGATGTTTATGTAGAGAGTGGGATTAGAAGTGCCAAGTTATATGCTATTTATTTTGTAGTGTTTAGAAGTAGGTTGCTGTGGTTAAGCCCTTGTGTAATAATGGCCGTGTCCTCGATTACCCTGACTTATAGGCTAATTTGCAACCAAAAATAAATTTATTATAAATTTTGTAGGTGGTACTTGGTCTAACAAGAAAGCACTTTTGGCCAAACTACCTCTCACTTGGACAACCTTTTCCTCATACAGCAGAACACAAGCCTCCAGAGGCACAGAAACACCATAGCCGCCATTGCCATCAATCCATTCTCACCACCCCGAGATGATGTCATTGGCACCCTGCCTGGTCGTGGCCGCTGGACTGGAGGAACCCAGCTCTCAATAGCTCCTGTCAAGATTTATGGTCCTGGCTTGTTCATATTTTTTATCAGTGGACATGGTTTGGAGATGGTTGAAAGAAGTCAAACTACTGCACCTGACTATTGGCTCTATAAAGGTGGATTGTGTAACTTTTCTGGTGGTGGCTCCGTCAAATTCCTTTTCTCCAGGGAGATGTTATTGCTTTGTCTGGAATGTTTCACAGTGTGGTAATAAACCTTTCTATCCTCATGGAGACCAAACCAGACCAAGTTACAGGTCAGATGTATGGAGAGGCATTTTTGAGCTATAACCATCAGTAATTGAATAAATGTAAGGTACAGAGTTTAATGTCATACTGTGGAACATTCCAGGAAGAGCAAAGACATAGCCATAGAAATAAGCAGGCAATAGTCCCCAGCTAAAAAGTTACACAGTGCCCCTTTAAGGAAAACTTTAGTGGCTGTCAGTACTCCTAGCAAGATGCAATATCACTGTGTGTACGTGAGAGTCTCTTTACACACTGAAACTCCTTGAATGTGCAGTACACTACTATGTTTGGGTTTCCGGGGTCACAGACGGCAAAGATGACTCATACAGTATGGTAAACAAACAATATTTACACACTGTAGTCGCGCCAGTTTCATCATAGTAAAGCCTGAATCCTTATGTAAGCAATTTCACAGGGATTTCTTATCAGCCTTTTCATAATGTCACAATGCGAGATGGTTTTTGGCACCTGGTAAAGCCACATGGCACCACACCTGCCGTCTGGGCTCCTGGTGGGATGGTACAGATGTAGAGGTACATTTGTAGGGATTTTTTACATTTGACTTCATCTATCCAGAATGTTGCATTATGGTAAATGCCCCAGAATGGAGGTAATGAGGCATAAGGAGAAAGCAAACAAAGCAGGCCCAGAAGCAGCGTGTTCGATGTGTCTAACACCTGGTCAGCCATGTCACTGGACGCCATCTTGGATCCATGCCGGAGCCTTCTGTCTGTTGCAAAGTGCATCCTGGGAAATGAGGTAAGTGGTTGAGATGAGACAGAAATCAAGGACAAAGAATATAGCCACTTAAGAAACTTTACTGAGAAAACTTCAATAGTTGGTGGGTTGTTGTCTGAAAACTGTCAAATTAGGAAGCAATTTTAAAGCAACACCACATAACGTTCACTTCCACGATTCTAGGGAAGTTAAAACAATACTTCAGATCATTCTCAATGGTAATAGTCATGCTTTACTCTTAAATATCGAAGCCAAAGGAACAACGTTTCCACAAGTAGAGACCCTCCTCCAGGCTAAGATTCAGGTTTGTGGAGATGCAAGCCCACTCACAGTAAGGACACATGCTTTCTAAGTTTTTCAAAGCAATAAAAATTAAAAATTAAACAAACAAACAAACAAACAAACAAACAAAAAAACTACAAGCTTTTATTTGATCTATTTATTTGGCTAAAGTAACAGGTGGAAGGGCTTTAAAAAAGATCACTCTACAAACTACTGTGGCCCTATAATAACATTGTAAAATACCTCTTTTAAGGTGATATATAGTGTAATGTAATGTTAGGTTATGCTCCTAGTTGTGGCATTTACCCGTGAACCACTCCAAGTCTCAACCATAACACTATCCATCTTTTACAAAGAGTCTTCACCTTTCTTGTTCAACTTTGAAAAACTTTAAAACTACCTCTGTCACCCTTGCTCTTTTACTTGTAGTAACGGAGAATACAACGGCCTTTTCAGACACTATATTGTTATAGAAAAAGTGAAGAAATACCAATCTAATACGAAATGACAGCAGGGAGTCCCACGTATACCTTGAGTAACATTTGGAAAGAAATGCCACCAAAATGTGATAACAGAAGGCTGGGGCTCTAGCTGTTGTGAGTAAATGTGTTAATCCACTACACGGAGCACACGTAGAGCCATAATGATAAACACTATGATTTGACTCCGCTGAGAAAAGAGTAGAGAGAAGAAGGCGGCGAGTATGTGTGATGGGCTGCAGTCAGGAGCGCATTACGCCCACACACGCCGCATAAATCATGGGTGCTCCGGACTGAGGTGTTGACTGCTAACATATTGACTGCATTAGGGGCTGTTTGCGGAATAGATATAAACAGTAGTGCCAGTGTTGATGGGTCTTCCCTATTTTGTGTGACACTATCATCTCCACTGACCTGCTACCACCACACCCCTTTGCTCTGTGCTTAAAAGTGTGCCAAGACGAGACAACTATAACAGGGATAAAGACCAAGGCAAAGTTCACTCATAGTATAAATGCTTTCAGGGCGCAGGCTTTTTAAATTGTTATGGGGTTCTGTCGGAAATCCCATACAATGTGTTTCAATCCGTAACTGTACATTCACGCAATGTCACAATTCACAACAATTAAACACTTGATCCGTGTCCTTACAGTAGCCTAGCAACCACCTTAGAGGACTTTCTTTTCGCATCTGCAGCGTCATAGATTGTCAAGGGAATCTACCCAAGACGTTTAAGAAAATTACATACTCGAGAATGATGAATACAATTTTCAAACGGATGACGGAAATTGATGTGAAATTAGAAGCAGGACGATATACGCTCACATCCTCAAAATCAGACTGTCATTCACAACTAATAGAGCTCATTACCTACTTAGTTTTATCATACTTAAAAAAAAAAACAGCAATGCAGTAATGTGAATACCCAATAGTCACTCGGCACTCGTGTTTGAAGACAACCCGTTTCCATGACGACGAGCGAAAAGGAGGGGAGGAGGGAGGAGGTGTTTGCTTGCGGAGTCTCCTATACCCTATGTGTGTCTTCCAAGTGTCTCCCCTCGCTTTCTCCCTAACCTCCTATCTCACTGGGAGCACGCGCGTAAAAAGCTAATCCCACGCCATCTAGCACCAAGACTGATTTAATGTGGCCCACTTACATTCCAGATGCGAGGAGAGGGAGGAGGCTACACATTTTCATTATACTAGAAGTCAAGGGTTTGAAGCCGGGCTAAAAGATAAATGAAAATTGCAACAAAACGGCCATGCTCAATAGCCATGGTCATATCAAGTGTATTTTGAAAAGCAATAAATATAAGCAGTTTACGCCCTTTTTATGACTTTATAGCGTCAACAGTTTATCACCTGCGTATTTTTATTCCGGTAGACAGAATCGTGCTCAGATTAAATCACTCATTCATTACAGTGGCCATTTATTCGGTCTAATCTCCACATGGGCAAAAGGCTGAAGCGGCTGGGCATCTGATAAATGGAAAAGTAGTACTCCAGCGAGAATGTGGCCCTATAAAAAGTACAACAGTTCTCTCAGCATTGATCGCTAAGCTCTTTGGATAGATGGTTAGTGGTGTGCAGCCAGTCGTGAACTCCTATGGACCCATGTTAGAGGAATAACAGTTTACACTAGTCAAGTAGTAGTAGTAGTAAATCTACACTTATCAGGCAATACATTATGACATAAAATGAAAGAATTCACTAAAACAGTCAAACATTTACATTTGCAAATTATTCTATTTTATCAGAAATCAACTTGGATGACAAAAAACCTGTCACAAATCACCATTTTGAAGCACGATATAAAGCTACAGAGATACACTGAGATAAAGAGTAATATTGAAACTGACAATAACAATAATGCAGGATAATCCCAGTACACACATGTTTAAATAGACAATATCCTTAAAAAGCATGAGCAGCAACAAATGAATAGCAGAATGAAGCAATAATAAGCCATGTAAAGTTACATTTTCAACTCTCAACAGCTCACTTTTTTCATATTACAACAAAAATAACAGAAATCTCCCCACTACTGCAAAAAACTGTAGGCACAATAAATACTGAGCTCCAAAATATATTGATCCATCTATCAAATAAAAAAAAAAACAGTTAGCGCTTTTAACTCGCAGCAAGAAAGTCCAGAGTTTGATTCCCAGATCAAATGAGACCTTCCAATAAACATTTGAATGGGTTTGCATTGCTTTCCCCCATCATCCTACTCATCAAGAATATATGCTAAATCTCTAGCTTCATAGTCCATAGCAACTGCAAGAATGATCACTGGACAGTGTGCTGCTGTGAGTCTGTTCCTGACATGTGTGCCCAGCTTTGAAGAATGAGTCAAATGCAGGAGAAAAATGTGCCTATGGGGACAATGAAGTACTTTACTATGTAGTTTAATGAGTACAATGATAAAGATACTCCATCTCTCTTTACTTCACCTGTCAGTGGTCATAATAATATGCCTGGTCAGAGTACTCGAACATTTTTTGCATTGCTTTGTGACGCTTTTTACCATAATCTATTCCACAATCCTTGGATGCCACATAGTTTCACTGCAGCCTCTTAATAGAGTCCTCCAAAATGACTTGTGCGGTATATTAGGCCTGACCTTGTATTCAGATGGCCCAGGTTAACAAGCTTTAACTAGCGGGCCGACTGCACCCAAGTCCATCATAGCTGTCTTTAAGGAGCCATGACTAAGTGGGAGTAGGGGGCATCTCTGGTTTTATAAGGAGACCTGGCTCGTTTAGCACTGTAGAGGTGCTGAATCTAAAGTGTTTGTTGTAAAGCACAGAACAGGTGAAATATATTCGGCAAGTAGGGCCATTCTTATTCTTAGGCATAGCTATAGTTCACAGTTAGACCATGGTGCTTTACTTATTATAACAACGGTTATATGGGCAAAAAATTATGCATTTCCACGGTGCAGAAAGAAGCTAGCAGCTGTGACGACTACCTTAAGGGACTCTTCACACTTGCATAACTTTTTTAAAATGCCACAGTCATTTTTAATAATAATTCTTTTTCTTTTTTTCATCAAAGGAGAGCTGCAGGGTAATCTTCTATAATTGCCTTTTAAATAAAACCCAGATGAGCAATTACTTATAAGAGTAGGGCAAGGCATGCTTGCATATCCTGAATATGTGGAATGTGTGTTTACTTCTACAGAAACATTTAGAGGCAAATATAACAATTGCAGAAGAAGAAGGAGATAAAATTGCAAGCTCTCATTTTAATCATGAATCATACATCCCTTTGGAGAAAGCCGAAAGAGAAATATGGCCCTGTGATGATCAGCAACTGGAACGTATTGCTGTGATCGGTCAGGAGAGAGCGCTGGCCTTGGACTCCCAAGGATAAAACCAAGTCGTCAAATGGTCAACTGAGGCCACAGAGGGGTACAGACATAATCAAGGCAGTGAATCACAGGACACAGTCCAATAACGCTGCTTATGTAATACGTTTGTTACACTAGTGTTAAAAGTTTATTATTAGCATATAGTGATATTGTTAATAATGGAAATTCTGAAATATTCTGTATCATTGCAGGATAAATTCATACTTGCAACCAAAAGAAATAATTTAGAGATTTGATGCAATTTACCACGCTTAGCAGATCAATGTTGATGTAAGGATAAATAGAGCATTTCTGTTATGGTATTATACTTTCTGTTATGGTATTATACTCGATTTATTGCGAGATGCTTCTAGTGTAAAATTTAAATTAAAATGTCCTGTCCTACATGATTGAAGTAAATTAAAAGAAAACTCTCCATCAGTGGAACATAAGTAAAAATGACACAGAGAGTAGTCAAACCTTTTATATGCATTATACCATTATTGACATACGCTCTTAAACGGATTCCCATCATGCTCTGCTGCTTTCTGTCTGGAGTAATTTAATATATGAGAGACGCATCAATGTCTCATATGTGATACATGCCTGGGACTTCACATGTCCATCAGCATCTGCCACCGCTGGAGCACAATATGATTCCAATCAATGGCATAATGGCCCAGGCCTAATGAGCCAGGCAGGAGCCATGACAACAAAGGGAGCCAACATGGAACACTGGGGGTATATGTGCGTCTGCAGGGAGGCATTTCTGTAAGCCACTCAGATACAAAGTGCTAATGTGATGAAGGCATGTTTCCATTGTGAGACATGGTAATGGTGTTTTGATAGGGCAAGAGTCAGTAAGACATGGGTATTTATTGATTGCATCTTCAGAAGCATACACTTAGGGTTTGTTCAATGGAAATTAGTTTATTACAGTGTGCTGTAACGCCATAGTTTTGAAATCTCATGAAACAAAAGATGGCAAAAACGGTGGCAAAACAAAAGATTACACTATTCTTTTGAAATCCATCGTCATCTAAGTTAAATGTTGCCAATAGGGTTTGTTGAAAAGATGTCATAACACTCAAACGGCTAATAGCTTAGAGTTATAATGGTGGTCTTGCTTATAGTATCTCATCAAGAAAAAAATGTTTGTGTAAATATATATAGTGGTTTTAAGTCTATTATCAAAGTTATTTTATTATTCTATGAGATGTTTTAGTAGGCAACATTAAGTAATTGTCCTCGACAACTCCAGCTGACATGGGTAGTACTGCATTTGCTCAAGTACTTCTAATTTTTATTAATATAACTGCTTCTTGGAGAAGTTTTAAGCAGAGGTGGAAAAAATACAGAAAAATTGTAATTAAGTAAAAGTAACCATCTAAAAATCTACTCGAGTAAAAGTAAAAAAGTACTTCATTTAAAATGTAATTTGAGTAAAAGTTACTTAGTTACTTTCAATTATTTGATGTAAAAAAGGATGAGTCATAAATCTAATCCAGCACAAGTTGTTTTAATCAACTTTTAGGTGACACATGCTTTCACAGATTTGATGTCGAGGTTTTGATTTTAAGATACTATTCTTTTCCTCCTACTTGAGAAATATATTTTTAGTTTAACACTCTTACTTGAGTAAAAGTTTTAGTTAGTCTTCTCCCTGTGAGTAATACAAGGACTGTTTTATGTTGACCCTAATGACTTGCATGCCATTCTCTTTCAGATATGACTTAAGTTTTTCCACATTTTTTAAACACTTACTTTATTGCATATAATTGGACCTCTACTAAGTAATTCCTCTTGACTTTGAATAAAGTTTCAATTTCAGCAGTGTTTCCCATAGATTTTGTTATCATTACAACAAACAACAAATTATTTTTATTTGAATTATTTAGTCTAATTCAATTTGTGGAGTAAATATGTCACTTACTGCCTATATTTCATCTTTAAGCAGTCATTTGACAGCAATGACCAGTGTAGTCTCCTTTTATAAGTTTATGATAATGCAAGGAGTAACAAAGTCTACTTTTCTTATGTCAACGTAGTCCAAATTGTTTTGAGACTGTGAGAGGCCACCATTGTCTCCTGTACTAATGGAACACCCTGACTTCAGAAAACACTACAGCTCTCTTCACTTTAGCATGTTAACCATCGCAGATCTGTGACATTTTATCTGACACAATAACTCACTAATAACTAATAACTCAATATAGAATTCAATCCATTTAAGGGTTCTACTATAGAATATATCATTTGGCACAATTACACCATGCCTATCATCACTAGACACCCTTTGGAGTCCTATTATAAATGCAAGCTTCTCAAAACCCAGCGGACACATTGAGCACTTGCTTCATATGCCTGCTAATGAAAAAAGACCAATGCCCATCTGCACGTTGCATCTGTTAACTGAAAACACCCTGCGCCCACCCCCCTCCTCACTATTGTCATTCACACGGGTGCTGTACTCACTTGGCAGGCTCGTCCAACACGTACACGCATAGCTGTCCTTGTCTTGCAACTTTTAGACGCCGCCGCATCTCGTTAGTGGATCCGCAATTAATTGGAACTCACTTTTTGATAAGCTGTCCCTACAACAACAAGCAGATGCAAAGTTAGTGAATCAAGGAGATATTCTGGGTAGTTGCAGGATCGGGCTCAAATGTCAAATAGTGCAATCTACTTAGTATTGACATCTGCCCCAGTCAAAGTGATGACATAGATTTTGTAATTTATTGCCATCTGTAGGTCAAATATTGTAATCCTGTTAGTAATGATGAGGGTTACAAAGCTTCTGCTTGGATGCCATGTGTTGGTTAAATAAACAGTGAAGGCTGCATTTGAATTTATGCCATAACATAAATATCGATTGACTTAATTTTGACCCCATAGCAATGCAGACTTTAAATAGACTTTTCAGGGGTAAATGCTGCTGATAGGTCAATATAATTGTTATTGGAGAGAAGTTTAATATTGATACCTTGTAAGAGTATTTTTTTCATAGTATTTTTTATGTCTCCTAGTTCCTGATTGGTTAATATTTTTAAGTAAAATCATTTTCTAAGTAAAATTGTGCCATTTAAACTTCTATTACACTATTTTCTGATCTATGTTATAATATTTTGTCCTCATTGCAAACATAACTGGAGTTGAGTTTTGTTTCATTCACACATTTTTAACACTCAAACTATGTACATTTAGGTACTTTTCCAAAACATAAAACACTCTGTTCCACTTTGTGATGTCATATGGTAAATCAGGAAGTGCTCCTCTGTGTTTGCAAATGCCACCTTCACTAATTCAGCCCTGGAACTGCTGATGTCTATTTAAGAAATTGTAAAAGGTCGCTGTTAACTTGAAAACTGCCACTAAATGACATCACAAGGTGGAACAGAACATTTTAAGCTTTGGAGACAGATAGCTTAATAAAGTAGGGTTACTCAAACATGTTGAATGAAACAACCCTCAACTATTATGGTATGTTTTTGATGAGGTAATAACATTATAACATGCCTTAAAACTCACATGAGTCATTTTTGCGTAAAATAGGACCTTCAAAAACAGTTGTAATAAATTCAGAAGTGGCATTATTTCTTTAAAAAATTTTAATGCAACAGTTTCAACCAGTTCTATTCCCATAACACTATCACTTTTGTGGAAGAACTGACCACTCTTCTAATGGAACGTAAACATAATGATTAACGACGACAGCTTACTAATCTTTTGTCCAGTCTCTAGGTCTTAATACCAAACATGTGCATCTCAGTGGGCATCCCATCAGCTCCACCTGGCCCTGTGCCCCTGCCTCTTCAGAGTCAGCAGGGCTCTGGCTCCAAACACCACCATACACAAAGAAGAACTCTGCTACTTCACAAAAACAAGTGTTGCATAGCCACATTACCAAACTGTGACATTTTACCAACAGAACCCACTGAGAAGGCCCCAAAGTGCGAATTGTGTTTGCTCAATAGTCTACATGGGTGGTGTTTTGCAGTGGGTGATTTCTGTGCCGAGAGCATAATCCCAGCCACATTCTGAGTTGCGTTGCCGCCAAATCAGCTTGATCAGAATCTGGCATTGTGTCATGGGCATGTCACACTGATGAGTTATCGGATCCTATTAATAGTGACAATGTGGGAGATGGGTGTAATTGTATTTTTGTGATGACTGAATGTATAATGTGGTGACTATAGGCACTGGATGATATCAGGTGACTCACGTGCTGTCCTATTACATAAAGGACCCACATTACGGTATTTTCTGATCTATGTTATAATGTTGCTTCCTCATCTCCTCATTCGTTTTGTTTCAGTCACGCATGTTTAACACACAAATACTGCATATTTAGGCCGAGTTCTTTTCTGGAACTGAAAGCATTCTGTTCCACTTTGTGCTGTGCTAATACAGGAAGTGCTCCACTGTGTTTTTAAACTCCATACTCCTTCACTACAATCATTTGGATCATTTCAGCTCTGGATTTGCCAATCTCTGCTGAACTAAAAGGTAAAAGGTAGCTGTTCAATTGAAAGCTACCACTAAATGACATCACAAAGTGGAACAAAGCATTTTGACCCTTGGAGATGTAGACAGACTAATAAACCAGGTTTACTCAAAACATGTGTGAATGAAACAAAACAAAACACAACTCTGGGGATATTTTTAATCAAGTAACAACAGAATAACATTTCCTCAAAGTCAAGTGGTTACCTTAAGCAATACGGACATCCTAATTATTCACAGTGAAGAGTTTATAATTGCTTTTCACAGCTCTCAGAGACCAGTTATGCTGTGACAGTAAAGCTAACAACAAATAGCATGCTAACAAGCGCTTCCTAATTATCAGACAATATAATACTTTCTAATTAAATGCAGAAACAGCATGAAGCAGACTTATTATTTGGGGCAATACTAAATGAGCTTTAATACATACAGGGCCTTTAAAGAATAGAGCCAGAACATGTACTTAGGCTCAGTGTAAGAGTGCAATTCTTCAATGGAACCTGCACTTTCACCTTACAACCACCATAATAAATCTACCCTTTACATTTACTCCACGTCTTGTAAAAGTTTCAATAAATGCCTACTCTTAAATACCTCTTTTATGCATGCACTAAAGACATAGCTGCACCCTAATTCGATATTACAGCACAAAAATTTGAAAAGTCTAATAAACGCTGTAGCCTGTGGGGCTCATATTACATCGTCCTCATATTCCCACTAAAAATATTCTTTGCTTTGTTTTGCAGAAGCTGGGGTGGAATGCCCCCAGTCGTACGATCAAGCAAATTTACACTTTCACGTTGCAGCAAGAATGAGAACAGAGCATTTTTTCTACTTCTACTACCTTCACAAAGGTTATTCTTGGGTATAGTTATAGTGCAAAATCTGCTGGACTACAAAACACTTGTGAGCCCTGAATGCAGAAAACTATTCTACAACAAAACAAGAAGGCCACCAAGTGCGAGGAGATTACAGCCTCATTCTGTCATATATTAACTTTGCATTATGACACCGTTCAGACTAATCTTGTTTGATACTATGCACCAATATGATACTGGTTTCAGATATCGGCGGCAATACTGAAAAATTTGCTGGATCAAATATTGGCTTCCAAATATCGGTTCAGCCAATATCCTGATTGGACATTCACAAAGATGTAATAAGACAATTTACTGGTTGTAGTGGGCACAGAAATTCTAACAATTTACTGAACTTTTATTTATACAAAGCTGTTCTGTAGTTGCTTGAGGACTAAATAACAGTTAAAAACACATTTGGATCAGTTTTCTTATTTTATTTAGTTTGAAGTAAATAAATGCTGTTTTCAGACATTTCAGCCATTGGTTTATATCGATTATCGGTAGATAATTAAAGCTACAGTATCGGAATTGGTATTGGAACTGAAAAAGCTAGGCGGACAACTATCACACCTTGCCTGTGGATAATTCTGCAACAGTATGGTAGAATATTGCTCCTTGGTTAAAAAGTGTTTTTCCTTGGATCCACTGATGGCCGTTTGTTTTGACAATGCTTGAGTGAACGCATTAGTCCCATTATTAAAGAGACTGTGGTTGCTTTGTTTTGCATGATTCCATTTCTGTGGCTGTCAAAACAGAGCAGAATGTGGTCTAGTCTATTTGCAGATATCACAGGGAGAGAGAGTGAAAGCAACGCACTCGAAACAAGCAATACACATCATATATCCACAGTGACATTATATTCTGCACAGTGTTCAGTAGGAAATTGTACAAAGCAAGAAATAAAAGCTGTTGCATATTTTGGCTTTGCATTGGACATTTGTATGTAGTTTCTTTATAGTGCCACATGCTTACCAGCTTCTCTATGTCACATTACTCATAAAACATGGGTCTAGAAAACAAATAAAAACTACTAGTATGTTTGAGATCAGTGGTTCTCAAACAGTGGTACAAGTACCACCTGACCTACCACAAGCTCATTCTGCTGGAACTCAAAGTCCTTTTCTGTTCTCATGTTTGACTGATAATGATGATGATGATGGTAATTTCATTCCATTTTTGTCCAAATATTTGTCACTTGATTAGAACTACTGTGGCAACAATGTAGGTAGTTACAGACATGGTTTACGCCGAGTGGGCATCAAAAAGCCACATTTTCTTAGGTGCTGGTGTGAAGTTTAGTTTTAGAATAGGCAACAACACCATATACTGAGGTTAAATGATAAATGGTCACATTTTTATATAGCACTTTTCCACCTTCAAGGAACCACTCACCCATTCACACACATACCCCAATGTACATAGACACTGGGGCAAGGGGGGTAAAGTGTAATGCCTCATCTGTGGAAGCTGGAGTCACACCACTTTGACCACTCAGGGACCAACCAGTGATGATTATGTTGAGAGATTCGAACCACCAGCCTTCGGCTCAGAGGATGAGGACCAACTGAGCTACTGTTGCCAAAAACCAATGTCAGTTTTGTATAGGACCTCCAATCTATTATTGCTATGTGAAAACATAAACAATGAGATGAAAATATGTAAGCAGTAATCTGTCATCTGATGAAATGGCAATTACCGTATGTGAACGCTTCAAGAACACCACATTTTTGGTTGTTGTTTTTGTTAGCACAGCTGTTGGAACGAGAATGCCAAAGTTGCATCACTGGGGCATGACTCACATCTGATCTGCTCTTTATGTCCCACAAAAAGACTTCAGCCTACCTCTCAAGGCAACCAAACAACGGCACTCAATTTTAACTACCCATTTTTGTTACCCTTTCTATTTCTCTGGTAACCATGCCCATTTTACCATTTTAGCCTCTGTCAGCGTTTGTGGCCATAATGGCCAATACTAAATGCCAGAGCGCACAATAAGCCAATTACCCATGTTATTATGACATAAAGACCCTCCTCACTCCATTCTCTTCTCATATCTCACACATACGAGTCCATGTTCACCCCCACTACGCACTTTGACCTTTGACCCATTTCTCGCGGCTGCTAGCTTGTACAAGGCAAGGGGCTGTCCGCTGCACGTCCCGGCTGTCACATATATCAGCTCGTCTTTTCACTCATGTGTCATAACCTTACGTGAGGACCATGAACGCCTCATAAATCAAAGGCTTGATGAAGGCTGATGGTCAGTTTTATAGATACAACAGACAGGTAGCAGCGTGGAGCAATGGAGAGGTAGTCTTGTATATGGGAGATCATTGACTGCAAATTGTTTCAAGGAAAATGCAAGTTCAGCTAGTTTGTTTACTATAAAATGCATACAAATGGTTTCATAAAGTTGCAGTGTGGCATCTGGCTGTTAAAATACTTGTAGCTAATTATGAACTACAGTAAGTAGTATACAAGCTGTGTAAAAATTCGTATTAGTAGGGCAATAAAGTCTTTTTGTGCAAAGTATTGAGATTTACATTAACACAATAAAAACAAATAAAGCATAGTAAAACATATGACGAAACCACATAGGAAATAACTCATTGACCGTTTTTGCTTGCAGTCTATAGACATAAGTATCCAAAGATAACCACTCTGGGAGCATAATAATCCACTTGTACTTACAGCTCTTTGAATGGAAGCCTCAGGGACCACAGGGACCAATCACAGATGCATGCATAAGGATGTATTGATTAGCAGGGGATATTAGCTCAATTCCACATTTTACTATAGTGCTTTGCTTTATGGATAAATAAAGAGAAGACACTAGGAGCGATCCATAAATCTTTAGCATTTGCAGCTAACTCCCCGGTGAGCTGATGAGAGGGGGTCAGGATTTGGCTCAGTGCTTCGAGAACTGGCTCCTCAAGGCAAAATCATCTGCACTGTTGTGGCATCCCTGCTCCCACACACTCCCGTCACACTCCTGTCATAACTACTGTACACATTGCCATTCTTTCTCATTCATTCTCTCTCCTCCTCCCACCTTGTTATTCTGATCTTCACTCACTCCTTTGGGTGCACACAGCGACATCAACATGCACCCATCATCCCACCCACGCTCTAGCACACTTGGCACGGGTGAGTCCCCAGCATGTAGTTTGCGTGTGGCTATGCAAAGAAATATTTTAAAAAAATGTATATTAAAAAATGGTGCGGCACAAACTGTCTAATGTTGTCACCATGGCAACTAAGAGAGCAGGGCCCTGCGATGCAGTGTCAAGCAAACACTGGGTTTTTCAACCTCAGTTAGGGAAAAATAATAGTCCAATAGTGGCAGGGGTACACATTGGTCAAGTTAACCTAAGAGCCCTCAACCATTCATCACACCTCTTGACTAATGAAGCATTCCATTTTAGAGTATTATACTTGCAGAACTGAGTGTTCTCACTGGTTAACTTTGGGATCTCATAATAGCAGTAACAGCAGGCAATAAACTATAACTATGTATATTAACACATGCCAACATAACCTTGTATTAGTACTAAGCCTGAACAAATGTGATGAATTATATCAAGCAGCAAGGGCATCTGGCATAAAAATTAACATGTGGAAATTTGTGCAAACTAAGGAAAAAAGATTATTAATTTTGCAAAACATCCACCTGTAGGCTATAATTACTAATGCAGCCAGCTGGCCAAATTTGGGAAAATATAAAACATAACAAAATTTAAACCAAGACTTAAACATACTTTCAGCAGACCACCACCAATGCACCTTTAAGAAATAATGACCTTGTGTAACTTTCCTTAATGGCTGATTTGACTTATACCACTGGTGCACTGTTTAAAAATCATGATGAATGCCCAGCTCAAGCACAGACACAGTATTTTGTTGTAGAGAGCAGTACATCATGTGGTAAACAGAGCTGGTCTCCAGAGCACACAGCCGTTTATCATTGTGTGACTGGTGTCTATCAGAGCCACTAGGTGTGTCAGAAAACTGCTGCTCCAGGAAAGAGGGAAGGGACTAGAGCAATCCATTCTGCTGGAACTTTGATAAGAAACAAGTTGGTGCACTGTGAGCATGAAAATATAGTCAAATGTATTGATTTGTGGAGGTAAATATACCAACGATAACCAAACCAAATAATGTAAACCAACCATAATCACAGGTTCTATATAACCTTTAAGGGTGGACTATGTAAATTTACTACAGTATGCCACAAAACTTGTATAACTCATCTTCATTTATGTGTTTTTACAGCGAAACATGCATTCTTATTGTGGGTATGGTTGCCTTGTCTGTTGACTTGGTGAAGTCTCATGCTAGTCTCCATGGAGAGACACATTTAATGCCATACAGTGGAACATACCAGGCAAGTCATTTTCTTGTGGACAGGCAGATTGTGGACATGGTGCACCTTTAAAGCAAAAGTCTTAAGTATAACAGTGGGGGAAAAGTTATACTATTATATTTTCTTCAGAATGCCGTAAAAAAGCACTGATTTATGTTTGTAATTAAATGTATTGTAATAAAATACATGTGATTAATGTCAGTTATAATGTTTACACGTTAACTTTATTCAAATTCCAACAACTCGACTGCATAAAACATGTTGCCTTCAGTGCAACACTATTTCAGCTTAAGTACTTCACCTGTTCTTAAGCCCAACACCACTTAAGCTCCTGGCTGTCAAAAAAGAAGTGGGGAAAACATGAGAAGAGGATGAGAGACAGAGAAGAAGAGGATGATTCAGCCTCCTTCTCTGCTCCTTGGACATGGTTCAAGCTGCCCATAGGGACACACGCCTGCACTGAACAGACCACTGTTGTGCAGCCTTACTCCAGTCTCTTCACTTGTCCTTAATTTTGCCACTTGGGGTTGGGTTGTGGGGAGTCATTTAGAGATGGTGATTGGAGTCAAAGCCATTACCCTATAGCAGACAGATTGTAGTGCGCAGTGCACACATGAATGCCCAAATATAATGTCAACAAATGTACACAATCCAAGCCACAAATCATGCAGCAGCAGCAGCCCTTCACTGGAGTATAAGCAGCTATAGAAAACTGACCGCAGTGACCAGTGATTTATCAGAACAGGCGTGGGGACCATCTGTGTTAGCTACCAACTGCTAATGATGATCCACAACTCATTTCATTCGCCCAAATGCTAAGACCCTTATATAAATCATATTTTACTGTTTTTGTATGGTTTCCAAGCTGCAGTATCATCAGCAATCTGTGTCTATATACAGACAATTGTTACTAACTAAGCAACAAGCAAATCACATTTTTTATATCTAACATGTTGACCTCCATATTGTGCACTACACCCCCATACAGGTTAGGGGTGGGTGATATCTCGATATTTAAAATATATTGAGATATTTTTTAGACTCGATATGGATTTTAACATCATATATAGTATATCGATATAATGCCCCCATCTCCTTGCCCTCCCCTCCCGTGTTGTCTCATTCAACACAGTGGCGCCACAACAGCCTGTGAATGCCCAAAGTTGGTGCCAACCAAAGCTTCCAGCACCACAAACCTTTTCCACCATTTACCTACTCACCATCAGCTGCACATCCTCTGTCACAGAAAGAACAGACATATTCCACTGAGTTGTGTCCTTTAGTCCAACAGAAGCTGACCACATCAGGGCGAGACAGCTGTTTTTTTCAGTGTTTATAGTTTATGCAAATTAGCCATGCTGTTGTAAGTTTTGTTTCTGTAAAACACAAATAAATCTGTGCAAAGCTGCATTAAATACATCACTATTTCAAACGGGTTGATGTGGCTCTATCGTAGTTATGGTTTATATGTTGTAAAGGTGAATTTATTTATGCAGAAGATTTTAATGAATAATCTGCTGTAGTGTTGAACTTGTACAATAGTGTTTGGAAACATTCAGTTTGATCTGTGCAGTGGCTTGTGGGATACTTCATAGCTCCTTATTGCTCGGTAGGAACATCAGTCTGTTAATAAAGGAACCTCCCGAGTTTCCTCGGCTAAAGGAGCTCAGGGTTCTGGTTATCATATGGTTAACAGAGTTAATGCAAACAGGAGTTGAGTCGTTTTATTTTGGAAAAAAAATAATAAATATGACATGAACTGCCTAACACTTTGCACTTCAATAAAAAAGACCTAGTGGAATTTGACATATGTGTTTTAGCAATATATATATATATTTTTTTATATCTTGTACAGATATCAAGATATAAAAAAATATATCGAGATATATGTTTTGCTCCATATCGCCCAGCCCTAATACAGGTAAAGGATGTTAACTGTCAAACTGCTCCATTGTTATTTATAGACTTATTGCTGACATAGATTTTCATTCACCGTTTGGGAGTCAATAACTGCTAACATCAAAAGCTATTGTGAGTCCATTGTCCCAGCTATTCAACCAAGCACCGGTTGGCCTTTATGCACTTTCATTCACTTTTATAGCTCCATGTTGAGAAGGCATGTCATCACCAACGGAAAGAGCAGTGGTAGAACAGAAAATATACCCTGTCAAAAACATGATAATGGTACATATTAAATAGCCAATCTCTTTGTCCAATCAACTTTAGCTGTCACTCACAAGTCAATCATCCTGGTACTCTGACAACAGATTCCTTCAAAAGCCTGTATGTGTCTCACTGATGCTGTGCGCTGATTGGCTGTCAGGACTCAGGAATGGACTAGTGTTATTTGACAAGACAAACTATAGACTGTTTTTTATGTAGTGTGCTTTTACAAGTGAACGGGTAGTGACAGTGAACGCAATGCATAAATTAAATGTATTTTTGTGAGTCCATTACTTCACTATCTGAGGATTTTTACCAGGGTTTAGTTGAGACACAGCATAGACTGGTTTATGTTAGGGACTGCAGACGGAAACTAGCTATCTAGCTATAATCTGGTGCAGAACATCTCATTTTTTTTAAACTTAATGTATCTGTACATTGTCCCTTCAAATAAAGACTAAACTAAACTAAACTTTTGACTAAATTGCCAAAACATCTTATCAATATGTTCTTAACAATGCTTCATACAGACAGAATCAAACTATATATTAAAAAGTATGTATTATTGTTCTCCATATCAAAGTTGCACTAACTTTTCAGGTGGAGGGTCTGCCTGTTCCAATTGAGATGCTATTACATTTAACTTATCTCCATCCAGACAAGCAGATGACATAACCAGGCTAATTTAAAGGTCAGTTCTGGGGAGAGGCAAGCCTGCTTACAGCAACAATATTTTTTTAAAGTTATTTTCTAATAATAAACACTTCCGGCAAAGCAACAGAGGATGCACATTACCAGCGTTTTGCAATAGGTTTGTGAAAAGCAAAAAAGTAGGGCCCCTGGTCAGTATTGCAACTTACACATACCACAGAGAGAGCTCTATATTTTCTCTCTTCACTAAACCATTTCCTACAATAACACTCAAAAGACATATTGTTACTCCGCTTAGAAGTGAATTATGTCAGGTGTTCAAGGGATACATAAGATGGTCACCACTGTTTCATGGCAATTGTGACTAATACGGCATGAACAGGATCTTAATTAAAACTACTTAGTTTCAACATACAGTGAGCCAGCAGCATGTATGTACTATACAGTACAGCATAGGGAGGTGCCCCTTTTAATTAACCAGTGTCACAGAGAAGGCTGGGAGAGCTGGGGAATCCACTGGGGGTTGATTATTGCTATGTCCAACTGATAAGTGGTGATTACAAACAACAGGACTTTCACTTGTACAAAATGGGAAATCACTGCATCAGTTATGAGCAAACATTTTGATGCACAGGCTAAGCACACTTTTAGGGCACGCACCAGAATTACGCTATGCAATTAGCTATGCAATTAACAATTCCAGCTAACTGACCAATAGAATACCTGTGCTAGCCCTGCAGTAGTGGACATACAGGGAAACCTATAGTAAATCGTCATAGAGTCCCCACCCACAGTTTGAAAGCGCCCAATACATGATCAAAACGCCAAATGTGCCAAAGAGGTGTCTCCCTAAAATCTACACATGCTACAACACATACATGCACGATCTCTGTCTCTATCAATGCCACACTTCATTCAGAAATCAAGCAGCGCTGCACCCCACGCACCGCTGGATGTGCAAGTTTACAATAGACGCATTCAGCCGCCCACTCACCTGCTCGCGCTGTCACAGAATCTCCCATGTATTTACTCCATGCACACGGAGAGTGCATCGGCAGGGCTTTCCCTACCAAAAACACTGCCGCATGCTCCCTCTAGTGAGCCCCTATCAATTACATGCAAGTATCGTGAAGGAATTGTTGCTTCTATTCAAAAATTTCAAGTTGGTGCAGTAGGATTTTAGAAGCTTTTGTGAGGGAAATGCCAAGTAAGTGTATGCTATGAGGTGTCAAATTTGTGTAGCGCAAAATAAAGTGCACCATGTCATTATCAGAGAAAAGTATAAACATTGAACTGCAAAGTGAATACTTGAATAAAAATGAAACATACCTGACACTGGTTCTAAACGCAGAAGGCATTTAAGATCTTCTATATGTCACCCGGAGACAGCACCAGTCATATGTTCAGGGATGCTCCAAAGCTCTCTCCTGCTCCTCTCTCTCCTCCTCTCACTGTCACTGCTTCCCTGTGCAAAGATGCGGTCCCTTACATGTATCCAGATAGGGGGAAAGAAGGAGCAGAGGAGATGGACTGGACTGGAGGTTTACAAAAAGCCAGCTCAGACACTCCTCCGTGGGGAGATGAGTTGCGAGCGGCCGGCGAAGACCAACCACTGCAGCAGATCGGAGAGTGGAGAGCAAGAAGAGAGAGAGGGAGAGGGGGGGGAAAGGGAGAGAGAGAGAGAGCAAAACAGACTGCTGCTACTGCTGGTGGTGCCTTCACTGAGGGTGCAGACAAAACCTGGAGGTGGACTAAGGATTCTGGATTATGCTGAACAGATGGAGGAGCGAGAGACAGAGGAAAAAAGAGTAAGGCAGTTTTTAACACATGAGCAGATTTGGAGAGTCTTGGATGAGGTCAGAACTGGATATGGCCGAAGCTCCATCCATATTCTCCACAGAAGGGCTGCCTGTCTAAACATAGGCGTGTACTGCTCATGTCCTGACACCTTCATCCACACGTCTGCACTTTCATTAACACACAGTTCAGAACTAAATATAACAAAAGTAAAATATTTAAGCACTATAAGACAGCAATACTGATGTAATAAAACTTATGCAACTATTTTGTATATCACGATATGAAAGAAAAAAAAATGCATAAGATAATATGTGTAATGCATAATATATTGTAACATTGTGACAAAATCCTTACACAACACTACACAATTTGTGCTCTTGACCATATTAATGCTACTTGCTTTAGGTTTTTTAAGTTATAGGAAAGGTTCTTTTTTCACTCCACAGATCCTTCCATTATTAGAGATATCACAGTGCGTACAATTAACAAAAAGAGAAGAGATTTATTATGTCAAAAAATGAAGCAAGAAATGTAACATGATATTTGCATAACAAAATTTCTAAGTGAATACATCTGAATAGGCACAGTCCTTTATGATTCTGAAGATAACAAGTTTTTAAACTTGTAAGTAAATCTCATGGGTAAAACTGAATAATTCTTTTGGTTGTAGCTTGTTTTCTGTTCACTTGCTTGTAGTGTGTAATCAGTGTTACAGTCCTGTAGCCATGCTAGACTAGAGCACAGAGCAAAATGCCTAGAAGTGAGTTGTGTTTGTTGTAACAGCTAAGGAGGCGGGCTTTTAGTGCACTCCTGTAGACTGGGGCTCAAGGTCACCTGGCCGAGCGCTTCTTCTCCACCAGCCCAAATCCTGCATGATTAACAGAAGCATACGGGACCAGGCAGCTGTCATTTCACTCCTATAGTCCTGCCAACCTGAGAGCGAGAGAGGGTCTAGAGCTGTGTACACACTGCTAGGGTAGTGAAATAGTTGAAGCAATTTATGGGCCTAATGTAAAAACCCACTTGCTCGTAAAAAAGTTACACATGCTGATATTGAGGATTGGCTCATAAAAGTAAAGAGAGGGTTTTATAATCAATAAAGGTCAGAGAGGCTTCAGAGACTATATGGAAAAGAAAAAAGTCAATTGAACACATCCGTATTTACAGACTTATTTACATGAGACAATGCAGGTCGCTATGGGCTGTTGGCAGGATACTGTAAAAGTAATATTTTAGACATTTCACCACTTTAAAAATCGAATATTTTCCTTTTAAATGCCATGGCAACTGTGCTAATTTTTCAACACAATGGCACACTGGACATTGCTAGACTTTGATACACAATAGTTTACTTGCTGATTTGTCAGTTTAAAATTAAATGCTCAGAAAATGCTTAAATCATAGCTGTTAGATTTGTATTTGTATGACAGGATATGTACGAAAAAACTGATATGTTGGTTCCACTCAGTGACTGGTCCAAACACTGACTACTCTGTTATCAATAAGACCTAGTCCCATAGAAACAAACCATCAACCACCTACATTTCTACCGTTCTAATTAATCTCCCTTCCTTCCTGCATTTATATGGTAGTCCTGGAGAAGTCCTGACCCTGCAGTACCACTTCTAATCTAATGTAATCTATCCCTGCTGTTCTTCTCAATAAACTCAAAACACAGCCCTCTCCCCTCGGTATCTAACAAATCTCACCTCCAAAATATTCATTACACGAGTTGCTATCCCACATGAGCCAATATGCAGACTCGCTATTCAGGCAGAACAAGCAATTGGGACTGTGCAGTCATACGGTCTGTGCGCAGTCTGTCCTCGTAATGGGGAGAAGCAGCCTCGAACCATTCATCCTGGTCATTTAGCAGCTGCTCTTATCATTACCTGACACAGACTAGGGCTAAATCTTGTTCAAATAGCACAGCCCACCTGAATTGTTGAGGTAGACAAAGAACAAGAAGTGTGTAGCAGTTCAAGTTCAATGATTACTACTGCACCTTTAATTTATTACATTTCTATAAAAACACTGATTTAAGGATACATATATTCTTTTCATTCATCAACTAAGTGGTAAGACAAATCTGAGTAAAGTCTATGTCTGTTACAAATAAAAAATCAATACATTTTTAAGCATGACATACTGCATAGACCGTACAAAGACAAAGGGAGTGTGACGTTGCCCATAGCGTTCAGCTCCAATGAAATGAAGCCCACGATGCCCGTGATTAAATTTAAATACAGTGGAATTTGGAGCTAAACTCCACATTAGGAATAGCAATTTATTTACGAACAAAATAGCAAAATAAAAACACAACGATCCTAGAGCGGGTTAATGCAAACATTTTAAGACCAAACTACTGAAGCTCACAGCAGCAGTTACAGAGTGGAGTGACAATTTTTTAATGTAAAGTCATTCAGAAAGTGGAGTGAATGGAGTCGGAAGCGCCTCCATGAACATTTCCTATTTGGAACACAGCAGCTAGCAGGATGACTATGCACATTTATATAAACAGTTTATGATTGCTTCAGAGAAATATTGCAATAAACGATAATATTGAAACTATTTTATGCCATTGATTAAAATTAAAATTAAGCAAAATAAAATAAACCACTTATAAATAGACAGTATCATTAAAAGGCATGTGCTACAACAAATAAATAGCTGGATGAACCAATAATTAGCCATAAGAGTGACTTATTTGACCCCATACAGCTCAAATCTTATCGTACTACAACTAAAATAACAAAAATCTCCCCACTACTCCAAAGAAAAAGTACCCACAATAAATACTAAGCCCCAAAATATATTGTTCCGTCTATTGAACGATAAATCGATACAGTAATTATTGTCCTATTTTCTACTCACTGAAGCCAGTTTTTCACATTGTCACCAGTTCAGTTTAATACTACTGTCCATCTGAAAGCCTCATCTCACAAAAACACATCTTAATCACTGTGAAACTGAGGTCTGCTCTGTGTCTGGACTAGTAAACCATTTTGACATTAAGTATATCCAAGAGGAAATATCCAAATCAAATCTAGACATAATGCAATTGTGCCTGTGTATTCCCGACATATCAGGCTCTGGTAGGCTCGCTGCTGGGATAATGGCCCTTTATCTATTCTTCTGATCACATTTGATCTTATGTTTGCCTTGTTTAATCAGGTTGTGTTATATAATATAACCTATAATTTCACTGTAACTGTGGTGGTACCTACATTATTTATTTTGTTATTAAAATTAACCTGGGCTGAGAGAATGAACATGAACATCTATTTAACATACGGAAGAAAGGGTTGTTGTAAAAAGGATGGACCGTTTCGTGACACCAGCAATAACTGTACTGTCTGAAACAAATGTAAATTTTGATTTTTCAGAATCTTTTTGATCAATTAATTGATTGGTTGAAGTTAAATAGCATAAAAGCATCTCGAAACAACATACTTGAGAGTTGCCAGATGCATAAAATCTGGCAAAAAACAACAAAAACAAATCTGTAAATAAGTAAGCTATGTAAGTTGATTTGTAAAGGGGGTTTGTCTCCTGTCTGTCTCTATGGAGCTTTACCTGAAATGCTCCATTGTATAGCATACACATATCCATCTTGCATTTAATCAGTTACAGTGTTTTTGTAGATAAAAAATACCCTGAAAAACATGCATTCCATGCAAAGAAATAACAGCTCCATTGAGAGAAGCAGATACCCCACCAGAAAAACCCTAGAAAAGTGACTTACTGCACCTTTAAAATCTGGTTTCTCTATTTAGATGGGGGAACTTTAGTTGGTCCAGTAAAAACTTGTGATATTTTGGATACATCTTTACTATTAAACGTTCTATACTACGCAAAATTGACTCTTGTGAGAATCATGTTATAATGTTATTACCCCATCAAAAACAAACCTGGAGTTGTGTTTTGTTTCATTCACACATGCTTGAGTAACCCTTTATTATTAGTCTGTCTACATCTCCAAAGCTCCAAATGCTCTGTTCCACCATGTGATGTCATGAAGTAGTGGTTTTCAAATTAACACCTACCTTTACCTTTAGTTCAATATTAAGCAATTCCAGGGCTGAGATTATCCAAATGATTCTAGTGAAGGTGTATGGTGTTTACACAGTAGTATTACCACATGACATCACAGGGTAGAACGGAGTGTTTTCCGTTTGAGAGAAGACCTCAGCCTAAATATGCAGGATTTGAGTGTTAAACATGCGAGAATGAAACAAAACACAACTCCACACTTTAAGAGCTACTACTCTGTAATACTCAAATAACAGAACTACTTGGGCATTCTTCCATTCAACTCTTTCAAATCTTTGACCACATGTGCAGTGACTTGAGCTGTGATAAATGACAGCTGGTTAGAGCGGAGAAAAACACCATGCTCAATATGCGGCGGCGGTCTGTTCACAGTTTAGGAACGCGCTAGGAATGGCTGTGAGTAGGTGATTACTTGGTCGAATTAAGCCGTGTGATGGATTTCCCCCCAAGGTAATAACTGCACCCAACTAAGACAAATATGTTGGAGGGGGATGCCAGACTGCAAGCGTTTGATAACCAAATAAACACACAAGCAGTGGTCCTGTGGTGAAGATGCCATTTATTTTGGTTACATTGCCCCAGATTTAAGCCGTTTTCCTCACAGTTGGTTCAGGCTAAACCAATTTGTAGCAATTTTGGATGTCTTTCGGCTGTAAAGTAGATGTGATGTTTCTGGTTCTATTTTTGGGTAGCGGTTACAAAAGCTTTGAGTGAAAAAGGTAGTTACCAGTTCCTATTAATCAAACCATTAAGCACTTAACTAATCAGGGGGTTAAGACTAAACCTGTTCAACCTATTACCTGCCTGCCAACTGGTCAGACATGGGAAGTATTCTTATATCTATTTTATATCGATGTATCTACAAGTTCTTGAGGTATTTCAATTCTACAAATGCAGTGTCCCATATTTTAGCCATTTTATAATGCTGTTACCTCATCAAAAACATACTTGGAGTTGTGTTTTGCTTCATTCACACATGTTTGAGTAACCCTTTATTATTAGTCTGTCTTCATCTCCAGAGCTCAAAATGCTCTGTTTGGTAGTGGTCGTTTTCACGTTATAAGCTACTTTGTACTCAAGGGCTGAAATCATCCAAATGATTTTAGTGAAGGTGTATGGTGTTTAAAAACACTTTGGAGCTCTTCCTGTATTACCACATGACATCACAAGGTAGAACATAGTGCATAGTGTGTATGTTTTTGATGAAAAAACAACATTAGATCAGATCAGAACACGGATCAGAAAGTAGAGTAATATGGGCCCTTTAAATTGCCATGTACAGCATTTGCCCTACATAACTGAAAACTACTGAATAAGATGACATCAGAGTGGATAGTTTTTCCTCTGGTATAAAAAAAAACAAAAAACTTTTTTTTCCCCTACATCATTTTGGTGTAATTTGGACAAAATGAAAAATGTAGCAATTTAAATTTTACATGAATTTATGTTTTATGCTAGCAATTCATCCAAATGTAAGAAAAGCAGCATTTTCAATTATGTAACATTTAATAGAAGTCTGTTGTTTGCAGTCAGACATGCTTATTGAAGCCAAAATCTTGGTAAATGATGTGTTTAGCTTCTGCTCGTCCTGACTCTGCAGTCTCCTTGTGGCAGGGGCCCAGTCAAAAGCAGACCTTCAGCACTTTCATGTAAAGCATTAGTTCTTTAAAATACCAGGATGTTTGTAGCCAGCAGTCATCAGAGGTGTAAATCAGGACCTCTTCTCTCTCGTGAAAACTTTCCCCACTCAAAAGCCATTATGGAGTCGAGGTCACACTGTTAATCCTGGTACATAAAAGATGACAGGAAATGAATGAATATATGGAGGCACGGTGTGTATTGTTATTCCAGCAGTGATGTGCAGTGTGGCGTGCATTAGCTGGGCTTCATTTTCTCTGCATTAGGGTTTAATGAAAAAAAGTGCTCAAGCGTCCCGGCAGCACAACAGAATGGACAATAAAACAGATGCAAATTACAGTAAATGACAATTGTAGGGAATGCACACAGAGGAAACTTGTGCCTGGAGAGAAGAAGGTATTCTATTTTCTATAAGTCAAGAGTACAGAAAACATAAGACGCGTGTACATTTATGACTTTTTACAGAATAAATGAAACAATTGTACAATTTTTTAAATAATATAATTTACAATAATTAAAAATAATTGTGCATTAATTTATCCAAGTGAAAGATTTTGTATTAGTAGTTATGTAAGGTTAATATATTTAGTGTTGAACTGAAATGGGATGATACAAACACATGCAAAGAAACTTGTTCTGAATGTTTCACAGTATAGTACTACGCCTTTCTTCATGGATACCAAACCATACCAAGTTACAGGTCAGATCTGTAGAGAGGAAACGTCGCTCACAGCCAGAATGCATGTTTTTCTATGTATTTTTGAGCTATTAAACCACCTGTGATTGTATAAATGTAAGGTAGGGCTCTGTAATGTCATACTGTGGAACATTCCAGGAAGAGCAATGACATATCCATAGAAACAAGCAGGATAATTTAACCTTTATTTAACCAGGAAAGTCCCATTGAGATTACTAATCTCTTTTTCAAGGAAGTCCTGCCATGCACACATCACTGTCATACTAGGCAATGTGGGTGACGTGTCTTGCCTAAGGACACAATGTCACTGGTGCCCCACTGTGGCACCTGGAATTCCCAGGGGTCTCCCATCCAAGTACTGACCAGGCCTGGACCTGCTTAGCTTCTGAGATCTGACGGGATCAGGATTTGACAAACCGGTATGACCACACAGGTGATGGACCCACGACCAAAAAGTTATATAGTGCACCTTTAAGATATAAGAAAAATGAATCAATGTTCAAACATTATTTTATCTAATTATATATTAATTAATTAAAATATTTAAATGTATATTTATTTCACCTTTTTTTCTTTTACTCCTTTTAGACAATTTTGGCAATACACAATCTTATAATTAAACTATTCAAAACACTCCCTACCAGAAGATATCAAGTGAGATTCTTAAATATAATGTTCACTGAATATGGGAAATGTGGGTGAAAGATTGTGAGAGTAGATACATAGCCTGTTAAAGTGCATCTCTGTGCTATCCATATGTTCTTTGGGATAGTGAAGATAAAGTACATCTTAAAGGCTTCTGAGCCCCTCTTGGTACATTTTAGTGATATGCCTCAGCCTAATCTGAAAACACACCTTGGGGAAGGGCAGGGGTAATGGTGACAGAATTTCTGTCAGGGTTATGACTGTGTCCTGAAAGTGTGCAGAGGACAATGGACACACATAGCAGCAAGTAAAAAAAAAGTACCAGGCTATGATTACTCTTAAAATATGTTTTAGGAAGCCAGATCTGTTATTAATGAATGGCCAAATTGAAGAAGAGCAAAAAGTCAACAAGGTTTTCATGACTAACGAGTGTATTCTGAACAACACTGGTTACAGACCACTGCACCACCGGAATTTCTCACAAGGGTAACAATTTAAGATTCTCTGACCTGCAACAGTTAAGTGATTACAGTTTGGTCTACAGATCAGGACCCATAATGATAATTGGGCCAATATGAACTACAAGATATGGACAGAGATTTCGTCCTTGAAACAAATGAAAGTATTAACAAATGCTACGTGTAAACATAGACAGTGTATATACATGGACATAGCTAACGCGCTAGCCTCAATGTTTCAAATAGGAAGTTCGCATGTGGGCACTTCCAGCTCCTACTGACCTTGGCTCCCATTAACTTATACTGGAATATCGCTGCTCTCTCTGAAACGGCTGCTGTGAGCCTCGTCATTTTCTGGTCTTAAAAATGTTCGTGTTAACCCACTTATATGATCGTAGTGTTTTTTTCTGCTATTTCGTCAGATGAAAAAATCCTATTCATAAGATAGAGCCTGGCTCCAAATTTGCTCCTGTAACCATGAGCATCGCAACGCTCATTTTAGTGGAGTCGAATGCTATGGGTGACGTCCCACTCGCTTAGTCCACTTTCTTTTACAGTTTATATGTGTGACATATTATCTTAAACATCGGCTTGGACAAGATAGAATTAATTCTTACATGTAGTCATATTGTATTGCGTCTTAATGTATAAATGAAAAAGGTATTTATGATGTGGGTTGCTACTTGTTAGGAAGATTATTTGATAATCATCACATTCTATAATTGTAACGATGCAATATTGTTTTTCCAAAGTAAAAATAAATACACTTGAAATCTAAACTTTCTTTTTCGCTAACTAATTTTAATTTTTCTAACACAACTTATATTTACAATCCGTATTTGCCTGTTACCTCACTAAATTATACACTTTTACAAGCCCACCTTGTTGTATTTTATTTTTCTATAATAACCTGCATTTTTCTAACCACATTGATAAGTTATTAAGCCAGTAAAACATTCCATTTGCTCAATATGATGGAGAGGGTAAACCTTGCATTAAAATATTAAAACTGCCCATAGTCAATTGTTGAGTGTTTTGGTCTCACTCTGCTGCATTGCACATCAGTAACTCCAATAGCAGTGTCATTTTAGAGGCAAAATCACCTCTCCTCCATCTTTAACCCTGGCACTGTGGCTGAAAAACAGATTAGAGGCCATTTGTCAGTGTTATGTGAAGAAAATTAAAACTATTTGCAGCTTTGGGTAATTGGCTTGGGCCGGTGTGGAATGGTGACTTTAATACATATGGATTCCCATGGTATGGTTTAAAAAGAAAAATGTGCTGTAGCAACATGTGCAGGAATACCCAAGCACTAGCACACGGACTATCATTATAATCTATAATTATGTCAAACAATACATCATACATGCAGCTGGAAAATGTAATTGTAAATTCTATTCCATAGATGGATAGATTGGGGCGATTATCTAGCAAAAGTTGTAATTGTAAAATTGTCTCATGTTCTAATGTTGATGATATGTTGAACTCTGAGTGTTTTGAATGTTTTGGATGCCATTGCCCCATTGAAGGTTAAAATGGTTAAATATAAACAAAAAGTTCTGTGGTGGAATGATGACTGTCAGGACACAGAAAAGGGAGTGCTGGAAAGCCAAGCTGAAATGGTGCAAGCCAAACCTCCAGGTTCATTATTAGGTTTACAGAGAAACAATGCACATGTACAACCACAGTTTGGGTAGAACAAAAGAAAGGTACTTTTCGGACATTATTGGAAATTGCAGTAACAGCTCTCATGTCTTGTTTGCAACAGTGAACAGATTAACAAACCCTCCACTGCCGTTAGAACAGCAATGAGTTTGCAGTATTCCTTAATGATAAGGTTCAGCGCATCAAAAATGCCATCAATTCCACAACCTAAATAACAATCACGCAGCCACAGAGACACATAGAGCTGAGTCACTTTACACCTGTAGCTGACAAAACTGTCTTAGAGATCATCACCAGTGTGAGTTCTGTCAGGGTTTGGTGTTTGTTATGTGTTCCCGCTCCTGTGTGTGACTGCCTGCTCCTCCCCTCATGTGTGATTGCCTGCTCGCCCCTCCTGTGTGATTGCCTGCTCCACCCCTAATGTGTTACACCTGTGTCTCATTCTTTTCCCCGCCCTTTAGTATATATAGTCTGAGTCTCCCCCTTTGTCTTTGTCAGATTGTCTTTGTCCCTGTGCAGGTAATCACTCCTTTCTCTGTTGTTCAGTATTCTGTGTTTTGTCAGTTTTATGATTTGTTCCATTTTCTTTGTCCCTGTGCAGCATTTATTGTGACTTGGAAATAAACCACTTTGTTTGAAGCCACGCATTTGGGTGTCTTGTGCTTAGTGTGATAAGTTCATCCACATGCTGCCTCGATGTGTTACCCACTAGATTTCTAAAGTCTGTCCTACACAGTTTACTTTCACCACTCGCTCACATAGTTAACATGTCACTTCAATCTGGAATGTTCCCAAGAGCTTTGAAAACCAGTCATTAAGCCTCTACTAAAGAAGAGCAGTCTTGATGCCACAGTACTGAACAATTTCGGACCCATCTCAAATCTGCCATTTTTGGCAAAGTCCTTGAAAAAGCTGTTTACCAACAGCTTACTAACGATGTTTTCCAGTCAGGCATTAGAGCTCACCACAGCACTGAGACTGCTCTTATCAAGGTGATAAATGACATCCGCCTGAACAGTGATGCAGGAAATGATCCAGTTAGATCTGAGTGCTGCTTTTGACACTGTCAATCATGGAATAATAAGAGACTAGAGGACTGGGTGGGCGTCTCTGTCACTGCACTAAACTGGTTCAAGTCCTATCTAGAAGACAGGAAGTATTTTGTTGAAATTGGAAACTGTCTCAGATCACGTGCCTCAGGGGTCGATCCTGGGACCCCTTTTATTCAATCTCTACATGCTACCAGCCATTTAAAACGCAGCAATAATGTGTCTTACCACAACTACACAGACGACACTCAAATCTATGTCACACTGCAGCAGGGGACTATGGACCAGTGAACTCACTCTACCACTGCATCCAACAACTTTCTCCAGCTAAACTGAGACAAGACAGAAGTCAAAGTCTTTGGCCCACAGAACCGAAGAGACAGTGTCACCTCCAGTCTCTCTCTCTAAAACATGAAAATCAGGCTAGAAATCTAGAGGTAATAATGGACTCAGACTTGAACTTTAACAGCCACATCAAATCAATAACATCCGCATCCTTTTACGATCTAAAAAACAGCAAAAATCTAATATATGCTGTCTAAAGCAGACCTGGAGAGACTTATCCATGCGTTTGTCTCCAGTAGGTTAGATACTGTAACAGCCTCTCACTGGCCTCTCCAAACGAGCTGTGAGAGCTGCAGAACATCCAGAACGCTGCAGCTCGGGTCCTGACTCGAACCAGGAAGTACGAGCACAAAAGTCCTGTGCTCAGGTCTCTGCACTGGCTTCCTGTGGCTCAAAGAATAGACTTTAAAACAGCTCTGCTTGTGTACAAGTCTCTCCATGGCCTAGCTCCAAAGTACATCTGTGACATGTTAGTGCCGTATGAACCATCTTGCACTCTGAGGACGTCAGGGACCAGCCTCCTGCTGGTGCCCAGAGTCTGAACTAAACATGGTATTGTGATTTTAATGTATTTCTTGTTCTGTAAAGCACTTTGAATTACTTTGTGTACAAATTGTGCTATACAAATAAACTTGCCTGCCAAAAGAGACATTTCCAGATAAATCTTATATTTGCCTATTTGGATATAAGTGGGGAACATGCTAACACAAGGATCATGCTTGTGAACATGTAGCAGGTTATCTGATCTCACTCTGGCAGATTTCTCAGTGTGCAAACACACAGCTTAGCCAAGACGCTCCCATGCAGGGCAGTCAAAGCATACCATGTTATATACAGTAAGTTATACTACCAATGGTATATGGTATTTTCTTTAGTTCTAAATTAGTAGGTTAGTTGAACAGAGTTATAACACAGAAACTCCACTCTGCCTCCTGAAAGAAAGAAACATGTTGTGGTGTGGTGTTGAACTGGTTTGTCAGGATAGCATTTAAAAAGTGACGAATGAGTTTGGACTGCTGGTTACAGTTTAAAATATATGACATGTCTTTCACAGTTTAGAAATGGAAAGAATCAGGTACAGAGCCTTTAAATGTCAAAAAAACAGACGCCAAACAATCTCAACATTTTGAGACAAATATGCAGTTCTTTTCAGCACACACTGGCTTATGCAATTCACGCAGCATCAGTTTATCTGAAATCTCTTGAGACAACAAGACAAGATACAATGCTTTTATTCATCCATAATTCAGCAGCATCCTTCCTGAGTGACTACTGTCAGAGAAACTTAAAAGTGTGGGTTCCCTTTAATAAATCACTTACTCCAGCACAAACAGGACTTCAGTCAGAATGGCTGTCTGGTCTAATCACTGTGACAGTATATTTTTGAACTGAAAAATAACAAATAACTGAGCTTTGCTTGTACTGCCCTGGCCCATTAGAAAGCTGCCATTGGATTGAAATGGAGTGTTCTGCTGGTGTCTCATTGAGTGGAGAGCCTTAGGGAACAGGGAAGCCCTCTGAATAATGCAAAGGATTAAGCTGGAGGAGAAACATCTAAGTGGAAAAACAGACTGTCAACAAAAGTCCATCTAGTTGCTAATTTGAGCCAGAATGAGTATTTTTAACGGACAAAGCTTTAGGGCCACAGTTAAGAAAAAGAGGCCACTCACATGATTAGAAAATTAAATAAATTCAATAACTAAACATTAACCAAGAAAAATTCTCACATTAAAAAGTACACTGCAGGTAACGCTGGTGTGGATGTCCCCTGCTTGTCTCAATGGAAATACTGTTTTGCCTGGGACGTTCTGCAGTACGGTTTTTAATCATCTGTCTTTTATTCACTTACAGGAGTTGCCATTGCTAACAGTATTCTTACTGTGTTCTCTCCACTCCACAGATCTGATTTGTGGCTTCACCTTGGTCAGTTTGCGATAGATAGATAGATAGATAGATAGATAGATCGATCAAATCAGTGAGTTGTAATCACTAAATATGTAATGATATTTCTGTATTTTTCTGTTTTATTTGAATGTCCATTCACTAACTGCTACTTTCTTTTCAATTTTGTTAACATAACCCAGGCCTACATTCAACAATTCACGTTTTCTATGGCATGATTTTAACTCTCTCTAACAACACAGCTCCCATTAACTGAAAATCCCCCTGCTGTGATACTGACCATATGTAACACAAGTTGTGCAGTCCATTGGCTAAAAGCTGCTATCTACTGTCCAACGCTCTGTTCCGCGCCAGAGACAAGCCATCTTCCTCCACACAGTCTGTTGCTCCTTTCTCTCCTGTTTCTGACAAACTCCATCTTTCCCTCTCTCTCTCTCTCTCTCCCCTCTCTCTCTCTCCCAGTTTCCCCACAGCTCCCAGCCTCGCTCGCCCCTCGCCAGGCTCCCATGAAGATCTCCCTGTTCATCTCACAGGCCAAATAACACCAATCTTACACCACAACAGTTTAGAAGATCATAGAAGAACAATTAAATAAACAGAAATCAGCCACAACAGTATAACCTGCTTAATACTAGTGATGAATAGGTACTGATCCTGACCACTACCACACCAAACCTACACATGTAAGTTTAATAACTGTGTAACAATACTGTGGAACATTCCAAGCAGAGCAAGAACATCTCCATGGAAACAAGCAGGTTGTAGAACCTCCACCAGAAAAAATCTTCTATGTTGTAATGCTTTGGTTGTAAAGGTTAATGCTATGTTATAATATAAACAAGAACAATGGGTCATTAAAATTACATTAACTATTGGAAGCTTGTTGAGTGTAGAAAAGATTACAATAACTTGGATCCATTGCTGTAGTGTATTATGTCTTTGAGGTACATGAGAACAAAAGGAATGGCCAAAAGATCACCTTCCTTCAATTAACATTTGCTTTAAAAGGTCAAAGGTCATGTTCAGTATGAGAGTGCTGGGCTAACAAAGGAAGTGATAAGCCAGTAGTTTAAAAGGTTTTATTCTGAGGTCAAAAAATAAAATCCTCTAGGGAAAAAAGTTGGCTTTAAAATGCCCAAAAGTTGGATGGAGACGGCTCCAGCTATAAGCCTGGCACATGCATTATGGATGTCCTATAAACACTGTCAAAGGGCTACAAAATCTGGAGCCATTTCAGATGCCTTTGCACAAAAGTCCCCTCACTGTGCACATATCCACCACACCACATGTCTCTGAATGGGAAAAGTGACAGCTGACTGGCAGGATGTGTAGAAATCATTCCAAGGGGAAAATGTGGACTTAGTAAATAAGATAAGGGGCAGATGTGATTATGGAAATTGAGTTTTGATTTGGAATTTTGAGCTTTAGCCCTCACTGGTGTATTATCAAGGTTTTCTGCAATAAAAGTAAAGAAAGTGGTTGTTTTTCATCATTTGGTCAAAGGAAAGATCTATAGCTGCTAACCAAACATTTCCTCTGCTCCCCAAAGCACACAGAGCCAAGCCAGCACTTCGTCCACAGGCCCCCTCTTGCTCCCTCTCGCTCCCTCTCCCTGTCTCCCTCTCTTTTTGGGCTGCTCACCAGCACAGATGAATGGCAGTCCCAGTCTCCTGCATCCTCATGTTCCCCCGGCATGGAGGCTTGTTCCATTACAAAAACTGGCTGGACACAATGTGTGTGTTGTCTGCAAACCTCAAAGAAGTCTCCACACTCCAGCAGTTTTCTAAATTAGCTCACCATGGGCAAAAGATGGCACCACGGCTGTAGCGTGGGATGAGCCCAAAGTAGAAAATACTGGAGGTGGAACCAAAATTGAACATATGTAAAAGTACTGCTACATTAGTCAACATAATTAACATATTATTATTTAAGATAAGATAAGATAAGATAGGACTTTATTGATTTCGCAGTGGAGAAATTCAACAGTCACAGTAGGACATCCAGGACATCCATCCATCCACTGCTGGGTCGCGGGGGCAGTTTACTGCCCAATCCTCATAGCACCTGACCCCCCCTATGAACCCCTCTGCAGGTGGTGAGCCCACAGGAGGGTGGACAACATGGTCCTTGATGTTAGTTCATAGGAGTGCGGGCATGTTTTTTTTGAGTTGATGGAGGAGTTGACGGAGGAAACCCATCTAGACACGGGGAGGAACATGCAAACTCCACACAGAAAGGCCTGGGCGACCCGGGGATCAAACCCGCAACCTTCTTGCTGTGAGGCCTGAGTGTTGCCACCGTGCCGCCTAGCTCCAGGACAGTTTAGTGCAAAAAAGGAGAAAAAGTGTGCATGCAATCAAGATATACAATAATAATAAAAATAATAATATAAAGTGAATATTTGTGTATTTGGTTAGGACAGTGCCTGTTAAAGAACATATTCCATTCAATGTCCCACATTCACTCACACACATGCTCATTCAAACACCAATACTTCAACACTGGAGATCCTTTGAAATGTCTTGCTGATTGACACAACAAAAGTATGCCGTCATGCCCACCTCACTATCACAAAAAATATTCCCAACAGTCTCCCATTCAATACTAACAAGGCTCAAACCTGCTTAGCTTCTGAGATCAGATGAGAACACAGATTCTCAAGGGGTATGGCCAATTCTTTGTTCTAATGGATTTTAGTAAAATATAGTGGATTTTCATCATATAAGTATCATATTCCTCCCACAGTGTGCAAAGCTACATCTGAAGCCACATGTGCCCTGGAGCAGACTGACAGAAATGTGGCAAAAAGTCTTCAACTGTTACTTTTGTACATGAATCCGGTCACTGTAGGTATAGTCAATGACTAATGAAATGGCCACATTAAAACTCTCAGCAGTTACGTAAATCTTCAGAGTTTTACATAAATACTAATTACAGTACCTTTAATGGACTGCTGCCTTTTCCTTTTCCCTGCCTTTGGTCTTTCCTGGATGAAGAGAACACAAGGCAGCATCCTCTAATTACCCAGAGTTTCAGGCGCCTCTGCTGTACAAAGGCCTGGCCCATATTCTTTTAAGTGCAGGAAATCCCCAGTCACAGGGCTTATAGGCACAGTGCACTTCATTAATAATTCAAGTATTTAAATAGACCTCCATCGATATGTGCTGACTCGCATGGGTCACTGCTTTGGCTCAGCTTGACGGTAATAAAGGGTGTCCCTATAATGATTAATAGCCACAATCTTGCAGCTAGTTCTGGCCTAGACCAATATTGAAAATTATTACGTGATCAAAACACTATGAATAATAAACAGGTTGCATGAATATTATGTAGGAGCATTAATCATTACACTATATAAAGCTATGCCAAATTGTAAAGCGTCACAACTAGAAGGTCCTGGGTTCAATTCCTGGACTAGATGGGAATTTCTGCGTGGAGTTTGAATATACAGTCTACTTTCAAAGGTGATTTCATTTTTCAGATTTTTCCATATTCAAATTGTATATGGTGGTGGTTGTTCTCTTCTCAAATTGTGGAAGCTGAATTCTTATCTGGCATTTTTTTTACGGAACATTTGCTTTTCAGTTCTTTTCACCAAATCATAATCTGTGCTCATAATCTGAAGACTGTTTTGGGGCAATGAACAAAACTATATTTAACATCCCATGACCCACTTGGTAAGGAATCATTGATGTAAGGAGAATACTGAATCTTTCATTGGAGAGGGAGAACTGAATAAGATGAAAAAGACACCCACGGCAGTTAGCACATACATATAAAATAAATTATTCCGTATGACATTTTTGTTAAACATTGTCAGGGGCAGGAGACAGGAGACTGGAGTGTTCATCAATTTCAAGGCTGTCTTTTCTTAATCCAACAAAACAAAGATTTTTGCCGGTGGGTTTTTCTATGGGTCATCAACTTCGCTATAGGGCCATGGTGCAGAAAAGGCTATTAACATTTTAATTGAGGTAATCTAATGTCCCTAGAAGCTAAAAACATGTCACAATATTTTCTCTTTCTCTATGGAGCATTTTCATCCACACGATTTTAGGCTATAGAATCACATCACAAATCCATCTTTCTGCTACTAATGACCTTGCAGTGTTTAAAATCACTAAAAATACACTAGGGGTGGTAGAAATATCAAAATATCAACATATAGTGATACTATATTTGGTGATACAGTATTGTAGGGCTGTTGTATAGTCGTCAAAAGCAAATTTTTTGTGACCGCAGTACAATTTTATTGCTTATTTAGTGAAAGGAAACTTGCAATACACATGACATATTCACTGTGTTGATTAAGAAATATTGTTGCTAAAATGTATTTGGTTCTTAAAAAACAGGAATATATGAGAGTAACATGTACAATTTATTGATTATCGCATCCATCCCCATATCGTGATAATATCGTATTGTGAGCTGTAGATCGTATTGAATCGTGAGAGACCCTGTGATTCCCAGCCCTATACGACATACAAAGGCAGACTTCTTGGTATTTGTTCTCTATCTGTATGTGAGATAGTTCTTGTTTAACTCCAGTAGTCACGTTTAAACATAAAGGCTTAAAGCACCAGTGGCTGTCACAACATAATCTAAATCTATTGCAAAGGCTGGTTGTCTCACTAGTGCAAACTGAAGATAACCTGGCTCTGAGCACACGACAGGGAGAATGCTAAACAGTGAGGGTGAATCTGATTACAGGCTCGGCTGGAGAAGGTGGGGAAATTAGTGTCCTTCTGTAGTCCTTGATCCCTTAGTAGTACTTTCAGCAGATGCACAAATACTATGAATTGCACATTGGCAAAGATAAAATGCAGCAGGAATCTCTGTAGTGTGTGGGATTTCTAGTAATAGTAGTGATTCCAATTTAAGACCATAGCACCACCTTATGGCCTTATTCAGAAATTCAGCACCTGCAGATGAACACATTTGTAGTTATTTCCTACTACTGAGATGAGAAATAACCTTTAGTGATGAAAAAGTGAACATTGCTAAATCCTATAGTTCAATGTTTCAGCTGCAACTTTTCTTTTCCATCTTTCTTTAGTACAGTAGAACTTTAGCAGTGTTAATATTTAAGCACTTGTACTTCCTAATATATACCTTTATACCAGGAAAACCTACAAGAGGAGTCCATGTTGCTAGGGCAAAACATGCGGCCATACAAGCAGATGAATTATTTAATATTAGTCCTGTTTGAAGTTGGCAGTGCTCATACAGCAGGCTGCACCGCCTTCACAGCACAGGATGGAGTTATATAAGCCGTGTAGTGGAGAGGGAGATGAGATGTGGCCATAGCTAAAAGAAATCAAACTTGTGTGATAGTGTAATAATGTATGGGCTGCTGGTGCAGAAAATTGAATAGATGTATAAGGGCTCAGCCGGCCATCATGAGCTGCATGTAATGGACTGACTCCAGAAAAAAATCTATATCTAAGCCTTGAGTATGATTCTTATTTGCATATTTCCCATAAGTATCAATCATGACCTTTTCTCAATCAATCTCTCAGGACAGAATAGATTAGCAGTGAATGTAAACATGGCCGACCTCACACTCACCATGATGCATGAGCCATTTACCTGACGTTCTTAGCTTAAATCCATTATTAGCATTTATAAACATCAGGTGCCACAGGGCCATAGCACTGGAGCTGCCCATAACCCTGTGTACAGTGTATGGCAGTGATTAGCTGTGGCTGGTCTGCGGGCCACTGTGCTGAGGCAGGTTTGTGATGGATCCTAATGAGACTCCGGTGAGCACTCTCCTGTGGTCGACACAGCAGGACAATATCCATACTTGCTCTGTGGGACACATCACCACCATCTTCATGATTGCCAGCTTCTTATTGCTTTAGTTTAGAAGAGGGGCTGCTTTCATAACATTTTCTACCACAGAAACAGTATTTGTTCAACTCTCAATAGAAAAGCACAGCCACAGAACAAATCTAGATGGGCAAACTTTGACTGAATAACTGTGTATTAACCTTCAAGGTTTACTGCTTTCTACAGAGCATCATTTCTACACAAGATGCAAAGTTGTTAAACTGGATGACCTCAAGTCTTTCAATCTACATGGTTTTCTTTGATTTCTTCGAACAAGGCATTCTCACTTTTTGTGCAACATTTTACACATGGATTCTTGTACTGTTATGAATAAGAAGCTTATGTATAAACTGACTATATAACTGAGTTCAAAGCTACACAGGCTGATTAAGTTTAACTGTCTATTATGATAAAGGACAAGATTAAACTGAGCATGTCTTCTATACTGGAGCTCATCATGGAGTCTCGTCACTTGGGCGTTTGACGTTCATTGATCCTCTAGATGGTAACACTGAATACTCCTATAGTATGGGCTTAATAGTGCTGTAGAATGACATATGATCTGAAGGCTCGTCATCCTCTCTCCTGTTACATAACAATTGGTTGGTCTCAAACAAAGAGTGCAATGCCAGCTCTCAGGATGATGCTGTTACATCCATTCATCTCTGCAGGGGTCACTTCAGTCACACACTGTGATGGAGGCTGTCAAAAACCTATCCAGCTGTACATTTATGTCTAGGAGTCTTAAGTTTAAGTTTTAGTTTACTGTTTAAGACTGCTGATTATACTGATGTTACAAAGACATAAGAACAGAGAAACCGAGAATTCAGATGTTTGAGTACAACACAAAAGAAGATGTCACTCTATTGTTCATTGTTCATTGTTCATCTTCTTTTGCGCCAAATCTACAGTGTTCCAGACGCCGACTGGAGATATTGTCAATTGTCATTGTTCTTAAGATTAACTGTGCCAAAAAAACAGATTAGTCACTGTATCATCAGAATGTGCAATACTTATCAGTAACAACATAGGCAAAAAATCAAGAAAAAAGTAAATATAGGAGTTGCAGTCATTTGAAAGTTCCAAAGTTCCTTTAGAACAAATCACTATTGTCACAACAAAATTGTCCAGGACCATTGGATTTCCTGTTTTCGTATTTGCTGTGGCTGTGATCTAAGTAATCACATCAGTGCTCCTTCCTCCAGACAGCAGTCTCAGAACCACTGGCTACAAACAGTCCACAGATAATGTCACTTCCTATATCAATGGACAGAGCCAGTGCTCCCTTTCACGTAAATATCATTAAAACTATATGTGGTAAACAGTGCTATGGCATACTGGAGAAAAGATAGCAATAAGTGGAATAAATACAATCTTGTAAAGGAAACTAATTCTGAATCAACCAATATGAGGATAACTTATATGGGATGTCAATTAAACAATGAATCAATACACTAGATAAAATGAAAGGGTAGAATGGATCAAAACTACAGCGTTTTCAATAGATCAGTTAAAAATTGCATTACAAGTACAGCTGCTTACTATACTATAGTTAGTATATATAGTACTCACCAATCAGGGTTGCCAGTCTTCAGTAACTAAACTCACTCACTCACAGAAAAAGCAGTTAAAAAACGTTCTGATTTAAAAGAAATATTAACAAATTAACACATCCAATTCCACAGGAAAACCATAGAAAAATCTTTAATCCACTTAACCAATGAAGCCCCATAGCCTATGTAAAAACAAGCAAATAAAGAACCATGCTGCAAGTACATAATGATACGACTCAATATGACTCTTTCAAAACAAAAGATAATGTGCTCCGGGCGCTCACAAACGTTTGGTTTGACACTAGACCCCTGACAAATGGAGAAACATGAGGTGCACTCTGAAGGCACTGGAGTGGAGCAGACAAGTGGGCATTTCTCACTATCACCTTCACACACTCTCAGACAGAGGCAAAGGCAGGGCTGGACCAGAGCTGCTACATCCAACACTTGACATCTCATTTTTATTGACACATCTGAGACAAGTGACATGCTAGTACACGTAACAACTGTCTTGAGTGTTTGATTCACTTTGCACACTTCCTGACGTGGCTAGCTCACTACAGTAGTCATTCAGCTGTCAGTAGGAGAGTACAGCCACAAGACAGAGCAGCTCTATGTGGTTTATTATGAACTTATATTTTAGATACACATAAGGATTCTTGTACTGCATAAAGGAATAAGCAGATGATAAAGGCTGTCAGTGACCTTTTGTTTTACACCTGACTATTGGCAAGTGTAGCTCTAGTTTGCTAATTCTAGCTGTATGATAGGCAAAACATAAAACAGATGAAATGAAAGGGGATTAAAACACCACAGTCAAAACAAAAAATATCTTTGCCTTCTTTCTTTTTAATGAAAGGGGAATCAGTGTTAAGACATAGCAGGATGCCTCATTATTTTACTGTGTTAATCATCACATTTTTAAGGAGAGGCCATTTCAACAAGATCTGCTGCAGTGATGTAACACAGTAATTGTAGTAATCACAGTAACACATTTAGCAAGTTTTCATGTATACAGACAAGCGCATGTGTTTTTCATTCATACTACAAGGTGTGTTAGTAGTGTCAAAGCTAAAAATTGTGAGATAGATTCGCAATGTGTTTAAAAAGTAGGGTACTGTTTAGAGGGCACATTGTAAAGAACTCCAGGAGCATTTTAAAGAATACTGAAATCTGAACTAACTAAACTAATGCAAGAATCAAATGCATTTCAGGAGATGTTTGTAGAGATCGAAACTACAACAGGGTGTTTCTATCGAAAGATGTTTTGTTCATTGTTTGTCTAACTAAATGACCCCAAAAGAGTCAAAGATATTCAAAAAACATACTACTTGACAAAGGTTCACCCTATTTGTTTACAATCAATCCAGCAATGCAGCAGTCCATTGGAGGGCAGAAGCCTATAGCAAGAAGAGGATTCAGAGCATCCCACTCTGGTAACAGTTCAGTGCGTCTGCCTTGGCAACGCTGAAGAGAGCTGGAGGGAGAGTGTGGAGGGTGCACACTAATGCTACAAAGTATAGAAAGGCTGAGGGGGAGAGATAGGCCAGAAGTCATTATCAACAACAGCAGAGAGAGTTTAGCTGACATGAGCACAGTGTCTTGGGCTGCAGCTGCCCACACATAACAAGACCAGCTTCTGTCCTTCAGTTTCAGGTAATTTGTAGTTTGCTTATATTGTTTAATAAATGATGGTGCCATTATTATAAACAAAAAAATTACTAAACAAAAGTGGTTAATAAGAGGCAAAGCCAGCACTGTTCTTTGTCTGTCTAAGCTGCTGACAGTAGGTTAGGGACTAGGAGCAGGCTGAGTGCATTAAGATGAACTGCAGTGACAATGGGCAGTGGCTGTGTCAGGTAAACAGCCTGGACTCTGGACACTTCAACACTATCTGAAACACATATTCCCTATAGACACTGACAGCAGACACAGGCACACACTGGACAAGAAGAATATTTTGTTGGTATTTATATCTCAAAGGCTTCTTTTGACAGTGGTCTATCCCCAGGACTTTTCTAGTTTGTTTCCATGGCAACATGGTACAAGAGTTTACTTCTACCAGCTGAAATTGTAAAATAGTTATTTATTTAAACATATTTTTCAGCTTCATGTAGCAATGTGAATAATTAAATCACTTTTCAGAAACAGTACTGCACTGCATCATAGCTTTGCATCTTTTTTTTTTTAAATTCACAAGCCTTGCTAGCCACAAAAAATGTAAGCCTATGTCCAGGAGAGGGCGCTATGTACCTGAGAAGCAGCAGAGCGTATTACACAAATACATGCATACATACATATCAACGCAAGCAGGTATCAATCTGCAATGTTTCTGTCTTATTTCGCACATGTCTCTACTGCAGTGGCAGTAGTAGTCATAGAGCTGTGCCCTCAGTGCTGTTCTGCATCCTGCCTATACAGAAGTGGACCAGAGTGTTCCAGCGGGTCCACTGTGTTTATAATTTGACATTAGCATAACAACATAACAGAGGTACATTTACCACAATCAGTAAAAGAAAGCAACACTTAAATGGACTCAAAGCTTTCTGTGCATCTGTGGATGTGGGGTTGTCATAGCAACAGGAAGCCAAGGTACTAGGGAGCACAGAGTTCGATATGCTTACTGTAGCACCTCATAAATGTTACTCAGCAAAAGCTCTGACAAAAGTATAAACCACAAAGTTATCAGGCAAAAGCAGATCGTGGTTGAACACTATAGTATTCAAATTTAATTTAATGCAACTTATGGGCTTCACAACATATAATATAATCAAAATCAAATCTGAATTGATGCAATGACCTAATGTTGCAATTTTTTGGGTAGTAAAATGTCCAATTTAAAAACTGTTCTGCATTAGTTTGGCAGTTCATATGAATGCTATGCTCTTTTAAAACAGAATTTGCAAATTTAGTTGTTTACTTTTTTTTCCAAAATTTTGCATTCCTATCACCTGGAAAATTTCATTTATAGGAAAAGCCACATTTTTGGCACAAGAGGGAATATCACAAGGGGAATATCACAAGGGGAAATCAGTGTCATTAATAATGTCCTTAAATCAGGCACCATACAAGATCACCGCAGCTCCAGAGTTCACTTTTAAAACTCTTGTTCGTGCAAAGTTTGATGGATGCACCCTTCCATATTCATGTAGGGACACTCTGTTACTCAGCACAATCATCCCGAGGGGACGTTAAGTCTGATAAATATTAAAACACACCTCTCTAACTCATTACTTTGGCCCCTTCTCTGACAGGAAGTCAATTATTCTAAAATCAAGCCCTGTCCGTCCATCAATAACTTTTCGTCATAGAAAAGTAATTACAACTTCATCCTCGACCATAAAAAATGAAAAAAATATGAACACTGTAGTGAGTCAGTTAGTTGAAACATACTTCCATACCAATACCAGGACTGAGAAAGTGAAACATTAAGAAACTTTTTGCAAAACTGATCCAATATGTTGTGTCACTTATTCATTTTTTAATTAACTATGGAACAGCACTATCTAAAAAAAATTCCAAACATTGTGGGGCATTGGAATTCTATGTAGACTAATAATTTTATTTAAATTATTAAATAATTTAAAATCTAATGATTAGCCTAACCTTGAACTGATACAGTATTTTTTTATAGATGCGAGTTATCAGTGCATCATAAAAAATAAATCCCAGGGATACAAGCATAAGCATCCATGTTGCAAAAAAGAAAAAGACATAAAAGTGCCTCCACCTCTCACTTTTAGAATTAATAAGACTTACTTGTTATTAGGCCCAAGCGCCAGAGGCTGGCGAAGGGCCTATTAGTATCACATAGCAATGCTCATAGGGGGCGGGAACTAAAATGACGCAACGTGACTCGCCCGTAGTGACCAGGTACCCTCGCCATGACGTAGCAATGCACCAGAGGTTTCCGAAAATGTATAGTTTGTCGGCCAAAAAAAAGCGGAACATTGTTCTCGTATCAGGATATTCTTATTTTTATTATTATTATTTTTCTCCTAACGCACTCACCCATTTTTCACCCATTGAACAATGACGAAAACTGGCCACGTGTTAAAGACCCCGCTTCTCTAACTTTTGGCTATTTCCATTTTCAATAAATAAATAAAATGGCTCGTCAGCGCCCCCTAACGAGACAAAAATACATTAGGGAATACGAATGACACCAAAAAAAATTGCGCGTAGAATCATGAAATTTAACACAGAGGTCGATCATGACAAGACGAGTAAAAAATATTATTATGGCCATGCCCCCTGACACACCAGAAGGCGGCCATCTTGGATTAAAATTTGCGAAGCTGAAACGCACTCCTCCGCGGGCGTCACCCGAATGGCCTCAGATTTGGTCCACATTATCTCCAGGGGCGGAACATCAAAAAGATCCATATCTCCCAAATCTGTCTGACAGTCTCTGAGCAGTGAAGCGACAAATAATGAACACAATTTTTGGATATTTACAAATTGCTCCTATTTGCTCAAACAAACTCTGATTTCAATGAAATGTGACACAGTTCTTAAACTCTCTGCCCTAAAGCTACTGAATGTGAAAAAATTTAATTTGGTGCATTAGCGCCCCCTACAGATTGAAATAAAACGTGACCCTGCAAACACGTTCAAAAACGTTTAAAAACTCACAAACTTTGTCAAATGTTCAGAAATGATGAGACATTCGAGAAAATATAGGTTTCATGCGTGGGGATCAAAAAATGGAGATAATACACCACCTCGAATATTAGGCTCCGCCCACTCCTATGGGAGCTGACCCAGCTCAACTTTGTCGTAGAGCCAGGAAATTCGGTACACGCATTCGTCACGTGAAGACAAACAAAAAATATTATTATGGCCACGCCCCCTGACAAAGCAGAAGGTGGCCATCTTGGATTGAAATCTTCAAAATGCAGAGTTCGCATTTTGGCTCATGTTGCGTTTGAACGCACTCTTCTGAAGGCGCTTCACCCACAGGGCTGAAAATCACCGTACATCATCTAGAGAAGTGCGGCTTCAAAAGTTACCTCCATTTTTTTGAAAACTGTCACAGTTTACATGTGGCGAAGCCTCAAAGTTCAATCAAAATTTAGACACTATTCAATGTCAAGATTTGCTCCCGTTGGCACAGACTTAGTCCGATCGTGCTGAAATTTGAGTCACTGATGCTGATCTCGGCCTGAATATAAAACACTCTAAAGCATATGGAATATTACACTATAGCGCCCCCTAGTATAATGAAATGCCAACATTATCGGATTTGTACCAAATTTGGGAATTAAATTGTGTGCATGACTACGAGCAAAAAAAATACATTACGGACATGGTGAATTTTTCACTGTTGGCCACCAGGGGCGCAAAGACTCCTCAAAAATTATTTAAAGGTGCACTATGTAATTTTTCTGATTGTTGGCCTAGGAAATTTGAATCACTAATACGTGATTTTGGCCTAAATATAATACACTGTAAAGCATATGAAAAGTGTGGTTGGGGTTTACGGTTATTAGGGTTAGTGTGGGGCATGTCATTTGCTGGCCGCGACATTTGCTGGGCACGATGTGCTTGTAGGGCATGCTGTTTGCGGAGCACGGAGTTTGTGGGCTGCAGCGTAGGCGCACGCAAGGGCCAATCATTGCCGCTTGCGGCTATATTTATAATACTTCCTTTCAATAAATGTCCGTGAGATCGCCTCGCCCAGCAGATTAAATATCTATGCTGCGTCGGTCAGGTTTTGTTAGCAAAATGAATGGTGATAGTGGATAGTGATAGCCATGTACATGCACTCTGATTACACTTGCAAGGTTAGTCCAGCTGAGTCACCACAAATTGTAAGGTATGTTATAATGTTATTATTATAGTTAGAAGTACCTGAGTATATCTCCCTGCTCTTCAATTTCATCAGCAACCTCTTCACTCCTGCAATGATGTGAATGGGAGAAGCCTGTCACCATAACAACATAGCAGGACACAACTAACTTGCTTTGTAATATAAGGTACTCATTAAAAGGTATGCACTGGTTCATGTAAGCAGTTCTTTTGTATGACAGATAAATTGTGACTTATTTGGTCAGCATCTCCCATCAAGCCCACCTACTCATTTGCAGCTGTTTGGCAAGGTGCTGTGATTTTTGATTGGTGTGTGGAAGGGAGACAGACTTTTGGTCCTTACCTGTGTTCCTGTCTGGGATTAGACAGCAATGCTTCTGCAGTATGCCTGGCAACACCTACAACAGAAACAACAGAAACAAAATTAGAAAGAGAGACAGACATGGCAAATTAATAGATAAAAATACATTTGAGATATTGTAATATTGAGATCTTTTGAAAAAAAAACACCTTTTAGATTACACCTTTCTTATCAAATCATTTCTTGTTCTTGTCTTTTATAATTTTTGGAGGTAGGGAAAAGGACAATGTCGAAGAGTTGGAAAATACCAAGCTATATTATGACCATTAATTTCAAATATTGTTCACATTCAAAGGCTTCTGTTTTATACACAGTGATCAAAATAGTGCATATTGCAAAACTCAGCATCTTATAGCAAAGGTACATGAAATGGTCCATGAAGCCTCCTATGATCTATTTCACATATGAAGGTCAAATAAATGCACCAAATGAGATAGTACTGCTATTATCAATGTGGTCAGGTCATGTCAACAGGCCAGAGCTCTCCTGTGCTACATCAGCAGCTTTACACTGCCAGCAAGTTGTAACAGCAAGTACAACAGCCAATTATTGCACTGCTCACAGCCCGAGGTGGTCCTGCTGATCAATAATGCATGCCTTACAATCTATTCTATTAGGAGTTCGAGAAAGGAAGAAATTGATCCAAAGATCTATGTCATAGTTGTTAGTATTTTTCTGTCATTATTAGTTTTCAAGGTTGTTTTTTATGTGGTAGGGCAAATACAAAAATACAGTTTGCATTAGAATTGCTTTTATATGTATTTAAGCAGTCCAATCCTTTTCAATGTACTCACACATGGAAATTTCTAACTTATATTTGAGAAAGGACAGGATCAATCATAAAGGTTTTGACTTAAACAAATACGACAAACAAATAAAATACAAGAAAACTAGTTCCTTACAATTAGGGAAGGGACACTTAAAAATGTTTACCAATGATTCTTTTTGAGGACTAAACTAATTAACACATTTTGAGAATTTTTGATTTTCATGAAATAGTTTGTTGATTACGGCCACAAGAGACCAGCCGGAACCGCCCACATGCCCCTGCTCCTTTCATGGGTCACTTTTTATCCAAACCACTACAGGAACACTGAACAAGACCTGCCGTTTTGAGATGTCATGACCCACATAGCCAGCACAATGTCAGGGCTATAAACTTTTCAGTATTTCTGAGCACCACAGGAGAGCAATGAAGAAAGTGTATATTCCTCTTTCATACAGAGATATTTACATCAAAGGTCTTCGCTGGTGTGCCGTTACTGTGCCAAAAATGTATTCACTTTTCAATCAAGCTGGCTCCTAAGGTTTGGGTCTAAAAGATAACAGCCCGATGATAGAAGAAGTGGTAATTGCTTTGTAATGGCTCAACCAGCTGCATGATGTACACTTATTATTGATGTGAACAGGGTTGGCAGAGTGGTGCTGAATGGGTGTGAAAAAGGGACTGAGCTGTCACTAAAGCACAGAGCTGAGCTTCAGAGCTGTCCCTATGAAAGCATCTTCCCTCATCTGCCATCTTAAATACATCTGTTTATCTGCCTCTGACTCATACATGGAACAATTATGTCAACAGGTTTTGCAAAAAGAAAAGACTACAACACAAATCTGCAGAATTAGGCTTATTATATTTATATTAACAGAAATCCCACAGCAATTTGTGTTATATTATTAGTTTACTGTTTTCTACTTTATTTTATTCTATTTTATTTATTGCATGTTTAGTGTTTGTCTATGCTCCAAGTACCGCAGCAATTTCCTAATAATGTGAACCTGTTCACTCATATGGCAATAAAACCTTTCTGATTCTGATTCTGAATTACTCAGAATTTAGAAAGCAGCAAATGAATAAGCACAAAACTTGTGACCTCTAAATTAGAACAGTTTATTCTTGTATTGAAAAGTTAATGTTCAAGACTCATTACAGCCAAATATATCTGGTTTTCTTGGAGCCAAATCACAATTTAATTTATTGCTATTTATGTAGACTGGACGTCAGTACATTCTTCTCTACACTGGAAGGTTTTAATTTAGTTCACTTCTAGTAAATGGTGAGTCCAGGAGCTTATTTTCCCTTTAGCATCAATTGCCACACTTTGATGACTCTCTTGGGTTTTATATAGTAACAATATTCAGTAAAAGGTGCCCCCTTAAGGACTGTAGTCATATGTCATGTATTTCCTTGTCATGTTGTGAATGTGTCCACCTACACTCTCCATATTAATTATAAACAAACACCAAGATACAAATGGACAGAGTGACATTTGACACTCAGATTCACTTAAACTAAGATTCTTATGATTGCTACACACATAATTACTTGAGCTCCATGCTGTATTGCTGTAGGACACATATTCTCAAGCCATCCAGCACACAGAGCTATATGTAATGTGTTGGCTACACTGTAAGAACATTAGTTGTCGCAGAGACCCTAGGCACAGGATGTCAGACAAGACTAAAACTTAATTAACATAAGATTTACATCTGATACAGATCAGGGAAACAATGAAAACCATTGAACACAGACTATAACATTAAAGGTGCATCCATCACCTCCATCACCTCTGTCAGTCCATCACCTCCTTGTTTGTCTGGATATGTCATTGTTCTGCCTGAAATGTTTCACACTTTTACATTAAACATTCTACCTTACATTTATTAAAATACTGGTGATTTCATATCTTAAAAAAAACTGGCATCTTGACTGTGAGCGTGGCTGCCTCTCCACAGATCTGATCTGTAACTTGGTCTGGTTTAGTCTCCATGAAGATAGAAAAGTTTAATACCATACTGTCAAGTGTTTCAGACAAAGCAACAATCTCCACAGAGAAAAGCATTTGACATACCCTCCACCAAAAGAGTTAGACAATGCAGCCTTAACCTTAACCAAGAAATAGTCACAGTGTTAACAACACTCAAATTATATTCCCTAAGAACACCATAAAAATCCTATACCTATGTATGACCCATGCATTTCCTTAAATAAACCAAAAATGGATAAATGTCTCTTCACTTAAGATAAAATTCTGAGCACAACTTGATAAATGCAGAAGCCCAGTGGGTGAACAGCAATTTAGCTTCCAAAGAATCGCAATGAATATGGCTGACTATTTTTAGCACCTCTGTGATTATGATGTCTGACTATTTGAGCGCACAGCAGCCAGTGCTTTGTCACTCATATTGTGTACTGTGTGTATGTGTCCTTGATTCTGCAGCAGCAGAGGCATTGTAGGAGCAGTGCAAAAGCTCGCTTTTAATACAAGTTCACTTCCTATTGTCGCTCAGTTCTTACAAATCTATTCGAGCTGAGACACCAATGCTTTCTTGTTGCTGCTGAATCTTAAACAACACAGCACAGCGCACGTGTGGAGAAGAATATTTTTTGCATGAGTAGGTGGTTATTAATCCTTTCTAATCTAGTACATTGTATGACAAGCCAGCAAATATGCATTGCTCATTCTCAGTTAAATCAAGATCAACTTAATTGATCTTACTGCCCACCCAATAGGCTACTCCAACTTCTAATAAAAGTTTTCTCATGGCATGAATTTAACAACTTCCTTTTTCTGACAAAGCTTACAATTGCTCCAAATGCCTTCTTATTCAGCAACATGGAGCGCCACTCTCATTGACAATTGCCAGCCTTGGACTTAGTCACAGGCAGTCAAAATCAGTGAAGTCAATCCACCCTTAGAAACTGGATGTAGAATTGTTAAATTCTGCATTCACAAAAGGGTAAATATAGGCTATATTTTCTATAAACCGTCCTATATTTTCTATAAACTGTCCTGGATACAATGAATGACAGGATACAAGAGAAAACCCATGGCTATACTCCACGACTTTATGCAAAACACTCTACATTGCACTTTTAAAAACACATGGTGCAAGTTAATTTATAAATTAATCTCAGAAAAAATTGCAAATGAGGGCACATTTACCTTTTTCAAAGCTGACATTCTAGTCGGATCCTCCTCCTGCAGCGCCTGTTCACATTCTGAGGTCCCGAGCCAAGTTTGGAGGGTGCAGAGATCCTAACTCAGCCCGGTGCTGATGCTGAGCCATGAGGCGGCTGTTTAATATTCTCATCTCGCTTCCACTCCACTCTCTTCCACAGTACCACTGACTGCCTGCATGTGCGCCCGCCCCAAACTGATGTCATTTCAGAGAGATGATGAGCTCGAGTCATCCACAGGTACACAACAAGTATCTGTGGATGGAAAAAAGAGCCTAATCTTAAAGAAGAGACAAGTGCAACTCAAAGTTCAAAACCAAAGTCACGAAAAAAAGTTCACGAGTAGCTTAGCATTACATTTTTGTTGCAAGAAATGTGGGATTAAACATAATCGTTGTTCATTATTATTATTATATACTATTATTATATTACAACTACCTATCCGTGTAAAAATACATATTTTTCCACATGCAAGATGAACACCGACATAAAAATATGCCTAAGAAAAAACGTGCACATGCTTGTTTATAATGTAAAACGGAAACCACGTGGTTGGAACTTCCGGTCTCTGGTAGAGTTTGCGGATATTCGGAAAATCAAGTGGCAAAATGACCCGCGTGTTATTATTTTGTCTTCTATACCGTATGCCCCTTGTCAACGTTAACCGTATTTAAAGTATGTAAACTTTTGTACCGATTGTTTGTTTTGGAGCTATTTGTTCTTAGCCATTTGCTAGTTTGGTCTGCTTTCACATACAGTCCGCATGTGTCTGTCTGCAACTTCTCTCAATGGCACTAAGGAAAGAAGGTGAGTGCAGTTTAAGGTTTTGTGATGTACTGATTCTATCTTAAGTCAGGTTATTTTACCATTCAGCTCTCGTTGTTAAATGATGTAAAGCGTGTGGTCATCTGTCAAGCTCACTAGTAGGTAGTAGTCAAGCTTACTAGTAGGATGTTTGTTGTTCCACAAAATAAGTGAATTACAACTTTATTAACTCCGAACTTAAGACACGCATTACATCTATATTTGAATCATTTAGATAAAAACTTTTTTTTTTTTCTCTCTGAGTTTCAAATGTAATTTAGACCTGAACCAATTATAAGAATGATACATGAACCCTGTTTTCTTTTATCTTTCGTTGTATTCCCAGTATTTCAATCTAAAGTTCTCCAGAAGCTCTATCCCGCGGCACCTGCTCAACAGAAGGACTCCAGCAGTGCACCACTCCATACAAATGTTTCGTCCAAGAAACCTACAGTCAAAAAAATCACTCCAGGACATTCTAGTGCAGGTAAAGTATAAATGGATCAAATAGTCTACATATAATCTAGCCATTCTTTCTTGTTTTCTTTCACCAATTTAGGAAGCACCAGCACTCCTGCCAAGCGCTTATATACAGTCCTACCTCCTCCAGCAGACTACAAGACAGATGCGGAGAAGTCTGTCACACACTCTGCGCCTGAAACCCTGAAGAATGCTGAAGACCCAGCTGGTGAGTACGCTGTTTTATTTATGAATTTGCTACACACCATAAAGCCACGAAAGGTATATTGGCCTATCTGTGTTTTACTGCCTGGGTGGCTTTTGTTTATGATTCAAAGTAACTTTGGATAATACAAAATTGTTTTGCTCAAGCTTAAGTGTGTGTGTGTGTGTTTAAGATTTGTTAATACAAAGGTTATTTAAATGCACTTTATTCAGATGTGTAAAATGTGTTACAGAAAAGCATGAAGATGAAAGTAGCAATGAGACAGACCAGGCAAAAGATCCTAAGGAAAAAAAGAGGAGAAGAAGGCGAAAGAAGCGGAAAGATCATATGCCTCCCCTGAACCAAACAGCTGTGAATGAGGGAGAGGAGCGAAAGAATAAAAATAAAAAGAGGAAGCTGAAGAAGAAAAGGCACAAGGAAAAGCTGCTCTCCATGGGTCTGGTGCCGCGAGCTGCTGCCATCGAGTTCACATACCAGAGAGAGGGACAGAGGCCGGAGGAGGGCGGGGAGGAGGGGAGTAGCCAAGTGAATGAACCTGGACAGGACTGCAGAGGAAATCCATAAGAGAAGGCAGGTCTAGAGCTTTGCTGTGTTGTTTTTTGTTTTGTCTTTTTACCCCCATGGCTGCTCTGTATGTTCAAATAAGCCCATCAAATACTGCAGCAAAAGTATTTATAGAAAAGGTTACTTAATTATTTCATGTTAACACATGGTGGAATGTCATTATTTTAACTGTATTTAATTACTAATCCATAGTATTTGTTTAAATTGAGTGCTGTTTTGTGAGTTTGTTTTTTTCCATAACAAATTCACTGTTACCATGTTGGACAACATGTAGACACGTAGGCAGATCCTTTAGCTTGGCAATCCTGACAATTAACCAAGATCTGGAGGATGGAACTATTCTGTGTAAAGAATAGGAGTTTTGCAAAAAATGGATAAATTAACAAGGTTAACTTAATTATATGGGAAAAAATGTAGTAACTGTTTTTTGTTTTGTTTTATTCAGTGCAGCTTTTTATGGCTCAGGGATTTCTTCTCTGGAAAGCAGACCTCTGTCCTGAAACCACCCCATGTCCTTAGAGTAGGAATTCATCTAAAAGACCCAACTGGACTGGCACAAGCACTTGAGGACTTTTCGACCAGCCTCACCCTGCCTGCTGGTAAGTCTTAAGTGAATGCCCTTTATGTTGATCATGTTGCTCTTTCCTTGTTGAGATCTGCCTGAGGCCCAGTTGACCTGCCCTGTCATGTTAATACTTGCCCCTGATTGCCCATGCTTGCCTCACTGTATGTGGATACTGTTGATCTTGGTTGTTCACTTGTTTATACTTGTCATTATCCACCAACACTTGTAAGAGCTTGCCCTTTATGAACAGTCCTCTGCCCTACTTGTGACCCTTTGTCTGAACTGACGTGTTGGAGCTTGTTTATTCTGCCTTCCGCTTACTCAAACCTAAACATCTGATTCCCTGGACACATTCTACCACCGTCTTTGTTTTGGTGCAGTGGTGTGGGTGGCTGCATAATAGGAGCCGGTGAATGCTAGCCACTGCTATATTTATGAATGGGTACCAACTGTTGCTCAGCGCTGTGTCCCTGTCACCTGGACAACCAGAGTAAAAGCTTCAATTCCCAAGTTAAAGCCTGACCTACAATACTGATGTTCACCGGCTGTTGGTCTTTTGATACTCTGCTTTAAAAAAAAAAAAAAGAATAGAGAGAGTAGATATATATATAGATATATAGAGACTAGAATTTAAGTTTTGTTTATTTCTGTTCAGGTGTTTAAGATCAAGATTTGAGAGGATTCTTGTGTTTTTTGTTCACCGGTTCACCATCTGTTTTCCAAGTTTCATATTCGTCATATTCTATACCTCATCTACTTTGTTTTGCACCCTCGGGAACACTCTTCCCAAACACTTAAGAGGCTCACCATCTTCAAAAAAGCCCTGAAAATTCACTTGTGTAAAAAGTCTTCAAATATCTGCATCTTCTTCATTTTTCTACTACTGCCTCTTTTTGTTTTACTTGTGTTTTTATCTGTGTATTATTGTTAATATTAGTTTGGCCACAGTTTAACCAAGCTTTGTGATTCTACACATTTTAGACATTTTATCTAAACATAGGAAAAGGGTATTACCATATTTTTCATGTTTTGTCTTTCAGATGAAACTGGCCTCTTCTCACAAACCCATACTGGATGATGGCCTATCATTGTCTTCTATAAACTAAAAAGATGTATAAGATGTATTTATAAGAGACTGAATCAATAACACTCTGAATCAAAAGAACTGTATGAAAAACATTAATTAAATAACAAGCTTTTAAAGCATCCTATTTTCACATTTTACATAAACATGCATGAACTTGATGTTTGAGGTAAACCTATAATCATTATGTTTTGCAGTGGGTTTTGGTGCCACCCACGGTGTTGCTGCCCTGTTTTTACAGCTCAGTTGATTTATTCTCACTCATTTACACACAGTTAATGCCAAGGAATAGAATTCAGGAATCGGTCAGTAGTGGTCAGGCTTTAGACTAGGAGTATTAGAATTATACTTCATATTGTCCAGTTGTAATAACAGTAATATTATGGTAAAATAGATCTATGCAATATTTTATACTCAAATTGGATTCTTGAAATGAAAAAGGTCATGGAGTCTGCCTTCTCTGGAGATAAATTGTATTTAGTAGCAGCATCCGCGATATATCAACGTTGAGGCAGGGACACACGACAAGCAAAGATATTGAAACCTTGAAAAATCTGCTGACAGATAAAACAGATCTTTTTCTTTATCAACAGGAAAAATGTGAAGCAAATAAACTTCAAACAAGTTTTCTAAATAGACTGCTTCATAATTTCTTAGTTTCAAACAAAATGTGTACATTTTATGTTTCTAGTCCTGCTGTTTTTAGGATAACCTCCAGTGCCATTTGCCTTAATCCCCTTAGACACCACCTGCAGTCAGGGTTATGTAAAGACAAACACAGGTATTATAAGGCTGAGCACCATGTCCTGGATCACACTGCAGAGCTCAGGCTAAGGATCTCACTGGGACTGTCCCACTCCAGTGGGTTTACTGCCATTGGAGTCCTGGAAGAGGAGCACCCATGCCCTGAAACCATCGCAACATGTTCTTCACATTTCCACGACTCACTCCAGGTTACATCAGACTACTGCAGGTCAGTAATGTAATCATTTAGTGTAGGATAATATAACAAAAATACAGCTCCTATTGTGTCATATAAAAACATGTGTTCATCTAAAATTAATCTGCTAAACACAACTTTTAAGCTGCAACAAAAAGTTTATAAATTACATGCATTTTTTAGCCTGCGATTGACATTACATTCGCATCATAGCTCCATAAAATATAGTTTACTTTAAATATTTCAGAGCTGTTACGTTTCTGACTGAACAGGTTTAAGGCAGAAGCAATAAATCTTTATGTCTCCCTTCAGAATTATATTGGACAGAATGATGAAATGTTCGGAAAAGACCATATTGTGCACTCCTCCGCTGCAAATATGAGACTGCAGCTTCGGTAATTGCAGGGTGCTTTTAGTTTGAGCTCATAAAGCACAATCACCGTTTTGTCAGTGTTTTTCACAAACAATGGGTAAATGGAAGCCGGCGACAGTACATTGCATAGTAAATGGAAATGAGAAGTGAATGAGTGAGCGATGGGAATGGGCCGTTTAACTGCAACACAGCCCCATTAGAAAGTATGATGTTTCTATTATTTGCGCATCTTTGGTCTGCATTATTGTCAAGGGCTCACTGAGGAAATGGCCCATATCACAAAGCAGATGAGGTTTTTATTCGAAAGAAAAGATGCCTCACCATTTGGTAAATGAGGGGAAATGAGTTTTTAATCTCCTGAGGTTTGGTGGCAGCTCGGCATGGGTCTGAGGAGGGCATCTTGCATTTCAACACATGACTGCATTTGCTCGTAGTGTGAAGACTAGGCTTGATTAAATGCTGAACGCCCTTTTTCAACCTACCAAAAATACAGTTACTTAAAAATTTAAAGCTTAAGTACCCAAATTTTTCACATAAATTGGTATATTCTGTTTTCCTCCCTAGAAAATATTTTGTAAAAGCAGAACGGTGACAAAAATCAGACCGCACACACTGGCTTTATCCGATAAGAATAATATTGCAAACTTGTCAGAAAGAGCCATTTATTTGACGCTTTGGGATTTAAAAGCCTACTTTCTCTGGTCACTCATTGAAAACCAGGTACACCAGCTTTAATTTCTGAATACTATCATTTGCAGCAGAAATGTTGACTTCTAACATTCTCATTCTCTTCCAGACCCAGACATACCAAAATGTGGCAGTGACATGTCCAGTTCAGAGATCTGTCCCAGCGGGTATGGCCATGCTCATGGGGGCTGTGGGCATAGGGCTTTGTGGCTATAGCTGCAAGCAGTTGCCCATAAACCACCAGCCCTCGTCACGTGTGCTGAGATGGGCCGGCTCGTACACTGATGTCTGGGTGCCCTCGGCTGCTTAACCATCCCACTCCTCTGAATGTCCCTCACCAGGCTGGAGCCTACAAAGAGATCAGCCTTTGTGGCTCAAAAAGTCTCCATGAAATAACAAAATAAAACTAATTTTAGACACGGGCTCCTCCATTATAATTATGTTAGAAATCTTGATCACAATTAATTGCCTCATAGTTGAAATCAGGACTATTTAAAACAATTACTTATATTATCAAAAGTAACACGTAGAGAAACTGTAGATGTTTTGTGGCACTTTTGTTGTTAAAAGGCACAGCACTTTAGACTTTGCTCTAGGTTTTGGGGAGCAGAGCGAGCACACCACATATTATTTACAATAGTTTTTTGTGTTATTCCTCAGTCATCCAGGTACGATCCATAGCAAAGAAGTGCTATGGATCCTGCTATAGCAATTCTTTGCACAATTCAATTCTGTCAAATGGACTTGATCAAACTTGATTAAATACGTTTTGCAGCTCAATTTCTGGTAAACAGAAACTGTTAACAACTAGGTGTTAGTTTGTTAGTTTCAGAGTAGTTTCGGGAGGATAAAAATCCGTGTCCAGGAACAATCTGACCAGAACTGAAGAAGCAGCTTGGATGAGCTGCGAAACTTAGTTGATCACAAAACTTTGGTCTAGTTGACAGAATTGCATTTCTCCATTGTTATACAATAGAAGTTAATTGTATTTTCTATGATACATTTTTAATTAAATTTTAATAATTTCATTCACAATTAAAATTGCCTTCTGTAGGCCTGCTAACATAATAGTTAAGCTACAGTAACAAAGCAGTGTAGCACATTTAAGACTGTAGCTAAGCCGGCCCATTGTTTGATGTGGCCCATGTGCTCTCTGTCAGTGTGCGATGTGTTTAGTTTAGAACTCAACCTGCATGTAATAAAATGTACTAATCTATGCAGTGATCTAATGCTCTTGTAACTCATGCCATATTAATTAAAATAGCTGGTAATGGGCACTGCTGCGTGGATGAATAGTTGAATGATATAATGATCTTCACTGAATATGGTGTAAATGAACAAGCATGTTTCATTTGGAGACATTGTGGCTCTCTTTGAAGGCTGGCACAAAGAGGGACAGGCATTTGGCAGAAGCCCCCTGAGCATTGCACAGATGGTTGGCAACTCAAAACTTCTATCACCCCCCCTCATTCCTTCTCAGGCTCTCTGCCTGTGTACATGTGTAAGTGCTCTGGTCGTCCATTCCTTTTCATGACTTCAATGGATTTTCACAGAGGAGATGCAGGTGCCATCTATAAAAAGGTCAGTCAGAGAGAAAAAAGTGTGAGTGAAACCAACAGCAGTGAGTACATGAGTGGGTAGTGGTTAATGAATAGATGACACCAGAAATGAAGTTGCTTAATATTGCTCCATGTAATTAACAAAAGTATTTTCTTCAGCATGGTTTATCAATATTGCAGCATATTTTACACCTGACTGTTTGCCTATACATAAAATATTCAGTTTAATTTTGACTGAAATTTAAATGAATCACTTTATTGCATTTGATCCTCCTGGGACATGTCACAATGTACTAAGGTACAGATGGCCTCAGTAAGTATTAATCTTATAGTCACACCATTATCACATCTCAGAGGTGAAGTGTTCTGCATTAATCCAAAGTTTAGCTCTTTTAGTCCCAGCTCAGACCAATGTGCACTGCCAGTGTGTCCCTAAAAGGCCCATATTGTGCTATTTTTTTAATCCATGTTATAATATTTCCTCATCAGAAATATACCTGGAGTTGTGTTTTGTTTCTTTCACACATGTTTAATACACAAACCCTGCATATTTAGTTCTTCTTTCAAACTAGAAACACTCTGTTCCACCTTGTGATGTCATGTGGTAATACAGGACGTGCTCCGCTGTACTTTTAAGCTCGATACACCTTCACTAGAATCATTTGGATAATTTCAGCCCTGGAATTGCCTATCTCTACCACACGATAGGTAAAAAGTAGCTGTGAAGTTAAAAATTACAGAACACAACTCCAGGTATGTTTTTGATGAGGAAACAACATTATAACATGGCTTAAACCTTACGAGTCATTTTTGCATAATATAAAACCTTTAAGCAAGACATGGAGTATTGTCATGGACAAATAAAATAACTTATCAACTCTCAAACTTATCACTTAGTGCTAAACAATAAATATGAACTGCTATCATTTCGGCATAATTCCCATATGAAGCTTATTGTTCCAAGGCGGCAATAATAATAAAAAAATAATAGTAATACAAATATTTAAACAAAACACTTTTAGTTAACAGATAGTATTCCCATTTGGCCCATTTCATATAAATTATGTGGTATGTAAGCAAAGAGTTATTATCTCCTTGAACCAAGTTAGGCCTTCATAGCAGATTAACTTGGGTGGAAAATTCTTGGCACAAGCACTAAACTAAGCTGTTATTTAAGAGGAAGACTATAGAGCAGGCCTCTTTTGACTGAACTGTTCCTCTGCAGTATATCCACCATTATACCTCACTAATTGTCTCTATGCTACAACCGCGCATCTGAATTTATGGCATTGGCTTGGTGAGAAGCTCAGGGGAGAATGTGTGATAAAAATGTCAACAATTGCTTTGCATTCATTCAAAAAGGCAAATTATGTTACATTTTAATGCAGTAAATGTGAGAAAGCGGTCTAATGAGAGACTTTGTTCAGGGATTGGGGGGTATCCTTTTAAATTGTTATATAGCTGGTTTAAACCAAGGTCGTGAGAAAGTTCAGTGACTCTGAGGTCAGCCAGAACTTGTAATCCATACTCACTTAGCTCCAGACCACCCCTGACAGACTGCCAATGCACCAGCAGTGAGTCCTGGATGCGGCAGCCAGGCAAGAATATGATTGTTTTTGTTTTGTTTGTTTTTATGTCAATTATAAAGATAGATTGCATAATTATAATATGCAGTGTTCTGTAAAATATTTGAATTCTTAACAAATGGCAATTTTGATATCTCACATTTATTTTGACATTGCATCCTAGTGAAACAAGCATTAAAGGAGCACTATATAACTCCTGTTGCATTTATTCAATTACTAGTGTCTTCTTTGCTTAAAATAAATCTGACCTGTGACCTGTTGGCATTGTCTGCTTGTCTCCTCGGAGACAACCCTTATATACCCCACTATAATATATGATATATAACTTTAATGCCATACTGTAAACAACTTTTGCAGTTTATATTATAAAGTTAAGCCTTTCATCATCACAACACTAGCTTTGTAGTGCCCCATCAGCACCACTGCTATAAGAGTAGTGACTCTCTCGGGTAGCATGCCCCCCAGTGGCAGCGTGCGGGACTGCAGTCAGACTCTGCCCTCCAGTGGACACATCAGAGTGGATCCGCTGGCGCTGATGGTCATCGTCTGCGTAGTTGTGTTCTCAGAAGTTGGGATTCCTCTCGGACATATTTTAACAGACAAGAATTTAAAGAGCACATAAAGTTTCTTCTAGTAGCGCCTGATTTGGGAAATGCTTGAAAGTGAGTTTCCCAGAAGCAGCGGAGGAACACAGCGGCAGTGCGGAGGCAGAACGCGGGACACCGGAGGCAGCCAGGAAGACAGGCTGGAGTTGTGAAGTGGATCAGAGTGGACCACAAGAGTGGAGGTTTGCTTTAAGATTTCAAGTTATGAAAGTTGTTAAAACGGTCTATATTAAAGCCCAGTCCACAATGCACAGCTACCTGTGGAATGAGACTCGTGATGTCAGTGCCAGTTGGAGTAACAAAGTTTATTTGGGCATGTGAAGCCAATGATTGGTTTAGCCTATCACTGGCTACACTGTTCCGTTATCGGTGGATCTGTTTGATGCCTGCCTTACATCTTATCAAGGACATTTCGCACTGGTTTGCGTGATTCTGAACCCAGATCAGCACAGAGCTTTTGTTTGCACATGTGCTCAAAGTGTAGCGTCCCGCGTCTTTACACACGCTCTCGTTTATGGCGCTACTGCAATAAGCTGTCGCTGTTATTTAGATATAAGATATTGTTGTGTCACTGAGTGAGGGAAGACCTTGTACATTAGTCATCGTTCCTGGCCATGACTGTGTGCAGGGCATCTCCACGGAACAGTGTACTTTGTCCCGACGGAAGAAGACCGAGCACCTGCTGGGAGCTTTAGTGCTGTGGTCCCTTTCTATCTACAGAATGGGAAACCTTTCCTCCAAAGATGGAAGCCACGGACCCGCAGGTATGTATAATCAAGTGAACATATTCCTTTCATTTAGTTGAGACTGCCTAGAGGGGCCTACTTTCCCTTGAGAGAGTGCCTGTTTCTATTCAATATTCATAGGCTTTATCATTTGGCTTTTATTGAGTAGTTTATACCACATAATTGCAGAACAAAGAAAATCTATTGATGGTTTGTGTAAGAATGAGGAAGTCCCTGTGTGTCTTGGCTGCCCTTCTACCTCTCACTGTGGTCATTCTCCTCTGGTCCACATCTGATTGGTTCTTGATCTGTCTGGACCAGTTGTGATGACTGTGCAGAATTCTCCAGCTCCACACAAGGGCACAGGATTTACTCATAGGAATTTTAATACTGACTGACACATAGACATTTGGAAATCTTGGAAATGCCCACACACGTCGCTTGGTCATTTGTCAGTTTGCTGTCTTCCCCTTCACTATAAACTTGAGCAAGTACACTGGATCAGAATGAAATAAAATGCTAGAATGACTCAAATGCATTAAGAAAGCTGTTTCATAGTTTTATTTTGATTTCACATAGACTGCCCAAATAAGGTAAAAATCAAGTAAAGGAAGAGAAGGAGAAACAAGTAATAGAGCATGACTTATTGTTCATGGGCTGTAACAAGCAACAACGCCGAGAGAGAAAAGAAAGAGAAAATAGTTAGGTTTGGGAAATACTTGAGGGTTGTTGCTGGAAAATCTCCCAGCTAAGCAAATCAATTGTTCTTAGTTTATGTGGTCTTCAATTTGAATGGACGCAAAATGGTTAGGTTAGTTTATTTGCCATTTATAGTTAAAAACACATTGGAAAAACGTATAAAAAGCTGGTGAAAGAATGGCTGAAAATAGCAATGTTGCGTTAGGATCTGTTGACAAAATGTTAAACGTGCATTATGTAACTTCCATGGAGATGGTGTGGCTGTGTCTGAAATTTTCCCTATAGTGGCATTAAACTTATTTCATTTGCAATAACCGGTGGTAATATTGCTTAATGAAATATGTTGAAAAACATGCATTCTTATGGTGAGCGGCTTCTCCTCTCTGCAGATCTTACCCGTAATTAAGCTGCCAGATGGGGTCAAATACTTGTCTCCATGGTGATAGATTTAGCTCTATCTGGATTATTCCACAGTATGACTTGAATCATAACGGCTTTATGAAGACAAGCGAGTAGTGGGCCCTCTATTAGAAATATTACACTGAAAATATGCAGGGTTTGTGTGAGAAACATGTGTGAATGAAACAAAACACAACTCCAGGTATGTTTTTGATAAGGAAACAACATTATAACATACTGTAGACCTGAAAATAGCATAATTTAAGCCAAATCAATTCTATATTACATATTACTTAAATTCGGTCTACTAGCATCTGATAATCACTACTGTAGTCTCAATTTTTCAATCCCAGTTCCCCTAAATCCACAGCGTGATGCCATTATCTTGTCTGGACATATTCTAACTTGTTTTTCTTCACACCAGGCCCTCACACAGACAGCTTCCATACTCCTCCGGGTTCACCTCAAGGAGAAGGCCCATCTCCGAAATCCAGTGCTCCCTCTTCACCCACCTCTGCTAGTCCACTTTCATCTCCACTGACTCCACTTTTCCACACATCCAGCGGGAAAAAGACCCACTCGGCAGCCCTCTCATCTCCTGCCAGCTCTCCTCCTCCACCACCACCTGAACGGAAGCCTCACTCCTCTGTTCAGTACAATACCTCAAATGCATTTCACCGCAAGTCAGGAAGTAATGCTGGAACCAAGGGACAAATCACTTCAAGTAGAAATGGTACTCCACAGACTTCTACCCCCAAAAGTCCAGTCCCACAGGGGAACAGGGGGGGTCACGGACCAACCGTGAGCTCCTCATCTCCAGTGGCAGGGGTCTCTCCGGATAAGGCCTGGAAGGAGGAGGACAGCGGGGTGAGCCAGTCCCCACAGCAGCTTACAGAAGCTGTGGACAAGCAGGAGGAAGACCTGTGCGTACTTCTGGAAGAGTGTAGGACGAATTTGGGGTTGGCTACTGATCAGGATGGAGCCATAAGCACAACAGGTAAAATTAACTTCTGATCCTTTAATGTAAAAATCTTGTAAACTCTGTGGCCTGGCTAGATTTAGTTTTAGGTTTAGGTTGAAATTGAGATTTAGATTTAGGTCGAAAATCTGAGATATCGGATTTTCATACTGACCAAGGAGGAAGTTTCTAGCTCTGACAAACCCTTTAATGTGTGATTAATATCTACATGCATTTATTTTTTAGTGTGTGCACCCCTCGAGAATAGATCTTTTTCAGGCTGCAAAGAGAAACTGGGGTGGACCGCCCAAACACAGACAATCAGAGTCCTGCTTTCAGTTCTTACTCCTGGGTTGATTAGAAAACTTATTATTCATTTCAGACAGTTCCCAGTGGTCAAAGTACTGCTTTCACTCTTTTACTAATTTACAAAAAAAGAGTAATGTACGCCAGCTTAATTCTAGTTCTTTTCTAATGCTTATTGTTGGTAGAAGTATTTTTTATTCACTTTGCTACTTTCCTTCTACAGAGACACTGAGGCATCTACTATCAGAAGTGAAAAGCTTGAAACACTCCCTGCAGGTAATAATAACATGAGAGAGAAATTGTTGCCTTTAAAATCATCATCACAGGATGTGTACTTTTCCTTATATACAATTACTACAAACATAACGTTACACATTTAAAGGAAGAAACGAAGCACTTCCCTGTATAAATATAGCACTGTAAACAGGAAATCCATGACAAGTCCACATAGGGCATGTAACCTTTCATCCAGGAGATAAGACATTGCTGCTTGTTCTGCCTGTCACAATAGGCCTCGCACTGGGCTGGACCTCTTGGGAGATGCATTTCTTGTAAATTGAGGTTTTCCTGTCAAGAAAATTGTCTTCATATAAATAAGTTCTAGTCCTAGTTTAGAAATTCTATACAATAAATGATCCTAGTTTTGATGGGATAAAAATGTGGGGTAAAAAGGCACGCACATTTGTACACTTTTGTCATTTCAACGTGGAGGCAAATTACCCCAATTTTTTTTTTTAATTAGAGAGACTATTAGGTTCTTGTACTACACATGCTCACTTCTCCAGGCATCTGTCTCTCCAATGAGAAAGGTGATATTCTGTAGTAATTTCCTGTAGCTCCATCCAATTCCTGACCCTCCCTTATGAGAACTGTAGCTGGAGGCTCCAAGTTCCTCCAGATCTGAAGATAACAACAGATAGGATACAACTATTATCAGTGTATTTTACTTCCATTTTGATCCTCCTAATACTACACAACATTTTATTTATCATCTTATATTAAACTTTTCATATCCTTTTATTTTCTCGCCTTCTTTTCTACACCCCCCACATTGGGTCTAAAATTTTACCTTAGTACAGAGCAGCCAACCCTCTGAGTGAGTGCGGTCGGACAATAATGGCTCACCATGTATATGAATCTAGAGCAATTTGACACTGTGTTTATATGGACCCTCAATAGAGCAATATAAGCCAGTAAAGCCTCAACTTTATGAACTATGCTGGGAGTGTATTTTGTAACCACCAAGGAGGGGCTTTACTTTAGCTATCCACAACACACAAAGTTGTTGGTGTGCTGGTAACAGTCTGGTCCTGTACTATTGTATCGTCAGTGCACGTGAGACTCTTCAAACGTGCACAGAATGATACAGCTAATGTTTTTTTTCTCTTAGAAGCTTCATTCTTTCCCCCACTGTGCCTCTTTGCCTTGTCTTCATTTTTTCTCCTTCACAAAACTGACCTCTCCCCAACACAATAGCTCCAATAATTGTCCAACAATGGCCACTGGAACACTTTCTCCCAGGCTAGTCAATCTGTACACATTTGTTGTTCTTTTTCTACTACTGCATCCAAATGTTTGTTTGATTTCTATCCAACTGACTTTTTTTATGTATAATACTCTACTCTCTCTTTTGCATTGATTTGTATTTATTTTCTCTAAATTGTATGGTAGTGTGTGGTTTGTTTTCTTGGCGCCTTTGTCTTCATTTATTTAGACTAGAATAGCAGCTACCCCATTAGTGTTACCACTTACAGACAACACTAGTATGCAGTAATTGTATCTTAAAGGCGCACTATGTAACTTTTTGGTTGGGAGTCCGTCACCTGTTTGTTTCTATGGATATGTCATTGCTCTGCCTGGAATATTCCACAGTATAACTTTAAACAGTCTTGCATTTAAACAGCTCTCCCTTACATTTATTCAACTACAGGTGGTTTTACTGCTCAAAAATACTTCGAGAAACAGGCACTTTGAGTGTGAGCTGGGTTGCCTCTCTGCAGATCTGACCTGTAACTTGGTCTCCAGAAGATAGAAAGGTTTAATACCATACTATAAAACATTCCAGATAAAGCAATAATATCCCCATGAAGAAAAGGACCCTTCTCCAGAAAAGTGCACCTTGAACATCAACAGTTCTTGATATGACCACACACATACATTTGCGTTTGTGCTTATGATATTTTTCTTTACAAATGATCAGTTATTCAAGAAACAGAGTTGGGTCTCACTTGCACTATATTTAGCACAGGCTTGCATACCTTTTCGACTTTCACTTAAGAATGTTGCCATTTGCCAGCAGCTTATATAGTCTTTAGTTTGGCTTACACGTTAACAATGAAAATGTCCCTCTCAAGGCTGCATACACTGAATAGTCTGTGTGTGTCTGTGTAAGAGAGAGTGAAGGGTTATAATAGGTTCTCTTTTGGAGCTTGAGTCAATATAAAGCCTTGGTTCCATGTGGATGGTGGAGCTAAATTCCAGGAATCTTCAGGTTGCTTGTTACAGCTGAGTGCATTGTGTCTAGGGGCCAAGAGGGAAGACTTTAAGCACTTGAGAATGCTTGATTGAGTGTTTGTTCCTAATTTGTTATATATAAATCACACATAGTGGTTTCCAAACTGTGGTGCAAGTGCTGGTGGTACACAAGCTCCCTCTGGTGTTACTAGAGGATTTTTCTAGTTTGGTTTTATGTCCTGTTGCCGTCCTCTTGTCCTCGTTCTGTGTTGTCACAGTTTATGTATTAAATACACATTTTAGCATAATAAATGCAGATTAGCTGGTTTGATCCCAATATGTGGAAACAAATATGTTTAGCTAATGTTAGTGTTGAAGGGTTGTATATCATTCTAATCATTATTTCATTTAGTTTTAAGCCAGATGCCCTTCCTAGTTCAACCCATCCCATGTATCTGAGCTTGACACAAAGAGAACACTGGGTGGAGGCTGAATTACTTATTAGAAGTGAAGTCATTTTCTTTTAGCCTCAGTGGTATCTCATGAGAGTGCACAGGAGAGGCATTTCGAAGACAAGTTAAAGTCCATGACACAATTTGGTTGTTACTCCAAGTATGTCCAATAAAGTGTGGGTGTGGGGGTGATTCAGGGACAGATGTTTGGACAATGCTTTCCAGTTTTCCAGTTTGTCTTGACGTTTTTCCTGGAATTGTTGTAAAATATCATGTTTCAACACCCAGAACATGTATCTTAATGTACACGTGCAAGTGGGCCGGCAGAATCCCACATCTGGTCATGCAGTGGGGCATTGGGTCAGCTCTAGTGGGAGGGCCTGTGTGTCTCTCAATACTGACAGCTCACACCCTTATCTCAATGTGAGCAGAGGAGCCTTTTCCTGTTTTCTTTAGCAGATTGTGTCCACACTCAATTCAAGGCTATGGTTCCTTACTGTAGACCCACTGTGTACGAATAGGGCATCTTTAAATAGCTTGACAGGCCTACATGCTATCACTTATCTTAATAGGGTTTACTGTTTTCACATAAAGGAGACAAGATTATCGATAATGAATTATCGATATAGAAAACATTGTGAATGTTATTTTGAAGATATGCAAAATTTGTCAATATAAAAATAAATATCACCTGCCATTAAAAAAAAAACTTGTGTGGAATGTCCCGGTATGGCATTAAATGTCAACTCTCCACAGATTTGACATGTAACTTGACCCTGTGGCATCATCTGCTGTCCCTATAGAGATAAATAAGTGTAATGACATACTGTGGAACATTCCAGGCTCCATGAAGAGAAGCTGGTAACAGACCCTCCACTAAACGTTATACAGTGCACCTTTTAAACTTCATCATTTACATTTAAAAACATGTCTTATCATATTTCTGGTAGATTGTCATATCACCTGGAAATGTGTCTCCCGCACTTGACCCATTTTCTAATGCTGCTGCAGGGGGTCTTATCAAGGCAGAGCACAGGACATCTCTACAGTTATCTAGGCTTGGTCCAGAGAACTGAGGATTACATAGATTGTGTCATTGTTGCATGTTTTAGGTTGGAGGAGAGCAGGCTAATCCATCAGTATACAAACATTTCTTGCATATTTGTGATACAGTTTAATCCAGGCCTTGTATTTGTATGTAACAGACTGTGCCAGTAAATGCCCTCCAGACAGTGTGTGAGACTTAACAATGTGGTTTAGCAGTGAGGTACAAGAACAAGGAGGTGTTTAAGGAGAAGAAAGGGGAACTTGATCTGTGTGTCTGTATGTGTAGGTGTGTGTGTGTGTGTGTGTGTGTATGCAGCGTAATTGGGTCCAGCTGTGGTCTTAAGTCACTGCTGGTCAGATGAGGGAGCGTCTTGGCTCAGATATCACGCCTCCTCCATGTCCCATAACCATTCTTCATCTAATTACAATTCAGCACTGCTCTGCACTCCCATAGCTCTCATATCTGGTTTATTTGCATCATATTCCTCCTTGGGCACTCTTGTCTTTTCCTAAGTCCTTTTCAGGATAAAACTTAGAAGCAACTAATTACATTATCATCCAAGTTTCCTCATTTCTGATCAGTCTTTTTGAACTCTGTCTAAATCTACAATGTAGTGTTTGGACATGTTGGAGTCTCAAGTTAAACTGTGGAGCACGTATTATGATGTTGCCAAAACGGAATAGGGATAGTTTGACTTGTTCACTCACATATTTCTTTATGGATGGATTGCCCTGGTGTAAGGGATATGCTTGATGTGTGTATGTAGTATGTACAAAGTACTTTGTGCATAACCACTTGGCTCTACTATTCATTTCTTGCTACAACTTGTTTTCAAGCTTTAATTCACTGTTACCAAGCTTTGTCAAAAATGTCTGTTTCGATTATTCTATTACAGATTATAGTAGGGATTTTAGTGTCATTTTTTGTCTTCTCAATAGCTCATTTCCTTGACTAGGAGCCATCTCAAATGTTTACTTTATTGTTCACACTATTTTTTCCTGTTTTGTATGTGCAGAGCGAGCGTGGAGAGTGGTTGCAGTTCCAGGCTGACCTCCAGGTGGCGGTGTCAGTGGCGGATAGATTGCGTGCGGAAGCAGAGGAGGAGCTGACAGCTCTTCGGACGGCTCATAAGGACATGGAGCGGGAACTCGCCGCGGCTCAACAGCGGCAGAAAGATGCAGACCTGCAGCTGCTGACTCTGAGAGGAGAGCTGAAGGAGAGCAGACAGAGGTTGGCAGGAATCACCCCAACATCTGAGACCAATGATACTATTCACAGTAAAGAGGAGTCTCCAAGAGGCAGGGACAGGGCCACACACAGGCTGGGAGGTCAGTGCAGAGACACTGGAAATGACAATGAACACTCTAAATATGAGGAAGGGCCAAGGACAGATGTGACCAAGAGGTACCTGAAAAATGTGACCAATGAGGAGCGAAGTGGAGAGGAAGTCCACAGTGAGACCAGGAGGCCCCTAACCACAGAAAGGTCAAGGTTTGTATCATGTTCACACCTGCATTTTAGTTTGTTTAAGATGTTTATACAGTGTCATCCAAGCCCTTCTGTGAATTTGCCATCATACATTTACCACTGTTATCTTTGCACTGTTAACACAATTCTTGTCAGAAAATAAAAATACACTTCAAGTACAGTAAATATGATCAGTTTTACTGTATACAGTATACTGCATGCTAGTTGCCCAATGTGTGAACTGAAAACACTGTTTTGACTGCAGGCAGCACAGAGTGGGTGTTTGTAGGCTCTGTATAGAACACATTCATTTGAATAGAGTGGGCGGAGCTTCAGAAGTGGCACAAAAGATTTGTTTGTTTGGCATGAGCTCAAATATCTTTCCCTGGAAAGAAGCATTATTCAAAGTTGAACATCATGCTTCTACTTTTTGTGTTAGTTTATTGTCAAAATGCCAGTTTTGACAATAAACAATACAAGTCAGTTCTTGATTGAGCCAAATAGTTTTCTAAAATAAAAGTTTAAAGAGTTTTTTGCTCTTAACTCACATTCCATTGATTTGTGCATTATTATGTAACTTTCTCCCTTTTGCAGGAGCTTGTCCAGATTACCAGCGTCAGCAGAGTTCTCTACTACTCAGAACAGAAATTCTCAATCAAATACGATCTCAACATCTGGGTCTACAAACAAGGTGATTTGTTTGCCCACTTGAACCTTCTAAAGACATGTTTGGTTAAACTTTTAGTAATGTGTTTTGCTATTAGAATCTGGTACAACTAAGAGGCAGGAGAACTTTGGATTGGCAAGACAACAAAAGCTCAGATAAAGGTGAGTGTAGTTTGCTTACAGTGTTTTATTTTTTATTTTTTTATTTTCATGTTTTGTATCCAGTAAAGTATTTCAAAATATGGCCCACAGTAAATATCTTGTTTTTAGTAATATCTGTCTTAATTGATTTTCAGGAAAACTTGAGGAGTCTTTAAATAAGTACAACACTGCCCTCGCTGATCTGCCTCCCACTAAGTGAGTACACTGCGTTTAATAGTGTTTAATAGAAGCTTTTAGTTTCTCTTCTTTTTGTGAAACATTGTTAGACACCAATTAATTACTGATGACCAAGCTCAGTATACAAGAGGATACCAAAATAAATGTCTCTTTTATGTTTGTACAGTTTCTTTTCATGACAAAGCTACAACTCACGCAGTATGTGTGTGTCTTTTGTACTTGGGTTGACAGGTCACAGGATGGCTTTAATCTGCTGCTGCGTCGCCATGGAGGCTCCAAAAGGAACTCACTGCTTCGCTGGTGCCAAAATCGAACTCAAGGCTATAAGGTCCACCATACACACCACTGGGCTTAGTTAGTGCATATAATATATAAAGGCCTTAGAAACTAAAGGGCACATGTGACAACTTCACAAGAGGAGCAATAAAGAGGCATATTTTAACTTGAAGGCTTTGACACACATACAGATAAACATGAACGTCACTGAATAAATTAACTATGCTCTAGCTAGGTATGCATATCTACTTGTTTCTATTTGGTACCAAATACTTGATATCTTCTTATTTCCCTTTTATATGATACAACTGAAGTTGTATTTAACCCCAACCCTAATGTTGTATTTGGGGCATTATAGCTTGAATTAATTTATTTCAGGAATTGCAGTCATTTTCTGTGTGTTTCTCATTATACACTGTTAGGTACTGCTCCCATTATCCAGTTACCTAATATTCACTGCAGCGTTCCTTCCTTTGTGCTTCATTCTTTTATTCAGAATATTGACATTACCAACTTCAGCAGCAGCTGGGCCGACGGTCTGGCCTTCTGTGCCATCTACCACACGTACCTCCCCTCACACATTCCCTACAACAGCCTCAGTCCAGAGAACAAGGTATGTGCTGCTGCTGCCCGTGCAGTGACAGAGTCACAATGATTTATTGTGTTCAACTATTGATTGTACGCTTTCCCAGAGGGAAAACCTCAGCCTGGCATTCAAAACAGGAGAGAGTGTGGGGATAGAGCCCACTTTGGTAAGCCTCTGTGCTCTTTTTACACTGGACAATTTCCACATAGTTTCAGTAAATATAAGATTGGTGTGATATTTTTCTGTGCTGCAGACTTTGGAGGAGATGCTCAGAGTGGGTGGTCCGGACTGGCAGAGGGTCCTGAGCTATGTGGAGAGTGTGTACCGACACTTTGAAATGTGATGGAGGTACTCTCCTAAGGACCCATAATGTGGAATGATCAAAGCAAACACATCTAGGACTGTGTGACTTTTCTAGGATTGTTGGAAAAAAGGAGACATTTTGTCTTTATGAATACACGGTGAATGTTACCCCAGTGTTATGCCTGAATACAAATGGTTTTCTTGAAATGAATGTAAAAAGAATATTTTTTTGCTCAAAAATCAAATCACATTCAAGTTCATATTTTTGAATTTTCTTGCCATGCGCATTTGACAGATCATATTAACAAAATGACATTTTGCATTTTGTTGCAAAGCATAATGTGTAGCTTTCATGAAGTTTCAAAAAGACTGAATACTAAATGTGCTCAATTGCCAGCAACCATTTTATGTAGTGTTGGTTGCAGTAATCGTCTTTACACTGACACCTCACTGGCAGAAAGTACTGTATCCCAGCATGCCTTTCTTCAATTCAGTTGGCAGTTTTCCTTTTCATGTTATGTTTGAAACGTTAACCCCTGTCTTTCACTTCCATCCTGTAAATATGCACTTCCATCAGCACTTTGTTGTTAGAATATATTAATAATAATCTGCTGTAGTGGGCATTCAGAAGCAGTGCAAAAACAAATGTCTCTTACATAGTAACAGTCACATAGACATAAGTCAAATTAGTTAAGGGCCTAAATTATGTTCTTGTGAACACTACAAACCACTGGTTTGACATTGCACACTGAAAGATTTTAGAGCCAATGCAAATGCCTGATCTGGAGGGCTTGTACGTTTCACTTGAACATCTCTTTGTTTTACAAGCATCATCACAGATACAAATGAATTCCACTATGTCCATACTAACATGTGCCAAAATAAGTGTGAATTTATTACTGTATATTTTATGTAACTAGTGTAAAAATACCAAAGTAATAAAATATTAAAGTTAAAACCATTTGTGTAGTTCTAGGAGTTTTTTTCTTTCATTTGCAAAGCTTTGACGTTGCTGCCATCTGCTGTTTAGAAGAGGCATGCTTCATATATTCTCTGTGGGTTGGGTTGTCAAAAAATACCAAAGCTACTTTTGAAACTAGATACTCACTTGTACAGAATGTACAATCTACTAAAACATGTAGTAAATAGGCCAAATGGCTTTTCCTGAACAGCTGTAGAATACCGTTAATCTTTATCTAAAGTATTACAGGGCCACATGGGGAAATCACTGCTTTTATATTTGTAGTGCATGTATTAGCTGCAAAGAGAAAAGTATTTTCTAAAATCATATTTTTTTTAGGAGAAGCATCAAGTTTTCTGAAGTCACAGGACTCAAGTCCAAGTTGAGTCCCAAGTCACTGACCTTCAAATCCAAGTCAAGTCCCAAGTAATTGATCTTCAAGTCCAAATCGAGTCCCAGATATTAGTCCATTTTGTCAAATCTCAAGTCCGAAAAATAGTGACTCAAGTTTTTGTATTGTGACACTACTTGTTGAAGCACAAGCTACAACAGAAGTATACAATCTTATAGGAATATTTAAAATATTTTTTTGTTAAATTTAACACCAGTGCTCTTCAACAAACAAAATTCTTAACAAAAGGATTTTCTGTTAGTGGTTTTACTTGTAAAATTCCTAAGCTCATCCCCTCTCATATTCTGTGACAGCAGGGTGGCCTATACCTATATATCAATGATGTGAGTTGTCAGCCTGTGAATAGACAGTTGAGCCTCGACCCCCTGGGCCAAGGCGTTGAAATGTGTCTTTACCCCTGCCCCTCCAGACCACAGCTTTTGTTCAGGGCTGAGTACACATGTGATACTACCTGTGAGTATTTGGTCATGTGATCAGGGAGTTCTGGGCCAATGGAGGCGGGGTTTTGTCCCATTCAGGTATAGGTCAGGTATGCTTCTCGGAGCAGACTCAGAAGTGCACGTCCAAAAGTCAACATGGCGTTCCTTTATAGAATAGGTTTGTGTCTGGGAATTATTAGTTTAAATGTACCTGCATCACATCAGCAGTCATCCAGGTTGGAAACCATCTAATACCTTGTATGTTATCTCTGAATTGATCTAAAGTTGCTTTTAACTTTTTCCTCCTTAGCTCTCTTTTCCTGGTGTCTGTGCCAGAGCAGATTCACGCTGGGATGTCCACATCATTGGCAGTGACAATCCTGGCAGATTTCAATGTCCGTGTCTCTGCTGAGATTTTACAGGGCAAGGTCAAAATGGAAAAGTCTGAAGAGTTTACAAAAGGTAATGATTTAATGATGTTGCATTGCATTCATTTCACAAGAGGGTTTAATAGTAGGCAATTTAATGCCAAATTGATCTGATATCAGTAAATCTTTCTTACGGGCATGCTTGTATTTTAGTTGCTGTAATAATCAACACATTTTCGCTTATGTAACATGTTCTGGGTTGAATCACTTTGTTTTTCCATAGATGTGACAGGACTGCTTACAATTCCTCCAGTAAGTCATACTTCATTTTGGGATCTTGGTTTATTCTTATTTTCTAACTTGAGCGTAAACATGTGTTACAGATTTATGACTCAAATCTCAATTCTCCATTCACGATGACTGTGAGGGGCTACAAAGGCAATGAAGTTATTTTTACCAACACCACAACTATAGCATTTAGTCCCAGAAATGTCACAATATTCACTCAGACGGACAAACCACGTTACCAGCCAGGGGACCTTGTGAGGGCCAGGGTGGCAGCTGTCAACCACGATAATTCTCCTTACCAAGGCAAAGTGGAGCTCACTATAAATGTAAGTATATTGTTGTACTGTTCATTTTGAAGGTCTTATATTACACAAAATGGACTCCTGTGAGCTTTAAGTTGCGTTAGACTGTTAGTTTCATTCTGTTGAGTAATCCTTTATTAGTTTGTCTACATTTCCAAATCTTAAATTTCTCTGTTTCACCTTGTGATGCCACATAGTGGTAATTTTTAAGTTAAAAGCAACCTTTAACATTTGATTCAGTAAAGATGGGCAATTCCAAGGCTAAAATCATCCAAATGATTCTACTGGAGGTGTATGGAGTTTAAAAACTTTGTGTGTTAAACATGTGTGAATGAAACAAACACTTCAGGTATGTTTTTGACGTGAAAACAACCTTATGCATTAGAAATTAATGTAATATGTATAAGTATGTATACATGTAGGGTGTTGAATATGTTGGTTTTGGCTGCACACAGAATCCCAGTGGGAATACTGCGGACAGGTCTCAGTCCAGTGGGAATAATGGGATCATGTTGCGGGATTTCCTCCTACCCCAGGCAGCTCCACTCGGACAGTGGACAGTCACAACAACAATCAATGTAGGTTTTCACTATACCTTTGGTGTTTAACTGTTTAGTTAGATTTAGATAAACTTTACTGATCCAGAAAGGAAATTATTTGGACACAGTAGCTCACACATCACAATAAATTACAATAACAAAACATAAATGGTAATAATACTTTCAAAATAATAAGTAGCAAAAATAGCCAGAGACTAGTGCCAAATAAGACATAATTATATAAACATATATGTACAAGTAAAAATAAAATATAGAAATACAATAATATAAACATATATCGGCTATATACAAGAAGTCATAAGGAGAAAGAGTGCAAAGATTAAATAGTGATTGACATGACAGTTACCTGTGACATAATGGTAAGTTGTTGTACAGTTATATGGAGTACTATATGAATGAAGTCCTGTATCTCTCACTGTTTGAGCGGAGCTGTAGAAGCCTGTTGGAGAATGAGCTCCTCTGTCCGTTTATATATAGATCTGTTTTTTAATATTGGTCTTTTCTTTTTCTTAGGGGTTGACTGATGCAATAACATTTTTTGTGGAACATTTTGGTAAGAGTGACATTTTGTATTTATGATGTTAAGTTGAGTATTGTGATTTACTAATCTCATAATTACACCGATTATGCCATTTATTGAAATAATAACCAAGTCAATTTTCATAATTAAGTCTCTTCTAAAACAGAAAATCCTGCTTTTGATGTTTTGATCAACACACCCTCTCATGTTCTGACTCATGAGGATATCTCGGGATCTGTGAGGGCCCTGTAAGTACCAAAAGTGAAAAACAAAAGTAGTGATGTACATATAGACGTGGTTTTTATAACAAGCCGATTTGTTCCACATAGTTACTCCAGTGGACAGCCTGTGCATGGCACAGTAAAAGTTACACTCACACTTGTACCCAGTGCTGATGATGACTCTACCTTCACTTTGACTCAGACTAAAGAGGTGCACTGAATTTGAGAGCTTCTTATCTGGGATGTCTCTCATCTGTATTTTGACATGAATGTAAATGTGTTTTCAGATCTATGGGTCCACACAGTTTGATTTCAGTAAGGATGATTTGCATTCACTGTTTGCAAAGGTACAAACTGGCCAAGATGTCATGGTCTCTCTCCATGCTGCTGTTACTAGCAACTCCACAGGTAAGATAGCACAGGTTAGCTATCTTTGAAATGCTGGGCTGATCTAATAGCATTAATCATTGCCCTGTGCTTTTTTTTTAATTTCATTCTGAAGTCAACAAAGGAATTGAAGTAACCAAACAAGTTACAGTTCAAATTTCCAAGGAGATGTATCACCTAACATTACACAACTATCCTCAAGCACTAAAGCCGGGAATGGAGTTCTTTGCAAAGGTGCCTCATTGTTTACTATTATTTGTATGGAAGATTTTGTGATGATAAGGCTGGGGTGGGGAGTTGGTTCCTTTCCCCAGAACTACTTTTGAATCTGGGCTTGTGAAAGAGGGGCAGAACAATGCACTCAGTGGTGCAACAAATGTTCATAAGAAAATTTCTGTACAATATGGGCTACTAGATTATTACTGGACGATAATAATTCTTATTAAAGAATTATTAGCAAAAACGTTACAGATGCTGCAAAATGCCTAGGTCTGTTATACAATATATCACCCATGTGGATGGGCATCTGGCATAATATTCTGCCAATAATATAGCCAATTATTTTATTTTTGAATAGATTCATTGTTTAATTTGTTTTACTTCTACTTTTACTACTTTACTATATTTAATTAATGTATTTTTTGTAATTCAATCTAGTCACACTTGTACAAATGTGTGTATTTTCTCCACACAAATGAGTTTTTGCAATGACTTTTTTTCTACAGCTCAAGATCTCTCGCTTTGACCAGCAGTCCTTGAGCTCAGCAGATATGCGCGAGTCTGTATGGATTGAGATAATTCAAACCTCTTCGGACACTGGTGAGCCCACATCTCTCTCACATCCGGTGCCTGAAGACGGGATTGTTCACCTTGGCTTCAGATTACAGGCTGAAGTAGAGGCGCTTTTTATTCAGGTGAGCATTTTGATTTAAATGGTATGTGGCTCCTCAGGGGGGAGACCAGTGTTCGGCAGTTTCACAGTGTAAGATGAGTAGTTTCAGTATAGAACAAAATATTGCCCTCCCTAAAATGGTTAGATGAGTAAACATGTTGACGTGAAAAAGTTATTTTTGTGAACAGGCAAGATTCCACTCCAGTGTTGTCGCTCTAAATCTCTCCAGAACTCACCCATCTCCAAGTGCTTCCTATATCCAGATCTCTCCATTAACTTCCACACAGGTATCCTCAAGATGTAATTTTCCTTAATCAAAAATCAAAACCTGTAGTGTACACACATTTGTTGTTTTTTATCTGTTACACATACTGCATTTTTAATCCAGTATGTGTCCTATTTCAGATAGGATCACCTGTTCAGATAACCTTGGAGAGCTCAGTCCAGCCTAAATTTCTTCACTATGTGGTATGTGTCATGTCATTTTTAATAATCTTCTCTTTAATAAGCACAATACAATTAATTCCATGCAGTAAAGTTCACTCAGGATTTCTCGTGTCTTTGTGCTGTTGTGCGCTCTTCCAGGTGAAGTCCAGGGGGCAGATAGTGGCTGCTGGGACAAAGAAGTTTGGTTCTTTTTCACTGACTCCCACAGCAGCCTGGGTCCCTCAGGCCTGTGTGACTGTCTACTGTGTCCTCGCTAACGGCGAAGTCATGAGTGACACCGCAGATCTTCTGGTCAAACAGCCACAGGTATAGGAAGTGTGATATTTTAATTAGCTAGTGCCTACTTTTTTCTACTAATTCACTTAATTTTTTTTACTAAATACAGTGGAGTAAATAAACTATTAATAAGTACTTTGCAATTATCAACTAACAACTGAATAAAAACTAGCAGACATTTCCACTTTCCAATCACCCATTAATAAGTGGTGCCTCAATTAAAGTGTTATGTGTTATGTATATTAATCAGTTAGTGCTTTAGCCTCACAGCAGTTTGAGAGTTTGAGTCCTGAGCAGCGCCGGACTTTTCCGTGTGCAAACTGCACTGCAAACTGCACTGCAAACTGCATGCTCTCCCAGTGTCTGCATAGGTTTGCTCCAAGTGCTCTGGGTTTCCCTACCCCTCAAACAGGTCTCCTCTGGAGGAAGGACCTGCCTGAAAATGAATCTAAATCTTTGTGGGAGTGTCCTGGTTAAATAAAGAATAAATAACAAGAAACAAGAAGTTTATTTTTATTTTATTTTTTTGTTATGTGTGTGTTTCTTTCAGATCTCTCTTAGCTGGAGCAGTAAGGCGGCCCAGCCGGGGGAGCAGGTGACCATCAGTGTCACTGGGCCTGACAGTGGCTCTGTGGTGGGCATCGCCATCATGGGTATGCACGACTCTGCTCCAGAGGTTTCCACACACTTTGAAGTGGAACAGGTAAACTTCCAAAATGTACTTGCCATTTTCTTTTATTTGTAGGACAGCAAGTCATATTTAAATGTGTTTGTTTAACCAGAATATTTTTGACACGGTGAATATAGAGAGATAAGTGTTCATTAATTACCTATAAGATTTCTATTTATGTAACGCCTAAACCATTCACTCCGGCTGTAACGTATATGCCTCCTTTGTATGGAAGTGACTCCGGTTTTCTGTAATATGGTCATTCTAGTGCAGGGTTTTAGGCTTAGCTCCAGGGCTTTGATATGATAACAGATAATTGTGCAATTGACACTCTGCTCTTTGTTCTCCTTACACCACACTCCATTACTTGACACGCATTTTTAAACTAAACACTTGTTGTTTGTAATGTACTTGCTCTTACATCATTTCATCAGCTAATACTGATGACATTTCTATCTCTTTATAAAGGAATGTTTTGTCCGGATGTTGACAAATGGGAAATTGTATAAAACCCCGTATTATGACAGCTTTACCCAAGGTATAGTGAAGAAATTACCACTGTAATAATCACGAAAAATAATTGTGTTTTTCTAACCAAATGTCTTTTCTCTGCGAGGAAGATATGATAGAGAAATATTGGTACCACTTTATGGATGGGGCTGAATCTCTGATGTGGTTAGATGCAACAATGAGGTACATAACCACTATCTCAAATATTCAAATGTTTTCATAAAATATATGTATTTATTATGTATGTATTATTATGCATATCATTTTTCAGTGATACTCAATGGACCAGTGAGAAAATAACAGTACCAGATGGTGTGAACTCCCTCAGAGCTGCAGCTTTTGTCATGTCCACAAAACACGGACTGGGCTTCACATCACAGAAAGTAAATACTATTGAATATATTTTTTAATTATGTTTTTGGATAGGGCTAATCAGGTGAACTGTAAATCTGCAGGGGGTTACTTCAAACAAAGCAGAGCTATAATTATTAGAATTTACTTCTCTATCAAAATCCTTTTATAGGTTTTATATAATATGACGGCATTAAAAGAGCAAGTTACAAGGTTTTTATGTAATATCCAAAATGAGAGAAAGATATAGATAGATTTCTGGAAATATGAATAATAATTTTGCAAGATTATCCCCATTTTCAAACTTGAGGTTCATTAGGTAACTTTTTGGTTGGGCATCTGTTACCTGCTTGTTTCTATGGATATAGAACAGATAGACATTGCTCTGCCTGCAATGTTCCCCAGTATGACAGTTAACAGTTCAGTCTTAGATTAATTAAATTACAGATGTTTTTTAGCTCAAAAAACTTACACAGTGCACACAGTGCAAGTAAAATGTTTAGTTAATTTAGACTTAGATCTGGTTCTGTCACTATACAAATCAAATATATCTAAGCTCTGACATTCCCTTTGTGTGCCCTTCAGCTGTCTATCACCAAAGACTTCTCCTTGTCTCTCAATGTGCCTCCGTACCTTATTAGAGGAGAGGAGATAGTACTGGAGGTCAACGTCATCAACCATCTACCCCGGGACCTTAAGGTATGTCTCTCATAACTCTTGTATTGTTGACTTTCTTAACCTCTGCTACAGTTTCACACCTTGAGCCCTGCATCTCCCTTTCTTACATTTGTTTGTAGGTCATCTTATTGCTGGCGGAAAGTGATGCATTCGAGTTTGTTATGGCCCAACGCGGGGGTCTGTCAGTCGTGAATGCCCAACAGCTGACGTTGGGAAGCCATGTCTCTGCTAAAGCCATGTTTCCTGTCAAAGTGACTGCTTTAGGGGAGGTGGATATTTCTGTGGATGCTGTATCTGCAGATGCATCAGAAAGCCTAGTTTGGACTGTCTTCGTGAAGGTTTATTTTTATTTTCTTTATTTACTAAGACAGGGACAGTACTTGTGCCCATTTCCACCTGTAGCACCTGGCCAGGCTGATGTTACAGTTCATAAAATCAAACATAACACAAAGAAAATGTCTTTACAATGATCATATTCTATAAAAACAGAAGATAGCTCCAGGAAATATATCAGTGGTATTGTGGTAACTGCTTGATTGAATTACATGTCTTATGCTGTCTTATGTTTCGACAGCCTGAGGGAGTTGAGGAATCTGTTTCGGAGAATCTTTTTTTGGAGCTACCACCAACTGTGAATAACTTCTCCATCTCTGCTGCCTTCGCTTTTCCAACAGGAGTGATCTCAGACACCCGCAGGGCACATCTGGCTATAGGGGGTATGGACTTTGTTTGCAAATCACATACCATTACACAAGAAAAATGAGATTTGAGAGAACTTGTCTTTTTGCAGGGGACATACTGGCCTTGTCCATTCACCAGCTGGATTCTCTGGTGGACCTGCCTCTTGGTTGTGGAGAGCAGAACATGGTCCACTTTGCTCCCAGTATTTACGTTTTGAGATACTTGATAATGTCTGGTCAGGATGACGCTGAGATCAGGAGCAGGGCTATGAAGCATTTAGAGGAAGGCAAGATGCACACTACTTTTTATAATGTTATGAAAAATGCTCATTTTACCAGTGAATTGTCTGTGTGAACTAGGATATCAGCGGCAGTTGTTATACCAGCAAAGTGATGGTTCATTTGGGGCCTTTGTATCTAGTGAGAGTTCTGTCAGTACATGGTAACGATTGACAACTTTTTCACTATGCTCTAAATGTTATCAATTTTACTTTTTCCTCAAAAGATAAAATGTTTGACATTATCACTGTTTGTGTCCTCAGGCTGACAGCATTTGTGGTGAAGTGCTTCCAGCAGGCACAGGCCTACATCGCAGTGGACCAGAATGTTCTGACCAGAGCCAGAGAATGGATGCTGAAACAGCAGGGAGCGGAGGGAGAGTTCAGAGAGGCGGGAACAGCCATGCACACAGAGATGCAGGCAGGACTGGACAGTGGTTCTGTGGCACTCACTGCGTACGTCCTCATAACACTACTGGAAGATCAGACCACAGTTGTGAGTAGATGACATTTGGGTCTGTGTATGTATGTATATATATTTTTTATATGTATATAACAAAACCAGTTGTCTATGTGCAGGGAAGATATGCTGGCCAGGTCTTGCTGGCCCAAACCTACCTGGAGAACAAAATCTCCACACAGGCTGTTAGTAACTACAGTCTGTCTCTTGCTGCATATGCCTTATCCATTGCCAATAGTCCAAAGGTGTCTGTGGCCTTGGCAGAGCTCAGAAGGAGGGCAGATAATCAAGGTACATACAGGAAAGAACTAAACATTGCAGTTGGAAGCATACCTCTATCTAAACCGGTTGTTTTTATATTCAAGATGGAGCCAAGATATGGATGGCCTCTGGTGGCACTCATTCATCTGAGCAGGCTCACGCAGTTCAGATTGAAATTGCTGCATACATTCTCCTGGCATATTTTAACCGTGGGGACATTGTGGAAGCCATTTCTGTAATGAAATGGCTTAGCAGCCAACGGAACCATCTTGGAGGTTTTGTTAGCACACAGGTACATTTGATTTTGAACATTTAAATACTGTTCACATTCAAGTTCATCTCCTGTTACTATTTTCTTCTGTAGGACACAGTGATAGCTCTCCAGGCTTTGGCACATTTTGCTGCTTTCAGTGGAGCCAATGCTATTGACCTCAGGCTTAAGATAACTGCCCCAACAACCTCATTTTCTTCAGTTTATCATATCAGCTCAACCAACTACCGCATGTATCAAAGGCAAGAGGTAACAAACATCCATTGCATGCATTTACTTCTGAACTGGTATTGTAATGTATACATTCTGTGCTGTTTTCGGTTTGGTCTCTTCAGATTGATATTTACAATGATCTAAAACTGGACATATACATGGAAGGAAGAGGATTTGCTACATTTCAGGTACAAGTCATGACTTCCACTTGGATTTTTGGGTGCATAAAAGTTTTATTTATGCAACACTAGTCCAATGAAAACATTGCATATACACACACTACAACTGCTGAATATTTCCGTATATGCAACACAATCCACTAAACACCAGGTTCCATAAGCAGAGCGTGATCACAGTAAATGTATGCATTTCAGCTAGCACACTGTAGTGAATAGGGTATTATAATACAGAGCCTCAAATTGCAAATGTAGCATGATAATGGTCTCCCAGAAGTGCACATCTGGAACACATGTACATGATCCAGCTTCTCTGTACATTCAGATGTTCAGATGGCATCTATCAGAACACTATGGTCAAACATGAATCTTTCGCTCTGCTAAGTTGAAAACTTTTGTTCCCAACCATCAGCTGTGTTTCTTATGTGAATTATAACCTAAATAAAGCTAACACTCTTTTATAATTAATTAATTAATTAATTAACAATTTATTAATTAATCATTGCATTTATATTGCACCTTTCAAGATACACACAACGCTTTACAGTTCATTATTCATTCACTCCACACTCAATGATGGATACTATTGTAGCCACAGCTGCCCTAGGGCAGACTGATGGAAATTAGGCTGCCAATCTGCACCATCGACTCCTCCGACTACCACCATCACTCACGCTCACACCACTCTCATACTAGGCAATGTGAGTGAAGTGTCTTGCCTAAGGACACAATGGCAGTTTTTGCCACTGGCGCCCCACTGTGGCACCTGATTTTCCCAGTGGTCTCCCTTCAAAGTACTAACCGGGCCCGGCCTTGCTTAGCTTCTGAGATCTGTGATGAGATCAGGCTTTAACAAGACGTAATGGCCACGATATGACATGGCTTTTTCAATTATGGTATGGGACTATGGGAATACCATTGCTCCCAACCTTTTTGGTCAGTACTGGTGGAAAGTGTCTTGTGTTGGGAAGTAAATTAATATATGCTCTGAGAATGAGTACGCTAAATACTAATTTTGATTAACTGTATTCCAGTACAGTTGCTTTTGCATTTGGTTGTATTCAAAATATAGTTACTATATAAATGTTGACTTCAAACTGCACAGAATTGGTGATAAAATAGAAAACATTGCTCTTATAGTGTGTGCATGTGTAGTGTTTTTTCTCCAATTAATAATAGGAAATGCAGAATAAACAGCAGAACAAATATAATGCTGTTTTAATACTAGTTTGCGTATTTACATTATCATTTATATACAACTCGGTGTGAAAAGTATTCTTAGTGTTCTAAGTATTCACAATACAGTACTCCGATCGGTATTCTTCTCAACTCTGCATATATTAATTCTTCTGTTTATTTCATCAGATTAATGTTTTCTACAATATGGACAGCAAAACCTTTTCAGAAAACCTCCAAAATATCATGAACGAGGAGGCCTTCTTATTAAATGTGAATGTTAACACTCAAGGAGATGACTTCAACCGATTGCAGTTGTCTGTTTGTATGAGGTATGGAGTTGTAAATGATTCCTTAAACATTAAATACACTGAAGTAATACTTAAGCATGTCTGTATCTCTAGACTCAAGGACACTAAGACCATCTCCAAGACAGGGATGGCCATTCTGGATGTGGGCATGCTCAGTGGTTTCACCATTTCCCCTGGAGCCGCTACACCAACAGACCTGATCCCCAAGACTGAAATGTTATCTGATAAAGTCATCCTTTATTTTCACACTGTAAGTATTTTATGCAGAATTATTTTATGATTCAACAGTATATATAGTAATTGAGACTATCCATAATACTATGCCATGCATATTACAGCTGAACACTACAGAGGTCTGCGTCACACTTCCCCTCATCAGGATTTACAAGGTGGCTCATATACAAGATGCAGTAGTGCGTGTTTATGACTACTATGAACCAAGTAAGTACACATAGGCCTTGTTACTGGAGTTCATACATTTGTTCTGCAGAACTAAAATAAAAGGGAACATATGTAAAATCATCACTTTTATGAGCTTTTAACCGTGTTATAACTGTTATCTCATTATTAGAGTAGTTAGACAATTTATTGTTCTGTATTTGAGGCATGAGTCCTCTGAAAAGTGCTGTTTTCACTTATCTATCTCTGCTCAGAACTCTGTATTTACTGCAATTACTGAAAACATTACACTCAAAAATGTCATCATTGAATTCAAGAATTGAAAATCTACTTAATACCTTAAATTGCCACTATGAAGATGTGGGGGTCTATCAGTTCTGCAACTTTGAACAGGAAGTTAATGAATCTGTTACTATTATTAAGTAAAATAATGATGAACATATGTTATAGATTCATACAGAGTATCTGAAATATAATAATATGTCTTATTTAAACTACTGTGTAGCGAGAAAAGCCACCAGAACGTACAACCTGGATGACCTGCGGAGCCTGGACTCGTGTGTGTTCTGTGGTGAGGACTGTGAGCTGTGTGAGCCTGGAGTCTCTATCATTGTGTCTGGTATAACATCCCATTCTGTAATTAGCACCAGCTACAGTTTGACCTGTCTACTTTCAACTGTTATTTGTATGACTGGCTGATTGGTATCTAGATGTTTTCTACAAAGAAAATAGGTATTTATGTGCAATTTCATTTGAAGGTTGGTTCGAACACTATGTAACTTTCTATTCCAAGATTACATGTTTTGTACATGTACAGCAAGGTAGATACAAGCATGTCTGTATCATTATGGCAATGATATAGCATTTTTCAGATTTCTATTTAATAAAGAAAGCAAAATTATGCATTATGTTCAGAAAGATTTTTTAAAAATCATGGTTGTACTTTTTGTTAAAATGAAGGAAAATAATGTATGAGATTATGCTATTGTATATAATATTCAGCTGCTTAACATGTATATGGGCACAAATTGGATATTTTGTTTTATATTAAACTAAAATCATTTTGAGGAAAAAAAAATAGTTGACTTTTTTAGTATGTGTAAAAATGGTTCTCATGTATTGACTGCAACAATGACTAAAAAGGGACCCCTTCACATGTGTATTCTGTTATCAACTTGGCAGAAAAAGCAGACGTGCAAAGCTGTAAAGCCACAAAAGGGCTGGAATAAGATTTATTAGACCTTCTACTGTACTTCCTTGGCTAAAGGAGCTATTTGACAGCCTGCATTTTCACTACTGATAAAGACCAGTCCCTCAAAACACTGTTAATGTGGCACTACAATGCATTATATAATTCCACTTGTGATGATGGTCTCTGTCTTAAAAACCTCAGACCAAAGAATGAACAGTGAGAGAGAGCAGAAGCTGAACACACGTGTAAACTATCAATGTGCAATAATTGGGTTAGACAGCTATGTTGGATCATGAAAGATGGTTATTATTGTAAGAGTTAGCCTGCAGAACCCAGTGCCTGCTGGTCTATAACCATGTCCAAAATAAACATAAACTACACTGTACGCATATGATCATGATTATCTACATACAGTAAATACAGTAGGTTATACTTTGGTTACACGCTTCCTAAGCTTTTGAGGACCTGCTTGATTTAAAAGGGAATTCTGTGCTATTAATCTTAATAAAAACAGTGAAGATCAACAGTAGCTACTTGTGATGATTCAACAACATTCCTAGTGCAAAGCATACTGCCAATATCGGGTGAAAAAATGTACTCTAATGAAGAACAGTTATAAATTAATATGTCACAATATTAATTTATTAATAAAAATAAATATATCTGCTTGATATATATTTTCAAAAACACTCTTGTTAAAGTTAAAGTTAAAAATGTGTACTAATTACTTTTACTCATCACCTTGCGCAGTAATAATCTATTAAACATGTTAAAAAACAAATTACCATTATATTATAAATAGACCCAGATAATGCTGTATTTTTTCATTATATTTTTATTTTATATAGCCTAGACTTGCTTTCGTTATGTGCTCTGTCTGATCACTGAAAAGATTACTTTCTCCACCAGATGTCAGTGTTGGCTTTCTAACTCTACACGTGCTTTTCTTAACGGATCAGGTCTAGTCTGATGGGCTTATCTTGCTCTTTTTCATATGTAATAGTATTTTTATGGGTTACCTGCAATAATGGAAAAGTTATGGTAAACAGACGGGCCTTTAAGGGTAGAATATACTGCATCTTGTCATTGTAAATGTCAAACTGAGCTTATGGCTGTCATGGATGAACAAAGTAGTCGTCTTTAGCTAAGGTTACACTACTAGGAAAAGTTTACATACAGTTACAGGGACATGTGATAAAAAAATAAAGTAGTTTAGGCTACGTGTGCCTCCTAGACTGTATCAAGACGATAACATTTATACAGTCTATAGTGTGCCTCCATGCTCTGAAAATGTCACAACGGCACAACACAATTTACTCACTAATACCATCCATCATTCATTTCTTATCGTTTCCAGCAGCCCTGCAACTGAAATGCAGATGAGATCAACTAAATGGTGATAATTTATGACTCTCATCTCGCGTGGAAGCTATTAGACAAACATGCACAATTGTTGTTGGAATGACTGTTCCACAAGGCAAGATCTCGAGTGTATGTTTCAATATTTAGCACATTGAGCAGATGAGTTGGATCGACAGTGGGGATGACAGATTTGTGTAGAGCAGGATAAAACCTCCATTACAATTTAACAGTGATGGGCTGCATAAGAAGCACTTTAAGGTTTACATTTGAGGCTCAACTTCCAGATGTGATCATAAAATGTGAGTGAGCAATGGCTTCTTATAAGTGCTTCTGTTTTCAGTAAATAAATGATTTACTAAAAAACAAAAAACAAAATTGCTCCCAGTACAGATGACATCACCAGGAAAGAATCACCATGACGACGAACATCACAGGGGGAGACCCAAAGGTGCTGATGGTGTCATGGCCGAGTGTGGGGGTGGCATCATCAAAAAGGAAAGAAATATTCAACTCCCATGTGATGTGGCTCCAAAACTTTTGAACGGGGGAGGATGGGAATGATGTTTGGCAAAGCACGCTCCATTCACCGGGAAAAGTCATGGAAAATCCTTTGGAGCTCCTATCCCACCCACAATGAGATGTGTATTTGGACAACCACGGGGCGACCCTGCGCACACCGGCCCACACCATCCATCCCTGCTCAGAGACAGTCCACTTCATAGGAATAAAGTATGCACTCGCTATTTAGGGAAAACATTCAGTGGTCATTACAATGGTATGTCCAGTTAACCAGAGATTTTGCATTAGTAAAAGAGACGTATTCATCAAATTTTCATTCCATCATTAGTTGTAATTATTGATATGAATAATAAAACAATGGCTGTGTTTTGAAATTTAAAACAACTTAACTTTGTTTTACTTAACTTTGTTTTACTTTATTTGGTCTTTCTGCAGACTTAGAGCTTCTAAATAGTCATTTATCATTTGCTGCTACTCAAAGCTAACATGAGCTAAAACTATTCCATACCGCAATGTGTGTTGCCCAAGGACACAATGGCAGCATACAAAACTGTTAGCTGTCTTCTAACCCTTCATCTCTAGGTTATAACTGTACTTAACACCTCTCTACCTACCGCGCTGTTTAGCCTGGTTATGTGATCTTCGATAGATAATTATCTGATATTATCTGTGTTTTATAGTACATTGGTTTGGGTTCCTGCATCTCAGAAAGCCAAATCTGCCTTCCTTCCCTATCTGTACTTCTCCAGGTACATTTCCACTTTATTGATTTATGAAAACACTCATTATGTTTAGACATTTCAGTTACCGTTTTTACATATTTTCTCTTCCAGCTGACGTGATGCAACTCAGCTCCACTCAGACAAGCCTCAGACCGTTCCTTCCTTTCCCAAATATATTAGATTAAAGCATGTCTAGTAGTCACCCATTTACAGGAAGGATAGTCAGTTCAAAGGTATGTTAATTTTACAAAGTTTATCCTAGAAACTCCTGTGGTGGATATGTCTGCACAGGTGGATGCTATCGCTTTATGTGAGTCATTGCCTTTGTCGTGTGTTTTGTCTGAAGTCTGATAAAGTATAAGTCCTTACATGCCCAGTGATGGATAATTATTAAGTTATTGTGGCTTTTCTTGATTATTCACAAAGCCAAAAAGAGGTTGGTATCACTTACAGGCGTTTGTAACAGCACGCTTAAAACAACACCAATGTGGACTAAAACATCTGTGCAAACACTTACCAACAAGTAGCCTATTTCATACAGTGCATGTTAAGTGCATTGAAATGAGCAAACAGATCTTAAAACAACTTGAGAGAGGTTATGAAGTTGGTGGCGTGTTCACAAATAATGAATAACTTGATCCCTAATACCCTCATGCTTACTACATTTAGCCTACCTCAGTGAAGTAGGCGTAGTGTTTTTGTTATTCTTGTCAGCTAGATAAAGAATTGGAAAAATGTAGTCAGAGCATTTGTGGACTGGATTACATAGCAGCTTTGTATATGTTGTTAACAGGAAGTTAACAGTAATTCTTGCAAAACTTGTAAAAAATAAAAATAAAAGCCAACAATATTATCCATTCATATTTTGAATGGTCAATGCTCATCCTAATTCTGCCTGTAAAAGAAAACTAACTATGAATGTATCCAGCCAGAGGCGAGTGAAGGAGTATACTATAATTAAAGGTAGACTATGTAACTTTCCTGATGGACGATCCACCACCTGCTTTTCTTAAAGGAGATTTTTGGCTTTGGAATGTTTCACAGTATGACATTAGGAGTTTTTATTACTAAACACACACCTTGAAAAACCTGCATTCCTTCTGTGTGCTGGGTTGCCTCTCCATGTATTTGGCCTAATTTGTTGGCCTAAAGTTGGTGTTACCTGCTAGTCTCTGTTGTAGACAGATAAGTGTGATAACGTACTATGAAACATTCTAGACAAAGAAATAACATTTCCCTGGAGCAAGAACCAGAAAAGTTTCATAGTGCACCTTTAACTTGAATACATAGTTCTTTATTGGTTCATGAGTGGAGTGTTTTCTTCTGGACATTATCTTCTTGAAATTTGGCCATCTGGAAGCCATTATCAGTCATGTATAGTTGTTGATCAACTACAATACAATATATGCAGTATATCCATTTTAAGACATTCAGTTCTTTGCTGCACATTTGGCCTCTGTCAGTACTGTATTGTTACATAAATGGCAGCTACTTCATGTTAAACTTCTGCAGTTGGAGTAAGTTGTAGACAGTAGACATTGCTACTGATGCTACCACTTGCGGTGTGATTAATAGCATGGTCTGGCCCCTGGTCATCTCTTTACTCATCGCCTGTTACTCCATTTTCCACATGAACTGGGGCTGAGTGAGTCAGTGCCCACTCCTCTGTTGTGTTCAGGGACTGAGAGAATGAATGCGTCATCGTTTGAGGCAGACTAAACTTACCTGGTCCGCAGTGGCACCCCAGAGCTCCTGACTTTCCACTCATTTTTCACAGGGGTCACTTTTTGCCAGCCCACTTTCAGATGTCACACATTTCCCCTCGGCTCATAGACCAATTAGAGTAATCAGAAGCAGGAGGCCATGCACTGCTTCCATACAGAAGTGAGGAGAGCCAAAATATGTAGTTACTAGGAATATACAATGACTTAAACAGAATGTTATGATACCGCTGCTCGTGATTACTGTATGAGGAGATTGTATCAGATTAAAAGCCAGACTCTGTCTGGCCCCAGGAACTATATACTGTATTATATGTTGGAGAAGGGTTAAGGTTACATTGTTCTATCTTTTATATACTGGTGGTGTTGTTAAAATCAGGAAATGTATTCAACAATGGATAAAGGTACACTATGTAACTTTTTAGGTGGAGGATCCATCACATATTTGTCTCCATGGAGATCATATTGATTTGCCTACAATGTTCCACAGTATGGCACATCCATCTCATTGTAGACCAACAAGTAATGCCACCAAGTCATGTTACGGGTCAGATCTGTGGAGTAAGAAATAATGTTTGTCAAAGTATGTTTTTGGCATTGAATAAACTGAACAAACTGATTTTACTGAACTGAACAAACTGAAGTTTATTGCCAGACAAATTTTGCAAAGCAAAAATATTCCCATGGAAAGAGGCAAGACCACCCTCCAAAATGTTGCATAGTACACTTTCAAGAATTAATTTATAACCAATAATTTCTTTGCTGACCTCTGGTGTAATTGGTCTATTTCTCATGTTCTCCATTAGTGACTATAGACTGCTTATTTAAAACCTTTACTAGCATTGCACAACCCAAATGAGTATATTTGTTTTATTATCTCACTATGATTATAAGTAAAGTATTACTTCAGAAAGCAAGAGCACAAATGATTTCTTCCTGGTCATGATGAACTCTGCCTATATTTGACTGACGTGAGATGAATTTGTCTGCAAACCGCATCAGTCAATGGGGTTGCTGTAGGTTTCAATGGACCAAACACTGTCAGATCCTGCTTTGATTAGAGTGAGCAGCGGAAGTGTGGGGGCTGGGCTTCCCTTTAGCTAAACACATGTGACACAAGGCCGCGCGCAGTAGCAGGGATCAGGGGATTGATGAATGGACGGGTCTGAGCAAATAAACGCTCCTTCTCTGTTATTCCACTGACGTATGGAGCAGCCATAATTAAAGCAGTGAACGCTAGACCAGGTTTCTGCTGGAAATACTTAACTTGTGGTCATAGAGCAATCTTTGGTGGCACCGGTCCAATATTTATGAAGTTATGCAGGGCTGTGGTTTTGGTGTGGTTGTTAGTTACACATAGACAAGTCCAATATATTAAAGCATTCTGTGTTTACAGTAAGTGGCACCACTGAAAACTATTTTTAAATCTCTTAATGATGTAATTTGTATAGCACTTTTATAGCAACAACTGAACCAAAGTGCTTTCTAAGTGCCTGTTGTTGATATGTCCTTGTGCAAGACAGCTTTATTTGACTGTTTGACGATGTTATCATATGGCTCATTTATACTCCATAAATAAAATTTGGCAAAATTACAAGTATACATCATAGTCTGAATAAAATCTAATAAAATGTGAAACACTGAGGGCTATGTAATGTTAATAATACTTATGATATTGCTAGATTATCCAGCAAGCCAAAAAACTTCATTCTCACAACCTTTTAGTTTGATCTGTTACGTAGTAGTAGGAGTGTCACTGGTCAGATGCACCCAGGAATGCGAGCTCAGGAGTCCAGTTTCTGACCAAAAGGAAACATCATTTCACTGCTCAGTTGTTTTCTTAACTGGGGCCAGGCTGTTCTGGTTTCTAGACTTAACCTTAATCCTGGCATTATCTCCTGGCATAGCTGCTAATTGCTTTTTAACACGAACTATAATGATTTGTTAAACAATTTGTCTTGTTTCTCATCATCACAAGTCTAATTGAGGGAAATTTGATTCAACACGCGTCATTTTGGCAAAGATTTTTAGCATGAGATCAGTGAGTTCGGTTGAGATTGGTAGTAAAATTTGTGTATATTTCAGAAGCCCAGTTGCATTTGCACAACCCAAACCAATTAATTCTTTGTGCCAGCTCCTGGTTTTAATAAACAGAGTTGGTTGTATCAGTACGTGCAGCTGTCTTCTACGACTTATGAAGACTGTACTTGCTATGAATTTTGGTGGAAAGGAAAGAATTAGGGATTGAAGTTGCACAATCCATGGTGTTAATAAAAACAGGACTGCTTAAGTGATTTAGGACTTCAAGGTGGAATTTCTGATCAGCAGCTCTTTTTAAACATTTTCACAGATTACTTTGGCTCATGCTTAGGAAAGTTGTCTTATAGTGTCATAATGGGACTGGCGTCTAGTGCTTTGCGACATTCTGTTTGTCTTTCCTTCTGTCCTCACTATGGTAGACCCTCCTGGCCTGTGATTTGTGAATCCACCAGAGCTGATGTTGTTGTCTAAATATTTCCTGTCTGAATATTTCCTGTCAGTTTGAATGGTTTTGCAGGAGGCCTGATGTTATAAATGTCAGGAGTCTAATATTTCTTTTCCACCTCTGGGCTCACGGATACAGTCTATGAGTGACAGAGTTATAGGGGTCAGTCCAGGCTAGATAACCAATGCTTCTCTGTCAGGTGCCAAACTTTGCCGCATCATTAACTCTAACCATCATGGAGGTGTGTTTATGAATGCAATTGGGTCATTGACTGGAGAGTTTTATCTGTCAGCACGTCTGGACACAGACAAATAAAAGGGTGAACATGTCATCCTCAGTATGTGCGTAAAGTTGAGACACTTTGGTATTAATTACATAATGAGTTGTATTCAATTTAATGAACTGCAATCTTTCCTATTGAGGCTGTTTCATTTTCAGTCAAGAGCTTGTAAAGTTTTCATCTTACACAATAGCCCAAAACAATGAAGACACTTTGTTTGGTGTTTGTTTATACCAATGGTTCATTCACCTCTGACAATTGCTACATTAATAGCTGCTGAAATACCGAAATCAGTGCATCAAATAGCTTACATTCTATTGGTAATTGAGACTTTGCAGTGACATCAGGCTGGGGGTATTCTAAATGTATCTCTATTAGCAGAATATTCAACAGTTACCACGGTGACACAATGCCTATTTTTAGGAGCCTATGATCAGTACGAATATTTATGGTCCTGTTTAGGAGTTCGATTTTCAACAAAAAAGGTGAAAGTGACCACCTGAAAAACTTCTAGCTAGCTTGTGACAGTTCATGTAAGAGAGACTTTAGGTGCACAAATCACCTCACTTTTGTGGTCAGATCGTGTTAAAACAAAGCTCAGATTAAGTTGAGGAACAGAGCTTCTAATAGATCAGTCCTTTCAGTTATCTTAATCTCCAGAAAATGTTGATGAGATGAGCTGCAAAGTATCAGTTCGATAGACCTGACCTGCATCAACTGGTTGTCTTTATGGAGATACATGTGTTTAATGCCATACTGTGGATTATTGCAATGAAAAGTATTACATTTTCATAGGGACAAGAAGGTTGCAAACACCTTCTAGAAAAGTTACATTCTGCACCGTGCTGACAGCAAGAAATAAAATATACCTGGACCAGTCTTTAGTGATTAAGATATTTTGACTCACTCTCTGGCTGTTGTAGCTTGGATTCATCATATAGTGTCTCGCCTACAACTCTGGTCCATAGAGAATTGCCCTCATCCTGTGACAAAACATAAAATAGTTTCTCAACTTCTCACTGCATAATTTCTCACCATGTCACTTGCACAGTTTGAGGTATTTGCTCCTCCAGCATCTGCACTTACTCACCAAGAGAGACTGCCCCACCCTTGTGTAGTCCGATTACACCTCACCGCTCCTGGAAACACGCCCAGATCTGCTCCTGCTCCTCCCGTCAGTCTCATGTGTTTGTAGATGGACTGAACTCTGACATATGCGCAGTAGACTGGACTGGAACCAACAAACAGCAGCTAATAGAACGCTCTGGGCTACTGAGCAGAGCCAAAGGAACGGTCTGTAAATCTGCATTGGCCACTGCACAACACATCATTGTTCTCCATACAATTCATTTGCAAAGTTAAATATGACTCTATTGGTGGGATGACAGTTGTTTGTTTGTCATTCCCATAAAGCAAAGGGTTGTTACTGCTATACACTGCGTTCCAAACTATGATGCAAATAGTGTTTACGCTCACATTCTGAAGCAGAGCTCTCACACACTATGGGCACGAACAAGGAGCTCTAGTGCCCAAAAGCCTGAAATAGTTGAATACCTTGGACAAGGTATGAAAACCTAGATATCTGACAAACGTTAAGCGTGATCATTGTACTATTGAGAGATTGGATGGATTTGTGCAGAAAAAGGCACAATGAGGAAGGTTTCTTTTTTTATTTTATTTTAATTTTTCTATTTGATATTTTACCAGGTAAGTCAATTGAGAATGGCTTTCTCATTTACAATGACGACCTGGGACCTGTTTAGCATGTTTTTGGGTTGATGGAGGAAACCGGAGTGCTCAGAGGAAACCCATCCAGACACGGTTTCTGCCAGACAAATACATTGGATCAAGAGAGCAGCTGCTAAAATGCCATTACAAAGCAGCAGACAGGTATTTGAAGCTGCTGGTGCCTCTGGAGTCCCGCAAACATCACAGTGTAGGAGCCTCCAGACGACTGCAGTTATGCATAAACCTTCTATTCGGCCACCCGTAAACAATGCTCACAAGCAGAAATGGGTCCAGTGTAAACGGGCTATAAAGGGCGGAGTAGACTGATAACTGTTTCCTTTGAAGCTGGAATGATTGAAACTGGCTTTATGCAAACTTCCTTTGTCTTGTCTTTCGTCCTGCTGCTTTTGGCTCCATTGGGCCCAGAAATACATGATGACTCATTTTCAAACAGTCTTGTTCACTGATGAGTACCATGCAACCCTGGATGGTCCAGATGGATGGAGTGGTGGATGGTTGGTGGATGGCCACCATGTCCCAACAAGGCTGCGAGGTCAGCAAGGAGGTGGCGGACTCATGTTTTGATCCATGGAGAAAGAGATGGTCGAACCTTTTAAGGTCCCTGAAAGTGTGAAAATGTGAAATTTCTGACTGACCATGTTCTTACATGGTACAAAAAGAACAACTGTGCTTTCTGTAGCAAACACCTCTACGTCATTGGCTGATATGGGCATAAAAGAAGAGAAAATCATGGTGTGGCCCTCATCCTCCCCAGACCTCAACCCTATTGAGAACCTTTGGAGCATCCTCAAGCCAAAGAGCTATGAGGGCGGGAGGCAGTTCACAACCAAACAGCAGCTCTGGGGCTATTCTGACATCCTGCAAACAAATTCAAGCAGAAACTCTCCACAAACTCACAAGTTCAACTGATGCAAGAATCATGAAGCTCCTGTGAAATAAGGGGTCTTATGTTAAAATGTAACTTGACTTGTTGTGATTGAAAACAGCTTTTGATTTCAGTAATATACTAATGCTTCTAACTGAAAAATAAACATTTTCAGTTCTGTATGACAATAACATGGTTTGAAACAGTGTTGTGCATAATCATTTGGAACAGTACATCTTAAGTTTTTTTCTTTTTGAAAAAAAAAAGGCTATTATCATTGGGAGATTTGTTCAATAACATTTGAATTGTACATTAAAGGCCGATGACTTGAAAATGATCATGACTGTCATTTATACTGAAAATTTGGTAAAATCAGAGAAAAATATAATTTGCATAATTTGGAACGCAGTGTAGTTAAAGACTACATCTAATACTACTGACACTGCTTATACAAAATTGCTGCTGTTAACCTACTACTATGATTACTTGTTGATATAGTTTCATAGATTGTATAAAGAAGTGCACTGCGAAGCTCGTGAGGTTAGCAGTTACAAGAGAAAATTAGGAGCAGAGTTCCATATCAGCATTAGGAATTTATTTAAGGACAAATTTGTGAAATAAAAACACTAGGATCATGTAGAGTGGGTTAATAATTTTAATAAGATGTTCAGACCAAAATGACGACTCACTGCAGCAGTTACAGAGAGAGGGGGTGAGAGTGTTTCACTGTAAAGTCATTTGGAGTTGATGGAGCCAGAAAGGCCCCCATGCTCACTTCCTATTTGGAACATCGCGGCTAGAGGGTTTGCTATGTCCATTTATACAGTTTAGGTTGTTTTAACATTTATGGCATTGTGAAATGTACTACGGCTATTAGTAATACTTCTCCTGCTATATAGGCCTACTTCAATTACAACTACCTATTGTATTATTTTCACTGCTGCTGCTTCCTTAATACTGCAGTTATTGTACTATTTAATCTTTGGCTCAAAAAATAGTTTTCAGTGACTTCCAATGCCTTTCAACAGCTCCTCACCTGCTGACTGTCAGAACACTGTGTCTTTGCTGGTATATCATGTCTGTGTAGTAAGGTAATACATTTGTGGGAATATACTTCATTAATAAACCAGCTATAAAGGGCGGTGTAGTACAGGAGTAGACTGATAACTGTTTCCTTTGAAGCTGGAATGATTGAAACGGGCTCTATGCAAACTTTCATTTGTCTTGTCTTGGCTTTTCTCCTGCTGCTTTTCAATCTAGATTCACAACATAAAAGCTGCATCCATAAAAGGAATACATTTGGTTCCCTTACAATAAAGATATGATCATTCACTGAAAAGCACCACTGAAGTCCCTGCAAAATCAGTCATGAAAAAAAAACAACCTATATCATTATGAAGTCCATGTATCTTGTGTAACTATTGTACCCAGATTGCAATAAAATGCTCCCCTTGCTGTGCCCTGGACATTCTGGCTTGGTCTTCTCTTGCTCAGTACAAGTTGTATTCAGCAGCAGTCTGACATATGAGTTATTGTTCAAGCACAGTGGAATTCTTGAACATCTGAGGTCCACATGAAGCACAAGGTTTGCTCTTTTGGCTGTGAGGCTCCTTGGTGATTCCAAAGTACCAAGAAATGTGCAAAAATGTCTTTGCACAAGTTCAATGTACCAAGTTGAATGTAAATACACATGTATTACACTTGGGTGCAAAATCACTTTTCAGTTCATAAGCAGCAGACATCCATAACACATGAATGCGTTTACCGTAAGTGATGAAACGTATACAATTGTGCACAGTCCGATACCCTGCAAAGTCAAAGAGCTTATAGAAAAAATACCAGGAAATTCCATTCACATTGATTTTGGTAATGATTGGATCATTTGAATGGCTGCAATTAGCAAAGACAACTATTATTGATGTAACACAATTTCCTCTGCAAATAACAAAATATTGTGTTCAAAACCGCACGATGGCTGAGTGGCAACACTCAGGCCTCACAGCAAGAAGGTTGCGGGTTCGATACCCGGGCCTTTCTGTGTGGAGTTTGCATGTTCTCCCCGTGTCTGGATGGGTTTCCTCCGGGTACTCCGGTTTCCCCCATCAACCTAAACCATGCAGCATTATTATTATTAGTATTATTATTACTATTATTATTATTATCATCAACCCATCTTGCTGTCAAACAAACACTCAAAAATATATCCATAGAATAGGGCAAGCGGGGCAGGGGGACCAGAGACTGGAGGCCACACACCTCTGGCCTGTTGGTACTCTTACCCTGTCTTTTTTTTTTTTTAATGCAACATTAGGTTAGGGCAAACCTCCATTCCCACAAAAAACAAATAGGGGGGGTCTGCGGACAAGGCTACACTCCTTGAGACCGCAGACAACCCTTTTATTTATTTATTTATTTATTTTTTTTATGCACCACTACATGTCACAACCCTCCACAAAGAATCACTTTTAAAATCATAACAAATGGACAAAAACTCACTCAACTGTATGACAGCAAGATCGAAAAATAAACAAAATGAATCAAGGATCACACCCCATGCACGGGTCTTAATAACTATTTGTTACTGTTATTACCAACACCACCACAGTATCACAAACCACCTTACCATACCTCTCTTACAGCTCACAACACAGCCATAATATCCCACTGCACCAACATCACATCCTTTTCCAATATACACTTTCTCCATTATTATTATTATTATTATTATTATTATCATCATTATTATTATTATTGTTATTATTATCATTATTATTATTATTGTTATTGTTATCATTGTCATTATTGTTATTATTTATTTACTTATTCTATTTTATTTTTTTATTATTATTATTGTTCTACTCTGACTGCCAATCACCCTTTGAACCTGCTTTTCTCTAATTATCTAACTGTCCTTCATACGACCCACAATGTTACACCCACACCCACACCCACATTCACACACACACACACATACACACACACCCATATACATACACCTATACCCTCTTCCCTTTTTCTCTGCTGTCTAATATGTATGTAATTGCAATGTCATATGTGTGTACACCTGGTGACAGCAAAATAAAATAATTAATAAAAAAAATAAAAATAAAAAAATAAAATAAATAAATAAATAAAACATGCAGCACCCCTATGAACTAACATCAAGGACCATGTTGTCCACCCTCCTGTGGGTTCACCACCTGCAGAGGGGTTCATAGGGGGGGTCAGGTGCTATGAGGATTGGGCAGCACAGCTGCCCCCGCGACCCAGCCGGATTAAGCGGGAGAAGATGGATGGATGTGTTCAAAACCTGTCAAAATGTGATCAACCATTGCATTGTTTGTGAGATAAATTACAGTTGTTCTGAAATTGTTCAGCTCTATGGGAGACTGTCTTCATTTACACTTTTATACTGTCTATACTTTCATTCACAAGGAGTGAATGGCAGTAAACTGATTGTGGAGACTGAAGCAGTAAGATTTGGATTAGTAACTTCTCTCGCCATCTGAGTGTGAGTACCTAGCAGAAAACATGCAAACATAAGTGTTTTTATGCATTGTTATGTTTTCAGACCCAAATATTTGTGTGAGCTTCCTGATTGTGTAAACAGTGTTCGTCTAAATTGAGAGGAGTCTATGGTGGTGGCGCCTCTTTCAAAGCCATAGGATTAGAGGCTAGAGTGCTGTTATTTCATTTCAACTTTTATGAGAAATATTTAACTATTTCTAATATTATGTGCTGATTTTATAGCTCAGATGACTTTTAATTCTGCTTTTTCTCCTATGAAGAGATCATAATTATTTTGACTGAAATGTAACCACTTATTTATTGTGGCGTTCATGGAAACAGTATTCCTAGAAACTTTTACAATCTGTATTTCAATTAACTTAAAATTAATTAATGCTTTCTTGATATTCAAAGTCTTTATTGGCACTGTTTAGGTTAACAGCTTCAAAAGACATTTAGAATTTTGTGTTTGGGATAATACCACATGGACCATCACGGAACATCCAAAAGCTCCTTCATCCAGATATCTTTTGATTCAATCTGCCAGTGCATATGGTAAAACAAGCTCGGTCTTTTGCAAAATATTGAGCTCTTAATCCAAATATAGATGTGATGGACACTTCAGATGCTTGTCTGTAAGATGAGCTCATATATGCTGCGGAGAGCCTGCTCTCTGTCCACAACACTTTTCAACATGTTGTCTACACCAGATCCTCAGAGTTATGACATTGGGAGTAGTAAGGACAGTAAGACAGTAAGGAGTAAGACAGTAAGACAGTAAGACAGTAAGTCATGTGCGTGGTGATAGCAAAAGCTGAAATTTAGTGCAAGAGGAAATCCTTTGACTTTGTGTATCTGTCGAATAGCTTAAAATGGGGACTATAGCAGGGTTATCACATTGAATGACTGGAGTAATTCCATAGGACCATTCTTTGATCCCTCTATTTGAGCCCTGCAGTTTGATTCCATATAATCCATCACACAGACTGATTATAAAACCATGTGTCTTGGCAAGCAATTGTTCATTATCTAAATATACCATCTTGGTAGAACATAAAACTGAATAATCCCTTTTCTTTGTCTCTTTTTTTAGAGCCTTATAGGGGCTATAGGGTCTACTGACTTTCACGGTTTTGTCAGCGCTCAAAGTGGCAAATCGACTTGGCCAAGGGTGAGTTGGCCGGGATGGTTCAGTTGAAAAGTAAGCGCTGATGTTGAGATTACCGTAAATTCTGTGTGAGTACGCCCCCCGAGAGCTGTGAATGACCTGGCTTCTGTCGTACTGTAGGTTTAATACATGCTCTTATTGCTGCAAACTGCTTCTATGGGTTTGTAAAGTTGGCATTTACAAGTCTGTACATTCGCATATTTTATTTTCCCTGTGTATAGTAGGTGATTATGATTAGCCTGGATTTACAAGAAAATAAAGACAATTTTGTACTGAGGCAAATCTCTATTATATAACCTACAAAAATGCTGTCTTTAATTGAATTATTGTATTTTTGAGCAATTTAAACACTGTAATGAATAAATACTAGACGTTTATGTTTAATGTCATACCATGGAACATTCCAGGCAAAGCGATAACATCTCCATGGAGACAATTACGTAGCAGACACTCCAGAAAAGTTCACCGTGCACCCTTAAAGACGCTTCAGGACTATAAAGTTACTTTACCTTTTTTGATGGAATTTTAGCAACTTGACTATAAAATGTACCTCCTAAAAATATATTTCACGTTGAAATCTTGTGCGTGTCTCATATGGGACTCAAATCACCGCCCAATATACAAACTCACAACAACATACCCCATCTATCTTTATCCACCAGGACCATCTTTGCTGCATATACGCAAGTGGTTTTGGAGCTGGAAAAATGTATTCAAATGACAGAACCACAAATCACCCACAGACCCCCTTCCCCCTCTGTCTCCCGTGGCTACCTGCAACTCAAAACATGCACTGTAGGTGTGAAAGTTGTGTGAGTGAGTGTTGGTGGTGGTCGGAGGGACCGTTGGCGCCGCTTGGCTTGGCAGCCGCGCCTCCGTCAGTCTGCCCCAGGGCAACTGTGGCTATAACAGTAGCTTACCACCACCGGGTATGGAGTGAATGAAGCTCTGTAAAATGCTGTGTAAAGCACTTTGGGGACATGTGTCTGTGTAAAGCGCTATATAAATAAAACCTTACCTTACGTGAGGGAGAGAGAGCCCCTTATATGAACGCTGATAGGGGAAGAGTAGGCGAGGGTTGAGGGGTAGCCGAGGGTCTATCCAATTAAGCAATTACAAGCTTTCGGAGTCTCAGTTTTTCCATGACTTAACTCCAGTAGCTGCTCGTGGCTCACCATTGGAGGCTCCGTGGTGTCTCCTAGAAAGAGGGGGGAGATTGGTGGTTTTTTGATACAGATGGATGTCTATATCCCAGCCTCCCCTAAGGTTAAGTGGTGAAAAAGATGCCATAATACATCACAGTCTAGACATCGGAAAACCATCACTTCGCATGGGAGAAATGCGCCTTAATCCCTCATCGCTATCTCCACGGCTCACGTTTCTGTTCCATTCTCTCATTGGATACCTGCTTGACAAATAGGCGGAGTTTAGAGGCTTTATGCAGACTGGAATATTGCCTGTTTGTGGGTAGCCTTATGTAACACTTGGCAACGCATCTTCTCAGGAGCCATTTTCCTCAAAAGCAACATGGCATTGAACTTCGACCGACTGTAGATAACGTCTAGTCTCACCTCCTTTTTAATGTATTTCGCATATGTTTGACTCCCCCAGCGTTGGAGCGCAGGACACAACGGCTGTAAAATCTATTTAGGTCAAAGCTATTGCAATTCCAATCTTGTTCCCTGGCTCAGCAGTTTGGTGCTGTTGGGGTGTATCCCACGGACTCCATTTGTTTCTATTGAGCAAATGTATCTGCTTAATGTGTAAAGCTAACAGGAAGGAAACAAGCAAGACAAGCTTCGAAGTGAAATGACACAGATACGGCAGCAGTTGTGAGAGGTGTTTCACTTTCAGCAACACCTCACTGACAGCTGTCCAGTTACACACACACAATCCGTCTGTCAACACCACAGTACTGGGCAGAAGACTGATCAGATAGGACTAGATAAACTGCTCCAGATTACAGGATTGTGGTCTGTTACTGATTTGCAAATAATATTTCCCTTACACTGCACTTATTGAAGTGAGGTACCTTAAATGAATTTCATCTGAAAAAAAACAAAGGTAAGGTGATTGATTGGTGTGATAAATGACTAAATAAAATGTACTTTAGATTAGGGCTGCATTGCAATTTTCCAAGCATTGCATTCTCAATTAGATTTGTGATAAATGGTTTAAAAGGTTGGGTTTTGTTCAGAGTGCCCATTGTAAACAACTCCAGGAGCATTAACATTTGAGAGACTGAAATATGAACTGATAAAATAATACAGTAATCCCACATATGTAGAAAAACAGAAGGATTAGTAGGATTATTTTATTGTTTACTATATATGGACATTCTATTACCTAAATGATTGGTTGTTTTGATTGTGATATACTGTGATATACAACTTATACTACTTTACATATTCAGAAATATCCAATATTTACATATGCCTGTTCACAATTGTGTCCTTTTCTTTATAGTTTCCCCATTTTTGAGTGTCTCTTGCATGAAATAAACACGGAAATTGCAGTAAATACAATACTTCACCTCCAAATAAATGGACAAGCTCTTCTGTTTTCCAGTGTCACAGTAACCCAGACTGTAAGATCCGTGCTATTTAACATCTAGAAGTCAAACTATGGACTTTTTTGTTCTCAAAATTTACAGTAATTATACACTCCTACACATCTTATTCATCAAGTACACCAATGGAAATAGGCTAAATTGGAACTTTAATTTGCTTCAGAACTTATCTTCCTGACATCTTCCATCACCTGCTTTCTGCACAACCTCATAGCTTAGGCCCGTAGCTCGTGAACTTACAGTGAGTAATGTGCTGCCTATAACAAGACATTGCTTAATGTGATAATGAGATTTACAGGCTGTCATTAGTGAGCCTTGGAAAAAGGTAAGGCATGACATCATCACTTCTACAGCTATTTCCACTTATGTCCAATGAGCAGAAAAACTCTGATGAAGTCATGCCGTACTGTTAGAAGGTGCTAAAATAATCATTCACAGCAGTAGGTCTATTGTGGGGCTAGTTACTTTTTTCTTTTGTTTTACTGTTGCCCAATTGTATCAGGTTTTATTCAGGGAAGTCTTAACTTGTTCCATATTAGATCCCAGACAGTGATCCCAGGCGTTGCTGATACAGGCAGTAATTCAAAGCACACTTGCCTTTTTGGTAGCGAAGGGACAAGACACAATTTCCACAAGATGAGATAATTTATAACAATTACACTGGGCAGTTCCATACACAATTTTGGTCTCACAATGTTTTTGCTTTTTTGTAGCACCGCCTTTATAGTGTGCTTATTTTAACAAAGCAAAGTAAACCCTTTTTTGTCCAGGTCAAATCTCATGAAATCATATCCCGCACAATTGGCCATTGTATTTGGTATTTTGCATTGCATTCTCCCATCCAACCAAAAACAGTTAGCTTATAACAAAATTTTTCACACATCTTTCTGTTGATCCTGTTCCTACTGTTTTGAAACATGTGGTCTGCAATAAATACAAAATCAGCAATTTCTGCTCTATTTTGTTTGTTTCACTTTCAGATAATAGTAGCTGTGGAAGTACTAGCACTTGAAATCCATCATACTGTGGTTTCAATTACATTATTCTTTCAGAAATGTTCAGAATCGAGTGTTTGCTACAGAGATATACAAATGTATTCCCATATGTCTTTAAGAATCATTAGAAATCTGAGCCTGTTTCGACGAGTGTAGAGAGCAGGATTTTAGTGTTGTGCAGCGTGATGACTTTTCAGGCCTCACATGTAAATTCTGCTCGCAGGCCTGATTTTCCACTCATTAGGGTGCTCAACTCTCTGCGCTCATCACGTTTCTCCGCTAAAACAATACAGCCATGTGTCGACTCAGCATTTCCCTTCATATTCCCATGTCGGGCGCAGTTCTTGCAGTGCGTCTGGTCCTGCCTTTTATTGACTGTCAGAGGGAAAAAGTTCGGAGGTGTGCACTAAAAGGTGATGATTCAGAAACATGTAAAAAAACATATAAAAATACTGTCGCCACACACGTCTCTTCTAATAGTCGGAGTTGGAAAAACAGAAGAAAACCCAAACAGGAAGCACAGGGTTTGATCACTAGCGAAAAGCATGACCTCATTTAGCTCGGACTGGCCAATGTATAAGTATATAACTCCTGGTTATGAGCTCATGAAACCATTGCCATGAAAAGGGCCCCAGGATTTCCTCCCAGACTGACCCACTGCCCCACTTACTCCCTCCACATGTACTCTGGACACTCAGGGCATTGGACATGCTGACGCTAAATCAACCACACGACTGAAGGTTTGAATTTTAGGTTTGATGTGGTAGTAAAAGTGACTTACAGCTGGCTAGACACACACCTTTTGTTCATTACAATGGTTATTACCAATTATAAAACAAAAATGTCCACATACCTGCTCGGTTAAATGATGGCTACAGAAACAGTGTCTGAAGGGGTTTGTGGTGTAAACTGCCAAGGAAAAATCACATTGTTGTGAATGTTACTGTGCCAGGAACTGCACCTGTACAACACAAACAACTGGTTTGCTTTGGCACGCCCAAAAAGAAAATGAATGTCTTTTTCTAAAGGGAAAGGTTTTACCATTAAAAGAACTATGCTAACACTACTTTTAATAAATCAAATATAATCTTAGTTTCCACTCATTACTCTTGATTATAAATATGCAACCCTGTGTTCTGTTTGGTGCAGGAACAGCTCAAAAGGTCAACTTTGCCCACTCTAAATCATCACGTTACTGCTTTAACTATACTATCCACAAATGCCATGGTCTTTGTCAAACCGCACTTTGCAAATACATCACTAATAACACACAATAAGCATGATTTAAAGTATTTGCTCTGTGTAGCACCCTGTCTTGGCTGTAACCAGGGGCAGTCTGCGTTACCTCACTCCATCCTGAGCCTTAGAGCTTTCTTCTCTTAAGACAGGATGCCCATAAACTTACTGGAGCTTTAGGTGCAGCCAGACAAAGGAACCGCTCTCAGGCATTTTATGGACAATCTTGTAAGTTCAACTCGCAGATGTGAAGTGTGAAGTGTTCTGAGAGTGGAGAGAGAGGGAAAGAGATCCAATCTATAGGACAACCTTTCCCTAAATGCTTTTAAAACGGTCACAATTTGTACAATGGACTGACCCAAATAGGTGCTGACTCCCTACGACCCCGCTGGATCCATATGTCGACTGATACAACCTGCCTCTGACTCCACAGTGACTAATGCACCTCTCCGCTCAGGTTTTTATTTGTTATTCTTTCCTTTTAAAATCTTAAAGAGGGCAGAGATCAACGCGGCGGTTTAGGGGGGGATGTAGCCATAGCTGAATAAGTAAACAACATATTAGGTACTAGGTAGACCCTATCAGCTGGGAGATCCATGAAAAAACTCCTTGGGGGGAAGATTAGGACACAACCCTGGGGCAGAAACAGAATCCTTGACAGACAGAGAGGGGTCATGTAATTAGGAGAGAGCCAATGCAAGGAGAGAGAGAGTTTGGAGGGAAGTATGGAGACACGTACTCATCTCACAGTAAGACACCACTTTGAATCAACACAGCATTAATAGAACATGGATAGCTTTGGTCTGTCTTCTGTGAGTTTCTCCGGTTGAGGACCCTTGAAACAATAAATCAGAAGGCATGAAGTGTTCAAACACCGGACTTTTATTTTCAAGAGGTATAGGCCCTTACATTTGATTCTATGAGACGTGTCTCTGATCTCTCTCTCAACACCACCAGAGATGCCTCTATTTATTTGTACATTTCAGACAAGAGTATTGATTCATGTACATTTAGGTAACACAAAAGTAAACACAGAAGTAAAACTGCTAGCATCATTCTCAGTTTAGCGAGTTCAAAGGAATCAAAGTCCATTTCCTTAGTACAGCATGTGTGGAGAAATCAATACCACAGGATCATCTCTTAATACAGATTACATGAAGTAAAAGAATAATTCATAATAACCACACTTCTGTGTATACATTATTTAGATAAACTTTATTTCACCTGGTCTTGTCGGTCCAGAAAACCAGGAAAAATATAAACAATTAAATTTTTCTGGTGGAGATTTACAGTCTACGCGTTGTGTGATTTTATTGCCTTTGCCTGGTATGTTTTATTGCTTTACCTGGTACGTTTCACGTTTATGGCATTAAACATACATATCTGTAATGTAAGGTGTTTTCTTCCTAAAAAATACTTTAAATAGCATGCTTTCTTAATATGATGGGCTTGTCTCTCCACAGATCTGGCCTGTAACCATCTTAAATTCTATATCAATGGAGATAGAGCAATAACAAAAACATCTTTAAGGAGAGAAGGTAACAGACCCCTAATCAGAAAAGTTTTAAGAGAAATCTGGACATTTGACTACATAACTTCAATGACCTCTACAGAAGCAGATAGTCATTTATAGAGTGCCAAAATGTTGCAGGTTACACAGCAGTAAAGATGAAGTTAGTTTGAACCATAAAATGTTAATGATATCACTAATGAGGAAAAACCTCACTGGCCTGTGAAAAAGCAGAGGTGAAAAGGCTTGAAATGATTTGTAGAAGGTCTAGGGACACTTAAAGATAGTAATGGCTATCATGGGAGCTCACTGTAGAACTGTGAAACCTCTACTGAAGTAGTATTGCAGTTGGGCCAGCTACAAAACATGTGACTGGGCTTTCTCATCAGAGTATGAAAGATTACATAGAATCAAACCCAAACATATAGTAATTCAATGAAAAGGGGGTAACAGAATTTCACTGATATGTCAATTCTCATTGTGTATGTGGTTTATGTGGTCTTTTCAGTGAATGGGAAACTGAAGAACTGGAAGTGTTCTCAAAGCCAGTAGGAGGCACTGTTCAGTTAGAAGTTGTGGATGCTGGCAAATACTCTCACAATTTCTAACTTTATTATATCAGAGTGGAAATCTACTCAGAAAGTCATGGTATAAAAACATGCCCTGAATTACCTATGTCCAAGGCTGCCCCTTATGAATACAGTGTGAGTATATGATGTAAATGCATTGGACAGAGGCACAGTGTGGACTTGGTTTGAGTGCTTTGTAGTGGTGATTTTAAGTACACATGACCAGATGGATACCTTTTTCATATGGTAATGTTTTGGATTTTATGGAATATAAGTTTAAGGTCACAATTGTTTGCGTGAACTGTTAATAAAAAACATTTTAGTTTGTTTTTAAAGGAGTCTTCAACGACTGTAACGACTAGTGAAGTGCAGTGGTGCAAAGTTTAGCTGTCTGATTAATTTTCCATTCCACCTTTAAATTCTGAAGCCATAAAATCCACCAAGCAGATGTGGATAATTCAGAGCTGCCATTTTAGATCCAAGCAATTTAACACATCTTCTCTATTATAAGACTGGAAGTAGTGTCTTGTAAACACCAATTGATTCATTCCCCCTAGCAGTTTAAACCACTTAGTGCAATTTGTTTTTAATTTAGACTGTATTTAATGAGCACTTAATAAAACCACTGGCCCTTCTTTCGGCAACCCCCCCGAATGTCCATAAAATAGCATTAAAATAAATTACTGTCAGATGATATGTTACCTAATCTATAGAATCTCTATATGTTGTTAGCTTGTTGCTAGATTTTGTTGCTTACTATGCTGATGTTAATCATTAAATCCATTTGCACTCCGGAATAGTAGATGCCTCTGTAATAGCTTACTGCTGACATACAGTTCAACACTTTTGAGAGATTTTTTCCTCTTCCCTCTCTGCATTATGAAACCATTAGAGATCAAATGATGATTGGGGTCTCATTTGCTCAAAAGGACTTTGTTGGGCTCTGGTATAGACCTGCTTCCAGATGTGATTACCTTGCTCACGTTGCCGTCAGATGAATCATTTCCACCATTTGTGCGACCCCCAGCACTGTAGTGTTTATATGTAAAAGCCTGGCACTTTCTGATCTCATGTTGTAGCTGTAGTTCATTGTTTTCTGTCACAGCTTCTCACATCTTTTGGATAATTTGCTTTTTTTCAGTTGTTTAAAATTGTGTCATCCATTTTCTTCTCTAGGGGGGTTTGCTTGTTGGAGACTGGAGACGTGCTGCGTTTTGTTGTGTAAAGATGGGCGGTCATATTGGTGTCTCTAAAGTTGAAGGGTCCGGCCGGCAGACCACATGAAGTAACATCTGTTTCATCTGGAAGCTCTACAATGAAAAACACATACACTTGCCAATCTCTGAGCAGAAAAATGTAACATAAGAATCTGCTATAGTGACTGGTTTAAAAGTCCCATAAAGCAGTTAATTGGGCTGGATGAATAAGCCGCCATCAGGTCACAGGATGCCTGGACTAGAATGGCAACTGGTGAGACTGGTGAGTTAATAATGACTGAATTAATCATTGCATTTATATAACACCTTTCAAGACACCCAAAGCGCTTTACAGTACTTTCACTCCACACTCAGTGATGGTAAGCTACTATTGTAGCCACAGCTGCCCTGGGACAGACTGGTGGAAGCGAAGCTGCCAATCTGCACCATGATCTGATCACCACCAACACTCATACACACACCACTTTCATACTAGGCAATGTAGACAATGTCTTGCCTAAGGACACAACGACAATTTTTTGTAACTGGCGCCCCACTGTGGCACCTGGAATTCCAAGTCCTTGTACTAACCAGGCCCGACCTTGCTTAGCTTCTGAGATCTGACGAGATCAGGCTTTGACAAGCCGGTATAGCCACTTAGTACAATAGGTGATTCATTGGGTTCTGTTTACCACTGCTGTTTTAAAGTGTGTGTTTCTGACCCCGGTTTATTGCTCCTGGTTGGTAAACAAAGGGGAAAAAATAACTAAAGCTGCACAACACAGGCTGTGTGACAGAGTGCTAATGAACAATAAAGCTCTGTTGTTAAACGAATAGCTCTGAAGCTTACCTAATACTAGTTGATGACTGTGGTTGTTTCAATATAAGCAAGAACAAATAAGCACAGTAAGCGAAAATTCCGACTGTTTTTTTATATTAGAAACCTATGACCTGTGTACATGAACTACATAGTATATGAAAACTATATTATGAAAGCATAAAAAGCTGTCCAGTCTGTCCAGTCCAGTTCTGGCTTTGTCAATTGGCCAATTGTCTTTCCTTACTTGTCATTCCAATTTCATATTGATTTGTATCCCTTCCCCCCAAAATATCTTGCAAGAAAGATAGTAGTAAAAGAAAAGGTTGGAGAGCTGTTAATCACTTTCTTTTCCTCTTTCTTGGGCTTAGCACCAACTGACAACCCACAAATATGTGTTAGTCTATCATGAAGGCAGAACTTCAGCAATAAATAAACATAGTAGTTTGCAAAACATTTGTCATAAAGTATGACTTTTAAGATTGTACGATTATTGTAGGTGGGCAGTATATTAATTTTTTGATAATATCACGAATGTTAGATTGAATTGCAAAATTGTAATATTTAATATAAACCCACAACTTTTACCAACCAAATTTAGCACATTTCTGTTGAATTGCCAAAATATCTTATGGATAGTGCTATAGAGATAAAAGTGATCGCTATAAACATAATGAATAAGCTTTCTAAAAGAGCTATTTGATTTGAGAATATATACTTGTGGTGAAGTAATAATAATAGTACTAATAATAGTTACAGTGACAATCAGGTGCTCTTCAGAGGCCCTGAGTGGGCAGACAAACTTACAAAATGAAATAAGAGATCTGGGGCACTAAAGCCTTTTTTTTTTTTTTTTTTACTTCTAATGCCAACAAGTTTTGACTCGCATCTTCATCAGAGCATGTAGAATTCACAGATGTATACTGATTTATGTATACACAATACGATACAATACGTACAACAGAAAACAAGAAAAAGTCATGCTTCACATAGTATAAGCATATATCGGACAGAAACTAAACGAAGCATATCGGAGTGCCTTGGTGCTCTTCTTTCATCTTGTGAGCTGTTTGATTTGTTGGGTGTCAGTAGTAGTACAAATATAGCTGTGGAGGAATTCACTGTGTAATGCTTGAAGTCATGTGTTTGCACTTTCCCATGGCACCACCTCACTGTCTAATCATATGAGACAATGGTGCTGCCACAGTCCAGCTGAGTGTTGACTTATAATAACAGTCACCGCTTTCAATCATATGGCATGCTCCCTGGATGCCCATTACTCACTACAGCTCTGTAATATTGGGCAAAGTTTAACCTCAAAATCTGCTGCCCTTGGTTTCTATATAGGGGACACCCATTCACCACTTTGACCAAACCATAGGGGAGCGTAACTGTGGCACTCTCAGTTGTGGTGACGCTGGTGGATTTGGCAAGGTCAAGCCCTCAATTCGCACTCGTCACTCTCCCCGATCCCCTGATGCACATAAGAAATGTTTTTTGTGATGTATTAAATTATTTTGAAAAGTTTTCTCTCGGGTCACTTTGTGCAACTTCATACTTTGATTTGCCTCGTACTAAGTGAGGTTTTGGCTTGTCATAATGTGTTTTTTCTTAACTTTAGCAAGCGCTCCCTCTGACTATATAAAGAGCTGATTTTCACACAATCATTCAGCATATTTACTTTAACAGTCACAATGAAACGCTTTTATGTGAGCCTTTTAATGATGCCAAAGGAAACCCCAATCTCCAGCTTAGCACGTTGCCGCAATTAAACATGATCTAACCTTCTGTAGAACAATACATTTTCTCATGTATTTTTATTTGAGGTTCACCATGTTGTTATCATTGTCGCATGACGCTAATCAAATGAAATCAGGCCTGTTTACAAGAAGTATTTTAAAGCAATAAATAATTTGGTCTTTTGGCTTTTTGTCTGGAGTATTCAAAAGGGTTTTCATGTGGTTGTGTGTGGCAGAACGCATGAGAACTTGGAGAGGCCTTGTATCAACATACGATATGTCTTTTGATGTAAGACTTTTACAGTCGCAGCTCATATGTGAGGGTTAATCAAGCGACCATCATGCAAACTGCTCACTCCATCATCCAGAAGCTAGGGCAAGTAAATAGCCCTGATTTATGGCACACACGTTTCCACTTCCTCGTGATGAGATCTCGCTGGTCGTAGATAATCGTACAATGAAGCTATAGTTCTGAGCTGATGAGCAGACTGGAGAGTGTTTTTCAAGGACTCCACATATATCTTGTAGTTGAAATATATCCTAGGTGACAGATTTGAGATTTAAGGCTGTACTTTATTGTCCCTGTGAGGAAATTTGTCCTCAGTGTTTGACCCATCCTTCAATGCTTCTGGGACCACCTGTCAGGAGGAGTGGGTTACTTGGTGCTGTATCCGATCAACAGATCTTGAGTTTGGTCAGGACTCTGTACGTGACTTGAGTTGGTTTAGGTTTAACTCTGACTGGTTGAGGAGAGAAGATTAAAGAGAAATCATATGTGTTAATGGGGATGACAGTGGCTCAGTGGTAAGAACCTCCCTCAGACCGGTGCACATTGTTGTTGTGCTGTTTGGCAAGACACCTTAGATTGTGGCCATACCGGCTTGTCAAAGCCTGATCCTATCAGATCTCAGAAGCTCAGCAGGGCTGGGCCTGGTTAGTACTTGGATGGGAGACCACTGGGAATTCCAGGTGCCACAGTGGGGCGCTAGTGGCAAAAAACTGTTGTTGTGTCCTTAGGCAAGACACTTCACCCACATGCCTAGTATGAAAGTATGAAAGTGATGTGTGCATGGCAGGACTCCCTTGAAAAAGAGATTAGTAATCTCAATGGGAATTTCCTGGATAAATAAAGGTAAAAAAAAATAAATAAATAAATAAATTGAGTTGTGTGTTTGCATTGCTGGCAGTAAGTTAGAGCTGTTCCTGGTGCATGTTAGACTCCGCCAGGGCTGCTCTTTGTCACTGGTTCTGTTCATTGTATTTATGGACAGAATTTCTAGGCACAGCCAGGGGCCGGAGGGGGTCCGGTTTGGGGACCATAGGATCTCATCTCTGCTTTTTGCGGATGATGTTGTCCTGTTGGCTTCATCGAACCAGGACCTGCAGCGTGCACTGGGGCGGTTTGCAGCCGAGTGGGAAGTGGTTGGGATGTGGATCAGCTGTTCCAAATCCGAGGCCATGGTTCTCAACCAGAAAAAAATGGCTTACCCTCCCTGAGAGGGTGGAGTGTCCCTGCCTCAAGTGGAGGAGTTCAAGTATCTCAGGGTCTTGTTCACGAGTGAGGGGAGGATGGAGCGTGAGATTGACAGGCGGATCGGTGCTGCGTCGGCAGTGATGCAGTCGCTGTATCGGACCGTTGTGGTGAAGAGGGAGCTGAGCTGAAAAGCAAAGCTCTCGACTTACCTCAATCTACGTTCCTCCCCTCACCTATGGTCATTAGCTCTGGGTAATGACCAAAAGGATGAGATCGCGGATACAAACGGTCGAAATGAGTTTCCTCCGCAGGGTGGCCTTAGAGAGCTCAGTCACACGGGAGGAGCTCGGAATAGAGCCACTGCTCCTCCAGCTGAGGTGACTCTGGCATCTGTTCTGGCTACCTCCTGGACGCCTCCCTCAGGAGGTGTTCTGGGCATGTCCCACCAGTAGGACGCCCCGGGGAAGACCCAGGACACACTAGAGGGACTATGGCTCTCGGCTGGCCTGGGAACACCTCAGGATCCTGCTGGAGGAGCTGGAGAAAGTGTCTGGGGTGAAGGAAGTCTGGGAGTCCCTGCTGCCCCCGCGACCCAGCCGCGGATAAGCAGAGGAAAATGGATGTATGGAGTTGTGTGTGAGGCAGACGGTACAGATTGCCTGACTTCCATTAGTCTACACCAGGACAACTGTGGCTACGGAAGCATCTTAGACACTGACTCTGGAGTTAATGAATGATGCATTGTAAATCTTTAATAACGCATTTAATTTCAAACATGTGAATAGGAGTCACAGTTTGCCATAATGAGCTCATTGAATTGAAGCACTTAATCTTAAGAACCATAAACATTATTTATCGTAATTGATCTCATCTGGGTATAAAGAGGAGTAGAGTGTGCTCACAGATTGGGAGGATTATGGACAGTCATTCTGTAATCCACATTATTGCGAAGTTTAAATCCACCGTTCAAATGCACCAAATATTTGGAGCTGTTACAGAGACATCCGATAGTCATTGTCTTAGCAGGAGAGAGGATTTCCAAGTGTCAGGAGAAAAAAAATATTGTCAGCTTCTATTGCTTATTATGCCATTTCTTTATTCAAAGTCCAGATAGTGTCAGCTAGTTTAAATATATGATTTTTACCTTCTTAAAGGGGCCCACCTTCTGGTACTCTTTCATTATAGAAGTATGGTAACCTCATTTTGTTCATTCAGAAATAGAATAATGTGTGAAACCACTAAAGCCATCCAGCAATCTCCTCAAAATCCTTCTTGTGGCAAACACAGTTCAGCAACTTTTGTGTTTTACAAGTAAATTTTAACTCTGTCCTGAAATACCTGAAGGATTTCTATATTTGTCCAGAGAAACTATACAGTATCTGATGAATGTAATAATTTTGTCCTCGGCCCAAATATACTTAGGTTTCTCAAAGTTGTATTCTGTAGTGAAAGGACTTGGCATGAATAAATCCAAATGTTTGTCTTTACCTGTTATTTAATCAGGAAAGTCCCACTGAGATTCAGAATCCTGACAGGACAGTCCTGACCCCTGTACATGTCTTAGGAGCAGGGCAAACGTGGGACTCAGAAGAAACCTACGTGCAACAGTGTATAAACACCACATGGAAACTCCACCTGGTATACTAATTGAACCCAGGACCTACTTGTTACAGGGCAGGAGTGCTAACCACTAAGCTGCTGTAGTCTGCCCCACAGTTTGTGTAAAACTGGATTCTTTGTTTCATCATGTTCACTCCATAGTTTATATCTGAGTGATGGTTTCCAAGAAAGAAGACCATCAAAGAATTCAAGTCATATTTCACATCACAATTGTTACAGTGCAGCAGTTGTGCGGTGAGTCTTCTGTGTCAAAACACTTCCATCTTTTTGTAGTAGCTTGTTTGCCAGTTTACTCTTGGCTTCCACAACTTTTACCGACCTCCATTCTTCTTTCCTTTGACATGCCAATCGAGAGCCAAAAATAACTCTAGTCATTACTGATGTTTGTTATTACGGTGCCCTTGTAACATGCTATGGTCAATTCATTAACATGACAGTTGCTGCGCACTAAAAGCCAAAATAGTTGTCTTTAAAAGCAGTAGGTATATTTTCTTTTGACCTAACCAGAAGCACATGATGGATGGTATTATGAATAGCTTGCGTGTAAGTCATGCTAAGGTAACTATAGAAGCAGTAGTTCACACATCTTCAAAAAGAAACAGCAGTGGACTGTCATAAACAACATGACCAAAAACATGCTTTCATCCAGCCCTCTGTGTGATATATGTACTATCATATGTTGGCCTATAACTCAGCAGTCAGCACTGGGCAGACACCACATGGAGCACGCGAGAATGTAATAAGGAAAACATGCGTCCCACTTCAATGTCTCTGCTGCCCTTTGATAAAAACTCATTCCGCATGTTTTTGTTTTGATCAGGGCTTCAGTCATTGTCTGGTTTCTATGCATCACCAAAGCATGAGTTTATTAAATGTTGTTTAGTCAGGTGATGACGTTTAAATAGAAATTGGTGGCAGGCGCAGTTTTACAGACAGTACTAATACACTAATCTTACTACATAATCTTACTATTACTCCAGGCACATACATATTTCCTCATGCTCCTGCTGGATTTGAAATATAAATTCAATCCAGCCAAGATAAATATTCCAGATACGTCTGTATGTGGAGGAGCAGAATTTCTACTTCAAACTCCTCCTGCAAATAAGAGTTCCTCATCTTCATATATTTTCTTTCATGTCCTTAAAGTTGTCACCCAAAGCGCATTGAGAGTAGTAATCTTAAGTAATCTATATATAACAAAATATCATTATTATTGTCAAGATGGGTTGGAAGTAAATAACTTATAGAATGCTCTATGGTTGAACTTTGCAGTATCAGTTTCATGAACATAAACATGGCAGATTTTGAATAACTGCAGTATAACAATTTCTTCCTCCAGTTGTTTTTATGAATACAAAATTTTGCTCCAAACCACATGCTTTACTGACAAAGGATTGCCTGTAGATCTCTCATTGAAAAGGCGTTTCATCAATAATTTGACATGACAGAATCTCTCCACACCACCCTGTATTATTATGGAGCTCAACAGTGACCACTCGCTCCAGTTCTGGAAGTCAATTTTCCATACATTTTTCCAGAGACTTAGAAAAATTCAAAGGACAGTTTGGAATTTTGGACAGAGGGCCTCATTTCCTAGTGAGTCGGAGTGTTGGAGACGTGTGGAGACACTTTTTTAACCATTCCATCCAGTCCATGTATTTGGAGAGGTTGCTGGTGTTAGGCTAGCGCATTTCAATGGCCATAGTTGGTCTGCCACTAAAAACAGTCTTACCCACTCCACAAAGCACCCAAAGCAAATCAATTATGACGCCAGACTATCAATGTAAATGTCTGTGTTGATAGAATAATGTGTGAAATAAAACTAACCTTGCATCACGTGATTCGTCACATGTTGAGGGACTATTTTCTCATATATCAGTCCACTGCTGCCAAACTTTCTATCAGGAAGTACAACTCGCTGCTGCTGCTCAGTAGGGTTGGGCAGTATCCAAATTCTGATACCGTTAAACCTTCCCAGCATTTTACTGCAGTATACAGTATTACCCTGACTAATTAATTAAGAATTATTTTGTAGCTTGCACCGATACCATTCCGAAACAGAATAGCAGCTCTTGGCACTCGGAGAAGTTACCGTCTCCTCTGTGAAAGTCGGACGTGGCATGTTTTTTTTCTTCTTACTCGCTGCAGGTGGATGATATCTCTGTGCGTAACGATATTTGAAGAGGAGAGAGAGCGGAGGGGAGAAAGTCCGCGCTGTGCCCCGTGTCCGAAGCGACTCTGGTGGGATCGCTGGCTTGACGCAGGGTTGTAGCTCCGTCAACACTCGCTGTCTCTCCCCTGTCATTCGGCCTGAAGCCAAAATGCTGCCTAATATTATATTAGGTCTTTATGCACTGGAGAGTTTTTAATGACCTTAATGAAACTGATACCGTTGCTACTTTTTGATACTCAGGATACCATATTACTGCCCAACCCTACTGCTCAGACATAAATCCTTCAAATGCAAGGTTGGTTTTTCTTCTAAAATGATTCTATCGACACATTCACATCAACAGTCTGGCGTTATAATTGTTTTGCTTTAGGTGCACTGTGGAGTGGGGAAAACAGTTTTTAGTGGAAGGCCAACTTGATATACACTAGCCTAGCACCGACAACCTCTCCAAATGCTGGATGGAATATTTAAAAAAGTGTCTCTACACGTCTCCAACACTGGCTCACTAGGAAATGAGGCTCTATGTCCAAAATTCCAAACGGTCCCTTTAAGAGTTCAAAGACATCGCTGAAGCTACCCAGCTATGTGGTAACTAATGTCCAAAAAGGCACTCTGCCTCTGGCCCCAGGCTCTGGAACAAACTGCCCGTCGATATGCGCACTGCCACAGACTTTGGCCTGTTTCACTTCAGGCTCAAAACCTAAATCTATTCAGACTAACTTTTAACACTCTTCATTGCTTTTTGTTTGTTTTTTTGCATGTTTTTATATTATGTTGATTTTACTGTAAAGCAGTTTGATCACCTTGAATGTTGTAAATGTTTCTATAAATACATTTTGATTGATTGATTAATTATAAAGTTTCAGACACTGATTTTAAAGGTGCACTATATAACTTTTTGGCTGGGGGTCTGTCATCTGCTTATTTCTATAGATATGTCATTGCTCTGCCTAGAATGTTCCACAGTATAACGTTAAACAGCTCTATCTTACATTTATTAAATCACAGGTGGTTTGATAGCTCAAAAATACCTAGAAAAACAAGAATTTTGACTGTGTTGCCTCTCCGTAGACCTGACCTATAACTTGGTGTGCCATACCGTGAAACATTCCAGATAAAGCAATTACGCCTCCATGGAGAAAAGCATTTGGACGGACCCTCCACCAGAAAATTACACAATGCACCTTTAAAGAAAATTATAGGGCTTATTTTCATTAGTTACCACGGAGCTTTTTATTTATTTATATATTTAACCTTTATTTAACCAGGAAAGTCCCGTTGAGATTAAAAACCTCTTTTTCAAGGGAGTCCTGGCCAAGAGGCAGCAATAAATTTATACACTTACAATGTTACAGATAAATACAGAGGAGATAAAACCAATTATATAAAACAAGTGCATGTCATGGAGTTCATCTCTAGGACTCTTAGTTTAGACTTGAAAGCATCCAGGGAAATGAAATTAACCAAGTTCCAGTCCTTCTGCAACATGTTCCAAGATGAAGGTGCAGAGTAGACAAAAGCTTTTTTGCCAAGTTCAGTCCGAGCGAATGGAACACAGAGCGAGAAATGATCCTGTGAACGAAGAGAATATGAACCGGTTGTTCTCTGTGACACTAGTGAACAAATATAGGTGGGCAATAGTCCAAGTAATGCTGTATAGATGAAAGTTAACCAAGTGTGTGGCCATACCGGCTTGTCAAAGCCTGATCCCGCCAGATCTCAGAAGCTAAGCAGGGCTGGGCCTGATTAGTACTTGGATGGGAGACCACAGGGAATTCCAGGTGCCACAGTGGGGCGCCAGTCACAAAAACTGTTGTTGTGTCCTTAGGCAAGACACATCACCCACATTGCCTAGTATGAAAGTGGTGTGTGCGTGAGTGGCGGCACGGTGGCTGAGTGGCAACACTCAGGCCTCACAGCAAGAAGGTTGCGGGTTCGATCCCCGGGTCACCCGGGCCTTTCTGTGTGGAGTTTGCATGTTCCTCCCTGTGTCTGGATGGGTTTCCTCCGGGTACTCCGGTTTCCCCCATCAACCTAAAACATGCCCGCACCCCTATGAACTAACATCAAGGACCATGTTGTTCACCCTCCTGTGGGCTCACCACCTGCAGAGGGGTTCATAGGGGGGGTCAGGTGCTATGAGTATTGGGCAGCACGCTGCCCCCGCGACCCAGCCGGATTAAGCGGGAGAAGATGGATGGATGGATGGATGGTGTGCGTGAGTGTTGGTGGTGGTCGGAGGGGCCGATGGCGCAGATTGGCAGCCTCGCTTCCGTCAGTCTGCCCCAGGGCAGCTGTGGCTACAATAGTAGTTTACCACCACCGGGTATGAAGTGAATGAATAATGCTCTGTAAAGCGTCTTTGAGGGTCCAGAAAAGCGCTATATAAAACTGATGCATTAATATTATTATTATTATTATAACCAGTGAGTCCTTCGCACAGCAAGGGCAGGCCATCCGACTCCAGAATACAAGTCATCACATTGCTTTACAGTTTGTAATGAACCTCAATGCACCATGATAAACAGTGTCAATCATCTGAAGACAATGAGCTGGGGGATTCATATATAAGACATCTCCATAATCTAATACATATAAGAAAGTTGGAGCAACAAGTCGCTTTTTGACTTTAAATGAAAATAATAAATTAAATTAAATTAAATAATAATATTTCGAAAATAAAAACCCAATTTTAGTCTCAACTTGCTGATTATCTCTTTCAAACTTTTAAATTTTTTTCTGAAAATCTATGAAAAAAAAGAGAAATTTAGTGATGAAAATGAGGGGTGAAGTGTGATCTACACAGAATCACAACCGTCTGTTCTGTCAAAAACTTGTTCCGATGAAAACTGTGGCATAGATGACTTCACGTGTTGATTACACATGTCCATCTGTTTTCAAAGCTGGTGAGAATGGCAAACACAACATACAGAAAAGCATTATAACATATGACGGTGTTTAGACATGAACAGAAGACTGATCTGGTCATGATTCCAGCTCTCGCAACACTTGTTTTTGCTCAATCACTGCCATGTCTGCGCAGTGACTGTACATGTGTGTAATCAACTCTGTCTATCCACTGTGCAATTGTTCCTCTAATTGGTAGTGCATGTCTCTCTTTTCCTCTGTTTGCTCCAGCTGTTAGTATGTAGCTCATATTGACCCTTCCAGATGTGAGTGTTTAGCTGCCATCTGGACCTAGCCTGTTCACTCAGTAAATACCACCACAGGAAATACAGGTACTAAGTATTTAGCATCATGCTGTCCATAGTCATGCTAACACTCATAAAAATCAGCTTTTATTATTGAACTCTGGGAAAGCAAGGATACAAGGTAAACTCATACTGTCGCAGTGGGACATCTTCATATCCACAATGTCAAGTACTGGCAATAAAAATGATTACACAAAATACATCTGAAACCAGAAGGGATGCTGTAATATAGTATTAGGTAGTCCTCTCTCATGTAGGTCCTGAGCTCTGAGTCCGATTTCTGGTTTTGATTTGGCAAACCCATTTAACCAAAAATATGTGTGTTAATTTTACCAATCAGCAGAGCTGTTTCTACATTTTTTGAGGCCCCATGTGCAAGATATTTTAGGGGGCCTTGGTGTACAAACAAAAAGAATAATGTATGAATTTATATGGGTCCCATTTAAGCAACAAAACAAAGAAATAAGACTTATAATTGGCCCTCGCCTAACGAAGTGGCGAGGGCTATTGTTCTTCACTGGTTTCTTACGCTATATTATTATTATTTTTCTTTGCAAACGATCGCGATTTTGAGGGCCTGAACATCGACGAAAAGTCTCACATGGGGGTATCAGATCGACCGGTCCGGCGAAAAATTTGATAAAACGGGCATCGCGACAATGCCCAAAGTGCCCTTACTCGACAGCGCCCCCTGGAAAAGTCAAAAATTGAAAGTCTATGGGGAGCTGAAAAGCATATTTTGGCGTAGGCCGACAAAATTCGGGACAGTGATAGAAAACAAGGAGACAAGCAGAAAATGTCATTGTCACACCGCCCTATGACCAACAGGAAGTCGGCCATATTGAATCAAAAACTCGCCGCTGTTTTGACTGCGTGTACGCCAAAGTCTTCAAGTGTCTTGGTTTTGGTCCAAACGAGCTCAGATTTGACACGTCACATCTACAGATGTGGGTCCACAAAAATCTTATATTTCTAAGCGCACTTTTTCACGGTTTGTCCGTAGCACGCCGGCGAATAACACCTTCGTTTCCTGTTTCTTTGATGCCCTCTCACGGCCACAGGCTTTGGCCTACAGAGCTCAAACTCACATCACGATTGTGTGATCTCGGCCTGAATGTGATGAAATATGAAATATAATAAAAGTGAACTCTGTAGCGCCACCTAGTGTATACGTGAAACGTCAACATTATCGGATTTGTACCAAATTTGGGGATTATATTCTATCCATGATTTCAAGCAAAATCTTATATTATGGACATGGTGCAATTTTCATCGTTCGCCAGCAGGGGCGCAAAGACTCCCTAAAAAAATTGTAAAAAAATGCCTACACACACAGGCTTTGTCTGATCGTGCTGAAATTTGAATCACTAATACCTGATTAGGGCTTGATTATAATAAACTATAAAGCATATGAAAAGTTACTCTACAGCGCCACCTAGCCTATACAAGAAACGTCAACATTATCGGATTTGTACCAAATTTGGGTATTCAATTCTTTGTATCAAAGCAAGCAAATAAATATATTATGGATATGGGGTGTTTCCCACGGTTGGCCAGCAGGGGCTCAAAGACTCTCCCAATAAATAGTTCAAAAATTACTACACGCACAGACTTTGTCTGATTGTGCTGAAATTTGAATCACTAAAGCTTGAACATGGACTGAATATAATAAACTATAAAGTATATGAATAGTGAACTCTATAGCGCCCCCTATCCAGACATGAAACATCAAGATTATCGGATTTGTACCAAATATGGGTATTAAATTCTATGCATGTCTACGACCAAAAAAATTCATTATGGATATGGGGTATTTTCCATGGTTGGCCACAAAGGGCGCAAATACTCCCCCCCATAAATATGTTTAAAGGTGCACTATGTAACTTTTCTGTTGGAGGGTCTGTTTTTATGCACAGTCTTAGTCTGACAGTGCTCTTGATTATAAAAGTCATGTGACCTGTGGCATCGTTTCTATAATTTGGCTCTAGATCGTTCCCATTTTCAAATATTAAAGGTGCCCTATGTAATTTTTCTGGTGGACGAGCTGTCGGGAGGAGAGAGTCGTGTCAGGGCGGTCGCGAGTCCTCAGCGGTTGCCTGGGAGGGGCGTGCACGCCGGGGCGAGGGCCATCATTGCCGCGAGCGGCTTTAATTTAAATTAAAGTTCTAAAAGAGAAGTACATTTTCTCCCTGTGCAGAGTACATTGTAAAAGAAACACTTGCTCACAAAAAGTTCTCTGCGTATAATGATAAATCAAGTGTGAAGCCTTAAAAAAGAGTTTGCAAGAAAGGTCACTTTGTTTCACTTTCAGTTTGGAGTTGGTTGGCTGTGCTCACACCTGGACATTGAATACATGTTAATACTAGCGGTGACAAAGGCTTTGTGAGAGCTAGAAACAAACAATAAAAAGTAAATAAATAATGAATAATTATAAGTCACTGACAACTTATCATACAATTCTCATGTTTTAGTTGAATCCTTGCGTTTTTATAACTACTAGTTTTATTATGGCTACAGCAGACTACTAATGCAAGTACATGGTCAGCTTTTGTGGTGTTTATTCTGAGGTTTTTACACCACCTTCACTCCATATTTTCACTGTCCCAGCTGGAGTAGTAGTTATATTATAAACTTCTGTGGAGGAATAATTATAGGTAATTTTCCAGTGTCTGATCCCAGCAAAGCTTGAACTGAAAACCAACGTTCCCTCCTTGATAGAATGTGAATAAGCCATTCATCATCTCATTTGTGCAAATAAAAAGACAGACCAATTTGAATATCGTGTTTGTGCATCATTTTTCTAAATTCTTACAGGTCATAAATCAATATTATGTTTAGAACAGTTGTAGAAAGAAGCTATTTGAAACTGTAAACGTCCATCCACGTGCAAACAAACTGGCAGTTTCATAAATAAAGAAATAAAACAGTCCATTGTAAATTGAACATCTTTTGAGTTATTCAATTGTTTTATCACTAAGTCCATTTTTCTTTTTCCTTTTTTGTATTTGACATCCATTAAATGTCACATTCATGTGGAATAAGCTATGTAGTAGTGTAATATATTAACTGTAACTGTGACACAGTAGGCAGATTTCTCCTTGTCTGAGTGGATCGTCAGTGGGTTCTTCTGATCACACAAATGAGCCTTACACATGCACCATGACTGATGCACTACATAAAATAGATGATACCTTTTACCAAGATCTTGGCTTAGAAATGAGGGAAGTTCCCCAGGTGCAGCTCGGGGGTTGCCCTAGAAGAATGGCTGGTCAAAAGTCTATATATGAAGAAACACACTGTGCCAAACTGCAGTGAGAATGTACAGTGGGACTTTCTGGGGAGCAATATTCAGGTGCACTGGAAAACATGATGCAGTAGACCAAGATGTTAATAAAAAACACTGCCATAGGTAGGGGGTGCTGCTTGTGCCCCTGTGGTGAGGATACTGCTCCTTTAAAGGCGCACTGTGTAACTTTGCTATTTTTTCTCCATGGAGATGTTAATGTTTTGGTTTCAATTGTCCACAGTATGATATAAACTAATCTGTCTTGCATTCATTCAACTACAGGTGATATTTATTGCTCAAAAATATCTTTAAAAAAATCCATTCTTTCTGTGAGTGGGGTCGCCGCCCCAAAACCTGTCATTTGGCTTGCAAGTGTCCACGGAGATTCATAAGTTTATGACCATACATGGAACCTTCTAGGCATATTTCCATGGAGGCAAGCAGGAAATGGACCCTCCAGCAGACAAGTTACACAGTCAACGGTTAAGAACTACAGACAGACCTAAGACTGTAGATGAAGTGATGCTCCACCCCACCAACAGCTGCTATCATACTTTATCACTGCTAGGCTCAAAGAATGTTCCACTCAACATCCTCTCTAACCATGTCTGCCCCGTCTGCTGCACTTACACCATTTCCCGAATCCGCCGTGGAACAATAAATTAGAGATGACTTCTCCTACCGTTCAGATGCACAGTGGTGGCCTTGAGGCATAAAAATCCCTTGTAGATATTATTATTATTATTATATGCTCTGTGCCTGCAGGATAGGAAAGAACGTGTACTTCAGGTGTGCACCACTCATTATAAGATCTCTCGATGTTTTTATATGAGTCATAACAGTTCACCTTGTAATTAGATTGTGTTCCTTCAGATTATTTTGCAGGTGATCTGTACTAGTATATACAAACATAATAAGAAGGTGAAACGCTCAAAAACATACATTTTGCTTGTCCTTTAACTTTTCTTTTGAAGGGTCCGCAACTAGTTTAGAGATGTAATTTCTTTGTCTGGGATGTTCAGTAATCCAACTCCCCAGATACAAGCAGGCGATGCCACCAGGTTCAGTTACAGGTCAGATCTATGGAGAGCCGACCCTGCTCAAGGTGAGAATGACAAAGTATTTTTGAGCCATAAAACACATCTAATTAAATGAATGCAAGAAAGATACCATCTTACCATTTTACCATCATATTCTGAAACAATCCAGACAAAGCAATAGCATTTCCATGGAAACAACCTCCCACCAGAAAAGTTACACATTGCACCTTTAAAGCAGCAAATACCCACAATCCTACTTCGGTATTGAGATGTCTGAAGATTTTTTTATCATGTGTGTTGATAAATGGTGTGGTGCTTCAGTGGGTCTTGAGTGATAGAGGTTCTTATGTTGTCATTACACAGCAGAGTACAAAAATGAGAATCATACTTTTCCTGTCAAATGTCAGTATCAGTACTATAACTCAGACACTTGCATACGGTTCCATTTAACACCAAACTGCAGTTATTCCAACATATTCAAGGATGAAACAGGCCTGCAGTCCACACACAATGAGACATGTGGCTCGAGTTGAACTATTTGAACGTTTTCTTTTTAGAAATTGGCCCATTTATTTTTTATTTTTTATTTTTATAATGTTGGCAGTGAATGGAGTAGTATATATGTCAGACTGGAGAATGTTATTGTAGGACACTGAAACTCAGTAGCGAGGGTGTCAAATAATTAAATGCCAAAAGGCCAAGTTCAGTTTTCAAAAATAACCATGAGTTTTTTTGTTTGTTTTTTTTTTACTATGTGGTGTCTTAAAACCATAAAAATCAAATAAAAACTATGAGATGGAAAAAAAACATAAGTTAGAGGTACAGTACATAATTTTTTGGCAGAGTTATAACCATACTTCACAGCATTAGTCAGGTTGGTGAAGATGCAAGCCCGCTCAGAGTAAGGGCACATGTTTTTCAGTGCAGTTAACACAACCACAATGTAAAAGCATGCTTTATTTTTATCTATTTGTTGGCCTGAAATGTTACACACACGGTGGCTTTAACAGTCAACTAGTTGCAAATGTAATCATGGTCATTTTGCAGGTTGCCTCCCAGCTCGTCCGAATAGCTTTCAGCTGTACAGACTTTGTTGTGGGCTCTCGACATCCTCATGGGAACTGATGCTGCTACGCTACACCAGATAATTGACAGGCAGCAATCAGTAAGAGCTGAGAGGCCCCTCTTCAGCGCCAAAAATACAAGAGCGCTTATATAGCACAAACAAATGCAGAAAACTCCACCACATGATAAGCATCTTGAAATACAACTCAAATAAGAGGCCAGTAATTACATTTAAGCTTTAATTTAGACATTCACAAGCATCCACCCTGTGCACCTGCAAGGGACCTCCACCGGTCACTCACTTTGACATATGAGTTTAACTTGGCTCAAGTTTGAATTTAACACATGTAAATCTATTCAATCCATTGGCAGAGTGGCTAGGATAAATGGAGTATGCTTGTCGCACTTGTTTGGAATCAGCTGTGGTCACAGTACACGGAAATAGTAAGGAACAAAAATCATACGCAGAATATTTTTTTATAAGATTTTTTCCACTGACGGCACCACAGACATATCAGTGTTTTTGGAGATGCGTGGAGGCAGATGATTCTTTTTCATAACAGTTGGAGTGTGAAGAAAGGCTTTATGTCGACCGTCTGTGGTGCTTAATGTCAAATCTGAGTCTGATCATATTTTTTCATTTACTATAGGTACTAAAATCTTCTGGAAACTCTGCTATAGTGCGTAAAACAGCCACATTCCTTTGTCTCGCATTTGTCTGTGTATGACCCGACTGTGGCCTATAAGGTTATGAGGTACAAACACATGTTGTCCTTATGATACAGGGATTCCCTACTGACGACACTGTCCACTGTCCATATACATGTCCACACATATGCGTAACACTGTTGGCCTTGGTGCATCATTCCAGGCTGCATTGTACACTAACCACATACTGTATTATGTGCATTTTGTGATCCCAAAGAACTGATTTTAAAGGAAAAAGCAAGTCTGGATTTTATGACCTCTGAAAAGACTTCAATGTGTCTTGGGTATGGAATAGAAATGTCTTCCATAGCAGAGGAAAAGTGTGCTCCCAAGGCCTGACTGGTAATGAGCAACAGGCTGTTACGGCTCTGCCTCACAGCTACTGGCCGTGAGTTCTTACCACCTAAATCATCAGCTGTGGAGTAGACAACAAATGGAAAGAAACTCCTCCAGCATTTTGTGGAAACGGATAGAACAGGAAAACTGACAAATCCCGGCTTAATTTCCCAGCATGATCCCCTATGCACTTTTTATAGCTCATGATTACTCATAAGGTTTAGTGCTCAAAAATGTCCATGCAAAATTTCAACCAAAAGCTCACGGAGCACTAAATGTCGACAACAAGCCTGCTTTAAAAATCCCCAGTGTTTGCTGTCTTCCATGGAACATGGGAAATTTATCGTAGCTGTGGGCGTAAGTGAAAATACACGCATGTTCACAATAAAGACATTTGAATGTATTCGAGCAGTTCTAATGATTGACTCTGTGTCAATATACATCATTTAACTTTTATAGCACTCTGATAGAAATTTGTTTGCATATTTTTTCATTATAAAAATTAAGATGATGAGAATTGCTTTTTGTTGTTTAGCATGTAAATATATAAAAGTACCTGTAATATTTAGCCCTGGCAAAATACTAATTCTAAAAGTTATTTACAGGTTGTGTTTTCTCACCTTCCAGTCTACCTGTCCTGTACACTCCCCTATTGTCCTGCTTCCAGTGTGGTAGGTGAATCCAAATTGCCCCTAGTAAATGAATGAGTGAATGCTTGTTTGTATGTCTCCAATAAGGCACTGGCAATTACAATGCTATTCAAAAGTTGGTGTTTGATGCTGCGTTTAGAGGAAATCTATTGTGCCTATCTTCCATCATTGCACATTTTCCCTTTAATCTACAAAGACTAAACGAGTCTATAGGCTACAGTGAGTTTTCCAGAGGTCATGTGCTCTATCAGAAGTTGTTAGGTGGTGAGTGGTGTGTCCTGGTCAAAATCAGGCTTGACTGCGGGCTGAGCTGTACCATGGTGAGCTCTGTGTTTTGATAGGAGGTGTCTGACATAATGCCCGACGTTAGCCGAGGATTAAATATCTCACACATCTGTAGAAACCCTTAAAAACATACATGAACAAAGACTTTATGGAAATCCCAAAGGTCTTCTGTGGGCCAACCCAAGCCGCCCCAGACCAGCGGTGCATTCCCTATAGAGTGAATATGCAGTCCGATGTGATCACTTCAGCATGGGCTTGATGAGAATTCCTGAACAATTATAAAATAAAACTTAGTAGGTGGCTGGTGCTTATATACAGTAGGTGCTGCATGTGCATATGAGAACAGCCAAAGTTTTAAATCATGACAAATTTTCTCCGTGACCTGTCATAAAAGAAGATGCAGCCATTAGCTAAGAAGAAGTGGAAAACTTAAAATTGCCAAAACCAAAATGCACGGCAAGGTTATGTGAAGTCCAAACTCTAAACAAGTTACTGAAAAGGTCTGATATTTATTCAGCTGTCTTGAAGTTGTTTTATTTCAAGAGGTGACATTGTTTTTTGTAGTTTGATTGATAGGAGACATATTGCATAACAGACGCTGCTACAGTTTCCTTTTGGTGTGAATGGTAAAAATTAGGAATGAGTGTGTATTGGCTACCACTCTTCTGCTGAGTTTTATAATGTCATTGTGAATAAATGAGTTTTGTCGTGATCTGCCATGAGGACAGTAACCAGATGGAGACTTCTGGGTATGTACATCGCCAGAGTAAATTCACTACGTAGACAGAGGTCCTTGCATTTTTTCACCTGTTATCCAAACATATGATGAAAGCTCTTTTTAAAGTCCTTTAAGTTTGCAATAAATTATACTGTAACTTGTGATCTGTTGATAGAGCGTCTTGTAAAAAGAGGTGAAAGCTCTGACCAAACTCTGCGGTAAAGCCTGACTTGTTCCAGCAAAAACCTTACCTGGAAGGATCATTATTTGCCGCTGTTTACTTTGGCACAGTGTTGTTATTGAGGCAAACTTTCCTGCCATTACGATGATGGATAAGGATACCATAGCCAAATACTTAAGAGCACATGTTGTTCACAATCAGTTTAATTTGTTTAGTCCGTATTAGTCAAAGGTTAATGATTTAGAAGATGTGGTAGTGTAGCAAATGGAAAACAGTAGTAGATCTAACATTTGCTGTGGCATTGTTTCTAAGTTGAGGGTTCAGTTCTGAGTTAGCTGATAAACAATGTTCTAATAATGAGATACTAGTGTTCCTTCCATCATTCAAATGCATGCAAAACATATCACAAACAAATAAAAAATGAAATTGTTCCATTATTTGGGGGATAGAATGTCCTTTGCAAAGAACACATCCTTAATTTTTTAGAAACCAATTTGAAGTACCGTTTATTTGTCCTCTGTCTGACCCCATTCTTCAATGTCGCCAGAGAAACCTGTCAACAGCAGTGAGTGCCAGAGTGCCACGTCCTAGGGAACGAGTCTCCAGATCTTGAGCTAAGCTTGGTCTGGACTACTTAAAGGTGCATTTTGTAACGTTTTGGTTGGCTTCTTTCTATGGGTATGTCACTGCTCTGGCTGGAATGTTCCACAGTATGACAGTAAACAACTCTACCTTACATTTATTCAATTACAGATGGTTTTACTGCTCAAAAATACCTTGAAAATCAAAAATTCTGACTGTGAGCTGGGTGGTCTCTCCACAGATCTGACCTGTAATGTGGCCTGTTTTGGTCTCTATGAAGATAAATGGGTTTAATACCATACTGTGAAACATTCCAGACAAAGCAATAACGTCTCAATGAAGAAAAGCATTTGACAGACCTTCTACCAGAAAAGCTACACAAAGCACCTTTAAGCTGGAGGATTTGACTTATTATGCAGAAATTGGAGTGTTTGAAAAAACCCACCCAGACACGGGGTGAAACATGCAAACTCTGGATAGAAAGGCCCGGGAGGCTATGCTAGGATTAACAACATTGGTTAAGGATTAACAACAACATGTTAATAGACCCATAACACAGATCAGAAATATATGTGATCATCTGTGTGGATTGTGTTTCAGTTCATTTCAGTATTCCCTGAAATGTTTATGTTTTTGGATTGGAAATGGAAGTGCACTGTAAACGCAATTTGAAACCCCAGTCGCAAATCTAAATATAATTGCAATATCTGTCAAAAAACCTGCAGCTTTATTTACTTATTTTGCCAAGTTTGTACAATTGAATGGTTGTGTGTCTGCCCATGTCTCTGTGTCAACACCACAACTAGAAAGGAATCGTGATGTTTGCTTCAAGTTTCTTGTTGGAAACTAAAAAATTGTGCTGACGATGTGCGTTGCCGAACTGAAATTTGATGATTCTCCAGCCCAGATCTAGTTGAGCATTTCTTTAAAGCCACAAACAAATCTCCTGAAAATGTGCGCTCACCCTTAACCACAGTGAAGCATTTTAGCACATGTCTCTATAGGTCTATGTTGACATCTTGGGTCATTTTGGATCTCTGATGTTGTAAAAGTCTTAAGGACAAGATATGTTGTTGTTAATAAAGCAGGCACATAGACACACATCTCAGTCACTCATAAAAAAGTCCAGATGTTTTAGTACTGTGCAGGGAGAATGCCATCACAACACAAACATAACCAACCCATTTCAAATTTGTCCGAAAGCTGAAGTTAAATTGAGGAAATAATCTTTGTTTGCATCATTTAGGTAAAATAGGGCCATTCATTCTAGCCTTATTATCATCATTAATATCCATTTGCAAAGTACAGCGTAATGATAGGAGCAGACAGGGGTGAGGGAGCGGGAGGGAGGCCATGGTGCGTTCAGGGGCACTCTGACCACATAGTTGGTGGGAATTTATAGATTTTTGACAGTATCTGGTAAAATAAACTTAGAGGTTATGGGCATTTATAGTGAGCGGGTGAAAGCTGATGCCTAACTATTCTCAGAACAATAAAAGCTTGTATTTTGTAAAGCCAATACATTACGATTACCAATGATCTAATGTGTCTGGCCACAGTGTCTTTATTGCTCAAGATGGCTGGCCTTCAAAAGTCAGACTTTGGGTTTTAGAAGGATGATGTCTTTAAGTTGTATGCATGAATTCTTCTTTTCTTTTCTACTTCTTATTTCTTGTAACTGCCAGCTAACTGCAAAACCATTCCTTCCTTAAAGGTGCACCGTGTAACTTTTCTGATACTCACTAGCTTGTCACCATGCAGATTTTCTAGTTTTTCCTGGAACGTTCCCAATATGTTGATCTTATTTCACTACAGGTATATAGTTGCTCTAAAATACCTTTCATTCTTATTGTGAGCAGGGTTGCCTCTCCATAGACCTGACCCGTATACTGGCCTTGGTCACCTGCTTCTCTTCATGGAAATATTTACATTTAATGCCATATTGTGGAACATTCTAGGCAAAGCTATAGCATCTCATGTAATGGACCCTCCACCAGAAAAGTGCACCTTTATGTAGCCCCTTGCTTGTTTAAGTGTTGTCGAGTTGTGCAACAGTTGTTTTGTAGACTCATTATCATCAGCACTGTCATCACGGCGGTCAGTATTTAAGTCTGTTGTCATCCACAGGCCTCATCAGTGCTGTAATTTATGTTACCATTACAACAGTCTGGACACTACTGAGTTTCAGTTTGGTGATTAATTAAATTGCTAATCCTAATAAAAACATTACATTATTAGCCTTTTACAAGTCAATGAGATGATTTTATTACCCCTAAGAAATATATGAAAATTGTGCCAGAGAAAGTGGAAACATGTCATTGTTCTTCTTAGACTCACTAGCTGTTTCAGATTGTTTAACCATTAATATTGTTAATTGTTACTATTCAGGGTTGCCTGGCAAATCCAGAATGATATCTCTCTGTATGTTTTATACAGTTTAATATGCAATCAGATTTGTATTTCAGACACGAATGAGCTCATTGGTCAAATATCATTTCAAAATAAAATGAAACTTATCTCACCTCATATTAATAGAGTTTAGTACTCGGCTCACTGATTCTGCAAAAAAATTGCCATGTTTTTCATATCCCTGTGATATTTTTCCTTCATTTTTCCAGACAGACCATGCTGATTGGCTAATCCACCTCAGAGTCTCAGAGTCCTGCACGGGTTCGGGTACCCGCGGATACCCAAAGGGTGAACCGCAAATTTTAATAAAATGGGTGAAAAATGTTGTGCTGTGTCAGATGCGGGTTCGGGTTGGGTTGGACGCAGGAGAGCGCGGGTTTAACCTGCAGTTTACAAAACATCATGTGCATACAAAAAACAGAGCTGTATTTTAGTGAAATGCAAAAATGCCATTGTTTTAACAAGATGATTAAATGTAAAATCCATATGTTTTTGCCTGCAAGAGTGCATTCCCATAAATCTCTGCAACTTTCATTTTCAAACCACTCATGAGATGTCCTGCAGTTCAAAGTGACTCACGAGGAGCTGAAAAGAAAATTAGCAAGTGGAGAGTACAAAGTTTTGGCTCTTTTTTGGCTCTCGGACTGATTTTCATTCGGGTGTGGTTCCGGTGTCGGTGTGTATTTATAGCGGGTTTTTATTTCGGAATTTTTATTGTGGAATTTTATTTCAATTCTGTTGGAAAACAGGTTGAGTGCAAAGTGAGGTATGATGGGTACAGGCTGGTGCGGTTTGTCAAAATCAGACCCATGCAGAACTCTGATCCACCTGACCATCACGCTCATCTGCAAATAGGGAGAAAGACTTATATCTTTGTAAAGTATTGAAGAAGTGTGTATTCTGGATCCCACGCAGTATTTATGCACCTCTTCAGGACTTTGGGCTTTAGGTGGGGTATTGGACAGTGGTAACAGTTACAAAAAACAACTTTCACTCTGTCTCCACCATTCACCCTGAATGTAGCAGAAGATAGATGTAATGTGTTTAGCCCTAAACCCTCTTTATGCAAAGACCACTGTCAACTCTATGGTGGAGTATCAGTGATTTAGCATATTTTGGGGTTTTTAGAAGTACTTCTGCTTATTCCAGGCATGTCCAAACTATGGCCCGAGGGTCAAATATGGCCCTCAGACCAATTGTTTTGTCCCTCAGGCTTCAAGGTGAATTGGCCCATACTACGGCAAGTAGTACTTTTTACTGCATGTTTTTGAACTCTACCTTGATGAAACAAATGTAGTGTGTTCCTTTGAGGGTCTAAGCATAACAAAGGTCTAGTGGGTCATTCAAACCTGTTATAAATGCACAGAATTGAATTACTCACTGTTTTGACCATCATGACCCTTGATCGGCCCTCATACTGATCTGTGTTTTAATATGTGTTTTTTTGATGAAAAAAGTTTGGACACCCCTGGCTTATTCACTTTAAACCACTCTGCTCACCTTTTTTTTTTATATATTTACCTTTGTGTTGGCAGTTCCTCTTCGCTGTGTGCTTTGAAATGGCTTTGCAGTTTGTATATTTGCTGTTGAGATTGAGGAAGAAGGGCTATGTTGCCAAAGCAGTGCCGAGTTCCTGAATAAACTGGATAGGATTACACGGGTACACATCTTTAATCCAAGAACTGTACTCCCAGTGTCACTGATGTCCATCCATTCTCGCCTATTTAAACCTCCTCCAGGTCCTGTGAATTATGTGCAGTAGTTAAGTACAACAGTATGGGCTGGATAACTCCTCCATCGCAGTAATTCAGAGTGTCATATGTGGCCTGGGTGATTCTCTGCTTAAGCCCAGAGGAGAATGCACTTTGTTATCATGGGACCCACACAAGCATGGCTCCTTCATAAGTCATGTGTGATCGTCAGAGGCTGAGTGAGGCCTGTGAACAGCTACATCTGTTCTTACACATCCTGGGCTTCACTGTCTACATGATGTCATCACAGAAATCAAGATGGCTGCTACAGTTGTGTCTTCAATCATGATACAAATTGAGCATTTCAGCAAGTTTTAGATCTGCTCTTGAACAACCCAGGGTAATAAATAAACCTGGCTTTGTACAATCTCTAAAAACATCTGAGCATCTCATGGTTTCAATAAATATTATATATTATAATAAATGCTACTGATGCTACAGAGTGAAAGAGACCAACAGAGGGCAGGTCTGTTGTGCTCAATTTAACAGAAAACAAGAAAATAAGATGTTAACATTCTTTCTTTGTATATTTTGTACTAAGAATGTTAAATGACCGTGAAGAATCAGAGGAAAAGAAGAATTACACAGGTGGAAATAGGTAAATAAAGATGGTAAATAAAGACTAGATGTAGAGAGCCTGTTGTTTGGTCAGTATTTTCTTCTCACCTAATTTTAAATCAGTGGAGATTTTAAAATACTAAACTGATGCTAAACTAATACTATAATTAAGTTGACACTGCAGTGTGAAAAAAGTATTTACCAGTAGTGACCCTGCAGCTTAGCTCTTTCATGATGTTGCATAACATGGTGGATTTTGCATATAATTTTTGACCTTCACGCCCAAGCACTACAAGAGCAAGCATGCAAGTGTGGAGGTATGGAGGAAAAAGCTTCATTATGAATTATGTGGGTTCTGTGTCTGGTCTTGGCCTTCAGCAGGGGACTAAAGATGGAAATGAGCTTTGGCTCCTATTTTTTCATTACCCTGTTTCTAATATGCATTTTCCCTTTAATAAATCAATCCACAGACATAAAAAGCATAAAGACATAAGCAGAGAATACAAGAGGACATACCATAGTAGAAAGCTCAGTTTTGCACACTTCCATGGGGTTTAGTAATAGACCGGTCAAAGTTGAAGATAAGTGCATGACTTTTTGTATTATGTGCCACCTCACCACATTTACTGTACCTCACTTGCTGCCCTGTTATAAAAATCCTTTTAATCTGCTGCTAATGCAGAGGAATTAGATGCGGCAGTGTGTCTATATAGCTGAGTGGGTGCTGTGCTGGGCTCCCTGCACATGTGTGGAGAATTATCCCATTGGCAGAGGCTCTAATCCAGAGTCTTCCTCAACTGGAAGCTGCCCAGCAGACTTTTATTCATCCCCCACTGACGGATCTCACTGGAAAGTCTGTGTCCATTTATACTGTTCAAACTCTGTCTAGGATTGACCACAAGTGATTTTTTACTAGTGATAAGGCAATGAAGTATGTAGTGTTACTGTACTGTACGCTACTGTACTGCTGATAGTGAAACAAGTGTGAAACTCAGTAAAAATATGGTTGTACTAATAGTTTTCAGTGTAGAAAACAATTTTGTTATAGGGATATGCATGTAGCCAATAGAACCAGAGACATAATTACAGAGTGTTGGCAGTTTAAAAGTGCCCATTTGACACTAGCATGAATAGTTAAATGATTACAAAAGACTTTATTACTATGACCTTATGATTTGAGTTCATGTTAATTCCAGTTAAATTCTTGTAACTACATTTTTATTGTCTTACTAATTAACAGATTTAGTACAGACAACACTGCGCTGTGTCTGGTCTTTCATTTCTGGCCTTTCAACTTTAACTGGAATCAGTGTTCCAATAGAGAAATCACAATCTGATAAATAGCAGACATTCATTCCTTAATATCACTGTAAGCAAACTTTCAAGCAACTTTCCAGGGCAAATTTTAAAAAGTGGTTGCATTAGGGAATAAAGTCTACGCCAAATCAACATACACTGCATGCAAGGATTCGGATTATTTCCCCAAATGACCCCGCAATGGAAATATAAAAACAAATAAAAGGCTAATTGATACAGCATTGGTGTAAGTAAATATATCAAGTATCTCTATCTTATCACGACCTCCAAATGATTGTAGTCCATTTATAAAAACCATTATTTGCGAAAGTTTTTACATTACAAAACCATTTTTCTTTTCCACATGTTTCCACTTACTTTAAGTTCTGAGCAAGTTGGAGCAGAGGTGCATGATGGGGTGTCTTTGAAAATCCAGACAGCTTTACGGTCATGTAGTGAGATGTGAAAATTAGTAGGTTGGGTTAATGACTGTTGGTGAGTGCTCTCAGATCGGCAGGCTTGTTCTGGATGTCCTTTACTGCCACACCTTCCTCTCCTGAATGTGCTGTGGAAATGTTGAAGGGTTCAGCAGCTTTGTGGTGGTGAGGATTTAACAAGGGGAACCTGCCCAGGTAATTGTGCACAACAGAAATAGTTAGCATCAGCGCGTGTGATTTACAGTAGTCAAGGAGTCACTCAAAGCAACTGGTTTGGAGGTTTGTGGAGCCCTAGTGTCAGTCAGTGTAAGAGTATAGTGGCTGTTGTTTGTGCGCAGTGGTGGAATATAACAGAGTACTTTTACTTTACTGCATTTGAGAGTAGGTATCTGTACTTTCTACTCCACTGAATTTTTTTTCATAGTTTGAGACCTGCTGAAAAGGCTGAGGTTAAGCAAACAAACAAGCAAACCACAATATACAAATAAAAACAGTTGGGAAAGTAGTTCTTCGCTCTGGTATCTGTACTTTTACCTAATTACTAAAATGAGTACTTCCTCCACCACTGCTTGTGTGAGGGGAGGACAGTTGAGGCATGGACCAGGCCTGGTCTTTATTACCATTGTGTCCAGTGCTCTGATGAGAAGCGGTTCACTGGTGGGTCCCATGTGTGGCCCCCAGCTGCTTCAGGACCAACAGGTCAGACTGTGGCTCGTACTAAAACTTTATAACAGTGCATCAGTTAATGGAGTGCTATATTTTATAACGAGGAACAGAGCAACAGTGAAGAAGTCAATTTAAAGGCTTCAATCATTTTTTGTAGATTTGGTCGATAAAACAGCTCTTTAATGTAAGCTAGAATTATAAATGCGCAGGTTGGGGTCTCATGGCTGGGTCAGAAGATCCGTGTGAAACGAAACACGTGAGTTTAAACCACAGCCCAGATTCACCAATGCCACAATCATGACAGCCGAATGGTAATTTCATTTCAGTCTTCTGGCAGACCACAGGGCCGTATCAGGGCTCCTCTGCTCTCTCCTCTTACATGATGGTTGCTTGATGTCTACATGGACATGTGGCAGCACTTACACATCTTTTCCACTGTTGCAAAGATCTGTCATGTATTTTTTTTCTTTCCACTTCAGAGTTCAAGGCACCATGGGCCTCAGCAACATTATGGAAATGTAAATCTGTATTCTGAATATGACTTGTTTACGCACGCTGTAATTACAGTGAGGCTTTGAAGTCCAACCGCCCATAGTGTTCAACATGATCTATCTCAGAGATCGGCTCATTATGTGGCTTTGTTCACTGTTCACTTATCAATATGTATGAAGGAAGACTGCAGCCCTCCCACAAATACTGTGCTTTTGAAGGCCTTGCTTAAAGGTACATTGAGCAACTTTTCTGGGAGGGTCTCCATGGAGATACTGGTTGCCTTATTCCACCGTATGGAAATAAACTTGGTCACAGTGGAAACAAGCTAATGGTCAGATCTATGGAGAAGCAAGCACATGGCAAGAATTCATGTTTTTAATGTATTTTTGAGCTATAGAACCCCTGTAATTAAACAAATGCAGAGGAGATATGTTTAATGCCCTACTGTGGAACATTCCAGGCAAAGAAATAACATCTCCATGCAGGGAAGCAAGTAGCAAACCGTCTGTCATAGAAGTGACATAATGCACATTTAATTCTGTATGTAACTCAATGACTAAAATGGAGCTTTATAGTAAGTCCATTACAAAGCTCTGCACAGTGCATTACAGCGCTGTTGAAGCCCTGTAAAGCATGTGCATAATGACTTAGTGATCCAGCCGTGAATGCTAGTGGAAGGCATGTTCATGTGGATACTATGAGTCACCCTGATGTCGTCCTGCAGGTACTGGGCCTGTCCTATGGAGGAGTGGCCTGTCTGGGCCTCAGAGTCAGCTCCATGGAAAGTGAGGTTTAGTGCTTCATTTCAAAAGACAACAGTGCACAGCGTACAAAGGCACCTTTAGTTTGAGTGCAGACCACAGACACACTGCACAGTTTATGCTGAAAAACACTGGAGATTGTTTAAAAAATTCAACTGCACCCTGCACTTGACAAAGAACAGAAATTGTTTCAAAGGAAGTGTTATCCAAATTTGTACAAAAGCTGTTAATATAATAAACACCTCACCACAAAATACAATCCAGTGTTCTCTTGTTTGCATAAAAGTTCCTTTCAGAGAACAAAAGGAGGTATTGGGCTTGAATCAGCGCAACACTACAACACTACTCTACATTTAATTATTACTACTCACATTCCAGGTAGTAAAACACACAAGTAGTTTGTCTTTATGTTACATGCTATTTTACTGCTTTTTAACAGCCCTAGCCTCCTGATATACAGTGAGTCCATAGAGGTGTCAGAATGGGTCTAATTGGAATCATTATTTAGCAGTAACAACAGGGCTGGCAGCTCTCATCCATAACCTGAGCCAACACTTACTGTATTTATTTTCCCCTTTGCTCTGTGCAGATCAGGTTTAAAGGTTTATCCTGCCCATTCATCCTCAGGCACCACACATTTGCCCCTGTGTGTTTCTGCTCCTGAATGTTATGGTTTGGCTGCACCACCAGACTGCTGGTAATTACAAAACTTAATCCTTTATTAGTGCCTGCACAGCATTTAACATCAATAATGATTATGTAACAAAGGAGCTGTACTGTGGTAGTGGAGAGTACTTTACATCTCTAGTCTGCTTTAATTTAGGTCCAAATGCACAAAAGTGAATAACTCAACAATGCTGTATCTGCTGGGTGCTGTTGGCTATTTTACCCATTGCTGGATACTTGTAGAGTAAATATGAACAATGCATGGACAGTGGGCAATTTTTGAGCCAGGCAGTGTAGGCATCATGGTCACCAGGGGCAGTGTAGGCATCATGGTCACCAGGGGCAGTGTAGGCATCATAGTCACCAGGGGCAGACGGGCAATCTATGCGTTCTGGGAAAGTCCAGAACGGCCGTCTGGTCTACCGGCCATTAGCTGCAGTAGAGGGCGCTAATACGACAATTTGCCCATTTGTCAACCATAAATTGCATAGGCCTAAAAGGCGACAAAAAAAATTGCATGTAACTCGATGGTTCTCAACACATATCAAAGATGGTGAACAAAATAATGTAAGGATAATGGCGGATGGGAAACGGTTAAGGACAAAAAAAGCTGTCACCTCAAAATTAAGTGATTTATGTGTTTTTGTTAATTAACAATCAGAAGTCAATCAAAATTCCCCCATGGTAGGCCTATTTGTGAGGGAAAAGTCCAGGGCTGTTTTTTGGTCCCAGTGCGTCCCTGATGGTCACAGATGTGTACCCAATCTCCACATTGTTGAGACCTCACAGAACTTGCATGGGAACCTTCTTTAATGTTCCAGACCTCATCTATAACTGTGGCCGAGGTTCTATTTTGAGCCTTACAAGCCCGTTCCTAATGCTAAATTAGAGAGTGAGTCAGGATGTGCCGTTTAATGAGAAGCATTCCCCTCACCAGAACTCTGCTGGAGCCAAAAGCTGTTAACTGCACAACATGCTATGTACATATCACGTCACGCACAGACAGAGCTACTGCTGCTCATAGTGCCGCTCATTTGCCCCACTGAGGTGTGGAAACCATAAGTGCACATAAGACACTACTAAAACCTGCAAGTGTGATAACAGAAGAGATTTTACTGCCTGTAGTATCCAGGCTCCCATAGCACACATGGAGAGGCAAGGGTTTATATTATGTTTAAATAAAGCCGCAATGTGGTGATGACCTTTCTCAAACAGAAGAATCAATTGTACATAATACTTCATCAGGGACAGACTTGTGTTGAGAATGTTGGCAAACTCCCTAATAATGTACAAGAGGTTAAAGGGCTCAGACCACCAAGAGAGAGAGTGCTTGTTCACTGGAGTGTAGTGTAACCCCTGCAGCCACTAGAGCCATAAAAGTGTGGATATGAGATACAACTGGCCAGAGGCTGACTAGGGCTGACTGCGGCGCTGTGGTTAATGGGCAGACACAGCATAAGGAAAAGTCTTGGTCATGCTAGGCTTCTCTGTGTAGATGCCAAAACAGAATGAATTTGCGGTTACAATGATCTGCTCTGTTGGCTCTGCTATTTAATTGGAGCATGTTTGAGAAGGCTTTATAGCTTTTGTAAAGATGTTATGGATCTTAATAATGCAGCGATAAAAGGTGTTCTGGTATGTCATTTGAAATAAGTTTCAGTTTTGAAAGAGCTTTTATCTTGTTTGAGTCCTTCCATAAATTTTACATTAATACAATTTCCCCCCAAAACAATTTTACCTCCCAGTGACCACCATCCCTTAAATCCCTTAAATCCCTAAAATGACATTAAATTATAAAACTGTGTTTGTGTGCTATTTTTCAGATATACTAAAAAGTTGAATCACTAAGAAAACATTACCTTATAAACTTTTGTGGTTCAAAGTATGGTTAATTTGGCAGTGCTTTTGTTCTTGTTCTTCTGACTAAAACAAATAAAATTCATATTGATTTATATTTTATGTTTTCAGAATGTTGTCTTGTTTTTTATCAACAATAACAATGTTTAGACTGTTCCAAATTCCGCTTTTGAGTGCAATCCTTCACGCACCAATGTCTCCATCTGATCCGAGAGGAGCTAAGAATTATGGCTCAAAAACATATCGTCTTGATTCCTGACTGATGGGGTAATGCTCTTTCATTTTCGTTCAAAGACAAAAACCCCAAATATTCACGACCACTGCATGAAACAGGAACTACTGGCAGAGATAATTACCCATAGGAAAGTTCACTGGTGGAATTTGCATTGTTCCCAGGCTTCTCAAAGTTCTTGCGTGTACACTTTGCCCTTAGTTACCCTAGTACAAGTTAGTTAGCAGTACTTGAAGATTTATAGGATTGGGAAGGTCTGTCTTTTGTCCTCTGGGGATAAGTTATTATTATCCTTACAGTTTGGGCTGAAAATGTAGCTGTATCATCTAGCCATATTAGGTATGTGATAATTTAAGACAGAGAGGATACAGGCATTGACTAAAGTGGTTTTGACAGTTATTGAGTCATAAATATAACATGAACCAGAACTAAGTGGTGGTCTATACTCTTAAGTAAGCAAGGTGTGCCGATATCCCAGTGCAAAATGATTAAATCAATCCAATGTCTTTCCAGAATCAGGCCCAAATGACACAAAGATCACTTGACATTATGATGTGCCAAAGAAATATTCATTGCTTTGTAATTCTTAGTTCTCCCCAGAAGGTTGTAACTGGAACAAATTTGGATTATGACACACTATAACATTTCACTTTTCCATGATTCAGGGTGTCGAATATAATAGACAATAATCACAAACAATTTTTTTTTATTATTATACGCGTATTATAACCAAATCTGATCTGCATTCTTCCATACATTCACGGGGGTTTGATGGGTTTGTCCATTGGTAAAGTGATATGATGATTTTATAAGATTTTTGTATCCTTATGTCAGGCCTGTATCTCTTCAGGTGCACCCGCCTAAGGGCCATAGTCTCTCAATTAGATTAGATTAGATTAGATTAGATTAGATTAGATTAGACTAGATTAGATTAGCCTTATTGTCTCCCTTGGGAGAAATTTGTCTTGGGACAAGGGTACTCATGCCACATATACAGACATAATTCAACAGGAGAAAACTAATTTGTCTATTATGCATTCCTTTGCCTTGTGGTCTGGCTTTGTGAACATTTTTACCAAACAAGCCCTTTTGCCTTTACAAAGTTAGTAAAGCAATGTGTAAGATTTCCATTCTCTAAAAATGGTTTTATACTTTGTAAACCACTTTTACACCTTTCAGCAGCTTGTATTGATTCGTTTATCCACAAGCTGCACGGCTGCCCAGTCTGCCATAAAGACAAAATGGGATCCTTGTCTGTGGACCCCGGCACTGTCTGCTTCAATTAGAAGTGTTCAAACCATAGCCGGAACTTTTTCCACTCTGCGCTCACTTTTTCCATCTGTTGTGGAAGTCCATGTCCCAGCACTTTTAGGAGTGAGGGGCGCACTCTTTATTTAAGTGCAGGGAAAATAGGAACTTCCAATATCAACGGTAGGCACGCAAGAAACTGCATTTTTCTTGGCCAAGAGTGGAGTGGACCACATTAAAGCTGCAGAGTGGGGTTTAGGGGTAGGCAAATAAATAGGGAATGGGTTTTCATTGGTAGATTTTTCTGTGGTTTTGTAACTTTGGAATGTTCATTTATTGATTTTCCTTTTGTAAGAAAGCTGGAAGGCTTATAACATAAAGCCAAACTTTTTGGGACAACAGCGTACTCAAAACTGGTTTGGGCGTCAACAGCTTTTGCCCTTTAGCTGTCCTTTTTTCTGTCAAATCACTACCATAAAGCATTTACTCGGGTATATGATTCCTTTTTACTCTATGTCCTTATTATTTACAATTTATGACAGAAGTTTGATATATCACTGTGCATGATATGTGTGACATTCTTCCCTTCCAGTCACTTGGAGGCAGCAGTGCTCCTTCTCCCTGACCATCAGTGGTGTGACTGGGCTGATGTCCAGTGGCTCTCACGCTCCACTGGAAGTGTGCCTGCTGAGTCACCTCTCCACCAGTGAGAACCATTCTGCTCTGGCCCGACTCAGATCCTACCACGGGGTCCCACTGCGGCCCCTCTGTGTCCCTATCCAAAGAAAGCACGAGGAATTTTAAAAAATAATAAACAGCTTTTGGATAGGGATAAGGACTGTCTGCATCTGCGGCGGTGTTACCTTGGTAACAATATGTTGACGAAATCATGTTCAGTAGATCTTTGTCTTTAACTTCAGTTGAATATTATTGTGCTATTTCACTTAGTCTGTGTTCTCTAACAGAGAAAATTACACATATTAAAATGTTCTCTTATTGCTATGTAACTACTACTATTACAAATATTCATCATCACACTGAGTACGTCAGTTACATTTCTGATAAACAATAGCATTAGAATTAGGATTTATACGTAGCTACCTCCAAATGCTAAATAAATAAATGAATAAATAAAATAAACAATAAAAAAATCACTGGTTTGTAATATCAGAGGGGAAAACGATCATTTTCAAACTATTACATAAATAGTTGTTATTTCAGTCATCTGTCAATTTCAACATCATTTTGCTATAGTACTATTAATTTAACATGGAAGATTAGTTGTAATAAGATGTCAAATTATTGCTATGTAACCACTGTAAATATTTGGAATCCTGAGTTATAAACTTCTTACCAAATTTGAGCAAGGCCTCCCCAAGATGACTTGTATGGTAGATGCTCCAGTAGTTTATTGCGCTATTCCCATGATAAACATTAGGGATCATTCCAATATTTATAGACACAGTTTTTCTACCCTTTGGATCTGGAAAAGTTCATAAGACTCCCACAGGGATACCAGGGCAGCCAGTCCAAACGGAAGAACTGGGGATGATGCAGTTATGAAATATTTTTTGTGTATCTTTTCCTAGGATTACATCACTGTGGATGAGGATACAGCAGATTCAACAAAGAACATGCAAGCTCGATCTGTCTTCAAGGTGAAACATCCTGTTTGGAAGCTGTATCCCTTTCATCATCATCATTGCAGAGTTGGGGAGGGTTAGTCTTCTTGGAGATGCCTTTTCTAAAATGCCTCACAATATGACATTACACTTACCCCAGTCACAGGTGTTTCATTGCTCAAAATATCTGAAGAACATTCATTCATATGGAAAAATGCTCATTTCCACAGATCAGGCCTATCACTTGATCTGGTGTAGCACTTGCTTGTCTCCATGGAGATTGATAAGCTCATGCCATACAGTGGAACATTCCAGCTAATGGCACTCCAGCAGAGATCTTCAACAGGTTTTTTTTTTTTTTTTTTTTTTTTTTTGAAGGATGATGAACTGGTTTTCAGTGGGTTCTTGCTGTGCACTCCTTGCTGTCACATTACGGAGAAAAGTTACAGAATGTTGTGTCTTTCCTCTTGCTCCTCAGATCAGAATGACCGGAAAAGTTCCGTGGTCCATATCTTGTCCATGCGTGCTGGAGCTCCTCATTAAAAAAAGCCACACTTTGAGCCCATTTTCCATGACTCCGCCGTTACTCCATTGACCTGGCCTTCCCAGAGTCACAGTGAGTGTGCATAAGCAGCTTAAACTTCAGGCCTGAGTTTAGCTTTGGTCAGACTCAGGCTTATTTCTGTCGTGAAACGAGTTGAGGCTTAAACTGGATCTGGAGCCAGTTTCAGCTCAGGATTTCAGGATAAGCTTAGACTTGTTAAGCAACTTTGATGGAATACCCTTCTAGTACTGAATGGACAAAAACAAAATAACTATGTTCATACATGCCACTAGACACAATTTAATATAAAACATAATTGTATGCCATATACTGTACGGTATATAGTAGGGTCCCTGCTCCAGCTCTCCATCAGTTTGTGGGTCCCTGACCTGAAAAACATTGAGGACCCCTGCTACTACAAGGTTGTTCAGTCTTAAGCGATATTTAAACATGCAACAAAAAGTGCACACCACACACACAAGGAGAATTTTATGAGACTTAAAATCTCCGATCGCAAAGCCTGCAGCAGGATATGGCTGCGGACCACAGGCTTTAAAGTTGTGAGCTCGATCACGTCTGCTGTTTCCTGTCTAAAGTAAAACGACTCAATTCGAAACTCTTAAGTGTTCAAAAGATCAGAGCTCTGCACTTCTAGTTTAGATACAAGTCAAAACTGTGTTATAAAATGATTATTTGCTAAATGTGGTGCAATACTTCAAATATATGATTTTTAAAGCATAAAAGATTGGTGATAACATACACAAGAAATAGAGTCACTATTGCTAATCTGCAGCTTTACTTTGATCCGTGTCCTGTGTGGACGTAAACAGACACATGTGATGAACTACTCTTGCCTTTTTATTTTCAAATAATGCTTCAAACTGGATTGATAGCGCGGTTTTGTGGACTGGATGTCTTTATTTGCAGAGGACAAACGCAATAACAAGACAAGTGGGTGATGGAGACTCTACAACTCTACTAGAGAAGTTACATTGTGCACCTTTAATAGTAAATATTAAACAAACATATAGTTATAATCTATGGCACATGTGGATCATTATGTTATAATCTGGACATTTTAAGTGGTATTACTAATCTAAAACGACTTATTAAAAGAAACCTGTCAGCTGACTTCTGTGTTCCAAAACTGTGGTGCCCAGTGGGAGCTGACGTCACAGTAAACGTCATCACAACAAAGAGTCGGCAACTCTGATGGATATCTGCACTGGCAAGAGGTAATTTTTTTTCATTTGTACCAAATAACTTGATGATACTGCCCAATCCTACAAGTATCATTGATTAAAAAAAAATAACTGAAGAATCAAGTACAAAGCAGTGGGTGTATACTGATAGCGGTAAAAACATGAAGGCTAAATTTGAGTTTGATAGGGTAAGTAAGAAGGCTAAACAATTATAATATTATTAAAAACTAAAAATAATAATAAAATAATACATCCACTTTAAAGACCATATAGCTCACAAAATGTTGCAATACTAGCACTGAAGAAATAGTAGTATTTCAGCAGGGTTGACAGGTGTTCTTGTACTGTAACACGAGTCAAATTGTTACAATGGAAAGCCCAGGATTAGCCATAGGAATCACTCAGCGCTTGCGTATTACACACTGGCCATTATTATCAATCTGTGCAGGGACTAAACTTAAGCCAGAGGATGCGAGAGTGCAGTAGGCTTCCGTTGGACAATTGGCCCAAGCTAGACTCCAAAACACCACAACATCTGCTTGCCTCTCCTCCTCTCACATTGTTGAAGATAGTGCTTGGTAATAGGGAACACATGGGTAAAAGTGTGTCTCTACAGATAGGTACAGTGTACTTTGAATGGGAATGATGATTGAGGAGGAAATGGACCTCCCTGTAAACAGCTGTCTTCTAAAATGTTGTTTAGTAGAGTCAAAGGCACTTGTGTTGTTCAATGGGGACACTTCAATTCAATTAAACATGACACTCATCTTGATATACTTATGTTGTTCATATTTACTAGTATAGGCCCATGGTGGGGATCTAGTGCATTTGAATGGAAGAATTTAACAATTATTGTAGGGCATAGTTGAAGTAGTTGTGCTAATTGTAATAGTTGTGTTTAATGGTAGTTAATGGTAATGGTGTTGCAGTAAGTAGTTGAGAAGTAAGATATAAGATAAGAAAGAACTCTTACAGCAAAATTCACTTATTAAGGCAGTTAACACAATGTTGTGTGCCAATGTTGTCTATGTGGAAATAGTATTGCTTTGCTGGGAATATTTCACAGTTTGGCAATAAAAGTATCTATCTGCATGGAGACAAGCAGGTGCCACTACTGAGCCAAGTTACAGGTAAGATCTGTGGAGAGGTTCCCACTGTAAGAATGCTGTCTTTCAATGCATTGTTGAACAATGAAAACACCTGCAATTGAATAAATGCAAGATAAGTTGATTTATTGTCACTGTGAAACATTTCAGACAAAGCCAAGACAAATAAATGGGGATAAGCAAATGGTGGGCATCCATCAGAAAGGTTACACAGTTTACCTTTAAATAACAGGATCTGATTTGACATCAACTGAAACTCATTTTGAGAAGAAAATGAAGTTTCCCATGACTGACACTTTATCCCTGTCTTGGGTGAGGAGAGGTAGAAATCTGCTGTACAATGCTGACTAGCAGTAGCTGCTAAACAAGGCTTTAAAACCACAAGATCATCTCTGGAGGAAGAGGGTCATGCCGGCAGAGCTGCATGGGCCAAGTCACCTAACCACAGACATGTTTCTGTTGTTACAAGAAATGGAGACCGCTCAACTCAAACAAACTTTTAAACATCTTTTCCCCATTATGGGATAGGTTATAGAAAACGACACTCAACTGGTGTGTGCACTGGTTTATAATTGTGTTTTATTTTCAGTTGTGTAACAGAGGAGACAAAGTTAAAGAGGATGTGGAAAAAGGGATGTTTGCAGACAGAAAATCACCTTAGCAGCAGCCGGAGGAGGAGGAGGTGGGGTTACTGTGGTCTATAACATCATTTGGTCTGGATGGAGTGTTCCAGGTTTGTAAATGTGCACATAAATATGAAATACAGTCTGTAGTACCACAAGCGCAAACAAAGACATCTGTACATTTACTGCTATATCTATAGGTCTAATGTCATAGTGATATACTAGTACATACTAAGGATTTGAGCAAAGGCATGCTTTAAATTTGCCAAAGGTTACAAGCAGGGGTAGTCATGGTCTTTTAGTTAGAGTTTTACATTGTTGCTATGACACCAGGAAAGTTGCTTATGTGCTTTGTATAGAAAAAGGGGTCCATTATTGATTAAAATGGGTTTGAATCATCAGTGAGACCAACTGAAAAGAATCCAAATTCTTTATCCCATCCAATACATTATTCTAAGCGCATATTTATTGATGTATTCAGATACGGCCCGCTGTGTGCTATTTTCATGAGTACAAATCACTTTAATAGAGCCGTGGGCCTGCAGCTGCTGTTCCCGACCAGCGCTTCCAAAGTATAAAGAAAAAGCTTCTTGTTGTGAAACGATTTATTAGAACAATAAAGAAGCATGATTAATTTTGAAACAGGCTCAACAGTGGGTGGGATCATTTTCATACAGTGGACATTGTGTGGTAGCCATACTCATATAAAGCAACTGCGGAAAAGAACGTCTAAACATTAGGCTTAGTTTACTGTGTTAAAGATTGAAGTTTTTTTTTTAAATCCACAAAACTATAATTGATATGGAAAAACTTGATAAAAAAAGTACTTTACCCAACTTTACTTGTTACTTTACTTGTACCTTTTAATAATATTACAAATATTGTGAAATAGTTGTAGGGTTGGTGATAGTAATAGTTGTAGTAGCATCATGCTGCTGCTGCCACTACTCCTTCTACTACTACTACAACTACTACTACTACTACTACTACTACTACTACTATTATTGCAACTACAACAACTACTGCTACTGTTGCTGCTGCAGCTGCTGTAGCAGTAGTGGTTTAGATCTGGTGGTACTCATAAGGCCAAGTATTTTCTTAGGTGGTACTTGGTGTAAACGGTTTAGTGCTTTCACACTTGCAAAAACAAGGGACTAAACATAGGCCTAAAACCTGGACTAGACCAGGGCTAAACGAAGACTAGAATAAAACATAACATGACCAAACGTGTGAACCTACCCTAAGATCCACTGATTTGGTCTTAAAAGACCTATAGCAGGCTTAACAACATAGACAAAAATGTAAGCGTCTTGGCTTAGAAAACCCAATGCATGCATTTAAGACCCATTGTAACTGAATACGATTTGGGGGTTAGACTGGATGGAAAATAGGAAAGCCCACAATTCCCCCAGTTGTTGTGTGCTTCCTCGGCATTAGCAGAGCCCAGACATATTCATCTGTGGAACACATCAGCGATAGGAACCCCGCTATCATCCACCAGGAATGTCCCTCCCACACACCTCCACCATTTTACCCCAACTTCCCCAGGAAAACTTAAACCATACATACACCATATAAATCATGGTAATGCTGTTGTGTTCCTCTTTTTATTAAATATGTGTTATTTTCAACCATGTGACATGTTTAGAGCCCAGAATATATGGCGTGTTCTGTAAACTTATGTTCCATACTGAACTATGACTTCACGGTGAAGCAGTAAAGTGAGTTTCAATGGGCAGCCTGGGACGGAGACTCCAGTTTTATTTCTCTGGCTGTTTTCAACTTGTTAACGACATCAGTGTGGAGAGAATTAGGCAGTTTTGACTCAATGTTAATACCACATTTTTCCCCTGCCAAACAACGGTCATTTTTTAAGTTAAAGAATTCAGCAGGTAGAAAATGTTTACTTTGTTCTTTAGTGCACTTGGTCAATTCCACTGATAATAAATTTTTAGGCACAAACAATAAGGTAAGCGGGACAAAAAACTTGGAAAAACTGTAATATAATATAATAAAATATAATATTTATTTCACAAAAATATAGAAATGTACAGGTTAACAAAATATAAGACAAAAATTAAACAGGTCTGTGGCGGTGGCAGCCTTTTATGGACAGCTCTGTACAGTTACAAATGGTGGCACCTGCAGGACAGGTGAAGGGAGGGAGGGAACAAGAGTGCCTGTCTTAGTGAGATCTCAATTTGGTTTGAAAAAAAGATGTTTAATTAAGTTCTATCTTTTCTGTGCCAGCACCAGAAAGTCTGATTACATTGACTGTGTCTGTTGCACCGGACTAATTATCACTACTTTATAATATTACTTGAAAAATAACATTCTGAAGTAGCAGTAAACTTGAGCAACGTTTTTGACTACTTCTCTGCAGCCACTTGAATTTCTGACTCAGTAAACCTTGAGTAATTGTGAAATATCCCATAGACTAATTCCCCACTTTTAAGACTCTAGTCTCCTGTCAAAACTGATATTTTTTTCTTCACACTCGGATAACGTCTTCATTTGTGACCTGTGGCGAACCGGGCCGACTCTGACTCACTGTCTCGTAATGTGCACAGGAGTCACAGGAGGTGATGACTCCTGCCCTGTCAGCGGCTCTCAGCCCAGGGGGATCCTGAGGACTTCTCTAATGGGAAAGAATGAGACAGGAGCAGCCCGGTGTGCACCCTCTCTTCTGGGGGGATCTCACCTTCTCAGTGACCCATGTTACATCCATTTTTCAACCTTGTCAGCTTCAGGTCATGTCATGGTTTAAGGTTAATAAATAAGCTATGACCAAACATTAAATTCCATGTGAAAAAACGTAGACTATGCTACATCTGCTTTCACCATGTTGCTGATCAGATACTATCATAATGGTGAGCTAAATCAGAGGTAAGTTTATTGTTTATTTATTTTGTGCTCTGACACCATATTGTAACCTTAAAGGTGCACTGTGTAACTTTTTGGTGGAGGGTCTGCCACCTGCTTGTCTTCATGAAAATGTCATTGCTTTGCCTAGAATGCCCCCCAGTATGGCATTAACCTTATCTGTTTCCATGGAGACAAGCCCACAATGCCTCTTGGCCAGGTAACAGGTCAGATCTGTGGTGAGCTCATTCACTGTAGGAATGCATGTTTTTGTAGTATTTTTGAACAGTGAAAGACCTGTAAGTGAATAAATGCAACATAGATGAGTTGGATGCCATACTGTGAAACCTTTCAGGCAAAGCAATCGTATCACCATGGAAACAAGTTTGTGGCAGACCCTATGCCAGAAAAGTTACACAGTGCTCATTTAATCTCAGTCCATTATGAGAATCTAGGAGTCGAACTAAAACAGTTTTTTCCCCATTTCTTCTTCTTCTTTTTTTTCTCTTTTTTCTTGTTGACGTATATTTCCAATGGCAGCAGCTGTGTTGGGGTGGTTTATTAAGCCAATGACCTATTCACACACGTCATTACAAAATGCCATGATCTGTTTTATTCCTACATCCTCTGACTGTCCCCAAAAACATTAGGATTGTAATCATGCTAAAATAAGTGAGCTCTGATAGATTAAAATGGATATGGTCATATTTTGGAGACCACCTGTTGAAAATATTTCACAGATGCTTCATAATGTTCCAAAGACCCAAAGGACACTGTGACCTTTTCTACACCAATACAACACAGTCACATGAGATAGTTAGATTTATTTTGCTTTTGTTTACTTCTCAACATCACCTTGGATGTGAATGGCTCTCCCGGAAGAAGTGTCCGGTGAGAGTTTAGAAATGCCTGATTTCACCACATCATCACATTCTTAATTTCTGCACTGTTTGGTCAACATCTCCAGATTCTCTTAAAATGAATCAACAATAATGGTTAAACAATAAGTAGGTTCCATTGTAATATTCCACAGCTGCTTCAGAGTGCTATAAGGGTCCAAAGGGGACCATAAACACATAAACTCTAAACTGGTCTTTGGCGACTGAAGTGGCGACTGAGTGTTCAGCGTTGAGTGAAATAGTTCAGACTCTGAGCTGTGAGTAAACTAATCTAACACTGTGGAATAGAGATCGACTGATATGGGTTTTTTCCATGGCCAATGGATACCGTTTGTTCAGAATACAGAGAAACAGATGACCAGTGAGCTGATATTTTTGGGGTGATATGTGAGGCCGATATTGATTATTTTCCCCAAATGTAATGTATTTAAATTTACTACAAACTCACTCACCACCCATAAACCTTTCAGAGAGCAGCATAGTCACATTTTGTGCAGCTATCTCTTTGTATTAAAGTGTTTGTATTAAGCTTTGTGTGTCACGGGTGGCCGTAGGGGCAAAAACTCAGGTTTGGGAGAAGTTGGGGGAGGCCATGGAGGAGGACTATCGGACGGTTTCAAAGAAATTCTGGCAAACCATCTGATGCCTCAGGAGGGGGAAGCAGTGCTACACCAATACTGTTTACAGTGCTGGGGGAAAGCTACTAACCTCGACTGAGGATGTTGTTGGATGGTGGAAGGAATAGTTTTGAGGAGGAAGCTGAGGCTGGGAACTCGGAGGTGGACTTGTCCATTACCCTGGCTGAAGTCACTGAAGTGGTTGGAAAGCTCCTCAGGGGCAAGGCTGGTGGATGAGATCCATCCTGAGTATCTTAGAGTATCTCTGGATTTTGTCGGGCTGTCTTGGCTGACACATCTCTGCAACATCGCGTGGCGGTTGGGGAGAGTGCCTCTGGTCTGGCAGACTGGGGTGGTGGTTCCTCTGTTTAACAAGGCGGACTGGAGGGTGTGTTCCAACAAAAGGGGAATCACACTCCTCAGCCTCACTGGTAAGGTCTATGCCAGGGTACTGGAGAGGAGAATCAGACCGATAGTCGAACCTCAGATTCAGGAGGAGCAGTGTGGTTTTTGCCCCGGCCATGGAACATTAAACCAGCTCTACACTCTCCATCGGGTGCTCGAGGGATCATGGGAGTTTGCCCAACCAGTTCACATGTGCTTTGTGGATCTGGAGAAGACACTCGACCTACCCTTACCTATGGTCATGAGCTCTGGGTCTTGACCGAAAGGACGAGATCACGGATACAAGCGGTCAAAATGAGTTTGAGGGTGAGGAGCTTGGTCACACGGGAGGAGCTCGGAGTAGAGCTGCTGCTCCTCCACGTTGAGAGGAGCCAGCTGAGGTGGCTCGGGCATCTGTTCCAGATGCCTCCTGGACGCCTCCCTCGGGAGGTGTTCCCAGCATGTCCCCGGGGAAGACTCAGGACACGCTGGAGGGACTATGTCTCTTGGCTGGCCTTGGAACGCCCTCAGGTCCACCAGAGGAGCTGGAGGAAGTGTTTGTCTTCCACTTATCCAGCCCCGGATAAGTGGAAGAAAATGGATGGATGTAATTTTTAGGAAGACTGATCAATGCAAAATATCAGTCTATTCTGTAGATTTAAGGCTGATAGCCAATATGCTAAAAAGTCCAAATAGCCTCTATCCCAACTGTGGAACCATGAGTGTCCCTTTTCTATGACTGACCATGGTGCAATGTCCTTGTCCAGATATCACCTGGGTATGACTGAAATGAAGCAATGCATCATGGTCTATGTAGTTCTTTCCATTATTTTATAGGAATAACCATGCAATTGTGTCCTGAAATGAGCCCACAATATTATTATGACTTTGATCACTGGTGTTATTATATTCTGTGTAGCCAGCGCATTATTGTTTGAGTTGGCAAAACTTAGAGCACCCGAAGGAACCAATCAATATCAAATCCATGGTTTAAATTGGCTTAAAAATTCTTGTGGGTTCAAATATTTAAAAATGTATCTAAACAGTCAAATAAAAACTGAAGACCTAATTTCACATTTACTTTTCTCATATTTGTCACCCAGCCTGACCTCCTCACGTCAACATAGAGACCACCGACAGCTTTTATATCCAGAGTCCTGCTCTGGATATGTCCTTCTTTATCTAGCATTGACCTAACATTATGTGAAGAAGACAAACCTAAACAAAAGACTTTAGCTGTCACTCTGAATGTGCTTAAAAGGGAAGACGTAAGGGGGAGATTGGACCCACTGTGATAGTGATAAAAGTGTTGGATATTATGACATTTTGTATTCAAGCCACTGTCGAGTTTGTTTCTTCTATAAAAGACAGAATGTGTGCTTAACTTTTCATATGGAGAACATTTGGGTGACTGATATCAGGTTGAACAAGGACATGTTTTTTTTTTTTATCATTTACTACCGGCTTCCTTTTTAACAAGGTGAGCTGCAGATTCAAGGCAGGCTCACTGTTGTTCTTGGCCCGTTACATAGTGGAAACCTAGTCATAGTCTGTGTTCTGACTGAATATCTGCCCTTTGAGAAGACTAACTCCCTTCCACTTCAACAACACAGCTCCTGAACCTCCACAACTTTGATTTGGAAAGTCACAAATCAGAACTGTGGAGTAGGCACGGGCGGTTTGGCACAGAAAAGGTTTTGTATTAATTGTATAGATTGTGGGGTACTTATTGGCAATTCAATTCAATTCAATTCAATTTATTTTGTAGCGCCCAAAATCGCAACAACAGTAGCCTCTAAGGGCGTTCCAAGATATGGATGAGCCAAACATACACACAGACATATCAAAACAGGAAAAAACAACATTCATGTAAAGCAGCAAATGAAACATTGTCCAGTCATCCCCTGTCCTTAGACCCTCCTTCTCAGCAAGGAAAAACTCCAAAAAACCCAGGGTCCTGGGAAAAAGAAGAAACCTCGGGGAGAACTACAGTGAAGGAGGGATCCACTCCCATGGACGGACAGGCTATAGATGTCCAGGCCCGTGGGCCAGTTCGGTATGGCCACAGCTACCCAGGTGGGGAAGAGCCGGGCGAGGAGGAGGAGGAGAGCCGGGCGAGGAGGAGGAGCCGGGCGAGGAGGAGGAGCCAGGCGAAGAGGAGGAGCCAGGCGAGGAGGAGGAGCCAGGCGAGGAGGAGGAGAGAGGTCCAGCTGCCATCAGGCGTCTGAAAGAGTTCCACTCCACAGGGGGAGTGGGACAGGGGACAACATGTGAATAGCAATGAACAAACTACAGATGAGAACATAGTAAGTGATGCTGATGAGAAAATAGGAGGAAACAGAGGACAGTGCTCAGGTTGCCACACTTCCCCCAGCTTGTTATCTCTTGCGGCAGCTTATCTTAGTGACATCAACTAAGTAACCTGGTCATAAGCTATTCCGAAGAGGAAGGTTTTAAGCCTGGTCTTAAATAAAGAGACTGTGGGTGCCTGTTTAACATCAACAGGGAGTTGATTCCATAACACAGGAGCTTGGTAACTGAAGGCTCTCCCCCCCACTGTACTTTTAGACACTCTAGGAACCACTAATAATCCTGCATTCTGAGAGCGAAGTGCTCTATTTGGCTGATAGGGGACAATGGCATCCTGAAGATATGATGGGGCCATATTGTTTAAGGCTTTGTATGTCAGGAGGAGAACTTTGAATTTAATTCTAAACTCGACAGGAAGCCAGTGCAGTGATTTTAACACAGGACTGATGTGATCACGTCTTTTAGTTCCTGTTAGGACTCTGGCCGCTGCATTTTGGACCAACTGGAAGCTTCTTAAAGTACCTTTAGCGCAGACGGTGAGCAGAGAATTACAGTAATCTAGTCTGGATGTAACAAATGCATGGATAAGTTTTTCGGCATCATTTTTAGGCAAAATTTTTCTGATTTTAGTTATGTTTCGCAGGTGAAAATATGCAGTTTTACAAGCTTGGTTTATATGAGCTGTGAATGAGAGATTTTGGTCAAATACGACTCCAAGGTTTTTTACAGTAGAGCTAGAGGCTATACTCACATTGTCAAGTGAGATTATCTGGTCGGACAGAGAATCTCTCTGACCTTTAGGACCGACAACAATGACCTCTGTTTTTTCAGGGTTTAAGAGCAGGTAATTCAGGGTCATCCAGGTTTTGATGTCCTTCACACAGGCACTGAGCTTATCGATTTGATCGGTCTGATTAGGTTTCTTTGATAAGTACAGCTGAGTGTCATCAGCATAGCAGTGGAAATTAATGCCATGTTTTCTGATAATGTTACCTAATGGCAACATATACAGAGTAAACAGCATTGGACCAAGCACAGATCCTTGTGGAACACCGCAAGCTACTTTAGAGCAGGGAGAGGTGCACTGGTTTACACTAACAAACTGGTACCTATCTGATAGATAGGATTTAAACCATTTGAGGGACAGAGTGGTTAAAGTGTCTGTGACAGGTTGGACTACTCATTTTACCTAAACTCATTAAGATCATACCATTTAATATTTCTGCAAAAAGCATTCACACTCGTTTTCTCAATTTGGCCATTTTTTTAGGTTTCAAATGTTATTTCCTGGTTGAAAATCGTGACATCACATATCATACATATCTGTATCTGGAAAAACTCCTCTAATCTATACAGAAATGATTATCTGAAAATTACAAATATAAGAAAACACTTTTATTTTGTTGAATTCATGTTTAAAGTATCAGAAAAAATGTGTTTCATAAATTGTGCCAAACTTATGGACAGTGTTCTCCCTAGTGTGATGTCAAGTGTGTGTTCTCTACTACCTGTAGTTTTCAACACATTTTCAACTTTTCTTCTCAAATAGCTTCTTGATTTGTGTAAAACTAATTTCATCCATCCATCCATCTTCTCCCGCTTAATCCGGCTGGGTCGCGGGGGCAGCTTGCTGCCCAATACTCATAGCACCTGACCCCCCCTATGAACCCCTCTGCAGGTGGTGAGCCCACAGGAGGCTAAAACTAATTTATATGGCAAAATTAAAGAAAAACCTGTCATACACACTTTACTCAGCTGGTGGATTAAATCTTAGTATGGTATCAGTGTTGTCCCAGTTGTAATATCAGTCCCATCCGATACCTTTGTGAATATGCAAATGAGGGTACAGGTTCTACATTCTGGTCTTGCTTTGTAATCACTACTTACTTGGAAATGAACTTCTCAACACAAAGAAGTAATATTAAGGAATCAGAAGATCAGAAAATATTTAAAATAGTTCACCATACCTGCATAATTTTTGTATTCTTTATGGTCCATATATCAACAGAATGGCCCATGTGGATGTCTGAATACTCCCTTCCAGGTGCACCTTTAAGCACTCCATACTGTGCATACTCTGCATTGAGCACATAAAAGCACCATAGATTACCTTTAAGTGCTATAGGGGTATGGTTGGGGCCTGGTAAGCATTATATATAGCTAAAGTTACATAATGTGGGTTCATATTTTCAGAAAATACAAAATTGTTCCACATGTTCGACTATACTAGTACTTCATTCTACATTGCACTGTTGTTGTGGTTGTGCTTTCAATGATCCTTTAAAAGTCCATATAAATGTTCAACTTTTCAATCATTTCTGAATAGCTCATCACACTGCCTGGATCTGATTTAGTATCTGTACCGTAAATAAATCATGCTAATGAAAGTGAAAATAATGATCAACAGTCAGGATAATTAACATCTGCCAGTAAAGTAAATCTCATATTCCGAATCAATACTTTGTTTATTTGGAAAACAATTAGTGTTGGACATGTTATTGCATACAAAAAGCTAACATTTATTACTGTGTTGCTATTATAAATAAGCAGAACACTCAGTTTCTTACTGATATTAGTGGTCATGCCAAAGATGTTTATTTATTGTGACATTTTACTGATCTCACAGAAGAGAAATTAGTTTGTGTATAATAATTACTCATGTTAATTAGATGAGTTATAGTACATCTGACCTTTTCCAAGTTCTTTCTTATCTCGTCTTTGTAAAATGTGTTTAGACGTTGATAAGAGTAAAGTCAAACTCAGTTCTGCCAAAACATTAACCTTTGATGGAAAACCTTGATGTGATGTGACTATTTATCTTTACTCTACCTTCCCCATCTTCTTGGCTTACCATTTTTGCTTTCTCCAAATGCATTTAACTGTCAAAATCAGTAAAGGCATCAAATCCCAAAGCAATTCTAAACAAAATAGGTCAATGTTTTGTGACATTTAGCATTACAGTGTCAATAAAGGGTTTCAAGTGAGACATGTTTTATAGACAAGAGACACCCTTTGTAGTTTTTCAGTAGTTTTATTGAAAAATGCCTCTCTGTTTCTGAAATAAATAAGAAAATAAGGCTGTGTGGAATTCACAAAATGTGCAGTCAAAACATTAGAACAGCTATTGGATAGTGTTTCAAACCAAATCGTACTGCACCGTAAAAAACAACAATTACATTTGGACTTGGAAATCCTCAGTAAATATACACATGCAAGCCCATTTTTGGCAAGAGAAAATGCATGAACAAAATCTCATTATTGACCGTAGAAAACATTCAGAAAATCTTTAAAAAATAGTCTTTTGGGAGATGGAGTATTTGAGAGCTCCATAAACAGACACTCAGTACTATTAGCATACTTTTAGCTGGTTTAGTGCAGTACATGATGAAGTCGAATGAACAATTGCTTTTATATTACAGGCTGACACATATCTGAACACAGAGACACACAGGTTGCAGTTTGGTATGTAAGTTTCTCACGTCAAAAAATATATATATGTTCAACATAACCAGGGGTATCAAACCCATAAGTACTAGATTGTTTTATTCAACACTTTTTTTTACACATTTCCCTTTGAGAACTTTGACCAAAAAAAAAAGCTATGATCTCTTTGCATTACCCCGGTGTAGCGATCTCTTTCTCCTTTGTGAGTAATCAGATGAATCTATTGTCTCAAATTCTGCAGCAGGCTCCACAGGTAAAGGCACTACGTCAGGTGCAGGCTGGAAGCGGGTAGCTAAAAAAAATTGTGGCCAAATCAAACAAAAACTGTATCTACAAGTTTTCATATGCACAAATTAAATTATATTGCACTATGGAACTCCCACAAAAACGCCCCTTATGTAAAAGCATATTACACGTCTTTGGTTCTTACAAAAGGCAGAGTTGTGTTGAAATTAAAAAAACAATGGATTATACATACTAAAATGAAAAAACTACAAAGAACAAAATGGTAAACAAAAAAATAGTGCTGACATGGCCAACAGATGTAATGAGGAACATGCTGGGTCAAAGCTGTTGTAAGGTTATGCTGGTGGTGAGTAAGCAAAGGGTTAAGAGGCGGAAAGCTTCAAAATACAACGTTAACTTGATGTTTTAGTGTGATTCCTGGATCCTACATCATTTACAAGGCACACAACATTAGTTTATTTACATATCACTTTAACGTCAACACTGTTTTGTTTCTGAAAATCCTCTCTGTTAGTTGAACATGCTCCTTCCTTCCGTAGAAATGTTTGTCTCTCTTGCTTTTCTCCATGTTTGTAGTTCAAGATGCAAGCAGGCCTGCAGGTTGTCATTACTTGTATCTGAGATGGTGTTAGTCAGTCTGCTCCGATTTTTTGGCTTTTATTTTTAAGTATCATTATGTCCATGGTGAGTATCCTTACATGCCCGCTTAGAAACTGGGCAAACATCTCAGAAACAGGACTTCAAAGTGAAAGCGGCACAGCTGACTTAAGGTTTACTATGCCAAACCTGGAAATAGGTCAGAGATGGTGTGAGTATTTTCTGTTGAACAAAGTTATAAGCGTATCATAATAAAAAGATCATACACTAAATAGACTTTTCATGCTGGTTCTAACATGTCTGAAATGTATGGAGGAATAAGAATCATGATATCCACTTAAGTACTGTCATTTTGTTCAAGTTCAATTTGCCGGGACAGTGCATTACATTACTCCATACATTTAAGTAGTGAGTTGGCATGCATAAATTTAGTCTTGTTTGACTTGAGTAGCACCATGCAGGGCCTAGACAGTGGTCAGTATACCTGTATATCCTTGTCCATTGTAAGGAATGCCAACACACTGAGAGGAGTCGCAGTATCCAGTTGGTCCGGGTGGACCCCTCACACCGGGAGTACCTTGTCGACCTGGAGGACCACGAGCCCCAGCAGAACCAGGAGAACCCGGGGATCCCGTCCTGGACTCGCCTGGTGGACCTGTGAGACAGAAGAGGAAATGCATTGACATCAGACAAATTATTTAGAGGAAATTATAGGGTAACACTCCATGGTAGCTGGGCAGTTTAACTGCTTCAATGACTCAATTAAAAAGCCTGAAAAAAGAAGATATGGTCTGGTGTTGTGGAGTTACCCCCTGGCCCCGTCCGTCTAGACGTTAAAAATTCAGGAAGGAATTTTTCCCCACTCTCTGTACTCTGTGATTTAAGTGGGCCCATGTGTTGTCAATGAAGCCACCAATGAAAGCTCATTGTATAGCAATTTGATTCTCACACACACAATAGTGAGTCACCAGAGGACTTCCTCCCACTGGCCTTTCTCATTTCATTCACAGAAACAGAACAGTCACTGTTTGGTCGAGTGGGCGACACAAAAGCAGAAGATTCATGCCACTGATGAAAATGCATTTCTCTGGGAACAGGAGTTTTATGATGTGTTGGGGGCTTTACGAAAGCCCCAGTAAATATGAAGCTATGTCTCAAATGATTAGGCCATCACTGACAGACATTCACCAAATAATGTAAGATACATATTTGTAGAGAGAGGAAAACAAGAAATAATAATAATTATAACAATTATAATAGTGATAATAATACATCTGTATTGTGTATTTTCAGCAGATTATGTTAATAATATCTTTAACTTGTTTGTGTTGGTAGATCTTGTGTTATTTCAGAGCAAAGCATTGTTGTTAGAGTCACATCAGCAGGAGGCCTGCAGCTGCCACAGACTGTGGCTCAGCCCAAATAACAAACCTTGTTGTTGTGGATAAGGCTTTGTTTGGACACAGGGGTTGAGGTGTTGTGAATGTAAAAAAAAAGAAAACATTTTTTACCTGGTGGCCCATTTGCGCCTCTTTGTCCTCTGATGCCAGTTCCTGGAGAACCCCTCTCCCCTTTCTCTCCTGGCAAACCTACATTAGAAAACATTATGAGCTTTATGAACATTATGCTTTAAGGCCACTCGCTGACTTGTTGTTAAACTCTGATGACGTGCCTCTTTCGCCCTGACTTCCAGGTAAACCTGGACTTCCTGGAAAACCTGGTCTCCCTGGTTGCCCTGGCTCGCCTCTGTTCCCTTGGTCTCCGGGAGGGCCCGGAGGACCTGCTGGTCCGGCTGTGCGACTGTTGTATCCAGAGGGAATCTGGTTGATCAAGTGGTCGATACGGCTCATCTGACCTGTAAAAATATAAGTAGAAAATGAAAAATAATGCATAAAAACCATTGTAGTGCATTGAGAAAGAGAAAAGGACTCACTGTTGACAAGCTGCTCACAAACTTGTCTGGCAATTGATCGCATCATGTTTTGAGAAGCAAAGTCTCCCTAAAACAGTGGCATAAATATGATGAAACTAGGAAAACAAACAAAGTTATATTAAACTATATCCATGAATGACAGTACATACCCTCTCTCCCTTTTCTCCTTTAATACCAGCAGGGCCCTATTAAAAGCATTCATTATAAGATAAATAAAAACAGAAATACATAAACATTAGCGGATCATTCTGAAGATTTAATACATACAGGACTTCCTGTGTCTCCGGGTTTTCCAGGTTTTCCAGTAATTCCAGGTACACCGGGGTTTCCAGGGTTTCCCTAAAAAAGGAAAACAGCACTGCATTGTTTGTCTTGCCTTCCTGTACTCTAATCATAATTACACCAATAACTTGTGTTAAGAGTTGTCCAGAAGGCTCCAGAAAGGATTTATGCTTTGACATCTGTAGTGCATGTGGCACAACAAGCCAAGAACACCAAAGGGGCTGGAAACACACATCCAAACCAGAGCTACAGGGATGGAACGTAAACACACAGCCACTGGTAATGGCTGCTGGAGCAGGCAGGATGCTATAGTGCATGTCAATTCTATACTGGCATCAACTCTCTTGGCAAGAAGGATACATTAAGTAGATTCAGACGTCCCGAAACCACAGAAGAAAGAAAATTAGAAACACAACTCCTTCTCCTGCGTGGAGCACTATAGACGCTTGTCTTTACCCAGCCTTCCAGCAGAGCAACAGTGGAACCAGCACTAATTATTGTAAATGTGTCAGGAAATAAAGCCCTAAGCCATGGATATTTATTTGGCTGTGCAGAACAGGGACAACATAAACACACACTCACCATGGGCCCGGGTGGACCTCGGGGGCCAGACTGTCCCTCCTTTCCTGGTGGGCCCTACAAAGAAATAACATATAGTCACAAATGGTTTACAACACACAAGGGACGCTGCTCATGCGATACATCAATGTCATGCCTATACATTGCTTTCAGCCTTGGCTTTGACATTTTACTTGACATAAGAACTTGTTTAATAATTCTGGCTGACTCAAGCGAGAACATTCAGTGAAAGTGTAAAAAATGGCATGTTTATGGCATGCAAAGATCTAAGTGGGGGACCAAAGGGTAAACAAGAGCTTAAGTAAGTGTTAGGTTCATGTGTGCTTTTGAATACAGCTTGTAAATGTTTAGAATCCTGTGCGTAAATGAGACGAGCCTGGAGGTAAATCTCACCCGTGCGCCGCTTGGTCCAACTGGGCCCAGAGGACCCCTTGGCCCTGGAGGCCCCTGTCAAAATAACAGACACTTCATTAAATGCTAATAGTGAGGAACAATGTTGAGTTTAAATGTTCAGTAAATAAATCAGTGTTCAAGAAATCATATTGATAGCTCCCTTCCAGCTCCAGCATGATGAGAGGAAAAGTACTTATTGTTGGTCTGAGCAATTTCAGGACATTTTATAACATAAGGCTATGCACTATTGCAAAAATACTGACTTGTTTAACAGATGTAAAGACTTCCAATGTTCAAATACAAAGGATGGATACCTTCCAATCCACAGCTCCCCACTGGTAACACGAGTCTAGGCTTTGTAATAATTTCACTGCAGGTCTGGCTTTCTACCATTTGTCAATCAGAGGACTGATGGTAGAGTGAGGAGCTCCCAGAGGATGGCAGGAGAAGCCTCCCACTTTGAATGTGGTTTCAATCTAACTATGTGGACAGGCTCCAATAGCACTGCTTTCTCCGTGGACAGTCTGCTGCTTCCTGTTCATAAACCACAGAGACAAGAGAGACAGGAAGGCACACTCACTTGAAGACCAGGCAGACCTGGGGCTCCTGGATCTCCCTTTGGTCCTTGTCGCCCCTGTAGATGAAGGAGAAAAACTTCATTTAACATCATTTAACATATTATTTTATTGTTTTGATATGAATTGTAGGTAAGAAAATAAAGGAGTGCTTGTGTTGTTGGCCTAAGATGGTTTGTCAATAGAAATTTCTTTCCACTAGATTTATAATTAAAATATTTCAGTACAATCCCATAGGTTTTCAAAGAACTCAATCATACAATTTCAAGACTCTCATCGGTCAGGGGCTATTTCTAAACGTATACAGTAAACAAGTCTGACTCACAGGTTCACCAGGTAGGGACAGTCCGTTGGGCCCTTGTGGACCAGGTGGTCCCATTGTGCCTGGAAGTCCTTGTTCACCTCGTGGACCCATAGGACCCTGCCCCAGTCAAAAAGAGAAAAACTTATTAGGTATTATTAGGTATTATTAGTTAGATAGGTCTCATCAGTGTTTCAGATTAAGACAATGAACAGACAAACAGACTTCAAATCAAGTCTAGGACAAATATACACCGATATTAACTAATAACTAATCTGAAACTTACTCCTTCTTTTTTGTCTCATACATGAAGCAAATGTGCTCATCAAAAGTGGACCAATTTCCACATTATCATGTCAAATAATTATTTGTACAAAACAATGAGGTTGGACTTACCGGAGTACCTGAGTCGCCTCTGTCTCCACGTGGTCCCTTAGTACCTGGGCTTCCCTAGATATTTAAAGATATTTGAGTGTAAGTAAGTCAGCTGTCAGAAGTGGATTCCAGAGCATTAAACCCAAAGCCAGGCAAAATCCTCTGTAGGACAGTGAGGTTACCCAGCCCACACAACTGGTATTTTCTCTACAAGCAAACTGTATATCTGTTGATACTTTCCCTGGACCACCATTTTAATCCATACTATCCATGCTTCTATCCATAGCTGGAAAATATTTAAGTAATTATACATCTATGTTGATTGGTAGAAAATGACATGGCATTAATATCAATATCTGGCACAAAGAGACCCAAGCAAGGTGACGAAAGATAAATGAGTATAACTGTAGATGATATGGTTGTTTTACCGATGGTCCAGGAGGCCCTTGTGGGCCGATGCTGTCTTGTGTGCATGTGCAGGAATGGGGCAGGGATGGACACTTGGCCTCATCTCTCTGAAACACATAATTACATGTTCATTAGAAAGACATGCAGACCTGGTAAATTGATGAAGTGGTCTTAAGTTTACATACGCAATAATAAAAAATGTTAATTCAATGTAAAAGACTTACTGTGGCTGGCAGGTCACAGCATTTGTCTCGACTGATCCAACTCAGGCTGCAGACAATGTCAAACATCTGGAGCTGGAACTGAGAGACAGAAAAGTAAAAGTGAAGAAAAAACATTACATAAAGCACTTTGGAATAAAAAAGACCATTGTCCCAAAACCGACAACAATAAGTGCTCTGATGTGCCTATAAAGATAGTACAGTCACTGATCGCACATAAAACTTAATTGTGCATCTTAGCACCAGAGAATAGGCTTATTTACTACTTAAAGATGCTGTTTCAAAATGTGCATTTCTCAGAACTTAAACAGCTTCTTTTCACTTACTGTTGCTGACTGCCTCTTTCCTCCTCCAGACTTGACCATCTTGCCAAGCACTTCATAGCCTTCCAGAGTGATGTTGTTGGCCTCCTTGATGGGCTTCTCTGCCACTGCTTGGCAGTCCACATTCAACTTGACTTTCTCTGGAGAGACGCTGATGTGGAGCTAAAAAGAAAAGGACAAGGTGCTTATGAATTCATGTGTCTTTTTAAAGGTTTTTCAAAATATACTTCAAGATAAGAACTTAAGATGGTAATTTCATGCCCTAACAGGTTAGAATTTTCAGTAGATTGTTGGCATAGTGGGGTTTAAATGGTTTTTATGTGGTTTGGTACAGGTTTGGGCACACTGTCTGTAACAATATTGTGAGATTGGATCAGTCCTTCAGCAGACTTAATGGGCGCCTCTACAGCTTCTATTGAATTTATTTAAAATGCCTTGGGTTTTGTTCTGTGGATGGCAAAGGTCTACTAACAGAAGTGAAAATTTAAAAAGACATTGGCAACCCTTTTACTTGAATGGTTGTGGTCCGAGAAACAAGAGCCTGGCTTTCATAGTTTAGTCTTAGCTGACCTGGGTTTAATCACACGCTTGGATATTACCCAGTGTGGTTAGTGATTTGGCACTCATCAAATTTGCGATGTCTTCAAAGATGAATGAACTTTGAAAAAAGCAAACAGACACCAAAAAGCCTGCATTTGCACAAAGCTGTGGTGAGTGATTGTGTAAGGCGCAATGACAAAGTGCCAGGTTTGATGGTTTCCTGTCCAAGGCGCCTCGTTCACATCTTGAAATGATATCATTTGCGGTGTGCCATCAAAAGTGCTACTCTTTCCATACTTTTTCTTCACAGTTAGACATTTTCCCTAGCTCAACCATCAGAAAGCTTTCTTTATGTCAGAAAAAAACAAGCTACCATTCTCTGTACAAAGCCATACCAACCACAGAGCGGACCATAGTTCTTGGCAACCAATCACAAAATTACAGTTGACTTCCTTGGCAACAGAGCAAAGTGGTGGTGGGCTGAGGATTATGGCATGGATATATTACCTCCTTTACTTATCCAAGTAACAATTCAATGGTACGTTGGGTTAGCCAATAATTAGCATGTTTGTATAATATCTTTACCAACCAACCAAACCAATAAGTACACACTATTTAGTCATTGGAAAATGAAAAAGGCTTTGGCAAACACAGTTGGTTGGACTCTTTGACCCGATGAAAGATGTTTGAGTTCCACAGAGCTCAGGTGAAAGTGATATGTGTCATTTGTTCACTTTTTCATCACGTCAGATACACACAGAGCAGAACTTCCCCCTTCTCAACATGATGATCACCACTCTTAAGGCACAAACCATTTATGTTTTATGTTTCTGTGAATATGTCCTTTATTAAAAATACCAATACATTTATGCAAACTTTATGTGGACTGAATTTGCACAAGAATTGAAAGAACAATTTGACATACAAAAAAAGACTAAGCAACGCAAGAAAATTTTCACTGTATTGTGTTTTACTTTTAATTAATGTTGTATGGATGTCCTGCATATATATTTGCTCTATCCAAAATGTTGCTGTGAACAATTTCAAAATAAAATACTGTTACAAGGTCTAGACCAATAAGCCCCTATCTGAAAATGTTTCGAGATCTCTAATCACCTTCCTGCTTCACTAAGGAGCAGTCTGCATGTACTACCACAACCCTCCCAACCACAAACCCGAATGGGACACAAGGGCTAGGAGCTGGATTTCAAATTACAACAAAGTATTGTATGTGGGATGTGTAGAGTCAGTGCAACACAATTTTGAACTCAATGATGCCTAGTGAAACTCATATGGAAAATCCTCTCCCCATGACCTAACAGGAAGGGTCCCCTGATGGTAACTCACCCTCAGAGTGTGGGAGGGACTGCATCTGCCAAAGTCATTCTTGGCCACTTTCACACATGTTTGGTAATGTAGAAGTTCAAATTCACAAAGAAAGTTTGAATATTGCCCCAATAGTATTTGTTTTCTTGATTATGTAATTTCTTTCTCACAACATTATGTTTTGGTAAATTATTGCCACAGCACTTTGCAAAACACTGCATACCAACAGGAACAAAGCAGCACCAAAAAGCTTTTATGACAACCCTGGTAATACGCATTGAAATGATGTGCAAACCATGGCCTTAATGTTGGTTTACCACGGACATAAAAACACATGCCAGCAGTTGGCAGGGACACTTACTCAGCGGTCCTGTAAATAAGCAGCTAGGTGGACCACTGCAGCCTCATCATCTCATACAACAGCAACTTGTAACAACCACATTCTGCCTCTAGTCTCCCCAAAGACACATAACTGCACGCATAAATCAGGCTACTATCCAAAGGGAACAACAATGATGTCATTTTAATCCATTGCTCTCCCCTTACCCATTCATTCCTAATGTTACCCTGTAATTAGCTCAAGAGATGCTAAATGGTCCTTTTCCGGGGGCAGTTACAGTAAGGCCTGACATACACGCCAGTCGTTAGTATCACTAGCATCAGACGCTGGGTTCAAAAGTGTGGAAGTGAGCAAAATCTGATAAAAATGTAGTGCAAGAATGGTCAGTCATTTTCAGTACTCTAAACAAACTGCAAGACTCAACAAACATTGGACAAGACAGTGGAGGCTGTGGTTGTCCTGTTGCATTAAAGCGACAAAGTCATTCTGGGTCACTGCGTAAATATAATATACTCCATTGTTTGTCTGTATCTTCTACACAGCAGTGGGACACACAACACGTCAGTTTGCATTTGTTGTTAATTTGAATTTGATGTCTGTTTTAGGCACTCTAATAGACCTCAGCACTGCTTGACTTGGCCTGTAAAATGTTAAATGTGCTTTCTAAACCACCAAAGAAAAACAAGAGAATACCAAGCCATTAAGCCAGACAATGTCATCTCAATGGGTGGGAGTATGAAGCTGTGATAAATTACTCTATGCTACTAAATGAGAGTACTAAATCATGTAGACCATTCTTTTATCCAAACAGTAAATAATACAAGCAAAACAAGCATCCAGCAATGATAAGAAATCAACAGTTTCAATCTAGATTTCCTTCTGGGCGCAACCTAATTCAAATTTCACAAACAAAATCAATTAATAAATCAGTGTTAATAAAAGATAAAGCTATAATAACAATCTCCAAAATCACTGGCTTCTGCAATTGCCCAAAGCAAGTTCTACCAACTTCATACTACAGTTTAATAAAATGTCCTCCATGGCAAAAGCTGTTGTGGAATGTTCCTAACAGCCCCAGGTGATGATGCTCAGATGTGGCCAGGCCTTCATGCCTAACAGTTTGCACATTATGCTGGGTCACTGGATTTTCCATCCACAACTATGAACAATTTTAAGCTTTCAAATCATATTTCACGCATTAACTGTCCATGGTCTGACAACACTCAATGTCCATACTCAAAATTTGACAATAAACACTGGCACAGAGGAACAAAGGAGGAGCTCAGTAAGCATATTCTGTTTCATATTGGAAAATAGTTTGGGATGTAAAGCAGTTAAGTGCAGATGAAAAAGCTTTTGATATAGTGAAACATTGTATGGGGCAAGAAAAACTAAATAATGCATGAGACAATAGTAAATAAGTGGTCACAAAACCCATGCAGAACATCAACATACACACAAATCTATAAGAAGCGTGCACTGTTTACCTTATGGAAACTGCCATGGAAGATCCTCTTAACTTCTTCCTCATTGAAGACGGCTTTTTGGATTTCTCCTCGGGTGTCCTTGTTGTAGAATGTGATTGTTTTGCTCGAAGCTGAAAAAAGAGGAGACTTTGATGAATCATTATGGTACATTGTGGTGGCACGCAAAGGCATAAATATAGAGAACACATGGCTCAGGACAGAGCAGGGGGATCGAGAGAGCTATGAAGGATTAGGTTCATGAGCATAATTGTTGACATGCGTTAGGCACGTGTGTACAACAATGTTGTTTTTTTTGTAGTGGTCTATCTGTAGAGTACTTCGGTGGTACTATGTAAATAAAATAGCTTGGTCAAAGTGCCTTTCTAATTACATTTTATAGCCAGTTATTCACTATTAAAGACTTACGATTAATTCACAAAAATCACTGTTTTTGCAGATTCCTTGGTTCAGACGCTCAAGTTGTATTGTCTTGCCATTTTGAGTAGTAATTTTATATAGCATAATTTTTCTCCCCTGATCATTGCATTTGATCAGGGTCTGATCAAAAGCAAATGCATAAAGTATCTATATATTGTTGGCTACTAATGTAGGGCAGTGCAATTTATTGAATTTTAATTGAGTTGAGAATTTTTTATTGTCTTTTTAAAGTGACATGTCCACAGCCAATCCTTTGTCAATCTGGAGCAGAGTTTAGGAGGAATAAATGTGATTATATTGATAAAAAAAAATGTATATTATAAGCCACTTTTAAACAATGAAAAAATCAAGTAATTCATCTTTGTTATAATGTCATGAAAACTTCAAAGTCCACAGGTGCCCAGATGTTTACTGACAGCTTCCTCTCTGCGGACACTTACGGTTAACAGTGAGGCCGACCTCCGGGTTGTTGTTCTTGTCGGAAATCTGCCAGATGTCAAACGGCTCTGATCCAGTGTCAGGGAGCAGCCGGAAGAGCAGGATGATGGTGTAGGCTGGGGGAAGACCCTCCGGATGGATCTCCCTATTTGACAAAAAACATACATGTGTGTCTGCTTTGAAATTGCATCCAGAAGGTCAGGCATCCAACAGGAACATCAATACAAAACATAAATCGTGCAACTATCCAGCTTCTATTTCATCCCTACCAAATCTGTAAACGCCTCCAGTTTTCTCCCAGCCTTGAAAAGATTACCCACATATTGAAAGAATTGAAAGTATTCTTGCTTTGCCTCATTAGTTGCAGTTTGAAGTTGCCCCATTTGCGCACATAAAAGAAAAACTAGACTACACCAACAAAATATGCATCATTTCAACATTTTAACAGATTAAGAAAAGAATTTGGATCTCTAGGTCTCTGTACTTCCTCACACTGCTTAAGTTAGCTGAAATTGATATGAACTCACTAAAATCAATTTGTTGATTGTAGGATTTTATTTCATTTTCCTCCATCACCTCTTAATCTACTCGGTTTAAGAACAAATGGAACGGTGGGCTCTGTTCCAAAAGGCAACAAGGAAACCCCTTTGAGTGCGCTATTAAACACTATTATGACTAACGACTGTGGGTTCGGAGGGATTACAGTGCACAGGAGATAGGGCCAAAAGGCTGGGAATATCCACATAATGAGACTCACACACCCCATATTTGACACACAAAAACACTATTTAGCCCTGAGTCTTACTTAGTGGGCTGGTTTAGGAAGGAATCTTTGTGAAGTCGGTAGGCGATGTAGCTGTTAAAAGAACCGGGCTCCATGGACACGCCATTCATTCCAGCAAATGTGCGGTCAGTAATGTTGAAAGCCTCCAGCATCCTGAAGCCTGAAAGGGATAAAAACATATGCAAAGAGGTGAGCATAGACAAGCGGAAACCAAGAAAACACATTTACAATTGTAGCGCAGTTGTACAATGCAGACGAGATTTACCAGGGATTTGTAATAATTCTTTTTGAAGACAATGATGTGTGCTTACCAGGTGTGGTGAAGCCATTGATGTAAATCAGAGGGCAAGCTGAAACAGGAAAGGCAATTTTAGAAAGTCGAGAAAGAAATTCAACTGTCTGTGAAGTTTTCATTTTGAACTAAAATCATTGTAGTATTTAGTAACAATGTTGGGGTTATATAATATTCAGAGGGTTCAGCTTCCTGTTATGGGCAACATTTTGAGGACTTTTCACTACGCAAAAGCTATGATTACTTGCTTTAAATTAATAACTGCTATGGCAACAATCATATTTATTTATTTTTTATTCTGAAAACCATGGACAGTATGTACAAAAGTATTAGTGAAATGCAAGTCTTACTGGAAGTGGCTGTTTCACAAATGAAGGTAATCAGGTTATCCTGGATTTTGTCAAAAGCGTCATAATCGTCCACCACAAACACATGTCTTTCACTTGGTTTGCTGCCAATGAGCCTCAGCTCAGTCATGTCCACATCAGCCACACCTACCACGAACACACTGTAGCCTGGAACAGCAAATCAGAGACATCAAATAGTTAACGACACTATTCATAAATATATATATGTATTAATATTCCCACACATACCAGAATGCTGCAGTTTCTCAGCACTCTTTTTGACCTCATCCTGGGATCTTCCATCTGTGACCACCACCAGCACCTTAGGGACATTTCTCCTCATGCCACTATCAGAGGTGAAGACCTTCTCATAGACATGCTTCAGAGCAATACCTGAAGGAGAGGAGAGAAGGAGTCATTACAAAATGGGTCACTTCATTTTAAAGTTTTGTTTATTTAAACTGTTGATTTACCAGTTTTGGTATTTCCTCCTCTGTAGCGCACATTCTGCAAAGCTGACAGCACTATGCCCTTATCATGATATGTGTTTAGTTTGAACTCTGTCTTGGCATCATCGCTGTACTGCACAAATGAAACCTGTTGACAACAAACACAGATAAAAGACTTGTTAAAAACAGTCATTCTTAATGAAGAGGCAAAAGGTAATCCACAATGACGGGGTGTCTGCTGACCTGCATGCCTTTAGGAGTGATCTCCTCAAATGCTCCTGTCATGCTTGTGACAAACTGGATCACTTTAGCAAAGCTCTCATCTCCAATACTCCAAGAACCATCAATAAGGAACACGAGGTCTGCCTTAGCACCCTTGCAAACTACAGGACAATTTGAAAAGACATATTTTTGATTATGAATTTATAAATAATGTAATCATAATAAATGGTTACTTTGGCCATCTGACCAATGCCATACCATCCAGAGCAGGTGGGACAGTTGCAGGGGTGGGAGGGGGCGGAGGCTCTGTGGGCACCTCAGTTGGCTTCACCACTAAACAAAAAAAAAAAAAAACCAGAATGTTTAGAATGCTGCAGAAACCATAAGAACAATGAAATAGTGTAACCTTACATGTCCTCTCCTTGACGCTGACCCCTGGGCCCTCCAGGTTAGGCGTCTGAGTGTAAACTGTGGCATTGTACAGAGTGTCAGGAGTCAGACCATCAAAACAGTGTGTGCTTTCTGAGCCTCTGACTGTGATCTCCTGGGCACCAGATTTAGAAGCTATGGGTACATAAAGAAAATATTAAAACAACTTTCATAATGTCTATCTCAGTAAAACATTGTTAACTTACAGTCAAATGGGTTAACTTTAAGCCTGTATGAGGTAGCTGCACGGTGAGGAGCCCAACGAAGGCAGAAAGAGTCATAGCCAACATTGTAGGTGGTCAAGTCGGTTACATTCAGGTACACTAGAAAGTATAACAAATTTGGTTTATTTATTATTCTCTTTTCTATCCATAGACTTTTTAAACAACCATGTACGAGTATTCACTTACATGTTGTGCCCTGGCCAACTAGAGGCTCACTAACCCCAGTGCTGTACTGTGCCAGCACTTTGAGGTCATAGGTAGTTCCTGGATTGAGATTGTGCAGTTGGTGGGTTGTCACGTCTCCAACAAATACCTCCTGGGACTCATCAGAACCTGAGAGTTGATTTATCGTTTTCATAACTGCATCTTGGTCAAAAACAATGAAGGTAATAAAAAAACAACAACAAATGTTTACCCTCAGGCTGGTAGATAAGTTTGTATCCAGTCACTCTGGAGGGGGCAGGGTCCCAGGACACCCTAAACCGTGTGTACCACTCGTCAGAAACACGCAGGTTCCTTGGACCGAGCATGCCCACTGTAGACAAACAGACAGCTATATAAGTTCATGGCTTTGAGAAGAGGATAGCTTTACTTACAGCATAATCCAAATGTGAGCTGTCAGTGTTGTATTTATGGTATGAAAACATATTACTGTTAATAGCTTCTGAATTAAGGGTGGGATGATGAATTCAACCACATCAGCGAAAACAGAAACCCCAGAATTAATGATATGAAAGGCAATATTAGGAAAGACCCCGACAAGCACAGCAAGTATACAGTCCTCCTTACTGGACTAAAGCCAGATCCTAATTCTCTGGCAGAGGTTACAGCTGCTTTCTGGCTCTCGGAAGAGTCAGGAATTTCACTTATTCCATTTTTGCGAGAGGGACCTCAATCAATGGCCAGTTTATTTGAAATAATCTGCAGTGGATTATGTGGTGATGTGGGTCTGTCAGTGTGCTTAAAATGATGTCAAAACTTTCCAGACTAAGGTATAGACTGTGCAAAAAGAATTATATGATGTACCTGTGCGTCCTTCTCCGTCCAGCTCTCCTCCTGGTCCATCAGCGTAAATTGCAGTCACTTTAATGTCATAAGGAGTGTCAGGATCTAAGTTTTGGAGCACAACACTGTTCCTATTTCCTGGTACTGTAGTCTGTAAAATAAGATCACAATCAGAGGACACTTACATAGCAGTAAGGCTATATGCTAAGAATATTTGAATAATAAATTAACTTACAAACTCTTCAATAGGGTCTCCTGTTTTCTGGGCATAGGTGATGCGGTATTGCGTGACAGGACCTTGAGCGTGTTCCCACGTCACAGACAGGGTGCTGGTGGTGGGGTCATAGACCTGCAAGTTTCTGGGACCACTACGGGGAACTATGAAGATGAAACATGTCTTTATTTGACTGTTTTTTTCAAAATTTGTTACATTTTGTGATAATGGTTTATCCCAAGAAAATGTCCCAAAAAATGTGATCTATTAAAGCTGCACTATGTAACTTTTCAGAAGGAGAGTCTTCCACTTGCCTGTCTCTATAGAGATGCTATTCTTTTTTCTGTAATGCCCCAGTTCTTAGTATTGCATTAAACTTTTCTATCTCCATGGAGACAAGCCGATGACACAAGACTACGTTACAAGCCAGATCTATGGAGAGGTGATAGTTCTAACCATTAGAATGTTTTAAAGCAATTTTTGAGCAATTCAAAAATGTGTAATTTAAGGAATGAAAGACAAAACAATAACATCTCAATTGAGACCAACAGAAAAGTTACACAGGGCGCCTTTTAATTAATTTATCTTCTGCATTCCATTTTAGTAACTTGTACAACTGGATTATGCTTACGTGTTTTTCCAGCATCACTGACTGCGGGTCCCTCTCCATCCACATAGAGGGCCACCACCCCCACGTTGTAGTCGGTGTCTGGGATCAGCTGCTGCAGTAGGGCTGTGGTGGTGGTCCCTGGTACTACAATCTATACATAAACAAAGGCACAACAATGAAACTGGGTGATAATTCTCTAATCTCAGCTGCTGGTTATAATATTTACCACCTCATTTAGACTTAATAACCCCCTATTGTAGAAAGTGTGAAGTTTAACAATTGGAACAGCTGGACAAGCTTACCTCGCAATAAAGACAGCAGATAAGCACATAGTAGAGAAAACTAATGAGTTGGTTTAGGCAACAATGTAATGTTCTTTAACTGCCATGACCTTTTTAGGTGAGTGAAATGTGTATTGGTTTGCAAGGGCAAGTAAGCAGTGAGTGTGAAAAACAACCAAATGTAGATCACTGTCAAACAAAGGGGGAAGGGGGGGTGGGTTACTCTACTGTTTGTGTCACCTGTCAATGACCCTTTTAACACTTTCAACACCACACCACATGTTACTGCAACACTACTACTACTACTACTATTACTACTACTACTAGTACAATTACTGTTACAACTGCTTTGGGCTAAATTAGGAAAAAAAACATGTCAAAAAAAATGTAATTTATGAATTTAAAAAGTCTGATTTTATTTCAAGTACTCGTTTCAAACACATCCAAGTGCTTTAATACTAGAAAAAAATGAAATTATACACTAATACAAGAATTCAATTAATTTCAGTATATTGTTTACAGTGAACATTCTACTACCCAAATAGCTGCAGTGTTTGCTACTACCACTACTACTACTTCACAAAACAGAAATGAAACCCATGATGGGTGTGTCTTTCTCAGGTCAAATATTTGGACTTACAGATTCAGATGGCCTGGCACCAGTCACAGGGGAGTAGACCACCCTGTACTGCTGCACTGGGCCTGTGGCTGCATCCCAGCGCACATTCAGAGTGTTGGTGGTGGGGTTGAAAACCTGGATGTTTCTGACTGGGCCTCGTACCACTATAAGAAACACAAGAAAGAACATCACAATACTGAAGATGTAAAAGGTGTGTTTTGTGACAGTGATCAAACATTCTAATCAAGAGCGGGAAAGTCATATCAAATACCCATGTCACTGTAGCTGAGTACATTTTTAAACATGCATTTGTACTGGTAATTGTATAATAAAGTATAATTCTAGCCATGTGATTATAATTAGCTACATTTCACATCATAGGAGTTACTGAGTACAATCCCAATCTTTCCCTGGGTCCTGCCTCATGCTATGCACCTACAAACACACATAACGTCATTACATCACTTGTTCTGGCTAGAGATCAGAGAATACACAGATTGTGGTTTTAAAGCTTTACACTGTTTAATTATTCATGTATTGTGTAAGGATTGCATGAAAAGTAACTAAAACTGTGAGTAGCATTTTTTGTGTCTGTTTTATGTACTTTGACTTAAGGCATCAGTACTTGTAATAGAGTAGATTTTTAGGAATGCAACTATACTTTTACACATGAGTACACGTATGAGTACACATTTCAAGGACGCTTTCCAACACAGGTTCTAATGTATTTTTCTCATAGTAAAGAAGATGCTAGGTGTGGCTAATGAGAATGAGAGCTCAGCATGAAGCACAGACAGGTTTAAGACAGCTTTAACAATACAACCAACAGGACACTTCCTCTGTGCTCCATAAAGCTTCATAAAAGTATTGGGTACCTCTGAAAAGCAGATGTTTTAAAGCTTTGTGCTACCATTTCTTATAACCTTGTAACTGCTGTAAACATCACAATAGGAACAATATGGAGGCAGCCCTTTAAAAGCCAAGGTCAGCAACAAACTAACTGCACCAGAGGCATCCACACCGGTTTAGATTAGACTTGAAATGTCAATAATATTTAATTATTACTTCTAGGGGAAGCAGAGGTAGCAGCAGCAACCCCGAATGTGACCTTGGACTAGTAAGTTGAGAGCTATTAAACACATAATGCCCTCTATTCATGTCAAAGCCCCTCTATGCACCCTGCTTCTTTTTCCTCAAAGGAAAGCCAATTACTCAACACAGTCCCTCCACCCCGTTCCCCCAGCCCCATCATTATCCAAACCGCCGGCCTCCATTCCAGCCTATAAATGGACAATATTACAGTAAAGAAGGAGAAGACACCATTATAACGTTGTAAGGTTGATGAAATTCCTTCCTACACAATCACCCCACAAAATGCTGATTCATTCCTTGCAGTGGCTAGTGGTTTACAATGAAGGAGAAAGATGGAAAATCCAAGTTTGTTTTTCAAAGGTTAAGTAAAGAGAAATGTTTGAGCTAAAATTTTGTATAACGTTTTCGTAACTGTAAATGTCATTGTGAGCCTGGTGTTACATAGTTCACCAAATTGGAATTTAGAGCCATTTTGATAGGTCTCACGGGTCATAAAAGTTGTAAAAATTAGCTTTAGCTGACTGCTGCAATGAATCTTGGTGACATAAAGACATTACATGCCAGAAATGAAGGCCACAAAGTTCAGTCTGGAAAGAGCATTGCACTAAGCCTCACATTTTAATAAGTCTGCCACTAAAACTTACATCTCCTCATATACAGGCCCGCAATGCAAATCATTCAAATCTGTCATTGCAGTCTCCATTTATCTAGGCTTGGGACTGACATACTATTTTCTTCACTTTCTTAAACAGAAATCCTACAATAACCCATTACTAATATGTATTTCTCTGTAGCCTAATATTGGCATACCAAATACAGATTTTGCTTACATGTTTTGCCGTTCTCAGACAGGCGCTGGCCCTCTCCGGCAGAGTAGACAGGGACCACAGTCACTTTGTAGACAGTGTCTTGCTGCAGGTTTTTCAGGACAGTGCTGTATGTGCTGCCAGACACCTGAACCTAAAGACACAGGGGTAGGATGATATATTTTAGTGAGGATACAAATCCACTGTTTTAATATTGTCAGTTGTTTACCATTTCTTCATCTCCTCCAGCTTCAGGGACATAGAAGACCCTATACTGTCGCACTGGGCCCTCAGCCGCCTCCCACTGCACATTCAGAGTGCTGGTGGTGGGATCGGTGACACGTAGGTTCCTGACTCCACCCAAAGGTTCTACAATAGGACAGTGAGATAGTAGAGTCCCATATAATCACATTCAGATACAATGTTAGAACATCACTTACTGGTCCTGCCAAGGCCATTGAGTTCTCTGCTCACTCCTTTGGCATAGACTGCCACCACACTGATGGCGTACTCTGTGTCAGGGGTGAGCTTAGGAAGAAATACAGTAGTCTTCTTTCCTCCAACTTGAGTCTAGTTAAACAAAGACATTTTGAGAATAAACTTTCCAAACTGACTGGAATGAGGTATAGAATAGGTTTGCAGTTTGTTTTGTGCTTATGAGAATGACTCTAAAACATTGGTTCAAACCTAAAAGTTTCTTCATTGTCAGCATTTCTTCTGAATTTTGTTTTGAGGAGCTTTGGACTTTGGATCTAATGAACTGGCCATGATAAACACACAGATTGTTGAAACAGGTGGATATCTCATCATAACAGTCATGACAGTTGGTGGATTTACTGCAGTACTTTTGTCTTAAGCAAAGAGCAGGGGCATGATTCAAAGTAGCTTGTGAGAGAGAATAGCTGACCAGTCACAAGCTTGAGAGCCGACATCCTTTTCGTCTTAGTTGGTTTGTTTCATCACTCACTGCCTTTTTACATGGAACATTGTTCTAACTAAAAACAATGATAACAAAAGGCATTGCTTGTACACAACATGTGTACTGGCAATAAAAAACTGATTTGTCAACACAGACCTACATTTCAGTTGTCTTATCTAAACTCGCTAAACACAGGTTTACAAAAAACAGCCATTTGAAGTGGAAAATTTAAGTATGAATATTATATAATAGAATATATATATATATATATATATATATATATATATATATATATATATATATATATATGTGCTTTGCATTGTTGAACAAATTCATAATTTCATCTAAAGATGAAGAAACAAGCCCCCCCCCGTCCTTGTCCTTGAACAGCCTCATGCAATCTGACCATTGTTGGAGGCCATTTGTGCTTTAAACTTTAAAAGAATAGCCAATGGCTGCAGCGCAATAGCCAAGTCATGTCTGTGTTATAATATATGAGACTGGACTCTCTCATTAAACAGGGACACACTGACCTAGAGGCAAATTCCACTTTTTTGGAAAAGTCTCCAAAATCATTACTCTGGCCGACTGTCACAGGCCATCATTAGGCCAAAAAGTGTATTTGGCAGTGCTCAAAGGATTTACGCTGGTGTCAGTGGGTTTGTGAAATTGGAGACGCACAAATAATAGTCTCTATTAATGTCTAATGTGTGACAGCAAAAGGTCAGATACTAAACGAAAACCAAACATTGCTATTCAAGATTAAGTCAAAATGTGTTACAAGCAGTGGAAACTGAAAATATGAAAAGTATTAGCTTTTAATAAGTGCCATAAATGCAGATTAAAGGATTCAACTGAAAGTACACAAAAACCCACTAGAGCTGCAACAATCACATAGAGAGTCTAAAATGCATGTTAAAGTATTAATAGTTGAAATAGTTGTCTATTTGTGTTTGTGGCAGTTGGACTTACTGTCTGACTTCTCCCTCCAGCTGTGGGGACAAAGGTGATCTTGTAGTTCTGAACACGGCCAGGGGCTGGGTTCCACCGGGCGTTGAGAGTGGTGGTGGTCTCATTGAACACAACTAAGTTTGTTGGCGGTGCATTCGGGGCTGTACAATGCACAAGAACAGAAAAAATAAAATTAAAACCATGGTGAAATTATATATGATATACTCACAAAAAAACAGGTACTTGGTGATAGCATTTACACTTTAAAGACAGGGTCCTTGATAAATGTATGTTTTGCAATTAATATTTGACAAACATGTTAATGTAATAGAAATGAAGATTTATCAGGGACAACAGTTTTAAAGTGGTAACAGAAAAGACAATTCTTCAATTGATCTTTTCTGAGATGAAATGATGATGAATGAATGATTAGATGATGATGGGATGAAAATGCATCCAACATTACAATGGAGATGATGGATGGATGGATGAATAAATGACATAATAAGCTCTTCCACTTGGGATTCATTTCCTCGAAACATGCGTGAATGAATTCCAACATCAGCCATTTAAGATGACAAAACATATTCACAAATAGCTTTGCAATAAATGCCAAAGACATAGACAGGCAGGCTGTGTCAGCTCGGACACAGAACCACCGAAGTGGCTGCACTGATGATGAGATGATGATTGTCCAAACGCATTATTGATGACAAAGCAAAACAATAAAACATGCTTCCATTTCCAATTCAGATCTTCTTTCTTTAAACACATACTTACATGGGACAGCGCCTCTGCGCACTACAAAGGCAAAAATAGAAATATAAAATACACACATTTTGAACAAAAACAAATATTGGGGATATAATCATTGGTCCAGCCTTTTGCAAAGATCCTATGTCGAAATTCTAGCAAATAAACCAAAACAGTTAAACCATTACATAAGGCCGATGAACAGGAGTCTTACATGTTCTCTCAGTGCCCAGCAGGTCCTCGCTCTCGGACTCATCGGGATAAATGGCTGTAACTGACACATCATAAGGAGTGTCCGGCTCTAGGTTCTCCAGAACATGGGTGGTTTCATCGCTGTTAAGAATAGCCTACAATGGATGTGGAATAATATTACACTTCAATTGGGATAAATCAAATAAGGAACTGGACTTTTCCTCACATATTGGAGGTCAGATTCTCCCTTCTTTCTCCATCCAATACGATACAAAGCCACATCTGGCGCCCCATGCTCCCAGGTCGCCCTGAAGCTGGTCTGAGTAACTTCTGAAAAACGCAGGTTCTTTGGTGCAGGAACAGGTTCTATGGGTTAAAAGAAATGTTTTAATATAATGTTTGGTTCTGTTATTTAGTACTAATGTTGGAGTCTTACCCGTAACACCAACTCCTAACATTGTCGGACTTGCACCCTCATCATAAATTGGAGTTACACCTAGATCATACTCAGTCTGAGACGTCAGACTTTCTAGCACTTTGCTAGTCACACTTCCATCAACTTCAAGCTGAAAAAGAAATTCAGTGTTAACATTGTCAACTTCAGGAAGCTGGTAATTGGCATAGTAAACACCTTATTGAACCCATTCATTTTATAAGCGAAACTAAAACAATTATTCAAAGCCTTATATTAGTTGCAGTGATTTCATATTAAAAACACATGGATGTGACTAATTAGTAGCACATTATAAATGTCATGGCATTCTACTGTGGTTTCAGCACATCCTCTCTGCACTTATTAAATATATCTGTAGGCCAAATGCTGTCAAGAACACTGAACAACTATTTATACAACACAAAAATTACAACCCAGTCCAGATTGCTCATTACTAGTGGCATTACTACGGACTATTTTCTAATCAGAAAAGACAAGACTCAAATATGCAGTACAGTTATACATACTTCTTTAGCGCCTGCCCTTTCAGATAGGTAAGTGATTTTGTATCTACGGACAAGACCAGGAGCAGCGTCCCAGATCAGCCTCATGGTGCTGTGGGTAATGTCCCGAACCTTCAGCTCACCCGCTGGAGGCAGAGGCACTAAAACACATACATTTGTACATTAATACGGTCTGATATTAAAGGTCCCATGTAACTTTTCTGCTGGAGGGCCCACCAATGACTTGTCTCCAAGGAGATGTCATTGTGTTTCTTTGATCTTAACATTTAACTGATTTATCTCCATTGGAGAAAAGTAAATGGCTGCACTAGGCCAAGTTACAGGTAATATCTGAAGAGAGGCGACCTCACTCAGGGTATCCAGGGATGGCAGTTTTTTCAGAAAAGTTACATAGTGCCCATTTAAACTGCATGATTATATTTGATTTGTCATATACATACAGGTCACTCCCTGCTGGGTCAGAGGCTCGCTAGCTGCTTCCCCATGCAGCGCAAACAGGGACAGGGAATAGGCTGTGTTGGGGAGCAGTCGCTCCAGCTGGACTTCCGTCATTTCCCCTCCGACTCTTATCTACAACGTATAAATATGAGTGACATTTTGTGACATTTGGATGAATAATATTTCAATTTCAGGACACATCTGCTACACTCTGCATGGACACAATGGATTTCACACCTCATGAACCAGTGGCGACATTCCCTGGACAGTGTAAGCTCAGTGCAAACCCACTCCTTTGTGACTAACTTATTTTCCTGTTGCCTCCTCTGGTGAATATTCAGCCTCCCACTACTGCTTTGTTCAGTGTTTCAGTTTGACGCATCTGGGCTTCATCGGCCGCTGTCACAACACTTAATTATTTCTCACTTCTGGTGTTTAGCACCCTAATCATCCCTATCCCCCCTCATCATTAGTTTACTCAAAGTTGTATTTTTGAAAGTTTCATGTTCATTAGAATAATCCTGTATTGTCCTGTAGGCTTGAGTGCCCTGAAAATTTCAACTACCCCCTATCATGACTACACCTCTGTACTTGCAAAAGTGTATGTAGTGTAATCTCCAGGTCAAATACGTTGGGTTAAAAAATGTCATATTTTTGAAAAGGGAGTCAATGGACTTGTCTGTTATCAAGCCGCTTGAAATCAATATTATCCATCCATCATCCATCTTCTCCCGCTTAATCCAGCTGGGTCGCGGGGGCAGCATGCTGCCCAATACTCATAGCACCTGACCCCCCCTATGAACCCCTCTGCAGGTGGTGAGCCCACAGGAGGGTGGACAACATGTTGGTTCATAGGGTTTGGGTTGATGGGGGAAACCGGAGTACCCGGAGAAAACCCATCCAGACACGGGGAGGAACATGCAAACTCCACACAGAAAGGCCCAGGCTCGAACCCGCAACCTTCTTGCTGTGAGGCCTGAGTGTTGCCCCTCAGCCACCGTGCCGCCGTCAATATTATGATTTTAATGATTTTAGTTAAAGAATGTTATTTAGTATTAAACTGTAACCTACTGTAGGTTACAGTTACAGAATGTTATTTAGTATTAAACTGTAACCTACTGTAGGTTACAGTTTAATACTAAATAACATTCTTTAACTATATAGCTCTAACCTCCAGCTCCGTAGTGGGCCTTGTAGCATTTATGGCACTATATAGCAGCATGTAGCCAGTGGCTCCCTCGGCCTCCTCCCATCGCACACGCATGGTGGTAGTCGTCTCATCAAAAATGTTCATGTACCTCACAGCAGGCAGGGACACTGCAAAGGCAAATCAAGCTGCTGAGTATGCATTCTTTGCCTCCACCAGAAAAGATACATACAAGGCCATTAACTGACTAAAGTAAATATTTCCTATCCTCTAAGATAAAATGGAAACATCCCTATGAATCATATTGTGTCCTATTGCAATTGGCACTTACTAAGATTAAATAGCAGCTTTTTACAGTTTAGTAAGTGTTTACATAGTTTGTTTCAGAGTGGGCCATTAATAGGTTGTCTGTTTACATTCTCACGGCAAGTCTTTACCATTCATGCATCTGTTTATGAGTGATGACTAAGAGCAAATATTTTTACAGTAAATGAAAGGCCAAATGAGGTGAGGACTTACATGTGGTTTCAGTCCCTTTCAGAGGCTCACTGCTCTCCTCTCCCACAACAGCATAGACATTCACCAGGTACTCTGTCAGAGGGTTAAGGCCCTGGAGGACCACTGTGTTCTCAGTGCCATCTACAAACACCTAAGAGCAATAAAACACACTGTTATTAGCATGGAGTCTATAAGAATAGACTTGGTAGGTTAAAATTTAGTTTATAATACAGTAAAGACCACTTAAATTTCGATTCCAAGAAGATGCAGTGTATCAGTGGTAAAATAACTACAAAAATCAGACATTGGTTTACGATTAAAGAAAACATCTGAAGTATCAAAGAATTCATCCAGGAGCAGATGGCAAAAATGTAAATTCACTATTTGTAAGGCAAAGAAAGCTATCACTATGAAATTACATTTCTACTTCCTAATCCCCTTGTGAGTGCTATATGTTTCTGTTTCTCTGTCTTGAGTCAGTTTGTGATGTAATTAGATTCCTACAAAGCAAGAGGCCAAACTAAACAACAGGCCGGGAATAGACTTTGTAAGGAGTTTCCCACTGGACTCCAAAACTGTCTGAATCAATTTAGCCACTGATCTCATAAAATAGAATGGGCTAGTTTTTTGTTGATGATCAGTAATGAGCACTGATGTGTAAGCTGCCTGTATCCTCATACTTGTTGAGGGTGACCGGACAGTGTCATGTACTCCACACGGTACTTCTCCACTGGACCCTCAGGACCAGTCCAGGAGACACGGAACGACTGGTGGGTCACCTCTGAGGTCACCAGGTTAGTGGGGGCATCAGGTGCACCTCCTTTAAATCATAAGAGGAAAGACCATATCAAAGATATATTAATACTGGTTAGTTTAATGGAAATGATCAAACTTGAAATGGCGCCACTGATTTACCTGGCCCCTTGACACTGTTACAGAGGTTTACTGTGAGGCTGTCGACAATGTCCAACAAGAAGGAGAAGTCAGCCACATTGTACATGTGAATCTCATCTGGGTCTGACGCAATGGACCTCAGCTCATTTTCATCAGCATTCTTCACACCTTTACAAAACATATACATTGCAAGGTAATCAAAATAAGAAACAAATGCAAGTGAAGTTGTAAAGGAGGATAACAATGTTCTTACCAATAGCATATAGCTCTATGCCCTCATCACGCAGGTTTTGAGAATTGATGATGACATCATCTTGGGACTTTCCATCAGTGATCAACACTCCAATCCTTCTAGCATTGGGCCTCATCCCAACATTCTCCTTGAAATTGTTCTGCAGAATGTAGTTTAGGGCCAAACCTGAAATATTCATGAACAGCCATTGTATATTTGGCCTTTACCAAATCTATTTAGCCACTGGAAGGATCGGCTATGTTCATAAATGAAAGAGGAATGTTTAGCTTGTAATTATGTACAGACCAGTTAGGGTGTTGCCTCCTTTATAGGGAAGGTTAGCCACAGCCTCTAAGAGGGATTCGCGGGTCTTGTGTGCATCCAAATGCCACTCAGTTTTGGGGTCTCCACTGTACTGGGCAAGACCTTTTACAAAGAAAAAATCCCTTGCGTTAGTGTGGCTTATATACTTTACAATGTTGCTATGTAGACAACAAACTTTGTACCCACCAATCTGGACTCTATCAGGGCCAATGTCGAACACTCCCACTGCACGGGCAATGAAGGCACGAATGGTCTTGAAGTTGAGGCGCCCAATACTCCAAGAACCATCCACTAACAGCACAATGTCAGCCTGTGCTGTGGTCCTGCACTGAACATCTGTGCACATAGTTAGATTAGTCAGACTTGGTCAAAATGTTTAATATAATATAGCCTTTGAAAACAGGGTAGTCAAAATTATGTTGACAATTTATGTATGTGGAAAGGAAAGGTTGGTTGGAAGGTTGAGAATATTTAAGAATCAGAAGATAGATGTAGACTAACAAGAGACATTGTCAAAAGCAGTAAGTTATAGCAATCTTCTTGACAGTCTGTAGATCATGCGTTGATCCATGAGTTATTCCACGGGCAAGTCAGATGTGTTATCGCCCCTTAAGAAAACTCAGAATTCTTCATCCTTTTTTCAAAAACATGGAAAGGCATCATTGTCGGCACCTGAAAAGAGGGCTGCAGATGTTGCACTAACTGCCACTGTCTGCAGCTGAGAACAGGTTACATGGAGTGTGATTTATAGAATTTTGATCAAAGCCAAAAACCACAAGTGCAACAGAATAAATCAATAAAGCTGTCTTAGACAACAAAAGAGGAGCAAAACTATGTCTGCTATGTGTGTGTGAAGAGGCTAATGCAGTCTATGACTAATGTCCTCAATGTCCTTAAGCTCTGAGATTTATGTCTTATTTAGTCTATACTGGAGCTGTGTGGGCTGTACAATTAATTAATTTTAAGATTGAGATTCAGTCATCTCTAATATTCAGTGATATGCTTGGATCTTTTTAATCACCTAATCTTTTATAAATAAAAGCATGTGGTTCAGAACAGAATGTGAAGGAAGAAATATGCATTTTTTGTTTGTTTTCAGTGGAACTGATAAAGGAAATAAAGATTGAAATTAATTTTAGTAAAGCAAAATTAAAAGTAAAAAGTGATTAAGATGTACATATTCTTATTGTCATTGTAAAAGTGACTAAAGTAACCTAACAAGGTTTATATGATTCCTTTTTTTGTTTTTTCTCTTAAATGGTTATTAGGATGAGCACACAAGCAGAGCTGTCATCCTGACCTTTCTATAGCAAACATACATTTTTCCTCTCTTCTCATGACTAGTTCCTGTTGTTTTCATAAAAACTCAAATATTTTATTTCCCCAAGCATATCTTATTCACATGGACTGAATGTGCACAGGCTGTTTTTGGACTTACAATAAACAGCAAAGCCCAGTGTGACACTGCGACTGAGCGTCAGACAGATGGAATTCTCCTTAGATCTGTTTTATGAGACAATCGACCTGAGCTCAAGCCATTTAGAGAAACTTAGGTTTTACAAGGCAAGTAGGCTGTTTGCTAAGTGATTGGTAATTTGTGGTGTTAGCTTTGGCTTCTAGGAAACATAATACTGAACATTGTCTTCAAACTGATGATGACTAAATCCATTTGTGTCACATTTATACATATAGTGCAATGCAATGTGGCTGATAAATTGTACTTTTGTTTAACATGTATACCTCCAGTGTATGGAGGAAGCTCTGGTCCATCAGACATAGTGGTTGTTTCCTGTCCAGCTAAAGGCATGCTCTCTCCCCCTTCAAACATGCCAAATACATTCACTGTGTATGTAGTATCAGCTCTACAAAATACAAACAATTTGATTAAAACATGGTAAAATAACTTCTCGTGTCTAAAAATCATCCTGAATACTGACCTAAGCTCCTCTAGCACTACTGTGTTGTCGTAGGGGCCAACCTTCAGTTCACCCAAGTTAATGTCCTCTCCCTGTGGATGGAAAGTGACTTTATAGCCTTTTACATCTCCTGGGGCATGGTCCCAGGTTACACGGAAACTGGTCCTGGTTGGCTCTGAAGTCTGGAGGTTTCTGGGGCCTTTGTAAGGTGACACTGCAATAAAAAGAATCGAGATTTTTACTGCTGAGTATAATTATTGTTGCAAAGTGAAGTTTATGATGCCCTTGCTTGCATAAAAGTTAAAATATCTCAGTTAATTCTACTTTTAAACAAAAATACATAAAAGACTAACTCACATGTGGTTCCTTCGCCTTGCCTTGTTTTGCCCTCCCCAGACCGGTAGACTGGGATCACTTGTATTTCGTAGGTTGTGAGGGGGGTAAGGCGTCGCAGAACTGTGGAGGTTGTGCCACCAGGAGCCTTGGCTGCCAGCTGACGTCCTCCCACCTTGGGTTTATAGGTAACGCGGTAGTTGAGCACATTCCCAGGTGCTGGTTGCCATGTCACTTTCATGCTTTTCTCTGTCTCCTCTGACACAACTATGGCTCGGGCATTGGCTGAGACTGCGTTGGAAAAAGAGGAGAGAGGTTTGTTATTTTAGGCTTGTAGGAATGTTGATCTAAAGATTATCATGGCAGGCTACTTCTCATCTGGATATCTGCTCAGGTTTAACTCTAGTCATAGGTGCTTGAAAATGTACTGGCTTTCAAGTGCAGATAAAATACTATAAGAATAAAGAGTGGTAGCAACAGAACAGTCAAGTGGGTATAGTAGCCATCTTTATAGCACTGCCACTGAAAAGAACAGTAATTTAGTACAGTTTATTCAATAGAAGACAAGAAATTATTGATGCAAAATACTATGGCGTGCTCTATGTGATGTAGGGCTGTCAAAATGTTCAATACCCAGATTGACAGAAAACCCAATTTATGGTAAAACTAGTATCAAAACTAGACACTAATTTGAAGAAATCACAAAAATGGGACAAAACTGAACCTTTCTGGAATAGTTTTAGAAATGTACTGATTCTATACTGGAACTAGTAAGATCACATGGTATGAGACAGTGCTATTATTTTGTGTTTAATAACATATTATTATTAGCATTGAACCACTGTTATACAAGCACTGAAATTACATTAGTCATAACTCACTGTCTGTGGTCTCCTCTCCCACTAGCGGTTGGCCCTCTCCATGCCCATACACGGCGTAGACTGAGACTTGGTAGCGTGTTTCTGGCGTGAGTCCCTCCAGAACAGTCTCAGTTAAGCGTCCCTGTAGTGTCTTCTCTCCGCTCTCCTCTGAGTACAGGGACTTCCATGTGATTCGGTACTGTTGGACTTTACCCGGAGCTGCGGTCCACGACACAGCAAAGCTGGTGTCGGTGACATCTGAGGTCACCAAGTCTCTGGGCGAGCCAAGTTCTGCAGAGGAAGAGTGAAAAAGCACCAGTCAATACAATGCCAGCAACTTTGGGGAACATATGAACTGTGGATGTAATGAACTATTAAAACCTTCTTAATGAAAGCAGCCAAAAAATATAATAATAAATGAATACTAAAATACATAAAACAAAATTGTAAGTATGGAAATTGCTATAATTTACCATCACCATCAAGCGGATGTCAAGCTCAAGCAAAAATCTGTCAACTTAAGTGGCAAGTAATCTTCATTTATAGTAAGAGTATATGAATATTACTAATGCAAAAAAAGCAAAAACATATGCAAAATAATACATTTTATCAACTGCTACTACTGAATAGACTACCGGTAGATCTATAGGATATGGGAGATTTAAAAAAGGAGAGAAGTGCAAAAACAGCAGTGCATGAACCAAAAGACAACAGTATACCAGCAAACGTGTATGTACCATAGTTTGAGAACCACTGATCTATGTTAATGTTAATTTAACTGGATATATACAAGTATGTGAAAAGTAAAACAAGCATTTAAGTTTTTTACCCAAAATGGTGGGCTTTTGATATCACGACTACACACACATGGTGTTGATTTGAAATCCAGATAGTGTGGATTTTAAGGAAGTAACTGAGACGCGGACAGACGGCGATAAAGAACTAAAAATCACTCATCTGTCTGCACTGGAATCCCTATAGGTCCCTTAGAACAACATGACTTTCCTTTCATAATCAAAGACCTCTGGAAAACCAATCACATATCTTCTGCTCCCTTCTCCGCAACACTTCAATTTTCCACTGAATTTAGGGGAAAATGTTGTACAGGAAAAAAACCTTGCTACTTGCTACAAATACAGATGTTGGTGACTTTAAGCTTTTTTTTTTGTTTTCCCCAGAGACCGGTACATAGGTGAAGTGCAGAACAACAACAGTAGCCTTTAATAATTATTAGTCAGCACCAAAGTTGGTCCAAGCATCGCCTTGCATACAACGCCAAGAACATGCTTGCAGCTAATGACAGAATAATCACTGGAAGAAATGTGTGGCTGGGTGGTCCTCCTACAACTCATCAATCACCACCAAAGCTAAGCAACATAGAATAAAATTAAGTAGCAGCCTGTATAGTGTTTGAGTTGCATTGAGGGAAAGAGGTGTTGTCAGTCAATGAGCCTTATGGAGTTAACTGTCCATTTCAGACGAACTGGAAAATGATCTCAGGAGAAATAATATCCATAGTTGCCAGCCCTGTGATCTGCACCTTTATAGAGGCAGATATGAATTGATGGCCATGGCTTAATGAAATGTTCCAAGCTCCCGAGGAGAGCGGATATAAAATAACCACTTATAAATACCAGGATTGTTCCATCAAAAGGGTTATCTTGGCTATGGAAAGTCCAAAAGGATGAACTCAAGTGACTCTTTTGGCTTTGTGTGAACTAAGGCCAGAATGGAGCTCACTATAATGACTTCTGCAGACAGAGGGGCCGCTGCAGGAAGTCCACCTCGCGAGACAAGCAGAGCTCATTGCACCTCCAAGTCATGTATCAAGACCTGAGAGAACCTTCTGGCACTGGTAGGGCACTGCGGATAAACGATCCCAAAGGTGCGATTGTGGGAGCAAAGTCTTTCAACATGTATTGCACAATCTGTACCGTAAATGTTCCCTTACTGCACTTGGAAAATCATTATCCATATCAGGAGACACAAGCATTGATCACAAAGAAGTTATAATCTGATGAACAAAAAGTCCTTGAATCCCCAATTCAAATGATAATGGGCAAATACATGGGTTAATATTACACTGTTTAGAGCTAAATCCTAAATTTGAAATAAGACACACAGATTTAACCTTGATTATTCAAAATGAAATTAAATGGGATCCTAGTTTCTTTTAGTCAGACAAAGGGAAGTACTATCGAATTTTGATGTAACTGTGATACAGCTGTCTGTACATTGCAATTATTGACTAGGAATTTTTTTATGACAAGTCTACAGCTAATGGAGTAGCCGAAAAGTGCTTTTATCAAAGTTGGGAATTTGGGGGAATAAATTGAATGTTTGTTTGTTTTAGACACTGGTGTGAAAGGCATTAATTAATTGTTCAAACAGAGGTTTATTTACAAAGTTTCTTCTGTCTGTGTTCACAAATGTTTTGTTACTAAAAGCCATATTTTTCTTCTGAATCGAAAATTGTGATGAACTAACTTGTGGGGGAAAAAATCTTGATTATCAGACAAAACCTGCCAATATAAGGAAGTCTGCGGGTTACTTTCTTTCAGACTTACTGACACATATAATGAATGCATTCAAATGTGGCTTTTAATTTCAATTATTTTTCTTGGTAAGTCGTAAAAGTGTTTCTTTTGACATTGACCTGCACTGTGCCCCTGCCTGTCTGAACCACACCCAGAAGGCAGATGAGCAGACAGTTCCCGCTGGGGCAGACAGAAACATCAGTATTTTTCTTCAAAGTTTGCCAAGGTTCCATCCTAGTAAAGTAAATATTTTTCATGTTTGTGTTTAATAACCAGATGTGGGGTGATTATCTAAGCATTTGCCATGACGGTCAGCTTGGTCAGAATGTTATAACTCATCCTCCTCTACGCTTCTACAGGCCTTGCTCTAAGCCACAAGGAATGACTTTGTATAAAACAGTCCGTCAGCCTTGGTCTACACAGTCTTCTCAGAGAGGGTCACTGAAAGCTAGTTTCAAAGAAAACAATGAGATCAATGTTTGGACGTTTTGAAGTCATGACAATTTCAACGTTGCGTCTAAACAAAGTGCATTGTTAGAGAGCCTCTTACTTCTGTCTGTTTGGTGACAGCGCTGGTGGAAACTACTGCACTGCTTTAAAACATTTGGTTAATGCGTAAAATGACATTCATTTCGCAGAGTCAAGTGTCTGAGTATCTCTTAGACTTTAAACAGGGTGAGCTTTGGTCTTTTATAACAAAAAACAAACTTTTCCACATAGCAACATTGAAACCACGGCACAGTTTCTTCAGTAACTTATGACACCTCTTACAGTTTACTATCCAGAAACATGTCAGGTTAAATTTGGATATTCAAATAAAAGAAATAAAAAGTATGGTGGATTTTCAGCTGACACTTTTTTGCCAGATCGGATATCAGTTTCTAAATATCAATTCAGCCGATATCCAGGTTGGACATAAACGCTGATGTAATAAGGCTATTTACTGGTGGTAAAGGGCCTACAAAGTCTTAGATTATTTGGACTTTTATTTACACAAAGTTGTTCTGTCATTACTTGAAAGATAAATAACAGTTATATAACATGTTTGGGGCAGATTTTATATTTGTTTTAAGGAAGTAAAAGCTGTTTTCAGTCTGCACAGGCACATCCCTACATGTAATCAAATGAAATCACCATTGCCAGCAATAATGAATCTCAACGCAGATCCTTGTTGCAAATCACAAACAGTTAATTCAACACTTTGGTACATTCAGTCTGTAGTAGCCATGGACGTATGCACCAGTCAGACATATGGCTCTCCACTCCTGTTCCAGCCCATTCCTAGCCCTCTTGGGTTTACAAGCCTCCCCCACCCATTTAACACTGCCTTCATGGGCGGCAAAGCCAACCTATCCTACAGCCAGTGCCAACAATTACATCAACTGCCACATTCCTGTCTTTTCCTCTTAAACCACAACCTATAGGCTCCCTCCCTTGCAAATTGAAATCTCAACTTCCTTCTTGCTGATGTAATTACATTTGAAGACTGCCACATCCTACATGCAACCACAAAACATTAAGCACAAGCAAAACAGTATGTCAAATTTACCTTCCAAGGTGGTTCCCGTGCCCAGTAGAGGATCCCCAGCTCCAGAATTGTAAACAGCCGTAACAAACAGTTCGTACTCAGTGGCAGGCGTGAGGTCCCTTAGCATGGCCTGGGTAGTGTCTCCTTTGACAGATATTTCGCTCCTGTCACCACCTTCGGCTGGTTTGTATGCAATCTGGTACTGGAACACATTTCCAGGGGCTGCCTCCCATGACACTTTCATAGTATTTATGGTTTCATCATATACACGCAGGTTTCGAGGAGAGCCTCTTACTAAAACATAAAGAATATATCAGTCATACATCACTGTCAAGGGTTTAAAATGATGTCCACCAATCTCAGCTACAGCAACTAGCCTATTGATTTGACTGCAGATGCACTTAGTAACCTAGGATTTGAAAAACTTTGTGCAATGTTTTTATGAATTTATTTTCCCTTCTGATAATAATCTCATAATGGTGGGAGACTGTAGTTCTAAATCCATGACATTTACCTTCTTTGGTTGTGCCCTCCTCCTTCACTTCTTCTCCCACACCTCCAGCATACTCAGCAGCTACACCCACGCGGTATGTAGTAGCAGGGAGTAGTCCTTGAAGAACAATCGTAGTTTCTGGCCCACTGGTTTGAGCATTTTGTAAGGCATAGTCCCCTCTGACTGGCACATAGGCAATACGGTACCTAATGACTGCCCCAGGGGCCGCCTCCCAGGTCACCCTAAAACTGTTGGTCGTCTCTTCTGTGATTTGAATGTTTCTGACAGTCCCTTGTTCTGAAAGAAATACCGATTACATTAGCATTGGTTTATTAAAGAACCACGGCGTATCCAATGGGCAATAATCATACCTTCTAATGTTGTTTCTTCCCCAGATAAAGGAAAACTGTCTCCTCTTTCATACTGAGCAAACACTAGAACTTCATATGTAGTGACTGGAGTGAGATGGGGCAGAACAGCTGTGGTGGTTCCACCTGGGTAAGCCATAGAAACATAGTCCCCAGTGACGTCTTCAGCCTTACGGAAGCGCAGCAGGTAGGACAGTACGTTGTTTGTCGGGGCGACCCAGGTCGTACGGAAACTTCTGGAGGTGATTTCAGAGAACTGCAAATCTTTAGGTGGGAGAAGACCTGAAAAATCATTGAAAAAGGTGATTGTTATTGTTATACCGTGAAATCAATGCAATACACAATTGCACAATATTCTGTTAATATGAAAAAGTATGAATGAAATACTTTTAAAATCAGTTTGTAAATTATACAGCATTAGAATACACCTACCATCAAATCTATGAGTGTGGTCACTGCTACATATCATTTTAAAATGCCAGTTCCTACTCACTCTTCTTGATGATGTTGAGCAGCTCTTGTTCAATACGCAGACAGATGGACTGAGTCAGCTCTTTGGAAATCCTCTGGAAAGCATCAAAGTCTTCCACCTCATAGACGTGAGTGTCTGATGGGTGATTAGCAATGGCTTCCAGCTCAGACCGAACAGCATCCTTAACACCCACAGCAAAAATCTCCACATCACTATTCCTCAGTTTGGTGGCGGCGTCCTTAAAAGAATCCGAAGACTTTCCATCCGTGATCAGCACCATAACGCGTGGAACATTGGTCCTGGCACCACGGGAGGGAACAAAGATCTTCTCCCTGACATAGGTCATGGCTTTTCCGGTGTTGGTGGAGCCTCCACGGTAAGGGAAGGTGCGCACAGCTTTTACAACACCACTTAGGTCATGGTGAGTGTTGAGGGCAAATTCAGTGTGGGGGTCACGACTGTACTGCACCAAGCTGATCTGAACCTTGTCTGGTGCAATGTCAAAAGATGTGACGAGAACCTCCAAAAAGGCACGGACTTTGGCAAAGTTTTGTAATCCAATACTGTACGAGCCATCAACAAGAAGGACCACATCAGCCTGGACATCCACTCCAAGAGAACATTCTGGAAAAAGAAGACACCACATGAGAACAATTAAACATACTTTGGTGGTTGGTGGTGTATTACTACTTCTAAACAATATTTGTCAGGTTATGACTAGTCATATTTAAGACTCACAATCTTCCAAATAGAAGCTGTTCACATAACTAGACAGGCAGAAAAGGTCAAGTGTTGGTTCAATCAAGCAATGAAAACAGAATAAAAATATTGTAGCTTGTGAAAATAAAGACAGGTAACACTATGACAAGGGTGAGGTGGCTAAGTATTTCACCTAAAAGTATACTGAAAATATAAATACAACAATAATATATAAAATATGAATCTCAGTAGAACATATACTTGCCTGTTGACACTTTGACAGGCTGAGTTTTCTCCATAGCAATGATGGGTTCACTGGGAGTCAGACCTTTGAGGGCAAACAGGCTGACCTCATAATCGGTCTCGGGAGAGAGGTCACGTACGTTGATAGATGTCTGTGTGTGGCTGATGTACAACTCCTGCCGCTTCATCCCCGGTACCATGGGGACCAGGGTGAGCTTGTATCCTGTGATGTCACCCGGGGACGATTCCCAAGTCACCCGCATCGACTTGGAGGCAATTTCCGTCACCAGCAGGTTAGTGGGTGGCTCAACGACTGAGGGGGAAATTGTTCATTAAGTTAATTAGAATTGAGAATTGAGTTCATCCAAAATTGAAGTGACAGCACATGAGAAGCAATTATGAACATTCTAAGACAAAATGGTCACTTGTTTACATGCACACCAATTTATTATCTGATTTCTGGACCTTTAAATTGTTTAGGTGATATTATTAGAATGAAATCGAATAATTTAGCCATGTCATTTTTAGTCTTATAACTAAGAACAAATCAGATAATTGTATTTTATTAATTAATTGTATTGAGTTTTACTGTAATCACTGTAGTTAGTTCTACAGTCCTGTTCAGTTTAGTTCTAAAATAATTAGAAGTTGTAAGACTTGAGACCAGTTAAAAGGCGCCCTATATAACTTTTCTATCAATAATTTCATGACAGGTGTATTTATCGCTCAAAAATCATCAGGTCTTTTGATACTGGGTTAGTCAACATACTTTTATCACATCCCACTGACCAAAGCAACACAAATAATGTCCACTCACGTTCTTCTCCACTGACCAGAGCAGTGAGCTGCTCGTCCACTCCAGAGCACACCTCGGAGATGATTTTCTTCTGCACATCTTGGATCTGGTTGAAGTTCGGCACATTGTAGACGTGTTTATTGTGAGGTGTGGACGCCATTTCCTTCAGCTCATCCTCATCTGCTCCTTTGATGCCTAAAAAGAAAGCAGTGGATAGCACAGATATCAATGACAAACCATATGTTTTTAACTTTTTTGATACAGATGCCGTCAAAAGACTCTTTTTACTGTTTTGGAAAGCAACATAACAGTTAAAATTGACCTTGCATTGAACAATTCAAGGAAAATAAAATATTTTTCCATGACTCTCAAATGGAAGAACTATCTAACAGAACAGAGAATAATAAAACATACCTAGGACAAATATTTCCACTCCAATGTTCCTAAGTCTTCTAGCATGCTCCTCCACTGGGTCCTGGGACTTTCCGTCAGTTATGATCATGGCTACTTTGGGGAAGCTATCTCGCGATCCAGCCGCCTCAGTGAAAATGTTGTTGAGCAGGTATTCAATGGCCTCACCTTCCCAAGGAAAGAAAGATGTTCATTTATTTAAATAGTAAATAATAACCATTTAACAAAATAATGTGTTTTAAGGACTAGAACAAGAGAAACACTAGTCAATCAAAAACAGATGATTCCAATTGGAGAATCACTCAATATTGGCAAAAATTTGTTTGTGTACAAGTAGAAAAGTATGTCACAGATTGCATATCTTAAATAATACAAAACTACATGAAATAATGCAATCAAAAATTCTGAAAATATCAATCGAAAATCAAAAAAACAAACAAACCACTAAATCACAGTACTTCAATTTTGATATATTGCACCCTGGCTAAATAAAAAAAAAGTCTCATCTAAAATACCAGGTATTCGGCTGAGGTTGAATGGCATACCTGTCATTGTGTTCCCCCCTTTGTATGGCAGGGTGCTTATGGCTTGGAGCAAATCTCCTCTCCTGTTGTACTGGGTAAGGGTGAACTCTGTGCGGGTATCTGTGCTGTACTGGACCACAGCGACACGTGTCTTGTCTGCTCCGATGTCAAAAGCTCCGGCCAGAGCTCCGATGAAACTACGAATGTGCTGAAAGTTCTCCCTACCCACACTCCAGGAACCATCCACCAAAAACACTAAATCAGCTATGGCACTGACAGAGCACTCTGAGGAGACAAAAAATTATAAGTTTAGTAAATATAGTTCTATAAAGCTGAGTTTGATTTATTTAAGAGAATTCCAACAAAGAAATCTGCTTATGTTAGGAAAACATTTTCTACTGGTCTGTTCCTTTAGCTGTCAGTCTACATAAAATCAAACTCATGACAGATATTTGGCCTGAAAACTGCATTCTCACATCAAAGAAAATATGTACCAGCGCCAAACAGTGGGCTGGTTTTGTCATTTCGGCAGGCAGAGGCGTTTGATTGTGGCTTTACAGACTAAACATTTAGCAGAAGTTCCACCTCATTTTTCAGATGCTTAATCCCATAGGGCTTTAACTCATGAACTTGGATTTCAGATGAGTTTATAAGAATAATTTTCCAGGATTATAAAGATGAACTTAAATCTTCATTCCCTTAAGATGTATTATACATACATGTCATGACGTAACAGTGAAAATTATACATCAAATTTGAGGTTTAAGACCAGAAATGGCCTGTTTACTTATAATTTAGGGGTTTTGGAAGCTCTGGCATTATTAGGAAAAGTTCCATTTGAGGCAGACAGTTGGGGTGAAATAAAAATTGGCTATTCCTTCAAAACATATGGACCACCAAGATCTAAAAAGGAAAAGTGATTTAAAGTCAGTTTCTTTAGTGCAGCTCTTAACCATTTCGTAACTGGCACATATACATGGCAGTACACATACGTCAATACTCAAGCCTCCTGCCTTTTTTCTATGACGCAAAACAGTAACTAGCTTGAAGCCCCTTTCTTGATGCACAACCTGGTTCTAATTAACAAAACCCATATGTGGTCTGTTCACTGTTGGGCTCTGTCTGCTCACTCTATGGCAGAAGGTAAAATCGAAGTCTGAGCAAATGATTCCACATAGGAAAAAATATGAAGATGACAGTTGTGGCGGGAAAGGTAAACGAAAAACCGTATTTGAAAACTACATGGGAGACAGGGATGGATTGGAGTTGACAGTACAGTAAACATACTCACTCAAAGCATCAGTCTGTGGCTTTTTGACACGCTCACTGGAGTTACTGGACTGGACTAAGAAGAATCACAAAGTCACCATAACAAAAAATACAATATACACTGTGTTGTAGTTAGAAAGTGACTGGAGACGTAGACTTACTGGTGACCTGGCCAAAGATTGGTATACTTTCTTCATACCCATAAAAAGAGTTTATGGACACTGAGTAATCCAAATCAGGGGTCAGGTTTGTAAGGGAGGTTATAGTGGTATCTGCATCAAGGGTAAAATCTCGGACTGGCTCATCTAGACAAAGAAATCAACACAAAACATAATTATTAAAAACATTGGTATTTATTTTACACACAATATTGGTAGCTGCTTTAGTTATCTTACCTGCATCTGATACAACTTGTATTCTAAAGCCCTCTATTGTGGATAAGGGTCTTTGCCATGTCATTTCCACTGTGTTTTCATTTAGAATTTTAAATTTCATGTTTGATGGGGGTTCCACTGCAAGGTAAGAATTACAGTTTGAATCACAGAAATCAACATGTATAGTATGATATTTATATTCAATGATGCTCTGTTATCAATTCCAACAACAAACACTTCATGAGAAGTAAACTGCTCTTGTTGTTGGGTGGGTGCACATACAGTATTTGTGAGAACACATGACAACACTGTGAGAAGTGTGAGAAGCCATTTTGAGGTAAAATGGCATTTGTTTGAGTTGCTTGACTTTGTTGGTCTGCAGCTCAAGCACCAGCATATGCAACATATGCATACGTCCAAACAGACTGTACCAAAGAGCAAACAATGAGTGAACCATCCACACATGCTGAGTGCAGTCAATACAGTCACATGCCCCACCTCCGAGCTGTTTACCATGAGGTGGATCTCTGCATCACGTAAATAGTGACTTCACTTTCGCTGGACTGATTATACAATGGGAATGAAGCCGTCTTTCACATCCAGACAAAAGTGAACAGGATATGTTCTATATACATGGTATATAAACATATTTCACAGAGGATTACCGGCTTGTTATTTGAATAGTTACTCCTGACATAGGCATACATCCATTGCAAACATGACGTTATAAAAATAATACACAGCATGTCACTGAAGACTCTTGTGTACTTTCTCATGGGTGAAGGATAAAGCATACACTACTCAGGACATAAAGAAGAGTCCAAATAATAAACACAAGTTTTCAATGAGCGGACTGATCACAACATCATGCATCATGTACATGAGAAAGTTGTTTGGTTTAACAACTTTGACTGACTCCACAGTAGTTTCCATGTACAGTTGAGACCACACAGACACAGACGATATATTTTAAAGTGATATTCTTCTGACCACTGGAACCACAAGGACTGAACCTACCAGTATCCAAAATGGTTTCTTTTACTTTTATTTATATTGAAATGTATAGAAAGGGATGAATGATAGAGAAAGTGTTATTGTGGGGTTTGTGATTGAATTCTTTATTATTCTCAGCATTTAAGATAGAGGTGTGCAAAAGTGTATTAGGCATTAGTAAGATTCATTATAATCTAAACTTGGCACCGCAAAAGAGAGAGGAATATCACTGTAAAATATTACTTCTAGAAGAAGCCATTGTTTCTGACACAATGAGTGCACAGGCAGACGACAAACAACAGCCCACCACAAACTCTATTAGTGGGATTGGAGAATCACCAACCTGGCGCATCAATTCAAGGGGTCCCGTTGGACTGCATCCCCAGTCATTTTCCACGAGTCCCACTCAAAGTATGCAGTTAGAGACACTGAGAGACTATATCAAGTTATAGGAGGTGATGGATTGAGGCTTAAGAGTGTATTTTCATGGTTTGTCCACATTGTAATCATAGGTATGTAACTTTTATGATGTTTTTGAATTGATCTTATTGGTATCTGCTCCCTCAGTTGTTAATAAAGTTCCCCTCTTCAGCTCCAGGGCCCAGGTCTGGCTACTGTTGTATTAGAACCAAGTCTCCAGCTCTGCAGCCAAGCAGCAGTCCAGGCCTGAGTGAGTGCCAGAGGACAGACCAGAGGAGGAGCGAAGAGCACCAACTCTCCCAAAGAGGCAGGAGAGACGCCAAAGCCATTCCACAACATGTGCTGACATTAAACATTACTGCATATTACTTTCCATACGTATTGCAACTCAGCGCTTTTGCTCGAGCCCACAAAGAGGCAGCAGAAAGGCTCTTTGTCTTTGTGCTGTCTGACTATTAATTTGTGATTCTCGTATTTCATCTTTCCATTCCACTGGTGGAGATACGTGAAGGGGAGTTGCATCCTGCCAACGACCGATCAAGGAGGAAAAATCTAAAGGTTTCCACATCTATTACTTTTAATTTTCCAAGATTTTTGCCTTAGTAGTTTGCACATGAAATCACATATTCACTATAGAATTGACAGACATATTTAAATAATATACACCTCATATACAGCATGACAAAAGGCATTACAAATTGCAGTCTATCAGCATACATTCAGAACACATCACAGTTAGAGGAATTTTCGTGTAAGAAAAGTCCATTATGTTACCATCAAGGAAACATTTTGGACAGAAGGACCAGTGACTAATAATAATAATAAATCAGCCACAGGCAAGATTTAAGATTTTTTTTGTCACAATAACTTCTTAAGAGTCAAGTCAACAAAATCGTTCATTTGTGCTTATTGTGTTTATTTTGCCAATTAAGATTTATTCAACGATAGCAATTTTAATTTAGTTTTGGATTGCCCATATTTGATTTCCTTGTTATAACATCTGCAAATGAATACCAGTCACAATAACAACACACATAAAAACACTTTATTTTCTTACCAAATACAATGATTTGTAGTATTCCTACGATAACATCAAACACCTGATCCCTTAGACACAACAGCAGATGAGAGACAGAGGAAAGGCAGAAGGAGGGAGGAGTGTGTGTGGATATGTGTGTGTGTGTGTACTGTCGCCAGGTGGTTTCATTTACCTTGAGCATCTATGGAGGAGAGCAGAGCTGCAAAGAAGGCAGCTGTGGCCAGTGACAGCCCTATCTTCATGTTTAGCCCTTTATATCGTCAGCAGTGCATCAATCAGTCTGAGGATAAGGGAGAGATGTGTTAGGGCCTTAGTGTGGCTTAGAGTCTAAACACTGGTCTAAGAGCCACGGGATCAGCTGGAGCAACATGAAAGGTTCAAGACAAGACAATAAACCACTTCAGCTAACAGACAACGCCTCTGAATGTGTCTCACCAAAGCATCTCATCTCAGTTTGATCAGATTAATATATCTACTATGCTGTTATTACTGCACTAAAGAAGCTGCAGACTTATATAACACATGCCACACCTTACAGCCAACTGATGTCAACCGAAGCAAAGTATACTTCAATAAAAAATAACATCAGTGAAATTTGTAATATTACTGTTCCAATATAATCTTGTGCAGAGAATCTTTAATTTTTACACATTTAAAATAGATACAATTTTTAGACTGGTATGCAACAAACACTCAAGTGACGTGATAGCAAATAAAATACGATTCAATCTACAACCACCTTCCATTTTAGTCGCTATAAATTGTTATATCTCCAGGCAGTCATACTCCCAACTTCTTTCTTATCATTCAAACCCATAGTGCCACATAAAGTAGACATAGAGCACCGCCTAGTGTTTGAAACAAGAAATGCAGGAGCTCTAAGTCTCTTTCTCAGAGCCCAAATTCACTAATTGTAGATCCAGACTTCTTTGTGAAAATCGCTATCTGCTTTCTGCTTTCACACACTGCGTTGCTGTTGAATACAGTCTATATTAAACAAGGAAAAAGACTGAAATAGGCCTAATCTAAATCAATTATTAGAAAAAAAAAAAAAAAACACTACTGACTTAATTCGATTAAACTAAATTGCATTCATGAGAGGATTTAAGTGTTCTAGGAATAATTTCAAACGCACTTTTAAAGTTAGAAATGAAAATGTCGCTCAAAAGACAAATTAAATGAAACTACTCACCGTTAACCCCCAAAATGAACGGAGCAGAGAAGATCGCTGCTGCTCGGAGTCTACCCCTGTGCAGAGTACAAGTGTGAGGAGACTGTGCGCCGGGACCCCTCTCTCCCTCACTGCTACTGGAAGCTCCGCCACAGATGTCCAAGAAGGAAAAGCCTCTTTCCAAGTGGGAAGAATCTTTCCACCGGCGGCTACTTAATAGGGGGCAGATCCCAAAATCTCAATTTACCATGAAGTTCCAAACCTTTTCCTGTGTGGAGATGTGGGTGCCCTCTGATGTCATTTAGGATGCCTTCTTTGGAAATGGTTTAGGCCGAATTCTTTAGAGTTTGCTCATTTATCAAAGGATGGAGAAGAGATGGAAAGACACGTATTAATTAAAGTGATATGTCACTTGGTTTGCCAGCCATTACTTTACTAAGCTACATTAAAAAGTAGCCATCAAAAATAAGTAGCAAACATAATGGCCCAACTTAGTGTGACATGCTCTATATGGTGATCCAGGCCGTAGTTGTTAAGATTTCTCTCTTCTAGAGATGTTCAACTATTTACCCAGAATCGTCCTGATACTTCCTATTTTATATTCGTTTCGGACTACTATACTTTATGCTGGCAAAACGGAATCCTGACCAAATAATGCAGTCCCCAAATGAAGAGAAAATGTAGCATAGACCACTTAGAGCTAGAAATAGAATAGGCCTATAAGACCATGGATCACAGAAAGACACCATCCTGGCCAAGTAGGCATGTGTGGATATATGATTGATTGTAGTTTGAGCTCAGCAGAAACAAACATTTGTGAAGAAATGTTGCCCTCTGGTGGTTACTCGTTAAATTGCACCATTTGTTAGTGAGTAGCTTGCATCTTGATGGTTTCCTTATGTCGGGGTATCCTGCAGGTGAAATGCACAATTGATTAATCATCAACTATACTTTTAACTGTGTACATAGTTCAGATTCTTGTGCATGATCAATGTGATTTGCTACTGTTTTTAACAGGTTGTCCCAGTAGGAGTGAATGCAACAGTACTATGACTATAACTTCAACCTAACCATTATTATGCCTATGTACCACATAACCTTACTCATAATATCCCTTTGGATGTATATTTTTGATTTTTTTTTGTTGCAGAGAAATTCAGAACTGTATCAAATATTACTCAAATACTTTAATCATCAGCAGAAAAAAATATTAACCCATTATACCACACACATCTTTCAGGTGATAAATACATGCATAACAATGAACGTTTAAGCGCCGGTTAACTTAACACAGAGTGTTCATGAGGTGGCTGTAGATAGAGGTGGTTTAAAAAATAAAAAACATTGTTGAAACACATCAAAAGTAAAAAAAAAAAAAAAAAAAAAAAAAAGTATGGATCTGATATACACATAACCATTAACCCTGCTGCTTTCCGAGATAATTTAGAACACAGTGAACATTTTTATGTAGTTAGTTTTTTTTTTTTTTTTTTACTGAATGTTGTTTTATGTAGCTCTGAATAGAAATGTTTACTAAATATTTCTGGAAACTTTGTGTGACTCACACAACACATTTCAAAATAATATAATTGAATAACTCAAATGATAATTTAAAGACATGCACAAATACACTTAAAGTGCATGTGTTTTGGTCAACATTCAGTTATACCTGACTATTAATTTAGAATTAAGATACATTTGAAAATATTACCATATGATCCTAACATGCTGCATTAAGCTCAAGCATAAAACATCGACTCCATCCCAGCCGCAAGCAAAATGTCTAGATTATGTGCACTTATGTACTACAATATAGATATTTCTGGTTTCCCTAAGAGAGGTATATGGACTTATGAGGCTTCAGCAGGGTACAGTACAGTGCTGGACAAAAACTCAATAAAATACATACATCCTTCAAGAACTGTTTCTAAAATAAAATGTACAACTTTCAACAGAAAAGGCTGGAGTTAACATTCTTAGCAGCTGACTCGGCATCCTTCTATCTGAAAATATAATTTACAAAAGTTAGCAGGAGGCGCATTCAGCAAAGACGGCATACATTTGGAGATCGGTGTATCCACATTCAGCTGTTTATAAGGTCCTATAATGGTCCACCTGGGCATGCACAACAGAGTACTTAGTTTGGAATATCAGCACTGGTGTTACGGTTGTCATATTTATGGTGAATGATTAGTAAAACAACTCCCAGGAAGAAGCAGATGGAGCCAACTGTAATGTAAGCAATTCCAAGGAAAGGATTCTTCCCTCCCATCCAAGAGATTGTGCTCAGAATCATCCGCTTGCGACCATCAAAGCTGAGCACAGGGTAATCTGATTTTAGCGAGTTAAGAAAAAAGAAAACCAAAGTATCACATTTATATATGTGTTAAGCCTATGTTTATTTGGAAAAGTATCAATTTCTACATACTGATTAAATCTACAGGGAATTCTATGTAACAAGAGAGAAACATTCACTCAATTTACTGAAATATTGAATAGAGTCCATTGACTGTACCAGTATTAAAGCTTTCATCTGCAAAATTGTCTGATTTGTACTAACAAATATGAATGTACAATATTATTCTGAAAGGATACTGTAAGTGATTGACAGAATGTATCTGCCGCTGGGGAGCGTGGGGGTTGTGCTGGACTTCTTCTGGATGATGCGGTAAAGTTTGCGGAAAGTGGGCAAAGCAGCTGTTCTCATCCACACAATGAAGTCCTCATTGATAAAGCCATTGTTCTCTGGGTCTGATGGGTCCATTTCAAACACCGTCTTTCTCCAGTTCACTGGTTTGGAAGTGCCTAAGTCCAAACACTGATCATGTTACAATCAGGTTGAATTCAAGTTTTCATTCACTAAATAGTACAATACAGGTACCTTGAAAAACAACAGTGAGGTTGGTGTTTCCATTGGGATTTCTAAACTTCACATGTTTGTCTGTCCACCAAGCAATTCCCTTTTTTACGAGAGGAATTTCATTCTTTGTGCCAGTAGAGTTAACATAATACAACTCCAAAGTATCTAAAGAAGAAAATTAACAATATAAAATCCAAACACATGTAATAATATTTTAATATGTGTAAGCAATGCCACTTACCATTAAAAAGGCTGTTTGCAATGGCCCCACATGGAGCAATAGGCAGCCCTTCGCTTGTGCGATATGGTTCACATTCTTTGCTTGGTTCCTGAAATTAAGCATAAGTCATCACATTATTAGCATATTTAGTCTTTAATTTCTTTTACTGCTGTGTAAATGCAACAGTGTACCTTTAAAGCTGACAGATCTCCATTCAGCTGGCTGTCATCCCTGGATTTTACATATCTTCTGTGATTTTGGTAGAAATTGGATAAGCCATAATACATAAATACATTACTCTGTAAGAAAAAAGCACACAGTATATCATAGTTAGACTTAAGACAAACTTCCTTGTTTAACTACAGTGTTTGTTTAAGCCATCCTCACTTGTAACATTAGAATTGGCTCAACTGATCCTTGAAATAAAGCTGGTTTAAAGGGCACAGTGTTTATTAAAAATCAATGCAGACTTTCGGGCAGCACCTTTTACAGAACATTTTAAGACTACAAGAATCAATAGTAATGAATGCTTTGCAAACATTCAATACCCGCCTTGGACAAAAATAGAACATAATGGACAGTTGCACCATTTCCCCTTTTTGCTGTACTGTACACAAAGGTTCTTCTCTATCAAATCTGATGGAGGGGGCATCTATTATTCATTGTACCGCATATTGTCAGCAAATTCTGGCTCACCTCAAAGGGCTGCTCCAATGTGAAATTCAGGGAGCATGTGCAGGGTGTTGTGCTGTTCCAACTGAAATTCCTGGCACAGGCATAACATGGGTTGTTACTGTCAACACCTGTGTAGTCGATCTAGGAACAAAATATATTTATTAAGCAATATTATACCGTTACAGCATATGGATAATGTGATTAGAAATCATACGACAATCATCCATTAATGAACATGATGCTATGGAATAACTATTATTCAAATATACTGAGAAAAAATATGGTTATTTCAACAGGTGCCTGAGTTACAACCCGTCAAATATGGAAAACAACTTACAAAGAGCAAAAAGTGGTGGTTTTAAGCAAAGAATAAAATAGGAATATTCTAATTAAAATGGCCTCCTCGGGTATTATATGCTTACCTCGAACTCTTTGATGTTGTTTGAAGTCACGTACAGGCCGATGCCGATGGGGATAAAGATGAGCCCGATAACGAAGAAGGCAGGGAGTACTGTGCCCGCAGTGAGGATCGGCTGCCAGGCTGGGAGTCTCTGCTGTTTAAACGCAGTGTTGTCCGGTTTTCTACTTTTGACAGCGCCCGCTCCACCGTGACCCGCGGCTCCCGAGTGGTGTCCGTCCTCTTCCTTCGCGTTGTAGCTTGACGCCATCATGGCTGTGATCATCTGATTCGGGCGCAGTAATCCACTTTAGTTCTTTAGTCTATAGACTTCGTCGTTGTTGTAAAAATAGTTAAAATCAAGAACAACCCTCATAAAAAGTAAAAGTGTATCAGCATGACAGCCTCGTCCTCATCTAACCATATCATCTATCTATTTTATGAAATGTTGTCTTCTACGTGTTGTTAATCCCATCCCAAGAAGAACCCGGAAACCTTTCAACCAATGAGATTCAGGCATCGCAGCGTTACGTCACAGCGGAAAACGCAAAGCCCACGCCCAGCGTAGACAAACTACCGGTATTACATTCACGTTATGAACATATTATGTAATGTTAGGCAATCAGGCAATCAATATTTGTCCAATTTGCCTATTTCTTATTCTTGTTTAAGATATTCTTGTGCTAAATGCTTTTAAATCATTTTGCTTTTTTTTTTTGAGAGATATGATGTATATAGTATGATATAATATGATTTTTCAGATGCTTAGAAATTCATTAATACACACAGATTATGAAAGTCTTTATTTAAAATACATTTTCAGTACAAATCCTTTACATGAATCCATAATTTAACACAAATTGATCTACACAGTCTTATTTTCTTATAAAATGTATAGACAAACAATTTACATTTAAAATACAAAATCAAAGGCAGTTAGTAGCAGCACAGTGTGAAAATAAAAACTCACCACAATCACTGTATGACAAAAATGCAATCCTTACTCTGAAGTATGATTGAAATATTGATAAGATAAATAACATCTTTAGCCTAGATACAAGTATTTATGATTATCTATATGAGAACATACACATTATTTATATGTACATGTACATCAGATGCTTAGGTTAGATGAGGACAATATAACATTTCAATATTATTTTTATATCAAAACTTGACTCCTTTTTCCAAAGTGGTACTAGCTACAGACTTTTTAACCTCTATTTTCATAGACTGGCTTTCCATTTTTACTCCACTAGAGATTCCCAGAGACCCCAGCACTGTCTTTCCCGTCTTGAGGCTCTTGGACATTGGGATGCGAGTCAGCCCTGTGCGAGACCCCTGAGTGTCCTGTGCAGCCTGATGGACATAGAAGAGGTGCATCTTATTAGGCAGAACGGGCACATAATACTGGATTTTTTTCTTCTTTATTTTATTAAAGTATGACTAAACACCTAAATTCTGCCCAGATGCATTTAGGTGTTAAGTCTAAACTTTGAAATTACAGTTTGTAGCAGATTGCTTATTTAGTGTTTAGCTCCAGTTTGAATTTGATTAATGCCACTTTTAATTTTATTTGTTGTACATATGCAAATTGAGACTCAAATGATTATTTAATTGAATGTCTGCAATTAGATACTTTTCTCTTGCCTTTCACTGAGGTAATTTCATAAGGTCTACAAAAAATGTAACTGACTCTTTAAATTCATTTTGATAGAACTAATATTTTGAAATCAAGGTACTCTTACCGTGTTTTGTGTATGTCTGGAGGTGGCTGATGAAACTGGGGTGATGGTGATGCTGCTCATGATTTTACTCTGGGCGCTCCTTGTAGCTGTTGTTGTAGTGGTTGTGATTTGCCGAGGGGAGCGCAGGACTGTACCGGTCGATAAGGTCATCTCTTTGTTCTCTGCTGTTGAAGCCACCTGCCTGACCGCCATTTTTGGGTTGTTGCCTAGGTGAATGTGAATCTTGTTATCCTCCGTGGTGATGATGTTACTATTGTTAGGGCCTTTTCTTATCGGCATAGGAACCATCTGCTTCTCAGGTGTGACTTTAAAAACAGCCCGTCCCATAGTCATCTCTTGGGGCTCAGGAGAGGGGGATCCGTCAGGAACAACAGTACTGACTGTCATGATAGAAACAGGGGACAAAGGCCTGCTGGAGGTGGAGGAAGAGGATCTGCTGCTTTCTGGAGACTTGGCTCTGGAAATAGTGGTGATAGATACAGGAGATTTGGCTCTTTCTGGAACATGGCAACCAAATCCGGACCTCCTATGACCAGGAGTAGCAGTGGGAATGATAGTGATCCTGGATTTTGGTTGGGAATGAGATGGGTTAGGGCTAAGCGGGGCTGAACTTGAAAATGCATCTTCAGTTGGACTGCTGATTTCTAGAGTTGCTGTTTTGTTTTGGTGATCTGGTGTAACCCGTATGTGCAGAGGCTGGCCCTGTTTCTGGGTCATGGTTAGCTCAGCCGGCAGGGCATCTCCGTTCATGTGCTTTTCCAGATTGGTGTCCTGGGTAACGCTATCCTTTTTTCGCATCCAGGGAATCCATGACTTTTTCAGATCGCTGCCAGATGATGGTGAACGTTCAACAGCTTTTTCGGATGGTTTTCTGAGACACCTTTGCCTAAGGTTGCTCATAATGTGGTTCTCCTCCAAAACAGATTTTCTTATAAACACTGCAGGGGTGTCTTCATCTGCAGCTCCATTGGATAGCCCTTCTGTCTGTACTCCAGTAGATGTCGTTGCTATGTCCATCATTCTTCTGCCATTCATACTTGGCCTCATAGCACGACTGTGGCGCTTGACTATCTCTAGTTCTTTAGTCAGGTGGAAGACCTCAGTACCCATGTTTTTGGCTTTCTCCTCTTCCTCCAAAAACCTTTGCTGTAAAACAGAATAATCCACTTGTAACTGGGAAAGTTGGTCTTCTTTGTGCATGAGTTCGTGAATTTTTTCCTTCAGGGCTACAACATCAGCCTGTAGCTCTCTGTTCTTAACCTCTTCGTTACTACATCGCTGCCTGAGATCCTCTTCCTGGCTTTCTTCTTCACCCTTTTCTATGGCTTTGTTGCGTGCTATCTGACTCCTCATCTCCTCAACCTGCTGGGAAAGAACATTGGCTTTATCCTGTTCAGTTATAAACTTTTTCTCCAACATGTCATATTGGTCTTCTGTTTTGATCAAATCTCCCTCCACCACCTCAAGTTGTTTTAGCCGATTTTTCAGACGCTCAATCTCAAATGTCAGCTCTTTGACTTTGTTGTCTTGTTTGTTTGAATCAGGCATTCGTCCCAAGTCACTCTTAACAGAATTCTTCACAGACACCTTCTCTGCCTCTAACCCATCTATTTTCTTTTTCATTTGGGTAATCTTGGAATTAAGATCCTTATTTACATCTAATTCATGAGCTAGTTTTGTTGCCAGATCACATTTCTCACTTCTAAGAGTCTGCACTTTGGTTTCCATTTCAGATTTCAGTTTTAAGAGCTTTTTGCTTTCTTCTATAAGCTTCCCAGTGACATCCATAACTTTACCCTGCTCCACCTCCACCATTTTGTTCAACTCCTCCTTTTGTTTGTCATCGCATTTGATTTTCTCCATCAGACCTTTGCGTTCATCCACCAGGGCGACAGTCAAAGATTTTAGTTTGCTCAAATCATCTTTAAGGCTTAGCTCAGACTTTTCCAGTTTCAGTTCTGAAGACTCTAACTCCTTTAAACGAATGCGGAGCGCTACAACCTCATCTGAGAGCTCTTTGGAGAGGCCCTTCTCTTTGTCCAGTGCTGTGTGTAAGTGTGCACACTCGGCTTTACTGGTGCTGAACGCTGTTTCCAACTTCTCCAGTTCTATCATTCTCGTCTGAAGTTGTTCCACCTCCAGTCTGAGGTCTTTGCTTTTGCAGTCCTCCTCTTGCAGCCTATTTCTCAGCTCTTTACATTGATGTTCAGTTTTTGTGATCTCCTCATCTTTTCCTTCCATTTCCATCACCCGTTTTCTCAAATTCTCCAACTCTGTGGTCAAATTAGAGTTACTGCATTCTCCCTTGCTCAGCTTGTCTCTAAGTTCAATCAGTTCCTCTTCAGATTTCTTCAGTGCACTATTTTGTGACTCCAGTTCTTCCACTTTGTGATTCAGTGCTAGAATTTTGGCATTGAGTTGCCGGTTGTTGGCTTCATGATTGGCTAATTTGGTGCTCATCTCCTCATGCTGCTGGCTCAGTTTGACAGATTTGTCCTTTAGTTCAGCCTCTAGATTTTGCAGCCTGTTCCCATCCTCACGTGCCTGATCTTTAGCTTCTTTCAAAGCCTGCTCGCGATGCTGCAACTGTTGGCTCAGTTCCTGGACCCGCTGGCTCTGTTGGTCCATTTGCTCCAGGTTCTGTTGGCGCTCATTGACCAGCATCAGGGCAAAGGACTTCAGCTTGACCAATTCCTCCCTCACCTTGGTTAGCCTCTTGGAGTGTTCCTTCTCCTTCTTTACCTGGTAGGCTTTCTCAGTCTCCAAGAGTCTCTTTAATCTACCAAAAGAAAAGAAAAAAACACATTTTGTTATTTAAAACAAAGTGAAATGTAAATCACAGCATTTTGTTTATCATCTTAAGTACATAATGCTTTAATAGTATCACACTAAACAAGCATATTCCCATTTCCTCGGTCATGTCTGTAAAAAAGAAGTAAAAAGAGAGGAAAAATGTAATGTCCCCTCACCAAGTGGTCTCTTTTTTCTTTCAGTATCTGTGTAGGCTGCTCATGGCCATTCACATCTGTGACTCTGACAAAAAGTATGAAAAGTAGAATGCATTTGTATACTCCCACAGACAGCCATCTGTGTAAAAGTCACCCAGGCAATTTTGCATAGCAAAATGAGTTAAACAAACCACTTTGCATCATGTTAGAAGGAAATGTCCACAGCTACAAGTTAAGAGTCCTGAATCCTGAAAACATTAACACGCTCCTCACCTTGTGCAGATCAATTTAACCAAAGCAGAAGAAGAAGCATAAGAAGAAAGAAAGCAAAAAAGTCCCATTAAAAACATGAAAATTCATTCCACACACATGTGAACTCAGCTAGAGCTAAATGATCTCACTCATATAAGCATCTCGTGTGAGGAAGAGATGCTCCGCTCTACATTGTGCAGTGAAGAGGCGGATCCTCAGGAGGAGTGTTTGACTATTGTGCAAAGTAAATCTGACAAGTGTATAGCCCGGCCACTGTGAGAATACATTTCAAATGATAAGACAACTGACCCTGGCATGTCAGTGTTTTATATAACAATTACATTATATTCATGGGTGTCATTAAGCTATAGCAATTGTTCATGATCATAGCAATTAAGCAATTCATATCACAATATTATATCTTTTGAATGGTGAATGATCCTTTATGGGTCCTCACCTTGTTTGTCTGAAATCTATGAATACGAAAAAAGTTCCTATCTAATTACTAAGGTTTTGTGTTCTTCTAATATCATAATATTCTAACCCTGTATGCCTATTTCTAAATGTTCATTGTTGCATGTTTGTCACTTAAGTTACACAACACAAATAAAAATGAGATATGAAGTACCCTTGCAAAGTGAAATGTTTAAAATACTGCAGTTATTTTTACTGTTCGTGTACTTGACTTCATGTTACCATTTTACCTTTTGGCTCAGGTTGCTGTTGGCTGGTTACTGTACTGGGATAGGTTTCAGATCTCAAAATTCATACTTACATCGTCACATATCATTTCCATTCTAGGAATTGGCATCTAAATTTAAAAATGTCAAAGCAATGATGTCAGAGGTGAATGGACTCAAAGGTCAAGTGAGGGCTACAGTTGTGATCCCCATGTGAAGTTTACAACTAAACAAGATCTATAAGATCTACATATTTGGCATCAATCAGACAAAATTAGAGGATGGCCTTAGAAGAGATTTAATGTCTCAGTACAAGAAAAAGAAATAAAATGGATGTTGGAAATGTTCACAGCTCATGTGTACATCGACTCTCTGCCAGGATTGCCTTGTGGGAAATGCATTGAGTACATTCTCCAGCAAGAAATGGCCATTAGAAGTTCTCGTTTGTGAAAGCTTTAATTAGTAGGTTAGGGCCCCTCTCTCGTACACATCCATACACACTATAGCTTTGGCCTGTTTGATCTCTGAGGCCCATGTGATGTAACCAGGCCTTTCTGTGCTGGGGCACACTGCTCATGTTCTGAGCTGCACTGACCACACAGAACGGTCAGCACCTCTGAATCCACCTCACTCTATACATGATGTCATGGGAGACTCTCACATGCTCCCACTGCTCACAGAGGGCATAGTGGTTCAGCCTTTCTCTTGTTTACACTGGTTACATACAGCCAAAAGACACAACACTGTCCTCAAGTAGTTATACTAGGCCTATAGCAGGTCATGCTCCCCCTGCACAGTAGCCCTAGAGACTTAATCTAATTTGTTATTTTTCCATAAAAACTGCTGTCAATTTTAAATTTTTGTGACAGTAACTAATTCATCCTTAAAAAACAAGGGTGGTGACTGTGCCCCAACCATGACCTACAGCTTTGCCCACTTTCATGTATGAATATGTATGTGTGACCGTCTGTTTGAAAGGATTGTCCATCAGTCTGCCACAAGGTGGCTACAAGTAACTTACTACAATGGGTGAGTGAATAATGCACACACATTTAAAGCGACTTTGAACATACAAAACATGCACATGAATGATGGTATTAGTTTAAACATCGACTAATAAAATCAAGATGCGGTGCTGTTCCAGATAAGTAGCCTTACTGAACATCCTAGAACATGTCAGTTGTCTGGAAAAAGCCATTTGGGCCAAACCTGCAGAAGCAAAGAGCCTGTCCAATCTGTCCACGTCACCTTCCCCCTCACCTTTCTCTTTCCTGCTCCAGGAGGTTGGTGAAATCATCGCTCTTGTTCATGTAGTCTGCGTGTTTGCGTTTCTCTGTGTCCAGCTCATGCACAGTGCGGCGGTGACACTTCTCAGCAAGCAGCAGCTGCCCCAGCATCCTCCTGTACGTGTCTTTGTGCTTCTCCTGGAGACGCTCCAGCTAAGGTAAAGAATATAACTATGATTCATATATTTTTGTATACATATATAGTATAATTATAATTATATTATATAATACACTATACAATGTTGCACTGACCTCCACCATAGGTTTCTGGTAAACACTGGGCTGGTGGTGCTTAGTGCCTGTGACGACGCTGTCTCTTTGCAAAGCCTGCAGAGCAGAAGCAGGGGTCGCAGAGCCATAGCGAGATTCGAGGGCCTCCGGGGAAGTCTGCTTGCACTTCAGCATGCTGATGACGTCTTCTCTGGCCTGGTAAAATGCACAAAATATTTCGCACAGCATATCTAATCATATTTTGTACCTGTAATTTACATTTAAAAATGTAAATATGAAACATGTAAAAGCTGACTGAAACAAGCGGTCTTCTGTGACATCAATAACCTCTTATGGCCACTAGATAGAGCTGTTGAGTTGATGAGCAAAATAAATGCATTCATTCACTAACTGTATTGCCAGAGGAAAAGGTACTCGCAAGAGTACAGGAGAATTGACTTTGTATTTGCTTAATATATATTGATATAAAATGAGAAGATACTGTTAATGAAGTTTAAAAAATAATTGACTTCTAACATTTGCCAATGCTTTCCTAAAATGTACATGTTTGACAGTTCAACAAAGGGTCAAAGGTCATTAGATGGGCTACACAGTCTCTTAAACCTAAACCTCTCCCCCATGAAGACCAGCAGTTTGAGCAGATCGAGAAGCTACTGTACATGAAGTTTAAAAAAAATAGTTGCCTTCTAACCTCTGCCAATGCTTTCCTAAAATAAAGGGTCAAAGGTCATCAGATATACATTTGCTTACTTACTTGAACCTCTCCTTCCATGATGCCCAGGAGTTTGAGCAGATCCTTCTTTGACAAATCCACTATGCCGTTTTTGTTTTCACTCTTGTCCAAGAGGCACACCTCTTTCTCTGAAATCACCCCAACCTCCAGTCTGTCCTCGGGCTCCTTCTGCTGGACTTTGGCCTTGAGGCTCTTCACGGACAAGCCCAAGTCTTCCTCCTGTCTGATGTCCGACTCACTCTGTGGGACCCCAAGCACGCCGTTGGCCGGAGTCTCCACCCCACTGCCTTTGGATCTCATGCTTTATCTGCACCAAAGACAAATGGTATTGTTTTAGCATTTTAAAACAGTGTGTCATTCAATCTCCTTTTCAATAGCATGGCAGTATAATACAGCCAGATTTATTGTTTTGTATTGGACCATGCCATTCCTCATGGCAATTCCCAGTTATTGCCTGACCCACTTAAGTCATATGATACAGTGCACTTTTATTTATTTACAAGTTCACGCAAATTGTAAAGTTGCTGGTCATAAAACAGAATACTATTGCTTAAAGGGAAAGTACAATTTTATTTAGACTGTATAAAAGGCATAAGAAAGGAGGGTGTTTTGTCTACTCTCTTTGCAAATATGAGATCACATTAATTGCACTGTACTGTTCTAACCTTCCCGTATGGCTAAAAAACAAGCAAATGGATCAAAATATTGCATTTTGATGAGGACTGTCTATAATTTATTGTAAAGACAAGATTGCATTGACATCTTAACACCCTTTTCCATGATATTTTGGTTTCATAACATCAACATTTTAATTGCAAACAGAGCACACAGTCTCCAAAAATCCCCTAGTAGCATCCTGGTGATGTCATAGCACCCTGACCTCAGAGTGATGCAAGACACCTTAAAAATCTGATTATTATTGAACACAGCAAGACACAACCAAATAGACAAAATAATATTTGAAGTAACATCAAATTTTTTTTGCATCACCTTGTTTACAAAGTACACAAAACAAAAATAAAACTAAAGCTACAAAAGTCCCCAAAAGAGAGTGTAACCCAGGTAACAAATCCTGAGTCATCTGTCATTCTCCGCTCATTTCTGCCTTGATTAGTCTCACTGTGCGTCTGACGTAGTCACGCACCATCCCCGTTAGTTAACCAATCAGTGCATTAGTTTTCTGGTGACGTCATGCGATCATGTGACCTGTGGCGCCAAACGCGTGTGTATTTCCTGCCGCGGAGAATCACTTAGGTGAGACGCCGTGGGGATGCCAGAGGAGAGCTGGGCTGCAGGTCTGTTTTCACGCGGTTTTGCTTGTTAATTATTCACATTTGCGCTTGATATTTATGGTTCACTTAACCCATAGGAGCCGTCGGCTACCGTGTCCAAAACCCAATCGAAAGGGCGGTTATATGCGGCGCTATCCGCGGAATTGGTGAGTGAAACGTTGTTGTGCTGAGGTAGCCTAGCCGCTTCCATGTAGTTAGATAGGAGCAGTTAGCCTACTGTTTTATTATAGAGTTTGTACCTTGTTCTTTCAAATATGACTATTTCTTTAAGTGACACCAAATATTAAATCGAATTGCTGCTATCTTATCTTATGCAATTAATGCATTTTATTGATTATTGATAATTGGCATATGACAGATATTATTTGATATAAATTTTATTTATGCTGAAGAGCTTAGTGCAATTAGTGCTATAAATTGAACTGTGCGCACACCAATGTTACAATTTATTAGCACTTGACTTTATTTGATATGTGCATATGATTCATTGGGGCCTTTGCTATTTATACAGGCCAGGTTTCCCAGTTACCCAACCCGATGGCGAGCTAAGGAGTGGGTTTTGAGCCTAAGGACTTTTCTGAACTGTGGGAGAACCACTATCTCTCTGCCGGACCGGTAGGGGGCTCCTGTAGCCCAGGAATCTCTCTCACCCCACACACGTCACTCACTCGCATCCATCTTTTACTGCAATAATGAACTGCTGAAACTCTTTTACCTAAAATTCTGCTGGACTTCCTTTATCACCCAGACGTGGGTAATTCAGTGAACTGTGGGGGGGTTGAGGGTATGGACTTCTCGATTTTTTTGGTTCATCTGGTACCTATTGATCATTGCATTGCTGTGTACAAGCTTTGCAGAAGATTGTGTCAACCTTTTATTATTGAATGAATCTTGAAATAATGATTTGTCTTTAATATTACTTATATTTTCGAGTGGCCATTCGCACAGGGTGTTTCTCAGTATGTTGTGTCCTTTTTTTAAATTTTTGTCAATACATGGTGTCATCCCAATTGCAAACTTCAGTCTCTATCACTCTCTCCGTAGCCGACCCCTAGACTTCTGATCACTAGCCTATTACATTCCAATATCACTACCAGCCATTGTATTGTAATTCAATAACACATATGTTACAAGAGCATATATTTTATTCTGAAAGACGATATCTGCTGTCCGCCTGCACCACTTAATTCCTAATATGTACAGTATGTCATAACTGTTAGCATTAGTATTAGCTGTAAATGTACTATGAAGAATTTTGGCAGGGCTACCGAAACACAAATGACCACGAGACAAATGTTTGTGTGCTGTGATAGTGGTGAGTGAAGTTAAGATCACAGTGAAATTCAATGAGGCTTGTCCCCATTTTCTTTGAATCCTAATCTAATTCCAGGAAACATCAACAGTGTCATGAAAAGCCACAGCTAACCACCGCATCCTCTCGTCAGCCAGAAAAGTACAAACTATCCCCATTCCGTAAGCTCACTTCTTATCTATCAGAGTTCAGTCAGTTCACTGCAGGGAAGTAGAGCTCTGTTACTATTGGTTTACTAGTCAAATATCAGGGCAAGCAAGGGTTGAGATTTGTAAATGGTCCAAAAATGACCGTCGTTTGGGACATGATAGGGCACTGGGGTAATGAAACGTGCACTACGGTAAAAGACCTGGGCACAGTTCCTATTGCACATGCAAGTGACAAAAGGGTGACACAAGGTCCATCTGACACTCTAAAGTTTATTTTTATTTTCTGGGCCAGTGACATGAGTATCCAAAAAGGGGGTGATATCATTTGACTGAAATGGACTCTATGTAAAGTGTTACTAGTACAGTTAAATCCAGTAAAGGAAGAGCACACAGATGGATTTGTTGTTGAATAAAAGACAAGCATGTCAGCAGTGATACGTAAGAAAAATGTATTGTCTACTTCATTTTTGGAGATGTACATTTCATCTGGATCCCTGTTTGATACTTTTTTTTTTTTTTTTTTAAGTATGTTGGCCCTATATACTGTAACTGGTTTATCTCAATTGGCCCAAATGAACCTCAACCTGCCCACAATTATCTATGAATAAAAATCAAAGACTTGGGTCAAAATGTTGTGGCAAACCCTCTGAAGTACCCTCATAACCCAACAAGGGGACATGTACAACATTTGAGGATCACAGACAGGGTTGCCAGATTTCAGAGAGAAACAAGCGACCAAGCCTTTGAAGGAAAAACCCAAAACACGCACTCCCGCCCCACAAAAAGAAGGCCAAAAAAGGATCCGCTAATAGAACGTTATGTACTGCTGCTAAAGAAGCACTGATTAGATGCATTTTAATCACACAATTAACATAAATGAAATAACATGTTGTTTTTCTGTCATTATGATGGGAATGTCTCTCAAGAGGATGTCCAAAAGGAAAAACAATGTCAAGTCGCTATAAAGAAGTGGACTTGGCAACTCTGATCACAGGCAAAAAATAATGAATCATGTTTTTACTACTTCTGGAGCTATTAATATAACAGGAGTAGTAACTGTCCACCTCTGAGTATTTTTCAAATGTTTTAACCCAGTTAATGGGACAAAGACGTGATCGGCAGACAGTTGTCTTGTTTAGTCTTTGTTGAAGTGTCAGTGAAGTGTGGATTGTTATGAACTCGGAGCAGCAAATGGGAATTCCAGCAGCTCGCATCCTGCATTCCTGTGTGGCACCAAACAGTTGTCTTTGTCTAGTCTGAAGGAGTAGTTCTGGACAATATGTCTGTACTGTGAGCCCTGTCCAATCTCCATAATGCCCACACTAGTACTCAAGGCATCTGCATCATACACAAAATGTTATTGACCAATAGGAATTTGTTGAGCAATAAAACCAAGGCTTAGACTTAGTCCTACATCATGAGGGTCTCCACTCCTGTCAAGGTCCAAGACTAAATTTAAAGCTAAATCTATCCTATGGGGTTGGTCAAGTCCAGCTGTCCCATATGAGTATTTTTACCCCAACAAAACATGTGTTCCCATACCAATATAAAGGAGGGGCTTGAAAGTCAGTGGTCAGCATGTTATTTTCAGATTTCACATTTGTTGGAAAATGATTTCTATGTTTAATATGATAAAACAAGACCGAGAGCAGCTGCCTTTTGTACTTTACAGTTCTCCTATAGAAAAATGTTGTTTATATGTGATTGATGCCTGATATATCCTCACTCAAGTTTTGTCTAAATAAGGAGTAGATAATGCTGGCTGACACGTTCTGCTCCAAGACACAGATAAAATACAGCTTTTCCATCCAGACAAGAAAAACACTTGGGTCGGCCAAAAGTGGGGAGTTTCAATCATCCTTCAAACTGTGAATGAGATGTGTATCTGGAAGTGGATCTGTGTGATATGAGAGGTAATGTGGGCCCTGTTACCATGTAAGAGTGCAAATCTACCATTATTTATGGTCCATCAGGCAACACGTTCCAGGATATAGAGCTCCTGACCTATGGGGTCAAATTTTACACTTTGGCTCTACTCTAGAAAATGGAGCAATTAGTACAGAATGACAAGCAGAAGTGGTGAGAAACTTAGTTACTTAGTATATTTTATACAATTCTGATGGACACTCCAACTGTATGACTCCACAGAGATGGAAAGTTAAAGCAAAGTCAGACTTGAAACATTCACCATATAGATGGATCTGTTTTTATCCTTACTGTGGAACATTAAAGCTATAACAGCTTTATGGAGACAAGCAGGTGGCAAAGCAGCCACTCAGCTAAGTTACATGTCAGGTCTGTAGAAAGGCAAGTTCACTCTTAGAAGGGGGGCCATTTTTGTCAATTATTTTTATTTTCTTAATTGGAATGAAGTAGGGCTTTAAATTCTCTTGTAAATGATTTATAACTTAATTGTATATAATGTGATCGTACTCATATACTTTGAGTACTTGTACCTCCCTGATTGCTGACCCTGGCAAACCTTAACATTACGATGTTACACTTGCACATTTACAGCTTTTCTTGTAAGCGATGATGACACCTCTCACTCCAAGCTCATAGTGCTAACTCTTCTAACATGTCATGTCACACTAAAGCTAAATTTCACCCACAGGCTCTGCCCTGGTATATGCTCCTGATGTAGCGTCCACCTGATCTGCTCATGGAGACGACTGGAGCCTTGGCAGTTAAAGTTTCACTAATGAGAGGATTATATGCAACAGGTCCAGCTTCTCCAATCACCACATGCACATCCTAATGTTATTATATCATGTATAATTAATATTTAATTGTATTTTGCAGTAAGAGTAGTAGTTTTAGCTGTGTTAATGCTGCAGATAATAGGAGTAGTAGTGAAGTAGGGGGTAGTAGATGGATGTGCCAGTTACAGAAGTAACAGAAGTAGGAGTACAGAAGTAATAAAAGTATTTAGATTTTTTACAATTTGCTTTTAAAAAATCTTGACTTGTTTTTGAGATACATGAGTGCTAAATGTTCAATTTAGTGATGTTTTTTGAGACATGCACAGAGACTGATGCCATCTTGGGTCATATATTTGATTAAGCTGTTAAAAGGTGATGACTCCCCTAGCAACTGTACTTGTTCACGTGGTGGGAGTGGGCCTATAAACTATGGAGCAATCGAGTCTTCTGGAATCGTATGACTGGGTTACTGAGTATCATCTTCAAGCATGAAGATCAAGAGAGAGATCAAGTTCAGGGTGCTCTAAGAATAGAATTGACCAGGCAACGTATGGATAAGGACACCCAGTTATGGCTCTGTTCATTGACATTGTCCACTGCAAGGTCAAACACATGGAGAGTTTAGAAATCTCAGGGGCATTATTGGATTGATCAATAAATGCAAGAAACAATAAAGCATGCATACATAGTACATTCCTTTTCTTTTTTATTATGTTCTCCTTTGTAGTATCTAAGGCAAATGAAGATTGTAGAGCCTGTGCTAAATAAATATGCAAATAACAACACATACAATGGGTTCTTTTTTTAGTTTGAGATACACTTTATTGTCTCTGCATTTGACCCGTCCTTCAATACCACTGGGATGGGGAACCAGAGTTCGAATGCCAAAATTCTTCATTTCATATTTTAAGGAAATTAGCTCTGCTTGCTTTTCTAAGTTTGCTCATAAATTAGAAGAATACAAATGCAGCTATTACAGACACAGGCCCCATCAATTCATTATCCTTAATTACCACATATTTTGAGAACAAATGGGGTAATATTCTCTATGATCTTGAAGAATGCCCCTATAGTTGTAATATAACTTCATGTGAGGGACCATCCAACAATCAGCCCACTGTAAAATCCTGTTACATGCTGACTGTATCAAATGATTTCACATAGCTCCCGGGTTGCTTTGGAGTTGCCCTATTTTTACCACTGAAAACTTGAGTTATAAGTGCTACTGTTCTGTCAAATATCTAAAGTGTCCAAAGTGCATTTTTGGAATTCAAGACTCAGAGGCCCTCAGACTGGGTGTGCAACTGTGCGTGTGTCAGTGACAGCTGCTGTAAGGCTCCACTGGACATATATTACAATAAAGAGAGGAAGTGGCCATGGGTAAAGTGTTACCTAGCTGTACAAATCATAGTCCATTTCCAAGTCAGAAAGGTAAATGTAAAAAATCAAGAATCCAAACGTCACAAGCCAATATGCTATTTTTGCCAGCCTAGGTATATTGAGATTAAGGTTAAAGTACATTTATTGTGCCCTTAGGAAAAGCTGTACTCTGCATTTGACTCAACCTTCAGTGCTGCTAGGATAACCTGTCGAGATCATGGGTCAGTACCATGCATCACCCATCTCCAGAGCATGAGCGTGTTTTTGTCAGGACTACCTTAGCTGGAGGATGCAAGTTAGATTAGTTGAAGATTTAGAAGAGAAAAACAAAACAAACAAAAGATTATTTTGATTCCTACATTATTTCCCAGTGCCACAAGTTGCATAGCCTTTCGTTACTTGACTGCAATGGCCAACAAAAGGTCCTCTCACAATCACATGTCCAGTCCACCACTCAGTGAATAACTATGTCCATCTCATAATGAGTCATTTGGACAGATGTAATGCATGATGTAAACCAGTGGCCAGTCATCCAAAATCAATGTTGCCTTGGCTTGTGCTCCCGTTATCTTGGTGACTGTTTAAATAGGACTCCACTATTTGTTTTGGTTTTAAGTCATTATCCCCAGGTAAACAACTTTGGTCAACAGTCGCAAATATTTCTGCTATAAGAACTTTTATGGGCAACATTAACTGGCTGCTTTTGGAGAATGCATACTTTGGCCAAGGCACTTTAGATCTGCTCATAATCTGCTAGTAGTAGTGATGTTTTTTGGATGGATGGATTTAGGATGGATTTTGGATACTTGTTTAATCAAAAGTTCCACTATAACTTGTAACATTACTCAAAGTCATAAAAATTTCCCAGCTAAGCTACTGTAGGTGATGACATACTGATGAAATAACTTGATTTGTGGAATTGCCGTAAGCGTGTGACCAATATAGTCCTCCATAAATTAGACTGTACCATTTTGTACTGTGGATAGCAAATGTTAGCATGTGTTAGGCTGAGAAGGATATGTTGGCCCAAGTACAAAAATGTTAATGAATAATATCTGGCTCTTGTTGTCTTTGTCCAGCGTGAGCACTGAGTGATGATAGCACCCAGACCCAATGCACCCAGAGCACCCATCAGAAAGGAGAGAGAAAGGAGGAGAAGAGAGGGAAGTAGAAGACTAATACTGATTGTAATGAGCCCCTGAACCAGAAAGGTGGACTCAGCTCCAAGGATCCCTGACAGTCAGTAAACCACACCAACAGCATTGGCAAAACTCTAAATATCAAATACAAATTCTGGCTCCCATTCTGATTTATTAAACTCAATGGCTATTTTTTCCAGTCATGTCATTTTTGAGACCTATCCTGAATCGATTGCATGTTTAATGCTGAATTGGAATGGTTTTATAACAAATTTCTATTCAAAACAACCCATGATGTGACTGGATTATATGATATGGGTGAAGTGTCTTATGTTATGAAGAATAAGTGAATATGCTATTATTTAAACACAATTTTCATATTAGGAAAAAGGCTGGATGCCAATTTTGATACCACAGTTTACACTATAGAATTTAATCTTCAATACTAAATCATAGTAGTTTCTTAAATATTACCACTATTTCTGATATAGTTCAAGCCATTTGTAAAACTATTTAGGAGAGGGCCAACTGTGTCCTGTTTATGTAATTTCTTTCATTTTCAATTAGTATGATGATATTCTTCATAGTTTCACTTAAATAATTTGAGCCTCACCTAAACAAAGTGATGTGGACTTTGACAAATGAACAAAGCAGTGTGTCTTCTCCTTAAGCTGATGAGCTCATGCAGATAAAATGGAATTCATTTTGGCTTCATTACAAGTCATAAATATTCACTTGTTATCATGGTCCCCTGAGTGATAATCCGCTGCCTCCAGAGTGCCCATGTGTAGCCTATAGCTGCCAGTTCTGCAAAGGCTTGACTAATTTTGAGTTGGTGGACCATACATCCCATTTGAAACCATTACTCTACATGGATTAATAGTCTCTTGTCCAACTCCCAAACTTTATCAATAGACCTTTGTCCGTTGATTTGATTTATTGCCTTTTACACAGACTGCCAAAAGTGCATACATTATACCAAGACTAGGCACTTGTCTGCTTCAAGTGAGTAAGTGCTTCATGTAAAATGTATGTGTGCATAATGTTTGAATGTTTTAAAGTGAGTAGAATTAATCCAACACTTGTTTAAGAGCACTGGGGGATATTTCATTGAAATATGGAAGTGAGTTTCCTTTTAGTCATACCTATAAATGCTTTATAGTATTTTGAAGAACTGGAAGTATGCAAAATAAATAGATGAATTAATGCACAAAAATACATTGAATATGCACTATGTACCTCTGCCAAGGCAACTGCTCCATCTCGCAATAAGGAAGACGGCACTCAAACTGTACAAACTCAAAGATTCTTTATTTCATTATTAAAATTTGTATCAGAATGTTACAGAATACACTAAACTTGGTATATCAGTCTGAATATATCAAGAAATTAAGTGAATCTGAATTTTCCCCAAAATACAATATTCCACTGTATCTGTATAGCACAACACAATAAAAATACAATAAGTCCTAAGACATTTAAAATAAAACCACAGAAACTGACTTACTTTGATTTGTACAGCCCCAGGTATAAGCAAAATTAGTCCTTGTGAAAATTTTAACTTCTGTACAGTATCCTCCACCTCATTAGCTGGCAGTGTGTGGTTACTGAAATCTGCCCAGAGCCATCCTAAACTCTCAGTTCCTCAGGTCAGGGAGGGAACGGTGATCGCTCCAGCACAAGGCGGCTGTAACTTCCCCTTCACTATCTCTCCTCCCTCTCCACACTCTGCTCTATGGGCTGTAGCACTACAAAATACATCTCTGATTTCTTACCAATCTGCCCAGTTTGAGGAGTGCTTGAGGATTGGGAGTGTAGGAGCCAATGGGCAAGGGGCGTGTAGGAGGTGGGCCGTCACTATTCTTGACCATTGAAATGAGCCATGGCAATAGACTATACACTGCAAAACCAAATACAGGATCCAACTAAATGTTAGCCTTTGGAGTTGAGCCAAAGAGAAATACCATTAGTTTTATTTTTTCAAGAAAAAAGTCAAGTTGTTTCACTTTGCAAAAATGGGTTAGACTTTTACTTTGTGTGTATTAAAAGTGACAATATTCAAAATGTCAAAATATATTGTCATTTATGGTTACGATTTTTAAATGATGAATAAAAAGCACATTAAATACATTTGAGTCATCAATACTTGCTGCTAAGTGTACTGCCATCCTTACTACAATGATTACTATATAATACTAATACTAATTCCAGCAGTGATACTAATTATTATAACTACCATCTTTCTATTACTGCTATTCCAACCTGTCCATGGTAACTATGCAGAACATATATAGATATATGTTCTGCATAAATACAAATATAATTAGTATGTGTAAGTATGTGTTTTTATTCTAACTGTAATTATTATTTTTTTAAAGAAAGTTTTTTAGAGTGTAGAGGGCAAAGGTGTAGCTCAATGGCCAGATCTTTTTTCTCCTCCATTGTCCGACCACGATCTTTTGAACCGGAGTCACTGAGGCTAAAAGTATCAGTCTATTTTTAACAGTACTCTGCTGCCAGCACATGGGCCATTAGCAGCTGAGGCTAGTTGAATTCTCAAGTTTTGGACTGTCCTGCTAAGGGGCTAACTTGCAGCACTGACCCCATGGTGACAGCTGACGTCTGCCATGCCATTCTCATGTCCTGGGAAAGTCCAGTAACATGCAGCCACTCGAGTCCCAGCAGTGGTCAGAAAGAACCACCCATTGCTGACTTTGGAAGGCATAAATGTGGCTGAACACTAGTGGTCTTTGGCAGGCTCACAGTTCCTTTGGCCTTTGCCTTTCAAAACAAGCAGAATTAAAATAGAGACATAAACAATTATTCTCCACGCTGATGGGTGTATTTGTGAAGGTTGTATTTAGCTTGAGATTGGAAAAGAATGTGATACAAAACACTGGGTTGATTTAACAGAAATGGAAAATTCCCTCTTGTTACAACTCATGAATATTTTAGTATCTGTAAACACAAGCATTTTGTAATATTCGCCCACAATTCCCAGGGGAATAATAAGAAGGTTTTGTATCTACAGGAAGGGACTTTTCACAATAAAAGGCCCTATGAATGGTCTTCTCAGCCTACTTCAACTAAAGTTCAACAAAGGTTTTCAATCCAATACAGGCATTTCAAGCTGAGATATTAGGAGCAGGGTAGAAACAGTAATATATGAATAGTATGGAGTTGTTAGACGAGTGCATAGTCACAGTGGCACAGGAAACATTTTGATTACCCTATAATGAAATAGCTCAAACACTTCACCCTTCATGACACACATGTCCGACCTATAGTCAGTCCTAAAGGGCAGCAGTAGCTAAAGAAGCACCGTAACGTCCTTGTTTGCCAGGGGAGTGACTGAATAATAGACTTGCCTCTGTGCGGTTAATGGGTTATGAATAGTGCTATTTTAATCACAGTGGGTTTAGTTAACTGTAATGCTGGTAGTGTCTCATGCTTAGATATTATTTTAGCTTGTTGAGTTAAGTATACAGTTATTGTAATACAATCTTTGTCCAGCACTGGCATTATTGCTCGGCTTGGATCATATTAAAAAAAATACCATACTGTTATATTGATAGGTATTAAACCACTGGTCAACAGAAGATGCCCTCCGGTGTGTCATTTCAATGTTTACACAATGAGTCATATATTAATAAAAGCCTGATAGGGGCTGGCTTGATTTTTAATGAAAAGCAGTTCTATGCTTCATGGTCTCTGTTGACATTCAGAGTGAATGTCAAAGGAGTAGTCACAGATGTTCGGGTGTGGATTTTTATATATATTTAATTACTTCCACACTTTGACATAAAAGTACCTCTGCATGCTAATTTGCCTTTTGCATAGACCATCACTGTGTGTTTGTCTTTATCAGTGCAGGTAAATGTGGACAGACAGACCCACAACAAAAGCCTGTTTGTCTGACAGTGGCCTCCATATGATGTCATCGCTGCATGTGGTATATCTACACAGGCCATCTCTCCGGTGAGCTCATGAGGAGTGTATTTTGATGGGATGCCATGATTCCCACACCCTGAATGAGGTCATGTGGTGAGACCCAGAGAGGAAGAGGTCTGTTATGATTTCACTGTGTGGACGCTGCTGCTATCAGGACTCATAAGGGCTGTGGTTGCAGAACTGTGGGCTTGTTAAAGAAGCTGCCATTCCCACACTTATATAATAGAATGACAAGCACGCCATTATAATTAATACCAGAAATTGAAGAACATTGTTTACAGCTTTTTCAAATTATTGTTCTTGCATTATTATTTGTGTAACATACCAAAAACAGTTCTTTTACCCAGGAGAAATGATTTAATTAACTTGGTTAAAAGCAGAGGTAATAAGAGTAGTAGCCCAAGTTTTAATAGTTGCAGTAAGAGTACATTATACAAGAGGTAGTAATAATAGTGATTGTAGAAGATGCCTTACTTGTAGTCCTAACAGTATACTTAGTGAGAGTAGTATTATTTATATCTATCTGAGTAATAACACCATTAGGTAGGTCATAGTACATATTAAGTGATAGTGGCAGTAGGTAGTACGTGAATAAATTAAGTAACTTTACACCTAAAGTTTGTTTCAATAATAACTTGCGTTATCAGTACAATTACATCTTGTATTTTTCCATTTCCTTTTAATGCAAGAATGTTGCAATGTTGTTTCAGTCACAGGGATAAATCTTTTCTGACACTTCTGACACAAAACAGCATACATAATTGCCTCTATGATGTCATTACACACTCCTCTGTACTCTTCAGTCCATGGAGAGAATTTGAAGGCAGCCCTTTTCTTCTGGAGTGCTTCGGCACAGTTGTCAGACAATTACCCCCCACCAGGAACATGATAAAGCTGAACTCTGAGACACCACCACACAGCCTGTTTTGTTGTCAGAAGGCTCCTGCTGCAATAACAAGCCTGAGTGAGTGTACCCTCCTTGTGGGCAGACCTCACCTCGCCTCATGGGTCATGAGTGTGAGCGTTTGGATAAACTGACAGATTGATATTAATGATCGGCCTAAGAATACTGAGAAAGGACCAAGCCAAGTCTGCATTATAAAGAACACGCTGTACCTGGACTGTAGCCATGAGTGGACAGAGATGTTTTTAACCTATAGATGTTATATGCTGATAGTCTCATGTCCTCAACTGGGCCTGGGCGAAAGCATTCAGAATGTGTACTCTTAATGTAATCATTTTTTGTTTTTTGTGTTACCAAAATATTACTTATTTAAAGGTCCTAAATCAGGCAAAATTCTCTCTTGTGAGCTTTAAGATATGTTATAATGCTGTTACTTCATCAAAAACAATACCTGGAGTTGTTTTGCTTCATTCACACATGTTTGTGTGTCTTTTACCCTGTTATTAGTCTGTATCGGTCTCCAAAGCTCATAATGCTCTGTTCCAGCTTGTAATGTAGTTTTCACGTTAACAGCTACATAGAGACTGGAAATCCCAGGGCTGAAATGATCTAAAAATTATTCTAGTGATGATGTATGGAATTTAAAAACAAAATGAAGCACTTCCTACCACATAACATCACAAGATGGAGTGTTTTCTGTTTGTGAGAAGAACTCAACCTAAATATGCACTGATTGTGTGTTAAACATGTGTGAATGAAACAGTTACTCCTTACTAAGAATTAAAACTATTACTGGATTATTATTATTATTGTGGAATAAATTATTCTTAGTGTTCAAACTTTAGCCCTATTGGTAGTCTGCTACTACTTGAGTTTAGTTTAGTTTATTTGTTTATTTATCAGAGACAATGCACATAAAACACTGACCTACACAAAGCGGTAATATATATGTGCCAGGTTATAGCAAAATTGCTCATTTCCACTCTCAGTTAGACAGGCTGATATCATAAATGATGTGCATGCCAATAAAATACAATGATTAATGATTACAATTATTGATACATTGTATTATGTAATTAGGTGGATTAGGTAAAACATTCTTGTCTTTACAGAATAGTGGAGTAGGCCTACAAATGAATTTTACTGTAATTGTCCTTAAACGGCCAGCAGTTCCCTAAATGGCACAGAATACCATAACACATGGATCACAGAGGCACAATGAAAACCACAAACATTCCTCCAAACACTAGTATTTAATGTGGTGTTATGTGGCTGTGCCTCTATTTCCAGAGTTGATGGACAAGTCAGTTTAATTAGGGTTTATACTTCCTGGCACAATGGTGAGTGTCCACAATTTGAAAATTTAGACTGTAATTTAGAATGACATCATATACACAATTTGGCTCAACTGACCATAAACAACTACCACTTGAGTTTAGTCAGCAATGTAGACCTGTTTACAAAATCTTTAATCCACTCCTTCATATTCCAAGTAAACCATATTGGCACAGTTAGGTTAAATGGTTCCTTCATAAAATTCACATCTGGGTTCACTTTTCAGATAAGTATTTACTTTTGTGAAGTATACAACACAACTGTATTGCAGGGGTAAACTGTCCTAAAGGCTCCTCGTGTTATGTTAGAGTTGCTGTTAAACATGGTGCAGGCATCACATCTTTGTGGTTTGTGTGTTTATTGATGTTGGGCTGTTCGTCTGAATCGGGATGGAAATTATATGCTCCTAAGTATTTTTCTGTAGTTGTTTTTTCCTTCTGATCTCTCAGTTACAGTGATGACTTGTGTGTTCAGAAATGTTAATTACCAGACTTTCATTTCCTGTTTTGATGATTATACACTATAGTCATATAGCAGCACTTATTTAATCTTGCATACAGCTTGAAAAACACATTTTATTTCAAGAAATCAAAGTGGGAAGCTGTCTGAACTGCTTTGATCACGTCACAAATAGTCATCAAGTCTGTGTTAGCTATAGTGTTTTTGAGTAAAAAATATCTCGGATAGTGCTCAGTTAATTTTGAGGTCATATGGTGATTTCGTTTTTTTCTTCTATTTTTTTAATATCGGGTTGTCAGTGGTCATTATTTCATTTTATTACTTCTTAAAATGAACACGCTTTTAGCGCGCTAAACTGTGACCTCTGCTGGTGACTTGGTGTTATAACATCAACAATGACGTCCTGCTCAAGGGCAAACAAAGTCCCGCCTACTATATCATTGATTGGATGGATGAAGCGATCCCTCTTTCCTATTGGCTACAATTACTGCAAATCAATGTCACACGCGGAAGAGTGAAAAGCAAAAGGCACTGACAAGAAACGTGGGTTTACGCTATTGCATTTTGTGCTCTTTAGCTTTGTTTTTTCTTCATGTTGTTTGTAGGGAGTATTTTGCCCTTTTATGTTATGTTTGTTTACTACAACTGATACAACAGCCTGTTCCATTTTGCCTTCAGAGGACATGGAAGTCAGTGTTAGCTGCTATATGCTAAAAACAACTGTAGTGCATGGAAAGTGTTATAGCTTGAATTAATACATCGGTAAAGGAAAATAGGATGATATTGGCTACACTGAAAAGCGTTTGTAAAGCCGAGTACCATTCCACTAAACTTTTACTCTGTGATTTGAAATGAATGGGATTTTGTCATGTCATGGGACGCTTAGTTCTTTTAACTGTGCTCAGTGAACTTAATACAATTAATAATTCTATGTTTCTATATATTTTTTATATATGTTGACAAACAAGGAGTGTTTTAGTGTAACAATTTTAGGAATTTTTTCCCCTGTGTGCATTTTAACCACTAGGGGGTGTGATTGCACTTACTAATAGAGGCATGAATATTTGCTGATTATGACCAAATAATTATTTTCTATCTAACTGGTAAATTTGGTTAAGTTTAATGGAAACATGGCTGTTTTCTATGTTATTTAACTGTATGGTGAAAACAAGGTTCATGTTATTAACCTGTTATCTGTACTATAAATAGTGCTGATTCTGCTTTCAGATTGGTTAGTGCTATTAAGCATATCAACTATGATGAAGTAAATCTATAGTTTTTATGTAAATGAGGTTGTTGTGATTAATACATGTCTTATTTGTACAGGTCAAACGATGGGTGCTCCACATAAACTGGCATCATTTCGCCTCCCACCTTTACCAACTGTGGGTGAACTGATCAAACTGTATAACCTACGTGCTGAGAAACAACTCTCCCAAAACTTTCTCTTGGATCTAAGGCTCACAGGTCAGCACTCATTTTCTGCTCCTGGTTCTGTTCTTTCCGTGGCCTTTATACATTGCACCAGTACCTGCTGTCACAATATTACTATAACCACACTGTAGACCCAATAGTGAATTTTGTGAGTGCACTTGACTGCACAGCTCCATGTAGCCTTGTTTCTGGGCATTGGAACTGACAGGCTTTTCAGTGTAGGCGAGACTCAGTAGATCCACGGCTAATGTGAGTGGACCAAGTCACTTGTTTTTAGAGCTTGTTGAGCTTACGCCTTAATATAATTATCAGTGATGCAGTGCAGGTCTGATCTACACTGTTGTCCTTGGACAAGGTGACTTTTAGATTAATGCAGCTCATCTTTCGTCCACTGAGACGTGCAATATTAATCTCAATTCAGAAACAAATTTGAGCATGATGATGAAGTTGCTTGATTAGAACTGTCATTTATAACATGCAGCAACCCAGCTTATAACACACAGAATGACTCATGGACAGAAATAGAGTATTGTAAAAACACATATTGCTGCCACTGAACTTATCATTCCTCTCAATATTTTGACAGATAAGATAGTACGTCAAGCTGGCAGTTTGAGGGGTGCCCACGTATGTGAGGTAGGCCCAGGCCCTGGTGGTTTGACAAGATCCATTCTTAATGCTGGTGCTGCAGACCTGCTAGTTGTGGAGAAGGATTCCCGGTTCATCCCTGGACTAAAGGTATAGTAACTTTGATCCTTATAATTATGGATGTATCATAAATTTGATGTGTGTTACATAATTAATCACCATCTAAAGCATATTTAATAAAACATGTGTTGTCATGTCTCTAGTTGTTGTCTGAGGCAGCCCCAGGAAGGTTAAGAATAGTTCATGGTGACATTCTCACCTACAGAATGGACAGAGGGTTCCCAGGAAAAATCAGTAAGCGATGGGATGAAGGTGAGGAAATCAAACAGGAGCATTTTGTCTTTCTAATTTTCACAAAGCTTATTTTTTTATGTTTACATTTGAACAGATCCTCCAAACCTCCATATTATTGGAAATCTTCCTTTTAGTGTATCAACGCCTCTGATTATCAAGTGGTTGGAGCATGTGGCCAATAGAACTGGGCCTTTCAGCTTTGGCCGCACTCAGCTCACACTCACCTTCCAGAAAGAGGTGGCAGAGGTGAGTCTGAATCAATCCTTAAAACTTAATTAGCATTACAATTGAGAAAGCACCTTGTCTTTAACATGTGTCAAACATAGACCGTATAAAGAATGTGACGTGGGATGTGACCCATAGTGTTCAGCACCACTCAAATGATGCGATGCTAGTGATTACAGGGGCGAATTTGGAGCCAGGCTCTATATTATGAATAGGATTTTTTGTAGAGCAGTTTAATATGAACCAGGATCATGTATAGCAGTTTAATACAAACATTTTAAGACCGAAATGACAAGGCTCACAGCAGCAGTTACAGAGAGGTGAGCGATATTCCATTGTAAGTCAATGGGAGCCAGGGTCGGTAGGAGCCGGAAGTGCCCACATGCGAACTTCCTATTAGTAACGTGGCTATGTCCATTTATATATATAGTCCATGGTGTCAAACTCATTAGTAACAAAACCTTCATGTCTTTCTTAGCGCCTAACAGCCAGCACAGGGAGCAGACAGAGGAGTCGCCTGTCCATTATGTCTCAGTATCTCTGCACTGTACACAGCTGCTTCACTATCCCTGGCCGAGCCTTTGTCCCTAAACCAGAGGTAGGTTACACATAGTTTCCACAGTGTATGAATAGTATTAGTAATATTAAAGTAATACTGCACACACTCATGCTATAGTATACATTTAGTTTAGCAAAATAACCAGAGTATTATTTGAAAACTACTGTAGTGTAACACAAAACCAATATAACCTGATAGTTGGACTATATCTTTGGTTTCTGTACCTTTTTCTCAGAACAGGGGAAATTCTATGTCTAAGCTCTGTTGATCTAGTCTCCTGATTCTACGACAGTCCCTCATGCTGCCACCATCACTCTTCTTTCCTTGTGGCTTCATTAAGGCTGTGTAGAATCTGTGCTGTTTCTATCTTTAGACTCTTTTTTAGGTTATATTAACAATGTCTGATGGGCACTCAAGCTGTTGTTCAACCAGGCTGTTCCCAATACTTTTTATATGCTGTTTACCTGTGAGTATCACTTAAGTCTCAAGCTTCTGCATAATGGGGAAAAGTGAGAGTGTACAACTAAGAATTTTGGAGTAGCAGTACTGGCTATTTCCCTGTTCCTCTGACATGACCGGGAGGAGTTTGTTGAGCACACTTCTGAGCTTTCTTACATCCTCGTGCAAATGAAACCATGTTTTCCTTTCCCTGAAATAAAGGAGAGGTGTTAACGTGGTGTCAGAGTTGGGCTGTTGGTCCCTTGAAGATGTCGCTGCTCTTTAGGAGAGCCACCATTGATAAATATTTCATATGGCATGTGGAGTAAATGCAGTGGAGGGAATAGGTCCAGTGCTGATTGTTCATTCTTTTAGAAGAAATGGCAGCAATGATTATTTTATCACACTCAGCTGTCTCTTTGTACATTTGCTTTGGTCTGTCTTATTTCTGAGCCACTGTAATTTATTTAGTTTAACTCCATTTTGTGTTGTGCAATAAGACATGCTGATATTCCAGCAGTAAGCGCAGCGTACAGCCTCTCTGCATGTGCAGGCATAACTGCAGATAAAATGGCCCCTCCCACTAGCTCATCCTGGCTAAATGTTGTAATGGCCACTTGGTAGGATTGATATCATTAGCAGAGATGATGGCTGTTTGATGAGTAGGCCTCCTGCTGCTGCGGTCCTATAAATGAGCAGAGGCTCCATGGACTATATTAATGTTATCTCACTGCATTGTGGATGTTCCTTTTTGCTGGTATGTCATGTTGTATTATACATAAAAGCCTTATAGGTCAGCATTGTGTACGGGTTCACAGTTGAGTAATTACGTCGAATTGCATAGGCTATAAAAGTGCCTAACCTGATTTACAGGGCTATGTCATAGGCTTCTCGACAGGGTGATAGCAGAAGACAAAAGAATATTGACTTGACTTGTATTGAATATTGAACTAAACCAGAGTGACTTCTCCTATCCCACCGCTTGTTAAGTCTGGATGCCAACATAGCTAGATGGAGTGGAGTGGTTCAAATTAAATTGGGGTATCAAGTGCAATACTGAAAGAATGGAAGCCCAATATATAGTTTGTAGAATAGTGCTTTTCTGAAGTCATTGTCAGGTCATTGCTTTTGAAATATCCTTCTCTCTAGTGAATCCAGCTGCAGGTGCAAAGCTATATAGAGTAATTAGTGGTGTGTGAAAAACACGTGAAGTGGGTTAGATATGTGTGTGTAATCAAACAGAGGCTGTAGAGCAATGAAACTAGTGAACCCTTTCAAATAACCATAATGAGAACGGCTTCAGTTCAGTCACAGACAGGGGGCTGGGCGAAGCAGCTTGATTTTTGACTTGCTGCTTGAGTTTAACCTAGGAACAGATTTATGGTGGCTGATGAGTTAATGAGAAAGGAAATGTTGAATCCATTTTACATTAACAGCATATCGATGCAGAGTGGGCAGATAGGCTCTTATCCATGGTGTTTAATCTGTCTGTCTTGTTCCTCTGGCTCGCCCCCGGACTGCACCTCTCTTGTGTCACATTGAGTGACTGAGATTGTCCTTGAAGGTTTCTGAGAGTGGCAATTGGCTGCTTTGATGGTGTTCCCTGAGGCTCTGTGTGCCCTGTGTCTGTCCTGCTGCACATCACACCTGCCTCCCCTGCCCCATTATTCTCAGCCTCTGTGTTAATTTGCACATAAACACACAGATTATTGAGTGACCTCAATCAGAGCGGGCTTCCTTGTCAATCATAGCCATATCACAAGCATCTATGGAGTGGTTAATAGAGAAAAACAGCTTCTGTGATGTCTCATTTATATTCTGCACAGAGGTGAAGGGGTTTTGAGTGCACATCCCCGTGATAACCACCTCTACGTCTTCAACATCCAGGTTCATCTTCACAGCCTCTTTACATAAGAAACAGGAGAGTGAAGGGTCTGCTCCAGTCTGCCTTGGCTCTGTGCTTTGTGCATCACACCAGAAATCAAATTATATACATTTTTGCATAGCAAGCACGTTTAACCTACAGGCCATTTAGATTTATTCAGCAATCGAAAATAGTAATTCAACCAAGGTTAAATAAGTGGTTTTAGTAATGTAAGATATTGTCATTTTTGTAAATTAAATTGTAATGCAATGAACTAAATAGAATAACTGAAGAAATATCAATATTATATATGTCTCTTTGTGAATGGAAAACAAAACCAGTGAAGAATAGTTTTGGTATAGTCTCTTCCCTGTGAGTAGACAGATTCAGAAGACAGATTGGTGACAGAGATGGAGCTGAAGGGAGAGTGAGGCGCACCTCCAGCAGATGGTTGTCTGGGCCAGTCGTCAGCTGGCTCTGAGTAATGGCTGCCGCAACATGTCCCACCCTCCACTCTGAGCCTCATAGGAGGAGAGGCCTACAGATGTTTGCCTTGTACGCCAGCATCTAGGACCATCGGCCAGATGAGCACATCCAAAATTACATTTGTTAATGCTGCATTAAGCATTCTTTATGCTTGGCAGACGGGGAGAGTTAGGACTAATGTGCTAAACATCCACAATAAGGCTCATTATAAACCAGTTGACCGGTTTTACACTTGCCCTTCTGTTCCATATGTCACACTACCCATAGCTGCATACTTTACTAGACTTGTATTGTAATATAAACCCGTAATAGATTAGAATCTGTGCATGGTTTCTTATTTTGTATTTGTATTTGTATTTATTTATTTATGAAGGGACAATGCATATCAAAACAGGAATATATGGAAAAATCACATATCTGTAAATACGCAGGATTATAGCCAAAGCTAATTTCCATCCTCAGTCCCTGCTGGTGTGAACCAGCCACACGACTTCACAGTTCATAAAAACATTACAAAAAATATGCACAATTTACCACATACAAAGATATACTAATATTAGTCAATTCATCCACTCATTCAATCATAACCACACGCTGCACTCACCACAAAGCAGATGCAACCGCATTAACAACAAAGTTACAATATCTAATATAAGGTGCCAATCACTTCATTATCTCGACCTATTCATATAATTCACTTTCATTCATATCCACACGGCGTCACACACTACAGATTATAATTTACCACATTAAAATTAAAGTGCTTCTCCGTTCACAGACCAATTCATGAGGTTTCATTTCACATGTCCAAATACTATCACACATACTTCAGAGCAGAATTTACAATGCTAAAACTACAAAAGTGCACAAATCAGTTTGAGTCTAATGTGGACAGTTTTGGTTTTCCAACAGCCATGACTTGAGTTGTTGAGAGAAAGAGCCAAGTGTGGGCAGCTCTCGTATTATTGCCGGAATAGTGTTCCAGGTTTGAGAGGCTCCAAAAGAGAATACTGCCTGTCCAAAGGTGCTTTTTCTAGATGGGATTACACAGTCACCTCTGGAAGTTGCTCTTGTTGCTCTATTATGCCTTTTTTTTTGACAAATTCCTGGAGTGAGGTGGGAGCCCGTCCGTGTAGAATTTTGTAAACAAGGGTGCAGTCTGCGAGTTTGATCATACTGTCGCAGCTTAATATGTTGTATTTTTTCAGAATTAAACAAATGATGGTGAGTCTTTGGTTTTCTATCAAGAATTTTTAATGCTTGTTTGTATGTGGTTTCTATAGGTTTCAAAGTCGCTTTGCATGCTGACGCCCAGCTCGCCATACAGTATGTCAAGTGTGGGACAATCATTGAATTAAAGTATAGATTAGCTGTTTCTGTTGTTAGGCTGTCTCTATGTGCTTAAAATTAGACAAATTGAATTTCATTTTGTTAACAACTTTGTTGATATGTTGTTTAAAGTTGAGTTTGGAGTCAATGGTGACTCCAAGATACTTAAATTGCTAACTGTTCGAATTATTGTTCCGTTAATCAATATTGGAGGATTATCTTCACTAATGATACTTTTAGAAAAAAACATGCTAACAGTTTTTGATACATTTAGGATCAGATGTGACCTTTGCATCCATTCAGAAACTTTACTCATAGCAGATGTTAATTCTTGAGCAGCTTGAGCTTTGTTTTTTGCATGTACATAGAGAACTGCAATATCTGCATATAACTGACACTGCACATTCGGTGGACAGCTATCAGGAAAGTCATTTATATAAAGACAAAATAATAATGGTGATAAAGCTGAGCCTTGAGGTAGCCCTAACTGGTTTTCGCAACTCGAAGATGAAGCATTTGTTACTCTAACAAATTGTTTTCTTTGTGTGAGGTATGATTCCACCCAGTGCACAGTGTTTGGAGAGAGGTTGAAACAAGATAATTTTTCTAATAAGATTTGGCAATTGACTGTATCGAATGCTTTCTTGAGGTCGAGGAAAACTGCTCCCACAACGCCTCCTCTATCGATGTTCAGTTTTAATTTTTCCAAGAAGAAGCATACAGCTGTTTCTGTAGAATAATGCTTTCTGAATCCAAATTGTGTTTGGTGAAGATTGAAAGGACTGTTGTTTAGATATCTTGTGAGTTGCCCTGCTACACACTTTTCCAGTATTTTAGATACTGCTGGCAAGATGCTTATGGGTCTGTAGTTACTGGTTTCTGTTGGGTCTCCAGATTTGAATATTGGTGAAATTGCAGATATCTTCCAAAAATCCGGAAATGTATTTGTATTTATCGATTCATTTATAATACAAGTAATGGGCAAGAGAAGTGATTGTTTATGATTTTTTATAAACATTGTGGTCAATCCAAAAGCATCTTTAGCTTTAGAATTTTTTAGGCCGCTTGACTATCTTCTCAATTTGTGAAAGTGATACAGGACTAAGTTCAAAGGCTGGTTCATTAATAACAGCAGGCATTATGGCAAAACCAGATTCTGCAGGAACTGATGTCTGCTGTGTCAAGTTTTTAACAGAATCTATGAAATATGTATTGAAGGCGTTAGCCATTTTTAACGGATCATTAGACAATTCATTGTTAACTTTTATTTCTCTAATGTTATTTGAAGGGAAGTGTCCAGTCAATTTTCTAATGTGTGTCCACACCTCTTTCATATTGCATTTGGCATTTTTTATAGTGTTAATGAAAAAATTTGCTTTAGCATATCTAATTTCTGCAGAGACTTTGTTTCTAAGTGAGCAAAAAGTTGTCTATCTGTAGCTGTTTTAGTTTTCAGTGAGACCTTAAGTGCATGGTCACGCTGCTTCATCTGTGTCCATATTTCTTCATTCAACCAAGGTAGGTGTTTTTTCTGAGGTCTGACTTTACCTTTTTCTGAAATTTCTGCATTAAATCTTGAATTGTTTTAATGAATATTTTGGTTTTCATCTAAATTGTCAGTTGAAAGGTGTTCGACCCAATTAATTTCATTTAAGGCTGCTTCTAGGTTCTTTATTTCACTTTTGGGTATTTTTAACTGTTCAGCTGGCTTGTTAAAAGGACGAACACACCTATTTTTTGGTAACTTCCTAGAAAAAAGAATCAAATTGTGGTCTGATAGACCGGTGATCATATTATATGTTTTATAGATTCTATCCTGTCTGTTAGAGAATACCAAATCAATGCAAGTTTCAGTTAATTTGCTTATCCTTGTTGGGCCATGTATCAGTTGAAAAAGGTCATGTTTATTTGCGAGAGATTTGAGCTTTTTGTGGGTTGATTTATCGAGCCAATTCACATTAAAATCTCCAAGTAAAATTATTTCCTTCTTCCAATTACATTCTTTGAGGATAGCTTCTAGTTCCTCATAGAACACATTAGGTGTTGATTTATCCATGCATTGTAATTATATAGTTTGTCCTCACTTTGTTTATCAGATCTTTGGACTGGCAGAAACTTTACACATGCTTTAACCCCTCTGTGAATGGATTTGATATTTTTAGTTAATAATTACAGTAGTTTTACTCTGTTCTGCCTGTTAGTGGTTAAGAAATTGGAATAATTATTTCTTGAATTCCGTAGTCCACTTGAGTGTTGAGTGGGGCCCGCTGAAGTCTATTGTAATAAACTGGCTGGGCAGTGCGATTGATGTGTCCTCTGTGACCTGATGTGACCAGCACTTTACCTCCGTGGAATGAGTGGGAATCGACTTGGCCTCCTCACACTTTCTCACCTCCCACCGTACACACAATTCATCTACAGCCCTTTCCTTTCTCGTAAACGGGGTCAAACATGGGACCACGACTGTGTCTGAAACGCAATTTCAATAACTTTGTACCAGCACTGCGAATGCCTGAAGGCTTGGTCTCAATACATCAGGAAGAAGAAGAAAGCTAAAAATACTCTCCTCCATCTCCTAACTATAATAAAATGCCGGTGTTGGCAAAGGTGACTCGAGAACATCTCTGGAGATGTATTGCTCCTCCCAAACAGGTAACTGTGCCGCTTTGCACACTGTCAGCACTGCAGTTTTGAGCAGATTCAGCACGCTTTAGTTGGTGCATGCAAAGGAAAATATGCAGGTGTGACGTCAAATCATTTATTTCAAGCAAAGGCAAATTCTGTATAGAAAAACCCCTTAGCAGCAAAATGGTTGCAAATGTATGAAAAAGAGTCATGAATCTTTATGGAGTTATAGAATGTACGAATTTATTGTGACTTTATGGCCACCTTTAATAGACTTATACATATATAAGGGTTAGAAATACATTCTGACTTAGCAAATTGTATTGGTTTGAAGTTTATTATGATTATTGTTTCAGAGTGAGTATTCTTTTTTTTTAGTCTTCTGATTGATTTGCTCTGCTTCCTAGTGTTCAAGAAATAGCTTAATAACCAGGGCAAATATTGCTCAAGGTAACTTTTATAGTACTTATTTATCCAAATTTGCTCATTACATATGTATTAAGGCTGAATAGGTGTGATTTGTCTGACCACACTAACCATATATTTTCCCAGTAATATTTCTTTAAGTCTGCCAGAGGAAATACTATTTTCCAGAAAGCATATGTTTTTTTAACCTACAACCATTTAGCCTCCTTCACCTTTAGCTTTACGAATTCCATCCAAACACCTCACCTCGCACTCAGAGCTGAAATATTAATGCTCCTCCTTTTGAACTGTCAGGGTGCATTGTTTTTCCTCACGAGCGTTGCTTTTGTCATCTCCATAGCCTTTACTGCCTTTCTCAGCAGTTTAGCACGCTGCCAAGGTCATCGCTATTATTCCCTGGCCTCATAGCAGTGGAAGAGCAGAGCCAACAAAAGGTCATTCTAACTGCTAGTTGATGGTCGCATTAGTTTTGTAGTATGGACCTATGTACACATAATGGCTATCCAAAGTGCGTTACATTTACCAGGCTGACATCATGGCTCTGTTTGATCTCTAGATGTCGCGCAGTTATGGTGTTTTGTGAAGTGACAGACTTGTCTTTAACATACTCTTTATGTCTCCTCTGTGACGACAATGTTGCTATTCTGCAGAGGCAGCAATTCATTGTCTTCATCGCGTTTTGTTTGTTTGCTGGTTTGTAAAAGGCTATGGGCAGGTCAGAATAGGTCAATAAAATAATCTCTGGATTTGCCATGTGAGGAAAATCCAAGTGATTAACCCCTGCACTCTAACTCACTTCTCCTGAGCCGATATTTGAGAACTGTCATAGCAGAGACTTGGGTGGAGATTCTTCGATGGAAAAATGTAGGTTAAAAACACAGAGAAGCAGGACTTATTAGCATTTCCCCATGAGAGCGGTGATTATTTGATCTGCATTCTTGTTGCATAACGAAATTGAGTTGGAGAATAAGAAAAAGTGTTAAATAATCTAGTTTGTTTTAGGAATGTATGAAAAGTCTGTGTGCCCATCAGTTTTAATGAGGACTCAAGAGCTACTGGGAGGTAACTTCAAACTCGTAGATGAAAAGCAATGTGAGAACTGAGCATAAGTGACTTTGTAATGTAGCACATGGATTGCTTTAAATTTGCCTTCTTATCAAAACATATTTCACTTATCTCAGGAAAACAAAATATGACCACTGCTGTTCACTGATGAAACTGGTTGGTTGGTTGTTAAAGTTTTTTGATCTTTTAAAAATTGTCTCCGATAATGATGGCTAGACTCAAAAAAATCTCAGGTAACCAGCCAGAAAACAATTATTTGGAGCAAAACTGGCCTGTACCATCCCATCTAACAGTTGGGCTTTTGCAGCTCAGTTCTGAAGTTGATTATTTTTCTTTATCTTAAATAAAGCTGCCTATAAGACAGATTGACATAACACATTTTATGGTTATCAACTTCAGGCAACAGACATATATTTATTCTTTTAGCAATTTTCCATTTCCTCACTTGCTAGTAATACAAGATCTTACTATCATTAGTTAGACTCCCTTTTTAAAACCTGCACATGGTCATATTTTAAGAAGGAATGTCTTAGTTGGACCCGGGCTCCTTTCTTTGCGGGACAACCTGTGAGCAGTATGCCCACCTCCGCCTAGCACAGCCTGTACCATCCAACAGTCTGTACATTTGGCACTCGATGTCCACATGCGCATAAGGCTTCACAATAATAAAGTAAGCATGCTGCTTCCACAAAATAGTTTTATTGGTAGAAAATAGAACTACTTGCACAAGCACATTGAGACAAGTGTATATCAGAACTTGTGAACCGTTCATCATCACAAATATTCTCCAGCAAAGTAAAAAGTGCTAAAGCATCCACAAAAATAAGCTGCAATTTTCATCCAAACCATTACTCATATTTCAGTACAGTGTATGCAGCAGGGTCGCAGCTCTTTTTAGGACCTAGTCACTTTGCACTCTGGACATTTATTAGCTAATTAAATTTCTTGCTGATGATGAAGCAGCACAGCCACATAAAAAGAGAAACTCTAGCTTCTACGTCACCCTAAATCCTGTTCAGTCAAATATGTTCCCTTTTTCAGAGTGCCATTTGTGTGGTACTGGTCCTGGGAGCTTGGAATGCTTAGCCATGTAAAACAAACTGTGGTTAAACAAAGAAGACAAAAGGTGCACTCAGCGGTCTTCTTATAAAGAAGATATGAACAGGATATTGAGTATATATATATGTTGGCTATATTATGTAATTCATACTACATATAGATACTTGTGTACAGTTTCACAGACCTGCAGTGAACTTGAATCTAATACATTTTAATAACTCGAAAAACATACGATACCATACAGTCACACATGGGCTTTTGAAAAGTCTTGCTGTGCTTTGGGGAATGAGGTCTAAAGAGGATTTAAACTAACCCTCGGAAGCTGCACTGGGCTGTACACAAGCATCTAGTTGACTTGAGACTTAGTCCAGCAGAACAAATCACAAATCCATAAAACATCTGCAAATGTATAATTCATGTACAAACAACGCAATAGAAAAATAACCCCAAACATATCCAGACAGTAGTAATCAAAGCTGTCACTGTGAAAGGATTTGGCACATTCTCTGGAATACATAAAGTGTCAGTATTAGCTGATGACATGGCACATTCTTTACGTTGGTTTATTGCATTGGTTATGGTGCCTGGGCAGTTATTGTCAGGAGGCCAGTCTTGTTGGCTGTGAAAGATGGCTGGACAGTGAGGGGCGGAAAACTGGCTCTGGTGACCAATGCCCGCAGAGATGCCAGTGGTGTGCCGGGAGCGACCTGCAGGTGGCGATCTGTGCCTTGCCATCTGCTGTCCTCCAGGACGCTGTATGTTTATGAGAGAGACGGAGAGAACATGCGCTTCTGTACCTCACTGCTGGTCTGTCTAGTCTCCTCTGCCTCTGCTGCTGCCTTGTTAGTGGAGTCTCTGTATTCTCTATGCTTTTACCTTCTTCACTTTCACCTACCCCATCTATGTGACATTTGACACAGGCAGGCCACAGAGGGCGGCTTTAAAAAAAAAGGTACCGATCAAACGTAAAATGAGGAATGGTGTGTGTGGCGTATTGAAGTGGCTAAAATGCAGGACCCTGAGACCTTTCACAGGTGGGGACTGATGGCTTATGCACTTCACTGACTTGCTTGAAAACCGAACGACATATGGAGAATGACTCAAACCTTTTTTAGCCCCCTGCCAGGCAGCTATTCACTCAAGCATGACTCAAGAACCCTCTCCCTCTCTCCGCTGTGTTTTTGCGTCTTTACCACTGCACCATTAAACATTTGTTCATCCCTGCTCGAGCAGCTGGCACAGACACAACAGCAAAGCATGTAAATAAGTATTTTTCTCTAAACCTCTGACCACCTAACAAGGATGTTGCTTCACGCCACTGGGTAATAAAAGGGATTAGGGAAAGTGTAGTGAGAAGTGGCTCTGATTAAAGCTTATGAAAATCCCCCCTTAAACAAGTTGAAATCACTAGCTGACAAGCACAAACTGGCAGACAATAAAGATGTTTGAATGACGGATGCAGTTTCCATGGCAGTGTGGAGGAGGATGAAAAGGGACAGAAAAGCACATTCAGAAAGCGAGTATGTCTGAGTGTTTACTGTGAGAAGGAGCACACACTTGAGCACGTGTGTGAGTGGGGGTATGCATGTCCACGCATATACTAGGGCTCTAATGCTCAGGTACTTGCAGCCAGGGTGTTCTGTTTATGAGTGCCTATCAAATTGTCCATTCTGTCTGTCCTCTTAACCTTTTCTCTCCATCTTTCCCATATTTCCAGCAGCAGAGAGCGAGGCAGGCAGTTTGTCTGCATTTGCCTCCTCTGCTCCAGCCCAGCAGCCCACATGTAGTCCTCCTGACAGTCCGCTTTGAACACTTACAGCAGGATCATGTTTCTACAGTTTTTCAGGCACAGGCATTGTGTGGCTAGGACTCTACCAGGCATTCCGCTGTATTAATACACCATCAGGCTCACACAGCATGCTTTAGAGGCAAAATATTAATATCATTCTACTAGCTAACAAAAATATGACCATTTATTTCAATCAGATCTGCATATCAGTCTATAGTGAATATACAAAAAACTATAATGGCTTGCTATGAAATCATGTCCACTGACATTTTATAGGCTATATTTTGCCTACATTGTTAAATAAGAGATACAAACGATTGTAAATAGCAGCTAAATGATTGCTTCTTCTTCTGCTTCAAACCTTTGGTGAGAAAAAATCTACACGGGAGGGTTTCCTTATTTGCTTAATCCATTCCCCAGAGAACAATTTGAGTGATTTACTGATGAAGGATGTCTGCATCTGGTTAGTGGCTCCCTCCGACTCTGCAGCCCCATAACCGTGGCTCCTTACACATTCACTATTTGTTCCAACACTGCTTTGGGAATACCTTCTCTGCTTGTGCTTGCAAAACAGAAGAGAGGAGCGAGAACATCAAACAGGATAAATGAATAGAGTTGTTGCCCTCCTGGTTGTTACTCCTCCTCTACCTGGAGTAGAGCCGAATGTGACGCGTGAGCATCGCACTCCCCTCTGGCCTCTCTGCTTTTAGCTGTAGCGTACACAGTGAGAGGTGCTGTTTTACACATAGTCCTGCAGGCTGTAGCCCGTCTTATTGTCTAAGGGCGAGAGCGAGCAGTACTGATGCTGCAGCTCCTGCTGGAGCAGCTGCTGCTGCTGCTGCTGAAGCAGGAGTTTGTCTGGGGGAGGGAGAAGGACCATGTCCTGAGGGCCGTGCCTCTTCCCCGAGCATGACATACAGAAGATAAATCCCCCCATGAACAGAAAGCCTGCTGAAACAAAAGCTACGTACACAGCTCCACCAGGCTCAAACTTATTGCTCTCCGGCACGCTGGAGTCCAGGAAGTTGGTGATGACCTCGTTGGTAAACCAGGAAGCAGGCACTAGACACAAAAATCCTGCAGCAACAAAGCACCCTCCACTGGCTATGGCAGCATGTCGCTTAGAGCGACAGCCTCCTCCCCAGCGCGTGCACTTGAGTCCTAGAGAAGCCAGACACAGGCCCAAGGCAGCTAACACACAGCACAGCACCATGGTGGTCCGGGCGGTCTGCAGGTATGCAGGTAAGGACAGTACAGAGTACTTGAGAGTACAGCTGAACATTCCTGTGCTGTACCAGGTACAGTCCATCCACAACCCCTGCATCTGGGAGATGGCTGTGATGATGTTGGAGCCCACGTCCGCGCTCACCTTCCAGTTGGGCAACACAGTGGCCACCATGGCCCCAAAGATGCCCAAAAGAGCCAGGACAAATCCAAAGATCTGCATGCCTGTAGATGCCATGCTCTGCTCAGTCCCCTCTGTGCCTCAGCCCCCGTCCTCAGCGGGCAGCATTCATCGGCCACAGCCAGGCACGACTCCCCACCTGGACTCTATCCTCCTCCCTGTTGTTGTCCAGATGCTTGTCAAATCCCCAGTCTGTTGTCCTCTGAAGCAGAGGAGACTGTAATATAACTGTAGTCCCTGTTCCTGGTCGTCCTCACTGGAGCACACTTTCTTGGATAGAAACAAAAGAGATGTGCATGAGGCATGAGTAATGGAAGCACAGAGGTGAACACTATTCTAAAGGATATTGTGCAAGGTATATTTTCTGTGTGCTGTCTGCTCCTTTACCTACAGGAGCCCCATAGCTGATATTGGAGAGGGACAAATGAGTTAGTGGTATTTGCAAAAGCTATGTGGACTTAAAGCTGCAGTGTCCCCTCAACTTAATTCTGTTCACCTTATAAACTATCCATAGATCGTGTGATAATCCTTTTCATTGTTGACTCCAAGTTTTAATCCGAGTTTGTTGTTAAACTTTGTTGCTAAATGTTAAATATTGTCAGACTTACAGGCTCGTTTTAGTCCAGTATTTTGCAGTCAGGTCTCATTAAATTCGAGTGAACAAATGCGTAACTCCTCAGTTCGTGGGTCCATTATGTTCCGATCTTGAGAAAGCAGGAGAAATAATCCCTCACCCGGGCTGGTGCAGAGCTGGCGCTGACGCGTCACGTTGTTCGCAGTGATTCCTGTAAACACTCAGTGGTCACAAGCCGAGAGGCAGTGCGTTGAGGCTGAGGGGGCGATACGGAGAATCGAGCCCGGTCAGCGGATGCCAAAGAGCCATCCATTTCCTTAGCAACGGCGGCGTGAGAGAAAAGGACATCCCGGCTGTAGCGCGCAGACCACACAGGAGCGAGCGGAGTGGCGATGAAACAGCAGCAGCGCTCCCGCTCCCCGCGCACTCTCACTACTGTGTGTGTGTGCGAAAGAGAGAGAGCTGCTGAAAAGATGCGCTACAACCAATCACAAGTCCAAAAGCAGCGAACAAAACATCACTGTTGCCCTGCACTGTCATCACGTCTTTTTAGAGAATTCAGAGCAGTTTGCAACGTTCCGCACGCGTATTTCTAACGTCTGTTACTATCACCATTAGCTGTGCCCATTGTAGGCTTCACTGAGTAGGTCAGACTAGGTCTTAAAGTAATTCACATATAGCCAACATTTTATTTAGTAATACGATTTCCAACCAGTTTTATTCCAGTATATATCTTTATATAATAATATATAATTAGCTATAGCATACTATAATAATAATAAAACAATGAGGAACAATGGCCAGCAAGAATGGTGTGTGTCACCTGTAGGCCATTAAAGTAATCGGCTATTAGCGTACATTCTTCTATAAATTAAACTTTTTATTGGACATATCTAATTTATTGCTTAGGCCTATTAAGAAATGGGCCGAAGACATTTTTCCAGATTCTCCATTAATAAAGTAGGCCTACTCTGGATAAAAAGTAGGCTAAGGTTTTCTCTCCAAAGTTCATATGGGCCAGCTTTTTGCCCCTTAAACTATATCTTTAAAATTCAGATCCCTTTCACCTTCTTTCCCAAAAGCTTTATATACCGTATTTTCTGGACCATAAGCCGCTACTTTTTTCCCCAGGCTTTGAACCATGCGGCTTTTACAAAGGTGCGGCTATTCTGTGGATTATTCTTCCACCACTTGGGGCGCTCTAACCAGAATTTCAAAAACAAGATAGACGGAAAATTAATGCAAAGAAGAATACGCTACTTTTTATTTAGCAGATATAACACGCACGACAAATTACTAACTGGTAATTATTTTCAAATCCTCACATCCTTCATCATGAAAAGCACACAAAGGAGTTTGTATGATGCAAGTTTTAAGTTGAAGGCATCGATCTTGCTCCAGGAAGGAAACCGTGCTGTAGAGCCCTGCACCCGCGGGACCCAACACAAAACAGTGCGGCGTGGGACATATTCTGAAAGATGCAGGAGCAGGACTGAAAAATCAGTCCCGCTCAGACCTCTACAGTGCTGCTGCTCCAAGTACCGCAGCAATTTCCTAATGTTGTGAACCTGTTCACTCATATGGCAATAAAAAACATTCTGATTCTGATTCTGATTCTGATTCTGGACTGTATAGATGAGTGGACTAAGATATCCCGTTAACCGCCGCGTGCCAAATAGGAAGTGCACCAAGAGGCTCCTTCGCTCCCTTTTTCCCATTGACTTACATTGGGATCTGATCGCTTGTCTCTCTGTACGTGTTGCTGTGAGCCTCGTCATTTTGGTCTTAAAATGTTCGTACGAACCCGCTCTACATGATCCTGAATGTTTTTTTCGCTGTTTTGTCCGTCAAAAAACCCTGTTCATAACATAGAGCCTGGCTCCAGATTCGCTCCTGTAACCATGTAAACCATGTAAACGCTATGGGTGACGTCACGCTCACTTAGTCCACTTCTTTTATACAGTCTATGTGCTGCACGTAAGCTTGGCGTCAATGGTTTCAGCGAAGATGATTAAAGTGACTTGTGGTTTCACTGCACAGGAGAAATGAAGGTAATCAATTACCGGTTCTTTTCTGTTTTTGACCTTGTTTTAATCAGCACAGTTGCTGCCATGTTAAAAGTCACTGTTCGCAAAGAATTTGTTCAGGTACATAAATGTACATTTACAGTACAAAATCATTCTGTATACGCAGTAAATATCACATTTTTCATCATGGATATCAGCGTCTTATAGCCTGGTTACGGCTTGTATATCTTTTATTTTTTTTTTTTTTTAAGAATAGTGTTGATGCAGATTATATACAGGTGCGCTCTATAGTCCAGAAAATACGGTAGTAATAATCACTGTGGAGCAACCCGGCTGCTGTTGAGAGATAAACAGACGCGATGCTGGGTTCTGATAAGGTTTCCAAACATAGCTCTAGCAAAACAACTAGTGGGGCTAATCTCATTAGACCTGCCATAATTATGTGTAGATGATGCTCCGCTGATGAAACTTGTTTTCCTATAAAGGCATGTTGTTTATCTGTGGATCCAGGGGCAGCATGTACACTCCACCAAGCCCAAGAAAGTGACCCTCCCTGGGGCTCCATCAGGCGTCAGTCAGCAGGATACCCCACCACAGCTGCTCCCAAGCTTCAACCCTCGTCTCCTTTTCTGTAAAGTGCATACAATGGGAGGGAGTGGCTAGGAGGGACAGGCTCTGCATCAAGAAGAGAAGACAATGTAAAAAAAAATGTAAAATGTAAAAAAAAGCTCTGGCTACATAAATAGCTCCTTCCAAACACTTTTTTTCTGCTGACCAAACCGATGTAAATAACTTTTTTTTCAAATGCATCTAAAATAATGTTGTTTAGGTATTGCAGGTTGTGGTAGCAATTGATTTGTCCAACTATTGATTTGTTTGTTTAGAATGGCGCTGTATACCTTCTCTCCATCCCCCATTGTGTTTTGCTTTTCCTTGTGAACAAACCCCTTGAGACGGCGCTGCCCTGTTGAGGTATCACACCACACATTGCCTCCAGTGTGATATTCCTGTCACTTTCTAACACTGTTCTCCTTATGGGATTCTGCTGCAAGAGAAAGAAAATGCCTTTTCCCTAGCAGATACATTAAGTATGGAGTGTGTGACCTGTCATATGATATAAGAAGAACCTAAAGGCTTATCTTGTGATGAAAAATATGTACGAAGTGAATTGAATAGATGAAAGCAGAGTGAAAAGAGTATGCACAAGGCAGATATGTGTGAAGATAGTGCCTTTTTTACTTTTAACGATAGCCCCCTTTTTATTTCTCACCCCCAGCTTAGCCCGTTAGCCTCTCCTGTGTGGCTGTCCATACTCCCCTCCATTCTGCCCACACAGGGTGCTTTTATCACTCCATTTGCATTTGCCCTCTTTTACTCTTTTATGTCCTCCTCTTGTATCATTGGTTTGCCATGTTCAGGCGACATTGCCAGTATCAGGTGATGTCTGTTGGCATGGACGGTCCTGTCAGTGAGACCATGTTGTGCAACCCAGCCTGGGTCGAACATGGATAATGTAAGATAAGCACTATTGCCATTGGCTCGGTTTAGTTTTTGCTTCATTTTCCCAAAAAAAAGCCACAACATATTTTCCCATGCCATCTTATTTTGCCAAGCAAGTTCACATTCTTTCTCAGCCACAGTTTCAAGGCGCTCTGTGACGAAAGCATCTCTCTATGGAGCTGACCCTGTCAAAGGAAGGGCCGTGGATGTCCTGTATGCTTGGTGATTCCTTGGGAGCTTTAGCTGGGAGCCCGCTGCTCAGAATGCCAAAACCACTTCTCCTCAAACCCATCATGCAACGTCAGCTATCACATGTACAGCATATAGGCATCTCTTAAGAGGCTCTCCCTTGATGTAATGGAAGTTGTCTGCTCAAGGTATTGTCATGATTAATGCATTTTTATTTTCCGTAGCCCGGGTCTCAGCTATAACTGTAACTGCCTCCATTCCCAGAACCTGCTATTATGTAAGTGCCAGTGGTGGTGGTTCAGGTACACCTACTACAGGCTAGTGCCCTGGGGCTGCTGCCATCTTGCCTTGGTTCCGCTTACAGAGACATGACAAATTACCGCTCACACACCATTGGGCAAGAACTTCCCCAGAAAGAGACGTCAAGGTGGGAATGGGGAAAAAGGGACTGGGAGAACCACAGGGTAATGGAGTAAGAGAGTGGTGAGTAGAGCTGTATAGCAAGGTCAAATGCATGAGGAATAAAAACACACAAGGTTATTAACAGGAATCGAAGGGTATTGCATTTAAATGGGACAGAAAAGGTCTGGGGTTTCAGGCAAAGGTAGACGTGTGACTTTTAGATAGTAATCATTTCTGTGCTGCCCTTTCAAAAGCCCTGTCTGGGGATTCAAGAGTAAGACAGGTTTTGTATCGCATGTAAAAACCCATTGGTGGTTTATCAGATTATCTTGGAGCTTTTTCTGTAGCATTACAAGGAAGTGTGAAAAACATCTGGTTTACCAAAAATGTGCTACAATAAAAAGGAAGTGTTATTCTTTTGTTGTTAATGAAAAACAATGAAGAAAAAAAATGATAAAAGGAAAACATTTTTGTGTATCCAACTCTGCCCACTGCCGAGACAAGTTGTTGGAGCAGTGTGGATAAAAAAGGGAAACCTACGAAAAAGGAAAAATGATGGGTGCCTTCACACTATCAATCACTATTTCAAAACTGGGACTAAACTAGGACTAAACTAAAACTAAATCTGGACTAGACAAGGACTAAACCAGAAATGGCTAGAACCAAAAATGACTTTTTTTTCCTATTTGGTACTATGTTTACTTGTTGAACAGAACCCTGGATAAAGATAAATCTGGCAACGTTCTTGTGAACCTTTTACTTTTGTTGATATGAGTTCCTTTGTGTACCTGCTACATATTTACAACTCTGCTTGTTCATTAACTTGCCTAACACAGTACTGTATATCCAAAAGGGCTTGCAGTCTTTGTTTTAGTAAGCCCCCAATGAAATTAGCAGGATTTAAGTGCATCAAAGCTAGAGGAATTTTCCAGAGCAAGGGACGGATCATTACATAACAATCTAATTTAGCCGCCAAATTAGCACTAATGATTCACCCGCTGTTTAAACAAAGACAGAAAAAGCATAGGACCGTGTTTTATTCTTCATGCCCCTCTTTGTAAACAGCACATGTGTGGAGGGGTATAAAAATGAGCAATGGCAAGTCCAAGCTGGTATTAGGTTGTCAGTCAGGGGTCAAAGTGCCAGTCAGTGCCTCCTGTGTTCACGTGGAGGGGTATTTTGGGGTTTGTTGATGGGATGGGGGGTAGTTTCGGGGGGTCATAAGCGTGTTCACAGTGGCTCAGTGGAGGGCCTAGGTGACAGTGACAGCGCATGATTTAAGATGGAGTTCCCTTGCATGTTGGGGTTATCAAGGGGAGGATGAATAGCAGTGAGTGGGATATATTACAGTGGTACCTAGTGAAGCCATGTAGCAAGGCCATACATAAATCATAGCTGCAAAGTGACTGGGACAAGCTGATGGGTGAACTGCCTCTGCCGCATGTATAGTCCCAATATCGACTCCCCCCGACCACCTCCTCTTCCTCCTCGTCTGCTCGCTCTTCTCTTAAATCATGAAGTGTGGAATATAAATGGCCTAATTATTCCAGTAGAGGCACAAATTAAATGCATTTCCGTTTATTTTATTTTATTTTTTTTTATTGCTGCCTGATAACACAGGGTGGTCTTATCTCACATCACAGAAATGATAGAAGCGTTTGGGGGGGAATTCAGATCTAACATGAAATGGTGGAAAACAGCCCCAAGACTGGGAAAGTTAGCATGGGACTAAGACGTAGAAGGATATTTGAAAGCGTTTTAAAATTGTAGTACTTGTTAGGGTTGTTCAGTTAGTCCGAATTAAATTGAGAAAAAAAAAGCAGTATTGCCCTTCGGGGATCATATAAAGAATTCTAATCTATTATGCTTCGGTCTTTTTAATGGAGGCAGTGCTCTGTCACTATACAAGTGTTTGAACAGTTTGAGAACAGTCTGAAGGAATAATTCATGGCTTTGTTTGTGTTAAATGGCATTAATTAAAAGTCTGTGTTGTATGTTCAGAGAATTAATATTGAAAGCCAGTTGCATTTGTTTTTAAGTAGACTATGAAAAGAAAAAAAAAGAAAATGGGGGTCAGTCAGTACGAGGAAGAAATCTTAATGAATTGCTTTGTCATATTGCTCAGCCCTTGTACTTATAATTGACTACTGTATCAACAAACAATTCTTAGTAATAATAATAAATTGTCCTTTTTAATGCTCCTTTTATACTAAGCCTTGAATTCTAAAACTCTACAGCACTACTAACCCGAGTTTTTAGTGAAATTCAATGTTTTTGTTGCTTTTATTCCTATTTCTGCCCACATTTACTCATCATTTTATCCCATCCTGTGCCAGCTGAAATAACTGTAGCTTTTACCTCCGCATGTTCGTGGGATTTAAAGTGCATTGTGTGAACTAAAAGGGTTGTCCATTAATAATAGACTATCAGGCAGAGCATGAAGCATTAGCGGCTCTACAAACTAACCATGAAGCTGCCATGCTCTGTTGTTTATACATGACAAAAGTTGACATTTAACTTAACAGAACTTAACTTAATGTACAGAACATGCACTTACAGTATGTATTAATACCTAAGCCCCTCTGATGAAATATCTTGCAGTAGTCAGGCTCCCACAGATCAGCTCAGAGATAAGACTGCAGTTTGCCTTCTCCATCGAACGAAACCGCAGATGTTCACTGAATTGCAACATCCATGTCCTTGGACTAATTTGCCGTGCCTCCTGGATTTATACGGCAGACGGTAAACAAGGACATGACAAGAAAGACTGCAGTTAAAGTGGAAAGAATTTTGTAAACATCCAGGACCGTGCTTCTACGCGATATGACCAACTAAAAAAAAAGAAAATAGAAAAATCGCCAAAATGTAAAGCTGATTTCCAACCCTTTGGTCTTATCTTGCATTTGATTTAGCTTAACGGTGGGAAAAAATGTATATCACAATTTTGATTTCATCACGGTTCATGTACACAAGAATTAATGTGCAAGAGTAACAGCCCATTTTTAGACTTATAGAGGTAAATAGATCCCTGCTTCACACTTTTCTTCACTGTGATAAACCCATTTCCCAGTCACTCAGAACCACTGTCTAACCAAGAGAAGTGGTGAGGAAAAAGTATTAAATATAGAGTTAATAACAATTTTACCAAAAGAGCAGATGACCACAGGGATGAGATCACGATTCGATTTTTATCACCATATTGCCCAGCCCTAATAGTGGTTTTTAATAGTGTTCTAGACTACAGTAGTGTCCAGACTTTGATTCAAGTTATCAAGATCTTGTAGTTTGGGGTACATTTTGGTAAGCTTTCGTTTGCTACAGTGATCTTTGATCATTTTCGTGACATTTTACGAAAAGCAGAATTTTGCCCCAATCTTCCCAAATGCTCTGAAGTTAGGCATTCATTTTGTACAGTCTTAGCTGCATCTCCTTGAGTCACATTTGTAATTACACGCTTCTGTGCTTCTTTCAAACTACAGTTAGGCTTTCTTATTTTCCTGTTTTTCAAGCAGACTCCAGACAGAGATGAAAAGAATACTGTCCTTCATTTAAAAAGCGTTTACTATACAAAAGTGATTATTTTGAGTGACATTGACTTTCCTTTGTTGTCGGCGTCAGTCACAATAGTCAGATGGGAGGCTCTTTAATGGCATAAGTCACGGGTTCATACATCTATTGGTTTTTTGGTAGTTGGCAAAGAATTCAAATTTGAGGTATTTTATTCCAGAGATAGGAGGAGAGAGCATTTGGGTTTGATAAAGAGAGAGGGGTGATGGAGATTGAGCTTTAGAGCTGTCTTTGCTGAGAGAGGCAGGCAGACTTGAATGGTGTGTCATTTCGACTTAGGTCTGACACAAGGAGAACTGGAAGATGCCTCCCACTCCATCATAAGCTCATTTCATTCAGATTTGGAGATCAAAAGAGCAGTGGATTTACTCAGGTGACCTTCAGAATATATGGAAAACACTGGGCTGTGTTCAAATGAGGTGAGGAGGAAAAACTGAAATACTAATATATTTAGTATTTTTCATTTTTTGTTTAATCTCCAGAGGTGTCGTGAGCCTATAGCAGAATAATTAGTTTTTGAAGGTCCAGCAGTGTTTCTCCAGTTTTGTTCTGTTTCAGTCCAATTATGAGAGACCAACTTCTCTGAGTATAGATAATTCAGCAGGAGCGGATTAATTACCATAGACTATATAAGGACACATGGCTCCTGGAGAGAGCACTTGGAGATCTTTCAGTTGGACAGAGACATATGAATCAGCATGTGGGGACGGTTTTGGCACTTTTTAACATGCCGGCTATTGATAATAAACCCCAGCATAGGCACTAGACAAAAGGAAATACATGAATTTATAGGTTTATAGTGAAACAAGGCTGCATATGTCTAAAAATCAGTGCTATAAATAATCTGTTTTTTGTCTTGTACTTTTCTCAGCTAAAGTAGTGCACCCCATATTGACAATACATGGGTTAATTAGACCGGTGAGCCTGTGCCTCCCTACTGATAAGCCCTATGTATCCACCCCAAAACATTGGCAGAGTTGATCTGCCATCTGCTGTTCTGGATTTTTCAAAACTGCATCCGTCTTAAAGCCATTCTTAAAAAAAAAAAAAAATTCTTGACTTTAATTTTCTGGCTTTAATTTAATAATTGTAATATTTTCCTTCTTCATTCTTCCACATCAAGCACATGTTCTCTTTTGCTGCCAACATGTGCCCTTCTTGTAATTGTGTTTGTAATAAAATTATTAGTTGATCTCTCTGTCGTCATAGTGAAGTCACAGTGAAGAATGTGGTGATGCAACAACAACAGCACGAGAGACTGATGCAAAAAAGGGAGTCTGAGTTTCTATGGTCCATCGCACAGGTGTTACTGTGGCAACTGGATGCGGCTCACCAACCAAGACCCACTGCGTCATGTTGTTTTCCTCCTCTGCTCTTATAATCTCTGGTGCTTATCCCACACTTTCTCTGTCTTTGAATGTTCACTTTGTCAGAACATTTTAGACTCCCATCTCAAATCTATTTGTATTGCCACTGGTCAGCTGCCGTAGACTCTACTGTACTGTACCCACCCCCTGCTGTGTGGATTACTTCCGTTGTGTCTCCTGTGTGTTGTATAGGTGGACATCGGGGTAGTGCACTTCACTCCTCTGGTTCAGCCCCAGATCGAGCAGCCCTTCAAGTTGGTGGAGAAGGTCGTGCGCAACATCTTCCAGTTTAGACGGAAGCACTTTTACAAAGGACTAGAGTAAGTTTCAATGGGCACTCAGTGGACAATGGTCACGTACACCAGTCAAGTATATCAATATGTCCACTGATTGAATGAAAGTATATAGGTAGCACGTATGTGCAGCTCTACTGGTGATGTTTATGTTAAGAGCGGGATTCAAACTACCAGCCATGGGATCAGTGGACAAACGCTCTACCGACGGAGCTACTGTCGCGCATAACCAATATTTCATCACTAATGACTACTCCAATAGTACTCCAAGAGTGCATTTTTACATCAGTGCGCATATACTACCATTAAATTACGTATTATGTCTTTCTTGTCCAGTATATTGGTTCTTAAAACACTTCATTAATCAAATATAGGCTGTTATTTCTAGCACCATTACCAGAGTAGAACTAAGCTGGGCTAAAACATCCACAGATGATCATCAGCCCATTTCTGTAGTGAGAGAACGTGGGCCTGAATTACAAAAGAACATTGGCTGTGTGAAAGAGAGCACCAATTATGAGTCATTGAGGTGGCACAGGAAGACAAGGCAGCATATTTTATGTAACATCCGTGGGCTGGCAGCTCCGGCGACAGCAAATTGGAGAGGAGGCACCATGCTCCTAAAAAGCATCTGCAGCATGGGTGGAAGTGATTATTACTTACTACCACTTTGATAGGTGGGGTAGTATAGGCCAGTATTAACTCACTGTAATAATAGCACAGCTTTAGAGTTAATATTTTACCAGTAGAGAAGTAATTGGCTTTTATTTGAATAATATTTGAATACAATCTGTAAATATGAAACTGGACCACAGTAACAGATATTGTACTTTGTCACTTCTTTTGCATTAAAGGTCCTATATTAGGAAAAATTGACTGTTGTGAGATTTAAGCCTTGTTTGGGTATCCCTTTATTATTAGTCTGGCTCCATCTTCAACACTCAAAATGCTCTGTCCTACTTTGTGATGTCATGTAGTGGTAGTTTTCAAGTTAACAGATACCTTTTCCCTTTTGTTCAGTAGAGATTAGCAATTCCAGGTCTGAAATCATTCACATCATTGTAGTGAAGGTGTATGGAGTTAAAGGACAGAGTGGCGCATTGTGTTATTACATGACATCACAGGGTCAACAGAGTGTTTTCTGTTTTGAAAGATGAACTCAGCCTAAATATTCTGGGTTTGTGTGCTAAACATGTGTGAATGAAACAAAACACAACTCCAGGTATGTTTGTGATGAGGAAACAATATAACATAGATCAGAAAATTGTGTTTATTATTGCCCAATATTCTCTAAAAAATAAAACCATTATCCATTAGAATTGCGTTGTGTTGATTTCACCGATCTTCTCATTACAGTGTGGTCCTGCAGTAGGGGATAATTTGCATTTCATAAGAACTTCGAGCTCTTTGTCTGATTTCAATTAACTGCATAGATGTGAAATACTAGCTGAAGGATAATTTCTCTCGTTTTTTAATGCAATGCCATTAAACTTGCATGATCATTAAGCTATCAAAGCTACCTGATTGCAGCAGTCTGTGCCATGATTTTACATTCCTTTATCATTTCTCTCCCCGCAGAAAGTTGTTCCCAGAGGCAAGTCGTGTGGAGCTGACACAGGAGATGATCCAGAAGGCAGATATAGACCCCACTCTGCGGTCCACAGAACTCAAGATCCCCCAGTTTCGAGCACTATGTGAAGTGTATGCCCATCTCTGCTCACAGGACTCCAGTCTCATTGACTATGAGTACAGAGAAGAGCTCAGGCAAAACCACCACAAGAAGAGGCGTAAACTGGACATGGATATGAAAACCAGCATTGTTACATAAGACGGATACATACATATTTTATTATGTATGAATTTTGAGCTCAGTTTTAATGTGTTTTAAGTATTAAAGTTGGGCAATGATTTGAGGACCTTGACGATGTAGTCTGAGCTTGATCCTATACACTGGTCAGTATCTGTTTGGGATGGGACAAGATAAAATTGCCACATGGGAAATGATCTTGTAAGATTTTTTACATTTGGAGACGAGAGAAGGGTGCTGAGGAGTTACACTTTATGAAAAGCTGTGGTTCCAAAAAGCAGTGTTACAAAAAATAAAACTATGAAATAAATAAAAAATGTAAGGAGAATAATGTAAACAGATTCACACATTGTTTCTGTATATACGATATAAACATCTCATCCTCTCATTGTCTTGTCTCATCTCGCCATGTGGGAAATGTGTCCTGTCCCACTTCTACCATTTTGTATTCAAAGTAGATCTGTTGAAGAAGTCAAATTGGCCAATGATTTGAGGACCTTGAACTTGATCTAGGCTTTTACCTATGAAGTGGTGGTCATGCATCTTGTGATCCCTGTGCTGGTCCCTGGTCCAAATAATCTGTACCAGCAATTGGACAAAAAAGGTAGTAAAAGCCTTTTTTTGTGCCAAAAGACACCGAACTGCTCTTAAGCCTTGACATTTTCCACCTGGCATAAGCATGCATTTTTAAAAAGTTCTCCCTGCCTGCACCCTAGGAGAAAAATTACATATACTCTAAAATCCCGCAGCTAAATAAAGCAAAACCTGGCTTCAGTCTACTCTTCGGCTCTTCTGACTTCTAAAGCAGATATGCATGAATAAAGCAGGTTAGCCACCCACATAACGTGTTATAAGTGATATTAATGTGCAGTAACTCAGCCTCCTCCTACTTCTCTCTTCCCATTTCTTACATCCACTCCAACTCGCATAACACCTTTTGGGAGCTAGGAGAAATGTCAGTGAGGATTCAGGGTAATTTAGAAATGGGAACAAGGTGGCACAAATTATTAGGTATACCTGAATTTCATGCTTCATAAGAGAAACTAATCACATGGCAACAACAGGTCAAAATCCGGTTACTCATGTTCTTGAATACCTTCTGATTACATAGAGTTTGGTGCATTTTTAGGTTTGTATCAGCAAATACCAATTTTCACATTCTATTATTATGTTATATGAGTGGTCACAACTTAAAGGGCTGTTATGCCATTTCTTGATCTATGTTATATACTATATTGTTTCCTTATCAAAAACATACCTAGAGTTGTGTTTCTGTGAACAGAGTGTCATTTGTACTTCAGTTTTAGGAATATATTAACTACTATATCCAGTGTATAATTATATAATTATTTGACTTAATCCACTATTTTACTAATGCTGCCTGAAACTTAAACTAACTTCTAGAACAATATACCTTGTAAAGTGGCCAGAAATCTGAATCCAAGCCATTTCTTTTTCTTAATCTTCTTTAGGTTTGCTCATTCACTTGGAGCTTAAAGAAGGAGGGTGAAGAGCTGGGAATTTATTCAGCTTAAAAAAGACTCCTAGGGTTTAACTTTTAATACCGTTTTATTAAAATTCTGTATTTAGTTATCGGCTGCTTATGTGCTTTTCTAAATCGTATGCATGTAACTTGCATCACCTACAAGGATTTGTCTCTGATCTTTTCAACAATTATCTGAAAATACCACATACTTTCTTAGGCTCTTATAGACTAATCCTCTACAGCATAATTCTGCTGCATTGTGTGATTAAAAAGTGTTTTGCATGTCAAACATTTTGCTTTAAATAACAACACAGATTACCAAGTGAACATTCAAGGCTGGAGCAGCCAAACTGGCAGATGGTGTGATGGGGTAGGCGAGCCAGGGGGAACGCTCACTCAAGTTCTGATGATTGCTGGCTTCTAAATCTTTATCCACGATCAGATTTTCAAACCAGACAGCTGCAGTTTGGACATTTGGCATCGTAGTTCCGTACTAGGTCCAGGCGTAGGGCAGTCACTTAAGTATCTGCAGTAATTGTAGGCCTGAGTATTACAAGATTAGGATTTCATCATCGGACATCATAAAAGAAATGAGTGTGATGGAGCGGTGGGGCCTAATTAACTGCAGTGCTGGACATAATGAATGATGAGGTATGTGGCTACTTATTGTCTGTTGCCATGTAAATCTACTGGGAAAGTAGACCGATCTGCTCATGCTAAGAATAAATCAATATTAAAAGAGTCAGAAGTCTTAATATCCTATAGTTAGCAAAGGTGTGTTGTTACATATAAATTAAAAACTAGCATTGTAAGATTAATGATAACTTGAAATTACAATTTGAATGGCCACATATTCCAAATATTTAGGTAATATATTTTCTGCAATCAACAAAATAGCCTGTCTATATGTGATCTAAATGTGTAGAAAACAGTAGCTCAGCTGGCATTGTGTGAGTGCCATGGCAAACCCACCCTCGACATACTGTAAGTATTGTTGGTAGAGCAGTCAGATCCAGTGATTCACAGGCTGTTGGTGCAATTCCAGCTTCAGCCCCAGCTTGTTGTGTCCCTGTGTGTTTACACTGGCGTATGAATGAATGTGTGTGTGAATGGGTGAGTGGTTCCTTGATAAAAAGCTCTTGAAGGTGGAAAAGCGCTATATTAAAAAATTACCATTGACCATTTGCTATGTTATTGTTATTGTTATTGTTATTAAACTGAAACGTATAAGATTCCTATATTATTTTTAGACGGCCTATTTTTCAGCCTTAATGGTTCTGGATTTGGTTAAAATGTGCCTTGATTTGAAATATTAAAACATGGTAATCAAATTGTAATCACAAAAATCAAGAATACATTTTTCCATCTCCATTAAAGTCCTGGTTGCAGATAGTAATTGTTTTAGTATTGCAAATGGTATTAAGTAAAGCACATTCAAATAGTAGTATGGGTTTCGTAACAAATGTATATAACAGTGCTCAAACTGCTTTTTAATGTCTAAATGAGTGCATTATTACAAATAGAAACGGCCTAACCTGGCAAATATTTACCCTACAGAAAAATCTCAGCGTATGGCAGTATGCAATTTTCACACATGCCCACGTAAAAGAATGTGTGAATCTCAACCACGGAGGCACAGCATTTGAGATTTGTCCCACTTCTGTCATGTGCATTGTATTGAGGCTATAGAAGTGTGTATCTTTGAACAGTTAATCAGAGACTGTAGCAACTCTGGGATAGTGCTGGAGATAGACACTGGCCCCCTGCTGTATACCTGTCTACCAAGCCATCTGAAGCAAGAAGCATTAGGCAACATTACCAGAGTTGTTTTTTTTATTAATAAAATAGCTTGATAGGAAAGAGGCATTCACATTCCTTGGTTTGCTAGCATCAAAGGCATAGTAAAGTTCAGAAGAATTACCATCAAAGGTCTATTTTAGTAACAGCTTTTCGTAGTACCTTGCTCTTAAGGCAAACAAGTATTTAGGACAATATCTGTTGTAGTTATTGCAAGTTATTGCGTTGACACAATCTTTTTACAGTGTCAAATGTATAGAAAAGTATTCTGAAGGTACAAAATATTTACAAGACAATAATAAGAGAAGGCAGTATAAACCATCAGATAAGGAGATCATATACAGTGAAATCAACAGCAAAATGTGAGGAAATCTGTATAAAGAATTTTGTAACAAACTTAGCATCAGTTCAAGCCTTCTCCTAAAGCATCACCAATGTACAGGACCTATATAAATAAATAAAAATTACATTACACCTGTACAGATACATTTCTGTTGTATAAGCAAACAGTGTATTTTAGTGCACAATACAGCAAAAGGCTTGGTTCTTACAGTCCCCATGTCCTTCCTGTTTTAAGTTGGCCTCTCCCAGCTTGACTCCGGAAGTCTGATTCTGTTCTATGGGTGGTTCCTATTATTCTTTCTCACGTGATCCCACATAAAAAATGATCAAGTAAAATTGGACCAAACCTGAGCAGTGTTTTTTTCTTTTTTATACAACAGCATACTAGAAGCTTTGAAATTCAATTTGCCCCTCCTGACAGGAAAGAAAAACAGTATCTTTGTTTTGAAATCCAAAGAAAACCTGTGATTTAGTGATCAGCTAACGCCTGGCTGTCATTTGACATGATTTTTTTTTTAGCATGGCTGAGATAACAGCTCACAGTCAGAACCTTTTGGTCTGTATGGCTTTAAAAAGGCTCAGACACAAATGAATAGTTGTGCTCCATTTAGTCTCTTATCTATCATGACATGACATTTCTGCATTCTGTCGCACAGTTCTCCGTCTGCTCATAAAAGCAGTCTTCATTGATGACTGATGCTAAACTCTGAATGCTAAACTCTCTCTCCAGCAGTATATTCAGGTGATCTGCTGGTGCAGTGTCTGTGTGGCTGTCCAGAGAGCGGCTGTGCTCCTTCATATTTAACAGAGCCCCTTGGTTCCTCCTCACACTGCCCTTTCTCCTCACTGCGCTGGAGTGTCCTTGTTTGAGCTTAGGCTGCATCTCCGGAGTGTCGCCCATTCCCTCAGGCTGCACACGAGGGGCCGAGCTGCATTTTAAGATAGCCTCTTCAGAGAGCTGGAGCTGGATGAACTGGGCCTCGATGGCACTTGTGGGCGAGATGCTGTCTCCACTGTCTCTCCTGGTCTCGCTGAAGCCGTCGTCATCTTCATCACTCAGAATGTCGGACTCCTTCACAGAGGCAGAGGCGGGCGCTCGGTGGGTGCTGTTGGACCAGCTCTGTTGGGATGGAGGGTTGGTGGTGTCTGCAGAGGAGGACAGAGGAGTGGCACTGGACAGGCTGTAGGTTCCACTGCTCTGGCTGCCTTCATCAGAGTCGGGTCCAGCTTTAGTGTTCCCAGTCTGACAAGAGAAGTCGCCTGCTGGCTTCTTACAGTGCCAGGACGCTCTGGAGGAACCTGCCAAAGAGGTAAGAGGGAGGTCAGATAGGCCACGCTTATCTCTGCCAAACACAGGCTGCAGATGCCCTTCAAGCATTTAATACAGTGGAAACATGAGATACCATCATCAGACTTGGCATTACAAGCCTGATATTTAAGATAACATTACAGGACACCATCCAATGCAAATAACTTCTCATGGATATGTTTTCATAGAGAACCTCCCCAACAAGCTCTGGCACTAAATAAAAAATCATATATTTTCTTAGGACAAGATCAGAAATATCTAAACAAAATCCATAGAGCATACCGAGGCGGGCGGAGGTGGGCAGAGTGTTACGCAGAGGAGCCAGCCGCTCCTTACAGTTCCTCTCCAGCGTTCCTTCACTCCTCATGTTCCTGCGTACGTTCTCCCTCAGGATGGAGCGGATCACCTTGATGATGTTGACCTTGCTCTCAGGCACACTGCGGAGAGAAGGACAGCGTGACCCCACAGGATCAATTTTATGGATTGTAAAAACATATAAAGACCTTGGAATCTAAAGGATGAGTGGCATTCTGCAAGATTTATTGGGGAAGAACTGGAGAAAATAACACTCAATTTCAGGGATATAGATAAAAGAGCAGGTTGGTGTCACAAAGGACTCACTGATTTGGAAAAAAATATCTCTTTTTTTATTTTTGAGATTGCGACTGATCTAGACTCTTTGGTGAGCAGTTTTTGTTCAGAATAAGGATAGGATATTTAGTTGTTTACAGAGGACATTATCATAATTAAAAAATTGCATCTTGATTTATCTTGCGGCCTTAAATCTTATTTATTTTGCATTACTTTTCAAGCCATCTTTGTAAAGCACTCTAGGAATCTCACCCTGTTAACATATTTTTATGACATTACAATGACACAAGGTTACAAAAAGTAGAAATGATAAATATCTTTGCCCAGTATATAATTCTCTTCCACCCTGAGTTTAATCTCTGACCTGCTGCACAGCTGGAAGATGGTCTCGGGCCTCCCCTCGACCTCAGATCTGCAGTGGATGAGCTCCCAGATACAGCTGCTCTCTGTGCCGGTCCCTGTGAGAGCCACAAAGAAAATAGAAGCTTTTAATCACCTGCCCTAAATATGACTTATATGATTTCTAAGGGCGATGGAGAGGGAACTGGCACACAATGACAAAAGGTAATAGGTGTGTGGGCCAGTATTTGACATTGTGGGGACTAAAATATGTGTACTCACACTATGGGGACCTGTTTATGGGGAGAAAAATCTGCTCCTCATGATGTAAGTCCTTTATTATGAGATCAACAACATAGTTTCAAGATTAGGGTTTAGGTTAAAGATGCACTGTGTAACATTCCTAGTGGAGGGTTCACAACCATCTTGGCTCTTTGAAAATGTTATGCAGGTTACAGCACTACCCTACATTACAGTTTAGATCTGTGGAGTCACCCATATTCACAGAAGACATTAGTGTCTTTCTGAGCAGTTGAAACATCCATAACGAGTGCACCTTTAAGGTTAGGAAAGTAGTAGTATGTTAATCTGCTTATTTGTTATCTGTTATTTTTGAAAATCTGATTTGCTAACTTTTTATTGGATTTAAATCAACAATTCTATTATATTGGGCTATACAAAAATGTAATTACGGTAAACAGCGACTATGGTTAAAAGTTAGGATTGGTCCTCAGAAAATGAATGCAAGTCACTGTAATGTCCCCAAGAAGTACAGAAAGCCAACATATATATGTGTGTGTGTTGAGGGCCCGAGGCGGCGCTTGGGGACATGCAGAGGGTAAAGAGAAGATTTAGTGGGGGTATTTTGTGAGTGATTTAATGGGGATAATCGCACGCTTCTTACCTGCAGTATTTCCCAGTCTGACCTGCAGAGCTGACAGGGGGATGAGCCACCGGAATTTAAACAGGTCCGAATCTCCATGAGAAAGTGCCGATCGCGGGTTTGCCTGTTCAGTAAAGAAACAATGTGATACGCCATTTCCACATTACAAACAGTACAAAATGAATGACCATCAGCACTTACCATTTTCTTCTTGAGTTTGTTGCTCTCCCTGTAGACCAATATGACGGCCTTCTTGAATACTAGTGAGAAGAGAACACATTGCAGTTTTAGATTTGAGTGAAGGCCTCGTGGGGGAAAGCTGAGCCAGCGCAGCCCACAGATGCATTTGATATGCCAGCTAGAATGCTAGAACCATAACTCAGGCTTACAGGGAGAGAGGTGGTATTCAGAATAATGTCCCAGATAAATGGTTACATTTAGTAGTGATAAATATGTCTTCATCATTCTTAAAAAGAGGATTACTTCATGACACGTTAGCTATTTTTACTGAAAGATAGTTAACATACCGGTAATTATATTAAGGATTTTACCTTTTTTTAAATTTAGCGAGTTTATAATTTTACTTCCTAGTCGGATACAGGTAGCAGATATATGACATATATAGAGGTCATTTTACTTATTTTACCCGGCAACCCTAATGGTAACAAGGGCTTTGATTCCTTCCTTTCTACAAGCTGACACTTAACTGATGTAAAACTATGATAAATAATTACATACCTAACCAAGTAATAACAAAAAACATGAAAACCTGTGTAGGTTTTAAACTTTGCTCCCCATAGTGCAACAATGGACAACATCTACTTACCAAACACAGTCATTTCAGGGTCTTTCCTCATCCGGCCCAGAGAAGGGTGTGGGTTGAGCCAAACTGCAGAAGAATGCATGAGAAATTCACCCATGGAGATCTCTGCGACCTGTGACGGAGTCAGAGGGTCAAAGTGAGACGAGGCATCTTAAAAAGTACACAGACAGGAGCAGAACAATAGACTAGTGCTGTTTGCAGAGGAGCCACTGTGAGATACATACTAAGCACTCAGGTCTGTGCTCAGGGTGCCAAACAATGAACTTGTTTGTGCACCAGGTGAAAGATGATATTTTATTCTAATATAAGAACTGGTATGATCTCTGAAACTCAGCGCAACTTTAGACAACATGATTTAGCATTCACTTTGAATATTCTGGAGCACAACCCAATAAATATTTCATCAATTTGTAAACTATTTAATTCCCAAGAGATAATGCAAAGACGAGCGCGTAAACAGTTTTTAGCTGATCATTCGAGGGAACGCTGGGTTCAATTATGCGCTGTATCGTTTGATATTAAAAGCCTTAAACTTCTCACAGTTTGACTCATTAAAAGTCAAATATCAATACAGCCATATACTTACTGAAAATAATTTATTCCTTTCCAACTATTTTGAGTTATTCTATAATAGATGTAATATAAACAGACATAAGATTTTGACCAAAAGCATAATTAATGAATCCCATAAGGTCACTTCTTTATTTCTACTGGACATTTTATAGTTTAGTTGAAGTGATCATAGAAATAATGGGAAAATGTAATGATTCAAGTGACTTTGACAGAGAGAGAGACACTTTGTGATTGCTAGATGAAGACAATCCAAAATGTAGTAGTTCATAAAATTGATTGAAACTGCTGTAAACTGGTGCCATCTGATGCATAAGAATGATTTCCACATTGTACTGAGCTGCTGAAGCAAAGAACTACCATGTTTCTGCGCAGTTCTTTGATTTTAACCAAGGCCGACTCTGGTTACCAAAACAAATCCCACCTCTTTATCATGTCCGCTCTGCTCAGCCACCAGTTGATCAAACACGGCTCCGTAATCCTCGTAAATCTTCTGCATCTCGTTGATGTGACTGGCCACCTTCTCCATGGCTTTCAGGGCCTCTGCGGGACACAAAGCAGACATGTTGACAGGGATTCACTCGGGTTTATATTGGCTCTGTGTCATGTCATATTACAACATATAGTGTCCTCGAAGCAGTGTGTTGGTAAGTGACAGGAGCGAATGGGGCCTATATTTTTAACTAGCCATGCTTCTGTGTAACTGCATTCAAACATTTTTTTTGTACCAGAGAGATGGTAGTGCTCCTCGCTGTCTGCGTCAGTGAGGGAGACGAGTTCACGGAGCAGCAGGGGGTACTTGAGCACCCTCTGGACTGGTTTAATCAGGTAGGACTCCAGGGTGGACGAGTGCTGTTTAGTGGGGTTTCGAGCGTCCAAGAACTCCTTAAAGGCCTGATCGGTCTTAGCTGCAAAACAGAAATACCGAATTAATGCGGATTACCCACAAGCTTAAATCCTTAGCCTAGAATTTAAAAAAGATATAGGTTGGTATCAAGAGTTAGATGCACATCAAATTATCTATAAAAATGAAAACACAATTAAAGGAATTATATATATTGTGTGTTACCAAGATAATGATTATTTATTTTTAGTTTTTAATTATTATTAATACTTTTCCCTCTGAGCACTATGTTGTTATTTTGAGACAAGAGATATGTTTGAATTAATGTATGCATTTTAAATTTGTGTACATTTGTGTATTATGGAGATTGATACACCTTTTAATTTCCTTAGCCTCTGGACCCAGTTTTGCACATTAATATGCTCCTATTTAAAAAAACTGTGCATGAAATTCAGTGATGGTAGAACAATAGTGCTTATGGGCCATAATTCATCTGAACTGGCTGTGTTGATTGTGGCGGATAGCTCTGTCTCTTCTAATTAGCTCGGGCTGTGATGACTGAAGGCCAGAGAATATGATTCGCATGATTTTCCACACTCATCTATTCGATTAATGATGCATCAAACTAGGTTACTGTCTTTGGAAGGTCACAAGGTCCACCCTGATCTCAAACACACTGCAGAGTTTATGACGATCAAGTGCACCATTATGATACACCAATATATCACCAGCAGGGGGTGGTAGAGGCCTCGGTGCAACATACCATGACCACTGCAGTACTGGAGGTAAACATGAGAAAACGTCCATTATACTTGACAATCATAATACATCATTCCAGTACTCCTTTGTAATGGAGCTCTATAGAAAATTGCAACAGTTATGACAATATCCCTGTGTGAAATTGCAAGTAAAAGCAGAGAATGAGTCTTCAATAAAGGTGATGGCATGTTCGCTCTACAGCGAACGATGTGTACCGAGGGGGGCTATTAAAGTATTAATTATAGCACTCCCAGCTACAGACAGGCAGCTGCATCGACACCTCCCACAGTAATTGGCAGGCAATTAACGAGTCAACAAATAAACAGTGAAACTAGGCAACCCAGCGCCCTTTGGCATGATGGGAAGCAGGAGGTGGTAAGGGAAGATGAGACGTGAGATTACTTAAGGCTTTGACAAACGCCAACAGATTTTAGCAGTATCCTTGGATGATGGAATTAACACTAACAACTGAATGTTGGTTTCAGGGTTTTACATAGAATCATATGACAGTATTAAATAATACATTGATGATGCAAAAGAGATTATACAAAATACACACTATGACATGAAAATAATGTATTAATATTTGACATACAAATTGGTAGTTTTTAACATGGCTGCCTTTCCTAACACAGCACTTTATGCTGTCTTGGAACTGGTACAAAGAGGTCTTGTAATCCTCCTTTACTACTGTCCTATGCGCTTTGAGACGCTGCAGCATTCTATTTATATTAACATTTTAAGCTGTGCCTCAACTTTTTTTTAAACTAAGGTTGTTGAGTGCTCCTTTCCTGCAGTGTCATATTGAAAACCATATTTGCTGTGCTGTATTCTCCTCCAGGTCGCTCTCATCCACTAGAGACTTTTGACATGTTTTGCTCCCGTCTAATCCTATTAAACGTCCATCGTTCTGCTTACTTCGAGGAATATCCTACGCAATCCTGGTAATGGGCTGTTTTAAGCAGTGCATTGGAGGCAATATCCCCCCTCCCCAATGTTGGCAGCAAATGAGCTCTTTCTTTCAGCATTTCTCTTGATGCTGGGCAGCCTTCCAAAATATGCCCAGAAAGGTTTCCGTCGCAACAGGCATAAATCATGTTTAAAGTTACAGCTCTGTCACATGCTGAGAGAAACACAAGAAATTATTGCGGCTAGCAGGCGTCCATGGTTGAATGTTTTGTGGTTAGCGCACAAGGTTATGTAAAGTCCACGTTTAGAAATAAATGAACATAGATTGATGTGGTGTCAGGTACTTATATATTGGCAGCAAAGAGGTTTGTGAAAATGTCTCATTCTATCATCATCAACTTTCATCACTTTGGTGCAACAGTGATCCATATCGTCCCAAACTTCAAACTTGAAGTTTTTTTCTGATGCAACGTGAGCGTAAGGTGGTGACTCTAGAAGGTCAAACAACAATGTGGTTTCAATTTGTACGCATGCAAGTTTACTAGTGATAAAATATTACAAGCAATGAACAAAAGTACTGGTTTGTATGTAGCGTGGAATGCTTCTGAACCGGCTAAACTTCCTTAATAATGTTATTGGAAGGTATCTGCTGCTTACAGAGGACCACAATGAATATTGTTTTCTGCATCCCATTGATTTTTTTCTGCAGTGTGGTTGATATTTTACTGCCATATTGACTGTAGGTGCATGACATACCTCGCTCTAGAACCTTCTGAACCTTGATGTGATTGGCGCAGAATCCACTGTAGAGCTTGAAGTGGTCCGCGTAGTAAAGGAATGAGCCCCCCAGAGAGAAGAGCAGTTTCTGAAAATGGACCATAGTGCCATATGAGACAAACAGAAATGCCATAGTGATGGAAGGTGCGTGTTGACCCACAAAGGTATGGGAGGAACAGATGAAAGTGTGAACGGCTCAAAAGAAAAGCACTCTCGCACCCTTCTCTTTGGAGACCATCCAAACACCCGGTTGCCCACCCACTGTCTAACCTGGTCCCTGCCATCAGCACCACTCCATTCATTCAGTAAACCATAGCACCACAATAAACCTCACACCTTGTCCCGTCAAACCAATAAGTCAACTTTGATGCTTCTGTCAAATCCCCAAATTTATTTATAAATCTTTCTTTTCTATTGTGAACCACCAAATTCAAAAGTAATGTCATATACACAGACTGTCACTGGGTCTGCACTGAAGACATGAAATCAATAGTGTGATACAGTGTGCTGTGACTCACCTTGAACTGTGAGGGGGTCTCTAGGGTGCTGAAATCAGGTGAAGAGGCGATCCTCTCCTCCAGTGTCTGCAAGAAGACCCTCTGGAAGTCCAGCATTTCAGGCAGGCTACCGAATAGGCTCTCCATCTGTGAAGAAAGCAAAAAAATTGTTTGAAGAGTGGTGCAGGAGAATACATAGTCAAATATAAAATAAGTGATGCAACTGCAACCTATTTCCATGACAAGTAGTACAAGAAAGTGAATAAAAGTTAAAGTTCTAGTGTTCTAGCGTCCGTATGATTCCTGCATGATCACAAAAGCTAGTATAACACTACTAAAAGAATACTAAATACTACCTCTGTATAATAATATTACTACTACAACTACTAAACAATAACACAGCAAAAAATGTAATACATACTATCACTACGTATTACAATTTAGAGACCTAATTTGAGTAAAAAGTTTCTGTAAACTTCAAATATTCTCAAAACATGTCTTTTTATTATGACCTTTCTATAAGGTAGGTGTAAGGCCATACGGAAAAGGAACTATAATAGCTCGTAATTCATAACAGTCAGTCATTCACCCCCCTAGAGTGTCATAAAAGCTACACTCTGATGGCTCCATCTCAGAACAGGGCACTTAGGGACAAAATGCACCTTCACGTTCACACGCACACACACACACATACGCACACACACGCACACACACACATAGAGGAACCCTTCATTAAAAGCAGAACATGCCCTTGTCCATTTTGTGTCTGGACACGTCTCACTGTCCCATAATGGCCTCTTAATTTGCCCTAGAGCTCGTGGCCTATTGACTACTGGTGCGTCTCAAGAGTAGCGGCCGGGCACCGTTTGAGGTCACGCCACAGCCCTATGCACACTCCTGGACAACTAGAACACTGCAATTATTGACATGTTAAGCTACATCTAATTAGAAAACAACATCAGCTTTAGATGTGGGATGCATTCTTTCACTAGAAACACAGCCGAGCCTACTCTTGTGCTAACCTTTATCTCTGTGTCCCCTTGGAACACCATAATATCATTGTGGGGCTATGCTAATTTGTCCTCTGACTGCTAACAATGTGACAGATAAGGCCTAGTACATCCACACCACCCCTGAGTAATAACAATGAATTTGATGGCCTGCATAGTCAATACCCACATAGACCTTTTTTTTTTTTACCATCTTTTGCATCTCTTACCTCATCCAGCGTCAAGAAGGTTTCTCTCTGCAAGGGTTTCAGGTAGATCTCGAACAAACAGGTCAGATCCTGTGAACAAATTTAAAACATTGTTACAAATGAGTCGGCCATGTTTCAGTTCTTTAAAATCTACTTACTCGTATGAACACTGCAATTTCTCCTTTTATAACCTCCAACTATCTCCATCCCACAGTCCCTCATCTCATTTCTGCATCGGTTGCTCCCTTCTATCTCTCCCACCCTCCAGCTTTTAATGTGGTTGTAGCCTGTCTGAGTATCAGTGGGGATATTCTCATTAGGTTGATTTATGAGGTCTCCTGCACCTTCTCATCCTCCTCCCACCAGCCACCTCAGGGCTATAGCACAGTCAATGGTGCACAGAAAGGGGGCAGATCGGCCCTGTGTAAGAGGCGCGGTGGAAGGAGCAGCTCCTTCCCTCAATTACAAATCAACAGTGAGGAAGAGAGGGCGCCACTAATGAAAAACGAGGAGCGCAGAACAAAGAGGGGATAGTCGGCCATGACGGTTTCACGGTGCGATCATGAATACGGCTCTGTGTCGAGGTACAAAGGTCAGACTGGGAAACCTTGAGCGCAACAAATTGGCTGCAAAAAGATGAATAATGCAGAAAATGAGGCAACACCACTTCTTTGCCATATACCCATTATTCTTAATCAGCTTACAAAAAGCTGTCACATAACTGTTTTGTAATTAAAATTAAAATAATATCAATAACAAAGTAAAATGACATAGATTTTTAAAAAGTCATCCTTTCCCAGGGACATGATGATAATGACTCTAATCAGCACACAGAAATAGCATAATCTACTGCTCCACTGTTAAGTTATTAATAGTTTTATTTCACCAAATGATATTATACATGACGTTCTACTCTCTCTGCCAATCTGCAGTTTGGGCATGTTTCTGCTTTGAACCGTTAAAGCATAGTTAATAACTGTCTATGAATAATTAAATAAACATGTTTCATTCAATATTGATACTGTATTAGTGGATTCTGGTCAGCGCCTCACCTTCACATAGGACTTCTCTGTGTCCACCAGCTCCTGGATGACCTTGCGTAGCCTCTCGGTGACACTCATGTGTTTGGGACAGGGCCGGAGCAGGGTGGCCTCACCCCTGGGTGCTGATGTCATCTGTGCACCTCGCTGTGCTAGAGGTGGCTTAAGGTCGTTCATGACACCAATGGGGCCCACTGTTCCCTCGTGGAGCGGCTGGTATAATGTACACACCGTATCTACGCTCTGTGGAGAGAGGAGCATTTAGGTTAGGCAGATAAGAACAAAACCAATTGGATAAAATGGGGACCACACTGGAGACACTGTGGAGAGCCATAGAGCAGCACATATCATTATGAAAAGTCTTGCTCTCTTATTTCCCCTTTCACCACTAATGACGCCAGCCCTCCAACTGTATAAAATAATGATGTATGTAATTCTGCACTGTACATGGACAGCTCCTCCCTTGGGATACTAAGGGTGTTATGGAGATTTAGCTATGCACTCTATGCTAATTGGCTTTGCATCAAAGGCTTTCCCATGCATCTAAAAGACTAAGTGGATATCCAGAGCAGATAGCATTACAGCACATTACATTACATTTCTACATGTATAAAGGACATTTGCACAGTACTGGGCCACATCCATAAATCTGGCTATGCAATGAGCCATGTATTAGTGTGATGAAATATGCACAAAGAACATTGGAGAAAGAGTCATGTAACATATCATTTAGGGAATTTTATTAGAAATGCATACATTGAAATGAAACTAGAGGCTTTATTCCCTGATAAGAGAGAGACCGGCCTGCTCTACCATTTGTGTAAAACAGATAATTCACATCTCTATATCAGAGCTCTTTGCCTGGGGTATGGAAATTAACATGAACTCTAGGCACCACACTGAGAAGACTTGCTGGTGGCAGATAAGGGTTTGTAGTCTACTATAAATCACATCATCCCCTGTACTATTTCCCATATCACAACATAACCACAGGAGTAAACGCTCCCTGTTACAGTCTGCTGCACTGGTGCAAGCTCTTCTGGAGTTAATAAAGAAAATATATTTTTGAATCCAGGCAGAGAAGTATTCAAGCAGTATATACAACAAAAATGCAATATAGAAAGGAAAGTGATACAAAACGTACATAACATACATATACATATATCAGTAATAGTACCGTTTCTAGTACTAAAACATGTAAAAGATTTTATGATCCACAACAGCACAGGGCAACTGCTGCAAAGAAGAAAACCTGAAAGAACAAGTTTCCTCTAAAATTGTCTCAAGTACTAGACCAGCCACTTACATAAGCTTTTACAACACCAAAAATGCCTGATTATATTTTCAAGTTTGAGATAATAAAAGCATTGTTGCTGCCCACTCCCAGCCATTCCTTTGTAATGTCTGACCAGGTCTCAAAATGGCAGTGGCCATGTAATAACAGGTTTCACTGAGTCACACAGCTCCATGGTGTTGTGGGCGATTGTCATGCCAGGCTAAACATATGTTCTGATTTTTACGTGTGTGGGTGATGCTATGTCAAAGATTTCATGACCAACTGCTCAGAAGAAATCTATTACTTTGATCAGTAAGGGTTAGTATTTTACTCCACCTGCTTCGAAGTATTCATGACTCATACTAGCTCAGTTACAACAAGTGTGCTCTCCCTCCAAGCCCCTTTGCACACTCTATTCACTTAGAGCCAGCCCACAGACAATGAAAGCTGTCATTAATAAGCCTGCAGCTCATCATCTCCCTTATTATAACATGCGCACTTGGGGGACCAGCCTCCTATGCAACAATATGGTCGAGGAGAGTGATAGTTGAAGAGAAAGACAAGACAGAAAGAGGAGGGAGGTTTGGTACTTGTATGTACGCCTGAGCTAAGCCTCTCTTTTCAAGTGATCCACAATGGAGGCACTCCTCACACTGTGTGGCCTGATAATTATGTGGGGACTGGCAGGGCGGTGCTGGACTGAGCTTAGTACAGTAGAAAAAGCTGCAGGGTGCAAATTGATGTTTCTGCATATTTTTATTGGCCTTATGCAAACTTCTTCCCATAGTTCCTGCTGGGTTTCTCACAGAAAATCATTGCCATCTAGTGTGCAGTAATTTGCATAGTAAATTGGCATAGATTGGATGTCAGATGCCCTTTATATTCTACCTGCATTTAAAATGGGCACTGATACAAGGTTTCACTCATTTTCAATTATTATTAGTGACCATTATCTTACTTTGGACCAAGAACAACCCACAAGAGCTGGATTATGAATCACTTAAATCCTCATATTTAATTTTACAACATTCTGAGGACAGATGATTACATTGTACTTAAGGCTTGTTATATATGGAGCTTGTGTCATTACTTAATCAAGTTTGTCTGGCAAATCCAGAATGATATCTCTGTGTATAAAGATTTTACACAGATTGATATCAGTCTGAGTCTGGTCCCCACGCCCTCTGCTGCTCCTCAAGCTCGGCCAAATCATGATCATGCAGTCAGATTCTATTATTATTTCAGTGACGCAGGTGAAACGAAAGAGCCCGTTCGTCACCTATCATTTACAAATAAAATCTCACCTCAGATTAAGAGTTAAATGCTTTCTTCATTGATTCTGCAGAAATCTTTTCAGTGTCCTGTGATATTTTTTTCATCAATTTTTTCCCATATGGATGGACCCATACATGTCCCCGATTGGCTAATCCACCTGTCAATCACACCCATTTGAAAACCGGACAATTTGGCAGCGATCAGCTTCACATTTTCATCCAGTACTGAAGAAGTGTGTGTTCTGGATTCCAGGCAATGCTCAAGCAAGTGTAAAGAAACTATCATGTCTCTTGTAATATAAAATGTTACCCAATGTATTTACTTGAAGCCTACGATATCCCTCCCACTAACAAGTGACATTCTGTGTTACCCACTTCACTTGTCACTGGCCAAAATGCCTCTGCCTAATCATGTAGAGCCTTCACGTTTGAAAAGCATCATACTCCCAAGATCCAATGTGGGAGTCTGCGTGAAGCAAATGGGGGTTGAAGGATATCAGAGGGAAGTAGTCATTGAACAGCTCAGAAGTACAGCACCAAACAGTGAGACAGATAACACTTATATCAGCTGTTTATTTCAGATACAAGCCCCCGGAGCTAAAGGGAGGTCTGCCCAACTCTTCAAAACTCTGTGTGCTGCTCAAGGCTTGTGTTAACATTCAACATACCTCCAAAGAAATCATTCTACACATTTACAAGAAACCATAGATACAAACACGCACACGTATATTTTTCTATATATATTTCTGCCAAGGTTAATAAATACCAATCACAAAAGGATGAACTTGGAACGGTTGCATATAAGAATTTCATAAGCTAAAACATTTTAGAATAAACAGTGTCTTCTGCAGAGAGCAAAATACCCTGTTTCCCCAGTCGTATATAAGATAAACCTGCTGTAGATCATCAAAACATGCTCAGAATAAATGTGATTTCGTTCTGCAGTTGCATTCTTTCAGTCTTGCTCCTGGGCACATTAAACATATGCACCAACTGTGAACTAATTAAAAATATCAGCATAAAATAATTACACAATCAAATCTAATCACAACCAATATATATTACAGAATGAATACAATTTTGAAAAACTTTTAAGCCTTGGTATAAGACTGACTTCCCCACACAGCCCAGCTCAGATTGCTATCATCACTAAATGTCCGGATAGGATACCTGCAATGAGTCGTGACGAGGGGAGGTGAGTAGATTGAAAGGAGAGGGAGGCACAGATTGTCATGACTCAGGAATCGCCGCAACAACAATCCCATCGACAGGCTGACAGCTCGCCCAAATAACCAATTAAGAGGCTGAGATGGGAGCCGGCAGAGGAGGAGAAGAAAAGAAGGAAAGAAGAATAGAGGGCTGGGAGTGCTGCCTGAAAATGCCCTATACAGGTCTCCCACTGATGGCTGACAGCTATGTATCACGTTTCTGACACTTCATATATTGCACTGGCTTTAGTCAATTTAGGGAACACTGCTTTGTCAACGTTTGATGTTGAAAGAAAAAGGTTAAGTCATTTTGTGTATGTCTCTGAGCACTTTTCTATGGTTGTATAGGAAACAGAAAGGTTACAAGCAACAATATTGATAAACAATGCATGATAAATCTCTACTAAGGGCATCAGTACTTTTCGCATTGATTTGACATAGGTGTTATATTGCATTTGCCATATACAGGGACATTCACTGCATTTATCTAGGCTGGGGGGTATGTTTGTTGAGCCCAAAAAGTCTTCCATTATAAAATATAGGTGGAGGTGCAACTTTTACCTTATATATACCAAGGATATTCTAGTTTGGGGTAAAAACAAATTATATATTCCCTTACTGACCCCTTGTGGTTGAAATCTTTTTATCCTGTATTCCTATAACACAAAATATTGAACAAGAATAACTTTATACGACACACCTTACTTTATGCTTACTTACTCAAAAAACACTTTGTCATTCGTTATATTCCGTATCTTGTGTGCCAACATATAACTTCCAGCCTCGATAGTGAGATTGGGAAAAAATCTATACTATTGTCTGCCATCTCCTCAACCTCCTCTGTGCCGCCTCAAGTCGTGTATTGTATTTCCACTATGGGCCAAGGTCAGTACCCTTTCTTGGGTCTGGAAGGCAGAGTGGATTTTGACAGAGCATCGATCCTGCCATTCTTTTGTGTGGGCAGAGAAAAACTGCTAGAAGCTAGTTCTGTTTTCTGCATATCAATCAGCAAAGAATGGCGATTCCGTTTTTGCAAATGGAGACTATTCTTCCCAATTAGAGCTCCTTTGTCTCATTTTATTAGCGCAGTGTTTTGTGCATCTATAGTGCCTCTGCCGGCCCACCTTCCATCTTAATTCCCTGTCCATTAGCAGGAGCTGTTGCTTCATTTCTCCCTCTTCAGTCTGTGTGACCCTGGTGTAATTTCCAGACAGGGGAGAATGGAGAGGCCAAGGGCAGCATCCTGTCCCTCAATAACACTTGTACAATGTGGAGTGTTCTGGCTGGTTAGTTACACACTCAAACGTGAATGGCTCAGCTTTAGTGCACTGCGCAAGGAATTTTAAAAAGTCAATGTATAAATGAGTAATATTGGCATATCACTTTTGATTTAAGCTGTTGTAACATAATTATTTGTCAGAAAGGCCTTGTTAGTATCACTTTTGAATTGTATGACTTCAGTTGTCATTAAAAAACAACTGAGCAATTTTGTGTGTTGTTATCTCTATGGCCCATTACAAACCATTAGCACATCTATCCTTGTTGCCGTAAGATAATAAATGTAATTTGGTTTCATTCCTGTCACATTGCGGTGCTTGGTTTCCTGAGGTGGGTGTAAACACTTGCTCAGACTGTCAGACTGGGAGGAGGCTGCGCAGCCAACGTTAAACTCTGTCTCTATCTCCCTTTAACGCTTCAGTGCAGTCATTATGCACAAGGCTCATGGACTCTTCTGTAGATGAAACGATGCTCAAATCAAAGCACAAGTCTAGCACTAAAAGGGCACCAAAGTGGGCCTATTTGTAAGATGTAAATAAACAGAATCGATCATACGGAAATTATATTCAAGCAAATCAACGCTGCTACATAAATGGCCAGTTTTATGAAGTGTTAAAAATGATTGGATTCATTTGAATGTGACGGTGGTTGGTCTGTTACAATAATTATTATATTGACTGATACTAGTAGTTCAATAAATGATAGATGGAACATATTTTTGGGAGGATCAATATTTATCGTGTATGCATTTTCTTTCCACTAATGGGGGAAAAAAAATTATATTTCTTTCTAGTATACACAAAAAGATTTGAGTGTAGAGGGTCAAATAAGTATATGACTTAGTATAGATACACCGAGACGGAGAACATTTTGTATTCTGTACTCACTAGATCAATCATAATACAATAACTTAAGTTTCAGATTTAGACTTCAACTAACTTCCATCTGTTGAATTTAGATGGAACAATAGCTGGAACAAAGTAGTAAAGGTGAAGATCACGCATGTCCCTGGCAGCCAGAGCCACCCATCCCTCACCGAGACCTGCCCCCCGTGACACCAGAGGGACGTGAAGGCCGAGTGACCGCCAGCCCGCCCTGATGCATGGTGATTCATTTTCTGTGCTACTAGGCCACAGTGCCACAATGCCATCTCCGTCTCAAAGCTTGCTAAGAGGCGCTCATAAATCATAGTGAGTGTTTGGGAGGAGACAGCGAGATGAGAGGGGAGGGCTGGTCCTGGAGCTCGCCTCTCCCCATTTAGGATTTTATTATTCATCCTAAACAAATATTACTCTAAATCTCCAAGGACTATAAAGACGGTGTGTGTTTTAATAATATAGCCAGTTTTGGATTAAAAGCAGCCAATATACTTAGGTCCCTGAGGCTATTCACATTCTGCTAGCACAAAGACACAAGTGACTAGCATAGAGAACTACTTTTTTACTCCCATGTGATGCATGAAACTAATGAAAGGTTAAGTGGGAAGGCTTGTCACTGGCATTTAACAACATGATGGCATTGAAAGGTCTGGAATAGGAAACGCAGCAGTGCCCTTTGAAACCTGGAAACACTCCATCTGGTACTACACCGCTAACAGTGCAGACGCGACTATGGGAGGAGATAATAGACTTTACAGCACAAGGGTAAACTGGATTCAAGGCCATTTTACATCGATCAACTGGAATATGGTGAGGAAGGGCGTTAGGTCAGTATAAATAAAAACAATCGTCATTTCAACATTTAGAGTACAGCTTTGAAATAAGCTACTGAAAAAATGATCTCTTTTATAAATCCTAGTTTTGGAAAATTTAAACCTGCCATCACCATAAACACACCATATTTACCATCCTCTCTTCTCCTTTGGCATCCCTTTGGCAGGACAAGCAAGCTGATATTTCCTGCGCCAGGTAAGACAGCTTTTCTTTTAGTAGACGTCCAAGGCCATTCAGAACCGGTCCAAAAAAGTGGTCAATTTTTTGAGCCTTCACGCCTGGTAGCCGGACCCAGCACATGGTGAGGAGCGGATCCAAGGTTGGTGACTGGTCCTGGGTGAACAAGTCTATTGTGGAGCTCAGGTGGTTGTATGGCACAGACATGACAACTACAGCTAACACATCAGGAAGCCTCTCTATTATTGTCCATTGCTTTGTGTTGGTAATTGGACTACAATAGTGTACAGTGGGCTAGTCTAACAAAGCTGGATAGTGTTAACTCTAGTTACAGAGGTAATCCTAGATTATCAGCCCTTTCACAGGCAGATGGAAGATGATAGGTTTAGCTATAACTCACACCAGCCGCACTGATGCCCAGAACTGCCAGCCAGACACACACAAGGGGAGGGAAGATGAAGTCACTTAATTTGGGATTTTTTATATTTTTGTTTCCTGTGCTGTGGTTTATCATCTTATCTATCCATATTCGTGTTTCTTTTGACTATAATAAAATATACACTATAGTAATAAAATGTCAACTGAAACATTTACAATTAAAATGTGGTAAAATGCCTCCCATGATGTATTCCTTTACATTTTAACATACCCCAGCTCATAAATTGTTAAACAACTTTTACTCCAGAGACCTATTTAAAAAAGAATCATGCTCCATTACCCGTTTCTATTATTATTCTATTCCCAAAGGTTGACTTGACACCTGCTACTACTCACAGCCACCACAGCATTAGGCTAAATCTGTGTGTGTAGTGACAGTCAGATGGAGTCCCTCATAAGTCCATTTAGAATGCCTCGTCTGGTAAAAAGCAAAGGCGCTTAATATGTCTACTGTCTAACCTTTGCGTCAATACGCTACACACCCGGAGAAGAAAAATATGTTTGAACACAATGTGGAGCTCAAGGTCAACTATGAATGAGGAAAATATGAAAAGATTGCTTAACAGGATTTAGTATTTTGTGTCTGTTCCAATAAAAATATTTACCTGTTAAAAGTGCCAAGGGAACAGTGAAGATGTAACCATGAGAAAAACTGCATTAATGTACAGATTACAAACACTGATTGATATATTAAGGCTATATAAGCTGTTAATGAGTTTTATGTGGAGTTTTAATTGCTGTTATGGTAAAGCGTCCTTGGATGTCTTGAAAGGCGCTATCAAATAAAATGTATCTATATAATTAATATAGTAGTTGTGGAGTAAATGTTTTCATTTCTCACAACTCTTCTATAATTGGAATAAAATTTAAGCCTTTTAAAAAACAAAAAACATAACAAGACACACCATATAATTTGGGCAGTACACATTCCCCAACCCTCAGTAAAGCATTGCAGTGCATACATAATCAATTCAGCATGGTGTTCCCCAAGAGACTTATGCGGGACCAATCGGGTTGACTTTTTTCAATCGATTGGTTAGGCTCGTAAACGCTCCACCAAACCAATTGCACAGGCTTTTTCTGAACGGAATCATTAGGTTAACTCAGGTGGACAGGGATCACCATCCTGTTGCTAAACGCTAACACTGCTTAGTAAGCATCTCAGCCCAGACATACACAAATCTCTCTCATGTAATAGGTGCAAATTGGAATGCAACAGAGCAATTAATCAAAAGGTAGGTGCTGTGGTGAGGCTGATTACATGCTGTGACAAGTGCCTTGAAATTATTCGTCCCAGTTTGTTCATCACTATTGACTTTCACGGCTCACACATACATAACAAATGCTGATAAATACTGATTTTCTACCCAACTTCTTGAGATTTTTTTCCCTTTTCGCCTCACAGAACAAACCAAAGTCCATGCAATGATTATTAAACTCTACTCAAAATGTGATTTAGCAGCCCCAATATCTCACCCTGGGATTTTTTAGCCCTCTTCATAGTGGCTAAATATTCCACATGAAGGCACACAGCTGCTTTTTTATCTGGCAACATCAGCAGCAGCACACAAATGCACTGAGCACTGCCTTATTTATGCACACACCTTCCCTTTCTCCGCTCATTGCTGTAGACAAAGCCGGCAGGGAGCAGAGCAGCAGCAGTGGTGCAGTGCAGATCTGAGCACAGTGGGACTGACTAATGTCGCCGGACAAACAAAAAGAGCAAGTCTGAATAGAGAGGAGAAGCAGCAAGTTGTCCTCTGTAATCCACCTCCAGGCTGATCTGAGGTCAGACACGGCATGGCTTCTTCTGACACAGACAATTAGAATGGAGCCCGGAGCAGTGGCAATTAACAATCTTTCACATGTGGCCTGGTTTTGCAATCGCTGAATCTATCATAGCAAAGGGCAACACTGCTAGCGATTTTAAATTTAGACACATTTGCATAAAAAGTAGGTAAATCCAGCTGCAAAAGATAACACGCCATTGGACAATTTGTGTCCCAAGCTCCAGTAAGTGAAAAGAAAAAGGCACTGATGTGAAACCAAATATTATGCTAATTGTTCAGTGCTAGAAGGCAAAATACTAGCTCAGGGGAATGAAGGAGGGAAAGCCAAAAGCAAAAATAATCTTAAAAGCAACTAAATAAAAGAATATCAAACTGCACTTGATCAGTTGCAATAGTCAGGAATATAAAACATGCTGCTCTCTGAACTATCAAAAAGCTCACATAGTCTTCATCAAATGGGTTCAAGTTATTATTATTTACCATTATTGCTAAATTTGTCTACTGCTACCACTACACATCCTCTTATGATTCAGAATATATTACCCTTGTATTTATTAAAACCACTACTCTTCTAATATGCACTATTTAATTCCCCCAAAGCGCCTAGCCACATCAGTACATTAACATATGCTGTCTCCTAATGACCACACAGACTCTCTATAAGAGAATTCTTCCATAAGCCATTAGCACAACACTCATGCATATAGCTCATGGGAATAGGCTCTAGCTCCTTTTAATGACGGAAGTTGGATTACATATGAAATACATGGGCATACATATCAAATACATGACCACTATAATGCCCCATGATGAACAAATGCACGCAGTCAGAGATCTGTCTGTCAGACGAGGTGGGAATGTTTCAATAAAAACAATTGTTCAATAAAAAATGTTTTGAGCCTTTAGCAAGTATGGTAGGTGTAGGAAGTGTGAAGAAAATACTAGACAGCTGTTTATGTATCTTCACCTCTAGGCATAGACAAGTTTAAAAATGTGGGAGAGCACGGCATCTCTTCTATGTGACAGTAATAAGCTGTATTTACACCCATGGCTAAGTATCCCAATTATGGTAATGCTGTGAATTGGTGCCAGTTTTGACAAGCCCAGATCAGCCATACCAAATTGGCATGAGGACATTTCAGTGCACAGATCTGTCTCTGTGTCTAAGAGAACACAATAGAAAACCTTGCTGCAGTTTGTTGAGTGTTTAGCCCCTCCTACCTTGCTGTGCTGTATGGGCCTGTGTGCGCAGTGGGAGTGACCATTCTGTAGTTCTACGCAGAGGGGAGCACCATCAGCTGCACAGAGCACATCTGGAAGGAGAGAGAGAGGAAGTGTGTTAGGATAATTGGTGGATGCAGTGTGTGTGCTTGTCTTCACAACAGCATAGGGTTTTGGACTGTAATTCCAATGATCACAAAGCCCAATCAAAGGCAAACAGTCAGAAGTAGCAACAAAAAATCTATTCAGAGGAAGTGTTCTGTATATACAAGGGTTTGTAAAAGAACACAATACAATAAAATGTTTTCTTTTTTGACTTTACCATACTACCACAATTACAACTAAAACACTTTGATCAAAGGGAGTTTACTGTGACAATAAATGTTATTACTGCTACCACAGCAATTTGTTTATTAATGTACAGAAAATGTTTTGAAAAAATCCTATAATTATAGTTGTGTTGTCTACTTAATTAAAAGATATATGTAGAGGGGCAGATTAGAAGATAACTGGCAGTATGCAAAAACCAGCAGAGGCATATATTAAAACTGTGTTAATTCACCATAGCTCCTTATCATCCAGCCTGTAACGATACGCCCTCTAGAGACGAAAATGAGGAAAACCGCAGGCTCCTTTGATCACATCATTTACAGTAATGAGGCCTTCAGGTCATTAATCCTTTTGTGTTCAATTATGCCAACAGTGGAGGAAATATTTCACTTACTAATTACTATTATTAGAATGACATTTCACATTGGCTGCAAAAAGGACAACATTATTATAATAGTTTTGACCGACCGTACAAACAAAGTTTACATATTTTGACTAATACATTTTATGCTGGTAAAATGGGTCATAATTTCAATAGGCTATAGCTTGCTTCTAGTGCTGCAACAATGAATCAGGATAATCATGACTAGTTGACTAATAAATCACTGTAATTGTACTATTGCTAACTGGACACATGCCAGAAGACGTTTTATAACAGACACATTATTCAATCAAAATATAAAAAAAAAATTTTCTTCATTAGTAATATATTTTATATTAATATAATGTATTTGTCTCTATTTAGAAATCTTCAGTAACCATATTTCAACCTTGTATTTGGTTAAAAATTCTCAATGTACAATAGAAATAGTAGTTTAACTAGATGAAGTAACTGAAAAACTACTAAAACTACTAAAGTAATCATTAGTTGCAGTGCTACTTCTATATCAAAAAGCAGACCTCAACGCTTACCTTGCTTAAAATCAACCCACCATCTTGTATGTACCAAGTGGACATCACCTGTATTTGTCTACCAACACTGAAAACCTTACAGCTCAGCTCTGACTCTTTCACTCCCCAGTAGAACAAGATGACAGTGAGAGACACATCTGCAAACTGTAATGAGCCCGGCGTGGTCAGAAGCCCCTGCTGTTCTGGTCCTGTCTTTGCCTCCGGAGGATGGACGACCAGCAAACAAATTTCACACAGTGCCTTCAGTCATGTTCTTTTAACATAATGAGTCATCACAGAGGAAGCAGAAGTCTAAAGTAAAAGGAACTGTTTTTTGTATGTGTATGCAAATGTGGTTGAGCTGAGAAAAGACTTGACTTTCACCAGAAGTTCAACAAGCAATTAGAGCATTAGAGTATCCACAGAGAAAATGAATAATTTAGTAGCTTTTTTGCCACAGTGTATAGCAATTTGTTTGAAATGTAAGCTAACAATAACTTTAAGATGCATAGACAAGAAGAATCTTTTTTTTTCTCACCATCTGTCAAGCTATGGTCCCTTGACAATTTCCCCAACAGTCTTCTATGTAGTTACAGTGCAAAAACGTGTAACTCTAAACTCCAACAAGACTGATGCGTTTGCCAGTCGAGTTTGTGGCTTTGTGTTTGCATAGATTTTATTTACCTGACGAGGACCTGGCCCGGTGGTGCTGCTTGGGCGCATGTCTGGAGGGAGGAGCCACGTGGTTAAAGGGGGGACATAGTTCTGGGTGGTCCCGACTTAGACTGAGGTGAAGGTCCGGCTCAGAGAACAGTGTCTGGATTAGAGCCAAGTCCAGACTGGAGATGCACTGACCATTTAGGACCAGGATTTCATCACCCGGGCGCAGACCTGAGGGACAATAGAGTTAAAAATATAATAGAAAATAGAGGGGATGCAGCAAATATAAATGCAATTTTATTGTACATTATTCAATACTGCAAAACTGTGTCATGTCACTGCATATTTAGATTACAATCAGTCAAATTATGGAACCACTGTAATTTGTTGTAATGTATTTGTTGTAATTGTTGCCTGAATGGATTTTTCCTTTATTTAGCCTTCTCTATGACACATTTAACTAACCTCTTTACAATGTCTAACCAACCATTTGCTATGATTCATATATAACAATTAAAATGATATGCTATGAGTTCACTAACCCACTCCTGTAAGTATAAGAACCATTTACCATTAGAGTACAGTAAGAGATTATGAAGGGTTTTAATGTCCATAGTCATTTATGTGCGATGTGGACTGATATATAATCCAGGACTATTTAGTCAAGTGTATCTACGGCAGTTCTGGTGGAAATGTGCCATTCTGTCCGACAATGGACATGTACGGTAGCATCACATCTCCTTGAGAAATACAATTTTCAGCACAACGGACAGTTAAGCACCTTGACGATAGGCCAGCCCATCCAAAGGCACCTCACTGACAATGATCCTGCTGTTCTTCTGCTCATCTATGTGCCCTGTAACTGCAAAACCTGTCAGGAGACAAAGCAAAGTTATTAAAAATGTGCATAATTTAATATATGGCAAGAACAAAAGATTTAGATTAACGCTGACTCACCAAAATCCGCCGCGCTGCTCGGTTTGCTCATGTGCAGAGTAAACACATTAATAGGGACCACCTCTAGCTGATCACTGACCTACGACCAGAGTTAAACAAATCAGCAAAAGTGCATTGACTCCTCATAATAGAGTTTGTCTTTCATATCTGAACCCTTACCAGGTCATCAAGGATCTCATCATGTGACACAGTCCTGACCTCCATTTCTTGTCCTGCTGTCCTATGCAGGCGTAAGCAGTGCAGACTCTGATCCAGATGTTTTACCTGTCAACACACAAACGCAGTATTCAGAGCTGTATGTGTAGTGACAATTTTACCTCCATATTTCACACCACGGTTCCTTGCACAACAGCTGCAGCATGGCCGAGGTGTGAATTATTCAGGCCTTACACTTTTGTGATGAGAAATTTGCGCTAAACAAAATGGCTTCATCCTAAGGGACAGTAGCGTGTGTTTGTGTGTGTCTGTAACAGTCAGTCAGACAATGGGTGAATAGATGTGTTACGCACCACCCCTGGGAAGAGAATCAGCAGAATAGTTGCTATGGGAAATCCAGTATTCAAATGGGGACTGTGGTTAATAAACAAGAACTGTGTGGGTAAAGGGCATTATATTATATATTAGTTTTTCTGACATCATGGTTGCAATGGAAATTACTCTGACTGGAATGTTCCACAATATGACATTAGAATTACCTATCTCAGCAAGAAGCAGGTGACACCTCTAGGAAAAGTGACATGGTGCACCCTTAATAATGATGATTGCGTTTACTAACTGATTGTGAATTCATAGTCTAGTATTTATTGAGGGATGTTTATTGCCATTGCAGTGCTTCTCTGTAAAGCACATTCCTCAGTAGTTTTGTCTGAAATGCACACTATAAAAATCGACTTTATTTTAAAAGTCTCACTGTTTTGCTGTTAATGTGAGAGCTTCTTGGCAAACCAACCTTGCATGCCACAGAAAGAAGGTCAGCTGCTGTCTGGTCTCTCCTTACTGGAATCTGTATTGTCAACCCGTCTGGCATGTAGACGCACATGACCATATCTGCCTCGCGGTCCCATACTCCACCTTCAGGGGGCGACATTGAGTAAATGCTGCTCAGGACGTCCAGCCTCTGGAGAGAACAACATAAATAAGATGGTGAAAGGGGGGCAGAAGAAAGAGAAAGTAAACAGAGAGTGGGAGGGGCCTAGAGGAGTGATTGTGGCAGACGCTGAGTTATGGCCCACAAATCAATACAGTTCCATTAGTGTGAATGAATGGATCAAACAACAAAGCAGAAATGTCATAGAATTAGACTTTCAGGGATTCATTTGGCAGCTCAGACTGCAGTTTCTTCAAATAATAGTCCTCATAATGACCATGTACACATGTCTAGACGTCTCAATGATATCGGTGTACTCAATACCAAAAGCCACAAGCAATTATAGGCACACGTGATGCAATACATAGGGGCCAATCTATTTCAAAGCAAAGCTTTTGAAGGTAATTATTTGTTGGTGGCAGTAACACTGAGGTTTTGGACTGAGTATTAAAAGAAGGGGTGCTCAGTGTTTGGGGAGTTTGGGGTTTTGGTTGCGACTTCGTGTCTCTGGTGGGGAAAGACCACAATTATCAAGGCTGAGGGGAACAGGGATACACTCTGACCAAACCAAGACCACCAGATCTCCAGTGAATCAGCAAGTCTGACCATGTAAACTTATGGAGACATAGGAAACAAGAGATGAGCAGACAAAGCAGAACTGGGTGGTTGTAATGAAGTTGGGTGGGCTGACAAATGTAAGTTAAACAGGATAATATTATCAAATTTAGAGTTAAGCTAGTTTAGAGAACTAGAAACTATTAGTAAGGTATAGAGGTCATTTGTGTATTAAAATCACCAGCCAGAACAACTTTTCCATTAATCACCTTTAGTGGAATATGTTAAAGGTGCACTATACTTTTCTGGTGAAAGGTCCACCACCTGATTGTGTCATTGCTTTGCCACATTATGGTATTACCGTAGTTAAACTCCTTGATGGCAAGCAGACCCCACTCCTAAAAAGTTACACATTTAAAGCATATACAGTGTCTTAATAACACAAATATTACAAGCAAACCATGTCTTATATGTTTAAGCAGTATTCATCCTCTTTTTTCTCTGCACAAAAATGACAAAATGTAGCAGAAAAGGGATAGTTCTAGCAAATGATCCCTCAGTGTCCAATAGAGTCTCTGGACATTGTGTGTACTGATGGGCAGTGGAGTGTGGAGAGGGGTGGCGACACAGACAGAAGATCAGGATGTCGGAGATCACAGTACCACAGTAATTCTTAAAGGAGTGAAAAGGGAAGCAGGTGAAGTGAGTGTGATTTCATTCCTGGATCCTCTGATGAGAATGCTTGGGGCTGTGTAGCAGACAGACTTGGGGCTTTTGTGTCCAAGAAAAGAGCAATCCTGAAAAACCTGCAGTGGATTAATGTAAGATCCAGGCCTCCTGTTCTTACAACTGTCAGGCCTCTGGGATTGTGGGATACACTAAACACACAGTTGGCCGGTTAATTCTTGGCCCAGATGTCGCTAAAGCAAAGCACAAGATGACATCATTATTAAAGGCTGACAAAGTAGGATTTTGTAAACAAAGTTAGCCGTGGTAACCTCTTAGGATTTATAGACTGTAACTTACAAATATGACATTTGGTTTTAAAGTTGTAATAACTCATGAACACACCCAGTTACCACTTATGTATCTTTTCTTTTTAGTTTAAAATGGAACCTGGACTCAATGGAAATTCCAAATGCTGACTATCTAAAATTTGTCTTTTCCCTTCTATGGTTCTTGTGGGAGACAATCTTAAAGTGTTACTAAAATATTTCAAATTTATTAAGACAATTTTATACAGGCATGTCTTGCTGAGTTTTTATGATCTAGATATTTTAGTTCTCACAAGCCTCTTGTTACAATAAATGAAAAAGGCTAATAGGTTATTTCCTTTAAAACTAAGTGCACTATTTTTGTTTGTAAAAAGCCAGCTGTTGTCTATTCAGGTCCACCCTTCAACAAAGCTTCTTCATAATAGATCCTTTAGTGTAAGAAACGGCCATAGTCCCTGGAGGACATGTAAACCAACCAGATGAAGCATATGGCAGGTATGAGCTGTTAATAGGGACACTTATGACATATATAGTTCATGCAAACAGCCCCTTCACTTGACTTCACTTCAAGAGGATTACTGGAAAATGATGGTGTTAATGGTGTATTTGAGAGGCTTTGGGACCAAAGTAGGACAACAGGCAAAGTCATCAGGACTGATAGAAGGAACTGTATGGGTTGACAAAAATCAATCGCACCGCACTAGCCCCTCTGTCTCTCTCCACTTCCCACCCTGAACAGTCGTAATCCTCACTAAATAAAAATGGATTCTGTTGACGCACTGTTTTTCTCACATTCACAGAGGGACAAAACTAAAGACCAGCATTCAACCACAAGGAGTCAGCCGCAATTAAGGCCATAGTAACGTGTTAACCCAATGAAAGGCAGTACTGTTCCAAAAAACTCCTTTTAGATCTCATTATATTCACCCACAAAGGCTGCTTTTTCACAGTAGCCACAGTAACCACTGACTTTTGAGTGAATTATATCATCCGACAGGATAGTGGTAACCAGAGGTAGCGTTATTTTTTTATATTTGATCTATGTAAATGACAAAAACAGTAATACTATCCAAACATTGAATAGTAGGAAAAGTTACATTGCCTATATAGAAAAACACTTAACAAGCCCAAATTACACTATATTTTTATTTTATAATGTTGTTCCCTCGTCACAAACATACCTGGAGTTGTGTCTTGTTTCATTCACACATATTTAACACACAAACCCTGCAATTTTAGTTCTCTCAATCAGAAAAAACTCCGCCATGTGATGTCCTGTGGTAATACAAGTGTGTTTTTAAACTCCATACACCTTCACTAGAATCATTTGAATCATTTCAGCCCTGGAATTGTCCATTTCTACTTAACTTTCTATTAACTAGAAGCACTCATTCCACTGTATTGTACTCATTGACAACCAAGCGTTGAAAATGCCACATAGAGGAACCAGGCTATTCACACTACCCCTAAAAGATTTAAGCACTTCTATTCCGCAGTAAAATTCTTGTCAGATTCCTGCTCTTATCTTACCTACACCTCGACATAAAAGGATTTTCTGCTTTCATGCTGTACTAGTAATACACATGTCAGCCATATCTTTATAGGTCACTATCAAAGGCTCAAAACAGCAGAGGTCATATAGCACACAGCACACTCCTGCCTGCCATGTCTGCTCCATGTTAAAAACCATAATCCAATACATACTATTCTGACACTAGATTGAATTGACAGATGTTAGAGGAATTTCCAGACATATCATGCATTGGTGCAGTTGTTATGGCTCACCTCTGAGCTTCTTGGCGGGAGGTTGTACGGTTGACCCACACAGTCGCCATCAAAGATCTGGAAGGAATAAAAAGACGTTCAGAAGAGCAGACTACCAGACACAGGGGCACCATGCTAATTGACTCATAAGTGATTTGGGTTGCTAACAGTATTAGACGCATGTGGTACGATTATGTGGCTAATTAAAAAGTACGTGTGGTGACTCCGTGCTTTGATACATCTTTAGAGACTCCAATAGTGGCAGTCTGCTCTGTGTCAGTAAGGACACCAGGATTCTAACACTTTTATCAAGAAATATTTCTCAGCAACCCTATTTTCCAGTTCTATGGGCCAGAACCGGAGGGGAGATTTTAGTATACCAGCATGCAAATAGTCAAAATAATAACAACAAACATGAAAGCTATGCCAACCAACTGAAAATTCAGGGTGGCTAATAGTGCAAAAAGTTAATTCAAAATATCAATATGTTTTTCATCACATTTTGCATGTCCTAATCTAAGACAATCAAAGCTATATTGGGCATTCCAATTTTATTTCTGCACAAAGAGGCGGACGGATGGTTATGATGTGAAAATCACTACAATTTCTCCATCTCCACCAGCGTGTGTTGGAAATCCTTCCTCTTTTTGCTCCATTTGATCTCCTCCGGTCTCCTCCGAGTGATTGAAAGGTGTGTCGTGGTGCCGTGTGTGCGTGCTCGGGGCTATGCCTGGCTGCTTGTAGGTGACTGTGAGGCCTTTAACAAGTCTATAACACAGCGGTGACAGCCAGCCATCCGTTATTTGGCTGGTGCGACTGCTGCGCGCACTCAGACAGGGAATTTTGTCGGGGATATTTTGTCATTGGGCAAAAGAGGCATCATCAGTGACAAGTTGAAGTCAAAGTCTTATTGCTGTAAACATCCCCTAGAGCTGAATGGCTGGTGAGCTACAGTGATGAAGGGGTGAATGGAGGATCAGAACTTAAAGTATCTGCCTGCATGGATTACCACTACATATTTCTCAAGTGCACACAAACCCCGCTTTGAACTCTCCCAGAATATCACTTTTTATTCATTTATACGGCCCAAAGCTAAATTTAGACAGCCTTAATAAAATAGCGATGACCTGGCTGTCTGTTAGTTCAGGCATAAATGCCAGGAAAGCCCATTGTGCTATGAATATATAACTGAGTCCTGGTAACTGGTTAGTAAGTTTTTTAACTGACAAAAGAAATTATGCATTATCCACACATTTGTTTCTCATTCACACCTAAATCTATCAACTAAAACCAGGTTTTGATAAATCTACAGACAGGCACATTACTAATTGTTGACTTTTATCCCCTTTTAACTGAAGTTTGTATCTTTGTCACTGATATGTCTAAAATGCCTTAAAATGACTAATGTAGACTTGAACACATCTCTTAATAGTTCAGAGATATGATACTTTACATTTCTTGCTAAAATTTAGAATTTTATACTTTTATACTTTCATACTGTACAAACCATGACTAATTACAAACCGACAAACTGACTTTAACCAGGGATTATTTAATCTAGGGGTAGGTACCATTAAACCACTAAACCTTAAATCAGGCAGAAAAACCAACATACCTAAGCATGGGACCAAACTAACTAAGGATCTGGATAGGATTATCTCTGCATTTTCTCAAGTATACACAAACCCTCCTCTGACCTCGCAGTAACTCTCCCTCACCAGCACTTGCACATTTATAGCTTTTCTGTAAACGTACACTAAATTTAGCGTGCATTACCAACGCTCACACAAATCCTCACATCTCCCTGGCCTACTTCCCACAGAGCCTGCTACTCACTGTTTACACCCCACCCCGGACAGCAAGAGAAGACAGAGGATGGCTGACTTTAGGGCTAGGACTGTCAGAAACACAGTTACGGGGCTAAATGGGATTTAGGTTCCATCAACAGAGATGAGTCAGTATGGAAATAGTGGTACAAAGGCTGCAGGCTAGCTCTCTGATGTTTAGAGATTGAAGGGAGGCCTTCAAGGGAGGCTGAGGAAAATTCAGATTACATAGTGTTTAGGTTAGGAGAGAGAGATAAAATGACAGTGAATCTAAGAAGGAAACAAAATAAGTCTCAACCCCATAGTCATGGCTGGAAGAAGTACTCTGAATCTGTAAATTTTACTGTAAACTGACTTGAAATTAGGAAAGGGCGATATGAAAAAGTAAATCATGTTTGTTTTTTGTACTGATATATATATTTTTCTTATTTGAAACTCGTGAAAATACCAAAAAAATATGCACAATAGGTAAAATCCTCCTGCTAAGGTAGTCCTGACCAAGACTTGCTCAAGATCCAGAAATGGGTCCCCAGGTGCTACACTGTGATGGCTACTGTGCCTGACAGTTTGGAGGATCAAATGCAAAGTGCGATAAAGTGTTCCTTAATCTCAACCAAGACAGGCTTTTAATTAGAAGCCATTTCACAGAAAGAAAAGAACTTAAACCAAAATAACTTCACATAACTGCCTATTCCAATCTGTTGCAAATCTAATACGATAGATCAAAATCCCACCACCCACAGTGATGAAGACTTACAGTGCCCAAAAATAGTCACATCACAGGAAAGACCTCCCATATTACTGAGACACTGAAGGAAGCCTTTGAGGTAAAGATGACCTGAGAGAAAAAAGGAAGCTTTTTAATATTTAGCATCTTTACACCAGCCATCTGCCAGAGTCTGTGTGACTGTGGAGATGAAGGGAGAGGGAAAGAGAGGGAGAGAGGGAGAAAGAGGGAGAGAGAGGAGAATGCCTTTCACCACATATGGCCTTTAATAATTCATATTTGTACTAACAGCGCCACCTCAGCCTTCTGCACTGCAAATCACAACTGGGCTTCATTAGAACTGGCTGTGCAGGCAGGAGTTGAGTTCCCTTGTAGAAAAATAACAACGCACAAGATACATTTTCTACTAGACAAGCAGCAGTATCAAAGCAGGGTGGGCTTAGTTTAATGGATGAGCAAAGCAAATCGTGACACATTGTAGGCAGTTTGATGTCACTTAGCAAGGAGCCTGATTAGCATTTAACAATGCTAACCCGCAAACTACATCACATCACAGCTAATGAAAAGATCATGTTTTTTTCTGCGCCCCATTCAAGACTTGCATTTCCTGCTTTTCAAAATAGACCACCAGCGTTCTATGCAGTGTGCCCACAGGGTGCATGAGTGGTGGATTCCCGTATCAATAAATAAGGAGTCTAATTACTAACCTGGGAGAGAAATCCAGCTCCCTTGCCCCACAGCACCTGGATAAGGAATGCTCCCCATGCGTTTTCAATGATGGGAGGTTTGCTCTCCAGCTTCACTGGGGATTCAGAGTTTGTGTACTTCTAATTAATAAACTCTGCTCTGGGGGGATCGTAAGTCAAAGCTGCTTTCTTTTAACAGTGCTCGCTCAGGCAAATTAAAGTGAGCAATACATGTTTTCTGGTTGTTTCTTTAACAAATAAGCACGCAGGGTCTAAGTGTAAGACCCTGTATAATATTCGGCAGAGTGTGGATATAGTTTGGATATGGTTCAACACATGTACAGCATGATCCTGTATTAAGCACTGGGATAATCCAGACCACCTGAGGAGTTTTAGAACTAAGAGTTTCAGAGAAGATTATTCTGTCACTTTACAAGCTAAATTATGAAGAAGAAAAAAAAAACACACAACTTCTTGGTTTAAATAATGAATAATTGGGATAATGAATAATTGGATGTTAGCATGCTGTTTTAACTCCTACCACCACTTTTAAGATTTGAGGCAGACATGGCAAAACATGAACCAAATCAATTGAGTTTGGAATATTAATTACCATAATATCATAATGAAATGTAAGACAACTGTGACAAAACAATATTACTATCTAAGTTCTATCTTCATCAAGATGTTTAAATGATTTGCTTTAAGTGCCACTACTTACCCTCCCAATGTTGCGAACTAAGGTCATTTATAAAGAGTGCTCTATACAGTCAATATACTCCAAAGGCAGAAGTAGTCTAAAAGGTGCAGTACATTGTTCCAGCCTATTCATTTTTATCAAAATTACACACATGGAATCTACAGGTGTGATATGTGATTATGCCTTTTGAATATAATGAACACTGCTGGGTTTGTTGACATCCATGGTGCATTCAAAGACCTATAATTTTCTGTGTGTGTACCTGTGATGCAGACGGCCTCTTCTCTCTCCCTCTCCTTGTCAGGTTGTCCAAGCCTTTGAGGGATGAGAACAGACCTCTCTTTCGCTGTCTGCAGGTGAGGGACAGTGAACGCCTTCTCAGAGTGGCCTCATCGCGCGAACAAATCTGGACAGGTACACACACTTATCAGCAATGACATCCATTTCTCACTTAAAGGTGTAATAAGAGATTGCTATGTGCAATACAAAAAGTGTTCCCTTCTTTTGTTACATAGCCCTGGGTGAGTAATAGGTAGACTGGAAAAAGGGCAATTATTTCCATGGCTAACATTATAGACATCCTCTCATATCCACTCTCACTGTGTAAGTACTAAAAGTATTGTTTCAACCACTACATGCTTGTCTCCATGGTGATGTTATTTTCTTTGCCTTGAATATTCCAAATAATGGTATTCACCTTCTCCAATGACAAAAATAGGTGGTGGACCTTAGAAAAGCTAAATGATAAAACTTTAAATTGAACGTAATCTTTGCTATTCCTGCTACTGCCACATTTACACCTATGGCTCTGTCTTCTGCTCCAATACTGAAAAAAAATACTCAAAATGTATATATGTTCCTTACCAATGCATGGAATGACGACACAGAGAAGATTCCCAGTCGGGCTAGCGTGGTTTTGGTAGGTCGACTCGCTATGGCCAGCAGACTCTTAGGATTGGGCAACTCTCCTCCTTGTAGACTGGCCAGGTAACAGCGTATTCTGAACAAGTCCATGTTGAACCTCTCCAAGTTCTGTTCCCACTGCTGAATCTGTAAAAAGTTTAAATTCTAAATTAGTGGACATTTTAGGGACAAAGCTGAACTGGCAACGCAGGGTTAGTAAAACTTATTTGGTTTAACTGCTTGCAGATGTTGGGAGGAGGTGCAAATAGGCTGATAGCACAAATGACTGCATATCTGACTTCATGCATTGTAAACCTTGGATTTACTTTATGTACATTCAGAAAGCAAAGTGACACTGTCCAGACCACTTTTGAATTCACTCCTCACACACAATTTATAGTGTCCTTCGTCCTCTTGCTGTTTGCCTATGTAGGCTTTAGAAAGTGCTTAGTCGCTTGGCTGGAGACTATTTTTAATGGGAACACTTTTACTTAAACAGCCCGCCATAACAACTGGGTTTAATGGCCTGAGTTCATTTACAATAGTGCACCTTGTGGAGTTGTCCTATTACAGTTCACCCTGATGAAATTCCTTAGCATTGCACAGTGCAGTAATGGGCCAGGCGGTGCTTTGTGGACCTTTGGCTTTTTAAACATCATAAACAAAAAATTCACACACAAATCACCATGGAAGCGTGTAAAACTGTGTGCAATGTGCCATGAAAGGCCTCGTATATCTGCACAGGTGGACTAACAGACCTTGAGTCAATGACATTTACAGCATGGACATTTTTGAGGTGATCTTGGGCATGGTATGTAAGTCATTCACATAAAAAATTGAAAATTGGCCATAACTATGATGTGGGAAAGAATGAGATAACTGAAGAAGGTTTTCAAAGTATTTTGTTGCAGTTTTGTTGAACTGAATTGAAAACGAGAGGATAAATGGTCCAACAAATGGTTTCAAAACCACCAGTGTGCTGCTACTACTGCTATTACTACACATCATTTGATGGCTGGACAAATCATTTCTACAGGCACTTTTGTTATTTTTACTAATACTACTTCAAGTTACCTTTATTACTTTAAATGATCACATCAATCAATCAAGCTTTATTTATAGCGTTCTTTTCATACAAAAAACACAAACATAAACACAAAGCACATCAGCTGTTAACTTGAAAATTATTGCTTCATGTTATCATCATAAGGGGAAACAGAGAGTTTTGCGCTTTGGAGACAGACTAATGATAAAGGATTATTCAAACATGTGTGAATGAAACAAAACTAAACTCTGGGGATGTGTTTGAGAAAGTAACAGCATTATAACATGGCAAAAAAGATCACAAGGGTCAATTTTGTAATACTACTACTTAAAACCCCAAATGCCTCAAACTCACAAAATCACACTCCAACAGCCAAATACCGGCAGCTTTATTTGGGGTGGTTCAAAAATAGCTGCAAGAACCTTAATAGGAACATGTATTCCAGCAAGCATCTTTGTTGTCCCTTCAAAATGCTGATGCAGTCAGTGTTCGTGGGCTGCCTTCTGAGACTGGACCGAATCAGTGCTTTTAGACAAACAACACCATCACTTAAAAACAAGATCCCATCTGGACTGCACGCACAAATTATTTACATGGATTTCAGAGCCATTAACCCTGGCACAAATGAGTAATCCTTGTGAGGGATGAATCTTTTCTTATTTGGCATCTGTTGTCTTAATAGGTCTTAATGCAAAATAGGCCCTCCAATGCAACTTGATCATAGGGCGAGTGTGTTTAAGGGGGGCACGTAGGGACATCAAAAGACATTTTCTGGCACAGACATGGGTGGGGGGTGTGCATGGATACATCAAAGTTTAGTCGTAGTTGATCCACAGAAAAACCTTAAATCTATCATCAACCTCGAGGCACTTTTCTCCCCGTACACCATCCTGACCCTGTGATTGAGGTGGCATCCCGGGGTAATTGGAAGCAGATACATGGCATACTGGCTGTCTAAGAGTCTATAAGCTCAGTGACAAGCCCATTGGTCAACAGTAGTGCAGGACTAACTGCTTCCATTTATGGGGGTTGCATGGAGGAATTTGTCTATGGCGAGATCTGCAGCAGGAAAGTCTGAAAGGAAACTGGATGTAAGAGACATTCTGTCACCATGGCAAGAGGGAGCACTCACAAAGAATAGAGCACAGCTAAAGCAATGGCCATACCTTACAATGCTAATTATATATTTTTTTAAATAAAGGGGCACAATGTAACTTTGTTTGTCACCTGCATTTCTACTTAATAATAATAAGCATTTCCAAAGAGCTGTACAGAAAAAATAAACAATAAAACTAAAACTAAAAGAATAAATAATAAAAATAAAATTGATAAATATATAGTGTTAAATACATAAAGCTAAAAATTAGTTGCCTTTTATTAACTTATCCATCTTGCATTTATTCAATTACAGGTGTTCTATTGCATAAAAATATGTTACTGTAAGCAAGCTCATCTCTACACAGATCTGACTCTATGCAGAACATTCCAGGCAAAACAAGAAGATCTCTGTTTGCAGTTCTATTGAAAAGTTACATAGTGTACCTTTAATATTCAATACAAAAACATTAAAAAGTCTCTGCTAGGGCAGTTGATCTGATGCAATCCCAGATAAATTATGGAAGTAATTGAGTTCAACTTTCCCACACTCCCCTGCAAATACTTATTGTCCTTTTACCAGTATTAGTGTTGGTGTTGAGCTTTATGTTCTTGGCTCTTTATACCCTGTGTAATTTGCTGAATGTGGGCCACAGTGGCATGCTGGGTACTTGAGCTCCTCCCCAGGGCTGCGCAGAGGAGGAGGAAGAGGAGGATAATGCTCAGAGAGAGACCATTACTCTAAAACATCTGGAATTACAATCTGATGCTCTGGGATTGAGAAGTTCCCATGGGTTCCTATAGTGAAACGCTTGGGGACTGATGCACTTAGGCCATTTCACTCACTGACAGGCAGAAATATTGTTATGTTGTGTTCATTCACAATGGTTTTTAGTGTGGAATTTCTTGTACATCCTCCCATTCCGAAAAACAAAGTAGATTACAAACACAAAAGAACATAGATTATATCACAATTAAGAGGTTCATATATTTTTGTAATTCAGTTTAATGTGTATTTGCAATTTCTTAGCAGGAACTCAATTTGAGATGACAAAAAGGTATGATTGGGGTACTATAAAAGTCTTCTTAAGTAAAGTAATCTTTTATGATAGGCTAATGTTTGTTTTTCAATCCAACCAACTTTTTGGGAAGGAGGGCAGTGAATAATATTTAAAATTTATAATAAAAGTTTAAATATTTTTTTCTTTTGTTATTTACCTTTCATGCTGTGTCTTAAGATGATAGAAATGAGCCTTGTCCAAAATGATAAAGTATACATTATATTAAATTCCTGTACATTACCTGGTTCTCAATAGCTTTGCGGTTCTTGGGCTCGTGGACCACAGTCAGCTGCAATTCAGCCATTTTCTTCATCTTGCTGTCCATGTCAATCTTCTGGAGCAGAGCCCGTACCTGACTCCTCAGCAGACGCACCGTGTCCTCTTTACCCTGACGCTTGGCCAGAAGGGATGCGCTGGCTGAGTGGACCGCAGTCACCCAATTCTCCAGGTCTGTCTGGTTAGAGGCCTGGGACCACAGAACATTTAAATGATGCATATGAATGAATTTTCAAGGTGCAAGGAGGTTTGAGCGACAGCCACCTGCTTGTGAAGATGTTATTGTTCTGCATAAAATATTCCACAGTATGGCATTTGACATTATCTATTTTGGATTTATTCATTTACAGGTTTTAATGCTCAAAATTACCTTGAAAATGTTCATTTTTCAGTGAGCAGATCGCTTCTACACAGATCTGACCTGTACCTCTGACCTTAAGTTCAATGCCATATTGTGGAAGTAATAGCATAGCCATACGCAGAAAAGCACTTTTAAATTTTCTAAACAAATTAGAATGTTTTGTTGTTTTGATTTGTTGTTCTTTTCACTCTGGTAAACTAAGACGCACTTTCACCAGTGCAACTTTTTGAGACAATAGATTTGATGCCATTACGCTGAATGCAGTTTTAGCCCTTGAGGGTTTCCTGTTATTGTCTATTTCTACCATGTATCACAATCAGATGAGATGTAGGCCATGTTGTGACAGACTAATCAAAGAAAAACTCTTTGATTCTGTACACACACTCCTTATACACTGAAAATATGCACTGTTAATCATCTGTTTCGTAATAATCTGCATGATTTATTTGGCATGTTGGTTATGAAATCAATAATGTTTCCTTGAGACCTAGAATGACTCAATACAAATAAATGCGTAAGCAGAAACACTTGGATGTAACCTTGGTACTGTGAATCTTTCTTTGCCTCTGGGCTTTTGTCAGCTCCATATGGCACCGTTTTATTAGATGCAGGTCTAGACACTGTCACCTAGAGCAGTCTAGGAGCATATATCCTTTAGCTCAGAAAAGGCTGCTCAGCAGTAACCAGGGATGGGTATGAATTCATTAGGAGTATTTGGGTCAGTAGGCACAATGGGCAAATGCACAGTACTCTCTAGGCACTTGGCCTACACATCTACAATTTAAAATAGGTTCAAGTAAAATTGAAATTTGATACCCTATTACCAGGAGGATGGGGCAGCCAAGTTTGCTGTGACAGTTGTAATTTTGGTATAACCCCGGTGGTGACTCTGTCAAGTTAAAATTAAACAAATAAATCAAAGGAAGAGGTTAAAGAGAAGAGGCATTATGTACCTGGAAGAGATAAACATCTCCATATGAGTTACTGAGGCAGAAGACATTTTCTTTTTTGGGGTGTTCGGGGACAGCCTGGACAATGCTGTCTTCTGCCAGAAGAGCATAGCGAGGAGACATGTCCTGCTCAGGGGAACCTTTACCATAGGTCTCATAGAAGAGCAATGTGCAGCCTGGAAACAACAAAGAACATTACATTTACAGATGTAAGATACGTATTCTACTGGGCTACAAAAAATATAAACAATACACTAAAGATATTAATCTCAACAAAGAACGCTCAAATATCACTGCTTCCCATGTGTATGAGCCATACACTTCTATTAATAATGTGCAGTACTGTAACATTGTGTGTGAATCATTGGATCACTGAAGTCACTTTACCTGTTCATTCTGTTGATATTCTGCACTGTACATAACTATAGTCAAAATCACTTATTGTACATAAGTGTTGTAGCCTTGGATTACTCTACTTGCACGGTGTTGTGTTAAATTTGGATTTTGTTTTGCTAGGTCTATTTTCTATAGTCAATTACCCTTCTGACAGAATATTTCTATTCTCCAACACTAGAATTTCCTTATTGTGGAACAATTAAAGGTTCTCTTATCTTACCTATTATATCTTATCTTCAGACTCTATCATATTGAGAAAAGGTTGTTAAACTCTATTCGAGGGCGGCAGTGGCTCGGTGGAATGTTCCCACCAAATCCAAGTTGTTTGTTTGTCTTTTACATATTTACATTGTGCTTGTTTCGCTCATTTCTTGATTAGCCGTCACATGTCAAACTTAGAGCACAAAAATCCACTCCAGAATGCAGAATTACCTTATTAATCAGTATAATCCACATAAATCCCTTATAAAACTCAACTCAGCACATTGTTTCTCTCATTAAGAATGCACAGTGGGATAATAACTCTGACCTTTTAGAGTGACCCAGTACTGCTTCCACTTGCGGCGTGTGACCAGCTCCAGTTTCCTGTCTTTGTGCAGCGTGACAAGGGGTTTGAAGGACAGCCAGCCCGCCCTCCTCACCATGCCCTGCTCCTTTTCAAACAGGAGGTCCAGTTGCTCCAGTGACCCCTCGGCTGACTCACAATCACTGTCCCCCTCCTCAGTGCCTGTGGATGGGTCTGGTCGCTCCGTCGCCCCCTGTCCAGTTCCGGTCTCCAGCTCACGCATGAAGTTCTCATAAATGTTCTGGCGCAGGGCATCGTTGGTGTTTTGGTGGATGGCCCCTGAAGACTGGGCTCTAGATGATCCAGAAAACCACAAGAGGCTGGAGACTTGGGAGGGGGAGGTGTCAGTGGTGAGGCCGTCTACGCCGCTGTCAAAGGCATCGCTGGGGTTGAATCTGCCAGAATCCTGCAAAATAGACAGTCATTTTAAAGTTAGAAATAAAATACATTTGCCAATACAGATATGAAGCGACAAAAGCATCCAGTGCCTTAAAGATGCATTGTGTAACTTTTCTGGTGGCAGGTCCGTCAACTGCTTGTTCAACTGGCAGGCAGATTACTCTGCCTGGAATGTTCCACAGTATGACATCAAATAGCTCTACCTTACATTTATTCAGTTTGCTAGTTTTATAGCTCAAAAGTAGAGAAAAACAGGCATTCTGCCTGTGAGCAGGGCCGCCTCTCCACAGGTCTGACCTGAAACTTGGTCTGGTTTAGTCTCCATGAATATAGAAAAGGTCTAATATAATATAGTGTGAAACATTCAAAGCAATAACATCTCCATGGAGAAAAGTATTTGATGAACCCTCCACCAGAAAAGTTACACAGTGCACCTTTAAATATAAATAAACTAACAAATATTGAAATTAAACACATATTACAGAAGACCCAGTATCATATTTTTATATTCTAACCTCTACTGAACTGGACGTCTTGGAAGTGCTTTGATCAAGTCGTCTATCCATCAGAGTTTGTGACGCTGTTATTAGTCATAATTAAAGTACTGGTGTATTTTGCCATTTTTAGCCTGAGAAACCAATGTTCTCTCTATAAACTTTCAATTAGACCTTAGGTAATGCAAAAAAAATTAGGGTAGACATTTCCACAGAACTGAGTCAGAGCTACTTCAAAGTCAGCATTACCGGCTCTGAATCTTCACCGAGGCTCAGAAAGTGGGACAACGTTCCTGCAATGGCACCTGGGAGCTTGGAACCCTCCAGGCTCAGACAATTTCCAGCTCTGTTGTGGCTTCCCTATTCCCCAAATGAACACTTGATGGAAGTGAGCTCTTTCATGCCTAATGACTAGTCTACCAACACTTGACTAGATTGCAGCATCGATTTTGCCCCTGGCAACCAAGTAGAGTGCTCTCAGCACTGGTGCTCTAAAACCTCATTGTCATCATATTTTTGCCCACTTTAAATATTTTTATTCAACAGGACATAATTTGTCTGCTTTGAAATTCCAAGTGTAATACTTGTTAATGATTGGAATATGGTAGAAAAGTTTATTTCAGTAGTTAATGTTAAGCAATCCATCTCCAAGTGCATTTCTTTGACAAAAACATACAAAACAAGTTTTTCCACTTAAGGCCCATAGTTGCTTCCATTTTACCCACATAATGAATAAGGTGAACAAACAAAATACGGTAGATACATTTCATAAGTTGTACTGCAGGGGACTGGCATAAAGTCTATTCATTGATGATCAGGACAAAGCCACTCATTTCTATTACACCACATTATATTTATAATAAAATAACATTTCATCACATCTTATCAAATATTTTTATAATAAAAGTAATAAGAGTAATAAGAGTTATAACTTTAACTTATGTTTTTTTTTCTATATTTCGCTACCACAGTCATGAACCCTTTGAACCGCAATTTCACTTTTTAACAATTTCATACTTAAACAACATGTCGTGAACATTGGGTGTGCCGTTTTTGACATTTCCCTCTTTTCTCTTGGACTCAGTGTACACAGTCCCCAGCTGCTTCTCATTACAGACAGGTCCCTGGTCTTTGGCACAGAGATCTCCGAGTGACCTTTAAACCACAACAGGGCGCTGCAGTGGAGGGGCAGCTCGGCGAGACTTAAGCCAGGAGTCTGGTTTAGCTTCTGCTGAAAGGAGCTACTGTGACGGAGGAGACTGGGCACTCAGCAAAAGTGCTCCCAGAAGAACTATGTAAATGCAGCAGGAACTTACAGCAGCGACTGGGAGCAGACAGACCGTATAATGTCAATCACGGTTTCCTGATTCTATACATGAAATCTTCAACAACCTGACTCTCACTGCAATTATAGAACTGTTAATCATATTTAAACAAGTATACATTTACTGTCACCTTTACTACTACAGTTTATTTGCATCAGGATAACCATTTTCTTCTTAAAACTTTATTTATTACATAGTTTTCTTCTAAATTAACTACTACAACTACTGTGACGGGAGTGGGCAATTTTGAAGTGTCTAACTCTAGGAACACAACAACAGTGAGTTCCTCCTCCATTAAAATCCCCAACTTAAGAAATGTACTTGTTTAAATCAGTAATCTAAAGTTAACAAGTTTACGTTTATCATTAAGCAGCCGAACACTATTATACCCCAGTGGGCACAGGCCATTCTGCTAAGCCCTCATGTATGGCCATAGATTAGTGTAGCGCTCCAGTGATCTGTGAGATTTAGTGGTGGACATTACTGATCTTAGTGAAAGCCTTGTCACACTTAAAATGAAGACTATCACAGCCTACGCATTCATCGCGCAAATGACAGGGTCAAGTTAGAACATCCTCTCTATGTTACTGCTTTACATGTTGTGTAGATGCATGGACAGAGCCACAAATGTTTATTAAGACCACAATTCTGGCATTTCGCTTTTTACTGAACACAGCTGGCTGAGCAGCAATCCTTCTAAGAAGATTAACTCTCAAAAAACTGTGGGGCCAACCAGTAAATCTTTGCTAAACAAAAGCCAGTGCACTATAATGTCATTCATTATCATGGAAAGGGGATAGGGTTAAGTCTGTGTTTGTGTTTAGTTTTATACCAACTGAATTTCTGAACAGCTTACAGCTATTCCCCAAACACTCTCTTTTTTTTTTTACAAGGAAAAGCAAATTGAATGAATCAGCCAGTTGTATCCAGGCTATAAATACCAAGATGGGTTCAGCCACAGTTTACAAATGTTCTCCATCAAATTAAATATTCTTTATATTTTGCAACATTTTGGTTTTTAACTTCTTAAAACTATTTCTACCTGACATCCACCAGCTAAAATAAATTGTGTGATACATATTAATTTTGTGCTGTCCCACTGTTTCCAACCTCACATGTTCTATATATTAAAACTATGCAATCCTAGTTTCAGTCTATCCTGTTCTGCAGACCGTTAAACAGCAGACTTCTTGAGAACATATGATGCATACATGTCACGAATGGTCGTCTGGCTTCCATATAAACACAGTCATCATTGCAACACTATTCAACAGAAAAGTTTAAAATGATAACCAGGCAGATCACAGTAACTATGGAAAGGATTCAACACAATACCAAAGTAAACTAATCATCACATAAAGTACATATGGGGGACATCTGATTATTGCATGAACTCTGTAAGAAATAAGTGCTTTAATATTTTGGATGACATTCTAAGTCCATTGTAAATATCATTCTGTGTAAACTTACCTGGGACTTTCTTTTCTTGCGGCTGAGGCTGCCTGTCCAATCACTAAACCGTCTGATCCGATTCTTGATGGAGTCCTTCTTGTAAAAGCCAAACTCCTGACCACTCAGCTCCTGCAGTTGCCTCTCCTGCTCCATCCCTTCACTTAACGTATGAGCTTTGGGTCTACGACAAGGCAAAGTATACGAGGAGTACTGCTTGGATTCAGTGCTCTCTTCCTCCAAAGGCGCATCAACCACTGACGCAAATGATGCTCGCTGCATTTTCAAGCCCATTAAGGGGCGCTCTAACTGTGAGGTCAAGTCTCTAGCTGTAGGAAACGTAACTGCAATTGTAGGTTCCCGGTAGAGATCAGAGATAGTCATAGGAGGTTGCTCAATAAAGGAATCTACTTGGTGGATAGGGGAGTTGTCTAGTGTCCTGTCAGATTGACAAGGCTGCACTGCTTCACACAGTTCTGTGGCTGGCCCCCAAGGAGAGTCATACCAGGAGCCATCAGAGCTAAGAGAACTGCCTTTGCTAGTCCTGGCAGTGGAGGAGGTAGAGGCAGGGGGTGGACCATTACGAATCATATTGGGTTCTGCAGAATTTGGAGTTGAAGGTGGTTCCAAATTAGGAGAAAACTTAAGGAGTTGTACTGGACCATTTGCACCATCCAAGACAAGTGGGTTCCCTGAGGTGTTGGTAAACTCCACCCTGAGACTTCCATCCTTCTTGATGACCACCCGAGGACTGCTCTGGTCCTCTTGCCCATCAATTTCTTCCCCGTTTAAGGCACTTCCATTGATCTCCGCCCCATATGGATTGTCGTCATAATCATCGGAGAGATGCCGCTTCCTTATTCCGCATGCTGACGAGCGCTGCCAGCTAGGGCTCCCCCTCTTGGTGACGTAGTCGTAGTGACGGGTGGAATAAGGCTGGCGGCTTTTAGGGGGGGACAAGCATCCACGACTGACACAGCGTGCTTTATACCCAGAGCCCACCGGAGCACTCTTCCACCACGAGTGAGGAGAGAGGGCATCATCTTTGGACAGGCGTGGTTTCAGGGAGGGAGGCTTGGGCTTTCCAGGGAAGACGGTGCCCTTAGGACCCTGGATACTGTACTGACTCTCAGAGTTGCCCATGACTTCCTGGAAAATGAAAATATTGGTTACCATGAGAACTAAACAACAAGAAATGTAGACCAAATATAGTAATGATAGGTGATAGTGATTGAACATTTTCTCAACAAACAACAAAGTTTTAAAGGTCCTATCTTTTGCCAAATTGACTATTATGAGCTTTGAGACAGGGTACAGTGTTGTTACCTCTTAAAAAAAGAGTAGTATTTTGTTTCAGTCACACAAGTTTGAGTAATCCCTTTATTTTGAGTCTGTCTACATCTCTAAAGCTCAAAATACTCTGTTCCACCTTGTGATGTCATGAAACAGTCATTTTAACAGCTTCTTTTACAAGTGAAGGTGTATGAAGTTTAAAAACACAGAGGAGCACATTCTGTATTACCACATGACATCATAAGGTGGAACAGAGTGTTTTCTTTGGAGAGAAGAACTCAGTCTAAATATGCAGGGTTTGCATGTTAAAGATGTGTTTATAAAAGAACACTGCTCATAATTATTAAACTTGATTTCAATTTGAAGACACAAAATGTTGTGATATGAATATCTAGTACTATAAACAGAAGATCTAGTGATACTTTCATGTTATCAAGTTGTTGCCAATACATAGCCCTAGCTACCATTCTGGAAAATACATCTCTCCACACATGGCAGTAAAATGAATGATACAGTATGACATAATGCCAGCTCATCGAGAGTATAAAATTAACCCATTACTCATAAAGCAGAACAAACCACCATTAACTTTACTGTTCCTCTTTCCGAACAGCAGTAGGTCCACATCTTCCTTATGTCTCTAAAACAGCTAAAACATAAATTGTTCCACAGCAGCTGGTCATTATACTGTGAGCGCTACTCCATCACAAATTTAGTACTTTCTCTCTTCTTTCTTTCTCCAGCTAAGCCAAGTGACATGAGCTGGCTTCATGTTATGCTTGTTATGTGTGACAAAGCTCAGGACAATGCAAAATCACTTCCAGGCAGCGGACAACACACACTGGATTAGCAACAGGGATCCATGACCAGTGCACAAAAACTGACAGCGAGAAGGATAGAGAGAGAACAGCTGCCTGAGGAGGAGCTCTGTACTACTGTGTGGGCTGGCATTACGCAACACTTCTATAGAACTCATGCAACGATTTATGGATTATAGCCCTGAGCAGATTATGGAGGTTTGATTAAGATCATAATATGCAATAAGTAGTTTAAGACCATGCTGCAAAAGTTTAATTTCAAATGTTCATGGTCAATCATAGCAATAAATATCCAAAATAATATTAATAATAAATGATTTTAGGCTATATTGATTAACTTAAATTGAAGTCTATAGTTTCTTTGTATTCATGGGTTCCAGCTTCCAGTAACATTTTTAGGAATTATTCCCCATTTAAATTATATTACATTTTGAATTGTTAATCGCTATGGCAACGGTCCTAGTTTTTCATCAGTCTGAAACAAATAAATACTGCATTTATTTTTCTGTTGCATCATTTTCTATGTATGTTTATGTTGCATCATTTTCTATTATTGGCACGGGTCATATGGTCTACAATAAGTGGGTTTTTACACAGTAGATGTGATTTGGTTCTCGTAAACTCCTAAAGAGCAACATTTTACAGAAAATAAATTGATGCTATGTTAACAACCGCTAAACCAACTCCAACCATGTTTTAAAGACAGTGTTAGATCACAAATTCCAAATCCCATGCAATCCCTTCTATCACTCACCTCGCCTGTGGCCTCTTCACAGCTCAGCTCCTATGTGGACGCCTCTTTTCCCCACCTCATCGCACAAAATAGTCCTCAGTCGTCCAGCTCATCTGAAACAAAGAACAGGGAGATCTCATGTGAGTGCTTCGTCCTCACCTCACAGCTCTGTAATTCTCTGCCTATAATCACCTCTGAGTTTGATGACAGGTATGCCGCTTTAAGAGCACATCTAATCCACACCATTTACCAAAGCACAGTGTATGGCAAGTGCACATTACTGGCTACTGGCAAACCCAAACACCCATTGAGAGTTTTATACAATGGCCTAAATGTTCTCAAGATTTCAGGGCAAACTAGGGCGTTATAATAACCTCTCCATTATAGAAAAGCCCTGTACAGTATACTGGGACCGCCCTTGTGCAACATTTCCAACTGCCCTCCTTGAATCATCTTTCCCAACCAAACATTAGTTGCATTTTTCCACCTCTACCACAGCACATGACGTATGGTCTTTTGATCGAAACTAGCGACCGTTATTCTTAGCGCCGCCTTGCTGCTTACGCCACAGATGTTTATTTTTAAACTTTGGAAATACTAGCTCTCTTTTTTTTTAACTTGACAAATTCATTTGGTGTGCAGGATCCAAAACCAGGACTGGCCCCTGCAGGAGAGAAAAAACATCTGTGTTGAACATAACCTACTTACATGCATGTCCAGGAAGTCTTTCAAATAGAGGGCTAGAAGCATGGTGGTGCATGTACAGTACGGATGAGGTTACAGTGTAAACAGCCCTCCGTTAAAAGCCCTAACCTTTTGGGATTAAGTGATCGGCGGCATTAAGTGTTTATCTCCGTATCTTGGATGCACCTCAACTCTGAAGTGAGATTAAACAGTACTTGCTGACTAAATGGTTCACAGAAAAGGAATCCAATGCATCAAAGAGCGAATAGTGAAACAAACTGTGGTAAAGGTGAAATGTGCACTGTATAACTTTTTGGGGGTTGGGTGTGCCTCCAGGTTGTCTCCATAGAGATGTTATTGTGTTGAATAGAATGTCTCACAGTATGGCATTAAACGTGTTCATCACCAGCAAGTCAGATGCATGCATGATTTTAAGGTCTTTTTGAGCAACAGATAAAAACAGTACATTATGAAGAGCATAACAGAATCTACACCAAAAATGTGAATCTGTGCATTCTAGGAGGCAGGTGTTTTGCTCATTTGACCCCCAGATGAACAACTCAGGTTGTCAATGAATGTGCCAGTGCTTTTGTGAATTTAGGGTTGAAGTGTCTAATTTTACACCTCTGATCCTGAACATGATGAGTGGAATAAGGTTTATGAATGAATGTTACAATGTGAGTGTGTAAATCTATCGTGGAAACTTGGCTGGACATGCAGGCCAGATAACGAACTTGAACTGTGTTAATGACCAGATCAGGAGGTGAGAAAGAGGAATATAACATAGAGTACTTTTATGCATGCTATTCTTTCAATTTTAGGATAGCACATAAATATGATAATTTTACAAGAAAACAAAGCTCTTCTTGAAGGAAACTCCAGGAAAGCAGCTGCACACAACACAAGAATCAGCATAAAGCACTCTGTCAAAGTTGTCACACTGACTTCTTTCTTTTAGCACTACTACTGGCACTTCTGTCTCCAAAGTTGATTCAAAATATGAAAGGCTTAGAGGGAAACGCACAACCCTCCAAGCACACACACAAACACACACATTCTCCGTCTGCTGCCAGTTGAAATGCTGCATTGTGTGAAGCGATTTGGGCACAACAACAAAACAAGTCTTCCTTTAAGCCATGGCGTAAGACCTCCCCTCCCTCTTCCTTTTTCTTGTCCAAAATGGCTTCCTACAGGCCATCTGCTCCCAGGCCAAAGGACCACAGGCACCCTGGCCTTTCTCTGTACGCCCCCATGACCTGGCATTCTTCTCGAGACACCCTTGAGGTCACGCCCATGGAAAGCCCAATGTTTAGTCTGGATCTGGGCATGTCTTTGAAAAGTCTGGTGCAGGACAACTTCAAGGAACAGACCACACCTTGATGCTATAAATACAGGTAGCACAGTGTCCACAATGACTCTTAGAGAAGACTAACAGTTGAAGCTGGTTCTGGAAAAGGAAAGCCACAAAACAATACAGTACAAGACATGCCCACTTTAAATTTGCTCAGTATATTGCAACTTCACTTATCACATGAAATGATCCAACTGGTTTAAGCAGGTGAGAAAGTCCAGTTACCATTTAACATAGAGCAAGTGTTAAGGACAGTGGGAGGAAGACAAAGTACATACCCTGGGTTCAACAAAGCAACACAGGGAGGTCTGGCTAATGGCTTTATCATGCACCATCATTGTGTTTATGACAAGATTTGCAATCACTATTTCACAGAGAATTCTTTATTTTTTAAGAGCATTCCAAGTTGCCAACAAATGTTGAAGTGATTTTTTGTTGAAGTAAATATAGACGTTAAATGATAACCAAAAGCAAAATGATCCCCTAAAAAAGATTCTATATGTACAATATTTTTCAAAAACATGACAGAAAGCAACACTTAGGTACTTAGTTTGTCTGTAATGAGTCATAGAAGTTCATGATTCAACCATCTCAAATCTAAATGTAGCGCACAAAAATAACCAAAGTTTTCTCACTAGAGCTAAAAAAAAGTATGCATGATAAATACTGACAAGAGTATAGATTACATATTTGGGTAAATTAAAAATATATTTTACTTTGTTCTTTGTTTTATGTTTATGATATTATCGATGTACATTCCTGGTTTGTGAACTCTACTGAGTATTTACTGACAATCAAAATACAACGTAATAAATACATTGAAAAAAATGCCTTAATTATTATTACAAATTATTGCAAGAGAATTCTCATTTCAAAACCACAGTCTGGGTATAGTACCAAATTTGAATAGTATAATAATAACTCAGGCTCAGGCTCTGGCTGTGACATTTCCTCTGTGACACAATTGGATGTTATGAATCAACAAGTGACAAATGAGTAGGTCAAATAATCAAATGTGCATGAAGTGCCTCGAAGGTTTGCACTTAGCGAGTTATTGTGTTATAAGGGGGAAGTATGAGCTCATTTGTTATTTGCAGGGGCTGTTAACACACAAGCGAGCCGCCTTCCTCCCGTTAAATCACTGCCCATGGGATTGCTCTCTTATCACTTTCCTTTGGCAAGGTGACAATAAGATTCTTAAAGGGACAGCGCACTTTAAATGTATTCAAAATCATGCACAAGCCACAAGAGCAATTATACTGGTTACTTAAGTCAAGCAAAACAATATTGCTGGAGCCAACGATGGTTAGGGTCTATCTCCCATCATGTTTTGTCATATGAACCAGATTTACAGTGTCCCGAGGTTGTTTGCTTATGAGCTGAACTGCCTCTATGAATCACAGTGAAAACCCGTAATATAGTGTGGCAGATCAAGAAGAAGCCACCACATATCCATCAAAGTGCTTGTTAAGTGTCTTTTGGACTTTTTCATTATATATTCTCAAAGCTCCACGCCTGGCTCTGGACCAAAAATGGCATCGTAAGCAGTACTGAAAGATTTAAACACAAATGCCATAGCCATTCTACACTGGTGCCAAGAAAATTAAAGTATTTTCAACTAGTTTTAGACTGCACTCACAATTTATGGTAAAATGTTTTAACTATATAAGATCATTTTTAGTCAGATTGCAAAATGAACTGAATGGTTCTTCTTGCAACTTCTGGTTGTTTTACACCTATGTTTTAAATCCACAGAAAAAAACAATAAACTTTTGCTTTCACTTACTCTACTCTAAATGACTCTTTACTCTATTATACTATTTATACTCAAATTTCCTTAAACAATCTAATGTTGTCTTTTGTCTTCTATTAAGATTCACAAATCATTCAACCAATGCAATCCCTGTCTGTATCTGTCCATAACAAAAGATTATTCCTTTAAAAGGTGCTTCCAAGGATGAATGGGAACTTTGTTTATCAGACTTCACAGCGCACATCAATACACACTAAGGCTAAAAAGTCCATGCAACATGCTAGCAACTTAGCAACACCTGTCAATAGCCTTCACAATGAATCCTTTATATTCAAGTTGCCAGCTAGGCCAGTAAATAGTAAACAAAGCAATTCTCTATAACATCCCTTACCTCTGTGGCCTGGGCTTTAATCTCCAGGCTCTTTGTAGAACTACAGATGTCAAAAAGTAAACTCGCCCAGTGTAGGTTTTGCCTGAGTGAAGTCTTAAAGCAACACGCGCACTCTGAACTGACTCATGCACACACCCCAGACACTTTTGGAAGACACGTGGAAACTCCCTCCCGGCTTTGTGTGTAGACTGACGAATCACACCCCTCCCAGGGTAACCCACGGCAACGGGGAGGAAAACGCTCTCAACAGAAGACAGTGGAGATGCTTAGAGTATGTTTGCAGTTGTTTTTCCGACTGCTGGCTTTTCCGAGGATGCAGGCACAAGTTTTCCGTCGAAGTTTGAGAAAGTGCAAAGCTGGCTGTAAGGGAGGTGGCTAGAGAGGGAATGACTGGAGCCCTTGTCTGACCCTAAATACCACAATGACCCCAAGAGGAGGCCAGGGAGGTAGCAGCACAAGGGGTATGTATGTGAGATGGAATGGGTGGAGCGACAACTAAGTGTATGCCAAAGAATAAGGAAAAAAGTTGTAAATTATAGAAGGGAAATTAAGTTAGCAACAAGGCTGGGTGTTCTGGAGTCTGGAAAGTAAAAGTGTTTTGAGACACAGAAGTGTTTTGGGTGACTAAGCCTTATTCCAGAGGCAGAAGACCGCTGTCGTCTCTTAAACACATGCATGCATTCATTTGTCTACATGTCGCATAACTGTGGTCGCCAACTCAAACTGGACCCATTCACAAAGCCACAGCACCACTCCACGCTGCACTGAAGAGGAGGAATGTTACTAAATACAGACACTTTGTTCATTTACAACGCTTATTTAGCTGCATTTTATTTGATTTTGCATGTTTTGAGTAATAAAATTGGGAATATCATCAAAGCCAGTATTATTGCATTAATTTAAAGACCAAATCAAACTTTCTAAATTTGTATAATACTGAAGATTTGTTTCTGGAATTTCTATAAGCACTTTTATTTAGTGTTCAGTTTTGATAGTAAGGAAAAGGCTATGCATTTGATACCTATTCTAATACCATAATGTTTTTTTTTTTTTCGGTGTAAAATAATAGTAGTTTCTAGTTCTGATTGAGATAAAAAAAATAAAAAAAACATTCCTAAACTATTCTGGGAAAGTCAAATTCTGTCTTATCCAGGTAAACTTATTTTGCGTAATGTTTTCTGTCTAACAACATCTTCAAACTAACATCAGAAATGATCAGAGTACTAACATGCATTAGTCCAAAAATGCTCTTGGTTTTAAATACAAGCTAAGTAGACATGTGATCAAATAACTGAAGCATGCCAGTCTGCTCCTTGGACCTCTCTTTTAGACTTTTTTTTAATGCTATTTGTGTGATGGAACTTGTCACATCACGGGTGCAAAATGGAAAACATGACACCTACCATTCCTATACCCCCATCTCCACAAATGTGTTCCTGAAAGCGCTTTCTCAATGTCACGGCCCTATGAGCAGCTGTGGAATAGTCCTCCATCAACCTCCTGCTTGACATTGGACGCGTCAACACCGAAGACACAATATTAGGGCTCAACAACATTGTTAACAGCACAATGGTCCCCGCGGACAAGTCTGGGCCGCTCTCAAAGCCCTTTGTTAGGCCCTGGATGGCGCTAGCTAAAAGGTTAGTTAACAGCGCGCAGGGAAGAAAGGCAAAAGAGGCACTAAGAAAGAAAGAAAGCTATAGGGAGCTAAGGAGTCTGCACTACTGCATATTCATACACAGAGCAGGTGCTGTAGCTAATGCCAGTCGCAAAATGATCCGACCCTTCAATCTAGATCAATTAAAAACCAAATTGAATTTCATGCACCAAGAAAATCCAACATTATGAATAGATGAATAGATTTGTCGTATCACAGAGAAGCAATATGATGATATGGTAAATAAATACATTTAAAAAATATCAGAAAATTACTTGAAGATATAGGAGACAGACTCTTTGTTGCACTGTGAGTCATATACGGAAATATTAAATGGAAAAAATACACAAAAAACACATTCATCCTTTTACTGACCTCTTGTGGCTAGAACTAGTACAGTCACTCTTAAATCTTACATGGCGGACTGCAAATTAGAAAGAATTACAGCTCCACACCTATAACTAAAGTCCGTTTGTAATCACTGCTGTCCCAAAGAATGTGCTGAATGTGGTGCAGTGAAGTGAGGGTTTATCTGCAGATTTGCCTCGGGCTCAGTCTTTAACACAGTGTTGATACAGAGCTCTCAGATGACCTGATGGCCTTTCTGTAACACACAGCTACAAAGGTTTGGAGACAAAGCCAGCATCTGTCACACACATGCACACTCAACAGGTTAACAGTAGACCTGGATTAACTAACATACAGTGCAGTAGGGGTTGTCTTTAGAGCATTGATTCTGATTTATTGTACACTGTCTTAAGGATTTAACTAAAGTCATTTTCTTCATTTGAACCTAAATATTGTCAAGCATATTGTCAAATGAATCAGATAATGATTCTATTTTTATTATCATTTTGTCATAGTAGATAATAGTCATAAAACAATGACTAATGCTCTTGTGGCATGCTATTAATACTGTTGGACATGCGAAAATGAATCACTCTGATGTACTGTAGTTGTCTGTAGTTTCACCCGTTGTAATTCATAAATTCAACTCTAGCTTTATTTCCTCAAAAAAGGCCAACATAAAAAGTAAACATTAAATATTTAAACAGTCAGTGCACAGTCTTTGTGATTTTATTGGTTTAGTTTAATTAAAATAAGTTGTTGCACTTCAGAGCTTTTAATTTGTCTCAGCAAAGTTTCAGCTGGATAACAAGAAAGGATAACTTTTTCATGCAAAAGATTTATAGCACCATTAATTTAGACAGATTACAGAAGCTGTTCTTGATAATAAACGTGACAAAGTGAAACTCACAAATGATGAGGAGAGAATGTGCAAAAGTACTTTCGTTGACTTTGCCGTGTGAAAAAGGATCACTAATGGTGTGATACTGCTGCACGCTGGGGACTGCACAGCTCTCATCAAACATGGGGGAATAAAAATGTCTGCTGGTCAAAACAACACTAATTACTCCTAATTGCTCATTCCTTGCGGTAAAAAGTATCTGGGGAAATTCTTTCTCGGGTAACGGAGGAAATGGGGGTCGCAGTCTGGTGGAATTTACTTAAGCTGGGATGTTTTAAGTAAGGTCAAAGGTCAGTCCTTTTGTTTAGCGCTTATCGTCTCACTCCTCCCTGAAGATTCCAAGGTCTACAAACTTGTCTCAAATTCTGACATTCTGAGGTTATCCCACCCACCAGATGCTGTCCGCCCTCTTCTGTTACCTGCAGTGAAATCTCTATTTTCAGCTTCGTGCCCTTGCTGTTTTTTGACAAATAGCATCTAGTGACGTACATAACAACACAGGACATTTGAGGTTTACTAGAATGAGTGAGGCGCCCTACAGTAAGAGGAAGTATGGCTTTTGTTTGAAGCACAACAGGACTATTCTTTGGAAGTGGCCTAGATTATCCCCAAGGGGTACTGGGGGTCTTCCTGTTGCTCTGTGGCTGTAGATTTACATGGGAAAGACACAGGGAGGAGAGGGTCGAAGGGGAAAAACAACTGGCGGATACATGCCTGGGAAGAGATGGGTCAAACAGCTGGGAGCATGCAGGTGCTGTTATGTGCTCCATGGACTGTCTGCTGATGAGGAAGTTTGATGAACAGAGAAGAGCTGAGAAGGGGCTCAAATCTGTGAAGGACATGTTAGTGTGTGAACATGTGAACTCTCAACCTGATCTGTGTGGAATTTGTAATGGAGTAAAAAGGGGCAAAATAACTATGGAAGGTCATTTGTTTCATCAGATTTTGAATTTGAAATGCCATTGAATTTCTCACTTTGAATTTTTGAATTCTGAAAAAATATGTACGGTATATAATATTATTTTTATTCTGAATGTCAGTTGCTGAAAATTTAAGTGCACATTTTCAAAGTGTCAATATGAAAAATCACCTTTTAAATATTCAGCACAAGCCCTTACATTCAACAGTCAAAATTCAGAGTGTAAAATTGGTTGTGAGAAAATTTACAGGAAAGGTCCAAGATGCCAAGGAAATCAATTGGATCTTTGCTGTGAAATTTTACATTGTGGATTTTATACTTTTTGAGTGTTGAATATGAGGGCTTGAAAATATATTTGTGCTGAATATTTAGAAGGTGAATTTTTTATTTTGAAAAAGTATACTTAAAATTTCATCAACTAAAATTCAGAATAAAAATAATTCAAACATTTGTTTTTAGAGAAATTAAAAGTGAGAAATTCAACAATATTTAAAATTTCAAATCTAATGGAACAAATTATCTTCCATACATAACGTCTGCGTTGTAGTGATTCAGTTAACCACCACTGAAGGAATGTTTTATAAAAATGTATGATGAGACATTTCAGCTCACAACATGACAAGCCATAGCACATATTTACATCCGCTTCAAGCATAAGTTACAGTTACACGACTTCATGATTGACAGTAAAAACCTTTCAAGCAAAGATAAACAAAAATTATTGTCTACGTGTCTATGTGGAAAATATTACTTCCTCAAAATAAAATTCCCTTTATCAAATTTACATGTATGCAAACACACAGCAGAGCCTGCCAGCACGGTTGCTGCAGTAAAGTAATACCTAATACACTTTGCATACGGCACGTGAGAGGGACAGGTCAGATAAGAAAGGCTGCAGGGTGAGCACACACCTAGCCCTGCCCAGGAAGACAGTATAGGCTGTAAAACATACAGCTTCCCCTGGTCAGAGAATTCTCTCATTATCTCCACAAAGATAACACAGACAAGAGCGCTTTGAGGGAGCAACAGTGGACAATAGTGTGAGATACCGTATGGAAGGGCAGGACCTGAGGCAACATCAATAAAGAAGTGTGACTGCAGAATTAGGTTCAGGGTTAGAGTCAAAGTTTGAACACTTTTTTAACTTCTGGAGAGATGTTTTTATTTCAAAATTCAGTGCATGCATTATATTCCACTTATCTGAAAAGTGTCTTATGTCCTTTTCATTCTGTAAGATCATATGTCATAAAAGACAAGGTGCAAACGCTGCAGTGATTAATAGGGCCAATTGCTCATTACTGCCCGGGCCCAATGCCCGCTGCAACAGTCAGGTGAGGCGGACACACTCCAGCCTCCCGGAGGTGATCCATCAGCCTTCATTGACCATCAGCGCAGAATCAGTCACATGGAAGCAGCTGGTAGAGGTCACTGCGCCTCTCACCCACAAAACAATGAGGTTGGGGGGATTTGGGGAGGTCTGACACACGCATGCACTGTAATTGAATAGAGGAGACGCACGTGTGGCTTCAATCACTGGATACATCAGGGAGGAGAAATCTATTGAAGGTGCCACACAAATCAATCCAGAGGCAGTTTAAAAAAGGACAAAGTGTACAGAAAAGAGCCCAGAAGAGAAGAGATGTGAATAAAAGCGACATGCGGTGGCTGAATGCGGCTTTATATAGGGTACCAGGGCAAACAAGCATGGCCTGGCTTTGTCCTGCACACACAAATACACACAAACACACAGCACACACATGCACCTGCTGCTAATGTGGTCTGATAAAAGAAAGAGCCATAAAGTCGCAACTTCTACAAGCTTTGGTGTAAACCATTCAGTAACTGAGAAAGTCTGATAGATGACCAGGCTATAATGGGGATTTGAGGAAAAAGCACCATATCCTCTTTTTGTTTGAACATAAACTGAATTGTAAAACTTTTAAGAAAACATTAAGTTCAGCAAATAGATAATTTATGCAACTACATTTTTAATTTTACAAAGCAGCTCTGATAATATACTTAATTTATTGAAAAGTTACACTAACATTGCATATGACACTTGCTATTCGTCATTGCCAGGCCCTAATCCCTGCAGACATTCTTGAGGAGCCCTGACGCCAGCCGGAGTTTGGCCCCTGTGGCCCTCTCCCACAGTGAAGAGCCCACTCATGGCCCACAGCCAGCTCTGGACCTGAAACAATGTAGAAAAGTTTCATTTTGAATTGTGCTGGCAGAGTGCGGACAGGTTGCAGCTAATGGATATGCTAATTCAAATGCCACATGCCCATGCCAAAGCAGCCATATGCTCATGGTAAACTCCAGCTGGCATCTCTGTATCTTTTGATGGTCTATTAAAGCGCTGGGACCACACTGCAACCAGACTAAACAAAGAGTGAATTATCCATGACAGGTAGGATTAGATTTATAAAAATTATAACCTTAGCTCAGCATTTTTACTAAGTCAATACCACACTGTCTGATGAGGCCATGACTCAATGACAGGCAAACGCTGAGATGATCCAGATGGCGTGGTCAGACAGGTGCTAGTCCAGGCTTGTCTGGATGGTTGTGTTGTCAGGGCCAAGTTTAGGACAACAATAGAAGTGATGTTCAGCGAACCATTAGCAGCTATTACCTGAGGCACTTGCCCCCACAGAAAGCCTGTGGTTTACACAAACAGCAGGTTTCAAACATGACTGTTATAGATGTCAGATTAGACACATTGGTAAATGGGACATCAAGAACAAAATGGACTGTTTACTTGCATTGTGCTAAGTGTTTTTAAATGATTAACTTTACCAATTAAAGACTTCATTGATTTGTTTTAACAAAATATTGGCAAACTGCATAATAATAATGTTCTTGTTTTTGTTAATCAAAACCATTTCCAGCTTGATTTGGAAACTTCACAAGTAGGCACTGCCTTAAAAACACAAGATGACAACAAAAGATGTTAAGAAGCCAAACTAACGCAACACACGGATTATCCCCTGTGAAGAATGTCAGATTAACTGTCTTTAATAAACTATCACTGCTGAAGACCGGCTCCGCTCACACAGCGCTCCAGAATCACATTACAAATGCATAACATGGACTAGTATGCAATTTCTCTTCTGTTCAAAATGAAAATGAGTGTGATGATTGAGCCGATATGCTTCAATATTCACAGCATGGTGAGGGGTGTGTGTGTGCGTGTGTGTGTGTGTGTGTGTGTGTGTGGAGGGGCAGAGCACACTGGCACTAGTGTAGGATAAAGGAGGAGTTGTCGGCTGCATCAGGCCTGGACCTCCATTAGATCCATGTAAGCACAAGGCTGCAGTGTGGACCAGGGGCAACCATCCATCATGTACTGCCCACCATGTATACACAAACCTGGAGTGGAAGCATATATTTACTTCGGTGCAATACAGGTAAAAGAAACACTCCAAATGTGTTATCTTAAGTAATATTACAATTAAAAAGCACAAGAAAGTCAGAAAAATATTAATTAAATTGTACCAACCAAGGTTTTGTTTAGTGTTTTCAAAAATATACCAAAACAGGTTGAGCTCATTTCACATTCTCCTTCTACTCTGCATACTACTACTACATATTAAGATTAAGATTTCTATTAGTGAGTAACTGGATACAGCAACATCTTAACAGCAGTAGTACAAGAAGCAATATTCCACGCGTTTAAAATGCTAAAGCAATAAACAGTAAGACGACCATTTTACTGCAGTCCTATCTTTGCCCACAGTATCTCTCCAGTTATCAAACAACTGATTTTTATGGCAGCAGCAGCAGCAGCTCCAAGCCAGGTCAAGTTGCCGCTAACACACAAATTGAGCACGGATAGGGAGTAGGGAAACGTGAGCTGCACTGTCTGCTCAGCATCCTGCGAGCTCCAGTGATGGGTGAGACAGCTGGTGAGGAGCCAAGAGAACACACACGCACTCCTGCCACTAGGCCTGTGTCTGTGGGTATAATATATCTGCTGAAGACATGTAAAGGGCAGGTATGCAGTGCTGGAAGAAGTACTCAATTTTGTCACTTAAGTCAAAGTACAGATCCCGGATCAATAAAATGCTCAAGTAAAACTAAGTTTACCTGAAGAAATCTACTTAAGTAAAATTATAGAAGCATTTGTTTAAAAATGTACTTTAAGAGTAAATAATAAAAGTATTTTGCAGCAAATCATCAAATGAAGTGATTTTGAGCGATTTTTCACAAGAATTCAGCTTTAAGTGATTCAACTGATGTCTTAATTTTTCACGCTGTTTTTGTTTATTTGGTTTGATCAGTGTCAAGTAAATGTGCTAAAAATAAGTTTCAGTCATTTCAGCAGGTCTCAAACCATAAAAAAGTACTTTTTACTTTCCAGTCCAGATCTCAAATGTAGTGGAGTAGAAAGTACAGATACATGCTCTCAAATGTAGCGAAATAACAGTGAAAAGTATCCACTGTCAAATTTACTTACGTAATGTACAAATACCTAAAAATTGTAGTGCTGCCACGATTATTCGACGTTGTCGACGTAATCGAATATGAAAATGAGTCGACTACAATTTTTTTGGTCGAATATTCGCCTTTATTTATTTTTGGTCTCAAACGGCTCGTCCAGAGACCTTTCGCTTGCCTGAGATCAGGTATTTCCCCTCCACACCACTAGTAGTACTACACTCGAGGCGGACACCGGTGCTGCTGACAGCGGCTACATCCAGGGTTGACGCCGAGGTGGCTAACCTCGGCTTCAACAGAGGCGAACAGCAGTGGTAAATAATGGCACCGCCAAAGAAAACAAACTTGAGGAAGTATTTGCCGTGCGCACTCTGCTGGCTGGTCTCTCTCTTTCTCTCTTCCCCTTTCCCCCGATTTGAGCATTTGAGAAAATGCCAGCGGCCGGAGTCGGACCAAGACCTAAAGCCTCGAAAGTCTGGGAATACTTTCGGACAGTTGGTGATAGAGTGGTTTGTACACTCTGTAAGACTTATCACGGGAGCACGACCACGATGCATGAGGTATTGAGAATACCGTTGCAATATGCTGCTCGTGCATACTCATTAAATTGTGTGTGCATATCGTTGTTCAACATTGTCGAATGAGCACACACAACAGACATAACAGCAATAACCTTTGCAACTCGCACACACAAGGTAACCTCCCGGGAAAATCTAACACACACACTTGTGTGTGTTAGAACCGCTTGTTTTTTTTTTTAATTAGTCGTTTAGATTAGTCGACTAATCGAAAAATTAGTCGAGAGATTAATCGTTAGAAAATTAGTCGTTAGTGGCAGCACTAAAAAATTGTACGTATTGTACTTTTACTTTTGTACTTTGTTACCTTCCACCACTGGATATATGAGAGTACATGGCAGGATAAATGGGTAGGCTGACTGTGTCTGTGTAGGGCCCAAAACAAGATGGCAGTAATGTTGATGTCAAGATGGCTAAAAACATAAGAAAAATGAATTATGCTAACAAAAGTTTCCAGAACAATTATAGGGATTTCAGAGAGGTGTGTAGAACCGGTTGTGCCTCATCCACCTAACAGCAGGTTTTCACGTGTTTATGCTAATGTGAGATTTTTCTTTTGTCTGAGGTGAAAGTCTGAGCAGAGCAGCTCAACCCCTGACCTACTTCAGTGCAGAAAGTGTGTCATAGGTTAATATGAGAGAATGTGGTATCAATATCAAGTCTGAGAAATTGATACAAAAGCCAAAGGGAGAAGCTAGCAAGAGTGAATGTGTTCAGTAGTTATTCATTAAGTTATTCTTTTATTTATTTGTGTTGATCCAGCATTTATAGCAAGGTTGGACGCAGAGTTTACACTAAACAAGATATGATTGGCTTTTTTATTGATTATTATTAAGCACAGCAGGTTCAACTCGTGCATATTTTCATGAAAACTTTAGAAAAATGCTGAAGAATGAGAAAAATACTGGATCAGAGTTAAGAAAAGACATGATCCAACATTGCCCTTGCAAGACACGCTCACCCAAATTACTGTTAAAGTTGAACTCATAATTATTTGGTCAATTATTATTTAAAAAGGCCAAATGCATGAAGAAAGATTTGATTTCACGGTTGAATAAAATGACCCAGTAATCCCCAACAGGTGCTGCACAATGCACCTCTCAGTAGCACTGTTTGTCTGGGAGAGGTAAATAAATACCACAACAAAAACGCCTAAACCTGTTCTTCTGGTCACGTGGCTGCATTTTCCACGGGAGTTAATTCTGCTGCCTCTGAAAAGCCATCGACAAATCTCTCGCAAAACAAACTTCTTTTGTCCATGCGGTTCAAAGTGCTTACAAGGAGGAATGTGGTTTATAGTGGTTGATAACGCAGAGTAAGCCGGCCAAGAAAAGCGGGCACTGCATGGCACAAGGGGCGCGGCGGGGCTAAGCTAAGCGCTAGCAGCTGTGCCACATGTGTAACGCTTTCCAACAGGATTCAATTAAGACCCCTGCCAAACTCATTATTATCCCATCCATACAGGCAGGCTCAAGAATGTCAATGAGGACTCCAGTAGTCATTATGTATTCGACATGCGGAGCGCCCACCGAGTAACATCAACGCAATTACAGAATCAACCGTTATTTTCCATCGCCAACATCTTGTATGACTTTCAGAAAGGGTACAATCACCGTTAATTTTGATTTTGTAAAGTAAATTCCTCAACAAATTGAATTAGGGTCTGTATCGGGCAGATGTAACAGCCAAGACATGTCTTATAAGAAAGGGACAGCGAAATCGACAGACAGATGCTCCGAGCAGCAGGGGTCAACAGAGGTCAAGCCGCTCCATTATGAGAGAACAAGGGTGGCATTTATTCATAGTGTTCTAAAGCTGGGGTGATGGGGTGGACTTATGTGGGGAAACTGGAGTGGATGGATCACCCTGCAGGAGAATAGCTGACTACTCCAAAAAATGTACTGCTCTAGGTTTGGATAAAAGAGGCAGAAAATTCTCCACCCACATAGACTAAGGGTAGAGTTTTTGGAGAGAAAGTACAGAATTTGCAACTCAATGGACTAAGTGAAGTTATATAAAGTAAGTAGGATAAATAAATAGCTAATTCAAATGACAAAGAATTATTTCAGTAGTTTAGTGTAATCAGTATGTATGGATTGATCTGTTGCTTAGTCTGACACAGTTGAACATTGCATTCCTGTGTCAATTTGCAAATTCACTGCACTGGAGGCAAGAGAAAAATTTAAATAAAAAATGTTTGATAATTAGAAATTTGATTATTTTTAACATACACACATACACACTATTGCCAACAGAGCTATGTTTTATGCAATACATTAAAATACAAGTCCTGTACAATACAATGCGTGCAAATTTAATGAAACTCAATAGACAAAATATATAGAAAATGCCTATAGAAAATGCAGAATTGAATTGCATGCTTCATCCGTCTGCAAAAGCGTTTTGCCCCATAATAATACAGAATGGAGGCTCCCTACCACAGTCTGTTGTATACAAAAACATATTGAATTTGCCCACTGGCTCCAGCATCCAGCGTTGGCCAGACAATATTGCATTTCCCTTCAGAAGCCCACGATGATACAGCCTAGACGCAAGTAAAAGATCGGAAAGAATGAGCGTGGTCTTCCTGCTTGTTAAAATAGTTTCTGGCTAAGAAAAACTTCCCTGTGGCAGTGTATGATAGCATGATTAGCACAGAGCAGCATGAGTGTCTGCAACACCCTTAAGAAGCACAAATCATTCTCATCAGTTCACAACCGATGCCCACTGACTAATGACCCATTTGCTCCAGGGCCTGACTCGGAGGCCAATTAAACGCTGTGCCAAAACGGAATACAAAGAGGGGGCAGAAGACATCTTATAATTTCATAATCGGATTACATTTACACAATAAAACAAAAAGAATCACATCCATAAGGGAAATCATAAAACCAGAAATGATACATGATTCTAATGACATGGTTGTGAACTGCAGCAGCCATTACAAAAGTGTCAGGATAGCCCAGTTTGTCTCCTTTTACATCGCTGTTATTATTAGCTCAGACTAGCATGCCAAAATGAATACTGTAAAATATCATTATTGTTTTTAGAAAATGGGCCACCACAAGTTTCCAGTAGAGTTGATTTGTCCACGCGAGCAGACCACAGACTGGATGATGGAAACCAGGGAAATTGGCCTGTAATGTGGGTACGGAAACAAGCCTAAAGATACAAATGTATTTCTGCAAATGGTCAAGAAATTGTGCAATTATTTGGGTAATTATTTAAAATGACATGAGCTGTCAATTACATGTTTAGAGTAAATTCCTGGAAGAGTCAAAGTTTTGTATACGACTAGAGCAATAGACTACTTATTAGCCACCCATAGCCGTAAGGTACTGTGTTTTCTTAATTATATAATAACACAACAGCTTTAGTTTAGTTATTGATGAGTACAGATTGACTTAAGCTAATGTTGAAATTAACATGGAATTAACATAATGACAATGTATAAAATAGGTCTTTAATAATACAAGGCAGAAATGTGGCAAAGGACAATAGTCAGTCCAAATCCTCCTTTATCATCTCAACATTGTATATGCCTATAATATTTAATACAGATGGGGACAGGGAAAAATGCACACGTTTAAAATTTTTGCATACAGTAAGTTCTTGGGCCTAGTCACAAATTGAAATGATTAGGGTTGTCCCGATCCGTAATGCTAAATTGGGGCCGATCACGTGACTGTGGACTCGATCTGGACTCAGACACTGCCAGCATTCCAGAAAAAGATCCGTGACAAGCTACGTGCAATTATCGAGGCGTCTGATGTCGCATTTATCAGACTTCTGGAGTTCCTCTGTGTGTCTGATGTCATTACTAAGTCTCATTGCGCAATGAATCAACAGCAAGTTTGTTTTACGCTGTGCGACCTTGCATGCCCGGGAATTCTGTGGACCCCACACAGCAGAGTGCATCCAGCAGGCAATAGAAAAGATGCTGAACTGGGGAATCGACAATAAACAAGTCCATGTGATTTTGAGCGTGGGGTACGTCGTCCACCCACTTCTCCAGATGTGAGATATAAAAAAATAACAAATATATAAAATAGCTACAACTTAAATGTCAAATCGGAGCTATTGGCAATGGTGAAAACAACCCGCATAGGTCATATAAACCGGAACTAAACCAAGTCTAAACCAGGACTAAACTAGAACTAAACCAGGAGGTGCGCCTGCGTAGACCGCAGGTCAGGTGACCACAGGCGAAAGGGCCGACACAGAGCTCCGTGCAACAAGGGGGTAAGCGCAGCCGCAGCTTTGTGGACACCCCGCTGCCGGACTTGGGTTCTCTCTCTTGCTTTCAGGTCCAAGATTAGTTCTGGTTTAGTCCTGGTTTAGTCCTGGTTTAGTCCTGGTTCAGTCCTGTTTCAGTCCTAGGTAAGTTCTGGTTTAGTCCTGGTTTAGACCTGGTTCAGTCCTGGTTCAGTCCTGGTTCAGTCCTGGTTCAGTTCTGGTTTAGTCCTGGTTCAGTTCTGGTTTAGTCCTATGTTACACGTTAAAAATATCAGAACCATTGGCAAAAAAAAATTAAAATAAGGGACATCCTGGATCTTATTCTTCGCTCTTAGTTCATTTCATAACGTTTTATAGACGTATCGGATTGGGACTCGGTATTGGCAGATACGTAAAATCAAACAACTCAGACTCGGGGGCAAAAAACGTGATTGGGGCATTTACCTTTTGTATTCTTATAATTCACATTTTGGAGTCTGAAAACCACCAATACAAAACACTATATTCCAACAAAAGCAAGAACAATTTACTTTTGCCATCTCTCTGTTATCATCTTTTCAACGACTGATGACTACAAGAAAAAAAATCTTAGCACTGAACTTGGGAGGAGCTGCTATGATTGCATGTGTCTAGTCTTTCCCGTAAGTGTGAGAAACATATAACGTAATAGGTTCCTGTGTCAATGGCATAAAGTCAAACTGCACATTAGTCATTTGTCGGGTGGTTCTCTGGCAGGGTAACACTAGTATGAAGAGATGGCACCGCCGCAGGGGAATCATTTTATATGAATGACTTCACTGCTCTCAACTTCACTCTCAATCCTGTCACACGGCGGACAGAGCAAAAGAATTTGGAAAAGTTCAGCACTGTAAAAAATGTTTCATTTTCATTGATATGATGAAAAAATATTCCTATAAAAGAGATCAAAGAGAGGAACTGATCTATTCCCGAGGCCAGCTGCTCTTCAAATAAGCAGAGGATGGTGACAGATTTGAGTACATGACATGATAAAAAGTAAAGTTAAGGCATTTTTGTTGCTTAGGATCATTATGCAAGTTACAGTGGTTGAATTACTTCATGTTAAAACAATGATTTCGAAATGGTTCATACAATGCCATGTTTCCAGCCAACCTGCCAACAACATAAATCAACTTTTTTGTTAGTACCTTGAATTTTGAATTTCAAGCTTACAGCCTGGAGTTCATTATTTTAGGTTCAAAACATAACTTTGATTTAAATGTCAAATTAATCTGTGTTTTTACTGGCTGTAAGAAGTAGAAGTATCTGGATGGATCCTAATTTTGCAGTCTTCTACACAGTGGCTCATTTGCACAGTCTGATAGGGCCAGTCAGTTGTTTTACACACAGGATACACACTCTTATATTAGTGACTCACTCCTTCCACTACCACTGAATAGAAAACTCCACACTCTGCGCTCTCACACAGCGGCTGTGCAGGATATCCCATCTGGGGCAGCCTACAATGGTCTTCTTTTTCATTGGAGCAAATCACCAAGGAAGAGTGAGGAGTGAAATGGCCCTTACGAGCTACTGGTCTGGGAAAGAGTGTAAGGGGAGATGGAACAAAACTAGAGAGAAAGGACAAGCAGCAAAAGATCACTGGTTCAACTTCTCACAGATGGTACATGGGAGGTTGTGTCTATGGAGTGGTCTATATGGGCCAGTTTTAATCAACAGACAGATTTGTACCAAAAGATAAAGAACTGCATACTAAAGTTCTAATTATAATGTGATACTGGGAGATTTGCAAAGTTAGAAAATTAACAAAGAAAATAAATAAATGAATAAAAAAAAAATACAAAAAGAACTGCTTAAAATATAAAGAACAGAAATGCACTTTTGTGGTGAATATTACAGCTGTTTAGTTTTGTGTAATACCACTCAACCAAGACATTTCATGAGTATAATGCAAAAATATATACTGGGAGTAGGGATATTATTTCTGTTACAACCACAACACCAGGTATCTTCTTTATGTGGTCCTAGCACTGCCTCAAATTGCATTGCTAAGGCTTGAGGCTCCTTCTTGGCTGGATAACCTTCCTGGGCAGCAGCAGGTTGTCTGGAAAGTCTATCATGGATCCAAAAAAGTCTAAATGAAATTAGTAAACTACAGGGACTTTCCTTTTGGCAAAAGACAGCGCAGCGAATTCTAGGCTTCTAAACCTGATTCTGGCCTTAACCAACGGTCTACCGGTTTATTAAATTTATCACTCTCTTCATAGTCTTGAATTTCTGATAGCATTTTATATAACCAATTTAATGACCTTTTTAGTTATATTCATTGAAACCAGGGCCAGGCCAAAAGGGAGTCCGTAAATTTCTTGGCATGAGTCCTTATAGCATTAAGATTTAACGTCGGGGCATATTAAGAGAGGAGTTCTCCAATGGTGGGTGAATGTCAAACACTATTAATAGCCCCCCATATCGTCACAGCACAGCACAGCATCCACCTGTCTTCAATAGGCTCAAAACATCTCCGTTACAAATGTCAAAGAGGTTAGAAATGCACGTCCTTCAAGGAACAAGTCTTTCACATGTGGCCCATAGCATTAATACTTACCGTTAGGCCTGTCACGATAACACGTTTTGAATATATTGCTGAAGAAAAGATAGACAATAAACTATAACAGTGAAACTAATTTCTGCCACTGACACAATAAACCTGAAGCAGAATTATCCTAAAAAAATATTCTAAATGTTTAAAAGCCACTGCAATAAATAAATAGCAGAATGAAACACTGTGTCGATAATGAATCATGGAAATTATTTATTCAACCTTCTACAACTCAAATATAATCATAGATGAGAAAAAAATCAGTAAGTTCCCCACTACTACAAAGAAAAAATACCCACTATAAATATTGTTTCATCTAACATGTATTAAATGGTAAGTTGATATAGTATAATCATGGAAGGCTTACTTACAGTAGTAGTATTACAGTAGTACTTAGAAGAATAGTAACTTGTCATTTGACTTTGACTTTTCCAGTTTGCATGTACATGAAGTCACTTTTGCTGGAAAACATGTTTATTTTCACCTGGTGGAATATTCTTGCACTCTCCAAGGTGAAGGGCATTAAAATGCATGACTTTGTGGAACAAGCTCAGCTACAGCCAAAAATCTGCTTTATCTGGCATAGCCTCAACAAGAATCTGACATCTCCGATTTCTTTATTTCCCAATGGGATGCACATCTAGATGAAACTCAGTCTATAGCACCTGTTCACATCAATATGAAAAACAACCAGACAGTCCAGGGTGGCAAAGATCACTCATCGCTCTACGAGTAACTTTTTTTCCTCTCACTGAAAAAGTAATTCTGTTTGGTAAAATTGTGCTTATGTAAGAGCCCGGAGGGTCTCATGTCTTTGGCAGTCAAAGGCCAGAAAAATATTAAGGTGGAAGACTTGTGCAGATGAAGGAAATGGGAGTTATGCAAAGAAACAAAATGAAAAAGTTAATCTTGGGTATCAAAAGTGAATATTGCTAAAATGGGACCACACACATATTTTTCACAAACATACTGAAGCAAAATCTAATGAAAAATCTATAATCTTACCCTGGATTAGAGCACAACAAAACATTCTTTCATTTTGATACAGATAAATCTCAAGTAAAACCCGTATTTGCAATCATTTGCTTCTTTGGCGGTACATGCAGATGCCAAGATTACTACATAGTGACCTGAAGTAGTCTGTGTTTACCCTGGCCAAATGGCTGAGCTAACATGACAAAACTTGGAAGAAAGGAACATATCTGTCTTGGAGATCAAACCACACACACGGTTAGAAGAGGGAGGGGTCTGGTCAGTCAGGCTAGTGCTAATGAGGCTGAAAATTTCCCCCTGTATAATGCAATTACAATGGCCTCCAAATAATGTCCAAAGGAGTTCATGTCTTTCAAAGAACCCAGGAGAGAGGGCAGAGAAGAAGAGGGTTGAATAAAGGAAACAACATGACTATTTAAGAATGCAGCCTGTCATCATAATCTATATGAGTGGTTGACTTTAAATATGTGGAATTTCAAGTAACATTTTGTTTTGTAAACTAGAAGACGCAATAACACTTTCAGCATAAAAATTATTGACTTTTGCCTCAGCATCTGTCCATTTTTCCAAGTGACCAGATTGCAGCATCTTCGGTTATTAAACCCTTATTAAGTCAGGAGGCCCAAGCTGGAGGATCAGATCATTCTCTCTATTTATTTGGCCTAAAGGAGCCTGGAGAGAATATTGATTTCAACCGCATAGTCTTTTGTCTAATGTTTTTTTATCTGTTATTTGCTTTATTCAAAAATACTCTATTGATACCAGGCCAATCATCATATCATGGCCAATTTTTCTTTGCACAAGTGGTAAATTTTTGGTTATTTTTCTGTACTACGATGATATTGACATTATTATTTCACTATATTATCCTTACATAGTTTCAACACCAGAGACAAACAAAAGCCACTACACAATGCCTGCATAATATTAGTACATGTGCAACCACCATGGACTCACTAACATGCCAATCATTTCTAAACAGGTGGAATATGTGTTGTAGTGAATACATATCCACAATTTAGGCCATCCATCATTGCAGGACAATACCTGACACGCGGCGCCAATGGGAGACATCTCTGCAGTGGACACTTAGCCCCGTGGCACCAGCTGTGTTTGCCTTCCCAATAGGCCAGCAAGGTTAGTTAGGAGGAGCTTAAGACCACTGGACCGAGTTAAGGCAGATCAATCATGATTTCAATTCTTATTAGGATTGACCTGTAGAAGTGACACGCTCTGTTCAGCTCAACTAGACAGCTAGTTGATTAAGAATTGAGAGGCATACGCGGCAGACATGGTGCAGAGTTTTGAGTCTATGGCGGTTAACATGGATAAATAACACAATGCAACACTTAGTAATTAGTTTGTATTTATAATGGTTAGTAATAGAAGTTCATAATTCAACCTTCTACAGCTCAAATCTGATCATACTGCAGATGAAATAATAACGGATTTTCCACTAGTATAAAGAAAAAGTACCCATGATGAATACTGAGCAACAAAAATTATTGTTCCATCTTTCATATATTTAACGATAAGTTGAAATTGTAAGTATTGTGACAGGCCTAAGAGCAGAAATCCTGAAAAATATTCAAACGGACAATTTGCAAAAAAAACAAAAATAGAAAGCAAAAATATGTAAGCAGTAATTTAACATTGTGTTCAAATTATCTGCAAAAGAAATACGTATACATATACTTGGAAATCTGTTTTTATATAACATCTGTAATATATATGACATTTTCTTCACTAAAATATATGATGAAGAAGCCCTCCCACCCATTAGCAAATCAATATATTCACACTTTATGCATCGAACTACCATCTCATCATTTACACATTTTGATAATCTAACAACTGGCTCCATAACTCTAGGGGTGGGTATTGCCAACAACCTTGCGATACGATACGATTCGCGATACAGGGGTCTCGATACGATACGATACGCGATACAGGGGTATGCCGATACATGGTCTTCAAGGCGATACGTATCCCGATATTTTACATTACGTTACCTATAATTTAAAAAAAAGACAGATGTTTACTCAAATGTTATTTTTATTTTGGTGTAGCGCATCAGTTACAATGTAACAGAAGAAGCTGTAAGGCAGAAACTGCCCTTGATTAACCTGTTAACACCCGCACTCGGCACAAGTGTTCAAATATGTACCAGATGTTCCAAACTGTAATAAGATGTAATGTATAATAAATAAACCATCTTCTGAAGTTTAGGCATGTTTTCTTAAGATAAATAACTAAAACAAGCCAAAAATTTCGCTCCATATGTCTCGTGTGCCTCCACCTGTGAGTGTGCGTAAGAGGAGGAGAGAGAGTCTCCATACGCAGCGCGCATGGAGCTAGCCTATCACTACAGCACCTCTGCCCCACATGGGGCCCACCGCTGAAATCGTCTTTTCATAGGCTACTCAGATCTGTCAATCATTTCCTGAAAGAATCAATGACTGAAGAGGTTTTGCCGTGGAACTGTCCTCGGTCATGCATACGCCGCTAACTGGACGCACTCGCTTTGTTCCCCAAGCTGTAGCGGCACCCCGGACCGAAGCCTGGATATGCTTGTTTTGTAGCTAAGAGTGTGGCGAAAACAAACATACCCCACACCGCTAACAGGAGCTAAGCGCTTAGCTATGCTAAGGACCAAGAGCGAGAGTAGTAGAGAGATGCGTCGCTCATCCATTCAGACAAACTCTGACTTTCTGGATTATTTCTCCACATGGAATTATTTTATGAAAAAACAACTGGATATTCTTTTTCTGTGCACTGTTACGGACTAATTGAGCACAGCTATTCCTGGATTGGACCCGCTTCGACCGACAGAACCGGCTCAAAGGTAAGAAATGCGATGAATATTTTCGGGAATTATAAGTTATGGCTCTTTGGGCTGTGTGGCATAAAATGAATGATATGGTGGTTTTACTGAGGAATTAAGCTTTCAAACGATGTATAGCATGTCAATATTGGAAAAATAAGTACGGTGAATATCTGGCTTGACTTTTTAATGTTGTGTAATCGCCCGCCGGCGCGCGGGTGGATGTTAAGTTTATTAATGTAAACATGGCTTAACAAGGCTGTATGCTGACATGTAGCTCCTTTGATGAAAGTAAACTTAAGATATGGCCTTAACAAGGCTGTAGTGCAGAAGGAATGCTGCCTTTGACAATACGAAATGCGCATTGCAAGGATCACTTATCAAACGCAATTTGCTGAAGCTTGATAAATAATGTTTGTTGCATGTAAAATATCGATGCTGACGCCTCCGTATCGATACGTGTATCGCCAAGAGGCCCACGACGATGTATCCCCGTATCGATTTTTTGAACACACCCCTACATAACTCACACTGTCATATTGCTGATATGGCACTTTCTCCAGACAGAAATATTGTCCACAGTCTACTAGTCACAGAGGTATTACATGCACTGCTTATCTATTGCTATCAGGGGGCCTTTTTCCTTCATGTACCTCAAATGGCCTCTGATTTATAAGGCTATTGGTTAAGGAGCGGTGCTGGCTTGTGTAGAAGTTATTTCCTAAAGGTTAATGAAAATCTGAAGTCACAAGTGGTCTGGCACTGGTTAAAAGCAAACCCCACTCCTTTTTTCACCTTTGACCCCAGTCGTCTGCTGGATAACACTCCATCCTCCATCACTATTTCATCTTTATCTTCTGCACAAACATAACAATTTTTAATAGCAAGAGCTAGGGGCTATCTGAGTGTATGTGTGTCTATAGGTGGAGCTAAGCTTTCCCACTTGTGTGAAAAAGTAGGGGATCTTGGATTGACAACTCAAGCTGACTGAACAAATCCTTCAATGTTTCTAAGTGTACCAAGTCTAAATGTCAGTCTCAAGATTTAATTATAGATGTGAGTTATGTGAAATAAGAAAAACGGCAAAGAATGCACTAAACACGCAAGGTCGACCTAACCTCCATTAGTAACACAATACAAGAACAATTAATTTTATGCAAATGAATCAAAATTATCCCGTTTTAGTTACGCTGTAATAAAACACATGGACCAAACCTTGACAAATAAGAGATTACATTGACAAACTACCTCTTCTATATCACTGTATTTGTTTTCAACACTTTGGTTTACCCAGAGAAGGTTAGTGCATTTTCTGTGGTGTCATAGAGAGGCCACAAACTCAAGTCAAAGCCAACCGCCTGTCAACACTAACTTTCAATTCACCTGCTTTTTATAGCTACCACTCCAGACGCTGCTGGTATACACTAGCCTAGCCCAACCCAAATATAATCTCTACACTGGAGCAAGAAATAGAAACTCCACTCGCATGCCTCTTTGTGTAAAACTATTTGAAAAGATGTTGTAATCTGAGCAGTGTTTGATAAACGTTTGCTGTTCCTTCTGTATGCCATGGTGAGGCCCGGCAGCAGCTTTCTGTACCTCTGAACAGTGGAAAGCCTTCATCTCTGTGTGACAGTAAGCACAGATGTTAACGCAGCCTGATAAGTCACATGCACACAGCCTTATATGGAGAGAAATGTGCTGGGAGAAGACAGGAAACATTCTCAGCCTCTGTTCAAGCTCTTTACAATTAACAACAATAGTGCGCTCACAGTCCTGCAAAATGGCCCGCGGAGACAGCACACGTTAGTTTTTTGTAAATCAAGTGACGTCAGTGCAGCAAAACAACTAAAACAAATTGGTGTTATTACCGTACTAGGGATGTAATGATATCCAAACTTTATATTTTGTGGAGGCTAATAAAATTGTGAATGTGTTCCTTTTTCCTTTTAAATGCCATGATAAGACTTTGGTTCGGTCATAATCCAAAGAATTCAGAATTCTTCATTTAAAAGTGATTATAATAGTTATTTCTTCATGTAATCTGCATTGAAACAGAGCAAAGGACCATGGTCTATGTAGTTATCCTCTGTTTTTTTTTAATCTATATTGCTTGACAATAACTATTAATTTAAGCAAAGATACTTTTAATCCGATATTATTGTGCGACTTTTGACAATACAATATCATGATGATTTGGTTATTGTTACATCCTTAGCTATTACATTGCAGGTATATTGATTGGCCAACTAGAGAATGTGGGGTTTGTTTTGATAATGTTTTTCACAAAAATGGGCAATATGGCTTTGGTGTGACTTTGAATGCCAAAATCATGACTGTAATTTATATTTTTATCATTGTGAGATATAAGATATAAATTTATGTAAGATTTAGGACTATTCTGAATGCATAAAGGCTTTGTCAAACAGCGAATAAAATTAATATCATCTAAATATATGAGCACAGTTCATGCCACATTACTTCACATAAGGAAAGGTCTAGCTCCTGCTTGTAAACAACGGCATCATCTAACATTCCCCCTGTGGCATGCGTGTTATAAAAACTTTATAAACAAGTAATGAAGAGCCAGACTCCCTCACAATTTCCAAAGTTCAAGACCCAGGCCTGACCATAGTAGAAAACAGAATTGTAAAAACACAATGTTCCTTGTGGTTGTGGCTTTTCTCTGGCCTCGAAAAATGTGAACCGCAAATGCCAAAGTATGCATACCCTGCTGCTGCTCCTGACCCGCTGGTTTAATTACCAATCTCTGAAAACAGGCAGCAAGCTTTAACAACAGATTATGTAAGTAAATAAGCAGTTCTGAGGAGTCCATTGAACTGGCAGGAGGGGATAATATGAAAAACTACCACTCAGTGTGTCTTCTGCAGAGGTACATAAGCTCAAGGGGGATTTTCAGTTCTGTATAGAAAGATACATTGACACTGATCACATTACAATTAAGGCATTATGGTGATCTAATAATCTGTCTGTCTGTCCATCTGCCTGGTCTGACTCTGCACCACACCAAAACTGAACAAACAAATGACAGGCCGTGAGAGTACATTGAATTGTTTTGGAATAAAATAATGGTTAAAACAACCCAACAGCTACAAACAGCTACAAAGATTTTCAATTAGTTTGTATTTCCTGATATGAAAATTGCTTTAATTAAAAGTAAATTATAAAGATATTCTGTCCAACTCTTCAAAGGCTATAAATCAAAGGCTAGTCCAGACTTAGGTCAAACATTAGCTTAGTGTTTTTTTCTTTACAGCTCTCCCCAGCAGTGTGCAAAGGTATTAAGACATGCATAGGTTTCCATGGCAGAGCTAACACCAGGCCAAATGGCACACTCACAGCTCTCCACCTTGCATTTTGGCTGTGGTTGCCCTGGGTAGGCCCTTCACACTCCAGGGGTCTTTAAATTCCTTTTGTTGTCTTGTATGAGCTGGGAAGACCCTTCTACCCCAACACACGGCCTAATGATAATAAAGGCCAGGCTAAATCGCATCTAAAGACAACTATAAAACTGGTGTTGAGAAGGGTTGGCCTCTGATCCCAATCTTCCACTCCATAAATTAGGTGAAAGAAATAAGGGGCACTAAGAAAGCTTTGACAGTACTGGGGACTACATGTTGAACATCTCCACACTCTTTAAGCACCCACTGAGAAGCTTTGTGTGAAATGGAGTAACAAACCAGACATCCCCTTGGTATGATACCTTAATTAAGTTTAAAGGACAGTAATTTATGAACCAAAACGCACGCACTGCATCACCTAGGCTATTACAACGTAACACACTGCCACAATCACACTGATCTAATTAAGGAAAGTAACAGCTGCCATAAAAAACAATCTATTTGGAGTAAATGTAAAAGAACCACATTATGATTAGGTTCACGTGGATGTGCTATGCACTTTTACGCAAGAAAAACCAACACTAAATGTATCCATAGCAAGGTAATTAATACGGCATAACACATCTACCAAGTAGGCTACAGCTTATACTGTAAAAACAGCCAAAACAGCCCACCTTTTCCCAAAGGTAATAAGCACAAACTTTAAGTCAAAGTTTCAAATAACATTCCGGGTATATCTGAATGAGAAGCGCGCAAAGCCGACCTCGCAGTGACTGTAAATAAGTTAGCCTTCAACTCACCGGTTAATGTCTCCACAGTGACTGCGCTAGCATACTGCATCCACGTGGTTCCTCCCTAGGTGGCTAATCTAAATAATGTTTGTTTACATCTATGAATATATAACTAGTTTTTCTTCTGTCGTATGTCTACGATTTCTCTCGTTTCCACCGCTGCAAATGTTCGTGGGACGGAGCGCCAGGAGACTGCGGACTCCTCCCAGACAATGTGGGGTTAAACTCCTCCTTCCCACGGACTCGGAGAAGGAGGATGGGGCGGAGGTGCTCCAGTCGGCTCTTCTGCACAACTCACAGTGTCCAGGGAATGGTGAGGCCGATACTTAGATTAAACTACCCGGTGCGTAAAGTAGACTCCCAAACTTTTTTGTTGGTTATCTTTATAGCCTATATTAAAACTCCCTACGCTCAATCCTAGCCATTATTTAAACACCACGATCTGAGACACTTTTTCCCTTCTAGCTAATAAGAGATTGGTTTCCCACAAACCTGTTGGACAAATAGTTACCCGATACAATCAAAAGCGAGGGTGGTTTCTTGAGATAACATTTTATCTTCTTCAATCATCAACCTGCTCACTGGGCAGTAACACGGGTGAATGCTCATAGCTTCCTCCTCCCAGAATGCCCCACGCATAACAATACCTGTAAGTAAGGCCAGCACGTGTTTGTAGCTAATAAGCCCTGCTTTCTGTTTATAGCTTGGTACTTTTAGATGTCTATCATCATTCTCCTGAGATGGCCAGTATGGCATTTTCAAGAAGGCTATATCTACAGCAAAGCTCTTACAAAGTCAAGAGGCAATAAAGAGGCCAAATATAGCTCAAAGGACAATTCTAAAATGCTGTACCCTATTAGAGCTCCACTCAAGACTAATGTAAAATAAATACACTTGTTGCAATCATAATGTTGGTCAATATTTGGGACTGCTGTTAACATTTCTCTTTTATTTCCCAGTACTGGACTGCATATCCAGTCCATGTGTGCCGTCTCACAGCTACCAGAGCTCCGGTCACTCCGCATCTCATTACTCATAATTGGCTCTGAAGGAGATCCGGCCACCTACCATCAGGACCACTCCCAGACTCTCAGCAGAGCCAGGCAGCCAGCAATATGATGGCTCCCATGGACGCAGACACTTTGTTGCTCATTTCTTTTAAAACTGTTTTTGGCTTTACAGTATATATTTAGTGTTTATCTTGTTGCACCTCCCCCTCAGTTTTCTGTTTGTAACATTTCTGCATATACCAGTTTTCTTCTACCCTATTTTGTATGTGATTATCTAATTGGTCAGTTTGTATTTGTATTTATTTTGATCTTCTTTAGGTGTGGAAGCACAGCTATTCTTCCTGGAGTCTTTGACCTATGGTACATGTTTTTTTGGGATGATGGGGGAAACCAAAGTCCCCAGAGGAAACCCACCCAGACACGGTGAGAACATGCAAACTCCACACAGGAAGCCCCAGGTGACCCAGGGATTGAATCCAGAACCTTCTTGATGAGCATTAGCCACTCAGCCACCACAGTTGTATACTGTGTGTACTGACGGACCTGCTTGCAGGCTCAACATTTTTACTTTTTAAACAGCAACTGTCTAGATTTTTAAATGAGAATTCCCCACACCTCTGGGCCTATACCATAGTCATCACTGCTTTGTTCTGTAGTAATAGGCCAAGCTTCCCAATGGTCCACTCTGCACCAAATGATGCCCTGCTAAGTGCTTCTCTCACCTCTCCCATTCTATATACCGTAATCTGATGTGGCCATTATTGCCACAGTATGAACTGCTGAGCTGTGAACCCCATTCTCATTCTCTATGTAATTACTCCTCTCATTTGTCATGTCTTGCAATGTCTTGGTAGAAAATTGGCTCACTCATACAGTCATTTCAGAACCCAGCTGATGTGCTTTTCTGTAGTCATCTAGAAGGAAGCTTGTGTTCCAGAAAACACAAGAACCATGTTGTTTAGTGTAGACAGGGCTGGGGTGAAAATTCTCAAATCAAAACCACTTGTAACAACCCTCACTTGTTCCTAAAAGGGTTTGTGACTTCAAAGTACACCAGACAAAGGGTGTCTGCATTAGCACTTGGATAAGCTGGAGCGGGGGGAGGAAGAGGTGAGGAAAAAAGCGCACCCTTTCAGAGAGGGCTTTTAATTGAGCTGGGCAGGTTTAACTAATGAGAAATCAATGACGACAAGAACTGTGAGCTGCAGTATCTCACCAACATTATTCTGCTTTAAAATATGTGGTATTTTATAACTCTTCACAGACTTGCATCAGTAAACCGATGAGTGAAAAATGTCTAAATATTATTGGTTCTGTCAAGAGTTGTCTGTAATTGTGCCTTTTTGCCTTGTGTTGAACCAGTGATTATCCAGGGAGGACCCCACCTCACACCCAAAGCAGCTATGACAGAGCTAACCCTCCACAATCCATCAAGGACAAGGACAAATGAATGTCTGAAGGTAACTGCCTGTGTTTCTTTGGGTTATCAAAATAAACCAACAACTGCAATGTTTTTATTGCATTTTTCATAAATGATAAATATCATGCTGTCTTTTTCTGATAAGCTACTCAATAAATCCACAGTGTTTCTAAAGCTTAGTTAACACCCTCTCTGAGGTCCTGTGGCAAATCTACAGCAGATCTCTACACGGCAGTGCCTGCAGAATTGCAGGATTTTCCCAGAAAATTGTTAGGCCTTTAAAATCATGTTTTCCTCACTCCAGACTGAGTCAGGTCTGACACAAGGCACTGCACCTTGTCCAAATGGAAGAAATATCACAACTGGACTACGAATGAATGTGTTCATGTGTGGTCCTGAAAAGAAGGAAAGAGGAGGAGGATTGAAAAGGGCTTGACAAGAGGCTAAATTGTAATGGCTGGACAACTGGGAAGTAGAAGGCCTCTACAGTGGTGCCCCATGATGCATGTGAAGACTGGAGGCTGGTTTGAGTTGCCTGTAGCTAAAATTGCTTGTAGAGTGAAACACAGATTAATGCTGTGTGATTTGGGCCTACATATTAGGTGCTCATAATAACATAAAACGTGCTAACTATAAAATGAGGGAGCTGGTCATTTTACGCCTGATTGCCATATAATAAAATTAGAACAAAAATAGACAAAAGTAAAACTTGTTTACTATATGAAACAAAGTACTCTGTTGTTATGGATTTTTTTTTTTTTTTTTGCTCTGAAGCTGCTGGCACGGGAGGTCCTGAGAATAGAGAACACCTGATTGAGCCATCACAAGTTCAAATTACTACTAACATCTGCTGCGTGGTACAAGGTGACAAACATAAAACACAACACAAAGGCTGCCTTCACTAACTGCAAAGTAGTAACGGCTGATTCCAGTTGGTTTGAATACTGCTATTGTGTTCAGTGTATAATGTAATTTGTTTTGCTAAACTCATTCTAGTACATTCTAACCCCAATGCTATCTGGAAACTTGGAAAAAAAAGGACAAAAATCTGCTTGATCTGTATTTAAAACCAACAAGAGTATGACATTGTTTTTGCTGTTATAAAATAAGTAACAGGAACAAATTACTGCAAAATTAGTCTTGTTAGTGTTAACATTCCCACATTTATTAAGTCCTAAATGCTTTATAGGAAGTGTTTTAAATTGCCTTGTTAAAATCCGCTCATTTGACTTTCCTAATTAGAAACATACCAATACCTCCAGGGTTTCCCACAAAATCATCACCTCTAAATGTAACCCATAGTAACTAAATTGCATGTCTGGTCGGGACTGGCTTAGGTTGAGGTCTGTGTAAGACCTGAGTAAAGTGAGTGAGGAATAGATGACAGTGAGTTGTGAAAGGAAAACTGATATATGCTTTCAACTGTCTGGATGGGTTTGTTTACAAGCTGAGTAGTACAATGCTTGTAGGTTGCCTGGCTATCTGGAGGTGGAGGTTCTCTTGGTGAAAATGTTTTCTTTTAAGTGTATTGACTTTAGGCCTGTCATGATAAATACTATATGGACTTATCGTTCAATATATTAAAGCTGGAATCATTTTGGGGGGTCAGTATTCATTGTGAGTACTGCTTCTTTGTACAAGTGGGGAATGCTTTGTTGTGTTTTGTACTTTTCTGAAGATTTGAGTGGTTGAATGAATAACAATAGCAATAGCAATATATCATCCTTCAGATATCATCCTTCAGGCAAACAGTCCCTACCAATCTAAAATAACTTTGATGGTACTAGATCATGTTGGAACAGGTTTATAGTGTTTTTTGGCATAATACAATAATGGTGTTTTATTCCTGTGGCAGGAATTTGCCTGTCTAGATTCTAAAACCTGAATTATAAGTATACAGACACATCTTCCTAATCATAAGCAGATGTTGTATGAGCTTGTAAAATTGTGTTCTTCAGTTTCTCATGCAGCCATATGCACATGCATGTTTGTGTTTACCTATTAGCCTAATAATAGCTAATGGCAGTGTGCATGTGGGAGCTTTTATTTGGGCTGTGAAAGGGGATTAGTTCTGCCGTGGCTCTGACGTCTCTTGTGTGTGTGTGTGTGTGTGTGTGCGTGTGTGTGTGTGTGTGTGTGTGTGTGTGCGTGTGTGTGTGTGTGTGTGTGTGTGTGTGTGTGTGTGTGTGTGTGTGTGTGTGTGTGGAATAGGCACTGTACTGTTTACCATAGACCACTCTGGCTCGCCAGTTATGAACATGATAGTAGAGCTTTATTTAAGGGTGACATCTTTTGCCATATTGAAAGATAACTATAACTATTGTTTTTTACTTGATAATGCTTTAGTAGATATAAGAATACATTTGAAATGTTTATTCAATACATTTATTAAATATTACAATATAAAGACATTTTAAGCAAATTTATACGTTCTGTTACGACTGCACTAGCTCCAAACACAAAAGCTATTGTAAAACGTCATATTTTATTCTACTATTAAGATTTGATTTAGTCATCTCTTTTATTCTTTGTATTCTGGCCCTCTATTCTGGTTAAAAGGCCTTAATAAAAAGGATTGATAAACCACTTTTGCAGTTGACACACACCACTAATTGCTACACTGGATGCACAGCCTGCAGTTTGACTTGTAATTACACAGATGAACTGATGAATGGTGCTTTCATGTCTAATGCTTTCTTCTATAATAGTACGGCAGCTATTGACTGCGTAGTGCACAGTGTCTATTTTCAAGGTCACTAGGTGTGTTTCATTCCACACTTTGTTTGTTCCCCATGGTCACTTAACATTCAACCTTTTCATAATTTTTAACGCTGTAGGTACCTAGAGTGTTTCCTAGCGTCCTTGCTTAATGTCTTTGTGGCCCACCAAAGGAGAGAAGGACACAGGGGCAGGTCACATTTCTGTTGGGACAAAAGAAAAATGTCCTCGCCACCTCCTCCATGACCTTTGACCCCTTTGTCTGAACTGCCACCAAGGTCATTTCAAAGAGGCTGTTTTTCTCAATTAGGTTTTTATACTGCCTAGGATTGCATAACTTTTATTTATTGTTTTAGTAACATCCTTCTGGGATGGGTTCACAAATCAAGAATTTATAAAGATTTCATTTCATTTCAACTACTTGCTTTCTGCTGTCTTGAAACACTAGGGGCCAGTAAAGCCACACAAAAAAAGATTTAGGTTTGATTAATTACCTTGTGTTGCATTTACCCCTAAACTAAAGTAATGCTAGAGGAGTAACTGCCTAGACACTAAACTAATCATTGCAAGACAAGAGATCCCTTGGTGCTGCTTAAAGGTCCCATATTATGCTATTTTCTTGTTATAATGTTGCTTCCTTATCAAAAACATATCTGGAGTTGTGTTTTGTTCATTCACACATGTATAACACACAAACCCTCAATATTTAGCCTGAGTTCTTTTCTCCAACAGAAAACACTCTGTTCCACCTTGTGATGCCATACACCTTCATTAGAATCATCCGGATAATTTCAGACTAGTATTTTCCAACCTCTACAGAACTAAATGTAAAAGGTAGCTGTTAAATTGAAAACTACCATGATATGACATCACAAGGTGGAGCATTTTGGGCTTTGGAGATTTTGACAGACTAATACTACGCATTACTCAGACGTGTGAATGAAACAAAACACTCTGGGTATGTTTTTGAGGAGGTAGCAACATTGTAACATCTCTTAAAGCTCACACGAGATCATTTTGCATAATTTAGGACTTTTAAGACCTCTACAAACACATTTTAACCCCCAGTAATTCCATCATAATGTTTCCTATTCCTTTGTGGTTCCGCATATATCCTTGACCAACTTAAATCAATGTGATTTTATTTTGACTTTTAGGTAAGGCCGTGGACATTGACAGAGCATGCCCTGCTTTGACTGTCCTCACGGGTGGATGAAAAATGCTCTGTACAGAGGTGACACAGAAAATGAAGTCTGTGGTACGACTCTAAGGACTGAATAAAAAGATAATAGTGGAGTGGAGACACAGAGGTAGGATAATGAGGACAGAGGAGGAGGCAGGAGCCAGCAGACAGGAGCATGTGAGGAGTGCAGCATCAGCGCAGCCCGTCTCATCACTCATCTGTCAAATATATATATATATATACTGTATATACGCACCGCTGGGCAAAACATGTGAGCTTTTGTTTCACATCACAAGGCCTGGAAGATGAAAGGTAATGTGCACTGAGGATAATTTGGAAGGTTGAATACATAAGAATGATCAAAAAGAAGTATGGATTTTTTTTCCCACCAGTGTTGCTATAAAGTGGGGTCTGTTTAGTTCATATTTAGTCCTATTTTGTTAGGTTGTCCAAAAGGTTTACCCAGATACTGATCAGTACTAAACTAGACTATTGTACTAGATATTCATTTTACACATATAATTATTAATAGCGAAAAAATCACATACGTATGACAAAATGAATAACTTTTAGAAGGGTCTGGATCTTTTCATGTGTATCAGCTTTCTGTTCTGTGCAAGTCTTTGAGGCCTTTTTTTCTCATTTAATGACTGTATAATTTTTTTGTTGGTATGGAAACGGCCATAGCTGTTCATTATTCAGAAACCCATGTATGTCAGACCTAATAAGACCACAAAGTACTGCCAGAGAAAAGTTACTTTGTGTTGAAAATGACATGCTATTGTCTAAAGAGTTATCACTGTGGTATCAAAATCAATATTGAGCCTGAAGCCTTTTTCGTAGCATCGAAATCCAGTTTGACATAACATAACGAGCACTTATTACATCACTTATTACATCACTTATTATTATATCAGCTTATTTTGTATAACATTTAACCCCAACTAGTTTTGTGTTATGTCCATATTATCTGCACTTGCATTTACAAAAAACTATGATACAGAATTATTTCTTATTTCTAACTTCTCTATAAAAGGTTATGATTGCACGTCTGTTGGATGGGACCACACTGCAGTAGCAGTTTTGGAGATTCCTTGGAACTTTACAGATAAAATTCAGCTTAGTTAAAATGTATGCCTCCTGCTAGCTTGTACAATCTCTCTACCATCAAACGATTTATTCACTTCCTTTTAACGCAACCATTACTATTGCTTACTTACTATTATACTGCTACACTAAAAGGTTCTATATTACACAAACTGGACTCTTGAGAGCTTTAATCCATGTTATCACAATGTTACCTCTTCAAAAACAAACCTGGACTTGTGTTTTGTTTTATTCACACGTTTGAGTACTAATTATTGCATTGTGTTTCCATCTCCAGAGGTCAAAATGCTCTGTTCTAACTTATTATGTCCTGTAGTGTTAGTTTTCAAGCTAACAGCTACCTTTTACCTTTAGTTCAGTAGAGACTGGCAATTCCAGGGCTGAAGTTATCCAAATGATTCTAGCGAAGGTGCATGGAGTCTAAAAACACAGTGGAGGACTTCCTGTATTACTACATGACATCACAAAGTGGAACAGCGTGTTTTCAGTTTAAGAGAAGAACTAAATGTGCTCATTTTGTGCGTTAACCGTGATGTATGTTTTTTATGAGGAAACGGCATTATAACAAAGCTAAAAAAATAGCATAAATGGGCCCTTTCATGCTCAAAAGTCTACATCCTGCCAAAGCAAATACTCTTCCTTTCTCCCCCCTGTGGGACTTCTTCTGTCAGTGAAGAGTCTCTTGTGGGGCAGATGTTCCCAGCAAGCACAGTCTAACCCCTCCACCTCAGGGACAGTGCGAATACCAGTCCAGAGGCAGCAGAAACTAACTCTTTATATGTTGTTAATGTTAAATGGTATAGCCATATGTGTCCATGGTGGAAAAGCAAAGATCAGTGTGTCAGATCCCTTAAGCCTGCTGGTCATTAATAAACATGATCATGAATGTTTAATCCAATCAGTGGGTGTCAAGGGAGCCGCGGAGGTGCTGGTGACAAAGTGGAGGGGACTGGACAGATTGGAGGACAGCAGGAGGGAGTGCAGACGTGCATGATATTGGGTCTGTGTGCATGGCTTATCAGTACAGGAGAATACAAAGGAAAGCAATATTACAGTATAAAGGTGTAGTGTACATTTAATTGTGGCTATTCCCCCGTAGCTAACATATTTTGTAAGTGCTACAGATATCACAACGTTACTGCACACACTTTTATTATTGATGTTGCTCAAATGTGAATGGCCTGCAGCATGTCGATAATCAGAAAACAAGAAAACAAGCAATAAAATGGCTCTTGAGTTTGAACCTAGTTAGAACTATTAAATCTTCTGATCCAACAATATAAGACAACAACATTAGACGTAATATTGTTAGTTTAAATAGTTACTCATAGTAGGCTCCCAGTATATCACAATCAAGTATAAATTTGAGTTGGCGCAACAAATCCTAAAGGTTGAGCTTTTTAGATAATGGACAATGGGCAATGTCCACTGTCTTTATAGAATATTTGTTGTATTTGCAGTTTAGACCTACAAACATCTTCTGAATTTTGTGGGATTCTTGTCTTAGTTTCAAATTTCAGTCTTCTCTCAAAGGCTCATGGAGCTTTTTAAACATGTGTACCAGTACTCTAAACAGTACAGTATTCTGCTTTTTAAACATAAATTGCCAATCTAATCGGCAATCAAAAATTGCCATTTGTTCCCAAAATTGTGCAGTCTTTAGAATAAAAATGCTTGCTACACTGGTAACATAAAATGTGACTTTCATGAAAACAAATGGCAAAAGACTAGCCACAGTTAAAGGGCCCATATTACACTATTTTCTGATTTACGTTTTAATGTTCCTCATCAAAACATACCTGTAGTTGTGTTTTGTTTCATTCACACATGTTTAACACACAGACCCTGCATATTTGAGTTCTTCTGTTGAATAGAAAAAACTCTGTTCCACCTTGCGATGTCATGGGGCAATACATAAAGAGCTCCACTGTGTTTTTACACTCCATACACCTTCACTAAAATCATATGGATAATCTTAGCCCTGTGATTGCCATCTCTACTGACCAAAAGGTAAAAGGTAGCTGTTAACTCTAAAACTACCACTGCATGACATCGCAAGGTGGAACAAAGCATTTTGAAGTTTGGAGATGTAAATAAAACATAACAAGGCTTAAAGCTCACAAGAGTCAATTTTACGTAATATAGGACCTTTAAAAACAAATCTTGTTTCTCTTTGTGCTGATGATTCAGTATTTTGTAGTAGTTTGTTTGTCTCCAATGCTCCCAGTGTTCCTCAGTCATATTCATAGTGTCTTCAGAGATAATTAGTATGTGGCGCAGCAGCTCACACACAGAGCAGGTGTTGGGGAAGGGTAAATGCAGCGCTCTTATGTGGGAAAGCGCATACACAAAACAGGAACAATGGGACCAACTGTAGAGCTTGATAAACCAGGTGTGACATGTGCTGGAAGAGCTGAGTCAGGCTTCAATACCACACTTTAATATGTCTACATGATGACAGATGAAATGTGTTTAACAATTTGTTTACAGAAGTGAATAAAGCTACCTGTGTGATCATGTTTCCACGGGACAAATGGGGAGGCCCGTAGTTTATAGCAGTAGAAGTAGTTAGTGTTGTCATACTAAAATTTCAAACTTGATTTCAGTCAAAAGGGATAGACTTGATATTCAATATTGATTTTGAATTAAAAACACTTTTCTTTAGACACTAGAATATATTTCAGCTTTAAACAATAGTGCGATCTTTTATATTAATGTGGCTTTATATCTGTTTAATCCCTCAGTCGTCCAGATAGGTCCATAGTGGTCCATGGGTGTATGCCAGTCTATGCGCTCTTATACTTGTTCTGATACTAGTTTTAATATCAATTAGTATCCGATTTTGCTACCACTACTTACTACCACTGTCTTCTATAGTAGAAGGATTGTAATTGTGATTCAATAGATTATGGATGCCATTTTGAGAATCATTCAAAAGAAAGAGCAGCACTTTTTGGAGTTGTTTATTGCTATTGGAACCATCCCATTATTGTAACCACTTGATATATAGATATATAGATTTGGAACAAAATTTGACGTGAGCAAGCACTGAGGTTTAGGCTCTCTACCCTCCTCTGTTACAACCCTATCTGTTCATTGTTTTCCATTACACAACTTGAAGCCTCCAAATCACTGAAGTGGATCTGGCTAGTTCCTAGCCGCTGGGAGACTGACACTAGTGGGGCTTTCTTCACCTGCCTGTCTGTTTGTCTGTCTTTACTGATCATGTTCCCAGAAGTTCAAAGTGCTGTGCTGTCAAAGCTATAACCACCAGCTCAGCATCCTGCCCCAGTGCTGCAATCCCCATGTACCTTCATCCTACACAAACTACATCCTCATAGGCACGTTGCCAGTTTTAATAGGCTCCCTCGTCACACTACAAAAGCACAAAAACACTAAAATCAACACAATCAGGTTAAATGCTAACCTCTTACTCTGTGTCATTGCTAGCAGTGGTGACTTTTGACCCCAGCACCTCCCTGGCCCTTCACTTTCAATGCAAGAGGAGGGACAACGGAAGCCATGGAGATCTGCTCTTGTCTAATGAATGAGACAGGAAGTCAGGCCAGATAATGGTATGTAAACACATTTGGGTAATTGGGGACCGTAGTAAATTAATTGAAGACATCAATCTTGCAGTTTGTGCATTGAGCACATTGTAATTTTGGGTATTGTGTTTCCATTCTAGTATCTCTGACAATGTTTGATGTGGGTAAAGCAGGTTAGGCTTTGAAAGGCATGTACAGGAGAGATAGCATGTGGTCTCCTCAGTGTGCAAACAGTAGCTTGACAAACAGACCTGAGCCATCATCACAGAGATAAAAGTGTATTTGTGCTATAGGAACACCACACAGGAAGATGACACATTTCTAAAATGAATAAAGAGGAAATTAAAGGATGGGGAATGGGGCTTGGCAACAGAGATCTAAAATTCTATACTTTTTGGTGAATTTGAAAAGGCAATTTAAGGTTAGAAAATTGGGAAAGCTTTATAAGGTTGCATTATCAAGTCTGTTTAAACTTTTGAGAGCATGTCAAACATGTAAAAGTTGTTTTTTTTAGTATGTAAAACACTTAAACAGATACATATATAACTAACCAATGGTCTGATGTATGAGATTTAGGCAGTTGAGGTATTGGATAGAACGTTTATTCTGGAATAAATGTTTTTAGAATTCAAAACGGGTGCTAAATTTATAGTAGAAGTAGTTTTATCCTGAACAAGTTGAGGGAGAACAAAGAAAACGGAGTGGATTGGATTGTTTTCCAAATTGAAGTAACAGTGTGTTTATATTTGAGAGTAGAGATTTTGATGTAATGGACTGACCACATCATTTATTTTGGTTACAGTTTTATTCTAATTGGGAAGATCAGAAGGCAATAATGAGTTAGACATTCTTAAAGGGCACGGCTAGACTTTCTACCTCCCAATTCTTTTACATTTGGAGATTTAAAACTAGGTAAGCAAGTTTGTCTACTCTTGCCTGTAGTCCTTAGGCTTACAGAGAGATGGACTCTACAGCCAGCACTACGTAAAAGCAGCACGGACAGTTCTGCCTGGTTTGAGCAAATGTGCTGGGCCTGATAACATGGCACCAATGAGGCACTGGCAGAGCAGTGCAGTGAACTCCCACAGTTGTGAATAATTACTGTGGCGGCTGAGTGCAGGGAAGATAGGGGATTCCTCTCTTCCATGACAACCAAGATATAGAGAGGATGGTGCTTTGCTTTGGATGGATGTTGGGGGTTAGGAATGTGAGATCTGGTTGTCTAAGAAAGCAGGCTTATAATGGGCACAGGAGATATAAACAGATTTTGAATACAGAAGGCTTTAAGAGAGAATCAATATATTTAATCAATTTAGAATGCAGCAACGGAGGGGCAGCAGAACCAGGCCAGGCTTGCATTGAATAACCCCAAATCCATTTATCACACCGTTCACATACTGGTCACAAATCAGGTATAAAGTGGAAGGCTATCAGATGATTCTGGCTTAAGATATAAAAGCAATTTTGATTGAGCAGGCACCTCAGAAAAAGGGACTGAACGTAGATATAGGGCTAGGAGACTTTTTAGTCAGAGAGTAAGGTAAGATAGGTGAGCACTGCAGATTTTTAACTGTCGCACTCATTCTGCCTTCACTGCTCTATGGTCTTGGGACCTGCTGTGATGCCATACTACCCTCTAGTGGTCAGAAAATGAACTGAGATAAAACAAAGACTAAACTATGATGCCTAAAATGAAAACATAAAAAACAGTCTTCCATGTAGCATTTTAAACATCCAAGCATATGTGAGCAAGAAGAAAGTGTCACTCCGCCATTTGTTATGTTAGAGTCTCATATGCTTCAGTACTAGGCACAATGGTCATTCCATGCCATTAGGGCTGGCACACTCATTAGTGGAGCATGCTGGGTAATCTTGCACTAAAGGTCAGAGCTGCTTTGTTCAATTGGACCAGACTGAGGTTTGGGTGTACCAATGACAGAACCTTAGATACGTGTTTAAGCCAGACACTGTATGTCTTAACTCATACTATAGTGCTTCAATGACGCATATAGTTTATCTTCTATTCTTTGTCTTAGTTTTAAAAAAGCATGTGAAGTACTGATATATGAGAAATAATGATGGTTGTCACATCAGATGCAGCACAATGATTGCAATAGATCCAATAACTAGTGAGTGCAAATTCATATTTTGTAATATGCCACTAGTAGCTTGAAGCCATTAGTAGCCTACAATTTAAGACAGGAGTGGTTCAGTGGCTGTTGTGTCATTGTGACACATTGTGTCCTTGCCCATGTGTTACGGAAGTGATCGAGCTCATCTAATCTTGGAAGGTAAACAGGGTTGGGTCTGGTTAGTAATTGATGGGAAACCACTGGAAATACCAGGTCCCACAGTGGGCTTCTGTGGGTCTACTGCACAGTGCATACTGGTGTGTCCTTAGGCAAGACACCCATCTCACCGAGTATGAATGTGGTGTGAGTTTTGGTAATGGTCAGAGGGGCTGATAGCACAGACTGGTGGCCAGTCAATCCGAGGGCAGCTGGCTGTACAGTGAAAGAATAATGCATTGTATAGAGAGCTTTGGGTGTTGTGAAAGGCATATATAAAGCCAATGCAATATTGATAATCATTAATTTAGTAACAAATGGAAAAGTGAAAGATTTAGCCTATGGTTTGGGTAGGTGTTTTAGTATTAGACAATTACCCATTAACCATAGCATGTAGGTCAATTGACTCCAGTGTCACAATTGAGTCCAGTACACAGATATTCTGCTGTATAATATTTACTCCACTGTCCAGTGCCATTTCCTTGTTAAAGCAAAGTGCTGAGGTGGCATCAGCAGACTCCACTACAGACTAGATAAATAGTGGGGCTTGTGTTGATGTTGGTTTCAGTGTATGCATAGTACAGTGTGGTGGTGTTTGTGTGTGCTGTGTCAGCTCTTCTTCCAGCTGTTGCAGCTGGGACAGGACATGAGCTACAAGGGTAAAGACAGCTGGCTCCTGCATAGTAGTCCAAATAGACTTTGTTTTTTTATATCTAGGTACCAGGGGTGTACTTTATCTTGATGTTAGTAGTTTAATTTGTATATGTAAAATAAGTATTTGCAGACATTTCATGTAATACTCACCCTGATTTCCTAAAGACTCAATAAAATTGGAAAATCTGATGCACCTTCAATTTTTTTTTTATTCATCATCACAAGTTTAACTGAAAACAGCAGACTATGATTTTCTAAAATGCCTCAAAGTAAAAGCACTACAAGTTTTAAATGTACAAGAGAGACAGGGTTAAAACATGGCTACAGGCCTGCATGCACAGATGGAGGAGTATACAGCGTAGTTGTGTATGCTGGACAGACCAGTCTACTGCTCAGGTCTCAGGCAGATCCATCTGAACTGTACACAATGTCTGAGGTCATACTATACTGTGGGTAGCATCATGAAGGACATCCGTTCAAAAAGGCACAGCCCCAACCTCCCAATCTCTAAAGTCACCAAGCCAACGCTTAGAAACTACAGACTACACGTTGCACAGCGCTCTGTGGAGGGGGGATTTAAGCAGCAACATCAAATGAACTGGTCCCAGAACACTACTGTGGTCCTGGATCAGTGAACAGTTCTAAAGCGTGTGTTGAAACAGACAAAGCATTTATTTCAGACCAAAACAATATGCATCATAATCCAAAACATACTGCTGCTCAGTCCTTCCTGTCTTTTGTTTTCAGGTTTGATCAAAAACAGATTACATGTCAATATTAAGAATACAACATTAAAATTTTTCTTTCTCCAATTTTTAAAATCTGCACTTATAGTTTTTGTGTGTAGAAGTTGTAAAGAAAAATAGTGGACACCACAAGCGCATTCATTGCAGACCTTTAGCACTGTACAGATGAGAATCTCACTAAAACCGCTCTGTTCAAGTACTGAGTGAAGTCTATTAAATCCATTGTGGGAACCAGAATTTCTACAATTCTTCCATAGGAAGGTCAAAGCTCAATTCCCCCATATACAATTAAAATTAACAGGCTATTCAATAAAAGTCACCACGCCTTAGGTCAATTAAAATGTGTGGGGTAATTTTAACTAAAAACAAATAAAATACATTTTTTCTAGTATGCAATTGAGCCTTCCATTTAGGTACACTGGCATTGGTGAATTAAAATAGTCAATAATCATCAGCTGTAATGTCCAGTGTGTTGGAGGTGCTGGAAGTTTGTTGACATGAGTACAGAGAAGAAGAGAAATGCTTTACAAAATGATCTTGTACCTACTGAGTGATGATTATGTCCCCTCAGTGTCTGGGACAGAGTCTAGCACAGGCTGACTGGCAGCTTCCTCCGTGGACTCACTCTGTGCATTATTCACTATGTCCTCAGGAGAGCCAGGCTGCTCCTGCTGCTCTTCATCTCTAGTGGACACAGAGTCAGTGCAGAGCTCTGCAGTGGACTCTGCTGTAGATTCAGCCATGCTATTGTCCATACCAGGTCCATTCTCCCAGGAGGGCGGGGGAGAGCCCACATCATCCTGTGAGTGCTCCTCCTGCATGATGTTCTCCTTCAGAGAGGGACTGGTCTCCTCACACAGACCCGCATACGAGTCCTGGGAGGCCTCCTGGAAGGTTCCCTGGGATGCCTCCTGGGATGCCTCTGCAGGAGGGAAAGAGGCTTGGACCAAGGCTGGACTTTCTGGAGAGCCTACAGTTGGAGGGGACAGAGCGACTGGGCGAGCCGGTGACTCTACATGCAGAGGGGTCTCAGACTCAGACGGTGACGGGACAGCTGGGTTCTCCGAAGACAGAGCAGGAGATTGTGGGAGGGCAGGGGATTGTGTAAGTGCAGGAGATTGTGGGAGAGCAGGAGACTGGTTTTGAGGCACTGGAGAAACAGCTCTCTCCTCTGGGGCCTCTGATGCAGGCTCCTGGCTCTGTGCTGGAGGGGAGGATTTGGTTGGAACTAAAGGCTGTGGCTGATTGAGGCCCAAGAGCGGGGGCCTGGCCAGGACCAATGGAGGGGACTGGAAGCGTGGTGGAATCTGAGGGTTTAATTTCAGAGGTGTTAACATTTTGCCTGGATTTAGAGCCAGGTTTGGATTGAGTGGTGGAGTCGGAAGCAGAGGCGTGGGCAGGGGCAGAAGGGGAGTCCAGTTCCCTCGGTCTCTGTCACGCTCTTTGTCCCTCTCGCGCTCGGCCTCCCGAGGGCGCTCTCTACCTCGGTCTCTGTCTCTGTCTCTGTCTCTGTCCCTGTCCCTGTCCCTGTCTCGCTCTCGGCTGTGGCGACCTCCGTTCATCTCTCTTCTGAAATCAAAGTCTCGCTCATCCCGGTCTCTCTGTCTGTCCCACGGCCGCCTGCGTTCATCTAAATCTTGGTGGAGGTCACTGTCAAAAGGTGCAGAGGGACCAGGTCCACGGCTCCAGGGCTGTGCTGGACCACTTGGCCCTCCAGCACGGTTTTCAAAACGACTAGGGTAGTTCTGTGCCGATGTGGGGCGATCACGCTCGTCAAAGTCCCCTCTAGTCTGACTCCAGCGATTATCAGGGGTGAAGCCGGCTAGGGCCTGCAGCCGGCCCACTAAACTGCTTCTGGCCGGCTGTGTACCAGGGGTCTGCAGTAAGGGAGGTCGCCCACTACCAGGGCCTCCCAGGGGCTCTCGCTGCTCTGGGGGAGGGGTGCGCAGTAACCCAGTGCTCGGCTTCTCCATGGGGGGGAAACGGTAGTCTTGGTCTTTCCCCTCATCAGCCCCAGAGGAAGACTCATCTTCTGTTTTGGGTAAACTTTCATTATTAAGATTTGGGGCTCTGTTAAAATGGTCCAACTGGGAGAAGGGTGCTCTGGGTCGGGCCTGTAGGGAGCCGTCTAAAAGCCCTGGTTGCATGAGAAGGGGGAAGCGCCCAGCTCCAGGGAGCAGGTTTGGGCGCACATCTAGAGGGAGCAGGCCAGGCAGGCGCTGTGGTGACAGACCAGGGTGAGTGAGAGACGCTGAGGGGTGCATGCCCAGGAGGCCCATGCCACTGCGCACTGCATTCTGCATACCTGCACATTCACAAGGGAGAGTCTGTTAGAAACAGTTCAAAAGTTTGTTTCCAAGTGAATTACTAGCATTGTAAGACTCACCCTGCAGTGTGAGCTCTGCAGCAGCATCGATGCCCTCAGTCTGAGCTTTCTCATTAACACCTTGTTGCGTCTGAAGTCCCATTGGGGTAAACACACCAGCTCCGGGAATGGCTGAAGGCATGAAGTTCCCAGGAATAGTGCTGCTTGGAGGGATCAGTGCACCAAATGGTGAATCTTTAACACCATCTTGACTTGATGTAACTGAAGGTTGCACAAGGGCTGTGTAAAGAGTGAGAAAAATAAATGTACATATTTTTTAATTGATTTGCGCCAACAATCTAGCATAAAGAAAAAAATACATACATGTAGGAGCTGTTGCCTGTGTTGTTTGTAAAAACCCTGCACAGTACAAAATATCTTTGTAAGAATGTGAGGTCTTAAAATCAGTCGACAAAGGAAATGATTTGAAATCAATCACTACCTGGAGGGGGCTGAGTGGCATTGAACCCGGCCCTTAAGAAGTGTGGTGGGGCAAAGCCTGGAGGAGGAATTCCCATTGACACTGAAAATGAAGGAGGCACTAAACCCACTGCATTGGGCACAGCTGGGGCAACAGGGAGCTGTTTACAAAGAGAGGGACATATTTTTTCTCCTTTGAAATTGCTACAGTGAAGATTTTGTGAAAATTCCTCAAACACACATACCTGCACAGGCATCATGGTGACCTGCTGGCTGAAGCTCTCTGTCTGTGGGTTGGTTGGAGGTGTAGTGTCTACAGCCACAGGCTGAGGTGCACTTTCTTTAGCAGTTTCTGCATTCTTTGCAGCCTCCCACTCTGTAAAAACATTGAACCAAGTTATTAAAGAGAATCCAGAAACATTAACCAGTAAAAAGGTGAGAATAGACAAATGTGTCAGTTTACCATCATTTACAGTCTCCTGATCAATAATTCCTCCTTCTGCAAAACCATCCAGGTCATCTAGCTTCACTTTCTCCCAAGGTATGTAGGTAACACCTAAGTCTACATCCCAGAACTGCTTGTACTCCTGCTTTACACCTTTGTTAAGTGCCCAGGCAATCTGATGCACAAAAACAAGTGCACGTAAGAAATGGTTTCAACACTGCAATTTTAGATTATGCATTAATAAAAGTACCTTAATGACCTTAGAGCCTATCTTAAAGGAGCCTGTGCTGAGCTTTTGGCGGGCACGGTATGCATCTTGTCTATGGACCATACAGATGTAGGCACAGCCTCTGGGAGGGATCATCTGTACAAAATAATTTAACTGTTAGGAATTGCAAACATGTTTTATTACAGCAATTACCACAAAAAAGATACACATCTTACATTTATAGACTCGATCTGTCCAAACTCTTCAAAGAGGTTGGTAAGGTCTTGTTGGGTTGCCTTCTTATCTACTTGGCCCACCCACAGAGTTGTGCTACATACTACAAGCAGAAGAAAAAGGCGAATCAAAGTCTGAAATCCAAATCAAAAGGTAGAAGCCTAAAAGCATGAACAAATGCATTTACCACTAAGAGTCTTGGACCGAACTGGAGGCAGTCCTTTCTTCTGTCTCTCCTTCTCCCTCTCCCTGGCTCTCCTCTCACTGGAATAGGAGCGAGAGGATTTCCTCTTGCGGTCTCGGGAGCGTGAACGAGAGCGCCTGCGGTGTTTGCGCTTTCGAGATCCTGAGCGCGACCTGGACCTTCTCCTTTTGGGAGATCTAAAAGAGCAGCAGTAGAAATGTTTTTGTCTTCGTTGTTATTAACTGGGACAAAATGCTTAGAGTATTTTATGCTGTTGAAGTCCATCCTTAACAGTTTTATCAACAGCACATTTGTGCTATTAATGCAATAGTGTTTGGAAAGGTAGCTCACCGAGAGCGAGAGCGAGATCGTGTTCTTGAGCGAGTGCTGACGTGCCTCTTCTCTTCGTTCTCTACAATCTCTTCCTCCATTCCATCTGGGCCCTCATCTAGATCCATGTCCTGAAAACAGGAAAAAAATATATAATTTTTGAGTATTTGTAAATTTGATTCTGTACACTTTGGCATTATTACAATAAACTATTTTAAACAAATTTAAAATTTGATGTGTATCAACACAACATAACTAACTTGATAAATCGACATGGCATACCTCTTGTTGATTATCGATAGAATCATCCAACTTCTCAGATTCAGTATGCTGAGGCTGGCTGCTGCTCTGAGCAGTTGCTACATTGTTGTCTTGGCCAAAGACAGAGTCTTTACTTTCAAGACCCATTGTCTAGAGAAAACAAATCCATTTAGGTTCATTATATACATGACAAGATCATTTAGCTCTCCCTTTTTTACCCATTATTTGTAGTTGTGAATTGGAGACAGAGCGAAAGAGAGAGCGAGCTAGTCTAAGTGTGTACCTTCTGGTGCTGCTGGTGCTCCAGGAGCTGCTTCTGAAACTGCTCCAGGTTCTGCTGCTGCAGCTGCTCAGCCAGTTGATGGAACAGGGAGCTGGGCTCTGACACTATAGGCCTACGAAACAAAATATATTTAGAGCAAAACACTGGAGGTACTAAATACAACATTGTTTACAACTTACAGTTGCGATGATGTATCTTTTTTTGATTCTTCACTACGCTCAGAATCATTTCCAAAGTCAAATGGCCCAAGAAGTTTCTATGACAGGACAACACTTAGGCATAGTGATTGCAGAGTATTTCAAACTTGTGACAAGCACTGGGCATTACCTTGTTAAAAGAAGAGACCCTTTGTTCCAGAGGGTTCAGAGTATTGGCTGTGGCTGCAGCGGTAAGCTGTGCCGTCAGTGCTTGTAGCTGCACCACCAGACCTGCATCTAGAGCCTGCAGCAGTGAAGGCTGAGGCTTCTGCTGCTGCATCTGCAGACTCTGCACCAACTGCTGTAGCTGAGCACACAGACATATATTGTGCATGTAATACTGAGTCATAAGCTCAAGCCAAACTCCACAACTACTCATGTGGTCATGATGGAGTCACTGACCTGCTGTCCCTGAGGACTTTGTAGGATCTGGGCCACAGCAGCAACAGTGTCTGTGTTGGAGATCTGTGAAGCCCAGTCCGGCAGACCCTGAACAATATTGGCAGGAGTGGCAGGAGTGGCCGGCGTGCCTGTACAGATTATAACTGTTGTAAGCAACCAAACATGTGCATCACTTAAGTATGCAAGTGTTCTGCAGACTCACCAGGAGTGGCATTGTTGATGGGAGCAGCACTGCTGGACATGACTGGGGTGACACTGGGAGGGGGAAGTCCTGCTGCCATGTCCAACAGCGGCTGGATGATGTCACTCTTGAAAACTGCATTTTTTTGCCAGAGGTTGAGCACTCGCACAATTTTGCTCTGAAAACAAAGGCACATGCCATCAGTTGTCACTGATACTAATTTAAATAAACTGTATTTAAAACACAGTTTATTTAAATTAGTATCAGTGGTTGCGGGTTCGATCCCCGGGTCGCCCGGGCCTTTCTGTGTGGAGTTTGCATGTTCTCCCCGTGTCTGGATGGGTTTCCTCCGGGTACTCCGGTTTCCCCCATCAACCCAAAACATGCCCGCACCCCTATTAACTAACATCAAGGACCATGTTGTCCACCCTCCTGTGGGCTCACCACCTGCAGAGGGGTTCATAGGGGGGGTCAGGTGCTATGAGGATTGGGCAGCAATGCTGCCCCCGCCACCCAGCTGGATTAAGTGGGAGAAGATGGATGGATGGATGTATTTAAAATTTCATAAACTTAATTTCATTAGTTATCAGTGTTCCCAGGTACAAGGTAAAATGTTCCAATCAAATTAAGTTTTTACTGATAACAATTTTGATGCTGATTTATTCTTAATTAAAAACAAAAACATGACACATCCCATTTACCTTTATATTTTAATTTTGTGCTTAGGTCCAATCAAAAAGCAGGAGCCAACCATGTGTCTCTCAAATGGGCTTTCAGTTCAAATGTCAACATCCAGTTCAACCTTCCGACCTAAACCTTTGCACCTCCAGCCAATCACCAATCAGTGCTAGTGCAGCCCCTGCAGCAGAGGTGCATTAGCTTTGAGACACAAAGACCTACCTTTCACACAGAGAAGCTTCTGTGTGTGAGTATTTACATTGTGGCAAAGGTCTTAACATATCTGTAACCTGCTGTCCTGTTTATTATTTAAATATAGATTTATTTCAGCATGACTCTGCTCATTCCCAATACACAATCAGTGGAGAAGGAGGTGCGGCTCTGCAGTTTTTGAGAGAAGTGCAACTAGGCAGGTGACTTATTGGCAGATAATCAAAATGATCAATACCAGGATTGAAAAAGATGGTGCATATCTACGAAAAACTACAACTGCTATCATCTTTAGAGCAGCGTCACCAAACATGCAATGCTGGAATATGTTGTGTCCAAGTTAGATAAATTAGAGAAAACAAGCTATTTTCAGTCTGTCCCAAGTCGACCTTTAGAACATTATAAACAAACTGAAGACAGACCTTGTCATCTGGAGGGCAGCGGTAGAGATGCTGAAAGGTCGCAATTATATTTTTGCTGAAGCGTGGAGCAAAGACATCCTTCTCTGTCCCAAACTGATGTCTGGACTGTCTGACAATAGAGTCGATGACATAAAGCCCCGGAACTTTGTACTCTGGTTTGCACTGGTGAGGGAACAACATATTCAACATATTCATTTGACAAAAGTCGGTTTAGATTTTAGAAATAACAAAAATGTGCAGCATACCTTTTGTATGAACTTCTCTACACTTTGGACAACATGCTTGTAGAACTGAAAGGGAAAAAAGATGCATTATAATACCATTGTAATAATTTAAACTGTGACAGGAGGGCCGGTTCCTCAGATGTACCTGAAAAAAACTAGATTAGAAAAAGGAGTAAGAAATGGAATGACTGCCTCTCTCCTTGCAGAGAGCTTTTCTACAGAAGAAAGCAGTTGACACTAATACACAAAGTGTATAAACTCTAAACTAAAACAAGCAGTATTTTGGGTCCCATGCACCATACATACATACCATGGTCTGTATAAAGATGTGGACTAAGTGTGGCATCACCCATATCATTCAGCTCCACTCAAAATGGTGCTTGTGATGCTAGCGGTTACAGAGGCGAATTCAGAGTCAGGCTACATTATGAATGGGATTTTTTAACGGACAAAATAATGGGAAAAAAACACCAGGATCATGCAGAGTGGGTTAATATGAACATTTTAAGACCAAAATGATGATGCTCACTGCAGCAGTTAGAGTGAGGGGCCACAATTTTCCAATGGGAGTAAGGGTCAAACTGAGCCAGAAGAGCCTGCATGTAAACTTTCTATTTGGAACACGGTGACTAGCACAAGCTATGTCCCGGTACGCGTACAGTTTATGATACATACACACACATAGACCATCAGTAAATGGGGTAAATCCATAGCTTTTATCAAGTGAATACAATAACTGATCTTTTGTTATTTAATAAATAAAATAAATAATATAGTATAAAAGTTCTCAATCTACAGCAATTAACAGCAGCACCATAGATTTGGGACGGCCTTACAGGGGCACCATAACAGCACAACAATGGCATTTAAATGAATGAAGGTTGTTATTGGAATTATTTTCCAAGTTGTTTCTTAATCACCTAATTGTTGTCTTTGCCTTACAGTGGCTTGCTTTTGTAAGATTTTAATTTAATCTCTTCAAAAGGATATTACATATGATTAAATTCATACCATTACCATGCCCAGAGCTGATGGGTGTAGTTGAGATACCACTACAGTAACCCCAAAAATGTATAGTTTTTGAATAGTGTTCATGTCATCACAGTTTATTAAAATGGCCAGATGGTCATTTTAAACCTGCTTTGGTTCTCCATGTGCCTGATAATTTTCCAAGATGATTTGAAGCTGGTCTCCTTAACACGACTTAGTTTTGAGACTTTTGGAATGTTCTGGAGTATCCAGACCACAAAACCACACTCTACTCTGCGACTACAGAGATTGAGGGTCCACACTAAACAACTGATTATCATAAGAGTGCACACCAAAGGCCGCACAAACACTTCAAACTTCTGGCGCTAGCAGAGATGAGATCTCATTCAGGATTCTAAAGAGAGAAGAGAAACATTACAAGTGGTGACAGAAGTGAAGAAATGTTTCCTATGTGGATTTGAGCAGAAGCAATCGTGTAATTTGGAATCCCATTTATGAGGCAAATGTCAGCGACACCAGAAGAGAGGACTTATGTTTATTACAGCTTCAGCTTTGGTTGTTGAAGGGTAAAACTAGTACTTTTTATATTATAAAGCTGCTGTTTAGGCAGAAACTATATCACTACATGTTGCTGCTGCTATCATTTAGTGCTGCCGCGATTATTCGACGTTGTCGACGTAATCGATTATGAAAATGAGTCGACTACAATTTTTTTGGTCGAATATTCGCCTTTATTTATTTTTGGTCTCAAACGGCTCGTCCAGAGACCTTTTGCTTGCCTGAGATCAGGTATTTCCCCTCCACACCACTAGTCGTACTACACTCGAGGCCGACACCGGTGCGGCAGGCAGCGGCTACACCCGAGGCGGACACCGGCGCAGCTAACAGCGGCTACACCCGAGGCGGACACCGGCGCAGCTAACAGCGGCTACACCCGAGGCGGACACCGGCGCGGCTAACAGCGGCTACACCCGAAGCGGACACCGGTGCCGCGGGCAGCAACTGCGCCCGAGGCCGACACCGGTGCTGCTGACAGCGGCTACATCCGGGGTTGACGCCGAGGTGGCTAACCTCGGCTTCACCAAAGGCTAACAGCAGTGGTAAATAATGGCACCGCCAAAGAAAACAAACTTGAGGAAGTATTTGCCGTGCGCACTCTGCTGGCTGGTCTCTCTCTTTCTCGACCACGACCACGATGCATGAGGTATTGAGCATACCGTTGCATATGCTGCTCGTGCAAACTCGTTAAATTGTGTGTGCATATCGTTGTTCAACATTGTTGAATGAGCACACACAACAGACATAACAGCAATAACCTTTGCAACTCGCACGCACAGCACACACAAGGTAAAATCTAACACACACACTTGTGTGTGTTAGAACCGCTTTTTTTTTTATTAGTCGTTTAGATTAGTCGACTAATCGAAAAATTAGTCGAGAGATTAATCGTTAGAAAATTAGTCGTTAGTGGCAGCACTACTATCATTTATGTATTGTTTCTTACTACTAATACTATTTATAAATATGATGAAGACTGAACTTTACCATCTGGGCTAAAACTTTCAAAATGCTTGAATGACTGCAACTGAGGTCTAGTCACATGCAAACTTTACAATTCAAACATGTATAGAGTTGTAACGTGTTCACAATAAGAGACTGAAGCAGCTGTGACTTCAGCTAGTGATAACTGAGTGACTAGTCGACTGAAAAAACATAGGACCAAATAATAGGACCAAAGAAATTGTTGACCGACTAATTAGTCAATTAAAAAGGCACAGTGGTGTGCGAATAAGCTCTGGAAATTGTTAGGATCAAAAACAAAAACATTGAAGTATGAATAAACAATATCTTTGTACGTGAAAAGGCAGAAAAAAATGATCAGTTCTTAAAAAGCCATTGACCAATTAATTAACTAAACAACTACAGCCCTAATAAATATAGATAGCAATAGAATTTGTGCGCATGTGCTGTATGCCAAAAACAGAAGCATATAATACTACCTCTTTGCAGGGAGAATATCATAAATCTCAATGACTTTTCCCGGTTAGAAAGGTAAATAAAAACAATGCAAAACAGACTGGTTTATAAAGATGTCTAGAAACTGAAACACTTGTCGATGCGGCGGTTCGTAGCTGTGGCCGTAAGGTCTGCGGTGCCTGTCGCGGCGGCAATCCCCGAACCCGGTGGTGGACACCGGAAGTAAGGGATGCCGTCAAGCTGAAGAAGGAGTCCTACCGGGCCTTACTGGCCCGGTGGACTCCTGAGGCAGCTGACGGGTACCGTCGGGCCAAGCGTGCTGCAGCTCGGGCGGTTGCAGAGGCAAAAACTCGGGTCTGGGAGGAGTTCGGGGAGGCCATGGAGGAGGACTATCGGACGGCCCCAAGGAAATTCTGGCAAACCGTCCGGCGCCTCAGGAGGGGGAAGCGATCCTTCACCAACACTGTTTACAGTGCGGGGGGAGAGCTGCTGACCTCGACTGGGGATGTTGTCGGGCGGTGGAAGGAATACTTTGGGGATCTCCTCAATCCCACCGTCACGTCCTCCGAAGAGGAGGCCGAGGCTGGGGACCCAGAGGCGGACTCATCCATCACCCTGGCTGAAGTCACTGAGGTGGTCGGAAAGCTCCTCGGTGGCAAGGCTCCGGGGGTGGATGAGATCCGTCCTGAGTACCTTAAGTCTCTGGGTGTTGTGGGGCTGTCTTGGCTGACACGTCTCTACAACATCGCGTGGCGGTCGGGAACAGTACCTTTGGACTGGCAGACCGGGGTGGTGGTCCCTCTGTATAAAAAGGGGGACCGGAGGGTGTGTTCCAACTACAGGGGAATCACACTCCTCAGCCTCCCCGGTAAAGTCTATGCCAGGGTACTGGAGAGGAGAGTTCGGCCGATAGTCGAACCTCGGATTCAAGAGGAGCGGTGTGGTTTTCAGCCTGGTCGTAGAACACTGGACCAGCTCTACACCCTGCATCGGGTGCTCGAGGGTTCATGGGAGTTTGCCCAACCAGTCCACATGTGTTTTGTGGACTTGGAGAAGGCATTCGACCGTGTCCCTCGTGGTGCCCTGTGGGGGGTGCTCCGGGAGTATGGGGTCCGGGGCCCTTTGCTAAGGGCTGTCCGGTCCCTGTATGACCGGCGCAGGAGCTGTGTTCGCATTGCCGGCAGTAAGTCAGACCTGTTCCCGGTGCATGTTGGACTCCGCCAGGGCTGCCCTTTGTCACCGGTTCTGTTCATTGTATTTATGGACAGAATTTCTAGGCGCAGCCAGGGGCCGGAGGGGGTCCGGTTTGGGAACCACAGGATTTCATCGCTGCTTTTTACGGATGATGTTGTCCTGTTGGCTCCATCGAACCAGGACCTGCAGCGTGCACTGGGGCGGTTTGCAGCCGAGTGTGAAGCGGCTGGGATGAGAATCAGCTGTTCCAAATCCGAGGCCATGGTTCTCGACCGGAAAAAGGTGGATTGCCCTCTCCGGGTGGGTGGGGAGTCTCTGCCTCAAGTGGAGGAGTTCAAGTATCTCGGGGTCTTGTTCACGAGTGAGGGGAGGATGGAGCGTGAGATTGACAGGCGGATAGGTGCGGCATCGGCAGTGATGCAGTCGCTGTATCGGACCGTTGTGGTGAAGAGGGAGCTGAGCCGAAAGGCGAAGCTCTCGATTTACCGGTCAATCTACGTTCCTACCCTCACCTATGGTCATGAGCTCTGGGTAATGACCGAAAGGACAAGATCGCGGATACAAGCGGCCGAAATGAGTTTCCTCCGCAGAGTGGCCGGGCGCTCCCTTAGAGATAGGGTGAGGAGCTCGGTCACACGGGAGGAGCTCGGAGTAGAGTCGCTGCTCCTCCACGTCGAGAGGAGCCAGCTGAGGTGGCTCGGGCATCTGGTCCGGATGCCTCCTGGACGCCTCCCTCGGGAGGTGTTCCGGGCATGTCCCACCGGTAGGAGGCCCCGGGGAAGACCCAGGACACGCTGGAGGGACTATGTCTCTCGGCTGGCCTGGGAACGCCTCGGGGTCCGTCCGGAGGAGCTGGAGGAAGTGGCTGGGGAGAAGGAAGCTTGGGAGCCCCTGCTTAGACTGCTGCCCCTGCGACCCGGCCCCGGATAAGCGGAAGAAGATGGATTGATGGATGGATGGATAGAAATTGAAACAGTACAAAAACCACCTGCAGCCTTTTAGGGTTACATGAGACATGGCCTGTCCATATACTCAGTAAAACGTGTATGTGTCCTCTTTATTTATGCAGGTTACATACTGGGAACCTGGGCTCAAAGGTGGCCTTTTTTTAAAAGAGTAGGGGTGCATGCTGCCTACATACATACAGTTGGTTTAATTTAATGTGAGCGCCCAGAGCCTCCACTAGCCCTACATTAGCACTGATTAATGACTGGCTGCAGGTAGTGTGGAGTGAGTTGGGATTTAGGTAGTGAGAATGAGAAAGGCATTTTAGGTTTAAACCAACAGGATTCCAGAGTTGAAACTGGCAAATCAAAATGGCTCATGTTGTTTCCATGGCTGACGCCAATATAAATTATTTTTTACAATTATAGCTGATATGATATTCCACAAAAGATCTGAAATGAGTGATTGTCTAGTAATGCACTGCTCTACTTAACAGTATTACAGTAAAGATGAAAAACGATAAATGCAAGTTGCAAAAAAAAAATCTAAATCTCACTTGGACAGAGACACTTAGACTCTGTGCAAACAAAATGACCGCCGTATTGAGTACAAGAGCTGCTAACCAAGTAGTTTTCATTCCTACTAACAACACGATGAAATGAGGGCTGCACAGCAAACAAAAAAAAACTTTATAAATCCATCTTTATTAAATAGGTTGGTCAGCTAATAAACTGATGAATTGACTAGACTGAAGGACTACACCCCTAACTGACTGATTTTTGTTTTGGCTAAGCAGTTCATATTTCCATACATCATTTTATTTATTCATGCTCCTGGATACGCCTAAAATGTGCACTGCCAGGAGAATTAAACTGTGTTCATTAATTTCTATTTCAAGACTATAGGAATAGGAACATACATCAGTGAACCCTCTGAAATCTCTTTATATTCTGAGATCCCCCATCAATGTGCGCTTAAAGAATATACCACTCTACTGCTCAAATACACAAATGTTGAAAACATAACTGCTAAATGTTTACCAGTTCAGGGTTTCAGATGACATCACAATCTATAGATATTTTAGTTCAATTCAAATAAAATGTATATATTACGGGTAGGAGAAAACACAATTTCCACAAGACAATACTATAGACAAGACTGGGTCCATGATAACAAGACAACATGAGATTTTGACCATAGTAAATAAATTATGCCGTTTAGTTCAGAATTCAGGCCTAATTTTTATTGACTTTATTTAATATTTTTACTGTCACTGTGAAACTGCACAAGCCTGTGGCAATTTTGTCTCACAAGATCTTGTGCGATATGGAGTTCTGGGGTCTAGAATCCAGGGATGTCTAACCTGTAGCTCCTCACCCCCTTCCATGCAGCTTGGAAGGGATTTCTGAATTATATGTATTGTGGTTAATAACCAAAATCTGATTAATTATCATTGTATAGTGTCATTTTAATGCCTGTCTTTGAGCACTAATAATGGATAAAGGTTTGTGTTTCATTAGCACCCCATCTAAAGCAGTGGCTCTTATATATACTCATTTTCTTACAACTGCTAAAATGAGTAACTCCCTGGCTTTTTCCTTTTATAAAAGGTAGCTCATAAAAGGAAGGAGAGCAAGGTTGGAGACCCTTGGTTTAGTCACTAAAACAAATGAATGAAATCTGGCTTTTGCTGGGACTGTGTCCTGTGCTGTCTGACTTCATTGTTGATGACCTTGGTGTACAGGCAAAATGAGAGATTTTTGAAGTTCTATTCATGATCTGCATGTGTTTGTACTACTTGGAGTACTACAATACTATAATGCAGCTGATTTTTAAGAAGTAACAGTAAATAACCAACTAATTTACTTGCTCAACACTCCCAATAACTTCAGCATGCCTACTACACATCAGCTATGCAACAACTGAATGAAACTATGTAATGAAGGGCTGCTCTCATTACATTCTCATCCTTGTCTTCATTGGATTGAAGGGCTACTTTAGCATAACAAATTCAACTCCAACCATGTCTTAGGTGTCAGCAGAGGATTCGAACTAGGGCTGAAACGATTCATCGAGTTAATCGATTAAATCGATTAGAAAAATGCATTGATTTTTTTTTTTTGCCTCGATGCTTCGTTTTATTTTCATACGCTCGGCGATGGCCGGAACCTTTTGTGGTAGAGGTAAAGTTTCCGCACGACCACTGCACTTCACTGTACACACAACAGCGCAGCGCCCATGGATGTATAATAAGAGCATAACTTCCTCCTCATCTCCTCCAGTACCGGAGGAGATGAGGAGGGAGATGAGGGTACCGGAGCGTATCGCGCGCGGCGAACCGGAGATGCGGGCCGCGCACCCCGCATCTCCCGTACGCCGCGCACTCTGCGCGTGGATTGTGTCTTGTCGCGTACACTCCGTGGACCGCGCTTCCTCCTGTGCGCCTCTAAACCAGAACTCACACCAGGACTAAGCCAGGTCTAAAGCAGGTCTAAACCAGGACTAAACCAGATCTAAAACCAGGACTAATCCAGGTCTAAAACCAAACAAGAATTTGCAGGAGTTGGTTGCTACGTTTATGTAGTGTTAAAAATCATGACAATATCAAGTAATCCAAAGTAATCAGATTACGTTACTCACTTTAAGTAATTTAATTGATTATGTCACAAACTACATTTTGGGGAATGTAATCTGTAATCTGTAGGGGATTACATTTTAAAAGTCACCTTCTCAACACTGATGCTACAACATCTAAACAGAAAGCCCCGTACATTACATCAAGTAGAAAAGAAACCGCGAGGTGAGTCAACCTTAGCCCAGCGATAATTACGTTTTTCATGTCCAAAACACGTGTATCTGTCAGTGCACGTGGTGTGTACTTAACATGTGCAAAGTAGACATGACAATAACAAACGATTACTCGATTATTCGAACAAAATACTCGACAGAATAATCGATTACTGTAAGAATCGATAGCTGCAGCCCTAATTCGAACTGAGGAAGACAACTTCAAAAGGCAAAGTTACATTCACGTTTAGCTAAAATATAGCTTTAGTTAAATTCTTCAATGACACCTTATGTGGATGATTGTTTAAGCTCTAAACCAAGGGTCACTAACTGGTGGACTGGGTTCTGAGTACAAACCCAGATGCCATCCCATACGGACCCGTGTCGATATGCACGTTTTCCTCCATGTGCACTATGCTGTCATTTATTTTGGTCCAAAGGAAAACAGTTATCGCTGCGTCCTCCTCAGATGCAGCAGAAAACAGCTCCATAGGGACTTAAAGCTGAAATATTCTAACAGAGGTGGGGCTTATCTCTCACTCACTCTTTACTTTATATCGACAGACCCAGAAATTGCAAAGATATTCATTTTAAAATACTTTAGAATCGCTTTTGGCTTTACATCGGCTATAATCAAATGCGCTCGTATACACACACACAGCGGGCCGCAACACGTGATACACACGATCTATTTCTCAGACTGTCGCATAAGTTTTACGAAAATGGTCCGTTGAGACATTTCTATGTAATATAATATAGTTTTAGTGTTCAGAAAGAGGATGGAAGAGGAAGAAAAGAAATCATCAAATCATCATCAAAGAAGGAAAAGTCTGATAGTGTTGCTCCCCTACCACTCTATATTAGTAGAGTAGACTGGCTATATTATATAATATAACATAGCCTGAGAAAACTCTGTACTTATTTTCACTGAATTAAAATTCTAAGCTGTGAATCATTAAACCAAATGAACTAATACACTTCACATATGAACTCCAGCTGTACAGTAGTTATACTGTAATGTATGCAATGTTGCATTAATATCAGTGTTATTATACTCATTATGAGGAAAAAAAGACATACACATATCGAATCATGGGAAAACTGCATCCCTAATGATGTCCCAGACCTCTGCTTGAGGAGATTTTCTCTAACTGGACCTTCTCAAATTTTAGTTGAATACCCCTGCTCTAAACATTGGCTCTAGTGAATTCCTGAATTCCTAATGTCCTATGCTTTTGTGGCATTGAACTTTCTTCTCAAATAAAAATAAATGCAATGACAATAGTTTGAATGCTTTAGTGCAGTAAAAGTACACTAAAACAAGGTTATGGTGGAAGCTTAAAAACAGCTGTGGATCATTAGACCTCTTCATTCAGAAGAATTCTTGTCATAGTCTGAGTGATAAAACCTCTTCTGTCGGCCATGGCATGTTTTGGAGTCTGGAGTATAGTCGAGAAAATCATGATTTGATTCCCAAATTAGTCAAATTAGATACTTAAATCAATAATATGTTTTGCAATTAATCTATAAACTTGTCTCAACTCTAGAAGTTAGTTACTTGACACTCCTCTCAAATCTTAATAAACTGCATAGATTTATGAAAAATAACAAACTTGTTATCTTCACGAATGTAAATGTTACACTACTGTGTCAGCTCTGAGAATGCAGCAGGGTTCTTGAGTCACAGGATCATCCTAAAGTCTACACGTAAAATCAATGAAGCTCAGCTACCCCTCGATGACCAAAACAAAACCAAAGTACATTTTCCTTAATGAAAAAAAGAATCTCAATTTTTAGGTGCAACTTTTACCTAAATGTCTTAAATTGAATTTATAAATCAAATTAAGATTAAGCTTTAACAAGTGTAAAAAGTGACATTTATATATAGCGCTTTTCTATCTCTAACAAGCAAAGCAAAGCATTTTTACATCAAGGAACCACTAACTCCGTCACACACATTTATTCATATTACAAAGTCTAGGGCTCTTAATGACAGTGAGGAGTTTTGGGAGCTGGAAATGAACCGCCAGTGACCACTCAACCAACTGAGCTAAAGCTGGATTCAAACCTCTGACCCTCAGATCAGTGGACAAACGCTCAACCTCTATAATTATCTGTAAATGTGTAAGGAAAAACAAAAGCTATGGTGTTTAAAACCTATAATGAACTAATATCACAATATCACTTCAATATCCCAATGCAGCTCACAAAAGCAAACAATACACTAATGCACTTTACACTTTACTAACACAAAAACATTTCTCAAATGTATGAAAAGTGTGTTATGGAGTAATGGTAGATGCCCATCAAATAAAAGGGTGAACATATCTGTGTCTCACCATAATTCAAATAATTTACAACTCAAAATGTATTAAAGTTCAAAATCTACAATGTAATCACAACACTAACATCTAAACAACATTGTAACAAAGTCAACTTCTCCTTCAACCAGCCCAAACCTCAAGCCAGCAAATACCAAAGTATGTGGCAGTGAGATGTCAAATTATGTGTGCAGGAAAACTAAACTTAAATCACTTAAGTCTTCTTTAGGCTTCCTTGTGAAACAACCCATACTCCTACCTAAGATGGTTACGGATTCTCTTATTTCTTTGTAACTCTCTCCACCCCATCCTCCTGCTTCACTTTCAGTGCATTGGGGGAGCTGGGAGAGCTGCTGAGGGAAGATAAACGGGTGTTATTCACAGGCAAAACACAAACATTACAAAAATACTATTAAACTTTTCAATATATATCATTTCAATTGAGTAGTCTATCTTAAATATCTGCAGACAAAGAACAGCTTAAGAATGAACAGAATCAAATAAAAGGGTCAGTGATTTATGCAGTAGTTTTCAGAGAACTTTCAAATAATAACTACAGCTGTTTATCATTTCACTGGACACACATAGTAAGCAAAATATTAGGTAGATACAAACACTGTGTAATCCACCAAAAAACATTAAACCAAAAAGGTAGAAAATGTTAAGAGTGTTGGGCAGGTAACAGTTTAAGTATGGCAAAGTCGTTGGAAATGTAGAATTTAAACTTGAGGGGAATTAACAGATATCGAACATAAATTGCAGCAAAAGAAATTATACATGGTCTTGAAGCTGAGGGCATTTTGTCAATGTGATGAAGAAATGTTACCATTACCACAGAACAGAAAAATTCTGATATTGGTTGCGTAGGACTTTTATTCTTTACTCAATACCGGTCTTATTATTAATACTTACTTTAATAGCCTTGATTCCAGACTTGGTGATTTGGGTCATCTTGGCCTTGGAGATGGGCGGTTTGTACTCGTTCAACGAGTACAGCTGGAATGAATAAAAAAATGTGTCAAATTATGTGTGGCAGATTATAGAGCGCTAGGAGACTAAAGGGGTTTTAATAATCTACGATTAATGATAATGTTACTATTTCAGGCATTCTTGAAGTCATGTATTCATGTATTCACTGTCATTGATCCCTCAGCATCAAATATAATAAACCATCAAAATGCTCAGGGGATGCTTTATTAAGATGATGCTTAAAGAGGACACATAAAAGGATGCTTATACTGGTTTGGAGCCATCATAGCACATCATCGTTCGGCTAGCGGTGGGCTGGCTATCCGCCGAGGTGCACCAACCACCAACCTATCTGATGCCCTTTGGTTATAGAAGCAGTACAACTTACATAACAAAACATTTATGGGCAAAAACAAATGGGGTGCGTCATATGCAAAGCCTTTGAAATGGTTTTAACGTTTTATCACGCACTTTCGAAATCAAATATTCATATCAAATTAATTAGCCAACTCGTAACGCTAACTTGCTAGATTAAGTTAGCAGTTAGCTTTGGAATTGTGATTTCCAATATACAATGCACAAGTTGGTATCCAAAGACACAACGTGCTTGTTTATGGTGCACACCATGTTTATAACAAGTAAACTGTAACCTGATCTGCTTTAACGCAGTACTAAGGGAAAGTAACACAAAGCGGCCTTGTACTGTATATGACTATACACCCCTCCTTTATGCTAGGAAAGCTAATGTTAGCCTCAGCTAATGGCAAATGCAAAGAAAATCACACAATGCTCAATTGGTTTGATTGCATTATACATAGTCTGTTAACACAAACCTCGTTGTTGAAAGCTTTGACCGCCTCCATGACGATGGTTTTTCACCTCACAGATGGCCTAAAAATGTTTACAGATTTCCCCTCAGACACCGGTTTAGGACGTGCATGCTCGACGCTCGGCGAAGATGGAGGAGACTGGAGCCAATATGGCGAAATACTCCGAGGAAATCCGCACGACCAGCGCCACCCAGCGGCGAGAATTCAGACCTGCAATTTTTTTTTGGGGGGGGGGGTCATTCTGCCATAGTATAATGATTTCTACTCAAAATAAGGTTTATTAATCTAGCAGCCGATATGTCAATGCAATTACGTACCATTTGTGTCTCGAATACCCTCAAACTTTGTAAAAATCGATAACAAATATTCTACAAAGATTTTTTATTCAAATACTATTCAATTTAAACATTTAAAAATCTGAAACAAACCCATGGTTTATAAAGACTAATGTAGAGCACCCTCCAACCCAAAGTTTAAATCCCAGCCCCCCCCTAACAAACGGATGCTGCCAAAGTGTTGTGTGCTTGGGTAGGGCACATTGTTTTTACATTGTGATTGGTGGTGGGCAGAGGGACGAACATGCAAATTGTCTGTCTTGTTTCAATCACACTAGGGCAGCTATGGCTACAGAAATGATGCATGAGATCTTATGCAATACAACTGCAATAAGTATTAGCCTATTGGACACATATGGAAGAACATAAGAAGAATACAATTTTAAAATCATGGCAAATGTTTAATGTTGTTTGTGCAGACTGTATTGCTCTGCAATATTTTAACACCAAGGCAACATGGGCATATGGTTTAGTCAGTGCATAGCACCCATAATAGAATAAAAATAGTAAAAAATAAAGGGACACCTTTAAAACATATACTACACAGTAAGAAACAAGTAAAACAATAAAACACAGGTAAATACTCAAGACATTCACATTTACCTAAAAAAAGTAACTTTATGTACAATTTCTTCATAAATGTATTCATATGAGGGGGAGTAACAGTAGTTTTTCATATTACAGCAGTGCATGTAAACAATAGATTCCATATTTAGCTTCCAGAGGAAATATTATCTTAGTCCTCATAAACTAGTTTCAACCAATGAAGCAGAAACCTCAGATGTTTCAGAGTTTGTGTCCTCTGGCGTCCCCTGTTGGTCACTTTTGCAGCAGATTTCCTGCATCAAAGGTGCATTGGCATCTTTCCATTCTCTGAACTTCTCTGCAGTGAGCTGTGGATCCATAAGCAACTGCTCCAATACCTGAAGGTCTGCTTCTTTTGACTTTAAACAGAATACAGACAACAAATTAGTGAAATACAACTTTGTGAAAACAAAAACTGACCAAAATGAAAGTGTACCTTCAACGTGCTTTTGAGAGTCCTAATGAGGTGAAGTTTATCATTAACTGTATGATTTTTGGACCGTTTTATAAAGGATGCCCGAAATTCCCTTTTTGTGGATGGTTTGCGGTCTCCAATTGGTGAAAGACTTGCTTCTTTGAGGTGTATGTACAGCTTCTCCAGCTCATCTGAAAGCCTGTGGTCTTCTGTATCAACAAGGACATTGTTCACTAAATGATAGATTAATGGTTAACAGATACTTCATAGGCAATGCAGGTAGGATACATGTGCATTATACCTAAAGGCACATTAAGTAGACAACAAAAAGGGAAAATAAAGTAAAAACAATCTCACCTTCAACTTCATGTGTTCCTGTATTCTCTGGTTCCTCTTTATTCTCTGGTTCCTCTTTATTCTCTGGACCCTCTGCCTCAGACCCTGCTTTAGGCTGTGGAGTTGTGACCTCTTCTTCTTGCTCCTCCTCTTCTTCATGCTGTGTGTGTACCTGTACTGAGCACACTATCGCCGTCTCAGTAGTAGAAGGAGATGCCTGAGTGACCAAGTCCATCCACGACTGCCGCTGTTTGACCAGTGAGGAGGCAGAATCCTGGGAGGTCATGGTACTGACAGGGGTGGACAGAGAACCATTGGCTTCACTTGGTGCAGTGGAGGAGTATGGTGGAGGAAGTGTCCCCTGAAAGAACAAAACATCTTTAGATGTGTATTTTAAAATGAGAACTTGTGATTTCTTCAGCCCATCACTGACCTGATTTGTGCTTCCAGGTGGAGAAGAGGCATCGATGCGGTCCTGTAATGTTTTCTCATAGTATGGAGGAGGAGGGATTTCAGTGGTCTCAGTCTCTTCGTGGTCACTAGCTTCACTATAACATTCTGAAAGACAGGATGTAAACTTGTTTAAAGGCATGTTTAAGTTATCATGACCTGATAATCAAGCAATGGCGAATAAGCAAAAGAAATATGCATTCATATGTCACAGATAAAGAATATCACAGAGAAATGCTACAAATATGCAACAAGAAAATTAACTAGTAAAAAAGCGACATACCAGCTACTGTGTGTTGTTCTGCTGGCTCATAATGAATGGAAGCTAATCCCAGTTTATTCAACCATCTGAAAATACAAAAACACTGTTAAAACCACACAAATTTCAATGTAATATTGCTTGAGTCCCAAGGCAACCTACAGAGTCATTTCATCATGGCTCTCAGCAGCAAAATAGAACATCATGACCCTTGGATGACAGGCTTTGAATGCACTGTAATAAGAAAAAGTTGAACGTAAAATGTATAGTGCAAAAACAGTAACGTTCTGCAAACAGGAATGAGCTTACTGTTTCTTTTTGCACTCTATGGCTCTGTCAATCATGAAGTTGGTGAGGTCAATATATCCCTCAGCCTTTTCAGCCTGCAAATCATGAATTGTGCAACACATGAAGGTCACCACTTCCTGACAATAACAATAATTATGCACACCTAATATAGGGTGTTGATGTCATTAGACCACACCCTTTCTCATTACCCAGATGCACATCAGTTGATATACTTAATTGGTAGTAGGCTTTCAAGCCTATACAGCTTGCGACAACATGCATAAAAAGGATGATGTGGTCAAAATACTTATTTGCCTAATAATTCTGCACATAGTGTACATATATACGCATGCACGTGCACACGCTTTTATTTTGAAACACACTTATTTTAAAACTTTCCTATTTCAGAATAAGCAAAAAGCAGTAGTGCTGCAACAGTCATACTCCTATGTCAGTTATACCAGTGTATGTTTGATGACCGAGTACACTGTGGTTACCGCACTGTACTGACGGCAGTGACATAGCTGTGAAAATAAAGCCGAATCATCCACAAATTTACCAATGCTGCTTCACACTACACATGCACTTCTCAGATTTAAAACTTTACAATATGCAGTATACAATCCTGCATCAAATTATAACATTTTAGATTTTATGATCAACAAAAAATGAGACTTTCAAGTCTCAAGAGGATCACCTATATCCATAAAGGATTTGTTTCACGTCAACAAATTAAGTAATTTTGACATAATACATAATCATGAATACCAAGATCACAGTCTGCATCTTGAATCCTTAGAAAATAATTTAACTTTGCACAGACAAATCATTTAAATTAGTATTTTGAGAAAGTACAATAGTGAAGATTTATTTGACTGAGTGAGTGGTTGGTTACCAGCTGCATTTCCTAAGACTGCTTAAGGGAAGAAAGGCATAATGAACTTACCAGCTGATTGTTGTACCAGTAGAGTGCAGTCTTTTTGAGGACAAACCAATATTTCTTCCACTTAATTCCCAGAAAACCTTTGGATTCTTTCTTCCTGTAAAGCCAACCCTGATGATCTGGCTGCCCAAGCTCTTTGACTGAGATCCTCCTCCTGCTCATTGTACCATTGCCTATACATAAAACATAATGTAAAGAATTTAGTCTTCTGTACTGGGGCGAAGAGGGCAGTCCCAAATTCAGATGAGACAAAAGTACAAATATTTCCATTGCTTTCAAATTTTTATCAATAATTCCACTCGCCCTAAAAAAAAGGAGCAAACTCACTCAGCCAACCCATATAATTTGCCTCCAGCCTACCTGTTTTAGCTATGAATAAATACAAAAGGCAGATAGAAAAACTAGACTACATTTAAGACCAAATGACGCTAACCCACATCTTACCTCCTCGAGTCTTTTTCTTTGATTTGTGTCGGAGGGAGACCTGCAGAGGCGAAGAAAAAGAAAGTTCATGAGAGGAAGAGTAGGAGAAGAGGAACACAATATAGACTAGAGACGAGCAGAGAAGCAGCAGTGTGGAACATCCTGTTTCACACTTTCTGTCACATGCGCTTATGCCACTTTGTGTTCACCTCAAATAGAATGCTTCTCGGCAATGGCTTTTTTTTTAATTTCAATGAGTAAGCCAAATTTTTCATGGAATCTAATAACAAATTTAGAGTCAGGCAAAAGTTTAGTTTAGTTCTGCTCTATTATTCTTATCTTATACTAACTTTGTCACAGTTTAAATCAGACTACACTAGAGTGAAATGTACATGTACACATGATACTCAGATACTCTTTCCAAGTTTGTACATGCCGTGTACAGATTTGAAATATAAAATAGAAATAAACAAGTAACTTACTGGGTTGTAGTCATCGGCAGCCATAGATGCGGACACAGATATGGGGAAGGCAGCCTGTTGGAGGAAAACAAAGGGCAGTTTCAGCTGAGAGGGCTGGTGAGGTAAGCATTCTGCATTAATGAGCAGAAAACAAGATTTCTTTTTCAAAATGCTGTGACAGGAAGCTCTGACATCACAAAGATACATCAGAGGACAGATCAGAGGTTTCTCAACATAATTTCCTGATTTAGGCAGAAACCTGTAGAATGTGAAATGGCATTTACCTTAATTAAATTGAGTAAAAATCAAAATCCCAAATATTGTTAATATTGCCTAATTAGGAGAATACTGTAATGTTTTTTGTTTCTTTTTACAGATGTCTTCTATAATGTCCCCATGTCCAAAAATGTAAAGATGTCCAATAAAGCAGCATTGTCCTTTGACTTTAGATACTACTGCTGTTATTGTGAAATCGCCACAGCCATTGACTAACTTCCTCAAGTACACAAGTTCCTTTTTTCCAAAACACCAACACATTTAATACAAACACACATAATAATTTCAGTGTTAAGAAATTATACTGGAATGTCGTCTATAAAGCATAGTTAAACAAACAAACAAACAAACAAACAAACACAATTACATTTTGAAGGGTTAGTGCTTCACCCAATTCACCCAGCACAGAATTATTGAGGCATATGAAATAACCTGCCCTATATCTAGGCCTATATAGTCGCTAGGCAAATTTAGATACATTATTTTAAGTTGTTGTAAGATCTGCTGCAAATTTTGAATTATTTCTGAAAGTTTGCCGAGTGAAAAATCGAAAAGTAAAAATATTTCCATTGTTTTTAAATTTTGATCAATAACTCCACTCACCCTAAAAAAGGGGGCAAACCCACAAAGCCAACCCACCAGAGTGAAAACTCGAAATCCGCAACAGTTTTGCTCTCAGCGTGTCTTCCGGAGTAAGCCGTCCGTCTACGTTGGACACATGTGCTGTACAAACACGTAGAGCTAATATGCGGTTTTATTTATTAGAGAAAATGCTAATAAAGTTTTGAAAGCAGACGCCTTACCTTCCAACACAATCGCAGTGATTGTAATTTCTCACGGCATTTCTGCTCAAAATCTGACCAAATTCTAGCAAACATGTCCAACAAAAAACACGGCTGTGGCAGGGCGAGTTTCAGGTGAGCCCAGGGTTTTCTGAATGGGTGTTGCCTATTTTACATTTTAAAAGACAGGGACGTCTTGGTTTTATTTACATTTTGCAGCGTTGTAGCAAGAGCATTTGATTTGCTGCCCAAACGAATTGGCTCCATATATATGCATTTGCCGCGCACGGTCAGTAGATGTCGCTGCGGTTCTTCCTTGGTGTTTGCACCGCCTCCTCTGTAGTGTAGCAGTCTAACGACACATTGTTTAAAAAAAAAAGCAACAAAAAATGTCAGTCGAGAAGGTCCCTATTCCTTTAAAGAAGTACTGTAAAAATCAGTCTGGCCAGGAAAAAAATAAACGCAGAGATTCCCTCAAGGTAGCATCAATACTGTCTTTATTACTGGGACACATCAACATATTGTTATGGTCAATGGGTCCAATTTTGTGACCTAGCATGTGAATCTATTACTTGTCCTAATCCAGGGGAAACAATTAAAATGCACTGTGCCTTATTATTGGTGAATGGGGTTATCTTATAAATGCTGATAATTCAATCAGTCAATCAATCACCTTTCAAGACACCCAAAAGCGCTTTACAGTTCATTATTTATTCACTCCACTCTTGGTGGTGATAAGCTACTATTGTAGTCACAGCTGCCCTGGGGCAGAGTGACAGAAGTTAGGATGCCACTGGCCCCTCCGACTACCACCAACACTCATGCACACTCCACTTTCATTCTAGGTAATGCGGGTGAAGTGTCTTGCCTATGGACACAACAACAGTTTTGTGACTGGCGCACCACTGTGCCACCTGATTTTCCCAGTGGTCTCCTATCCAAGTACTAACCAGGCCCGGCCCGGCTTAGCTTCAGAGATCTGATGAGATCAGGCTTTGACAAGCCAGTATGGCCACATGATTAATTTGCTCTTTGATGGATGGAAAAACACACCAAATATTGATTTTATGTTGTGAGGGAAAATGGTAATTCCTGTAACAAAATGTACAATGTGCATCTCAAATCTCACCCATCTCTGCTGCCATCTTTAGCAGAGAGCGGGGTGTGCAATCCCTAGTCATAACATTTTATCTGCACTGGCTTGAAACTCCAGGCGTTTGTGTGCATGTACTTGTATAGCAGTAACACACACATTCCTGAGTCCTGTATTATCATAGCTTTCATTCCATTCCCACTTTTCCATTATCCATCTTAACGCATGCACAAAGGCAAATATGAAAGGTCCACTGCAAGCCTAGGTCCCAAACTCATCCTATTCACAATGCCAGGATAGCTCTTTTAACATGTCTGTTAAACACACAATTTTGGGTTAATGCAGCATAGAATTTTAAAGGGACAATCATATATTGTTGGGCTTGGGGGAAGTGAGGTAATCCCGGGTGCAAGCTAAGTCAAAGGCCCCTAGCATAAGTCTGAGAACTGAAAATTGGTTACACCATTGTCCTGCCCCACTTCCATTAGGATCCATGCTGAGAATTGTCACGGCACTTAGCTAATGCCCCCCGTACCCCACCCTCATCAAGCATCTCTTCATCTGAAATTGTGTGTGGGGAGAGAATGGGGAGACGAGCTAAACAGTGTGTCCATTATTTGGCAGAGGAATCTCACACTGGGTTAAAGGGGGATGGGTATGGGACTGGAAAGGATACACTCAGCGGGAAAATTATTAAGAACATTCAACAAGTGTTCTGAAGGTTCGGATGCTTGGGAATTGACTCAATAACAAATCTTGATATGCTGTGGTAAAATTAATTGAGAATTTATAATATTAATATCATCCAGTGTTGTTGGAAATATGTGATTGGGTGGAAAAAACAGTCCCGAATAAAATATTAATGATATATACAGCTTTTAATTATTTTCTCCTCAAATACAGAATTAAAAGTAGATTTCTCTGTACTATTTTGGATAGTCTGTGTAGTATCAAAACTTTCTAAATATTTCTGTAAAATAATTGGATTAACATATTTTTATTTTTAATAGTAATATCACTGAAACCATGCACTTTATTAGATACAATGGTGTGGTCATTTATCTAGTCCCATATATAATTCCCATCATTCTTTCTTTCCCATTTCAGTAGCTGTTAGTGATGACTCCCAAGTTCACCCAGTCCGTCTCCCCATTCACCCGTGAATACATTTAGCTCATAAACCATTTCTGTTAGCTTTGTATTGCGTCTTGTATTCCTTATCATGTCTGGCAGTGGGGTCAGGGTTTTCTTGTTTGTCACCACAACACTCTGCCCTTGAACCATAAATCAGTTCAAACATGGCTGGCCTCTATGTGCCTAATCTCCTGACCCCAGTGGATTGACAGTAACTCATGCTGAAGCGGAATTGCATGTGTGTACAATATGCGCACGTGTCTCCACTCCCTTTCCGCAATAACATCAAAAGCCTATAGATACTCTGTCAAAGCGAATTTTTCATTGTAAAACCCAACCCTTTGTAAAGCCCACTTAGTTAAACAGTAAGTAGAAAAATATGTTGTCCTATATCTCTGTATGAAAAGTAATGGAGCTACATTGGAGCAGCTTCACTTCTTCCTCCTGCCAAGACTGAAGCCAAGAGGACATTCCTAACATTGTGCAGTTGATGCCAAGTTCTTATGCTTATGTGTATAAATATAGTGTATCACCACATCCAATATGTATGCATGTATGATGAATCATGTTTGTGCAAATGACAAAATACATACCGCTTGAGAGAAAGACCAGGAACGGATTTGCGGCTGGTTATATCTGCAAAAAATATTATATAACACAATTAATATTATAATGTTTTCTTTTTCATGCCATTCTGCAATTAGACAAAATGAACTTGTGTCTTGTTAAACTCTGCAACACATAGTTAGACCTTCCTAACATCCCATTAGGCTGTTGCTCATTGGTTCTGATAATGTATTTGGCAACAGGCCACAGCAGCATGGGCAGACATGTTGGATCTTTCTCGTCCCGCCAATGCTCAAAATACTAGATTTCATTCCATAAGGCCTCACCCAGCAATTTCAAGGCATTTGTCCCACGCTCATTTTTTCCAGCTATCTGATTGTGAACTTGTTTTCACAAATCACTATTTAAAGATAACATGTAAGACAAAGTGGCTCCCATTAGAAATATGTAACAGGCTACGATGCGGAACAGACATATAATAAAACAGAGGTGGACTTTTTTTTTTTTTTTTTACCTCAAAATCATTCCAACTCTCAAATGTTTCTTCATATAAAATAGATGATTACATACAAATGGGCTGAATATATTTTGATTTAATATTTTATAATCTGACACAATTGCAAACATTTTAGGCATTAGAGTTTTAGCTCAAAAGCCACATTATGTGTTTTACTACTACATGATGAGTCAGAATTGTGATTCAGACTGTTTCACTACATATATTTTACCAGCCCCATTCACACTCACTAAACCTGTTGCACAGTGCTGTCAAACATATAGGCCCATTTAACCTATATGGAAGCTGTGAAAATCCCTAGACATCAAGCCAAAATTATTGTGACACATGGTTAAATCTTGTGCCGTTCAGATTGTGTCAGTTGTCACATAATCACAGCACTGAATGAGTCACCTGTTGCTCATCCCTCAGATTCACAACAACAGCATCTTTATCCTCCAACTGTGAATCATGCGCCAATATCGAACGTGAAACAAAGCAGGATGTGTGCCATAATTGAAAATAACAAAGCTAAAGGATGCTTATTCATTAGTGTAATATAAACGAGAATTAAATTGTTAATTTTATTTCTATAAGAACATTGTGGATCGTGATCATGTAGGAGCAGTATTTTCTAATATCGTCATATGGCTAGTAGATAATAATAGAAATGGCACCCCACCAGCAGAAACAAATGATTCATAACACAGTGGCAGTTGAGAGGATATTTCCGAATGTGGAAATGTGCTGCAAGTGGGCGGCACGAGTGTGGTCCGTTACATCATCTTCGGGGGCCAGCAATTGAACTTCTGTTGTATGAATGTGTAAATACCAATTTGTACTGATCCATTGTGACATGTATAATCCCATTATATTAGTAAGGCCAGCAAACTAAATGGCTGTTCACTTCAAAATAATTACATAGTATGAGTGGAAATGGAAAAAAAAATACTTTGAATACAACTACCTTGCCATCACAATTACCACTACTACATACATAACAGTTTGCTTGCCAGACTCCATCTGAGTGAAGAGGTCTATCAAATACTTTCCCATGTCTTAACAGTTGGCCACCCACTGCCCTTGCACCCCACGTCTGGTTTTAAAGGGATTCCATGGCTGACAAGACAGTTCCTCCCTGTTGAAGAATTGGACCCACCCTGCACTTATGTTTCAACTTTGACCTATCAACTTCATCACAGCATATTTTAGTGTGACAGAGGCACTCACCGGTTCAGGAAGTCACTGCTAGAGTGCCAGTCGAGTTCCTGCGATACAAGAATGGGCGGGTTAACACAAGAAGAAAGCCAAAGCAGTAGATTTTTGCTTCGTTTTAATTTGGTTGTATGATAATTAAGTGCATTTCCATTATTATTGTAAAATTTAAATAAAACAAATCTGTATTAGATGATTTCCACATACTCATACATATACAACAATTTGTGCTTTAACATGCAATTTGCTAAGAATATCCTCAAAAAACATTAGAGCAGTGTAGCCATAAGATGTTAGTGGTTAGCAGTCTTAGTGGTAGGTTAGAAATCATGCAGGTAGTGTTTAGGCAGACCACAGATGTGCAGAAAGTGCAAATTAATGAGGACCAGGCAACTTGAGCACAGCAAAGCAGCAGAGACAGAAAAGTGAGTAGAATCCTTTTCAGTCAATACAATCATGCACAGCAGGCAGAGAAGGGCCACAAGGATAAAAGGTGCTTTCTAGTATTCCCTCTCAGGCACATGCTTCTTCAAATCAATAACCAAAAACAAAAGGTGGAGCCTGTCACAGTAGGTAACCCTAAGCTCCCATTTAAACATTTAAAAGTCTAACATATGTGCAGGGATAACACTTCAAATAGAGCAACCTGTCTGACCATATGGGGCCCCAGCTCGAATACAAGCTAGTAGATAGTAGGTAGACACTTCACAGGCAAATGCATTTGATATGCAGGCAAATGGTAAGTCAAAGCTATTGTTTCAAAGACAAAGAAGGTCAGCCTAAAAAGTCAAAGCAGGGCAGTTGGCTTATGCATAATGTAGATAGTTCTTAGTACTTAGTACTGTGTAAACGCAACATCCAGCATCCTGCACATCATAAAAAATAAAGACAATACAAAAAGTATCAAGTCAACGGAACCTTTAATAATGCTATGCACATCTTACAAAAAGCAAATAAAGCAAAACAGACATGGTTTACCTATCATTTTAAATAAAACGGTCATATTTGTATTTCCTATTGAACTTATAGTCAAATAAAGGTTGGTTCAAAACACTGGCCTCCCAAAACCTGTTATTACTGTCAATCAGTTGTTTGGATAAGCCCTTTAAAAGGTGAGCCAGTTTGTAAAGCATATCACAATATAGCCTCAACTGAATTAAATGCATAGCGTTAAATGAATATATTTACCAGTGACAAAAGAACATTTCCCACCAAGGCAGCTTTATCAATTTTAACTCAAATATTAGAGATATGCATAGGTTTCAAGAGGCAACCATTGGCAAATAGTGTGCACAAAAACTCACAAGTAAATAAACATTGATCCACCAACAGAATATACAGATTGAAAATGTCTTGACCATTAATGCAGCTTAAACCAATAATTCAGGAAATATCAGGCAGGTGGTGGATTTTAAATAACCAAAGAGCAAAAAAGACCATATTTAACTTATTATGTACAGAAGAGTCCATAGATGACCTGAAGTGGCCCAAGCGTCCTAAACCTGAACAAGTCCTTCTTGAGGCATGAATGGGGCTCGCAGTCAGACACATGGAGGACAGTGTTAAATGTGTAATGACAAAAACAGTAAGTTCTACTAAGCAGGGTTGGTTGAAGAGTAGTAGTTGCTAGTGCTAGTGACACCAGGGAAACATGGGAGGTCAGTGAAAGGGGAGTGTGAGAAAGCCCATAGCTGCTAAAATACAGCTTCATGTATTTTAATAGAAGGCACTGAGGAAGACACAAGACAGGAACAGGAAGCCCCGGACAGGAAGTGCATCATCAGTGAGTCAATAGCTTAAGCCGCGTGATCCAACTGACCAGTAGTGAGCGTTCTGCTGTGGTGCGCTTAGAGACCTGAGTAACGGGGGCTTTTTTGATGTCCTCCTGATAAGGGATGGTGGCGCTGTTGTGCAGTTCTGAGTTGGAGTAGTAGCGGCTGCCCCTGATGTGGTCCACTCTGACCAGATGTCGATCTCCCGTTGACTTGTAGGGCGGCGACAAGGCGGGCACCTCCTCCGCAATTGTGGGGATCCTCTCATTGCTGAGGTATCTGTACAAAAGATCTTCACCTTCGAGACAAACAGAGTTGTTTGTTAAAAGCAAGTTGAAATATACATTTTAGAGGTTTTTATTTGAAGGAAACAAGAAAATGTAACGATACCTTTTCTTCCTTGTGCCCATGGTTTAGCATAGGGATCATACAGCCCAACACATGTATCAACTGGCATAGAAAGAGGCCTGGGCTTGCCTAAAACACAATTTTTACATTAGTTTACTTTATCTCAAATATTTCAGCCATAATTTCCACTTGTATAAAACTGACCTCTTGAAGGCTTGTTCTCCCTTCTCCTGGGCTGTACTACTTTCGCCTCTATAGGGACGCTTAGCTTGTCATAGTCTCCAAAGCTGTAAAGAGGCTTGCCTTCTTGGTCTAAATAGGAGTTTGGTGACTCAGAGCCCTTTGGTCTTTTATTGATGCTGGCGAAGGTGTCCGCTCTGTTCTCTCTGTGTGGAGGAAGAAACATTGTGTAAGGCTTTAGTCAGCAATTGTAACCTACACAACAACAACAAATAAGTAGACCCTCATTATGCTGCAACCTGGCCTGAGTGAGGAAATGTGTCAAGGGTTAACTACTAGAAACACTGTAAGGTGGTGATGCCCTCTGAAACTTTGGATAAATGGCTTGGCTAATGTTCCCACTCCCACCAGCTAAGACATAATAATAAATGGTGGTTTACCTTGGACTGTATGGCACTGGGGGAGGTGGAGGAATGTACAGATCCAAAATGGCTGGCTTTTCTTTTTTGGCTGATCCGTTTGCAGAGTCGCATGGGGACTGGCCTCTGATCAGCGAGGTATTATTCTGGAAAACAAAACACAAGCATTTAAATTTAACAGCACTATCAACGGCAAATCAAGGCTCCTTTGAGACACATGAATTATTGCTAAAGATGGCTGCTCTGGAGCTGGGAGGAGTTGTGGTGAGACATTTAAATGCATGTATAAACCTTCTTGTTTGAGGTATGGAAAAACTGTAAGTGTGCCTGAAAATATCAGGCAAAGCATGTAGTTAAAACGGTCCTCATTCACCACAGTTATGTTTCCCCAACACCAAACAACACTGTGTCCTTGACTAAATATACAACTTGTACTTGCTGGCAATCACATTAGACCTAAATGCTACGTTTAATGTTACAGCAAGCACTGAAAGAACCCCCTATGTGTATGTGTGTTTGTGCTTGTAAATCCGGCTGAGTAATTTCACTCTTTTTATCACACATAAACTCAGATGTCTCCCTCTGATATCCAAGACCAGCCAGAACAAGATACTGGAAGACGAGTTGACATTGCCCTCTTTTTTATTGAGAGTGACTTTGTTGTTTTGAGAAACACACTCTTATCAGATAAAGGCTCATCTTGCTTTCTCAGGACACACAAGTACAATGCTGGAGCCTGGATCTTTAGTCTACAACAAGCGTATTGTCTTCCTCTCTGATGAAGTAGGACTGAGGAAGAAGTCCCAAGAGGTGGGGGTCCACATGAATGAGAATAGCACAAAGCTATGAACTGCTTTTCTGATATCTTTTACTTAAAGAGTGCTACTGTGTATTTTAAAAGATGTTAACATGTTCCCTATGGATGCTTTGATAAACCCATAATTTAGTCTGAATTAAGGACATTGCTTGGGTCTAGATGTTGCTTCAAGAAAATCTGTGCTAATTTCAGATATGAACAATTTATTCTTTCATTTTGTTACATTCTTTCATATTACAAGCAATGTTATTAGCAGCCAGTAGCTCAGTGGTGATGTTTTTTTCTGATATTGTATCTCACAGAACTCATAGATCCTCATTTCTTCCTGACCTTCTTTGTCCTGGCTGCTTATCACACTCCATAACGCTTGAACTGTACTTTATAATTCCTTTGTTTGTGCTCATAAACAGGCTTTCCTGATGGGTGGTTCAGTGCGACACTTGTCTCAGCTTGTCCTTTTGGAACCAACTCCCTAAACCTGTGGTAATTGGTCTATAATGAGTAGATGTACAAACTCTGCAGATCTCTCCACATGAAAGCAGCTACAGTCTCCAGGATATGTTTACTACCTGTGGCACAGGGGGCTTCCAGCGCATGTTCTTCAGCGGGGCTGGAGTAAACCCTGATGTCCCTGTAGGTCTCTTCTTCAGCAGCAGCACCACACCTTTGGGATCCTCTCTTAGTTTCATGACAAGGTTTTTTAGCTGCCAGCCCACCTGAAAGACCGTGACTCATTTCAAAATGCAACTCAATGCTTGTGAGATGAAAATGTACGAACAGATGCAGCATCGTAAAAGGGAATGACAAAGGTGGGAAATTAAATTTAAAGACTCACCACTGTTTGTTGATTTACTTGGATCACTTCGTCACCAGCATGGATTTTATGGCTCAAGTCTGCTGGTGACTGTTGAAAAAAAGACATGAATTTTAGATTTATTAAGCTAGTTTGATTCGACTGGAATAAAGCTTTCAGTATTAAAGGAAATCAGAGGAGTAGAAGAAAAAAATAAACTCCTCTGAGGCACCTAAGAGACTCATTTAACATATACTGGTAATGGAACAGAAATATTTGGAAATTTGAGAAATTCAGAGGAGCCTTTATGTAACAAGATTAGATTTAGTCATTCTAATGCCAACGTCAACTGGGGCTAACTAGTCATTATTATTGATGATTCAATCCCTGAATCACAACTCCAGGCTGGAGGCGTCAGGATTCAAACCGTGGTACTGACGGAGGCACATTACTCACAGCTCGTGTCAGTGTGGGAAAAGATAAGATTTTTATGTGGAGGCTGTTTGTGCGCTCCAACAAAACAATTCCCACTATTGGATTAATCCTGTGTGGGTGCAAAATCAGCAGACTTCAGAGCACGAGTTGAATGCCATACTTACATGTTCTGTGGTTCCAGTGATAACATGCAGTCCATCGTAGGTAGATTTGATATACATACCCTACAAGGGAAAGAAATGGCAATGTTGCATCATTTCTACTATTGGTTATTCAAACAGGCCAGACAAATGCAGGGGTCACAATTGGACACACATTGTGGACATTCCTTGCTTGAGAACACATGGGGTAGACAGACATGCATTTTAGGGGTGAAAGAGGAGAAGTCTCAAAAAAAAATCTGCATTCCTTACCAGGCCCTCTCCCGGTTTAATGTTGGTCAGCTGAACTTCCTCCAAGCAGGCAGACTGGCTCATCAGGGGATCTGATGTAGTTCTCACGGTTTGATCGCAGATGTTGTTTAGAATCTTTGACTATAAAAAGATAACACAAAAACAAAAGATGGTGCATAAATAATAAGAAACATAATCCAAAATGTCATGCCAACTTCTCCTGACACCATAATGCACAAAATATCTCACCGTCTTTGTTTGTGTTGTTTAATGGGGTAAAAGAAGCCCCGAGTAGTCTATTAGCAGGACGTATGCCCTTACAACACAGAGATAGTTTACATAGTGTGTACACTAATGCTTGTTTTTGGGTAGGAAAACATCAATTTGCCTAAATTAGAGGCTCCTCTGTGACGCCTCTTCCAAATATGCACATGGCACCAAATAATACAGCCTAAAGAAAGAGCTGGGGCAGTAAAAACAAGGCTAGTCAAAAGGTGACAGTAAAATGAAGACACAAAGACTATGGTTTCATAAGTTTAAAGTGTGCATGGAAGGCTATACTACTCACTGCCTTAAAATGTAAGAAATACAAATCATATTTAACTAAAAACCTACTTTTACTTAGTTTGACTATATTGGCAGATGTGAAACTGTTTTTTTCCCTCTTTTCCCCAAATTTTCTTCACAAACTTCCACTTGACAAATGTAAGCCTATGATAAATATTTATCATAGATACTGTCCCAACATGAAAACTGGGCATTTGCACTATGACACAGTGTGAAAAGCTCCTTGGAAAGTGTTAGCTCAAGAGGTCTGCATAACATCAGTGACAGGATACAGCAACTGATAGGACAAAAACATGTTAAGAACCAGTCTCTCTCTGGAAATCCCAACGGTACAAGAGAACCTATAATTTATACAAAAGACAACAATACACATAATACAATCTAAAAAGTAGCTTTTTATGAAAAAATGTGCATACTTACAACATCAAGGATCTTTTCTTCCATCTCGTAAACACTGCAGTCCTGAAACATAAAATTAAACAATTTGATTCAGAGCAGTAAACAAAAGAGAAAAAGTACATTCAAAAGTTACTAGGAGATAGGGTGAAAGTATGGTTATGGACTTGGCAAATTTGATAATCAAAATTCAATTCAAAATTCAATCAAAATTTGATAAAGCCAAAATTCTATCTAAAATTCTGTCATGTATGTGGTTCAACTACGTTGTAACGTAAATAATACAGTGAGTCCAGCATAAAAACCATGTGAAGATGACATACTAGGAAACAATAACTCACCGTATAATGGTCAGAAAATCCCATCTAGTAGTTATAATGTTTTAAGAAAGCCACACCGCCTTTATATTGACAGTGGTATACAGAGAAAGGTCATGCTTTGAAAGGTCCGCAGGTTACAGTAACTTGGTGTGGAAAAGAACAAGGTATAAAAGTGCCAATTCAGCTGCGGTGTGGCTACTGTCCACTCCAAGTGTCCAGAGTCCTGCTGGACCGGACACAGCTGAACCAACAGGCTCCCATGACAACTGTGTAGTGAGTGAAAGGGCTCCATTTTACTGGGGTGCTCTGTTTATGGGAATATCTCTATTCTTGCCCTGAGGGAGACCATCCATCAAAACACATGTACAAGAGTCCTGTCACTAAAAGAAAGAGGAGGATGCTCTCTGTTGGGTCCACCATTGTGAGCTCAAAGTCTAAGTAAAATAAAAACAGGCTCTGTGAGAGCCTTATAGTGACTGGTGACATGTACAGACCTGTGCCCTGGAGGAAAACAACTCTGTATTCAAATGGTTTGAGCTGACAGCTAATAAAGACTGAACCAGTTCTATAGCTTGTATATTGTCAGGCTGATGGGGAGTGTCTATTTTCAAATATACTTGTCTACAATGTGTTTGTTTGCAGATCAGCACTGAGATTTTCCCATCTGTGCCCTCAAGCTAAAACTCATCTTGGGGCAGATAAAATGTTTTCAAAATATTATGATGTAAAGCCGAGGATTTTAGAAAACTGATTGGAAGAAATTGGGGAAAAAAAACCCAAAAAACTATTAACTTGATAATGTGTGTTTGAATTTGAAAGTGGTTTTGTTTGTGGTTCTTTGTTTAATTGAAAGATTGCAACTTGATAATGTTTCCATATTGTGTAGTATTCCCAGAAAAGCATTTTAAACAGCGTCAGTGATTTTTCCTGTACAAAACATCCAACTGCATATTTTTCATGGTTCAAAGTTGGCAGATCACTTTGTTGTCTTAGGCAGGGAATAAGCTAAAAATACATCTATGACTGTTTTTAAATAAAGTAATTTATTATCATGTACTTCTAACATAGCCAGGATGAACTGAGTCAAGCTTTTGCTGGTTTCATTCAACTCACATGGCCATAATCCTTTTCACATATGTTGGTCAAAACACTTGGCTTCACAGTGGACTGAATCCAGATCACAACTAAAAGCAGAGGGGCTGATAGACAATTCCCCATGTGTGCTGATCCCTCACATTATGGACTTGATCCCACAGCCGGCCTGGATCAGATGACTGTCTACGGCAGCCCACAGTCTTTGATCTGACACCAGGGCAGATTTGCATGGTTGAGCAATGAAGTGGCCAACTGAGGGTATGCTGGCACAGGGCAAAAATCTGCACCTAAGAGCTATAGCCACCACTGCACCATAAGCCTGATGTGCTCCACTGGGCACCACCATTTATCATTCACAATATGTTAGACAATAATGTTCTGACAATAATGTTCCACCTGTCAACTAAGTCAAAATAAGTGGATGAAATTTTCTTATTAAAAAGCAATTCATATTTTTTTTTGAGCATGTGAAGAGGGGTGGGGTGTATTTTTGTCTTAGTCATACACTATAGCTTTAACTTGCCCTATAGTAGTAGGATTACGTCATTTTCCATTTACCATATTAAAAGGTGAGCAAAAGATGTTTAAATATGCTGCAGCTCTGATGCCAATGTTAATTTTGGTCACACTTTTCCTTTGATAGAGAAATAAGAGACTTAAACAATGGGATATGGGCTTTCTAGAGAGCGCGTGACCTCTGCAATGTTAAGTGATGCAGGATGGGCAGGGAGTTTGAGCTTTTATGACTCTGCCCCATTGTAAGAATACATAGACTTTCTTCAGCCAGGGGACATAAATTCTGAAATGTGAAAAGCTCTTATTGTTGGCTGAAGTCCATGAATGAGACAGCACAATGTTGTATGGTGATTGTTAGGGCTGCATGCCTTTTTATAATCCCACAGAATAGAAAAAAAAATATTTACAGTTATTATATACAATTCTATATAGTGCTTTAGAAGAGGCAAACACATGACCCTCACCTCCTCCAGCTGTTGGCGTACATCACTCAAGTTCTACAAGGCGTTTTTCATCACCTATCAAGAGTTTATTTTACACCTTAACCCCTGAATGTCAAACGGCAGTGTGGGAAATGTGGATCCCCCCACTTTCTCTGGATGACCATGACTGAGCCACCCATGGTAAATCACCACGGCGACTGAAACCTCAGACACCCGACAGGAAATGTGCACTCTGGGAACTGAATTTATTTAGATGCTATGACCTCCTTAAAACACCACCTGCCCCCTAACCCTAGTGTAAAATGAGTTGCTTGTTAATCTATGCTTACTTTAAGGCAAGTAGACTACAAATGGTAATACATTTTAGAAGAAAAAGTCCTAACCAGGCTTCTTTTCTTTGACATATGAGCCTGAATCTACTCCAGTGCTTTATGAATGGTTTATGAGGTAGACTGCAGCTGTGTACTGAAGCAATGCTTGAAAAATTCACTGAGGAAATGTTGTGATTTGGATAAAATGGATGTTCTGCTTTAACAGTTAGCATTGTCCAAAGATGGGATAACATTTTCCCCCAATCTTGAGGCCTACACACAGGAAGTCCTAGTCCTCCTTAAGCATATTGGGAAAGCAAAACAGGAACCACATAGGAGGGAGTCAACAGCCTGGGGAACGTTAGCTGGCAGGCTTTTAAAAGAGCACAAGAGGATTTTATGGACAAAGAATTGTTTACCATTAAAGGGTCCCCGCACCGAGGGGTCTCCTCATTAGCAGCAAGAGTAGAAAACAGCCAAAGTTCAAGTCAAGATTTGTGCTCAGACGACTGGCTTCAGACTGGTGTGGTGGCTGCCAGACCACATTTCCAATAACTTAGCTCTTTTTGAGTTTTGTGGAGTCATTTCACATATGCTGTATAAAATGGTATAGAAATAAGGCCTTTACTTATGAAGGAATGTACGATAACATATTTCGAGACTATAAGCATGCCAACAATTCACCCCAGTGAGAATGTGTTGCAAAATGTGAAATATTTTGTGCTGGTTACAAATTATAGTTAGTTTGTACAAACCTGTTGAACAGTGGTAGTTAGCTCCAGGCACAACTGAATGATTTGATTTTTGGTGGCTGTGAAGTCGCTGATTCCTGTCAGAGGTGTTCTGTAGACAAAAACATTCAAATCAGACAGGAGGACTAAATTTTGTTATTTTGCATCTTTGGTGTCCGTTGTCAACAACATTAATCGTTCACAGGTGACACTGTACATTTTGAGACTTGCTTGTACTCAGCAATGCAAGTGTTGCAATGCTATCATGCTACACGTGCTTCAGCCATAACCCACAGCTGCATTTCTAACATTTTTCGGTTTGTGGTTCAATCTAATAACAACTTGGAAGTGAAGATTATATAAGAAAGTCACAAAGGAGAAATGGATCCTTCAAAAACAGTGAATAAAAAAAGTTTAAAAATAGTTTTATGTTCAGACCACTTACATAAGACGTTTGTTATTCACTGTATCACATCAACTTTACCAAAAATAAAGCTAATTTATTTCATCCTACCAGGGTTAATCGTAAAAACCTGATACGTTTTTCCAGATGGTTACAGGAAATGTCCAAATGCCAATAACAGCGTGAATGTATTTTGAAAACAGTAGCCAGGCTTTATTACCTATCGAGCCATGCCAGCAGGCTTTTAGCAGCCCCGATTAGCTCCACCACAGAGGTGAGAAAGTCATTTGGTGGTTTGCGTGGATTGGTGCCATCATAAGCAGGGCTTTTCCTGCGATCTGACGTGGCCATATGAAGGCTGTTGGTGGCAGCTCGCATCCTCGTGACCAGATTCTTCAAGTTGTCCGTCTCAACTCCATAATTCTGAAATTGAAAAAAAAAAAAAAAGGAATACAGTTACAATACAGAGATTACACAATACACATACAATAAATATTAATAATAATAATAAATAGAGATTAATGAAAAAACATGCAGATAAAAAAAGTACCTACACATGTATAATATAAAATGCTTAACCCATTTCAAGGCCTGAGGATAACTTGTATGAAAAGCTGTCAAATTTATTATTGGGTGAGGTCTAGCATAAAATCTCCTAATGACTCCAGCTTGCAGGGACAGGCTGTAAAAATGTGCATTGCCATCACTTCATTTTATCAGACAGAGCAAAGTTTGCGTTCTCAGGCCTGGTTGACTGTGCATGTGCATTCTTTGTGTTCATGAGGTTTTTACAAGTTATGTGAAAGGTTAGAATCCACTAAGAGGTTTTGCAGGTTAGGTAGAACTAATGTTGATTAAATAACTAGTAGTTGAGAAGTAGTAGTAGTAGTAATAGTAGTGTTTGAATTGAGACTAATCAAGACTATTTAAAGAAGTACAAGTTTAGGATACTAAACGTAAAGTATTATTGTAGGTTGTGTATACAAACTTTCAGGCAAATCCAGAAGTACCAGTGTTTTATTGAAACCAAATGTACATGTGACCCTGTTTAATGTATTTAGAGCTATGCGTTTTTTGGTTATAATGTCTATAAAGTTAAGATTAATACCTACAAAAATTATTTTAGTATGTGTAGATGTCTCCAAAAATAGTCCATTATTGATTGTAAAGTAAAGTTCCAAATCTGATGCTAATGTCAAAACCATACCAGCCATTTTCCAACTCAATTTCTACACAGCAAAATATTCTTGATCTTTTAGCTTAGGCTGGGGGTCTTAGAACAAATCAAAGTGAAAGATTTCCACTCTGGCTCTGTAAAAGTCATTAAATTCAAAGAGGTCCTGTAAAACTAATTGAAATGTTCTCAAATCCCAAAACAGCAGTTTGCTCTTAGAAGTGCTGAAATTTGAGAAAGAGCCTCTATTCCCGTCTTTATTATCTGTGATTTAGATCAAAATGTATTAACATGATAGACTGGGAAGTATGGGTGATATTCTCCCAGTAAAATAAGTGCAGTGTTCATAAACACTGCTGAAAATAGTAATTAGTAATGTTAGTGTAGCAAGAGGAAGTCCCTGACATAACACAAAGAAAGATAGAAAAACAGTTTGGGACAGGATGTTTGGGTTTTGGGTGCTGCTGGTGGGCCCTGTAAGTAGCATTGACACTGCGGCCAATCAAACGAAGGCCTTAGTTTGTCCCTTGGAATCAGTGGAAAGCATAAAACATTTGTACCACTTGTGCAGTAGTCTAAATAACTCTAAATAATTCTTTAAAGATCATAGAACCATTTAAAATGCATAGAAACTTTATTAGAATAAGGTAGGTATTCATTTTTCATATATCTTCAATACATATTGAAATAAACGCTGTTGTTTTAAATGCAACTTTATAGTTCTTCAGTGTAAAAATAACCCTGCCTCGCAAGATTAATGTAAAGCATTTTAAGAGAACATAAAGACAAAAACGCTGACATAGATCAAAAAAGGGACAGGACCACAATATGGGACTTTTATGGCACAGGAAGTGATAAAAAGTCCAAATGGATCCCATGTGCTGAAGAGAAAATGCTTCTTTTTCAGATGGAGCGTGGGCTCATATAATCCCAGTTTGTTTCTTTACTCGTTCTGGTGGATATCAAACTTTTTTGATTGCGAGGGGGTCTATTTTTAACCATATATTATTGCTTAGTCTTTAGCTACTTAACATAGCTTCAACTTGCTACGTAGAACTCTTAACCCAAGATCTTGGCGTGGTGGTTCTCTACCCTGCTGTGTATTATGGAAAAAGGCCCCCCACTTCTCTTCTACAAACTCCCAACATGCATAGTAAGCAGCTATGATAGTATGAAGGGGGAGGGGGGATTTTGGTTGTTCAAATAAGTGGACATCTACTGACCAGTGCACACAGGAGGTCCACAGCTTCCAGAACAAGCTCTTGATGTCCAATACGCGCCACCCCGAGCTCCTCCAAGTCCTGATGCGTGATCTTCAGCAACTGCTCACCACTGATCTTCTCAAGTTCAAAGTTGTTGATGTACTGTTGCAAGCCATCATCCAAACCTAAAGCACACACACAAAAATCATACATTTTATTGAAAAAAAACAATCAAAGCAAATGTGGTAAATATGGTAACAACTTCCAAAACAAATTAGCAGGGATAACTTGTAGAGTTTAAGCAGTTTTATTAGCAATTTCCCATGAAGCCTGTGGGTGTGGCATAGAGATAAGGAACAGGTGGGACCACTATCTTTCCTAAATAAACAGGGCCTTTAACGGCTACAACCTATAAGTCCGTTAGACTAGTTAAACAATGGCTGCCTATTTTGTGGTCAAATGGGAGTGTCCAGCACGCGCCAGGCTGATGCCCCCTCCCTCTTGTTTGTAACCCCAATCGGAGTTCAGTTGGACCGTTAATGGCCAAATGCAGAGGTCAATAAAGCTTAGTTAAATATTGTGTATTTAACTGTCACTTTAATAGAGATAAAGTTATAAAATTAGAACTGGATACAGTACTGGAAAAAAACGGCTCTCTGCACAAATTAGGGCTATAAAGAATGGTTTTAAGAACATGAACATACTATTTTTAATGCTGCAAATATTTTAAAACTGTTCAGGTAATGTTATTGTAAACCCAATATTGTTTAGTAAAATTGTTCAATGAAATAAAGCAACTGCGCATAGGACAAATGTTAAAAAGTGACTTCTTGTGTGAGAATGTGCTTTTCTCTTTGCTGTAGAAGTAAACAGCCATAGTCTATGCCATCGCAGAAGCTCAGAGAGGCAGCTGCACATGAATGAACCAATTTTTTCTTTTTTCAAGATCTGTCAGCTGCAGAACTCTCAATCCAACACTACTACACACATAGGTTAGAAGATAAAGGTAGTGGTGTCTTTTAGCCCAAACATGATATGAGAAATTGTAATAAAATGCAACAAGAAAAGTCAACTGTACAACTGTCTTCGATCCAAAGAAAATAATGATTTGCTTCCGAATAATATAATAATTCTTTTCAGATATATGACTAGCACTGAAAATCCTTGTGGCCGAGTTCTAATATTGGCAAAAGTGATTACCAATAAGTTGCCAGTTCCTAAAGCCATGATAAAAAGTGTTACTAACTCTATAAATATCTGATAAAGAATGTGTTTGCAGTAGTTAATAGAATAATAAAAGATTAATATCAAAATTATCTTGCCACTTCATTTTTTGTCAAGCCAGACCTTGACCAAGGCCATTAAAATTCCATTAAAAAATCTAATGTTAACAGATTTAATCATTGAACAGAGTGTTTGCCTGAGCTAAAATAGCCTGTGCCGATTCAAGGGGCAAATGTATGAGGACACGTTAACCATTAGCCTGTACATAAGTCTGCTGCAGTTAGACTGATTAGATTCCTCTCATTCCTTGGCATGTTAATTCCCAGGCAAGACTTCACTCAATTTTTAACTTAACCCTTTAACAGCCAGATCTTTACAACCTACTCCTTATAAAGAGAGGAAATGAGTCCACTCCAAAAAGTGTACAGGCCAGTCATGCTAATGCGATTTGAACAAAAACACAGCTCCTATGGGGGTAAACTTTCTCCTTCCTGTTGGGTTAACAAGACATTTCCTGTGGAAGGATGCTATGTTCTGTACAGAGGAGAAAGCTCTAGGAACTCTCCCATCCCAGACAACACAATGACATAATTTAGCCAAAAACAGCATTATAAAAGGCTAAATAATATATTAAAAGGTTCACAGTGTAACTTTTCAGGTGGAGTGTCTGCCACCTGCTTGTCTCCAGAGTAGTGCTGATACAATATTAAAATTTGATTACGATACTAAGGAATTCATTCAATTCCATTTACGATACCACAGTGAAAAATTAACATTTTTAGTAAGAACATAATTTTCATATACAAAATCATGGTAATTTCTTTATCTTAGCATGAGGTCTTATATTTGTTCTGATAAACCTCAAAATCAAATCAAAATTGACTTGTTATAGTAATTTTTGGCAATGTCAATATTTGCTCAAATGAGTATCTAGTTTTGATATTAGTTTTAGTATTGATTAGTATCTGACCACCCTCTACAGGGGGGTGGAGAGTCCTTGTTTCAAGTGGAGGAGTTCAAATATCTTGGGGTCTTGTTCACGAGTGAGGAAAAAATGGAGCGCGAGCTTGACAGGCGGATCAGTACAGCATCTGTAGTGATGCAGTCGCTGTATTGAACCGTTTTTGAAGGAGCTGAGCTGAAAGGCAAAGCTCTCGATTTACCGGTCAATCTACGTTCCTGCCCTCCCTTGAGCTTTGCGTAATGAACAAAAGGACAAAATTGTGGATATAAGAGTTTGAAATGAGTTTCCTCCACCATGTGGCAAGGCGCTCCCTTAGGAACAGAGCGAGGAGCTCAGTCACATGGGAGGAGCTGAGATGGCTCGGGCATCTGTTCCAATGCCTCCTGGATGCTTCCCTGGAACGTGCCACCAGGAGAAGGCCCCGGGGAAGACCGAGGACAAGCTGGAGGGACTATGTCTCTTGGCTGGCCTGGGAGCGCCTCGGCATCCCCCCGGAAGAGCTGGAGGAAGTGCATGGAAAGGAAAGTCTGGGCCTCCCTGCTCAGACTGCTGCCTCCACGAACCGGCCCCCGGAAAAAGTGGAAGAAAACGAATGGATTGATAGTATCTGATTTTTGATTTCCACTCTACGTGACAACCCTATTCCAGAGATGGTATTATTTTGCCTGAAATGTGCCATAGAGACAATGAGATGATGCCATTATTCCGAGTTTCAGGCCAGATTTGTGGCAAGGAATGTGTGTTTTTCAAGCCATATGAACACAATTCAACAATTCAATAAATGCAAAATAGATAAGATAAAGGCAATTTTTGGAACTTTCTAGGTAAAATAACTTTTCCATGCATCCTACCAGAAAAGATACATAGTAGATATTTCAAAAACTAAAGAAAAAACAAATAAGAGAACTTCGCACAATAGCATTACATCTGAGATCACTAGCCTCCCTCTGGACCTATCCACTAACACAGACAAAATAATAAAGCCAATGCTTATAAAACATTTACTGTGCCTAGATGAACGCCTGTTGTGGGTGTGTTTGTGCCACTATCATTTTTCATTAGGGCTTGAGAAAGGGGCTAGTAGTGTGTCAGGTTATTGTGAATTGGTTAAAAGGGAGGTGGCACTGAGGCAGCCTGTGTGAATTGATTTCAAAAGCCTGCCCAGGATGAAAGCTCTGGAGGAGTTTTATGGCCTCAGAAGCACTTGGCAAATGCCTTCAAACCAAAGCAAAAGGGGGTGTAGTGGGGTAGAGGCACCAACGTCAACTGCATTCCCATTGCCACTTGGTTGAGAAAACATTCAACGTTCCCATAATTTCAACTAAGCAAATACTACTTCTTGTTTGCTGCTGTGTTCATTTGTGTGATAACAATGTGCGAATTTGGAGCAATGATATTAGATTTGCCCACATATACTGCAGTAATGGTTCAGTTAAACAGATTTTGTAGAACCAGGAATTTACTCTTGTGCATTTTAAATCGTGTTATAATGCTGTTACCTCATAAACATACCTGGAGTTGTGCTTTATTTCATTCACACATTTGAGTAATCCTTTATGATCAATTTGTCTACATCTCCAAAGTTTAAACGCTCTGTTCCACCTTGTGATGTCATTAAGCAGTTTCAAGTTAACAGCTATTTTTTACTTTTAGTTCAGTAGCAATTCCAGGGCTGAAATCATCCAAATCAGTAAAGTATGATTTAAGTTAATGCCATACTGTTGAACATTCTAGGCAAAGCAATAACATCTCCATGGAGACAAGCAAGTGGTGGACTCTCCATTAGAAAGTGAAATTGCGCTAATGGTGTAGCAACCATTTTCCATTCCAGAAATTATTTTGTAAGTGTGCAACAAATGAGATATTGAGTACCAGATTTCTTTAAAACATTCCTTTTCCAATGGGACCTACCTGGAGAATGGACATAACTTCTCATTAATTTCAACAGATAGCCTAGCACAAAACCGGATAAACTAATAAAAGCCCAACTTTTCTTCACAATCAAGATATATGATTTAAAATAGCAGATGTATAAAATATCAAATTGCATGGTAGAGTATTTAAATATTACTATGAGACTCCACAATACACTTCATTGCGCACAAAGGGGATCTGTCAGTGATTCTCAAAGAGCAGGTAATAACAGCAACACAGTGGAGCACCTGCCGTTTTGCTGTGAGCCCTCCTCTGCCACCCACCTCGGCCTAGTCAATAAACAGTGATCATGTTCTCACCAGGTTATCAGCACGGCAGCTACGCGAGCACTGGAACAAACCAGTAAAACTAAACCCCAGCCCAATCTGCCATTCACTTAGGCAATGTAATGGGAGTTTAGCATACTTAACATCTCTTTTTTGGTAGATCAGGTTATGGGTATCCTAGTCCACACTTAAGGGCCCATATTACACTATTTTCTGATCTGTGACATCACAAAGTGGAACAGAGCATTTTGAGCTTTGGAGATGTAGACAGACTAATAATAAAAGGTTTCTCAGAGATGTGTGAGTGAAACTAAACAACTCCATGTATGCTTTTGATGAGGTAACAACATTATAACATAGCTAAAAACTCACAAGAGTCACTTTTGCTTAATATAGGACCTTTAAAAATGGATCATGTTGGCCAGTTTGCACCATCGCCTTTGGGAACGTCAGCATTTCCATTCTCAGCGGGTGGATTACACTCGAAAAGAAGAGATCAGTCTCCCACCCCCAACTGAAAGAATGGGAAAACTCTCTCACCCCTACCACTTTCCACCCCTCCCGATAGCAAGTCACCCAGTCCCTTATACACACTCAAATGATGCACACACAGTAACATGCACCAGTATTCCCAGGGGGTTGGTCAGTGGGAATGCCAGAAAGCGCAGAATAGTAAGGGCTACTGTAACTTTCTAGTTTTATTTGCTTCTAAACCTGTGGGGAACCAGTTGGAATTCCAGTCATTGTTCTTCACAGAGGAGCTCCATTGTGGGAATTCTCAGTCCTCGGGTACAATGGTCTAGGCCTGGACCAGGATGTGCTGTAATTAGAAACAAAATAGCTCCTCTCTCTCTCTCTCTCTCTCTCTCTCTGAGCAGGCCTCTAATGCATGACTTCACAGGAGGACAACAAAGCCAGTACACAGACAGCGCTGGCCATCCACAGGGAGCAGAGGACAGGGCAACACAAGCTCTGTAGTGATGCTCTGTTCTCTTCTGTATACAGCTGAGTGGGAAGGGCCACTATTGCACTGTGAACTCCTAAAACAGAACTCAGTGTGCATGATACCTCTACTGACAGAACATAATTGGTGTTTCATGATATGCTGTATGATATGCGTGTTGTCACAGCATTAAAATTAGTTGATTTTGATGAGGATTTTGATTTTAGTATTAATACCTGCTCCAATAAGTAAATTTGGAAAAGCCTTATATCCTACGTAAAACTAATTTGAATATTGTTAAAGCAAACAAACACTAATCTGGAAACTGTTATATAAAATTTTAAATTATATCTACTTTTTGTGTTGTATCCGAGTTCTCTAACAGACCAGCATAAAATATATTATCATATGCTCATAGATTTTAATTCAGTTTCAGTAAACTAAGCAGCCCTGCAGGTATGACACTTGCTCTTTGACATCTGCTCTAAACTCAGCCAGGTATACACACCGGGTTACTCAGTCTGTGTCTGGCTCCTCTTTGGGCTGTGACCCCGGGTGACCCTGTTATAATCTTATCACCACTTCCTCCGACCAACAAAGGGTGTTTCACTTCATGTACCCTAATCTCCAACACTGGCATCTACAAAATGGCAGTGACGTGTGCTAAGTTGGGCTTCCTGACTGAGCAGAGGCAGCTGAGGAGCACAAAGCCACCTCTGTCTCTTCAGAGGTGACGGACGATGACTGATGAGAGAAAAGGGGGCGGAGTTAGGGTCAAAGTTCACAAGACTGTTGGGGATGGAGCAGATCCCTGGGTTAAATCCTTACCTCTGGCTAACGCACATGGAAGTGCCACACTTTTCATAGACATACTTTGAGATCATTTGTTATTCAGGTTAGATGTTAGATAAGTACATTTTGGTGAGATCTGATTAATGGTTACACAGGGTCACAAGGAAAAAGAACAAGATGGGACAAGAAACAGACAAAAATTGCTGGAGGCACAACAACTATCTATAGATCAACGGCTGCTTTTAACTGTATTTAACCTTGTTTATGTTTTGTATTTGTTATTGTTGTAAGGCACCTTTGAGTATCCAGAAAGGTGCATACAAAATAAAATCTATTCATAATACTAATACTAATAATATGATAATGGCTTGGTGACACTTACAAAGCGTGTGCTTTCTCAATTATGAACAGGTTTAAAATGCTAAAGGCAAACCATGTAACCAGCTTTATCTCGCATACCAAAATTCCCACATAGTTTCCACATAACACAGAATTCTGAAATATTCTTGCTTTAGTTTACACGTGGCACTCACTAAACTGCAACCTACCATTATAATAATTTATACCTAATTTGATTGTCAGTTCAAATAGCAGAGGTAATTGAGCACTTCAAAAGGGATGTCCAGGACATTGTCCAATGTTATGCGATATTCTTAATCAGTTGTGATTGTTGCACTTGTAAAAGCAGTTTTATCTATATCTGCCTACACTGCAATGCAAACCTATATCTTACACATAATAACATAATAGACTAAATAATCGTCAAATGACCTTTAATAATTCAAATAAACTCCAAAATGTCACCTTAAGTGATTATGTATTTTTGCTGACAGTCTTGTCTGCTTAAGTCACAAAGCCTACATGCAAATTTACCTGTTTGACAGTCCCATCTGTACAATATGGAGTTCACAAGCAGTTCAGGTCAACAAGTGCAGGTAAGTGGAACTACTGTTTGGGTGTAGGAAAAGAAAAATACTAAAGGGTTAGCCATGTAACCTTTGGGTCTATGTAAATACTCATCACTCTCCACTCTCTTGGTCAGTCGGTCAACCAGGCATCCACAGCTTGTTACCACCAGGATAAACAGCCTATAAAGCGCAGGCTACACCACAAAACTATCTGAAAACGCCCCCACCCAGAGCACAAGTCATCCACCCATTATTTTGTTATTTAGGTCCAAGTTCCAACTTTATATTTTTGATGTGGTTTGTTGACAATATGAGATAGTCACAGTATCGTGATGTCTTCTGGCAGCATTCTGAAGCAGGCAAACAAGTTAGCTTTGTTAAGAAGGACTTAAAAAGAAAACACTACTACTGATGCTGCATTTCCCAACGCCAAAACTATAATTAAAGACCACTCTACTTGCAAGGAGCCTCGCAAATGGTGAGAAACTAAGTGCAGACGCTGAGAAGGACAAGTTAGGCATCAGAAAATAACTATGTGGAACAGGTAAGCCCCCATTACGGCTAAACCACGGTTCAAAGCGATGGCTATGGAGATACAAACATCTCGTCATTTTATTCCCATGACATGTACGCGGTATGATCAGGGTGGCCCTATGTACTGATTACAGACCCATTTACCAGCCCTGTAATGGCTGCCTATGTGAACCACAATAAGGATGAGCAGGGCTTGAAGCAGGAAATGGCCTCAACTCATTTAGAAAGCCATGGGAATAGAGCACTTTTTACAGACGCATCAGCACCACAAGGAGCCAGCTAAACTTAGTGGGTATTGTGCTGCTATGATCTGTGACAATGCTTATTTGGTTTTGTGGGGTAGACATGGTAAAGTCGGGTATAAGGCTTAATTTGTCTTAAATTGTCTTATACTTTCCACCGCTTGTATGGCTATGTGCTATAAATGTGGGTGGTGCCAGTCAGCCTGAAGGAAAGCAATGGTATAGGAGGTTCCTTTATCTTCAGTCATAGAATGTTTTCTTGACCTACTAGTTCACAATTTAACAACATTTTGGTGGCTTTGGCCATGTGAGCACTGTGATGTGATTTGGCTTTTTATGCCAGATGACCTTTCTCTGTTTATAGTACTTGGAACTGTGGATAGAATATGTACACAAAAAGAAAATCAGTTCTGATACTAATTCCGATACTGTGGTGTTAACTATTTGCCGATACCTGATATCATCAGATACCACTGCAGAGACTGAAAACAGCATTTCTTTCTTTTATACACAAATAAAGACAAAACAGGTGTAAATGTGTAATGTAACTAATGAACAAATTTGCTTAAACAATTGTAACATTATGATGAGACTTTCTGTGCCAACTACGACCAGTAACCAGTCTTATTACATAAATTTATATTTCCAAACAAAAACCAATTATAAGCAGATATCCGATACCAGTATCCACTAATTTCTATGTTAATTTAGGTCACTACTTTATGGATACACTTGGGATGACTATATACATGTTGAGTCTTTTGAATAGAATACCCCTGGAAAAAGTCTTACCGATCAAATTGCATATACATGGATTATTCATTTAATAAAAACTACAATTTATATTCAACACCATGTAGGCTCCCTGTCCCAAATCCTATCACATACTTTACCAAGAACATTTCACACATGCGTGACACAAATAAACAAATAGTCTAACTGTGCAACCTAAGACGAAAACATTACTGGAGGCTGCAGTCTTGTGGGCAGTCGATCCAGTTCTCTGTGCAGGTGTGGGAGGGTGAGTCATGCACAGTGACATTACAACAGTTTGTCACCCACGGGCCACATAAGCCATAATATTATCTAGTTTAGACATAACAGACTTGGAAATTTATATACATTTTTGCAGGTCTTATTATGTAAAATTGACAATTGAGAGCTTTAAGCCATGACCGAATGCTGTTACCTCATCAAAAACATACTTTGAGTTGTGTTTTGTTTCATTCACACGTTTGAGTAACCTTTATTCTTAGTCTGTTTACATCCCCAAAGCTCAAAATGCTCTGGTCCACCTGGTGATATCATGAAGCGGTGGTTTTTAAGTTAACAGCTCCCTTTTACTTTTTGTTCAGTAGAGATGGGTAATTCCAGAGCTGAAATTATCCAAATGATTCTAGTGAAGATGGATGTAAGTTTAAAAACAGTGATACACTTCCTGTATTACCACATTACATCACAAAGTGGAACAAAGTGTTTTCTGTTTCAGAGAAGAACTCATCTTAAATATGCAGGTTTTGTGTGTTAATCATGTGAATGAAACAAAACTAAAGTCCAGGTATGTTTTTGACAGGGAAACATCATTCTAACATAGATCAGAAAATTGGGTAATATGGGCTCTTTTAGGCTGATTACACTCTTATAACTGTTACCAGTGAAAAAACTACTAGACTTAACATACAGGTGGATTGTGTTTACCTGTTGGAGTTCTGGGTCAGCTGGATTAGCAAAGTGACAGACCTGTTTTGATAAATATGTAGTCAAGAACGCACGGATTTCAACGGGCACCAGACACAAAAGAGGCTCCCAGGTGCAATGCATCATTAGCAACAATATGTGGATTCTTTGTAGAACTCAAGCAAAGCAATGACCACTCCCTCTTTTTATGTTACATTGTTTCACTACAGTTCCCATAGCAAAGTGACGTAAATTATCCTAAAATTCAAAACCGAAAACTGTGAATGATCAACAGACAGTGAGTGGTGTTAGATTTTAGAAAAGCTGAAAGTCCAAAAAAGCACCATGGGAATTTTCTACCAACTCCCAATGACTAACCATATCAAAACAGAAGCAGTTTCACAAATTCATATCTTATCAGCTTCACCTATTAAAGGAGTTTCATTTCCATTATAAAGGCATACACACAAACAACAGTAAACTTTGACCCGAGTGGCACGTGCTTTAGAGATTCATGATGAAACATAAACACAGAATCTATTTAGGTTAGGTTCAGCAGTGCACTGTCCGTTCTGTGAAAACACTGGCTGGTCTATTAACCCCGCTTATCACTCATCACTTTCTAATGTATCGGGCAGCTAACAATACAGAGTTGACACAGCTGACAAATTCAACTGAAATGCGCTGTAGTGAGATTATTTGATATAACAAGCTAACTATTTTCAATGGTAAAAAAGGTTACATACAATTCTAGGGATTAATCTGAATCTATATAATGTTGTTAAACCAAATTTTGATACTGGGAAAATGCTTAATACCCAATGGGATTCCAATACCACAATAAAAAACATGTTTAAGTCAATAGAATGATAGAAACATTTCACTGGATATGTTATTGTTCCACAGTATGACATTAAACAAATCTACCTTACACTTATTAAATTACAGGTGGTTTTATAGCTCAAAAACACCTAGAAAAATGGCATTCTAGCTGTGAGTGGGGTTGCTTCTCCACAGATCTGACCTGTAACATTCACCAGAAAAGTTACACCTTACAAGTTTGCACCTTTAACTCAAAATAATTGCAGCAATATTATCTTGCGATCAAAAAAGATCCAGGAAAGGTTTCAGTCATATAATTATTTTGGAATCAATACCTGCTGAAATTGGTATATAGTTTCAAAACTAGTTTAGCCTGAATTTGTACACAGGATTTGATTTGATTTAATTTTTGACAAACCCTTATTATATTCCTCACAAGTAGAATTTTTTGCAGGAGTAACATGCTCAGCTACAGATTGCAGTTACTTTCTCCTCTAGTTGTGTGCATTGCAGGCCACACAGCAAAGCACCAGCTGGAACTTCACTCTGTGCTGGTGACAGGAAACTGGACTAGCCTGAACATGTTCAAAACTAGCCCTGCTCTGGCACTCTCCCAAATGCCATGCTATAGTGAGCCCATGTGCTGCTGCTAACACCAACACTTCATAAATGTGCTTTAAAGGTGCACTACGTAACTTTTCAGCTGTGGGTCCATCACCTTGTTGTTTTTATGGATGTCATTGCTTTACTTTGAAAACTCCATAAAATGACATTACACAGAGCTACCTTACGTTTATTAAATTAGAGGTGGTTTTGTAGCTCAGAAATACCTAGAAAAACAGGCATTTTGACTGTGAGCAGGGTTGCCTCTCCACAGATCTGACCAGGAACTTGGCCTGGTTTAATCTCTGTAATGACAGAAAAGTTTATATTCATATTGCGAAACATTCCAGACAAAGCAATAACATCTCCATGGTGAATCGCATTTGATGGACCCTCCACCGGGAAAGTTACACAATGCACCTTTAAAATCATAATGTCATTAGGCTCTGGTAGCCACATGACTGTTGGGTGTTTAAGTCAGTTAAATGTAACCTCTGGCTCTGAATGGGGTGTGGACAACTGGGACGTGTGTTTTGAGAGCTCATTCTTCGGACTGTTGGTTTGGTAGGTGCAAAAACAGCCCACGTCTGCATGCCTCTCGTATTCTGAGGTTATCAGACCATGTAGGCATTAGCAACCCTTTGAAGACACTACCAACACTTTCTCCCATGGTTGGCATACCACAGTGCCCTTGGTGATATGACCTAAGAATAAGTGTGGAAATACAATCCTATATGTTTTTCTGACAAATATTGCAATTGTTATTAGAACTGCAAAGATTTAGTTCACATGTCCAGAAGCAATAACATTTGAACACCGAGATCTGAACTGCTGAAACTAATATAAGAGTTGGATACATTTTAGAACATGTTTTTGGAGGTCTAGAGCATGTAATATTACATTATATGCAGACATTATTGTAATTGTGTTTGGCTAATTAACTTAAAATTAAAATAATTTTTATGGCAGGAATTAACCCGATCCAAACCTCATATCCACTATTCTACTACTAAAATCTGCATAGAGCCCCTCACATTGCACTACAACTCAGTATTCCCATGGCTTAAGCAGGTCATCTGACAGGCCAACACTGAAACAAGAGTCAAGACGAGTAGCTCACAGGTCAAATAAGCAGAGATCATCTGAAGGATTTGCAATGCACATTTTAGATTTGAATAAACAAGGCATTGTGGTGTATTCCCAGCTGGCAGGAACACACCCGGGACACTGGTCTGGTTTCCTGTTGTTGTAATACACTCTGACAATACAAATTCAAACTGACCGTAGGGTGATCCAGAGGGCAGCTATGCTATCAATTAAAAACATTAGCACTCCTTTGTGTTTTT